>OX122882.1:0-1402499 GCA_944738645.1 Eristalinus sepulchralis | reverse complement strand
TAATAAAATATTGATTTGAAGAGCATTTGCTTGTTTAAATTGAACGAAGAAATCCAAAAAATTGTTTTAAATTTAATAGAAGGAATGCAAAGGCGAACCGCAAAAATTAAAGAAAGTTACTGAACAGTCAGTTTTATTATTAAATAAATGACTGGAAAACCTTTATTTTTCAAGCAACACAAACACCGCACTCACCCTGCTAAAAGATTATTGAAAGGCGGTGGAGTCCATGGAGATGCAGGTTCTTCATGTGTTTAATAATAATTGAGTGGCACTACCACCGAGTTTTTATTACAATTAGTACTATTTGAGTGTTGCCAGCAACTCGAAAGAGGTATTGTCGTGATAAAATGCAAGGTGTTCCGTCCGGAATCGATGCTAGAAGTTCGGCGTGTGGGTCGACGTACTCATATGAACTGGCCTGGGTTTTATTTAAAAAAAAGTCTATATGGACTGTATTATTCAGAATAATAATAGTCCCATATTGGCAACGTTGATTAATGTTCACTTAATAACTGATAATTAATTTTTCTTAAACTATTACGAGTAGAGTAGAATTATGCATCGTATATTCTCACTTTGGTAGCATGTGCTCTTCTGCGAAAATAAATCACAACGACTAAAAATCACTTTACAGAGGTGACAGAACTACAAGGTACAAATCTTTTTTTAATTTATTTATACTCCTTCAGCCGGAAAAAGTGTTAAATAAACCTGTTAAAATGTGCTTGTTATTGCGCTTCCTCGTAGTGAAATGAAAACTATATGCTTCATTGATCAAAAATATTTGTGTATTTATTTTTGTATGAAGCCACATTTGCGAGTAACTTATTTTGAAACATATTTATTTATTGCTTGCTAAAAACTAAATTATCGCATCTAAGCCTCTCCTTCTTGATCTCTGACTAAGGATAGGTCTAGGCTTATATAGATCTTCACTCGAGTACCTCTGATTTCGATTAAATTTGTTGCGTTTCTCTGATGTTGTTTTGCTAACATCACGTTTAGTACTTTCGGGATATCCAGATGATTCTAGGCGGTAAAAATTAATCAAAACTCCCTTCTAATAAGAAAAAAAAAACTTACCAGAATCGCTTTGTGCGTTTTTATCAACGAACTCATTTTCTTTTGAATTCACACTTAATTCTGATGGAGTTGGTGATACTTTAGTGACGGACGTTCCATTGAATTTAAATCGTTTACTAAGGCAATTCGAAGATGAAGTGGTCCCATACTGGATGCAATCAATGGTCAAGGTAGCACTTGTCAGTGAAGGCGGATTGTTGGGGCTCTCGAAATTTCTTTTCATTGCACAGCTCTTAGGTGAAGCTGAATGGGGGCGCGAATAATTTTTATCCACATCAAACGTTGTGGTGCCCTCCGATTCAGTTGTTGACAACTTTCTAGGGAAATGTAGATTCCTTTGTAAGAGTTTTCGGATGTCCTCCATGTTGTGGGTCAACATCCTTATACGACTGTCAAAGTCGTTTTTGGTTTGGCTGTCGTTCTCGAAATAATACAAAAAATCGCCATCAAATGAGCAATTGGGCGTTTGATTGTTTTTGTTAACCTGAAAACGGGCATTTCCGATTTCGATGAAATTTGTTTCTGGATTCTCAAGCAAATTGTCTAAGATAACGATGTTTTGACTTATCATGTTGTTAGAACATGGAGTATCTGCATTAGCTCCTACAAAAAATTTTCATTAACAATACTGTGGGAAGTTTGGCAAATAATCCTCGAGGCATTAAATAAATAAGAAAATTAAAATTTTTAAGAAGGAATAAACTTTACACACGAAATATACATAGACCCCTGGAATTTTTTATGAAATGACATGTCTGGGATTTACTAACTTACCAGTATTAGATGGGTTGTTCGCAGCAGAATTTCCGGAAGATGTGTTGCTACTATTTAATGCCCCATTCGTAGCATTATCCCGTGAACTGCTGTTATCCTTCGGTACAGAAGTTCTTTGTTCATCCCGGCTGCTGTCGCCTTCATCATTCGAGTCTGTCGATTTTCGCCATTTTTGTTTTGAGGAGTAGTGGTCATCCGAAATTTTACTTCGATCGGATTTGTCTTTTGAGGACTTCTCCTTTGGTTTGTCATTTTTCGATTTACTATGATCACGACTGTGGGAGTCTTTGGAATCGTGATGACTTCTAGATGATTTTCCATTTTTCGATGTGTGCCTCGACTTGTGAACGGAACTACTGCTACTTCGATGATGATGGTCTTTATGACTGCTAGATGACTTCGACGAGTGATGAGACTTCAATGATGTTGATGAAGAGCCCTTGTGAGCGGTGCTGCTGTGTCTCTCCTTCTCTGAGCGCTTATCTTTGGAATGCTTTTTGTGGCGAGACGAGGATGAGTGTTCTTTTTCGCGACAGCTTGATTTATGCTGGGATGGCGAGGAGGTAGCTGATGAAGGCTTCGGCAATTTTTCTTGTCTGGGTGTAGGTGACTTTATCGACTGTTGCGACACAGAGCATTGGGATATCTCCGACTTTTCAATTATCTGTAGTTCTCTGTCCGCAGAATCATCGAGCGAGGCCGTCTTAGTCACCTCCTCCAAGTCCACATTTACATCGACCTTTGGAAATGTAAATTCTTTTTCCTTTTCGAATGAGTACTCATGCGAAGGTAAAGGAATATCATTGTTTTGTGAGTTGTCAACGATTTTGTTTTCTAGCGAACCATCTAGACGATTTTCCTCGCTGTTATTCGGGGATGATTCTTCAATGTGTGGTTCGACTTTCCTTTCTGTGCCTTCGAATTTTATTTCGTCTTTCTTTATGTCGAAATGGAGAGGTTCTGAGCTCTTCTTTTCCGTACTAGAATTCGAGTTCTCATTGAATTTCGGCATTTGAGCTTCTTCGGAGATATTCACGTCGTTCTCCTCTTTAATTTTGCACGGCACAGTGTTATCCTCTTGAGTATTGTCATTGGTTACAATTGATAGCCGGCTGTCACTTGATACTTGAGACAACTGCGATTCCTGTGACACCTCACCGGATATAACAATTTCACGCTCTTCTTCCATTTTCATAGGCGTGGAAGTTTCCACTTTTATCTTTTCAGCATTTAAATCTTCTCCTGACGCTACAGTTTCATTCGCAGGATTGACAGTTGACTCAGCATCCATTTCCATTTCCTTATCGCCTCCATTTGTCTCCATTTCCTGGTCGCTTGGTTTAATTTCAATTGGTTCAAAAGGTGGCGACTCAAAGTCGTCCATTTTATCGTCAAGTTCAACATCATCTTTTGAGTCCGATTTGTGTGTACCTTTATCAGAGTCTGGACTCACTTGCTCAAGATCGGTTGGCATTAGATCCGTTTCAACTGTTAGCATTCCGTTTAGTGTAGGCACTTCTGTGGTGTTAACTTTAACTTGTGGCTTTGGTATCCCAAGATATTTGTAAGCAATGTCTTCGATTTTAGGTTGAAAAACTGAAGCTATCTTTGGATTAACGACTTGGTCCACTATACGCTCCACGCCCACGTCAAGAAATCCAGCTCTAAAAGCAGATTATTTTTACATCTATTTTTCTAATGCATTTAATGGAAAGTAATTACTCTGTGATGTGCTTTCGCAACTTCTCTCGGAGTTGGTTTTTGTTTAAATCTGGTGTCCATTTCTGTTCGGATAAAAATTTATTTACTGTGTTTTCTACGCGCTGTCGGAGATTCTGATAGGCGGGTTTGGTGTCGACATCAGCCATAGAATCCTTGCGAAATTGATCGAAAACGCCCTGCGACTTCACTTCGTTCGCTATTTTATCCACTAATTGAGGATCTAAATTTACATGCATTTTAAATTGTTTTATTATGTTTCAAACGTTGTTTGCAAATAAATATTTCAGAAAAATTAACAGCGGATTAAATTTTTCCGAAATTTTTGACACATACTGTGAAATGTCAATTTGACAAATTGGCAATGAACTCATATGTTCATTTCTCCTATAATTTACTTGTTCATTTCTACCATAAGGGCGAGAGCTCATGAGTAATTTTGATATAATAAGAACATTTTATTTCCTTTGTCTTCACAAACTATCGATTTCACAGTTCACTTTTTTCCCATGGTCAAACATACTTACTTTTTTTATTTTTACCTTGAAAATACGAGTTTAATTAAAAATAGTTTTCCCCAATATAAAATTAACTTGTAAATTAAACTTTTCCGTGGACCCTTACGGTTAACACGATTGTTTACACATTTATTTCATGGGCTTGGCTTGTTTGTTTCCAAGATACAATAACTTATATTTTGTTAGCTGTTTGTTAGAAGAGTAGTTAACTATAAACTATCCTTATATATTGCCGATAACCAATTTGATATTATTTTATAATGGTAAATAACTAACGAAAACGTAGAGGATTGAGAGTTGTTCACCCAACTTAATGCTACACTCTTGCTTATGTGGTGAAGACCAAAAACCAAGACAGGATATCCAAGTTGGTGCTTTCGTAAATTTTACTCTATGAAAGTGGAAGCGTAAATGAATGGAGTAATTTATAATAGGTTTGCTGTCTTAGCCCTAAACAAAATCAACAACTTACTGTTTGAAACTGGTAAAATTGCTTACAAGCAAGTCATAAGGTAAAAGTCCTCGTAAACCTAGGAAAATCGCACAACATTCTCAGAAGCACCTAGTTCTTTCCCATGATGAAAATTATAGCTTCTTAAACACAAATTGGATCAATGATCACTGGAATAAAACTTTGAACTTCTCTTTTGGTGGTCTTGTTGCTCCAAGTCATTTAGAAGGTTCAAGCTCGCATTTCTTGTACTAGTGCGTGATTGTAAATATTGACTAGCTTTTTTTCCTTAAGCGCATCTTCCTATTTATCAAATTAGTCACTTTTAGATTTCAAAAATTATCAGTACCAATGGCGTATGTTTGCCAATCGCTGTTTCTTTGGGCTCAAAAGGCAATTGAGTAATAAAGCCCTCTCTCGAAAGACTAAGCTTGCTTTATATAACACCTCGATCATCCCAGTCCCACTTTATGGCGCGGAAACCTGGGCACTACTAAATGCGGATGAGGATGAGGCCCAGGTCCAGGTTGAGGCCCAGGTCCAGGTTGAGGCCCAGGTCCACTCCGGACTGCAGCGCCACAAGAAGAGGAAGAAGAAGAATGGTGTATGGTCGCCGTGGCATGGGAAGTGGTAAGTGCGTAGACCGCCGCGCAGAAAGTCTGGGTTCGATTCCCGGACGGGACACCTAGCATTTTTTTTTCACGGCACCACCTCTTTCGAGTTACTGACAATACTCAAAGAGTGCCGTTCGGAGTCGACAAAAAACTGTAGGTCCCTTCTACTCGTGAAGAACTGTAGCACGCACAACACGAGTAGTTGTTGTAGAAGCTAGGTCCTGGTCCGTTGTGGGCTATAGTGCCACTCAATTATTCACCCCTATTCCGGGAGTCATCTCATGTTAGTGACTATTGTCATTTTGAAAGGCATCTCATTTTTTCATCGGTATTCCGAAACTAAAATGACTTGTGGAATATGTTCCACAACAAAAGCCGCCTGTCAAATGCAAAATGTCATATGCTTACACTTTGTTTATATTTTGAAATCTTCAATAAAATAACTTTTAAATAATCTTAAAGTGTTTTATTTGAAAACATGGACAGCATAGCTCTGTTTGTAGATGTAGATGTAGACGGATTGTCTAATAATGCATTGTTGACTCCACGTTGATGAGTTTCTTTAAAGCCGAAAACACTTCCAAGTGGGTCCACTGTCTCATGCATTGATAGAATTTTGCCACCGTTTCGTCCAGCTCCGTTAAAATGTTTGTTTAAAGGGTGCTCCTCCGGTTGCCTCAGATTCCCTTTTGTTGTGCGTCAATTTTTTTTAACTTTTGACTTTAAATCGAACCAAACTTATGAAGTATTTCAAAACAAATAATTTAAATGTTCGTATGTACATATACATATGTATAGTCAACTGCACATACCTTGTGCCATTCTTTCTCATTACGCACAGGTGGTTCTAAACTGTTTAATATTGCCGCAACTTCCTTTAAGCCAATTCTTATGTCCTCACTTTGAGTAACGCCTCTTTTGAAATTTTTGGCATGACTCTCTTCCATGAGTCCCACCAAGCGAATGATTTGCGAAGGTGTTGATACCTTTAACCTTTGGAAACCATAAATAATAAGCAAATATATATCAAGAAACACCAAAATAAGAAAAAACCAAAAGAAACTTACTCTTTAGACATTTTTAGTTTTATGTCGTGTACTAATTTCAAATCGACTGTTTTTGTCACTTTTCCTGTCGTCCGGGAATACCAAAAAATGAGACATGTCGAGTGGTAAATGCGTTCCACAGGAGCTGACAGGAGCAAAATGACTAGTGTCATTTTATGAATTCTTAAATGACTATGGGAATACCGATTTCTCACACTCATAAAGTGACATGTCACTAAACGACTGCCGCAATAGGGGTGATTATTATTAATGGCGTATCTGACCCATCGATTACTGTTTATGCATCAACTGGCCCATATTCAATCACCTACCCCATATTTTGGTATTTTTGTTACGATTTCTTTCAATTTCTATAATTCAATTTTGAAATTGAACACCCAAAATTTATATGCTATAAATGGTCCGAGAATCTCTATATTATAAAGGCTGTGGTGGTAAAGTGGTCCCTACAATTTATCAGATACTGATCTTCATTCACGGAAGCAAGGTTAACTTGGGATGGAAATCGATCATATGAGAAATATATGAAAGTTGTTTAATGCTTCGAAAACACAATTTCTATGGCTTTCTCTGTATTTGAAATTCAGTCTCTGAAAAATTATAGGAACAACTTTTGCTGTTTTTCCTTGTGACACAAGAAAGAAAACTAGTATAAGGAAGTGTTGCAAATATTTCTTACTTTCATTCCGGTCCAAAATCACTTCACGTGATGCTACCTTTCGTAGAAGCCCAAACAATGGACCATAATCCGTAATTATAACAGATAGACAAAAGTCATACGGATTTTATTGTGCTAATGTTTTTAGAAAGAAATTCTAAGAGACAGCCATACGCAAAATAAATTTGGTATATCTTTTCGTATTCGTTTGTTTTATTTAATCACATATTAAAATAACACTAAAATGGAGGATAAGACTTGTACACAAAAGATCACTTACTACTATAAACTAAATGACTAAAATTAAATAAAACCCCTATATATTTTAATTATTCATTAATCCGATGCGTTTCCTTGAATTTATGGACGATTGATGGATGTCGAGAAAAGTAACAAATATTTGTGACGAATATCAACTATGAATGCTGCAATGTCTATCAGTTTTGTTTTTGAATGTTCAATTGAGTGTGATTGAAGTGTGATTTGTGGATGGAATTAAATAGGAAAGAATGTTTTGTAAGAATGCCTCGTGTCTACAATTGCAGAGAAAAAAAGAATTAAATAATTTTGTTTTAAAGTGATGAATCGCGTAAATTGCACTTCTTAAGCCTTGCGCTTAAGTCCTAGCACACATGCAGTGAAAAATATTACAATCCACACCGCCATCACAATGAAACCATTGTACACCTGGAAGTTTGTTATCGACCACCCCTTTTCGATTATATTTCTGGCCGAGATTGACGGTATGGTGAATGGGAAGAACATTACAACTTCCTGTAGTGACTCTGGCATTCCTTCCAGAGGCCATAAGAGCCCTTAAAAAACAGAATCGTTGTGAAAGTTGATTAAGAATATTTGATTAATGCTTACCACACAAGATTATCATGGGGTAGAAAGCTCCCGTGGCTACAAAATTCGCCGTTGTATGTGACCTGCAGTACACTGATATGAGTAGTCCAAAGAGCATTCCACAGAATGCTGTTAGCGTTAGCAGTCCAATCAGTGTTATTGTATCACCCTTGTTGTATGTATCAAAGACTAGCCCGATGTACATTATTACTTCGAACGACTGGAATGCCATAATGATGAATTGTGTCAAAAGATGAGCCCATAGCATTTCAGTGGCTGACACTCCTTTAGGACATACAAATTATTTAATAGATGTAGTTGAAAATATTTTTGTAAAGCATTTACCCGCCACTAGTGTCCTGTCCCATACACCGTCCATTCTTTCTGAGATGAAAACGGCAGCAGTCATAAGAGTTGCCAAGAAGAACACCATTCTGCGGAAAAGCATTTTGTTAATTTTATGTTTGAAATTTCTTACAGTAATAGATTGAGTTTTCAGTTGATGAATTTAAATCTGAGAAAAAGTTTGTGGAGTTAATACTAAATAGTTTTTGCATAACCCAGTTTTTTTTTTAATGGAACTTGGACTTGAATAATCACCGGGCTTGCTATCATCCTTCAATAATTTTGGATCGCTTGTGCTTTTGGTAGAATATAACTCGAGTTCAAACATACTAAGTTTTGGAATTTTCTAGCGTAAACAACGTGTCAATTCACCACTTTTTTCATTTAAGGAAGAATACTAATTTTTTTGAAGCCATTCGAACCAAATGATTCCATCTATCAGACAAACGCAATCAACTTATTCTCAGAACCAGAATGTAATGTATAATATGATATTTTCTTAGAAAAATAATTGAACTCTTGGTCGAGAGTTATCCTCCTATCATGTCATGGAATTCAATTATTCACAAAGTATACATACGTCATCACCACTCCTGGAGCAACATACTGCTGGAATTCAATATCTAAAGAGCCATAAACAGGTTCCTGAAATTGTATAGGAGTGTTCGCCAGTGAAACCGGTAAATTGCAGTCCTGTAAAATGTTTTTCATGAATGTGCCAAATGAATCTCTTAGTTTGCGTTCGATAAAGTAAGCTATTTGCTGATCTAAAAACAAAGTCATTTTAGTTATTTTAATACTGATCATGCGATCTGCAATGCACACTACCTGTCATATCGATCCGGACATTTAATTCTCCCCAATCAAAAGCAGCTGGGTCGGCGTAACGTCCTTCTTGCAAAATCTCTTGCATTGATTCGGAAAAATTGTACGGAAAGTGAATATATCCAACAACATCTGTACGTTTGGCTGCCGCCAGAGCTTCTTCAGTGCTGTTGAAATAAACCTAAATAACGCATTTTTTATTTTAATTAATAAAGACATTGTCAGTATAGTAAAAAAAACACTCACCCTTTCCGCTATATCGTCTCCCAATTCCGTTATGTATCGACAGGATATTTTATGGAATTCGCAGCTATCATTCCGATTATAAACTGATATAAGGTTATGGTCAAAACACGATTCATAATCCGGAATTTCATTGTCTACAATTCCCAGTTTTAAGTTTCCAGGTGTTTTTCCAATAGCAAGATAAAAGCAGGTCAGTTGAATAATAGGAAACATTAACATAAAGATTACTCCTCTAGAAATAAGAAAACACATATTTTATTTTTATTAAATAAATATTCAAATATTGAAAACAAATACATATATGGGAATACGTTCTTTTCAGTTCAGTGAAGATTATTAAAACAACATATTACATAATGTGATTAAAATTAGGATCACGGATTACTGGGAATTCTTATGCAAAATAATTATTTTTATAGCTTTTACTCGGCGTGTATAAATGTTTATGGAAAAAAGTGGAGATGAGGCATTTATCTTCACGTTCTTGATAATAAGATCAAAATCTGCCAGTGTCTTAATTAATTATGGGCTATATCATATACGAATAGCTTTATTAACACTTTCATAACAGTGTGCGAATTGGATTAGATAATAAATTCTCAGTTTAAAGCATTAATTTTGAACTAACGTTCTTGTTATATACTGTTGGGAATCAAAGCAAAAATGTTTATGGACATCAAAGAAATGCTAAAATATAATATTTCCAAACTTATAAAATTAACCACACGAATTTTAGCGTCGAAGAAACAAGATAAGAGTTTAAAAGTTATATGACACAGTTATCAATCAGTTATGATATGAATTTTTTATTCACTGGAAACATATTATTTCTAGTCTTGAGACCACTACATAAAATACATGGCACCCCAATTTCTAATCAAGCTTTATTTTGAGCTTCTTTATTCGACAGAAAAGTTAAGAACCACAATTTTGCTCTTGCACTTCTATGTTTAGGGCGAATTGGGCAGTACTATATAGAGCGACTAATAGAGCTAACAAGTTATCTACCCTATCGCCACAAACAACATAAGCTATATCACAAATACAAACACCGGTGTAGCCTTTTTCAGGTCCTAATCTTTCACATACAAAAAGTGGCATGTAGTTTAGTTTAAAAATGCTTTACTTAGACATAAGTGTCAATGACCAATTATCTCTACGGGAACTCAACAGCTTTACGTTCAAATTATAATCTGCGCTTCATTGCTATAAGCTCCCACAGAAGGTCTGCGGAAACAATAGGGTTTCTCCCATCTAGCCCAACAACTGGTTAATAAATTTTGCTACTGGAAAAGTGAACACCCCCTTAAACTCGTATTCGCACTGGAAACTCATCTCTTCCCTGTGGCATGTTTGCTCACACATATTTCACATAAATAGCGAAAAATTATTTTTACTGTCAATTACTTACCCACTAAATACAAATTTAGTGTACCTCACATATGTATACAGAAAAAAACACATGTAAAAGCGTCAATGAACTTACGATGGTTGTCTGAATAGCTGAACGAAATTCTTCGTCATCAAGGCCTTTACTCGTCCCCTAGTGGTGAATAGGAACTTGCGTTTGTTTTCCTTTACTTCACCACCATAGCCGATGGGTGGTTTTTCACTTTTCTCAATGTTTGCATTTTTATCCTCATACACAGCCGCCGTCGTTGGTTCACTGACATCGACCGATGTGATTGCGGATACCATAGAAGTTCGTCGTGTTATTGTACTCGCATCTACTTCGTCAGATTTACCCTGCTTCGAGCTTAACAATAAAAATGCATCCTCTATTGAATTCACTTCGAATTTGGTCATGATATTCAGTGGGGTGTCTTCGGCGAGAAGAACACCGTTCCGCATAAGTCCAATCTGAAAAACATTTGAATTTAAAACTCATAATATTTATTTCAGATGTTTTATATTTACACAATTGGCTTGTTTGGCTTCCTCGATATAGTGTGTTGTAATGATCACAGCCATTTTACTGTTTCTTGTTGACTCAACCAGGAACTCCCAAATTCTGTAAACAACCACAATATATAGCGTCTTTAGTGTTTAGACTTGAAAGCATAGGCAGTACCTTTCCCTAAGCATTGGATCTAATCCTACTGTTGGCTCATCTAATATAAGAAGTTCCGGATCATGAATCATAGCGCATGCGAAGGACACTCGTCTCTGTTGGCCACCGCTACATTTCTTGATCAATTGCTTAGCTGGAGGGAGTTGTAGTAAGTCACGTAGTATTTTAAATTTTTCACGAATTTTATCGTCATTCAAGCCATAAATTCGACCGAAGTAGTAAATAGTTTCCTTTACAGTCATTTCCTCCACCAGCGCAATTTCCTGAAAAAGTGTGAATTGACATTTAATAATATCAAGTTCGCTCACCAACTCTTTCGTTTTGCACTAAGATACAACTGGAAAATTTTGAAATTACACTAACCTGCGGCATGTATCCAATACGTGCCCCCGGAATACCGCTTCCCGGTAGTCCGGGTGTCATGCCAAGCACTGTCACTTCTCCGCTGTTTAACTGTCTTTGTCCCACAATACATGAAAGAAGCGTAGTCTTGCCACAACCAGAGGCTCCTAGGAGGCCATAGCTTCAAAGATCAAATCAAGTAAAACGAAACAGACACATTTTTTATCCTTTTTTTGAAACATAATGGAGAGAATCGCTAGAATTGTTATTCAACTCACATGGATCCACGCATAACATTCATATTAAGATAATTTAAAATTATCTTTGGATTTGACGAGCTGCCATAATGCTTGTACCCATTTCGGACTTCAACTGCCGCCATTCTAAAACGTGGCCAACGAAATTATCTAAAAAGGAAAATTTAAATGGACTTTGATTAACTGTTGGGATGTGTATTCCGTCTCGACAGCCAAGAATGACTGTCATTTTGATAGAGGATTGTTATTATTATTAGTTATTTTTTGCTTGCAAACGTGTCCACTTGTATGTATGAGAGCAATTGACATTTTCGTCATATTCATTGTCTTCTGTGGGATTTTTATGTGTAGCCATCCGCAGCCATGTATTACGATTCAATCAAAATAAGCGGAAGTATTAATGTATTTAATTACTTATAATTTTTTTAGGGCGAGCGAGAACACGCAATTGTATTTAAATTAATTGGTAAGGTGAATATATTTTCTGCGCGGCACGTGTTGACATTTTTCGATTGAATATTTTATTTCAGTGCAGATTATCAAATTTTAAGTATATATACAGGTTGCAGTTAATCTATTTAATTAACTGCAACCTGTAAATATATAATAATATTAAAATGTTTAATAATTTAACGTGTTTTTACTGACTTCGTTTGATGCAATATTTAAATGTAATTCATTTAAGTCATACAGTTAACACAGACAGCAAATTTGAGTTTTAAAAAGTGAAACTAAAAGTGTTTTGAAAATATATCTTAATTTTTTAAAGCGTTAAATCGCTTCTTAACAAGCTGCATATAGTTCCCTAATTAAGGGATGGTAACCGCTAGGTTCACACAACTGACTCACAAATGGATTGCGTACGTCTGTTGGTCAACAATAATAACTTAGACAAGATTACAAAAAAAGCTTTTACGTTAAGATGGTAAAAAATGGAGCGCACTTCCTTCAATACCTAAATATATATTATTATATTACATTAAACGTTATGAATAACTTTTCGAAAATCGTAAAATGTTTCTCTTTTGCTTTTCGAAACAATTCAATTTTTCTTATCTTAGTTCCACTTAAAATAAAATGTGTTGTTACATTTCTATCTACTTAATTCTTTAATTCACTAATCACAATCCCGGTGATTGAAGAATCACGATCACGGGTATACTAGTAATTGTTAATCACGTTAATCACACCCATAAAATAACTTCTTTTTTAGGGGGCCTTAATGCTACTAGGCTTTAGAGTTATTATGAGAATTATGTTTTACAACATGGGTTCAAACAATACAAAATTTATTTAAGCAATAGATAAGAAGGTCTATGGTTTTTATAATTATTCCATTGGCATTTTTACAGTCAACTTGACAAAGTAAGAAATTTTGTGTAACAAAGACACAAAACACTTACAAAATTATATTTATCATACATAAAATGAGGTTTATAATTATTAATTAAAAATATGCCGATTGACAAAACGCAAGCTAAGGTCACATCTTGTTACTAACATGGAAAGCCTTTAAAATTAAAAACACTATTTGTGTATTCGAGCTTTTTGTCGCAAACTGGGTAAGAATGTTGAAAATAATAATAAATTTCATCTAATTAAAAATAGTTTAAAAAGCATAACTGTTGAGTACACACGTACCGAAACTCATTAGCAGAACGTGTAACCTCAACAAATAATCACAAAAACATCACAACCTAGTTTTAAGCAAATGACCGAAATCAAAATACCAATTCCACCTTAGTTTTATCAAAATCCCGCTGGAGTCAAAACCATATCAACGATTATACAATTCACGTAATTGGTAAATATATTGTTGCCACACGCAAGTACATATTTAACTCAACAATACCAATGTTTATTGCTAGTGTATACATACACTTGTAATATTTCGTACGCAATTCCAAGGCTGTTAGCAGGTTGGGTGCGCAATAGCACGTCGCAAATTGAGATACGCCGCCGCCGCTGCGTTGCTTGTGTCCAATACATTGCCGCATGACACATCCAGTTTTTGTTAACATTCTTCTTTCGACCACTGCCTAGTACAACAAGTTGTCCTATGGGTATCCCCCCAATACGTCTGTTGTGCGATACCACTTTTTTTCTTCCTCTTTCACCGACATGTGCATGCCGAAAAATTGCATTACTCATTCTTCATCTTCATCTGTAAGTTGGGTCCGAAGACAGTATAATCGTAATACACGTGCAATAAAAAAAAACCCAGCTCTGTCAATGCATCGCGAGCATTTACAAAGAAAAGGTATTACGTCAAGTCATACTGGTTGTCTTGAACTCGAACTCTCAAGATTTGCGCAAGTACACTTACACTTACCGTAACCAGCCTCCTATTAGGGCAAATATTTGGCAGTGGTCTAACAAACTGAACCTCAACTCAGTACCAATTCTTAGACTCCACAAATTCATGCAATTTGTGTATATTCTTGCAACTGAATGATTTTTAACTCGTCCCAAGGCACGACTTGTAAATAAAATTACATAATCCCAAAGTCAACAAACAACATGTTGAGAAAACCCCGATATTCAGAAACCGGGAACCTTCAACGAAGTAGTGCATTTCGTTTTTGTAATCCGCTGTACATACACACAGCCGTTCAGCGACTCTCGGACGTGTAATCACAGCGAAAGGGAAGACAGTGTGACTTTGATGGTGGTGTGCTGTTGTCTAATTGCAATCGAGCCATTTTGAGTTGATAATGGTTTTGGCGGAATGAAAAATGTCGGAAAACAATTAACCAGAACGATAAATTACCATTGGTCAATCCAAAACCATGTCCACCTGTGCAAGTGGCTGAAAGCAAGGATAATTTGATTTTTGCGTTAGAAACATCCATTACCTCACGACAAATAAGAAACTAATGCAATCGTATATAAATTCCCAAGGTTCCTACCTGCCACTTGCCCACACACTCGTGTAGAGTGGTAAATTTTGTTTTCATGTGGAGAAAAATGGTAAGTTTGCAATACTGAGACAATATCAACCAGCCATTTGTATTCAACTCAGCGACTTGTTTATTTTTTAAGTAATTAAGTGTGGCTCATTTTGGGTGGCGAGCTAATGAATTTCTCTTTGGCAAGCCAGCGATATTCCAAGTGGCAATTCATACTCGCATTATCAGCAGCGAGAATCGATGTATGACGAAGAAAACGCGCTGTATACAATAATAGCTATAGCACAAATTATCATACCTTCTCCATAACATTTATTGACATGAAACGACTGTTCTGGCATGAAACCAAATGAAGTGGGACCAATTGACGATCTCTGGTACTTAAGAACCGTCGTCTCGCAGAAAACTATTTCAAAAGCTTTTCAAATAACCACCTTCCATTAATCATCTTAAAAAAATATTTATTCTGAAATTATGACAAGAGGTTTACTTCTAGCTTCGGACAATTGTATGTCTGAGACTTAGAATTAAAAACTGAGCCTTTAGAAAAAAGAAAATATATGACATCAATTACAATTAGCTTAGGGAACACACACCACTACCTGAGCCATCCCAAGGTGACATGGGTATAGTACCTGAAAAGTTGTTTGTGCTTTAAAATGGAAGTACAGCCAAAGGACGCCGCTTATTTAACAAATATTTCTTCGAAGGCTAACAACTTAATAGAGAAACTGTAGGAAATGATCTTAAAATCCCGAAGTTTGCATTATCCGTATTGCACAGGTACTCCAGATCCTCAAGCAGCTACAACCGTTGCACTATTTTTTGTTTATCCGGAGTTTAAAATATCGTATAAACGAGGTAGACCTTTTGAATATATTTAAAATAAGAATGTTACTATACATATTTATAAAGCAATACGATAGTTGGGATCTTTAGTTAAACTGAACTCTCTCAAATGGAACTATAGTCGGATTTTACAGTCGGACGAATTCCGTAAGAGAGCGTCCCTGATCCTACATTATTTTTAATATACAAGCGGGCCCCTTACTTCGCAAATGAGACGACAAATCAGAGAAAAAGAAGCAGACATGCAGACATGCTTTAATACAAGAAGCCTTCATGCAGAAATGTTTTAATACAAGCTTTAGACAACACAGTTCACTAGTTATCCTCTGCATCAACATTTTGGTAAGAATTATCCCAATTTGTACCACACAATTTTTAGACAGTTTTTCTCTGCGTCAGAATCTAGACCTTTTAGGCAGATACATTTTCAGGCAAGTGATCTCATATTTTGCATCTGCTGGGATGAGATGTGAAAAGAAGATGTTTCTCATGCTGTCTGGTAATTTAAAAATGTATCTGCACATCATTTCGACTTCTGGTTCATGGCCTAAATTTTATTAAGAAAAATGATGTGGTATTATTTATTTTCTCAAAACATATGAATATATACTCGTACATAATAATATATTAAATAACATTTGTCTTTATTTGAAATTAAATAGATCAACTATATACTAACTTTTTGTACTCGTAATTAAAACTGCTCTGTTTCATGCATACACCACATTCAGTGGCAATTAAAATAAAGTGCTAAGAGGGAAAATAATTACTCGGGCGGAGCGATCACTCAACAACTTGTGTGTGTCTCGCACGCAAGATTGGTTGATGTCCGTCATCGGACTGTAATGCAATACTCAGGAAATTGTCATGTCACACAATTCTTTTAACGCTTATTTTCAGTGTTGTAAATTGCTGTAAATAAAATTCCATTTGATAAGAATCAAAAATGTATTTTTCGTGTAGTAAACTAGTATATTGCAACCCTTTCCTGTACCGTAAATAATAGAAAAAGTAGTTAAAAAATGCTGTAACGGAGGTTGTGGTAGTTAACCATGGCATAAAAAAGCAATCTCAACGTTGTGATAAAAGAAAAACGGTTATGTTGTAAGAAATCTTTTCACTAGCAGTTTTTAAAATGAAAGAATTTTTTGTTAATTTGCAGGTACGTACCATCATATTTCAATGCGAAAGATGAAGAACTTGATTTAAGTCGGAGACATCGTTTAGGTGTGTTCTTACAACTATTTGAAGGAAAATATCAAACGCTGATGGTAGCAGAACTGATTATTTCCTGGTATATCTAACTTTATTACTGCCTAAGGATAGAAATCGACGTAATCTTTCTATGTATTGTAAAAAAAAATAGAAATTTCTACGCGGTAACCAATTTTTTCCCAACATTAACTTATAATGTAGAAATTTCTCAATGAGCATAATAAATTCTATTCTATACCCTTCGTAGTCCCAGATCATTTTACCTAAAACATTTTTTTTAGTACAGTATGTTGTGTTATTGTACAATGTTATTTTGTTGTTTGGTATCGCTATCGAATAAATCGATAAATCTTTTTCTGCTCAATGACATCAACGACGTGTACCGAAACGAAAGCCTTTAGATTTAGGAATAGGGAGCAATCGGGAACGCTTTAATGGAATACCATATACCATTTTTTCCAACAGAAACAGTTTAGCGTTTATATGAAGTTCAGGTATGGGTCTAGTATCAACAAATTGCTTGTATTTTTAATTAAAAAAAACCTTCAGATATGAAAAAACTATTTGCAAAAATTTAATTAATTAAATCGTAATTCATAAACGTTGTCTCAATGCCTCAGGTTAACATCATAAGAAGTCGAGGTCTAGGAAAATATTATTTTCGAACGTTGGAATCTTCAATGACAATTTTTTATGCATTGTAGTTCATTTTCTTTCGACTTATTTAAAGCGCGAAATGTTGCTTAAGATCAACTTAGATCAAAGAGCAATAATTTTTTCTTTATTATTGCGAAAAAAAACATTAATTTTTTACGGATGTCGGGAGAATATGCGGAAGGATCATTCGCAGCTTAAAATAAAAAATAAGTGTCGGTCCTCTACCTTGTAGATTAAAAAAAAATGCTCATGAATAGTTTTTAACATCTCTTGATCATACACGCAAGAAGCAGAAAATAATAATTTGGCCAGACGTCTAGGCTGAATTCCTGAACTTAAAATCCATTCTAATTCACATTGAATTTTTATAGCACCATTTACTTAGAGTTGGTGAGCATTGTTTCCATTTCATGTACAGTGTAAGGGGACTAAAAAACGACGTAGTAGTGGTAGTAGTTTAACCAATAACCTATCAATCTAGTCCGAAATTAAAAAATCTATTTACTTATCACCGCTTATTTAAAAAGCCCAATACATAATATTAATAATATTTATTTCTGAACTGAATTTTACTTTAAAAATTTGTTTGATACTCATATGCATCTGATAGTTTGCTTACAACATGTGATATTGCATTTCTGGGACATACATGTAAAGCACAAGTTCATTCAAAAATTGAAGTGCTGTAGGTAACACAGATGTTTGTTTTTATAAAATACATTCATATTTAATACGACATGTACTTATATGCCCTCATGTACACTCGCTTTGAGTTTCTCATTTGTTTTCTCTTCGTGATTTTTTCTTTTTAAGAAATGATGTCGGGCAATAAGTCATTGTGTTGGAGAAATTCTGATGGGTCGTCTATGGTTCCGTATAAATTGTTTGAGTGGGTGAAATTTCCCGGTTAAAATATCTATTACTACAAGAAAAGTTATCTAGTTCTTCACGTTTTAAGTGTTGCATAAGCGATTTCGGGAAAATCATAATTCAAATCCTTGGTAGACGGTAATTTCACGTGAAACTAAAAAATCATAGGCAAACGACCATGATCTAAAAAGCGAAACAAACCTCAATGCAGCAAAAGAGAAACTGCTTGTCTTCACACAAAAAAGGCTAATGACATTTCTTCGTCTATTTCTTTTGTTACGTTATGCTTTTAATGTTCCCCGGTCAAAGTGAACGACTCGGAAATGTTTCAATCATCATTTTGCTTTTGTTTTTCGTAATTTTTCTCAACTGAGGGACATCGGGCCTAGACAGCAACGTGTCGCTATACTAAGGTTAATTTCTATTGTTTGTGCGGTTAAAACGACTTCTTTGGCAATTTACTTAAAGTGATTTGACAATTTTCTGGGTTGTCGTGATTTGGGATGGAAGCAAATGAAAAGTAGCGCCAATTAAAGCAAGCAACGTGACAAATGCTAAAAAAAGATTGAAACGCTTAGGACGAGAAATTGTTGAAAAGTCATTTTAGCTTTCAATGACACGGAAGCTCTAGAAGCTGCAAATTGTAAAATGGCTATGTACAATAGGCACAATGCCCCACAACATGTCCATAAATTTCTTATTTAACCAGATACGGCACCCGACTGCTGTGAGGTTAAAATACAAACCAAGCCAAAAAAATTTAGACGAGCTAGCTACATATATCTGGTTTAGAAAATGTATTCAGTGGCCCTAAATTGTTTTGTAGTGTCAATTGGACAACAGCTCCTACTTGAACTAAGGAATGGGAAACCCTCCAACAATTGGGGCAGATCTTTCGCAATTTATATGATTCGTTCGGCTCCCTAAATGGCAACTGTAGGGCAAAGTTCCATGTTTCAAAATATAACGAACGGGATAAAATATCTAAGTTCTTTTGAATAATGAACGAAATGAACTATGGTATGTACTTTCCATAAAAGAAATAGCACTTCTTTGGTACTTACTACAACCCTTCGTTACAATATATCATTTTTGTTCGTAACGTAGCACAAATTTCATCCTGCGATATACTCGATATACAAGAAAGTTACATACAAAAAAGAAAACATTTTTGAACTTTGTTTTAAATTTTTCTTCAAGCAATTCAAAATTGTAGCCCAAAAACCGGGGACTTTCTACCTCGAAAAAAGTCAAAAATTTACACTGAAAATGAGGGAATCAAAAAAAAACCTTCTTGTGAAATGGAGGTCAACCATTTGCAACGTATGAAGCAATGCTTCTAGCCATCACACTCCAACGTATTTAGTGGCAACGATTTTTGATGGTCAGGTATTGCATAAAATCACGGAGCAATCATAAAGTATTTTTCCGGAATACGCATTTGAGTATGCAGTCGAATGAACGCGCAAAGAAGTGGTTACATATTTGTATGCACACTTACGTTCATCGCTTATTCGTGTTGCACTTCCACCAAAGCTGGATTCAATCCTCACCAGACCAGTTTACATGTTCGCTGGCGAAGTTAGGTGTGTAGTTATATTTATGCAGTGGTATATAGGTATGTACCACTTAGCTGGCTAATGCTTCGCTTAGGATTTTTTTGTTGAATTGTTGCTAAGTCTACGCTATTGCAACCGCTCCGTTGTAAATATCGGAACATACTATAGAGCAGTGTACTTCCGTGTTATTATCCAGAGCCATTGGAGCGGTGGAAATGCAACACGAGCATGTACTGTTTTGCGGTTCTTTCCCGATGAGTAAAATATCATTTCGGTGTGATCTTGTACAAACATTCTGAGTGTAAGTTATTTTTTACTATATAGAAAGTAATAAACTCGGACTTTGTTGTGTCGACATTTTTGCTTCGATGCACCGGTAACATACAGTTTTCAATTAGTCACAGGCCAGCTGAAAGGTATTATATAAAATGAAACGAACGGTGCGCGTCTGCCTTTGAAATAATTGAGAGTAAGCAAGAGATTGGATCTGAATAGTATTATTGACCCAATAATACGTCTTTTTTTCTCGTCTCTTATTTTGAGGTTTAATGAACTGATGTTTTGATTAGGTGGGAGACCCCAAGAGTTAGGTAATCTTAGTTAATTAAAGCTAATGAATGACTCAAATTTGACACGCGCGTTGCTCCCTCTTTCGTTTGTATTTCTTTGTTATTACCAAAAAGAAATGTGAATTTTAATGTACACATAGCGATAGACTTATGTACATGAAGCAACGATGTATTTTTAATTTATTTGTTTTCTGTTTTTTTGCCGCTTTTTATTTATTGGTTTCTCGTATGATTGTATTTGTGATCATAAATGAATGGAATATCTCTTAGAAAACAGCAGTTTACTTTTAAATGTATGCATTTAGAGCTTATGAATGCTGAGACTTGATTAAGTGTTTCTCATTTTACCGACTGAAATCTGCGCCATGCGTGAACGGAATATAATTGATTGTATTCCTTAAAGTGCAAAGAACGAAGAGGAAACAATTTATCATAAATTAATGAATTTAATATAGTAGCATACTTAAGAAAGAAAATAAAAAAAACTTTTCTTTTAAAACTAAGTCAACCCATTTAAGTGAATATAAAATATATATATAATCAAATAACAGTGACTTTCAGTGTATCCCTTTTTGGAATTTCGTAAGTGTGCCTGATGATAACAAGTTAAATAATAATTGGAGACCCATCATCACAGACTACAAAGGATATTCACCAGCGGTAGCTTGTCTCTATCTATCATTAAATATTAAGGGTAATAATGGAAGACAAATGTTTTCTTTATGATGTAGTGGCTAAGTGCCAAGGATCATAGGACGAAACCCGATGTGAACGAACATATACAATATTTAACTGCTTTACTGCGCACGCACAGGAACATTCAATGCTGGTTTACATTACTTGTACTAAGTGACTAAACAGATAGCCTAAAGGGATCTGGTCTGTAGCACCATTATATTTATTTATTTGGAAATTATATAAATTAATTAATTAAATCAATTTAACTAGAACAACACCGTATATCTCATTACACACTAAAAGAATTAAACAAAACTACGTCCAAAAATAATATTTCAATGAATAATTATAACATAAGAAAACCTTAATAACAATATCCACATATCGAAATTCCACTAAAAGTAATATTTTACGAAATTCAGTCATTAATCTCCTTAGTCACTGTCAAATTCGCAGCACCTCTCAGATGACGCTTTAACGAGTGCAAACAACACAACACCTCCAAAAACATGTATCAATGACCAACGATTTACATATCATCAAGATGACTATACACCAGACTTATGCCACAATCTTCTGCTTGTTAAACATAAAAAAAAATTCAAATGTTAAGTAAGAGTTCGTATCTTTAGACAGATTTTCGTACTTCAGGCATATGAACCTGTTTAATATACACCGTTATGTGTATACGAGTGAATTTAGGTCGATATCCAGCCTCTTGTGCCGATATCGCACAACTCATTATCATACTTATGCAAAGAATAAAGACTCAAGGTCGTACAAAAAGAAAGTCGACCTTGAACACATTCGACATAGACATCTTCCCATCTTCAAAGTACCGCTAGATACGGGCGTGTTGCGATCATAATTTCTGCCACACAGTGTTGTTGGAATTTAGTTGAATCACTTAAGGCCTTGTTAATCGCTGGGACAATACAAGCAAAAGTGATCGACCAACCGAATGGACTGAATCAACGTCTGTGGACACAAGCAATTTGTTGGACATTTACCAACGCCTCTCACGCAACGATTGATTATGAAGATCTAGGTTTTCGTTTAAAACGATGAAATGTGTTCGCTCCGCTGATTTGTTCATTGCTGGCTATGTAAACAACGTCAAAATCAACGTCGAATAAAATGCAAATATTGCCTAATGGGTTTATGCCGTATTTTGATGTTTCTTTTAGCTTTTTTCGAAAAATGATAAGTATGTTTGAAGGGAATACAATTAGATATTTGAGATTGCCGAAAATAATGTGAGAGATAACTGAGAGGAAATTTTATGCATTTCGCTTTCTAACATTATTCGTAAGGTATCAATCTTATGAGGCAACCAATTATACAGTTTTCAACTTCTGTCTGCAACCAACCAAGGCGACTGTATGAATAGCTAGTGCACTTGAAAGCTCAATAAATAAACATTTAATTTGCTTGAGAATCGGAAAAGTACACATTCGAACTGAGGCTTAAGCACGGAGAAGTATCATGCAATTTTTTGCACTTTGATATCACTATCGAAAATGTAAATTTTAAATGCTTGCATTTAAAATTTCGCACGAAGGAAGAAATTGTAAGTGGATGCTAATGATTTAAGTAAGTACGATTTAGAGGATATGCATCAAGTGATGCCATAAAACAGTTATACAACAAGTTAATAATGTGAAAAGGAGGAAATAGAGAAGAAATTGAATTGTTACACGTATGTGTACACACGTTCAGGAAAAAACTTACAATTATAGAAATGATACACAAATTTAAGGAAATGTTTTTTCATCAAGGCTGAGAAATTCAAAACAATCTTAGTTGGTACCAGTCGAACAATTGTCCTTCAGTTCATTAAAATTTAGGGGATATTGATGAAATGATATATCTTAAGGTATTCTAGGGCAGCTCAAGTTCAGATGCTGCATAGCCAATGTGTTATGTATGCTAGTGAAGTTGATCTTGACTTAATCTTGAGCTGGAAACAGCATACCCTGGAATGACAATGGAAACCATCGTTAGCTCATGTGTTGTTCTGTCTCTATCGATTGCCAGCCTGATAAGTACGTTCTATATGTAAATTATTATAAGTATTGGTTTCCATTGAGTAAAATGTTACGCACTAAACTTAACTGCACACGTTTGGCAAATACAGGAACAGAATAATTTATTTATACTGATCAGTCAAACTCAAGGTCTAGTCTAATTACATACTTATTTGTCGCACTGTTTTTAATAATTACTGTTAAGACCCTAGGTGGAAATTGACATTGTGCTTCCAAGACACCTAATTATCTAAAATAAATACCTATAAAATAACTCATGTGTATGAGTATACATCGTTTCCTTATGCCCTTCTGTGGACTTTTGTGCTGAATTAGCTGCAAACATATTTATATTGCACGCGACAAGACAGGTAATATTAGTTGAAATAGGTCACAAAGTTACGAATGCAGAAAATCAATTAAGTGTTATTGTTGCAAGGTTAACAACATATATGACAAGTTGCTATAATCAGACCCTATGCCAAAGTGTCTATTTCAAATGTAAAGAATATAGTCATGTGCTATTTATACACCCTAAATCTAGAAGCTTTAAAAGAGAACAATTTTTTTTTTCATGAGAAAAATAAATGTTTCTGTATTCTGTTGGAGAAAAGTGACACCCCGAAAAAGATATAAAAACAACCAAATAAATAGAAACAAGTTTAATTAGCGGAAATTACTGATTAAAGCTATCAAATACTGGTAATCGTTATCGTGTTTCTTCAATTTCCTAGATTCTTTAATTTGTACACAGATAAACAAAATAAGAATTGAGAAACAAAAGATACAGTTAGATATACCTCAAGCCTTTAAAATGAAATTGGTAACAGTTCAATTACATATTAAAGGCTTTACGTACATATTTGTTGTGACAATGCAGCACATTTTCATTGTTATTATAAAATTATTTTTGAAATAAAATTTTAAACAAATATATGGTCAAATTCAATGTTCAAATATACGGTCATGGTGTAGCACACTTCCTGTTTGGCTGGTTTACATCTTAATTAAATATTTTTGAGTGTAAGTCTGTTCAATATTTTAAGTCATTTAAAAGAATTCTTAGACAAATAATGAATTATAAAGAGAAAAACTTTATTTATATTTAATGACAATCGTAATTAATTGCACGTGTTAAATATAATAAATGACTTTCTGATGACATATTAACGAAATAGTAAAAACACAATTTGCAAAGTGTCATCGAAACTTCAAATGGATATGTATGTATGTAAACCAATTAGGCAGTCTAAATGACTAACGCAAAGAACATTACTGAGGACTTAATTCAACAATATCTCATTTGTCCGGCTTAATGTTTTCACAATTTTGAACAAAGATACCATTTGAAATACGAATAAGAATTCGAATTCTTAAATAGATCAAGATATAAACGATGTTAAAAAAACAGAAAAAATACAATAAATCTATCTATAAATATCGAAATTACAAAAGTAAGATACGTCAAAAATGTTGTACTAAGAATTAACTTTAAATTTTAATTTCAAAAGTATACTTATAAAACAACATTTTTTTATGATTATGAACTTCTTTGCACACAAATTTATTTGATGATTTTAGAAAAGAAGGTAAGTCGGTTGCATTTTTATGTTATTTACTGCCTTGATTTTATGAGAGGACCACACTACACACAACACGAGTGGTTGCCAAATTCGTACACTTTAGTTTTTTTTTTCAAACTAGCCAGAAAATGTTTTATTTTCAAATGTATATCAGATAAAGGTCAGAAATTGAGATAAATACGCCGTACCACAAATTCTACCATATAAAACGCTTTAATCGTGAATGAAAATTTAAGCATGTCTAATGAATAAAACAAAAGCACTGACTATGTACAATTTTTATAGCCAACCTTTCATACTCCTTTGTAAAATAAACTCAAACTGTTATTAATCCAAATTCGATTTCCTTACACACAGAATAATATATTCAACTACTGTTTTACGTCATAATGGTATGGCGTAGGTATCAGCAATCATCACTTAATTGCCGCACGCCTTGCACAAAGAATTGATTATCTTTCCAGACTGAATTATGAGTTTAAGGAACTCGTCGGTGCTCCCGATTCAATACTACTTCAACTATGTGTATCATTTAAATTCCAGCTTTGTCATCCAAAATATATGCATACCTCCTGATTAGTTTACGAATGAAGCATGTGGAGATGTACATACGTTAAGACTATTTGTAAAGATTTCCAATAACAAAGGCTGCACATCGGCGGAATACTAAGCAACAGTGTTGATCGGGTGTTGGTGGAGGTGGATTTTGTTCATACAAAATATTCTTAAGATCTGCTTTCATATGAAGTCTGCCAGACTTTCGTGCAAAAATGTGTGCTAATTATTTCGATTCTTTCTTACATACGATGGTTACCCAATTTTTCTTTTGGCTCATAAAAATTTAAACTTACCCGCGCTGGGATATGGGTTAAGTTTAGTTTTATAGAAAGGGAAAAAGAGCTCGGTCGAGAAGTTGTTGAACCTTAAAAGAACTAACGTCAACAGATCTGTTTATGCATTCACTGCACAGACAGACACTTTCAGTTCTTTAGAGACGGCAACAAATTTCTCTTGAATTGGCACGTTTCTAAAGATCGCGGATAGTGCCGTCGTCATTGATATCAAAGAAGAATTGAAGAAAAAAACACAACTTCCCTTTGAATATATGAGTACTTGTACACTTGAAATGTTGGTATGAATGAATGAATTCTCGGCTATATTTTGAATTCCTTTCTTTAATATCTTCTAAGTTATTAAGCATATGAAGAGGGGCATGCATTCAATTAAACATGTGGGGAATAATGTTTCTGTTCCAACAATGAATTTAAAATTTGCAACCTAAGCTAAAATTTGGTGTCCATCAAATTAAAAATGTTTGCATTAAAAAAATACATTTAAATTATTTTATTACTGACTAGAACTGCTTTGGTAAGAAGGTAATATCTAGGTTTTTCGAAAGTTTTTCAAAATACAAGCCGAGGTTAAATTTAAAGATTAAATTATTTGCAACACTTCCTTACCCTCCCCTCCTAATCACAAATAAATCGAATGCAAGTGAGTTTTTCAAAACGGCAACATTTGTCATAGTTTTGCAGTTTTTTAATCAGTAAAAAAATAATTTTAGGCTTACTTTCCTTGCTTAAAATGCAAAGGCTGAAACTAAAAAACTTTAAATACAAATAAATATATATACAGTGTAGTTCTTCTAAGCACATGAAATATCTGCTTTGTCCGGCAAAATGACAAGACAATAGGAAAAAAACAACAAAACAGTAGAAATGACACCTTTCAACAAAATAGAGGCAATATAAACATACAAGATACATTTCTACGAGAACATGTTATTGTGTATATTTTCACATTTCAAGAATGTTTGAAGAATAGGATGGTAGGGTGTTAATTTTCAGAGTAAGCGCTTTTTCGATTATTTTTTGGGATGTATAAAACATTTGTTAAGACCTCTTTCCTACGTTCAGCCAGCAACGCAAGCTAAACCATAAAAACATGTTCTCTCTCCTTAAATATCTAATTTTGAAAACTGACTACATGGCGGTAAGTGGCAAAAATTCCCTTACTAGCTTAAAAACATATTTTCATTAAATATGGACTTAATTCTCTGTCCAAACAGCAGGGATAACATTTTGAAACTCGATCTAGCGGATGTCTTATTTTGCGAAACTGTATTATATCATGTATATATACATATGTATCATTATTTTTATCTAAAAATATGGTCCTGAGGATCAAATTCTAAAGAACTATAACCGAAGTTTATACCAACTATCTTAACGATTTATAGAAAATAAATGGATATAGATATATTCCCATTTAGTGTATTTTAGCTTCCATTTTAGACCAAAATAATATTTTTCAGGCTGTGTTCCTGTTCAATTTTGACTACTAATTTGAAATAAGTTCATGAAAACAAATCAAAAAAAGCTTTCAGATGGTCTACAAACTACGAGTATTTCTTTGATCAGGTCAATTAGTTTAGGTGTTTCAAAGCGTTGTTCAAGCGCGAGAATCTCTTCAACCGACCTTTTACCTCAAAACAAATTAAAGTATAAATATATTTCGAAGAATGACGCCAAGAATATTCACAATTTGCGTATACGCAACATTATACAGATATTTTTTTCATCTTCAAAAATTAATATTATTAGCTAATTTTTTTGCGGTTGTATTAAGAAACTAAATAGTAGTGTTGAACAATTCATTTTTGGCAATAGGCTAATGAATATTGATTTTGATTTTTTTTAAATTGAGTTTTTTTCAAAAAAATATTGTATTTTTACTAGAGCTATTTGTGGTTGTGGTCAAAACCAACTATTGTTTTGGTAGATTGTCATTCGTTGTTCCTGTTTACGACGTTTAAAATATACCAAAATGATAAAAAAAATGATATTCTATATATATATATGGAAAGGACGACAGCTTGTCCGACACATCAATGAAGAATAACACGTCAAATTTGTTTCTTGTAGTATTTATAAAGCTAGCATTTACATTTCTCTTTTTTCTGGTTATTCATTAAATATCCTTTCACAACATTTGAAGGCGAAAACACTTAGTTATTATAACATGTACGCTACTGTAAATAAAACAATTTACAATGTCAATAAGTGAAGATGGGTAAAAACTTGCGAGTTATAGTATGTATTCCAAAAAAGTATTTAATATTTCACAAGTAGTTATCAATTACACAATGGTTATTAAATTGTTTTTTTATTAGCCTTTTTCGGTTCCAAGCTTCACTCTCTTACTTCACGGTGTGTCCTCATCTCCCTAAGCATGTATATTTCAACAGATTTTAAATCATTAACTATGTTTTTTTTTCCTTTTACATAAACTGTTAAAGTTGATGATGATTAACAGTGTTTACATAATGCACAATCTTTTTCATTTCATATTTAAATATTAAACAACACTGGAAGTATGACAGGGGACTGCCGTACTAGGATGCAAACAGTTTTTCTGTGCTATTAATTGCTGCTCTTGCAAACGAATTAGCAATTGCATAAAGTCCCAAATAATAACATTTTGAAATTAAATTATTCATTTTTTTCGTTGCACTGTTTAGACAAACGCAAGACATTGAGACGAAGATAAAATATGTGTCTGCATTTTTAATTTGCACAGATCAGAAAGTATACACTCCAGACACACAGACTCTAAACAAACTGCAGATTGTCAATCCATTCACAATAATTAGGCCAATCGGAGGAAGAAAACAATCAGCAAAAGAAAATATTAAATATTATATGTTCGACTAACATATGATAAATCCAGAGTATTGTCAAGTCTGCTCAATTATTTTGCAATTATGTAGGTCGAACTTAATTTCATTTCTTTCTTTCTTAACAAATTTATGTAATGTTAGCAGAAATGAAAACAGTTTTTTTTTGTTCTTTTTATCGTAAACTTCCTTAGCGAATGACGGAATCTTCTACTTCTTCTTTTATAATAACTAATTCACGAAATAAGTTTAACCGTCGCGGCGATACATAGTGGCACGATGCAAGCGTTAAGTATCTAACGACGATTGCACATAGTAGTATTTTTACCTCACTTTGAGCAGCGCAATCTATTCACACAGCGTAATCGTGCACTGTGTGTAGAGTGGTTAAGAAACCAGTATTTTGGGTATCGGTACCAAAAAGCAATTTGTAAATGAAGAAAAAAACAGATTTTTTTTGCGTTTACTTTCAATTCGTTCGCTCCGTTCAACTTGTCCGATCGTATGCGCGGCACTTACTGAACCGACAATTTCAAACTACTCAGCGCTGCGGCTTGAATTCAACGTTATACGACTGTATCTTGTCCTACATTAATCGGAATCAAATGACTCAACCGATTTCGAGTGGTGCAGAGCTAAGTTCGTCGCTGGTGGATGGGTGACTGTTAAGCTTTTTGTGTCTTCTGAGAAAGCTTATGTCGATTTACGAATCGTAATAGTCTCGGGACGTGTGAGATTGACATATGTGTCTCAGGGACAAATTTATCACCGCACAGGAAAAATTTCAGTCAAGTCGTATAATATACATATGAGTGTGTTTCTGTTCATGTGGCCAGGATTTTAAACATTTCGAGAAGAAGTTGATCTTTGGTTTTCTTTTACGTTTTGTTTGCAGTACAAAACTGAATTATTATGCTAAAGAAATAATTTTGAGTGGTTTCAAAAGCTTTAAACTGGGTCTGTCATAAGTTTGAAATGAAAATATAGAAACCTAGCACACAAACTTATAATTGTAATCATTTAAGGAAATTTTGCGATTTGGCAACAAAACGACCTAAGAGGTAATTTTCGTCACTGCAGACGTCATGAAATTTTTGTCAAGGAATACAAAACTTAAGTTTGTACTGTACATTTTTAAAAGGGTTATGAGCAAAGTTTTTTCAATAAACCAAAAAAAAAATAAACATAAGTGAAAAGATGATCGTGATAAAAGTTTGGTTCAAAAATAAAGTTTCCGCATCGTTTTAAAGTGCTTTCTGACAGCTAGCTTGCATATCGGTGGACTATTTTCTGTGTGATAGCAAATTGTGTCTACGCGATCCTGCGCCATGCTTGTTCTTGATGTGAAATACATCGAATTAGAACATTTGATTCAGAACTTCAAGGCTATTTTTTAATGAATAGTGGTATTTTTCAATATACCTATGTACATATAAAGCACTCAAATTAAAGTACGATACATGCATTTAAAAGATTTTCCAAAAAAAAAACTTGTGATCATTAATATCCATTCAAAATATAATTAATATATAAAAATTGATATAATTATTCAAAGATTTTTACGACAAAGTAAAGATATTTTTATACGATTTTTTAACTTTTGACAATTATTTTTTTTAACAATATTTTAATTTTTTAAACAAAGACATTTAGTCAAAAGTTGTGCAACACAAAAATGTGAATTATAGAGATTTAATATTATGGCATCCTTCTCCTAAATTTTTATTCTCTGAACGCTAAAAATATATTTGCTTGCATTCAGCGAGGTGCAATGTGTTTGTACCATAAAGATGAGAATTGGCAGCTGTCAGTCGAACAGAAGAACGCCACTGAGTTGAGTATTGGAATTCAATTGGCAATTGTTGTACCGCCGTAAATTTCAACCTTATTTGGCGTCTTATTTGAAACAAGCCATTTAACAATTAATCTTAGTGTTTTTAAGTGGCTAAAAATATTTCAAGAGTTCAAAATACAAACATCATTGAACAATTGCATTCCATTGAAATACTTCAACCACTTTCAATGTCGAGTGATTTATTAAACCAATCTCAATAAAAGCATCTTAATTATTTATTCTATTTTCCTGAAAATTTCAGTTTTTGCCAAAGTAAAAGGCACAAAGGTAAACAATTATAAACAAAGTTCTCTTTGGGGCTTTTTAACCCACATTCATATTAAACTGACAGCTCGTGAGATTTTGGCGCCAACATTTGGCATTCGACAGATGAAATCCCTCGTCACCCAGTGTTCAACAATTAAATAATTTTTTTTATCGGACTAAAATGAAGTCAACAGACGGTACGTTAGTAAAACAAACAAATGTGTGAACATTTATTCAAGAACTTTAGAAAACCTTGATTCAGGTCAAATGAAACCAAGAGGAAGACCACCTGGTAGGAAAATAAAGATTCGTCAAAAAAATCTCAGTCCGTCAGAGAATGAAAACAAGAAAACCATACACCATTATTTCAGTCCAACTCAAGAGACTACAGTACAAGAAAGAGACGAGGGTGGATCGACTCCAAGAAGTAAGTTTTCGTAAAACGTAGCTATGACAGATAATATGAATTAAATTTTTTCTATTTTGCTTTAGGAAGGAAAAATCCGTTGGCAAACCTTCAATCCAATTTAAGCCCGAAATATATAGGTTTCAATTCATCAATTTCTGCGGAGAAACGGAGGTCGAGATATCGCATCACCAAACTGAAAGATTCTGATGATTCCAGTTCTTATTTTCGCTCTAGTGGTAGACTTATAGGTTGTGTTCGACGAACAACTGTGAATGGTCGCTTACGTTCGCCTCTTTCATCGCCGGAATTTTATCGAAGGAGTGCTAGTTTTGTAAGTCCCATTGATAAACTCTTACGAAAAAATGGGGCGATGAGGTCTCTTCCAAACTCCCCTGTTCGTGGCCTGGATATATTTGGCAGTGACGACAGAACCGACGATCTCCAAGCTAAGCAAAAAAATTGTGTGGTAAGAATAGAGCAAATGATTCGTAATGAAGACGCAACAAGTGACATCAAAATAACAGAGGATAGCGGAAATGAAAACAATGAAGACAACCATAGTTCAAATCAGATAAGTGGAACAATAAAGATTAGGGAAGAAGGTAGTCCTGGTGAAAAGGAAAGTCCTCGACGCCATAAAAGTTCAAAAATATCCGAAGATGATATTGTAGAAAGTATCAATCAAGAAATTCCTAGTGGTGGTAATGACCTATCCGAATACAATTTAAATGATATAAAAGAGCATTTCAACGACAACAGCAAGTCATCTGGGAATAAAAATAGCCAGCATAATGAGCAACTACTGCACTTACAAGATAGTAAGTTCTCCAACGAGGACCTCCCCTCGATTAAGTCACCCTCAACATTTTCCGTAGACAGTGCGAAAGGCTCGTCGCTGGATAATGACCTCAATTGGGTATCCATTGAAACGGGAGATCTGTTTTGGGGACAAATATTTCAGTTTTCGTACTGGCCTTGCATTGTTTGTCCAGATCCTGAGGGCAAGACAATAAGTGTGAATGAAGGTCGTGGTAATATGCAGCACGTCATGATACATGTTCGATTCTTTGCTGACAATGGTCGAAGAAGTTGGGTCAAAAGAGATAACTTAATGCCATATGTTGGTATGGAGGGATATGTGAAGAAGATGAAGGAAGCTGAACTGAAGCATGGAAAGAAAAGCCCCAAGTACAAAGTTTTCATTGTTTCGAAGGCAAAAACTCGCCTTTGGAATCAAGCTGTGAAAGAAGCGGACATAATTGATGCGATTTCGACGGAAGATCGACTGGAGAAATTCTTTGAATTACTCGAAGAAGTAAGGTATGTACCTCTTATTCCAAGAAAATCTGATATATGTAGTTGAGTATGAACATGATCTTTCTGAAATCAGTTTTAAGTAGACCTCTGGAAAAAAAATATGAAAAAAGACTGCTAAAATGCAGGAAAAGATTGATTCCTTTCTAGAATTTTAAATCAATTTTAAATTCTTTTTATTTATTACAGAGTGACCAATACGATTGAAAGAAAGCGTCGACAATCAATGTATTTACATTCCTCAACATCTGACATCAGTAGTATGTTTGATTCCACGGACACATTGTACCTGAAAGCACAGATGAATAAACGCGAACGATCCCCCACACCCGTGAGCCCAGCCTACTCACCATTGGGTCCAAAAAATAACGAAAAACGCCGAAAGCTGGACGGTGAACATAATCAAAGTGGATCCTCAAGTCACTATACTATGCTGGATGAACCAGAGGAGAATTCTGAAGAACAAGCAACCGAGCTTGTGCCAGCACAAACAGTGGACCGTGCACATACTGATATCTACAGTGATATTGAATTCAAAAAGTTCACTTCAGCGATGAGAGCATTCATCTTGGAAAATTCTACAGACCCTAAGTTAGAGACTCAGTTTTTATTAAACGTTAGAAGTATGTGGGCTCTTAAGCATATTACAGCACGTAACCGGACGGAATCAAATCCTTCGTTTCAAAGCACTCCAAATGGCGTTAAACGTCTCTCCCAAAGAATACGTAATATATCAATACAGAAGAGCTTACCTTCAACTCCAGCGCAGCATGTTATGCCAGCAGAAGTTCAGACCGTCGTAAAAGTATCCGCAAAGCCCAAAAAGACCATCGTTCGCCCGATCGAGGAGGTTATTGATGATATATTTCAGTTGGACAGCAAATATCTGTTTAGAGGGGTTTCAAAGGATCCTGTGTGTAGCGAGTGCCTAGAGTCTGGTACTGACATCTACAAGTGCTCGAAAAACTGTCAGTCCTGTTCTCATATAGAATGTAGTGCAAACCCATCATACAAATCTCCACTACCTGAATCTGATGAAACGCAATCACAATTTGTGCATATAACTGGTGACTTAGATGAGTCGTCAGTGCCTAAGGGAAGTCGAACACAGCAAAGTGTGGTTTCAATCGTTTGTAAGCAGTGTGATTCTGGCATGTCATTAAAATGCTTTGTCTGCCATAAGGACGACGCTGATTTGGGTGAATTGGGGCGTTGCAATAGTCAACATTGCGGAAAATTCTTTCATCCAGACTGTCTCAAGTATTGGCCTCAGGCTAAAATTACGAAATCTGCTGGAAAGCTGGAAAAACTTCGTTGTCCTGCTCATGTGTGTCACACATGCGTGTCCGACGATCCCAAAGGAAAGTTCCTTCAAATTGAAAAATCCAAGCTGACCAAATGTATAAAATGCCCAGCGACATATCATATGGACTCGACATGCATTCCTGCCGGATCCCAATTCCTTTCGGCCGCATGGATCATCTGTCCACGACACAGTAAGCAACAGGAACCGTTTATAAATGTAAACTGGTGTTTCATTTGTGTATCCGGCGGGAATCTGGTATGCTGTGAGACATGCCCAACAGCCGTACATGCGGAGTGCTTGAAAATTCCTGTCGCTGAGGAGGGGTATATTTGCGAGGAATGCGAAACGGGAAGAATGCCTCTGTACGGTGAAATGGTATGGGCGAAATTCAACAATTTCCGCTGGTGGCCATCGCTCATCCTTCCTCCGCCTGAAGTACCGAAGAACTTGGCTCGAAAAGCGCACAACCCATCGGAATTTGTAATCAGATTCTTTGGGACGAATGATCATGCCTGGATTAGCCGCAGAAGGGTTTATCTCTATCAAGAAGGCGACTGCTGTGAACCACCAAGAAATCAAAAAAAAGGTAAAACTTTGTTACTCTTTCCAAGCTCTGAATTATTATTTTTTTTTTTTAATAAGGGCTGGACTACAACTACATCAAGGGCGTCGAAGAAGCGAAGCGCATAGCGGACATAATCAAGGAGAAGAAAATATTAATGCGAGCAAATGACAAGAAGCAGCGAATAAGCCCACTGCCATACGTAAAGATAAAATCAAATCGAGCCGTTCCACCCTTAAAGTTGCAGGTTCATCTGGAGAAAATTAGTAAATGCGAATGCGACAAGGACAGTGAAAACCCTTGCGGCCAGGATTCCGGTTGTCTAAACCGCGTCCTCTTCACGGAATGCAATCCGAAAATTTGCCCGGCTGGCGACCGTTGTCAGAATCAGTTGTTTGAAAAGAAAGTCTATCCGAAGTTGGATGTTGCTTATATGAATGAGAAGGGCTTTGGTTTGATATGCCTAGAGCCCATCAGTGCTGGTACATTTGTTATAGAGTATGTTGGTGAGGTCATTGACGACGCCGAATTCCGTCGGCGAATAGCCCAAAAGGAGCAGGAGCGCGACGAAAACTTTTACTTTCTCACTCTCGAGAAGGATTATATAATCGACGCAGGACCAAAGGGCAACTTGGCCAGATTTATGAATCACTCTTGTGATCCCAATTGTGAGACGCAGAAGTGGTCCGTGAATGGTCTTAATCGGATTGGTTTGTTTGCGATTAAAGACATTCCAAAGGTACGTTCGTTTTATTTGAAAGTCATGTTCTTGTTTCACATGTGTATGCTTGATTTCCAGAATACCGAGCTAACATTTAACTATTTCTGGGATGAATTGTTGGGAAACGAAAAGAAGAGCTGCCACTGCGGAGCGGAAAAATGTGCGGGCCTCATTGGTGGAAAGTACAAGCAACCTGTAAGAAAAACATTACATCATAAGAAGTAAAAAATTAATATTTTTATCCCTTCAGACGAAACAGCCGCAAGAAAAAATTAAAGTGAAGCGAAAAAATGTATCAAAACCAAAATCAAAGCTAAAATCACCGAAGCTTGTTCGAAAATTGAAGGTGAAGGCAGCCGCTATGAGGGGTGGCAAAAAAATGAAACGTCCTTCAAGCAAAAACACATCATTAACAGACTCCAGTCCAACAAACGACAGAAAGAATGTTGCATCATCAATAGAAAATGTTCGAAATTCCCATGTCGATGCATTCGAATTGTTAGAAAATATAAATCATACTGATTCGGATTGTGATCAGTCATGAGAATTGTTGAAAACGTAGTTATTTTTCGTTACTTAGATATTTTAGAGTGTACGGGTAAAACATTCATCATTACTTCGCGAGTAGAATTTAAAAATGAGCTCAACGAAGAAGATAAATCTCATCAATTGTTCAGACAAACCTCTTACGAAATAAAATTCAATGTAAATTTAATAATTTTCAATTTTTAAGTTTTATTGTAATCCTTGTGTGCGTAGAGAGGAGAATGATCGGCGGGCTCGATGTGTTCAATTTCGTACTAAACCAAACTGAACCATTATTCATTTTATAGACTTAGTCGAGTCATATTTATATAAAGCAACAAGCAGACCTAATTTAAGCAATGTGTTATTTTTTTAATAAGTAAAGATATTTTTTTCAATTACAATTGTTTGTACGAGACCAGACTGGCTAGTATAAAACGAAAAAAATATCATAAAACACTTGTTTTAAAAATGTTTGTATTTTTTTCCTTTAATAAAATAAATAATTTATTTGTGTATGAAGTATTTTGTGAACAAAAGTTATTTGGAATAATGGACGCAAGTACTGTAAATCTGTTGTTGTTTGATTTACACTAGGTATAGGAGAATGTATAAACGAAGACGAGTGTATTCAGTTTTAAGGCCTATTAAGGGGGAAAGTTTGGGTTCTAATCCTGAACTGAAGTGAATATATCTCGTATCATCACAGATCTGCAAAGAAGCACGAGATCAGTTGAATTGTTTTTTAGACGATGTTACGGCCAGCGGCTCTTAAAATTAAGGGCTTATGGCTAAACGATTCGTTAGAACTAACGTTAAAGCCTTTGAAACATAGACGTAGCCTCCACCCTCATTTTCAAATTTATCTGAACATGGTGAATATATGAAAAGAGAAAATTTAATTAGTATTAGATACTTTATTCTTTATTCTGGATGTATACATTATCAGTAAACATAGTCTTAAAAATATCTACATATTTATAATTTTCTAATTGCTAGTTCATTGTTCATCCTTTTACATTAAATTCAGTCGAAGAGACGTAAAAGCAAGAAAAAACTTGCTTCATTTGGACTTTTTTTTGGTTTAAATCTGATCTGATCTTGTGCTACCTTCATTCGGAAAAACGTCGATCCTCATCTCTTACAAAAGAAATAAAAAAAAAACAAAAATAGGAATACAATTCATTTAAATAAAATCGTTCATTTTTATCTCACGTTGCTTTGTTTTTAGTGATTTACACACTTATAGTTCTTAATTATAATTGTTTAGTAGCTAGTTTTGGCACGATAGCTGCTATCCTATTGATTATCGATTGAACACCATCCGACGTCGAGTCATACAAAAGTCCAAGAGAGAGCAAACGAAGTCCATGTTGATTGAATACTTCCAGCACCGACCATTTTTCAAACAATTTTAAACAATTACGTACAGATTCTGTTGATATACATTCACCTGAAAGCGCACGGTGTAAAAGAATATTCAGATATACCAGAAAGGATTCTAATACCATAAGCACAGCTTCCATCGTCAACTTTACTCGTTATGTCTTGTATGATGAACTTTATGAAATCGCTCTCTAGCATCGAATTTTTGTACAATATTTTCAGTGACTGCGCAACTGCGTAGTAGGTGGTAGCGAAAGGCGCAAGTATTTCACAGATGGCCTTCTGCTCAGTAAGTGTAGTCTCATTAACAAACAGCTCCGGCTGTTCAGGTTTGTCAATTGGCTCAAAGTCCTCATAGTCGTCAACGTCTATGTGTGCCAAAAGGTTTCGTGCTTGTCGTATATTCATTTCGTTTTCACCGTTTGTCTAAATAGAACACGTCCAATATGATTAGGATACTTTTAATCTGTTTTCAAAACTATACCTCTAACCCTTTAATAAGATCTCGATTTATCAACTCGTCAAGGGCAGACTCAATAAGATTGTCTAAGACTTGTGTAGGTTTGTGTAAAATGAATTCGTAGCGATACACATCACAGTTCTCCAAACTAGCCTCAATCAAATGCTTTCTTGAGATTCCAGCGCCCTGCAAAACAAAACCAAAAGGTTAGATATGATTTTATGGAAAGGTTTTTTTGTGAAACTCACAGCTGGTTTGTCGCTTAGCAGCGAATGAAATGTTGTTAAAACTACAGATTCCAACGCAAAATGAGGCGTTAATGTATTTGCATAATACGCTAATTCAATCAGTCTTGGTGCAGCAGGATTTGGCTGGATAAAGTTTTGTTGGCCCTTCTTCCTTCGGAGCACAAGATCTAAACAATAATTGGTTCAAAGACTGTTAATTGCAAATGTTGGGAAAGTTAAATTTACCAGGTCCCAGAAGATCACAGGCATATTTAATGACGTGCATGGATTCACCGGAAAAGCCCATGTCCCGACGCCCCTTTAATACATTACGCAATCTGTCCAAATTGTTTGCAATTTCTTCCTCCAATGCACCTTTTCTATACCAGTTGAGCAATATGAATGCTAGTGCATTTGTTGACATTACGGATGTAGCCGCTGCACAGTCGTACACAACTTGACGCGATATACTTTCAATTAGCATTCTGTGTTCTTCGCACACAACATCTGTGCCGTACAGCGACGATGTGGACTGTATATGCTGTAATTGTCTATACAAAGAGTTATGTCAACTGAACTATTTTTTAAATGGCTTTAGATACCTTGCGCCTGGCTTGTAGATTTTCATGTTTCCATCTTCTTTCGCAATTTTGTTGTAGCTCTGTACAAGCTCACGAATCGAGTAGGGTTCGTTAAAATCTATCCGCATCAACCCGTACTTTGAATTTAAGGCCTAGAATAGACGGTGATTGGTTAGTAACTTTGAATTACTGTAAACTGCTTTCTGACATACTTTCCAAATCCCAGAAATCGCTTTCCCAAATGACTCTGGGATTTTTTTCTGTCCAAGTTGCTCACGGACAAAATTTCCATCAACCAAGCGTTCGTAGTTGACTGAAACCGGGACTAAGAGAGCGTCGGGTATACTCCGATCCATAAATGCATTTACAATAACAGACAGTATTCCACCCTTAAACAAAAACATCTTAATAACAGCAACCCAGCAATTTGTAACATAATTTACTTTTGGCATACACGGTTTTCCAGTTCTCGTTCTACCTCCTTCAATAAAGAATTCCACATTGTGTCCCATTTTTAGAGCGTGCTGCAGGTAAAGGTGCAAAATGGCACGATAGAGAACATCTTTCTTTCCTACAACCGGATCAATTTTTCTCTTTATGAAGAACGCTCCAAGCCCCCGCAGCAACCGTCCAAATACAGGTATTTGCAGATTGTTTCCCGCCGCCACAAGTGGACTTCGAATATCATTATTGGCAAGTATAAATGTAACCATAATATAATCAAGATGACTGCGATGCAAAGGAAGGAAAATTAGCGGTATACCGGGAGCTTTCTCGGCAGCCAATTTCAGCATTTCTATTTGTTGAGTGTGTGTCACCACTCCAGATAGAAAACACGGCAAGAGTTTATACAGTAACCAAGATGTGAAAGCAATTAAATATCCGTTTAATGTCGACCGCATATCCATTAATATGTTGTAACCTCTTTTCTCTTGTTTTTTGAGAATTTTTTGGTATGCAATGTGTTCCAATTCGTCATCTTCTGAGTCTGTATCTGTACGTGTGAACATACGTTCAGAATTTTTACGTAACTTTGATTTCTCCTCCTTTAGGACATCCGCACCTGCTTGCTTTATGGCACGTTGCAGAATTGGGTCCTTCAACACTAAACCGGAAACCTAAGATTTATTATAAGTTCATAAGTAAAATTTCGACGATGTGATTTTCATTTTACCTGAGGGTAAGGAAACTGTTTCAGACGGATGATTTGCGCTATAAACGGAAAATGAACACTCCAATCGAATATCGAGCTATAGGGCTTCCGACGGGCATGTGGAGTGACCTGCAGCAGATTCACAGTTCCGGATCCATGTAATAGATTTGTTTGGTGCTTAGGGTCCTAAAACCAAAGAAAAAACAAATTTACTTTCTATGTAACCCATATATTTGCATGGAATATGATGTAATTTATTTCTATTCAAAAATATAGAACGAACCTCAAACCAACCGCGCGTCCTAAAGTCCTGATCAATCATTGCGGACTTAAATTATGAAATCATGCAAAACATAACACAAACGCGCAATCCATTTGCAAAATCGAAAGGGCAAAGAAATATGCAAATATCACCCAGGTGCAGGTGCACCGGTCACAGAACTCAACTGAAAGTAAAAATACGCAAAATGCTTTTAAACCAATCTGCCACTGAACCGAGTTATCCAGAAAAACTTTTGAAGCGGTCTAATTGGACATTGACAGACACATGTCACAATTCGGCTTGTCAAAAAAATGAACGGAGGGAGTTCATTTGGAAGGTTCTCACTTTGCACGAAAAGAAGCAGTCACTGTGATAGTACTATTTGTGATTAGACTGTAGTGGAAATGTACTTGGTATTCGTTCGAATTCTTACTGAAAGACAGTCATACTCAAACTCTTTTCTTTTAAAAGGGCCACATTGAAAATTTTATAACATAACCGGGCAACAAGAAAAATGTGCTTGGAGTAAATACCAGCTCTCATTTTAAAAAGTATGTACTTATTTAAAAAAAAAATATATTTTAAATGCGATGTTTGAAAATGGTACACATTTGCCAAATATTATTAAGATCTGTCTTGTTGGAGCATGCGAACCTTATGACAGCATTTGGAAGGGATACCATTAGTTTGTTTCCGTGCATTTGCAATTTTTTGTTCGCGAAAACGAATATTTGCAAACAAATGAAGATCCAAATAAACTGTGCTCTACTTTATATTTTTAGGGGACAATTATCTAAAATGTGAAGTACTCTCCTTTTCACGTTTTTCCTTAAGCAAAACTCCTAAGATTGAATCGGTTTTAAAATCGAGTGCCATGCTTTTAAGAAATTTTAGTTTTCTTCAGAAGTGTCTATGAGGTCCTCTCTCTGTAATTACGTTGTTTTTTTTCCACACGCACGCTTCTGTAATAGAACACTTGGAATTTTTTAACATTAATATAAACAAAAACTATGTTGATAATTGTTGAAAACATTACAACGATTGCAACAATTTGTTTAGTATTTCTTTCTGAACCCTATTAAACAAAAGTTATTTCGCTTTTGAGGAATTAAAGCTTTAATATTATTTCTGTTTTCTTTGTTTAATGGCGCTTTTTCGAGGCAATATCATCTTTGTCAACCGATACTACGTCATTTTTTCGAGTTATATTAGGTGTAGATTCCTGACTAAAAAAAAACGGCTGCATTCATGCTGCAAAACTCTCATCCCTATAATATTACTAGGCTGACCCGAACGGTCATATCATATCAAAATAAAACAAAGCCCAGATTACCAGAATTAATCTTCAATCCTAGATGTACAAATTAATTAAGGCTGTATTCCAAAATATGCCCTGTACGATTTCACGACACCCCGCTGAACAAAAAAAACCGAAGAAGAAAACATTCTTCATTAACTCCCGCACCGTTATACTCTTCCAACAATAACAACCTACTTCTTATATATCTTAACACCACAATTTGTTTGACTTTGCAGGTCAAAGTAAGAAATTGAAAACCTATAAAGAAATAAACGCACCATTTCCAAATTCATATTTTAGCAAAACAGCCAATAATTAATGAAAAAATGCTTCTTTGCTCCATCCGAACTCATGAAACATTGGTACTGTAAGTTTAATGTCACGACCAAAAGTAAGATCAATGATAAGAAATTAATGTCAGACAATATTATAGATACAGTATGTATTATGAACGACTAGCAATTAGATTAAAGTCACTTAACCTCAGCGTTATGCACTCCAATGCTGACAAGATTTGTATTAAAAAATATTTAAAAAATATATATACTATATACACTTGGTAGTGATATATTGCATCATTATTGATGTAGAGATGTGGTAAATTCTTAAAATAGAAAACATACCTGTTTTTTAGACGCAAAGACAGTGGTTAAGAGTTCATTTCCCATTTTGTTGAAAGTTATCAAAGACGATCGATAGTTAAGGTTAATATGCAGATTCGGAAATAGTCCAGCGATAATTGTAGGTGCTCTGAAATAATGAAAATAAATCTAATTAGATAGTAAATTGATTGTGATTGCGTGCAAAATGTAATTTCTTATTCAAATGGTATTAATATGTGTGAATTGGGTAGATAGAAACTACGTTATAAAACCGGTTTAAATGCGTCTTTTCTTAATTTAGTATTGGACATTTTATTAGCATCTACGATATGGTTGTCAGGCACTGAACAATAAGTGAACATATGAACATAATACTACGTGTTCTGATAATGCAACGAAAACCATGGTTTGCCCTCTAATTAAAGACTTAGGCAGAGCATCCCCATACACCACAAGCGCTTCAAAGTTTGAGTTTTTTCATTGTTGATGCACTTATTTATTTTGAATTGTTTGAACACCTAGTGTACTCCCAATTTTTTAGGTACGAATGCGTTATATGTGTCATATATATAACTAATCTAAGTTTTTTTTTACCATGATAGTACTATGTCATACATTATGCATTACGCAAACGAAGTCGAAAATAAAACAATAACATACACACTAAAACCTCCGAGCCCCTAAGGCCGACAGCGGACAGAGTCGCCGATGTCTTTTTAAAGGTCGCTTTTCAGTTACTTGACTATACGGTGTGTCCGTGAATCATTGCCATCAGAAGTTCATACGACATCGCCTGATAAATATCAATCGAGGGAGTCTTACATTTAAACCGGAAATATCCATTTAAGTCACATGACACACCTGTTGCAAGATATTCTAGTAGAAAACTATGATATGCTGTTGAATGCTCGGGCGAGTAATGAGTTTTCGGCAACACTTACGATCAACAATATGAGTAAAAAATATACAACAAATAAATTGGCTCAATGGTGGTAATACGTTAAATAAGCTTACTTGTTAATCCTATTCAAAATTAAACATTATTTAAGCTATTAATGTAAAAATACTGGTTAAGCTATTAAAAACAGAACAATTATGATTTGTTGCTGTTATCTTTCTTTCTAGAAACACTTATCACACGTATGATATTCATTCTATAGTTAAGACACTCGCCTATTGAAGGCATAGTACATAACATGGTACGCACCCTCAGTATCGGTGGTATTAAGGCTTCATTATAATTAGAATGCATACAACATTCTTCGTCTGTCAAAATTTTTGAGAGGCAAGAATGATGAATTACATATTACGCATTGCGCTTGTTCGCCATGTTTACTTATGTCTTTGAAACGTAAGAATTTCCAACTAGAGTTTTACTAAACATAACATCATACATACTAGGTCTGCGGGTTCAATGCAATGTTAATGAAAAGAGTAGAGACATTTTTGATGCTTGCCACGGGTTTGTAGCTATATTGACTTACAATTCTGTATGACGGGTATTCATGACTAGATAAGCGAAAAAAACAAATCTGGACGCACACATTTTAAAGGCATTCCATAGACGAGGAAAACACAAAGTATAACTTTTATATGAAAAGCTTTCAAATTTGGTCATTCAGAAATTCAAGAGTTGACGCAGTGAAACGTGGAAGATGAATAAAAGTACGGATCGGGATCTGAACGCAGTTCCAAGAAGGTACCCATTACGCCACAGAGGAAAAGTTGCAGGCATAATTTGAAATTCAACGTAATACTCGGAACTAAACAGCGGGAAGAAACGTGCGGTTGTTTCTTGCACTATTGCGAAAATTGCACTACGTCTATAGTAGATATCCTTTTTTATACTGAAAACGCCTGTTATAGTTTAGCTTAAAAATATAACATATAATATTGGTCTACAGAAAGCGAATCAAAATTTTTTTCGCTTAATATAGTAATTATTGAGTGACATTAAGAGCAGGGCCTAGCCTTTGCATCACCTACTAGTGTTGTGCGTCAATTGTTCTCTCATGAGTAGAAGGAACCTACAGTCTATTGCCGACTCCGAACGATTATCTTACTCACGGGTAGTTTATGTGAAGCTAAGGCCGTTGTCCCTCATGAGCCAAAAGACCACCCAATTTTATGAAGACCGTAAATAGCGGTAGTTACTCGGCTTTTGTTAAATTATGAGTAACTCAGTTGTATATATATATACGAGTAAGTTCATTATTTAAATAAAAATACTTGTCCATGGAGAGTTTGATCAAATGTGAACTAGTCAATTTTAAATCCAAGGTAAACTTATTGATTTCTGTTGACATTTATGTAATAAAAACTGCAGTCTGTGAGCTATGCTGTTTGCATACTTTTACTTTCAAGTATGTTCAAAGCCCAATAGACACGTACTTGCATTCGTATTCCGAAAAGGTTTCAAATAACCTCTGCCCCTTTTTTGTGCATGCTAACTTTAATGATTCACCACTACTTACGAATATATAGTTGCCACCCGTTTCAATCTATGAATATGTATAACAAAAAAAAAAAAACAAATTACACCTGAAGCGGGCAAACTACAAACTATAAAACCAATAATAACCGATAATAAACGGACTAAGTTTAATTACTCATTTTTATTTAATCTCTCGAGTAGGGGCTCGATTAGTTTGCGAATTTATTTCACATCACATCACAATCGACGAGGGCACTTGTTGAATGTTAACAAGTGGTTTTCGATTTGAAAAGCATTGCAATTCCATTTTCGAGTCAATAACCTTTCGGCAAGTGTCGAAAAGCTACCAGCAAATTAAGTATTTCCTATTTTTGGTTTTATGGTATTTTCTCTTAACGGTTTGTTGAATTCACTTGTTTACTTAATTACACGATAAGACGGATTTTCGAATTATTGGGCTAATAATTTTTTATTGCTTCTTGAATCGTTTGTGCCCTAATCCTAATGTTCCACTTGTACTTCGGACGCACTTTGGAATTCTTGGCAACAATACATACTGATAGGTGTTTGTAAAATCCGTGAAAGCTGTACATAAAATTAGTTATCTGAATGTTAAACTCAAAATAATACCAAGTCTGTCGATATTAAGTTGTTGAGGAGGTTTGCGTAATTTAAACATGGTGCGGTAAAATGTTTATAAGCATGCTTCGGGGTACATGACAGAAAACTTTTAAGTAGTACTCTTAAGAGTAGAGTAACCGTAAGACCACAATTAAATTGTCAGGTAAATAAGACAATTGTTACCTCACAAGCATACATTTCCTCGTATGGCGGGAGAATGATTGTGTTATGAGCGAACAGAGTCCGAGGGTATGTAGGAACATAAAGCGTAATGAAATATATAATTAAATTCTTAACATTTAAAGGTTCTTTAATTGAAAAAAATCATAGTTGTTTAGACAATGTTATGTGCTCGCCATGTCATAGAGGGTAGGTACAACGGCTGATTTACTCAATGTCTGCACCGAATTGCAAATGCTTATAATTTACTATATACATAAAGGTCTTAAACCGATTGCAAACGGTGTGGTCCTTTCTGTGTTAGATTTATTGCCGAGTCCGAACCAGCATTAAAGGGTCACTCTACATATTCTTTATTTATTTTGTTGTGTAAACGAAGAGTATCCATATAATATATAGAAATAAACAAAAGAATCCTAAATTCATAAAAAAAAGTATTAGTTCAACGCATCTCAATATAAATTAAGGAAGAAGTTGATATTTTGCGTATTTCTAGAGGTAAAAGCACTCAAATGTTACTGAATAAGATCATACGACCTACCGATAACATTGCTGACCCTAAAATTCAATGTGCTGCGTGTACTATTCACCAGCTCTATCTCAAGTTGGAAATATAAATCACAAACTTTAGTTTCTATCTGAGGTCGTTTATAAAACGGGAGATAAGAATATAAACATAACCAAATGAAAAAGCTATTCTAAAAAATCGAAATGAAACAAGACAATTGCAATCTAGCGTCTAGTGTATGAGAAGAATTCAATGTTTTTGGACTTTCAAGGACACACCTAAATTTATTAATGACGTCAATGGGGGGGAAAGTAACTTATATAATATAATTTAAAGCATAAATAACTAGATGGAATGAATGTAATTTATTCGAATATTATATGTATATACACCGTTTAATAATTTCATTATTTATATCGATGTTCGTAAATGAAGTTCTAATGGAAATATTATATATTTTGCACAAAGGCAAAATCAGATTGAATTTCCTGTGTCATATTTTTTCGAGAGCTTAATACGCAGTTAAAAAAGTTTTAAGATTATTGAAATTGAAACTGTTTGGATTAATAATAAAGACTATGTTCAGAAATGGTATAAGTGATGACAATGACAGCTGAAGGTTTGAAAAGGAATGCAAATGGAATCTTAGTCCAATGATGAATAAGTGTCCAGTTAAATGCGTATTTATTTAAAGGAAAAATAAAACATTGAAAGCGAAATTTAGGAAAAACAGTTTATATTATTCTACAAAAATGGGTTTTGGATATTGGTATGCAAACTTTAAGGTAAAAAGCTATGTGTCTAGCATAAGGTATTCGGAAATTTAACTTGCCAGTAATGTAACACATTATTTTCAAATTCGCTCTGCCTTGTTGAGCTTTATTTTTGAATGTGGAATAAGCACATGTTATGTGCCACTATAAGATAAGTCATGTTGATTTAATGTAAACTTAGTTAATATTTTAAGAAATCGGTCAAAATAAATAAAAAATAAAATTTATAAAAAATAGTATTTCGAATCTCAGACGTTTAGGGTCGGCTGGATAAATACCAGTGCTCCAACTGCGCTATGTTGTTAGTATAATGAACATGCAAATATATTTATCTCGGTTATCCCTGTTGCCCATGAATCGCGCATGAATGTGTGAATATACGTAAACTTAAAATTAGTGTTACTAATTTTCTTTCGTGACCTTCAGATACATCTCCCTGTGAAGACAATTCCTCTGAAAGGGCACACAATTAGTGTATATCCAAGATTTGATAATATATGTATATAACGCATATGTACGTGCTTCTCCATCGTCGCAATAAAAAAAATCGAACAAAGAGTAGACATTGCTAACAAAATCAACATTCTTCAATTATTACAAATGTTGCAATCCCGCGATAAGTAGAAAACAACAGACGTAATCAGTTTTCATTTGCATTGTTTAGTGGTATAACAAACAATTCATTTGCAATCGGAACCGAACAATATTACTATACAATCTTGTCATCCCAGCGCTGGGCAGCAAGGTCAAAAGTTAATAAATTTAAGTTTCTCCAAAACTAACAGTTTTACCTCAGCACAAGACCTAGCATATGTTATACTACATTTCTTTGGGAAGCCGGTGTAATTTTTGTTGTTTTTATCTCTATATACAATAACAAAGCTTACCTTGTCTTTGTGTATACATAGTAAACTATGAATGCTACAGACGCAACCTCTATAACACCCAGCAGCGAAAAGCCAACCGAAAAACCCACAATGTTTTGTAAAAAATATTTTAGCGAATCCATTTTATGATCATTTCTTATGCAGCTGTACCGGAACAATATTGGCCCTTCCTTTCTTTAATCGTTACTTCAATTCGTTCACTCTTCTTTTGCTTTTAATTCGCACAAATTGAATAAATTTTCAATTGTTGATTTCACTATTGCAGCAGCAATTAAGTAACACACGCATACTCCGCTGCTGTCAATACGTCGACAGTCGACAGTTGACAGTCGACAAAAAGAGTGCAATTTTCTCGCGAATTTATTTCACTTTAATGTATTTCGTACGTAGCTACGACAACGCGGCGTATCTGTTCTTGTTCTTCCACGTTAAAGTAATCATTTAGAACGCGCAAATGAAACGACGAAAAATCGTATGATCGATGTTAAAGAGACACACATTCAACGACCCGGTCAATCCGAGCACTTGCAGCAAAATAAGCTTGAATCCGTGAATCGCCCGACCGAGTAATGAGCTGAGTATTGGACGGCGGAGGTCGGCTAGCCATCAGTACAACAGCACAACATACGGCATAAGATCTTCGTGCCTTCTTCGCAGCTCTCTTATCTTGCGACTCAGTCCGTCTGCGATTTCTTTTGTGCCTTTATTCGCGAAGCGACTAGTGAATGATTTTATATTTATAAAAGTGTTGCTCCGTAATACGTTGCCTCTTGTCGGTCGTCTGCCAAGTCAATCCGATTGATTTTGGTTACTTAGGTGGTTGGCTCTTCTTTCATTACGCGAGTTGCTCTCCTTCTCTCCTTTCTTTTGGGGTAGTTTTTCTGTCACGATCTGTCTATTATCAGAACGAAATGTTGTTTCTCATCACGATCAAGTATTTCACTATCAGACTTTCGCAACTGATTGTGTTGCGATGCAATTTAAGCAGACGAAGCTTGTTTTGCTTACTTGCTAGATACGCTCAGTTGATACAACATCAAACGAAACGTATGTACTTTGACCAATTTCAAGCAGAATGAAATTTAAATTAAGAGAAATATTCCATTCCAGATTTCTCGATCATGCAAATGTTTGAATTTAAGAATGGTAAACATTCCCCGAAGATGATTAGGCTTATCGACGGAAATTTAGAAACACGTTCGTTTCAAACTTTTCCATGTTGCCGTTTTGACTTTAGAGTCATGAATAATTCAGAGCATCTTTGGCTTGTGATGTCTTCTGAACTATATGACCAAATGCTCTGGGATGTCGATCAGATTGCTTCTTATCGAAGTGACCTTCACTGGCACACTTAATCAAGGATCGACAAACTTATAGATTGGATGATTTAACTCGTGAGTTCGCTACATTATCAAAATAATACAGTATAAATATATGTAAACAATTAATTTAACCAATTTACATATACTATTATAAGAACATATTAACATACAGGTAACTACAGGTTACAAGGTAGAAACGTTGTCAGTCCAACATAAACTTAGGAATACGCCACCAATATCCCGACACGTGTATTTTATACATGTATACAATAACAAAAGAGTCTTTAAAGCGGCTGAAAAATAATAATAAAAGATATTATCTTTTGCGTGGACAATATTGCGTATACGCAACGTTGGTCCTTAATGAGTGAGTCAATAAATTCTTAATGAGTTTTAAAAAAAAACGGACTTTCATTCCTACATTACATTACATTGGCCTAGTGGACATACTTTGAACGTTTCGGTGAAAAACTAAATATCATCAAAAATAAAGTGAAGAAATTGTAATACGAGTAATAAAAGGGAGTTTTGGAGATTTGGGTGCTGGTGATGATTTTGTATAGTATGTTATTCTTTGAAGTTGATCAAAAAAATAGTGATGTATACAAAATCAGTGCATAGGTATGGGTGGCAAGTTGTTATTCTTTGTTATCCCCAAGATGCCATCAACTGAAGCTTTTTCTTGAAAAAAACAAGAGCTTCCTAGTCCAATTTAATTAGCACCTATGGTCTGTGTCGCAAAACAAGACTACATAGCCAGAGAGATCTCTACTACACAATTTCCCTTTGAGTTCAAAAAAACGGTAGTAGGCAAAAGTAAATCTCCTCTTAATTTTGTTTTCCATTTTGGCGCTCTATTCGAGGCGTCCTGTTAAAAGTGGAAAATCAACAACAGAGATGAATGAAGAACGCTCCTGATTAACAAGCAGAAATCACTTTTGACATATGTCAGAGCTTCCAAAGGCTTTCAGAGAAAGGCTAGGTGAAATTTTTCTTACAAAACCTCGACATCTGAAAGTATGTATGAAACGTTCACGACAGAAACCAATAAGTAATATTGGTCTCTGATTCACGAACACAATCTTGTAAACAAATTGTCATTTAAAAGTGTACATGATTAAATTTGGATATATGTACTTATATCTAGTGATTGGGAACGGCTTTTTTGAGTTCGCGAACAAACCTTATGTCTTCTGCAGAAGACAGCAGTTAAGAAATTACGCTATGATTTATCTAAAACCCGTTATCTACCTTGATGGAGAATTTTCCGTCATCATCCTGCACAATTCAATTTTGAAATCGACAAATGGGTGATGATTGCCTTATCGTATTCCTTGAGTCTTTTGTGTGAATTGCCGTAACGCGAAAATCGTGTGTATTGTGAACCAGTTTGAGCATACGCCTATAACAACCTATCAGAGTGTTCAGGAAAGGTTTCATACATATGCACAAAATGAATGGTGTTAATGACATAGACTGAGGTTTCACTTTCCGGCTTTTTCTTAGAGATTAGATTAGATTAGTGTATGCGTATCATCTCTAGCTGTGCCTATCAGTTTTGCGGACAGATGGTTCCCTCCTGAAGTTCTGTTTATACACTCTTTGTCTACTGAATAAGCGCAAACATTTTTTAAGGTTTTTCCAAAAGAACATGAGAAAAAGTAGCGGTATTTTCGAGCCACCCCCACTGGTTTCATCTCTCAATATCATAAGCAAAGAGTGAGCACCATTAAATGATACAGAAACGCTTAAGGACTTGGTAAGCATGGAGAGTAGTCAGCCTTGATTCGGACACATTTGTACTCAAAATGCCGATCTTGGAATAGAGACGTCCCCCTCCCAGTATTTGTAATCCAAAAATACCTGCAAATAGCGCTGATATATATGTATGTATTAAATGGCACCGGCACTTTGACATGAAAGTATGTGACAGTGAAACACATTTAAAATGAGACAAATAGCCTTTTTCTTATGGCAAACCACAATTTAAGAGGTTTTAAGGGACATATGTTCGTATAAGTAGCGAAGTGTGTATTGAGGGGTCCTGTAGCACTCCTGCGAGCCCCTGCAGGGAACAAGTTACAACCAACTTTGCACCTAATCCAAATCCTGTTTATGGAAAAACAAGTGAATTGGTGAGAGGCAGCATGCCCTCCCCTGCTTGCTTGCTACCTGCTTGATTTTTAAATATTACAAATTTAGAATGCTTTTTTTATGCTGCCTATGTATTGCCTAATGTTATGTTATGTTTTAACAACAATTTCATGATAATAAAGTACACAGGTGCAACCATGCGCTTTATAGAGGTGGATAGATGTAGAAAGTGGATTGTACTCGAACAAATCTGACATTTAACAGATGGTTAAAACCGGTACTTAGATTTAAAGTGGGCATTCTATAAATGTGAAGTTAGAGCGATGTATTTAGTCCAATTATCTTATGAGCAAAATTAAAAGTCATCTTAAAGTTGACTTTAGAGTATTGCTTTAAGCATTTCCAAATGTCCTTGGGAACAAAATCAAAACCTTCTTTATGTTTATCTTCGTTTGTCGAAGTATTAGATGGATTCTATAAATTGTTGTTGACAATGCGCAATTGTCATTGCTATGCACTTTGGTAGTTTACATACTTTCTGATGTAACCTTTATCCAGAGATCAAGGGATAATTAATTAAAACCTGTTGTATTTTTCTTGGCGTCCGAGTCCATTAGTTTTATAATGCATCGGTTTTTTACAGAATAGAAAACGGCGAGAAACACTTCAAAAAAGTTGGCTTTACTTCTAGTTACATAACGTTTGCGCAAATGAATGTTGAATTAGTTCCGTGAGTATCAGGGCACGCAGTACAACGGTGAAAGGCATTGTATCTCATTGTCGCTTTTAATTCTAATACTCATTTCACGATCAAATATCCCGATTGACGCTGAGGATGTATATTAAGGTGTCTATTTACGATTTCAGATGATGCAAAAGTGGTTTAAAACGGGTTGAAATTATAAAAAATTACTTTAGTCGGACTCGAATGTAGGATATACATAATTGGGATCGCTGAGTGTAAAAAAAAGTTTTTACTCTACATGTTTACATATATGTACATAATGCAGGACAGTGATGATCAAGTTTTTACATAAAAGAAAACAAAAAAAACTGAGGAGCAGTACAACGACGAACTCTATCGTCTTCGGATGCAACGCTTAAGATGGCTAGGCCATGTAGACCGTATGGCCTCCACTGGTCCGGGAATTTGAGCCGTTGGGACAACTCAACAGACGACGGCCTAGGCTAAGGTGGCGCACACAAGTGGAGAAGCCCCTCAATCAACCTGGAGTGCGCAACTGAAAGCAGATAGCGAAAGAAGGAGCAGTTCTAGGAACAAAGGCCATTATTTCTTTAGCGTGCTTTTACCACGCGTGTTTTTTCCTCATATCGAGTTCAAATTTTTTCCAAAGACAAATTATATGAAATTTTACCTCCTTAACCTAATGCATTTTTCTTCGACTGCACATTTGGCTTTATATGCTTACAACACACCTTGATGCAATTGGTCTGGTATCAAGTCCACAAAGTGTTACCAACTGTTTTTAATATTGGCCAAGACAATTAAAACGAGGAATGATATAAAATAATAAGAAACATATCACTATATTTTTTGTAAAGTTTATATTATGAATTAGTCATAATTGTGTAAATTATAAAAACTCAGAATAGAAGAATTGCTCTACTTTTTCTTGGGTGCCGCTTTCTTGGCAGACAGCTTCTTCTTCCTTTCAGCCAATGCCTTTGACAGCATCTTGGCACGGTTGGCCTGGGCTTTAGTAGCAACAACTGCAAAGTGGGATTTTGGTAATTCAATGTTGCGGCGCTTGGCGTTCTCCAATGCTCGTTTGATCTTTCTCTGTTCTGCAGCCAAAAGGGCACGACGCTTCAGAACCTCAGCGTATGGGTTCAACTTAATCAATTGACGAGTGTTGGTCAATGGATTGAGACGACGCACTCTGCGGAACACCTTCTTCTTGGGGTCACGCAACACTTTCCTGATTTCTTCGGATTTTAACAGGCGTGACAAATCGGTGTTGGCCATCTTGGGTTGTGGCAAATTGTAACCCTTCTTTAGAGTGGATGGTGTTTTCCATGAACCGAATAATTCATTGAGGCGTTGGAAAGCCGATTCGGTCCAGATGACAAAACGTCCAACATGACCACCTGGAGCCAATTTTAGAAGGTTCATCTTGTCGACGTTCATGGTCTCGATGCCTGGGATGTTGCGGAAAGCACGACGAAGTCCTTCATCCTTATAATAGACGATCAAAGGTCCACGACGAGCAATGCGACGACGGTCGCGCATTGTACCACGGCCAGCACGGAAACGTTGAGACTTGTACACCTGTAATGGAAATAAATGTTATTAGTTGTGATGTGCGGTATTGAAACTGATGACTTCCAAATCTCTATCTCCCCGTACTTTCGCATAAAAAACGAAAACTCATGCAAACTCACGAGTATTATTCATAACAAATCTTGTCCAAAAAGGGTGGACGACTTTGAATGTCAAAACCAGTCAAATTCTCTAGGAATTACTATGCTTTGATCTAAGTAGTTTTATTCGCATAATACGATTTATCAAATTTACTTTCTAAATAAAATAAAATTCCTTAAAAAGTTAAACTTGGGGTCTACTAATCGTTTGTTCTTAAACAGTGGTACAAATGTTGGGTTAATAGCCCAGTGGAGGAAATAAAAAATAGAAATGGTATGTGCGCTTCGACGGTTCTGTATTAAATGTTTGAATTGTCTGTCGCGAAACAGTGGTATGGTAAAAGACCCCGAACGCAACGCCTATCAATTCAATTTCCTCTTGCAACTCTTGCCAAGGCAAAGATATTGAAAAACTTTACCATACAAAAGCAATTATTGCAATCAATGCTACGATAGAAAATATTTCATTAAACATGAATAGGTACCTTACTAAATGGTGTATTATGCTTGTCTAACATATCTATCTATCTTTAACTTGATACCAAGCTTACCTTTTGGATGTCAGACCAGATCTTCATGCGCCTAAGGAAAATAACCGCTTGCTTGGTCTTCTGCAACTTTTGTACCTCATCGGACACAACTAATGGGAACTCGGAAACGCCGTCGATGATATGTCCCTTGGACTGCACCAGAGCTGGTACTCCGGAAGCAGCAATAGCAGACACCAAAGCATAACGGCGTTGATTCACATTGATCTTGCGGTGCCACCTACGGAAAGTCTTAGTGGGAGCAAACATACGTCCACCACGGCACATGTTGCCGAACGCACCCTGGCCGGAACGATGGGTACCACCACCACGGACACGGGGAATACGAGCAACAGCACGACCGGTACCCCATGATTCGGCAGAAGTTTGATGACCTGCAGAAATTGAGTTGTATTAGTTGAAATATTTGGTCAATCGTTTTATTATCACTTACCCGCTTGCTCGCTCACGGCGTATGGCTGACGTTTGTTGCGGCGCATCAATTGATGAACCTCGTTGACAACATCAGGACGAATTGGTGCCTTGAATACACTTGGAAGGCAGATACTCTTTTCCTTGATTTGCTCATTCTTATCCGTATAAACGGAGACCAATGGTCTGGCGTTTGCTAAACTCTAAAAGAATTAAGAAACGCGGATCAGCATGTGTACTTTTTAACCAACTAACACGTGTAACACTTTTCAATGTTTTTGTGAACGTTTAAGGATATTTAATGAACTTTTAGAACTTCACAACAAAAGGATATATGTAACACTAGCCACTGAACACATTTCTTACCATTTTCCTTGGTTTTTTATCCCAATATTTCAATTAAAATTAGTCTGCAGTCGCAGAAACGTCCTCCATTAAACAATGATGGACTGAAAAAGACAGCTTTTCGCCGGATGTTCAAAATGGCCGACAAATGAATCGTTGCTCAAAATATAGATGGCAGAGATATCGCTAATGGTAAAATTGTATAAATTTAAGGAGAAGTACACACTATTCGCTCTTTGTCGATTTATTTGCTCTTTGTCGATTTATTTGGAATGCGATTGCAAATACAAATACACTTCGTGTAATGATACAAATAATGCAGCTGTTTTGGAAACAAAATTCTATTACTAATTTTTTATGAAAGAAATCAAAATAGAAACTTTTATACATTGCAATGCGCGTGGAATTTCAGCATACGTTACTCTTTGCATTGGATATGAAATGGTAATGAAAAGGAATCTAACTGCAATTTACTAACTTGAAGGCATAAAAGAAGCATGATGAAGAAGCAGATGAAGTATATCTTTTTCATGTTCGGGAGTTGGTCAATCAACCACGTGGAAAGAAGGTAACTGACCCTGCTGCCGTCAATACTTTGCCTTGATTTTTCATAAAGTTGATAGATCAACGCACCGGTATGACAGATGATCAGAGAGAAACATAAAATGAATATAACATTAAATGCTTACTTTTTTTGCAAGTTGTTGCGCATATTATATATATATATATACAGTGATATGGATTAAACAACATGGTCTTAATACGCCTGATGCATAAGGTCTATCATATTACAAAAATTGTGTCTATCTGATGGAACTAAATAAACTGAGCAGAAAAACATTAAAAAAATAAAATAACAAATAAATGCTTTTGATGCATTCAAATAAAATAAAACAAAAATGCATCTATACATTTCCACAATTAATTTTCTTAACACACGACTTGCTGTGAGAAATTACTCACGAGGCGTGATATTCTAAATTTGACCATTTACATTTAATAACATCTCGTTTGCCTTGTAAATCAGAAAACTAACTTTTGACGTTTGACTTATTTTTGTTTTCATTTTACAAGTTTAAGTTTCGAATTTCTCTGTACGGTCACTTTGTTTATTAATTCATTAAAAGTAAATATAAATATATTTCATAATGGCTGGAGAAGTTATAGTTGATGCTCTTCCATATATTGATCACGGTTATGACGATCCAGGAGTTAGAGAATCGGTATGAATATAATCCATAAAATCACTTTAATTTTAACAATGAAACACCTCTCAATGACGATTTACAGGCCCTCGCAATGGTTGAGGAAGAATGTCGACGTTATCGCCCCACAAAGAATTATTTAGATCACTTACCGCCACTAAACACAACTGCATTCGAAACAAAAATGATGGCATATGAGTTCGAGAGGATACAAAATAGACAACCAATGGAAACATTGAGCATGAAGCGCTACGAACTTCCACCACCGTCTGCGGGAAAACTTTCTGAATTATCTGCTTGGCAGGAATCAATTGAAAATTCAATGGCTCAGTTGGAACATCAATGGACAAGAGCTATGAATTTGGAATTGATGGTGGAGTACGGTTGTGAGTCTTGGAAGGCTTATTTGGAGATTTTTACCGCTTTGCAGGCGAAAGCTCAAAATAAATTGCAAGAAATTAAAAAAGAAATTCAAGATGTTAATTGGCAGAGGAAACAAGCTCAAACTCAAGCCGGCGAGAAGCTAAAGACCTTGGAGGCCAACTGGGTAATGTTAGTGTCGAAGAACTATGAAATTGAGCAGCAGTGTGTTGAGTTAGAGAAGCAAATCGCAGACATAAAGGCAAAACTTAAAGAAGAAGAGGAGCAAGAGAAAGATGTTGCTAATACTAATGGTGAAATGTAGTTTAGATAATGTAAAAAATATTGTCTTATGTAACAATATTTAAAATAAAACCACAATCGTACAAGTTTCTAAATATTGTAATACTTCTTAAATTTAGTTTCACTGCTGTAGTTAATTTAATTAATTTGTAAATCGTCAATCATAACACTAATGAATTTAATTTAATTTCTCGATAACATTCAATCCAATTCGAAATTACCCTTTAAATACTGACTTAACGAGAGGACCAAGTGTTGCAACATACACCTCATGTGTGTATTGCTTGCCAAAATTTACTAGGAGTCAAAGTGGTTTCCTGTGAGTTTATGACATCACAAATGATACAACAGTGTTTTGAACAGAGAGAGTATAGACTATTACTTTTCTTAATGCTAAATGGTTCATATACAAAAAGACAAAACAACGCACGATAATTTATATTCAGTTACACCAAGTGTCATATAAGACCTTGTCTTAGAACAACTCTGCCCTTCTTTGAGTGTATAACAACCGGTTGCAATTAACTCCACACTAAAGCGGTGCTCCCTGTGGTCTTCTACGTAAGTTAAGTTCCAGGTGGATACTCCCCGCTTTATCTAAACCTATGACAGTTGTTTCTTGCGCCCAATTACCCAGTGTTGTTGAACAGATAAATTGATTTAAAATTTTCTATAATAAATACCTTTATTATTTAATAATTTTTGTACACTGATTAACAAGCAATAATAGTAATAGTTATACATATAATAAACTTTTGTAATAATATATATGAATTATAATTTCTTACTTCTAAAGCTAGCGCGAAAAAAACATGTTATGTACTTCAATAACTATACAAGATACGTTAGTTGCTGGTTTAAAGATGTGATTTATTCTTCTATTTCAAATAGAAAGGAAGCGTACGAAGGTCAACTCCTTAAATTGACCTCAAATGCGCAAGATTATTTATAGGCAATATTAGTGAACTTAACAAATAAGAAATGCATGTAACATATTTATCTTCCACTTCATCAGAAACACACAGATAAAAGCAAACAAAAGAAAAATTAGCTCTTTGGATATGAATATAAAGGCCGCGTCTACAAGGTCGTCTCAGGAACATTGTCGTGTGTTATGATTCGCTGATTATGCCCCAATTCAATGCTCATTTCGAGGATTTTTTGTTCTAACTTACGAATTTTCATTTGGTACTTTCGTTTCGTCTGTTCTAGGGAGTGGGAAAGATTCCTGGAAATATACAATCATTTTGTTAATTCAAGATGCCCTTGGGGGGATGTAATGGTGAACTTACATATTCATTTTTTGCAATTCCTTGATATTGTTTTGTACTTGCTCGTATTTCTCATCGGAGGTTTTCTGTGATGCTGATACAGTGCCGAGTAGAGATTGTATTCTTATCTTAAGTTCGGATTCCCTTGTGAGGGCTTCAACAAGTTGTCTTTCGGTTAAAGCTGCATGATCGGCCTCTGAGAAAGATGATCGATCCGCTGAATGCAGGTTAAAAAGGGCATCTGAATCCGACAGTTGATTTTGCAACTGTTGAAGAGCCTCTTGAAGAATGCATATCTTTTCTAAGGCAATTTGACGGTCACGTTCGGCTTCGTCTCGCTTCTGCTTCAAGTCAATGTTTTCTTCACGTAAATTGAGCAATTCCTGCATGAGAACAGCCATTTCTAGATCGAGTTGAGTACCCTTTTCCTGCTTCACTTCTTTACTGCTCTCCAAGGCCATGCGGGACTTTTCGTAGAATGTACTAAATGGAGATTCCAAATTGACAATTGTGTTTTGTACCGTTGACCGGCGACCTTTCAATTTAGACACATGGTTTCTTAAGCGGTTATCATCATCCGGTGTCCATGGCTCGAATGGTTTGTCCGATATGCAAAATCTATTTGGACAAAGAGAATGAAAAAAATAAAAACCCAGACCAACGGACGGAGATTAAGATTTACGTATTTTGCCATGGTCCTAAACTGTTTTCCGAGAGATTCTTCTCACTTTCCAGGCGATCAAGCAGGTGTCTTGCTACTGATTCTACTGATCTTCTACTTTCCTCAGCTGCCGATGTGCTTTCCTTTGAAAGAGCCATTCTGAAAATAGAATTTATAAGTAAGACAAACAGTTGTGGTTGTCCCATTAAGCTAACGTACTTGCTTTCAAGAAGGGCCAACATAACATCATAAGCTTCAATGGCACGATCGCTACAATTAACTGCTGATTGCAGGGCTATAGCATTAGATTCATACTTTCCGCATAGCAGATAGAGGTGATCACAGTGTTCCTTACATTCTTCAAGGGTCAACGCCAGAACAGAGTTCCGAACTTTTAAGTGCTCTATTCTTCTCTGAAGTCTTTGGAATTCGGTGTCCAATTGTGAGGCTTCAATAAAACTGTCCATCATGTTATTGCTTTGTATCAAATCTGAAACTAAATGCTCCACAATTTCGGTATTATTTATCTGAGGAATAAGGAACATTAGATTACTGTGTGTCATGCATAACCCAAGACATACCCCGGCGGTAACAAAGCCTGTCGGTGTTATGTTTTGTTCCTCGGTTGATTTGCGGAGCTTTACACGTTCTGCCATCTTGGGGACAGGAACTTCACAGCTCGTCGACGTATTTTTTATTTGTCGTTGATATTTATCTATAGAAGATAATGATTTGTCAAAAAATACAAACAGGTCTGTTGCCATATCCACCCCAAAAGACACAAAAACAATGAAAATAAAAGTTCGCAAATTTCGATTGTTTTGTATTATTTGAGTCAAGGAGATTAGCAAACGTTATGAGCCGAAAGAGAGTACCTTTCTCTACAAAAACGTTATTGCCGCAAACATATTTCACTTTGGCACTATTCTTGACTACACATATGTTCTGATCATCCGCACCTTCCAAGTACATCTCCTTTGAATGTGTCTTATCCACAGCTGCCAGCATCTCATTTGAATGGTACACATTCTCTACATTTTCAGTCTTATAGAACTCTGTATCGTATATACTCGTATTTAACTTTTTCATACTCTGCTTGAACTCGTCATTTTCCAGTTTCTCATGCTCATTGCTGTAGCCTTCGTAAATGTCTTGGTTGTCATCGTGTTCCGGTTCCCCGTGTACTACTGAACTACTTTGCGGAGGGTTAGCGATTTGCGATTGAAGCAGTGCGATCTGAGACTTAAGGTGAAGGACTTCTTCCTGCAAAGCCTATGTGAAGGGAAAGTATAAGGTTAGAAATTGTTGGTAAGTGCTAGGGATTTGCTTACTTCAAGCTGAGTTTTTGCAACGGTATCATTCAATATTTTCTGATCTTCATCTATTGAGTATTCAGCATCTAAAGGGTCGGTTTGACACTCGGCATCTGGATTTGTGAGATTTAATTCTGAATTGTACACTGATCCTTCTTGATAACTTATTTCTGAGAAACAGAGAAAAAGTAAGATTTTGCATTTGAAAAAGTCCACGAAACAACATAGTAAAAGATGTGCTCGTCTCTAATGTCCAACTGCGTTACTACTCCGACCCACGCCCAGCCCTCACACGCATAGGGGATACACAGTTAAGTGTATCACTGAGACTGAGAGGGCCGGTTTTTCAGAATTTTTATTAACAATTCCCTAGAGTTCGAGCGTTGAGAAAATTCAGGACTAACTACAGCGGCTTCAAATTTAATTTAGGTACAATGTTTTTGACAACTAGCTAAGCTTGAAAGAGAAAGGTCTTTGTATTGTATAAGTAATAAAGTTATGCGTGTGATTTCTGGCCCTGGATTCTGCGGGAACTGTGTGTGTTTACATAGAGTAATCTTTAGAGGCCAGAATGAGTCGTGTGACTAATGTCACCACAGAATGAATAGACACCATTTCACAACCAAGAAGATTCTGTGAAGATAAATCATTTACGTTTGGCAAGTTAAAATTCATTCCTGATGAGTTATTAAAAAGCATTCTGACTTCCCTTTTTATCTGCCCATTCTCTGCTCATGTATCAAATAAACATTTAAATTGAAAACACGCTTGAAGGCTTAGTCATGTGATTACACCTTTTCTAAGAACCGTTAATATAACTCAATCTCTCGTCCTTCCCCACAATATATTAACGAATATTACATCATGCCTTCAGTGCTTACCACTTCCGTCAGGTTCATGTTCCTCCATAATCGTATTTTCTTGTTTCGTTCGGAGTTTTTTGCTCAACTCAGCTATCACACAGTGCATTTCAGTGATGCGGCTTTCGTGGGCGGCACTTATAACTTCCAAACGTCTATAACAACGCTCCTTGTCTTCGGTAGCTTCCTCCAGTTTCCGCTTGTACTCATCGCGACACTTTTCTGATTTTTGCAGCTTCTGAGACAGTTCCTTGATTTGTATTTCCAACTCATGGATGGATAGATTCTCGACCTAGGCAAAAGAGATTCCGATTAACAAGGAAAATTATCTTATCAAGTGACTACAGGTAAACACGCACGTTAATTCGGCGTATCTGCGGTGGTTGTGTTATCAAAGTATATTCCCAACTTCGATGCAATTCGTTTCTCTGTAAACGACTGCTGCTGTTCTCCTTTTGAAACTCTGTACAACACAAGCAGCTAAAGCTTTTAGGTAGTTGCGAAATCGACATTACACATGCACCAATTAATTGTTCGTATTTTAAGTTAATGAAAAAGCCATAGCACCCACAATTCCCCTATACCCAAAGTGACGTAGTTCAATAAATATCCATCAGAGGATGCAATTAGCGTCGCGATAACGTAATGTCATTGCCTTTTTTGCAATTTAATATTTAATACATTCTTTTTGGGATTTTTTCTTCCTTCTTCGCTGTGTATCACTGCTATGAGTTCTGGGTGTCAAATGCATTAACGTCATATGTTCACAATACTTGCGCAGTAAGGAACAACCTTGCAGGAAAATTTGTGTTGCGAATCAATATGATATTATCGGGTATAGGGTACATAAAGCCAGAGCCTACGTCGAATTCATGTGGCGACAGTTTCGTACATTTGTAATAAATATTTTGGCGCTGTATAGGATGTTTAAGAATATGGTGGGATTTAATTTTAGAGTTTACGCTGATATTTATGTTGTCAATAGTGTGAGTTGCTCTAAAGACTAAGCGTCGTTATGTCCTTATTTAGACAACATTTAATAAAAAGAAAATAGTATTTACAACTTATTTCAGAAAACACAAAATTTTTTACTTTTATTTTGCCTCAAATTATGTCTTACTACGTGAAATATATCACTTGGTTCGAAGTTTCCAATCGTAATGTTTATAGTAATATATTTAAATAATAAACCACACAGAATTTGTGCTGAGTTAGTAACTAACTTGAACATAACATACTTACATTAATAAATCTTCTTTCAACTGCCTATAAAAGCTAACTCAAATCTCTTAAAATTAAAAAAAAATTTACACAATTTCTTACCTTATTAACAATATCCAAAGTTGAACATGAACTGATATTATTATCGCTTTCGTTATTGTCTTTTTGCATTAAGCCTCTGCCGTCTGGTAAAACTCCACTGGCATAATCCGACGTCGACATCCCACGAGGTGATGTGCTCCCAAAAATATATCCATGGTCGTTGAAATTCTTAAAAATCTCCTGATTATGATCGGCACTATTTAAACTGCTTATAACCATGCATTTAGGTTGAGTGCCACCCTTCCCACTGCTACCGACACCGGCGGCGGCTGTCCCTACCTTCGCACACATTTCCATTTCTTTCCTCTTGTATGGCGCTCACTTTGATATATTTGCAACAAGCTTTCTTAGACGGCTGTTTTCTTAATTATCTCTTCAATTAAACTCAACTAATTGGGTGTGATTGGATCAGAAAAAATATTAGAAACATACACATGATAATAGCGATTCTTGTTTCGATGATGTCGTATGTAAATATATGGCAAGTTAAGTTGAGCTCGGCGATGTTTACATTTTCATAAATACGAATTTTTTTCTTCAAGGAGTACGCCCAAGAAACCCATTATTGTACCAGGTTTACTGTGCTATTCTTGACTTATATTTTAAATTTACATGTTTAATAAATGTTGAGTAAAATTTGTATGTAGTTATTAGCACTCAAATTGAAAGAAAAATCGGTAAAATAATTAAATAAAGCGGAAGATGGGAAAGCACAACGTTAAAATAATTTTATAAATATGACTGCCTATAAAGTGCTTTTGTTTTTTTGTACTTGTCACCAGCATAATAGTCTCTTTAGCTTATTTAGCGCCACCTACTGTATGAAGTCGATTCAGATTTTTTACAAATGTTACCAACTCAAATTTTTAATGTAGTTTGACACATATAAGTTAAACATAAGAATAGTTTATAACATTAACATTAAAAAATAATTAAACCAATATATGTATTAACAAAATCATGAACAGTAGTAAAAATGTCTTTAATATATTATATGAGTAAATAGAGGAAAAGAGAAGTAAACAATTCATATACATATCCTTTTACTTAGGTAATTAAAAGTCCTTACAGCTTAATAGCATTTGACAATGTTTGTTAAGTAATGGGGGATCTCAAATGAGAATCTTTCAAATTAATTTTAATTATCACATATGATAATCGATTTATACATCTTGAGAACTACTTACTGAAAATTAATTATATAAAATTTATAAAATGAAGGTTTGGTCCACTTCTACTTGAAACTGGAGCCTAAGATTCCACATCTTGAATCGACTCGCTAGTTGTTATCTTCTATAGGTAAGATTGTTTTGCGGAAGCGGATATCGTGTTGCATAGTATCCGGGACGGAATTTTACTGATTGTCTTTATTTTTGTTAGGAAACGCTCTGTTAAGTTTGTGCATATAGATGCCACAAAATTGTGTCTTTTTTAATTAATTTTTGAATCGTAGGGCTCCTTTATTTATTTGTGCCTATTGGGGTATGTAAGACATAGACATGGTGCTGTCCACATGGAACCAAGGCCTGGTTTCTTCAGCAACTGCTTGTCGTACTCAGTTAAGTTTCTCTGATAATGTAAACATAAAATATATTATATTGGGGGACTTTCTAATATTAGTTTTAAGTATTGAAAAAATGTTTTACTATTAGCTTTCCCCTGAATTGTTTAACATACCAATCTAAATTATTTAATTAATTATAGATCATAGCTGTAAAGGACTTTGTCCTAAACTTCTAAATAATATCATCTTTGAATTATAAGCACTATTGTTCATGCTACATGAATAATAAAGTGAAATGAAAAATACTTGCCGTCCGTGCTTGCACCGCGGCATATTTAAAAATAAATGGTAAAATACTTTCAGAAACATACAAATCTCTTTTCATCCACAATACTTTTCAAAAGCTGGGCAATCACTTACAATTCTCAGATTATTAATTTGGGGGCGATGTAATGATGTTGTAAGAGGCTAACCTTATCAATGACATCATGTTTATATTGTGCCGAACTTACTTCACTTCCTCGCCGAATGGTTGACGAAAGCTCTTCCTCCACACCACTTCTCTTCGGCCACAACTGACTAAAATACTTGTATATGATATGAATAAAACAGAAAGCTCGCGCAAAGCGTTAGAATCCGAATAGCCGGCCGATAGACAAACTCACACCTTACCTTTGGCTAAAATTCAGTATCGTCTTAGAAGTAGGTCAGAGCGGAACTAAATTTTGCTTTCGCAACAGCAACATAAATCTCACCTCAAAACATTGGATTAATAGTGCAGTAAGCAGTATTTATTTATAAAAATACAATATGTCCGAGTCAAATGGTGAGTCAAAATTCGGCTTTAAAGACAAAGAGAAGGCGGAAGAGACGCTGAAGTTGCTCGAGGAGCACGACATGCAATACAGAAAACTAACTGTGCGTGGCCTCCTGGGAAGAGCCAAACGAGTCCTCTCGAGTAAGTGACTACAAATCTATTGCAGTCGCCATTAATTTTTCTCATTCTGTTAATTTTCGTTTGTCGTTTCCGCAGTGACAAAAGCTGAGGAAAAAGTTAAAAATATAAATGAAGCCATCGAGGTATTTGACAAGTGGCTGGAGGAGAATGGAGGAGGCGCGTCTAATAAGAATGCAAAGACTGATAGCACAGACAAGGTAGACACTGTTCCGGGACTTGGATTCAAAGACAAGGAGGCTGCCGAAAAGACATTGAAGTAAGTTTAAGTTCACACGCACGCCAACACACAGATGACTTCATGCATCTGGAATGTTTATATTTAAATAATTCCCTCATATTCGATTCTTTCGATAATCACACGATGAGCGTGTATCAAGTCACAAAAGATGAAGTAACTCCCAGTACTTCTGTTGACGAAAGCTCCGTGGGTCGGTCGTTATTTTGAAAACAAATAAATTTTGTTTTGCCATGACGTAGTCATTGCATGATTCGTATTCTCCGCGCTTATGGCTGTGACCTTTCCGAAATAGAAATCCATATCATGTGCACATACATACTTATGTGAACAGGAAAATATTTCGGTATATTAGATACACATATTCGGCGGGTAGTTCACGCATAATTAATTCAAAGAGAATGAGCGAGGAATATATATTATGTGTCTAATAAATTATACGCAGACTTTTTATCGATGAGATACATCGATACAACTCTTAATTGTAAATTGCCTATGAAGGTTATTAGGGCTATTGGGATTTGGATAATAAGAAAAATGGTAATAATTGGGTGTTTCATAAATGAACATAGCTGTGTGTCTCTTATACTGCTTGGAAAGCCTGTATTCGAGTAGGAAAGAACAATGCGGTTATTTGTTGTTTCATTATTAACATATTAATAGTTTATGACTCAGGTGAGCTAGTAAATAAAATTTAACTTATTCAACATTTGAAAATTTGTGTGCAAAGCAGTTTAAATACAATGAACTCGTTTTAGAATAAAGTATGCAAGTGTTTTTGTAATGTCTCAGTGATGTTCGTTTCTAACTTTTTAGTTGTTGCTCTTCTTTTATAGGGAGCTACAGTTCTGGGTAGTTCTGGTTCTTATTCAATATACCAACTTTCTCTTAAAAAAAAGGAAACTTTCTTCGTGCGCTTCCGTACAAACCTTAGTGCCCTACAGCAGTATGTTAAGCGCTCTCTCACTTACATGTTTAAGCGATTGACAAGAATAATTTTGCATTTGACTTGGCCCCATTCCGGTTGTACTTTTCTATACAATGTTTGCTGCTTGCTACGACGTATTGCTCAAGATTTCTAATTTGTCCTTCTTTTCTTTATGACAATAAATATAGCATTCCTAATTTGCCTTAAAAAGGGTATTTTTATCAAATTATCAGACCATTAAACATTAGCGAGAGCGACATTTCATGACGGACTAGGGACTCACTTCTTCAGACTATGACTAGAGTGGAGGTGACATACAATCTAAAGCCGTACCAGCGTACGTACAGCAGCATACGTACAGCAGCGTACGTACAGCTTGGCAAAAAAAAATACACCTGTTGTCAGTTTAGCCCTTCTTTTTTTCTTTATTTCCTCCCATAAGTAATGTGAAATGCGTATGGTTTATGGTTTCACCATTTTTTTTTACTTAATCAGTAACCCACTGTGACTATAAGTATCCCTGCAGACGAAGTAACTTTGAATTTCTTCAGGGGGCACGTACCTTTTTTGTCCCACCGCCTGCATCCTTCCCAGCTTTATACATACCTTTCAGGTTTTCACCACCTGCACCACCTGATTTTTGAAAGGTTAAGGAGGTGGCCATGAAGAATGGTTTGAATGGTACCAGTAGACAGATTAGTATACGTTTCTCTACTTGTTTAATGTCTTATCCGCCTCTTTTAAGCTCACTTAAAAACGTTTACACAGTTGATAACGAAATTGCAGAACCTTGGAAAACAGTCACCGCCTCTAATGTACATTTTTGATGACCTTTTCCTTGTTATGTAAGAAATACTTTTTCGAGGTTTGAATTATGGTTTTTTGAAAAAAAAAAACAGTAGAAAGAAAAGAATCCCTATTATACATTTTGAACGCTCCCGAATACCCATTTTTCGTGCAGTGGCACTACAGAACTACTTAATACATTTACCTCTATTAACACTCTCTTGTACCTAAACCAATTAAGCCTGGACTAAATTTTTATTTTTACTTACAATTTTAGAATTCTCGAAGGACGTGATCCAGATTATCAAAAACTTGCTGTTAAAGGGCTCATCGGCAGCTCAAAACGTGTGCTCTCTGGAACTAAAAATGAAGAAAAGCTCAAATCCATTCAAGAAGGTGTTAAAATCCTCGAAGACTTCCTTGAGAAATTCGACAGAGACAATATGATGCGGGAGAACAAAGCATATCTCGCATTCTCAATTATCGAAAACTTACCAGGTCCCGATGAAGAGTTAGCTGAAGAATTTTTGCTAGCTTACGGTGGATCTAAAGCCAAGGGAAACTACAAGCACTTACGCACAATGTATCCTAAAGATGACGACTCCACATCATGGGATATAATCAGAAACAAAAAGTTAAAGAAATTAACTGCGAAACTGAAGGAAGAGGATGGTAAATTATTTAAAGAATCTGGTGAACCTAGTGAACTGCATTTGAAAATGATTCATTGGGCTTATAGTCCACAACCAGACAAGGTAAAGGCTTATGTTGAGAGTCTGAAAAAATCAAAGGCAACAAAACGAAAGTCAGCGGCAACATCAAGTAGTGATAACGATTCCGACAGCGATGAGGAGATTACAAAGAAGAAAAAGAAGAGCTCATAAATCGTTTTCTAGATTTTTCTTTTAATTAAATGTGAAAAAAATATTTGTACTAAATTTGAAAAAAGTTACTTAGATATCACTTATTAGATACGATCTTTCGATTGATTGGGAAACTATTTGTAAGTCATCAAGATTGCCTTAATAAAAAACTTATTTAAAAATCATTTAAATTGCATTATGTTTTAATGGTTCAACAGAGAACACAAAGTTATAACCGTCGAGAGAATATTGCGCATCTAAAACAAACGAACCGTGAAGGACAGACTCTATACAAACCATTCTGAAATCAGCGTTTACTTCACCTCTTTTCTAGAGTTCTGATAATTTCTCCTTGTTGGCCTGGATTTGAGGATCATTTTGACTGAAATATTGTCTTTAATGTGTACCTAGCGTGTGGATGATATATACTGACATGAAAAAAAAACCGAGGACTGCGTTGAATGTTATCATGAGCTTTTGGCGAAGAACACCATGACGGGAACGTCTTAAGAAACTCCACTACTGTGGAAATAAAGACGGAAGATTTAAAGACAATTTGTCCTGGGGCTATGCATAATAAAGATCTGTATATCGAATGCATTGTACGCATTAACTTTACATCATTGAACATTGTAAAAAGTGAACAGAACTTCTTTAAAAGAGACATCATCCACATTCAACGGACTGATTCAATCTTTCTTTAATGAGAGTAACCAGTAAAACACGTTTTAGTTCTTTATATGATATCATAACTCATCAGTTATAAAACAAAGACCAAAATTGATATTAACACTAACATTTATTTCCAACGTATTCTATTTGTTTTTTTTAATAAAACTTCCATTAGGATTTCACAGTATACATACATACATAAATATTGCTAGAACTAGTACTTATTTGGCAACGACTCGCCGTAATACAAAGGGTCCAATGATTTCCCGTCAGGCTGGTCAATGTCTCTTCCCGAATTCATGTGCTCCAGGGTACCGGAAGATGCCTTTAAATTAGACGCTGATAGAAAGTGATTATCGCACTGTCCCTTAGCATTGAGATGACCATAGGCCATGTTAAACAGGGCTTCAGGGTCACAAACAAACCGATACACATAACGCTCCCCATTCACTTTTTGCATTATGCCTTTCTCGTAGTAGTATCGAAGACTGCGGGACAGTTTATCATAGTTCATGGCCGGTCGATTTTTTTGAATTCCCCACCGACGAGCGACTTCTTCCGGTTCTATGAGTTTGAACTCCATCCCCCTTCCTGTCCATGCAATGCAGCTGGAGCTACGGGAGAATATGACTGTGTATGCTTGTATTTGAAGAAATACTTTCCGTGTACATACCTGGTGGACGGCTCGTCCAATAACGCAACCAGAAATTGCCACAATTGCAAAGAACCTCTTCGCTGGTTGATTGTGTTATTTGTTATAGGATTACAGCCGGAGTATATATTTTCAAATTTTATCTCCGACTCTGTCGAGCTGACGATAGACGATTCGACTGGACGAAGCGTGTATGCCGACGAGTTGTAGGCGTTTTCAAATTTAATTTCGCTTTCGGATGAACTCACGGCAGACGATTCGCCGACCCGTTGAATATTATATCCGTTGCTGTACGAAGAGTAACCGTTTTCACAGGACTTTGAGCTTGTTGGATGGGTAGAGTGATGTAAAGAATTTAAGTTGTTTACCGACGGCGCTGTTGTTGTTGTCGCAGTAGTCGAGTCCGGATGCTCACTTTTTGTGTGGTGGTGAAAATGATGAGACATTGCCAGAGTTGGGGAGTTGCTTCCGAAGGCACCATCTAGTTCATCAAAGGGGGTATAAATCAAACAAATATGCAAGTAAAACTTTAGATTATATGAAAATAGAAAATGCATACATATTTAAATTTTACACAATATGCATACATATACAAACTTAAGCGTACATATGTACATATAATTAACTTCAAATATTTACTTGAACTGATTCCTCGTATAACAAGTCTCTAAGCTTTTACGTTTGCGTTGCATTTTCGTACACAATTTATGTGTAGGATGGGGTATTATAGCTTATACATCTTAAAGACGGTATTTTCATTAGAAACATCAATATTCGATGCGATATTTTCCTTGATAAAACGGTATCCCACTGCCCAAGAAAAGTTTAATTTAAGTTTTTCTGAACCCTAACAAGATTTTTCCTAAAATTCTTTTTATCTACTCCATTAGATTATGAAAACGTTGAACTAGAGTATAACCGATGTTATTCTATCTACATCAACAGAATAAACGGAGTTCACCGAATAAATTATTTTGAAAGATATATTGAAAGTAAGAATGCGAACATCGAAAAAAACGACGGAGTCTAAGCAAAAAAAATGCTGTTTGAAGTGAGAAAGATACAATCTAGAAACTTCGCGAATCTAGTTTCTCTGAAACTCTCTAAAAGTTCGACGCCATTGTGTAGGATGACAATGGAGAATTCTCGGTGCTCCAAGGTCGGTAAGGAACACACCGAGATCCCAATGTAAAACTGTTGTAGACAAAGTAATAAGCTAAAATCTAACGATTTGCTAAAACCCCCATGGAATGGGTGATTCATCGTCAGGCATTTTCATTAGACCTTTTTTGACAGATCAAAACGTAAAAAAATCAACTTGTACAAGAATTGAAAATTTGAATTTTGTTCAATGATGAAGCCCATTTCTGACTCAATACATACATATGTCAATAAACAAAGTAGCGGTATTTGGGCTGATGAGCAACCGAAGTATACTAAGAGCTTCCGTTACATCTATTAAGAACAATGGTATGGTGTGATTTATGGCCTGTTGGTTTCAATAGTCCATATTAATTCAAAAATGAGGTAAATTAGAATATTATCGTCAATGGAGCCGTAATCGCGCCATGTTAACAGACTATGCGTGTCAAAAAAATCAAGCAGATAGTCTCGGTGAGTTCTGCTTTCAACAAGACACGGCTATGACCCATATAACGCGTGAAACAATGGATTTGTTAAGATATAATTTTGATGAACAATTGAAATTACGTTTTGCCTTAACAGTGCGATGTTACACCTCTGGACTATTTTCTGTGTAGATATACAAAGTCTCAGACTTTTAGGAATAATCCAGCTACGATTGACGTTTTGGAAGCCAAACTGCCAAATCGACCGCCACAGACGAAGTTCCGACTAACTTTTACATGATATCATTTAATGTTTCAATCGCTAGGAGACCTACAGTTTTTTTGCAACTCCGTACGGCAAGATTTGATAAGCTTTTTATAGACAACTAGTAATCTTTGAGTGCTGTCATTAACTTGAAAGTAGTGTTCCGTCAGGGAAATGAACCTGAACCCTTGGCATGTGTGTCGATGCACCCACTGCACTGCAGACTCTCAATGGCAGAGTTTGAAAAATGTTGTTCAAAATTAATTTCTTCTGAAGAATATTCGCACTCATAATATTATACTTTGAGTAGGGGTGGACTCGTCACTCACTGTTCTGTATCAGACGGAAGATCAAAAAGAATGTGCTATCAACAGCATGCTTAACATAAGTATTGAATTGAATATTGGGAGAGGAGTGAAATATATTTTCAACTCCGACTATAAACACATAAAAACAACTTTTCTCATTGGAAATATGTTTGTTTTGGTACCTGTAAAATGGCACATGTGTATCTTCAACTAGACTTCAAGGCACTTAAAAATGTACAGCTTAAAGCATTACACATCACCCAGGTAAGCCAGAGGGGAAATGCTTACATTCCATTTACGAATCTCTGGAGAATAAAAGCACTAGATACATGACCCATGTCAATTACCATCCATGATTCCATGAATCATTTTATATTATTTTGATTCTTTAGCAGTCAATGAAACATGACCAACTAATGCCAAAAGAGCTATTATCTGTTTAATAGGTCGAGGCATTTAGCAGCACTGCATTATTAAAGATCACTGACAACCCCCACCGTGAACTCACTCAAACATACAATCCATCATCATAACAAGACGTTAATAATTCAAAAAGGATTGTTGCTTGCATAATCTACTAGATAGCATCACAATAAGGGAATGTCTGCTGCTTCTGCTGGTGGCGGTCTCTTGGCTTGCTTTACCTGCTCACTGTTCTCTACCTATGATGATGTTCGCTTGGTGCTTTTTAACGTCCCACCCTGACCCCCTTCGAAGCCAGTGCTACGGCAGAATTTTTTATTCGCCTTCAGCAGGAGGGGTGAAATCAACTTTCCCATACCTTAAATCACCGCTACGTGCTGCAAAGTCAGTGCAGGGTGGAAACGACACAAGGGGCCATCTTACTGTAAAAAATGATTGTGTTTACAAATTTACCGCATAAATTGAATTTTCATTTTTTACGAAAGAAAAAAAAAATTAGTGCAATTTTTGATTATTACACCGCGTGGCTCTTCTCTCGCGTGTGGATTAGTGAAGCCGCGACTATAATTTCAAATGTAAACCAGATTCTTTCCAAAACCGCAGGAAATTCTATTAAAGATTACTTTTGAGGTTTTTAATAATCCGATTGATTTCTTCGCCTATCCCTGAGCGGAGTACGTGCGGTGAAAGTTAAAATTCGAAAGTGCGTCTTACCGCGGCATGCAAATTTAAAGCCTAAAGTCAAATTTTGATTGGCAATTGTGAATATGGTTCGAAATCCATGAGATGCACGGGTATGTATGTAATTCACCTTACCATCATCACTTTTCTTGAGTATCCCAGTTGGAGTTGACGAAGAAAACCTGTAATCAAAAGTTTGAGGTAAGAAACGGAAAGATTGATTTTCAGCAGCTTCAGCTTTTGATCTCTATAGAAAAGAAAACATTTAACTGATACAAAGAATTGAGCTGCGTGTATTCTGGCAGGCATCTTATTATGACTTACCTGTAGCAATAGGGATGCGTCACAGCGGGTATGTCGAAAAAAGATGATGTTCTTTCATTACGGATGCCTTTGACGTTGGCTGCTCAGCGAGGTTTTTTTTGGTATTAATGGAATAAAATAGAAAACGCCATGAGTTAAATTCATCAGAATATACATATGTATGTAAGTGTGTAGGAATGGAGATACATGTGTATGAAGAGTTTGCAATTGAAGTTCAATAGACATGAATTATGGAGTTTGAAAGAAAAAATAGATTTCTTTGTTATATGTTGTTATATGGGAATGCGGTTCTTAACTTTTAGTAACATTTGTACATGTATGACCAAAATTGATTTCCCTTTATAAATCTTAGCTTTCACGAATTTAGTTATGAAAATCAAATCGACGGACCTGAATGTTGTTTAAATTTACAAAGAAAAACAGAGATTAAGGAAAAGTCAGTGTGTTTCAACAGTGATAAGCAGTGCAGCAGATAAGCAGTCATTTGAATGGACTAAAACTTAAAAAAATTAATATCGTCAAACCATCATTGCAAGTGCATGCGGTTGGATTTGTTGACATGGACGGGAGAATAGCGTTGTGTGATTTTTTTTAGGCGAAAAGATGTATAATTTCAATGAACCTGATGTATTTAATTATTATTCCACCTTTTGCGGAAAGGTGGATGTTATTAATATTATTCCTCAAAAATTTGGTAAGGGTAATGAAATCGAAAAATTAAAAGAAGGCTTTGCGTCTTTTTTTCGGGATTTGTTCATTTCGGGATTTTTGCTTTTCAGGATCTTGGGCATTTTAAAATGTTTGTCATTTCGGTATTTTGGACTCCGGAATTTTTTCGGAACTTCGGGATTTTGTCCGCCCGATTTGTGATAGTATTTAAAATCTTTCTTTAAAATCTCATATTAGGAAAACTCATCGATTTCGAAATATATTTCGTCGCTTGTGGAGTATTTTGCTCGTAATTGTCCGTTTAAATTATTTCTGAATTGACTTTGAAGCAAACATTTGCTATTTGCTAAAACGATTTTTTAATATAATTTTTCTGGAATGGGTTTACATGGCAGGAGCGTATTTAGTACTTGTGCGACCACAATTGAACTCTGCATACCAGTCTTGAGTGGAATTACAGCCCGCAAGGGACCAGAGCTTTCTGCAACAACTTCTCGTATTGTGCGTGGTACTGTTCTCTCTACAAACGGCGAGATTGGAGAAGCTTTTCATAGACAAACGTTAAGACTATTCAACAAATCTAATTATCATTAAGTCTAGGCAAAGAAGTAGTAACATCCATCAGTATACCTCCAAAAATTCATAATTGCAATTCAAATGTTTACGAAGTCAACGAGTCAAATGTAAACCAAACTACAGAAGGCTAACCAGAAGCAACAATGTTTCCCAGAGACGAACTACGATTAACTAAGACTCAATGAAATTAATAACGAAAACAATTTTGTTTTCTTTAAAAACAGCCGGAGGCGATCGCATTTTTAATATATATCAAAGTCGGGTAAACAACCAAATGATGCATTGGTATTAAACGCGTACAATGAGTGGGTTGGTCCTTGTTTGCGTTCACTTCTAAATGAGTTTTATAGACTACGGAAAATCTGGTCTCGTGGAGGATACAAATTGAAAAAACAAACTGTAACGCTTGATTATAACACACGCTTACCATTATACCTTGAGTTTAAATAGCCGTCGGGGCTGTCTAATCCAAACTTGCAGGGATGATGGTGAGCTTGTGCTGGGTACACAAGCTCTTCCAGCTGTGCATGATGCAAATGATGCGGATGGGAATGCGGATGATGATGATGTGTGTGAAACCAGCTATCCCTTTGAAGGTCTGAGGCATAAAAATGAGAAAAAAAAACATTGCTTAAGTTGGTCAATTGTTGATGTACAAACGAACTTGGGTTTTTTTTGCACTACGAAGAACATACCACCAGAAATTGGAGATGATGACGTTGAGGTTGATGCGATTAAACTACAACAAGAGACCTTGGGGGTGGTTTGCAGAACTTGAGCAGGGGTAAGTGCCTCGGCCGGACTCACTAAAGAAATGCCCTTTTTACTCTGTGCATTCGTAATTGTCACCGTGGGCGTGGGATGAAGAGATTCTTCACTTGTCAGCAGGTGGTTAGAGTTGGGTATTGGAATTTGATGGATGCCACTGTTGGTTGAGTATCCCTGCTGAGAAGAATTCGATTTGTTACAAGTTTATCAAAAAAAATATCTTTAAATCTTTAAGCATATAAGGAATACAAAATTATTTATCATCAAGATGGAAGAAGAAAACAAAAATTATTTCTATCCCGGCAAAATGCGAAACACCAATAGGTTGGGTTTCAATTCAAGTTAAGTGAATTCCGCGAAACACGAAGCAAATTTCCATTAGAGAAGATTCTCGAGCGGATATGACACAATCCTGAGCAGGAAATCATAGTAAATTTATTTGTAATGATGACGAGGAAATCAACATTCTCACCTCAAGAGGGTGACAGGTGAATCTGGGGCGTCCTTCGATTATTCCTCAGCAATAAATCCAATAAATAACGAAGTCAATGTGGCTTTCCACCCCTTAAAAGGTTGAGGCATTTAGCTATAGTCGTTGGTTTGAAATAAAGTAATTGCGGCGAACTGGTCGTCGTGATGCAGGCGTCAATTATCTAATGAGGAAATCCATCCACTCCCTGGGCACGAACTTCAAACAGGTGCTGATGTTACCCACATACGACGACTAATTGTGTGAACTTGTGTTTGAAATGCAATTAGCTCAAAAGAACTGTCTTGTAATGTGTGTGGCGTTGGTTTGTGGACAAAAGAAAGTCATGTGGTGTGGTCGTTTTCTGTATCTGTCTGTCTGGGGCATTGGAGTGCGTAAATGCCTTTGTCTTTCCTGTTGGACGTATCAGTTTCAAGACAATTGAATGAGCTTGACAGGTTGATGGCTCATTCCTTCGAAGTAGTAATGTTAAAGTACAATATTTAGCAAATGATGAAATGAGAGAAATTACTGGTGTTTATGTTAGTAATCCCATTCATCTAGAATATATTTTAGAGAAACAACTACAGTGCAAGCTGTAGGTACATAACCGAATTTCTCTTCTCTTTGATGTGAGGAGTGACGAATTAAAAAAAAGCTGTAAGTATACATTTATACATAAATGCCTGTGTTTTAATAAGCAAGTTGAAATTCGCGGCTAAACAAAAATGGCTTGTAAATGTCATGTCATCGAAAAAGCAAATGAAATTCTTCTAGAAGTTCAGGAAACAGTATATTTTCGGTGACTTAGTCTTAATATTGAACCGTTCCCAAAGCTGAATTTCAACAAAGGCTTGATAACATTTTGGGTTCGAATTTTATAGCTCAGGCTTAATCAATTAGAGAGTTATTTTTCTTTCTTTCAAGATTAAATTATTTGCTGAGGATATTTTCTAGAAAAGCCTAAATAGTAGACAATTACTAGATATTTCTAGTAAGCTATATAAGGGAATAACTAGAAAACTAGAATATAAAGCATATAAAAGCATAATTGCTCTTTTTAACATAGCTTTTACATCAAGAGACCGCCGTGCAGAAGTTTGGCGACTCCCTCGCAACAAGTGCCAAGTTAAATTTTTAAAATAAACAGTTTGAGCTTCACATAGCATTATTCTTTTGGGTATGCTTATCGAAGTCGGCAAGAACTGTGGATCCAATCTATTCGGAAGCAAAACACGAGTGTTTCCTAAAGAAATCTCTTCTTTCTTAAAACGAAAGTTAAAGTATGGAGAACATGAATAAGATACACTATTTTGGAAATGAATATAAAAATTAGTTTTGTGCAGTAGACTATTAAATATGAATATCAGTTACATACATTAATTTGATAAACGAATAAAAATATTAGTTTTGTGCTTTTCTGTTAAACATATATCGCATATATTTTTACACCCATATTGCACAATGTGCTTTTTTTAATTATCGCCATCTGATAATTCAAAAAAAAATAAAAACGGATAAAACTAGTACAATTTTTATATTTCATGCAGCAAGTGACGTCACATTCCATGCGAACACCAAATCTCCGTATCAAACGCACAAGATCTTTCAAAATGTGTAAAAAATGTAAGAATCGCTCTCTTAGTCTCTTTAGCGCGAAAAGAACAATCGATGCAAGACGGTAGGGAATGTTTTTCTAAAGAGATAAAAGTGCTGTGCATGGGGCATAACACATTCACTCATGTACGAGTATATATGTATTTGTTTGTTTGTTGATGCATACAAAATATTTCAAAGAATTTGCATGAAAATACAAAAAATGTCAAAAAGCTTAATTCTTATTTAAATCGTGTTATGGTCTCTGAATATAAAAATGGGTCAAACGGCGAATAAAGTCGCACAGCGGCAACTTTGCACAGCTTGTCGTGAACTGTATTGTGAACCCACATATAGTATGATTTTATTTTTTATATAACATCATACTACTTATGGGTTCTCAATATTTAAAATTCCATTCAAGCTTTGAGACATCATATATCTTGCCCTCTTCATCGATTACTTCAATTATTGTCTTACAATTTCTCTACATATACTAATATTGCTGGTGAATTAATGTCACTTCAAAAAGGTATTTTTCTTTTTTCATTAAAACTATAAGCGTGAAGTTTCTACATCAAATACCCGTCCAATTATGTGCTCACATACTTCTTAGTTGTTGTTACTACTAACCATTAACCGTCATAATTAGTAGAGCGTTAGGCAGCTGAGATGAATCAACCGCCCCTGTCAGAGTATTTGGCTATGGTGATGCATTCTAGTGGATTCACGTTTCTTCTTTCCCTTACATTAATTTTCGTGTGCAAGTTAAAAAAAAATTCTTGATTACCATGCTCCGCATTCGTTACGTGTGTTTTATGACGAATGTTTGATTAAAAAATGTGCACGTTTATGTTTCAATCATGCCATTTAAATAATAATCTGGGTGGTATTACATGTCTCGAGGGACCAAGTCCAAGCTTCTTCCGCAAATATTCGTATTGTGCCTCCTATTGTTTTATCTTGTTCACAAAATTCAAGGTTATACATTCTTTGACTAATCGGACAGGAAACTCAGAAGCACAGTTAAACTCCTCTTTCCAACAGTAAATCCTGCCATCTGAAAGGTATTACCCATCTTTTTAGAAGATATGTTATGCTATCTGTTTCTATACCATCGATTACTGCAGGATAGCTTATAAATTTTAGTGGAGTATTTAAATGTGACAGGCCCCTGAATTTATAAATATCGGCATCAATCTGACAAGCCTGTTTAAACCTATTTGAAAAGATTTTAATGGAGAGTCGTATTTAACTGAATAAATTGAATAGCGGTATAGCCCACAAAGAAACATGGTTTAGCAACTAGTCGTATTGTGCATGTTATTGTTCTCTCATGATCAAATAGGGCCTACAGTTTATTGGCGCTTCCGAATTACAACATTTAAGAAGTTTTTCATAGACAACTCACACTCTTCGGAGCGTGAGTACATTTGTAAACAATTTTCTTTAACTCTGATCGTGACAAGCTAAGATCAATTTCGTTGCAAAGATCATTTTACGTTTTATGCACCTGGTAATGGTTTCATTGCAACCATAATTGCTCCTATATCTTTTATCAAGAAGTAAGTTTCTCACCCTTCGTATTTATTTTAAAAAATCAAAGCAATGCTTAGACCCCATAATCGTGTAATCATAATGTAAAGAAAAATCCAATCGAGGGTCTTCAATTTCCTCTAGTCCAAGTCCAGTTATCGATTAAATAATCATATAAAATTGGAAATGTTGTTCTAAATTCCGGCTTACGGCTCTGGACTTGCTGACAACACTCAGTGAGTACTAATTGTGTGGTTACTCAACTTTCGTTGTTGTAGGTCTTCAGTACTCATAAACGCACAATAGCAGAAGGACGACTAAGTTCGAGAAGCTTGACCCATTTCATTTTCCCAAAAATAGTGATTGAATAAAATCTAGTTAGTTATTTATTATTTTTAAACACTTCAACAAAATTGTAAAATGTTCGATAAATAAAAAACGTATGTATGATAGATGGAAAAGAAAGCGGATAAAATGGAAAGATTGTGAAGAAAATCCGAAAACCATCGTGCATTAGTCGGCTTAAGATATTTCATGTTATACGTTTTAGATTAAATTCCACCAATAATAGTTTACTACACATTTGCCTGAATTACATAAATAATCGTTTTGAACTAGAAAATGCTAGAAACTTTGATGGTCTTTCCTAGCCAACCATGAAAAATGTCGCAGGCAAACTTTTGATTGTTTATCAGTGAAGCTCAGGAAATACGGAATTTCTTTAATTTACTCAAGAAAGTACGAAATTGGGAGATTACTGATTGAACATTATCTCTAGTACAGTCAACTACATTCATTTTCAATAAAATTATCCGCACAATACATTCAAATCAAATAAATCCCCTTGAAATCATGCAAAAATAAAAAGTTTCTTCTCTCTCTCCATGTTGCTCCGGCTTCGAACTCCTCCGCTGGAGATACTTTTCTCACTCATCGAAGCATTTCGTAATTGTCTCAGGGCGAGCGCTCTTTACGTCTCAAAGACTACGATTATGATGTTGGTTGTCGTTCCCATAGCAGTTACGGGAGTTGCATGGAAAACACTTTCTCCACAGTTTCATTACTTCTTTGATCATTTCAGTGTGTGACCTTAAGCAGAGCGCATCAGGTGTGTCTTTGCAGTGGAAGCCAAGTTTGTGCAGTCTTAAGCTTAACATTAAATTTCTGTTACGTTTTCATATATAATATTTATTTAAGGAAAATGTATATTCGCTTGGGAGAACTACGAACCACTCAGGTTCTGTTCGCAATTTGTGTTGTTTACTGCAGTTTTATGGGTAAGGAGTGAGTGCGTATATTAAAATTGTTTTTAATTTTTGAATATAGTATCCACAGGAATGCAGGGCTACTCGCAACAGTGCTCGGTGCGATTGGAGAATGCTCTAGAGCATATGCGTCGCAGAAGCGGCCAACCAAAGACAAGATCCTTGAATCTGACTCCATACTCAGTGTATCAATCAATTTACGGGAATAGTAAGGAAGAAAACGAAGACAGCATTTTGCAAACCAAAGCATACGACCGACAAAGGCAGCATCCGATATCTGAAGCTGATTTTATCGATGATAGGTACGATCGAAAACCGCACAATATACCGATATCACGAGTAGAAGTGGAGGATATGAAGGTTCGCCTGCCGCAAAAAGCAGTTCGCTGGGTCGAAGTAGACAAGTGTAAATTCAGCACATCCAATCGCACTTTGGACACCCGACTGATCTTTCCCGATCTTACTATAAGCGGAAAAGTTGTTCTCTATCCGACTGGCGGACGGTGTAATATGATTTTGCGGCTACGCCATGCCGGAATTGAATTTCGAACAGTGCCGATGTCAACGGGAATGGATGAGTCACGGAATAGTCGTCCGATTGCCTCCGTCCGCACCGACTCGCATTTTGCCGAACCAGGATTTATTTCCGTTTTTGCTCACGGTTGCCAGGGGCCGTCAGGCATAACATTAAGACAAAACTCCAAACGACGATTTGGTTTTGCTGGCAACTCAGCTGGAGGCTCTGACGTATACAACGAAAGTAACGACCAAAGGCGGTGGGGAAAATTGCACACCACGTATCGACCATTATACGATCCCAGGGTTGACAAGCGATACCAGCGCGATTCAACTTTTAGACGTCGAAACTCACGACAGACCAGACCTGACGATTACTTCGAAGATAGCTTTAACTTTGAGGACGACGCGCTTCACTTTAACGACGATCTCAACCACCTTGCACCCGACGCTAGAGCCTTTGCTGAAATTTTTTCTGACACTCTAAGCATGGACAGAAATAGCCAAAAATGGCACGATGGCGCGGGTCATAACGGTAACGGTAACACCAATGCAGATGACATAAACAATGCACTTACACAGGAGCTCGAGCAGCTCTTCTCGATGGGAGTGAAGGGGTTACTTACAACCTATATGCAAAAGTCACTCCAGCCAGCTATCAAGGAAACCCTAATGGAGAACATGGGCTACACACTAAGCTACGGCTAAACATACGTACATCTCTGCACCACTCATTACGTTCAATCAACTGTTGTGATTTTATTTTGTTTTTTGAAATAAAAAGATTATATTTTGTCTTTCCTCTTACAATTTTTGCCGTGTCTATTGTAAGGTGATGATGATGACTATGGTATTCCTTTAGCTCGTCCATTTTAAAATGCAGGAAAAAAATACATACACCTTACACAATTAACACTGTGGCACGGTTTGAAATCGACCTCCTCTTGGCAAGGACACGACAGAGACTAAAGTACAGAGTCCTGAGGGATGTTCCCGTAAGATGCAATGAAACGTCTGTATTCTTTCTTTGACTGCTGTGGGCGGAGCTTAAGCTCAAAGGTAAAGTAGTGCGCAAGTGTGTACCACCCCCTATTAAATGATTCTTCGAATACGCCATTGCTTTGCGATTTTATTTTTAACATTTACATAGAAATTTGTGTGGAAATGTGCAGGTATGACGTACATATATGTGCAAGGATATGTTTGTGCAGAATTTAAAGATGCAAAATATTTATTTCAATTATTTGCCAGTTACTTTAATTGGCTTTCCTACATTGGAATGCTTTCAGATTTATTTAAATTCGGCTAACAGAAGATGAATTACATTTAAATTATATCCTCGCACATATTTTTTGACGGTTTTTATTAAGGCAAACAGAAATTTCACTTGTGGCTCTCCTGTTCAGTATTTTATTTTTTCGCCGGTTAGTTTGAAGTGTGGAAATAGAAAACAGTACCACAATTAAAATGAAGTATAAAACTGCAATTATTTAATAAAGGGCGATTCATCGTGAGGTTTGATATATAGTATAAAATAAAAAACATCGATTTTAAAGTGATCTTAAAATGTTTACTATCGGTTAACAGAACTATTCATGCCAATAACTTTATGAATATGATATCATGTGAATGTCGGTAACGACTATGTCTGGTCTATTTGGAAAATTCAATTTTGAGCAATTTGGTCGAGCATAGCGACTGATATTTCACGGATAACACGAGTGCTGTTGGTATCCAAAGCGTGAATCGAAGATCCAAGACTTAACAACTTCACTTATGTCACCTACTGAAAAAATACCTCTAGAAATATTTCCGCAGACAAGGAATCATCATCAGTACAGAAGGCAGAAATATATTCTTAAGAAGCCTTAAAATATTACAAAGTTCAACCAACATAATTCAACAAGAATTCCTCCCAAAATCCAAATGTGTACGCAGCAGTAAACAAAGAAACAATGTATCATGTTTAAATATTAGGCGACTAATTGCAAAACCTAACATGGGCTTAAAATATTTTTCATTTGCGATGGTCGACTCTTCCCAATATGTTAACTGGAATGTCTTTCTTCTCAAATACAAAAACACCGGTTTCATCACCAATTTTCGGAGCATGAATTAATTTAGTTTGAGTTTGAAATAAAAATAAATTCGCAATACTGCATACAATGGTTTTATGTTTTTACTATAATGAAATGCCTTCCATCATAGAGGTATCCTTTCAAGTAAGACATCAGTTGACTTCACAACAACATTAATCAGCAGTAATTCACAAATAATGAATCCGGAAAATCTTTCTGTAGACTTTTTTTGCAGAAGATTGCTTGAACAAAAATTATACATACAAATTAAGTATAAATTAAAAATCGAAAATTTTAGGAACGTAAGCAAAGTATTAAACGTATATGTATATTTCAACTCAGTTCATACTTATAACAGCCAATTCCTTAAAGATAATATTACAATTAGATTTAGAAGAAGGAGAAGGAGGAAGTCATATGCAAACATACTTCATTATTAATTTCATTCATTTCATTATAGGGCACAACCGAATGATTTTAAAGTTGACGCTGGTCATGAAGATTCAAAGGAACTTGTAACTTTAAAATAACTATTTCTTTTCCTCTGGTATGGTTGCTTGGCTATACATTCTAGAAGGTGGTTAGAGATCGCCGAAGCCACAAACAAAAGTCTTTAATTAAAATTATGAATACTAACCTTACCAAATTGAAATCAGGACATAGCTTGTTCAACAACTGCTTATTGTGTGTGCTATTGTTCTCTCAGAAGGGGAGCTGAAGATTACCGCCGACTTCGAACGGCGAGATTAGAGGCCTTAGAACCGCGTGTGAGTATACGCACTTACCCACTACTCCATGGCGGACATTTGTTCTTTTCTGTTTTCCGTTAAATCCAGAATACGGGTAGTTTTGGTAGTTGTTTAGACACTCCACTTCCGGACTCCTTTTAAGAAGCTGAAGTCCTTGTTAAAAAAAAATGTTCATATAATGTCTATTAAATGTCGATGCAGATGGCAAACATTTATTGTTTCTTTTTTTGCAAATAATTAAATTTCTATTAAAATGGTAAGTGAATATTTATCAATGTCGATAGAACGATTAGTTCTTAAACAGAATGCCTTGTCAGCCAACACCACCCTCTGCAAACCGCCTCTATTCGCACGCACCCTGTGGGTTGATTAACCTTTAATTGAAAATATTATTTATGTGTGGTACGACAGTGAAAAAGTAATAAAATGTCCTTATGTGCCGATTTAAATCTTCACAAATCGTGTTAAGAAGTGCCATTAATATTTTATAATAACTTTTCAAAACGAACAGCTAAAGCAACCTATATGCGCAAAGCCTCTCACCTTGAACAGAGTTTTGTATTCAATAGTGCGAATAATTTAAATTCATTGAAATAAATATTTAAGTCAATGTACTTACTTTAATATGTATATTATTATATTAGAATCTTAACACTTTCTTTACCTGAATTCTAAGAAAACTATAGAAAATGAAAGAAGTTGATGGCCGGCAGGGCTGCCGTATTTTCATTTTTTAGGAATCATCATTCAACTATCCATCCTTTAATAGTTCCTTAGCTCACCTGAATTTTTAGAATCTCTTTTATGTTTTTTAATTTGTTATTTTATGTAATAATATCGTATCTTGACTTTACTTTTACAAAGCTTTTTCATTATTATCTCTTAATTTTCAATTTAATTTGATTCCAGGATATAACTTTTTACACATTTAGATCAACGGCAACCCTGATCAAAGGTCAACGGAAACGTCACAAACGTCAAACTATCAACATGCCAAGGCAAATTTTCATCAAGTTTTGTAGTTTTGCGTAGGAAAACTCAATTCTTAGTACATAGAAAATCTTCTCATATATTATTTTATGGTGAGAACAAAGTGATATCAAATAAATTAAAACAAATCAAATACCAAGTTTCAATAATTTTTCCAATTTAAAATATCCACTTGAAACTTTGAACGAGATGTTTACGCGTAAACCAATTATATAATTACAAAAAATAATATGTATGAAGTGCATAAAATAATAACAATCTTAAATTGTTTAAATTTTTCATTTGTTCTTCTTTAATACCAAAAAAAAGCAATTAAATCAATTAAATATTGCATAGCAGTTCCCTTTGAAATCTGTGTACCTACAGCGCAATGATAGAGAAAATTGTTTATATATCCGCAGGTATGAGTTATGCAGATTACAAGGACGACAGGTTTTTCTGTGACCGCCGTAAACATTTGGATTCTTGAGATTCAACAAAACAAGTCCCGAGGATGACCTAAACTCTCCCACCTTACGTTGTATCATTACTCACGACATATGTAAATAAGTCAGAAGGCCTTTGAGGGAGCAGTCTAGAATTGCAGTGTAGAAAAATAAAACAAACTAAATATAAATTACAAAAATGGACGGCAATACTTACATAAAAACAATCGAATGGGACATGATGGACAAGAGGAAATTCTTCCCATTATCCATGTTAAGCTCATTTTCCGTACGATGTTGCCTCTTTCCACTGACAGTGATAAAAACCCAATTACAAGTACAGCACAGAAGTGATGTGTACAAGGGCATGATTGATTGCGCGATTAAGATATATAAGTCGGAAGGTGTCCCAGGCCTGTATCGAGGATTTTGGATATCTTCTGTGCAGATTGTGTCTGGTGTATTTTACATAAGCACATATGAGGGTGTGAGACACATTCTCAACGATTTCGGTGCTGGTCATCGAGTAAAAGCTTTATTCGGAGGTGGTTGCGCTTCCTTAGTCGGCCAGACTATAATTGTACCTTTCGATGTAATATCCCAGCATGCAATGGTGCTCGGAATGGGTAGATCCCACTTAAACCCATTAGGAATAAATATATCCCCTTCGAGAAGTAGGCTTAATATTTCAATTGACATTGCCAAAGAGATAATGAGAAGAGATGGTTTCAAGGGTTTTTATCGAGGATATACAGCGAGTTTGTTGGCATATGTGCCGAACTCGGCACTCTGGTGGGTCTTCTACCATTTATACCAAGGTAAATTAGAATCGACATATTTAAACAAATTTAAAAGATGATTATATTTTCAGATGAACTTTGCCGAATTTGCCCGCCTCACATTTCTCATTTATTCATACAATGTGTCGCAGGTAGTCTTGGGGGATTTACCACTACTATTATAACAAATCCTCTCGATATCATCCGTGCTCGGTTACAGGTAAGAAGTGAATTGAATATATTACGTTAAAATTCAAAATAGTGGCTGTGAAATATGACCTTTACACTTTTATTCGTTGTGCTTGCATACTCTGTTATATTTCTTTTTGAAAGTCAGAATGTCGTGATTATATTTTTATAACAATAAGCTTAAAGACAAGTACCGGGTAGACAAGATAAGTTATCTGGTCTATGGATACATTATAAAAGCAATGCAAAACTGTGATTTAATCTGTATGGCTACATTTTTATAGGTTTTGAATATACATTTTTAATTTTTTTGTTGAAGTTTAGTTGGTTAAAATTTGAAATAGAACTCTTGAAACTAGCACACCGGGTTTATTCGTGCGGCATTAAAGTTCGCACAAAATTTTAGGTGTCCGGACCCTTAAACCCTTGCACTTCAGTTTAATCAAAGATCGTTGGGATACTTCTGGGCATGCCTTCCCTTGCCAAGGGAATAATTAAAATAAGCCGCCGATGTGCCATCTCGGATTAATTTTCCATATTTCCCGCCTCATTGCGATTTAGGTATAATAATCACTAACTTTTTTCTTTACTTTTCGTCATAAGTTAAGTGTTAGACCCCAAACTTTAGCTTAAAAATGTTTTATTTACGATCTACTGGGTACGAATAAGATTCAATTTATATAAGCATGAGTAATTCTAAATGAGGGTAGAAATGTTCAATCTACATAAATATGTATAAATATAGCTTGATATTAAAATTGTACGATCGTTGAATAATTTGTTTCTCCTTACAGGTGCAACGGCTCAGCTCAATGAAAGTCGCTTTTAACGATCTATGGGCTGAGGAAAGAATGAATATGTTTTTCAAAGGATTATCAGCACGATTAGTTCAATCAGCAGCATTCTCATTTAGCATAATTCTAGGTTATGAAACAATCAAGCGAATAGCAGTAGACGAACAGTACAAACATCTCATACGTTGGTAAATGTATACTATCCATCTGACTCACAAGTAGGACAATTTTTAACTGAATATTAAAAACAAAATCGAGCACAACAATATATGTACACGCACACGCCAACAGAGGATGGTGGTACATATATCTATTTTGCATTTATGACAAAGAACAATAAATTAAACGAGGAACAAGAAATGGATAAATAAATATTGTACACTTTTACCGAAGCGTATTGGTTAGAGGAACTTCACACTGTTAACGGAATTGTAGGAAAATACGTGTCGTTTTTTTAATTACATAAGAAGGGGCTAACATTATCACCAAAGGTATATATAATAACAATCGGAATCCTGAATGGATTGTTTTGATTTCGGCAAGAAAGTATATAGGTGGACATTAAATAATTCACCTTCCCAACGAAGAAGATATTTATTTATATTTATTGTTTGCATTCCATTCAAAAAAATAGTTGATTTGTTAAGAAGTCAATTGGACAGGAAATTGTGTCAAACGAAAAAATTCAAAGAATTTTAACCAAATACGATCGTGCTATGATAGTTCTGATCCACCACATTTAATGTTTACTTAAAGAATTTTGGCAATATATAAGCCATAGATTCCTGTACAGTCATGTTATGTTGCAAAATTATAAACAAATAATTTCGTGTTAATATTGGAAACGTTATTAACAGCCTTTTTTACTCTTTTGTTCAATCGCACATATTGAGTGTTGTTCGTAGCGAAGGCACGTTTCTGAAGGACATCAGTGTGTAAACACTTTTATTTAAAGCTATGTGAATATTTAGCCAATTGTTATTTATTAAATAATAGACTATAAGTGTAAGAATGAAATGTTAATTACAATTTTTATGTTTGCAATATTTTTTGTTGGATTTATTAAGTTTTTAAATTTATATAAAAAGAGAAAGAAAAAAAACAAAGTAAAACAAATATTTCCTAGCATTATGTAGATGAATGTTTGAACGAAAGAAAGCAAAGGACGAAAAATAAAACAAAATCTAATCAAAAAAAAAAAATGATTTCCTTTTTATTGTTTTGTATTTACAATATTGTAATGAATTACAAAAATAGTTACGGGAAGTTTTTTTTTCTGGATCTGTTTTGAACGACACCATTAACCACTGTAAAGTATTTAAAAATGCATAACTTGTTTGTGAACGCTCCTGTATTTCTTATTACAGCATTTTTCTGATCATGTAGTTCAAGATGCCACCGTTCTTAAAGTAGGTGATATCAACTTCTGTGTCGAAACGGACAATAACTTCAAAAGTCTTGTCATCAGCCTGGAAGTGAACAAAAAAAAATATAATATTTATTTTAGGTTGCATTTTGGTTGTGAATGAGAATACATATGATTATTCAATAATCCTTTTAAATATGATACTAAAAAATAACTTGTTATATACAAATAAAGCTGTCAGAAAAAGTTCAAACAAAAGGATTGCATTTAACGTGGCGATGACATTGAACAAGAGGGTACTCCTCACTACTTCAGTAACTGCTCTAGCTTGTGCCAGAGAGGAATGATAATATGGAAATTCTTTTTCCGTTAAACCCATGATCTTTCAAATCTCAAAAAAGAAACTAAATAAAAGGGCGATGGATTATACCCCCTCCAGGGCCATTACTATGGGTTCATAAGAATTTAAGTGATGCGCGGTTTAACTGCGGCTATCCTCCAATCGCCCAATTATGACGCACTTTGTTTGCGACCCGTTGTGAGTGCAGTTTTTAGATCAGAGCACGCAGTTTGTTTATGACGCGTAGGTCATACTTGTAAGGATGTTATCAAATAGAAAAAGAATATTACCTGGACTTTAAGCTTTTGCAGAGGTGTAATGTTTTCTGGCAACTCAATTGAATATTGCTCCCTTCCGTTTAGGTTTAAAGTTACTGCACTTTGTCCCTCTAGGAACTGAAGTGGTATGATACCCATACCAACCAAATTTGAACGATGAATGCGTTCAAACGATTCGGCGATGACAGCCTTGATGCCAAGAAGGTAGGGGCCCTTTGCAGCCCAATCTCGACTGGATCCACTTCCGTATTCCTTTCCTACTACGGCTATCAATGGTGTGCCTTCGGCCTTGTACCTGAGAAAACAAAACACCGCATTATTTTATATTTTTGCACTCATACAAGATGCCCTTACTTTTCGGCACAATCGAAGATATCCATTTCTTCTCCACTTGGAATGTGCATAGTTCTTGGGCCTGTCTTTGTAATCAGCTTGTTAACCAGTCGAATGTTTGCGAATGTACCACGAGCCATGATCGCATCGTTACCGCGACGGGAACCGTACGAGTTGAAGTCTCTTGGAGTTAGACCACGTTGGGACAAGTACCTCGCTGCTGGACTGTTTCTGGCTATGGAACCAGCCGGAGAGATATGATCGGTGGTAACAGAGTCACCAAGGAAGAGTAAGCAACGAGCCTTCTTCAAGGACTTAATTTCTGGAAGTTGAGCTGTCATTCCGTCAAAGAATGGTGGCTTCTTGATGTAAGTTGATTCATCGCTCCACGGGTAAAGTTGTCCATCAGAAACTACCAACTTCTGCCAGTCAGCGGAACCCAATTCAATTTTCCCATAAACTTCTTGGAACATTGCTGGAATCACGTACTTCTTCTCGACTTCTTGAATCTCACTTCTTGTTGGCCAGATATCCCGAAGGAAAACATTTTCTCCCTTATCATTCACACCAAGTGGTTCAGTTTCAAAGTCAATGTCAACACGACCAGCAATTGCGTAGGCAATAACCAGCAACGGACTTGCTAGATAATTGGCCCTTGTGTTGGGATGTATACGACCTTCAAAGTTCCTATTTCCCGAAAGAACTCCGCAACACACCAGTCCGTTCTTTTCGATTGTATTGACAACATTATCGTCAAGGGGCCCTGAATTACCTATACATGTCATACATCCGTAACCAACAATATCAAATCCAAGTTTTTCGAGGTATGGAATCACTCCAGATTCTTTAAGGTAGTACGTTACCACTCCAGAACCGGGAGAAAGTGAAGTCTTGATGTAGGGTGCAATCGTCAGACCCTTGTTGACCGCATTCTTGGCCAACATACCAGCACCCAACATAACCGATGGATTGCTTGTGTTTGTGCAGGAAGTTATGGCTGCAATAACAACCGAACCATGGGTGATTGAATAGGTTTTTCCATCATCCCATTGGAAACTGCCTGAGGCGCCCAGATCTTCTTTTGCGATTTCAAAACCCTTGAAACCAACCTGAAAGTATAATCAATTGTTATTATGTATCAGTGCGTTTCTTTTTTCTGTGAATATATGTATATTATAAATACAACAAAATTACGCTATATCAGCTGCTTGCTGCTGCTGCTTACATCATGTAAAAATTTGCTGATATAGCGGACGACCTTTGCTTTTTACTGGTTGTAACGTCGAATGGGGGCTCGATTTTGAGTTTACGTTTGCAAGTTTTATTGAGTTTTGTCAAACAGATAGTACTATCACAAATTAACTGTAAGTCATGCGAGTTTATTAGACTAGGTCAGTGTGTGTAAAATGATCATTTTGACCTGATCCCGGAATCGAAATTTAAAGAATTCGAATGATGTTGCATTTACTATGACCATGATGGAAGCGACACGAATTGAGGTGAATTTGTATTATTTGACATGTGCTTTGCCTCCTACACGTGTGGTATTCTGTGCGTGTATGGCAATTGTCTTATAGGCCTATCCCAGATAAAACGAAATCCTAATTCCTCACTTTGAATTTTGGCCCTTTAATTCTGTATTCGATAAAAAGTAAAATAAATTATTTTTGAATTGTAATAATCAGAATACCGTGTTTAACGATTTCCTAACAGTTTTTTTCAACTGAATGCTTTAATGACCACGTCTTTGTGGTCTCAATAAAATTTAATTCAGAAAATGTCTCATAGTTGGCAGTCCAAATAGAAAAAATATATTCGAGAATACAGCCATTTACAAATAAAACAGATAAGTTAGGGTTAGCTCTAAGCTTTGAGGCATGAAAAAGCACACATGGCGAATGCGTTTAATTACACCCCAGTGTCACCAGGTTAAATTAATTCTCTTATCCAGAATATAAGTGAGTTGTATATGTAATTCTTCTAGCTAGAGTTGGTAGCTGAGCTGCACACAGTGAATTCCGACTCCAGAAAACCCGAATATAACGCATCCCTCTTTATCTTAATTAAAATCTATATTTTGTTGACCTACATGCATACATACGTCACAGCGCACATATGTAGTTTTTCTGAACTCATCACACTTTGTTGTGAAATTTAATCCGTTTTACTTATTATTCTTTAATTGGCATAGAAAGGAAACATATCTAAATTTCTGAATGGTGCCATATAACAAATTACCCATAACTACATGCATATTCCCTATGAAATATACACACAAATGTACAATATACTGATCGCTTTTCTAGACTTACTCACGATCGCCCTCCGTACCTAGTTTTGGCATTTTATTCTACCTCCGGAATTGTCTTACTAAGCAACATTTATTGGGGTTACAAAATTCTTCACTTCTGGTAGTACACAAAAATCGATCACCGCACGGCTTTATAAGGCCCCCGAATGCAATGTTAGTCTACAGTTTTAATTATTCGTGGTGATTGTGAACATGTCCACGGAAATGTACAAGTGCGCCCTTTGCTATCGCGGTAGTCGACATTTCTGCAATTAGTTGCTTTGGTGTACTAGTTTATGATGGTCAAGGTTTAAAGGAATCATAAAGCTAGAACATCAATGCAATTCGTTGGTAGAATGGACCTTATTCGTTCACCCATCCTTCCAATTTGGATATCACCTAACTGTACTTATATCGAGTTATCTAAGGAAATAGTAGCCGTGATTTGATTTCAATTTACATATCACAGTTGCTGTTTCCTTTAGATAGCTCTTTTGTGCACTACAATCAAGAAGAAAAGCTGAACTTTCATATTTTTTGTAATAGACTTGCACCCATTAATCGGTCAAAATTATGGGATAAACCAAGTTCAGTTGATGTCGCAATTTAATCCATCACTGGGCTTCTGTTTATCTCATAATGAAAACAAACTCAACATATTGTGTTCCTCTTTTACCTTGTTCACTAAACAGGAACGGAAGTCCTCCTTCATGTCGACAACTGATACACGATCGTGTGGACGTTTTGGACCCGAAACCGATGTTACCACTGTGCTTAGGTCCAAGGTGATTGACTATAAAAGTGAATGTGTGGAATATATTCGTTTAAGGAAAGTAACTTAAAGTGACTAACTTGAGTGTATTTTGGATCCTGCGCCTCATTGGAAAAGTCACGCAGTTGCCCGGTCAGTTCCAAATACTTTTGGATAATTTGAATTTTCTTTTCGCAACGATCTATTCGGATTCAAAAAAACTAATTTAATAAACTTAACTTCGAGCCGACAGTGTGAACTTACTTGTTTGCCTCATGTATCCCAAAGTGTTCAAATCAATGGGAAAGTAACCAACAGTTGCGCCGTATTCCGGGCACATGTTACTGATTGTAGCACGATCAGCTATGCTCAACTCAGCTACACCAGGACCATAGAATTCAACGAACTTTCCAACCACACCAAGTTGACGTAGATTTTTGGTGATTGTAAGTACCAAATCGGTGGATGTAACGAGGCGATTTAGTGTGCCCACCAATTTGTATCCAATAACTTCTGGCAACAGCATAGATATGGATTGACCCAACATAACAGCTTCAGCCTCAATACCTTAAAATACAGAAATTGAAACGATATAAATTGGATAAATTCTTCCGGCAAAAAAGATATTATTTTGATTCAAGTTTTTGAGATGGTTAAAAACAACACTTGCGGGAAATTTAAGAAATTCACTTATCATGAAGTTGCGTATAATAAACAAAGTTCGCAAATTTGAGTGCCAACATTTGACTTCGCTGACTCTCTGATTTAAGCTCTTCTTACCTCCAACACCCCAACCAAGAACTCCAAGTCCGTTGATCATTGTAGTATGCGAATCAGTTCCAACCACACTATCTGGGTACAGGATTTTGCCTCCAGCGATGTCGTCCTCAAAGACAACACGAGCCAAGTATTCTAAATTGACTTGATGGACGATTCCAGAGCCAGGTGGAACAATCAACATGTTGTTGAAAGCTCGAGCACCCCACTAAAAGCAAATTGAGCGTCAAATACAAGTGCAACCCTTTTTTCGCTGGAACTTACTTTCAAGAATGTAAATCTCTCCTTGTTGCGCTCAAATTCCAAACTCTCATTTTTGGACAATGCATCTGGGCTAGAAAGCAAAGAATGAAAATTTAAAAAAAGTTTCTTCTGCTTAAAATCAATGGCTTACGTTCTTGAGAAATCCACTTGAATTGAGTGATCAATAACAAGATCCGCTGGACAAACTGGGTTAATTTTCTCTGGATTGCCTTTCAAACTAAGAACTGCATCACGCATAGCAGCAAAATCTACCACAGCTGGCACACCGGTGAAATCCTTTGATGGTTAAGTAATTTAAGAATTACAAATGGATAGGTGTTCTTTAAACAATCAATTAAAAACAACAGTGCTTACCTGCAGAATTACTCTTGCTGGCTTAAAAGATACTTCCACATCATTGGAGCCTTGATTTGGAGTCCATCCCAAAATGTTTTTGACATCTTTGTCTAATACGTGGAAATTATCGCAGTTACGAACAGCCGACTCCAAAAGGACACGGATGGAATATGGCAAATGATCTAAAAGTGTTGAAATGAAGAGTATACGTTAATAATTATTATAAACAATCTGAAGACGCTAGATAATTGTACTCGGAATAAGTTAGTTAGGTTTCAAGATTTGGTTTATGTTCCACATGGTTATATCCTGGATTGTATATAATTTTTTGAATGGCGTCTATGTTTCCGACAAACGTGTTATCTAGTGTTTGCTGCTAAGCTATGATATATATATAGCTGTCCTTAAGCATCCTTAAGTCTTGAGTACATGTACATTTCCATATTGATGGCTAAATTGTGTTGACTTAACCTAAGGATTGCCAGTAATAATAATTATAACAATACCTACATATATGTTCACTTCTGAGTTTAGTAATTCAAGTTATATGTGGAGTCAGAACGACTAAACGTGTACGTGATACGTTCTGCTAATGGAAACACAGTAGATACGCTATTACTACCCAGTTCATATCAAAGAATTACAGCTTGTTTATTGTGTCTAAATTAAGATTACTCATGAACACGTTCCTCAAGTTTCTAGTAAAAAAGGAACAAAAAGAGTGTTCATAAATAATAAACTGATGATGCTTCAACTGCAAAATTTGTAAACAAGTTGGAAACTCCACTAAGAATAGTTAAACTACGCAAAAAAAAAACTTTTTTTTCTTGATTATCAATTTAAATGACTAATTTGGTTGGGTCCTCCTTATCTGAATTACTCAATTGATTTTAAAATTGTGCTTTCTTGTTTTTATCACGATAAAGATAATTCGTATTATTTCAGACAAAGAATTTTTATTTGTATGCGCTTTACACATGAATGCAGTTCTTTGAAACAAATTAATTTCTTGTTTACATTTAATCAAGCTTTACATATCTGATGTAAACATTGCAACAACTGTGAGAACTATTGTACAAATATTATGAGTACATATGTACGTGTTTTTTGGACAGTAGTCTAGTATATTTACAGAATTAAAAGCGGCCGACAAATGCCTTTTTTGGAGCCAAAAGGTTTACAAACCATTTCTGATATCAAGCGTATGGTTACACGGCTTCGGTCCAATGAGTTCCCAAATCCAAATAGGTATTATTCACCCTAAAAATAGCGTGAAGATGATATCTCTGAAGAACTTGTCAATTTAAATATCTACGTCTACGAATGTATCCCTTTTTCAAAAACATACGGTTTGCTTAGAACAACAATTCCACAAACAAGAAAACATTTGTATTCACATCGTGATCGTTCATCATTTGAAATCAAATAATGGGTACAACCTTATTTATCTTACCCATTAGCAACAGATGTCGACCACCTAATTTGCCTATCAGCACGCAAATTTTTTAATGAATGAAAAACTATGTGTGAATGTCTTTTACAAATAACGTTAAAGAAATAATTTCCGTGGAATTTTGGTCCTATTTGTGTTGATAGAATCTGGATAGGAGAATATTAAATAATAATCTAGTCAAGTGTCTACGGATAAAACGTTTAGATATCTTAGTCATGTAGTGTGTATAACTAAACTCCGGCGTTTGAATCCAAGTGTACAAATTGCAGAAGGACTGAGACCAATTGGTTGTAAGCAACTTGAAAGGGCTAGCGAGAGACAGGTTCGCTCAAAACTGTTGCGGCATATTAAGAAAACATATAACGCTTCTACCTTACAGCTTGTGCGTTATACATATTCCAAGTATACATAAGACTTCACAAACATATGAAAAGAAAATCGATAATCAATTAAAAAAATTGTAAATTTAAATATCTGAAGTTTAAATAGCTGAAATTTAAATATCTATAAATCGTTATATACATATCTGCCCTGATATCACCAATACTTGCTGACTTTAAAATAAATTCAAATCAATACACTCATACGCATTCAATGTGGGGGCATGGCCTAACAAGTCTGCGGTCAAAGCTGATCTTTAAACTTAGCGAAACTAATCTTTAGCAAAAGAGAATACGTAAACTATACATCACGCGATTGCAGATATCAAAACGCAGGACAAAATATTTGTGACTGTTCTTTTTTTAACTTGACCCAGGGTTAAGGTTAGGCGATAAGTTTTGGAATCAAAGTTGGCGTGTGCCGTTTGAATAATAATGTGTTCATATTAGATACAGATCAGAGATAGTAACAAGATGAAAGGTAAAAAAATGATTAGGAAATGGTAAGTACCTAAGAACAATATGCTTAAGCATGACACATAATATGATTGAAGTCTAAATCAAATTATATCTTTAAGCGGTTCTTTAATTTTAATTGTATTGCGACGTATAGATGTCACATAAAATCTTCATGCATCTACTTATGACATAGCTTTTTTACATACAGGTGTTTTGAAAATATTTTAGTTATTATCCAAAAACCGGTTGTTAAAGCGCTTCGGAAAAATCATTAAATCTCCACACGCTCGCAGAGATGAGCTCTTTATAAATCTTTTTGCAAAGTACATAATTAAGAAATTATGTTTATTTTCCCTATGTTTCCAACAAAGCGAGTGACCCAAGAATATGTAAATTATATTTTAATTAAATGGTGATCGCTTGTCACCTTTTGCTATGTTTAAACTAAAAATAGATGTAGTACACGAATTCAAGTCTGAAATGTATGAATACACAAGCACCTGAAACCTTTCAAACAACATACCACACGTTATAAGATATCAACGCAACTTAGCGTAGTGCTAGTTAGTTCCAAAACAATTCATTCCCGTCGTTTCTACTCTATAAATTTATTAAAATCGCAGATTAAAGATAAAGCCGAAGAGAGAGAAGCTATTCTTCCCTACAAATCCAGATATACTGTAGAAAATGAAGAACAACTAAATGAGCTCTAAAGAGATTTATCAATCACGGACACTTGTTACATAGTTTCTTTTATTTCTAATTTGATTTCATATGATTCGTGTGATATAAGAGCTTATGATTTGTTTTTTTTACGCATGTATGTACATAGCTTTATGCAGTAAGTTTTGTTAGAGAATTTCATAACTTACCATATTTTGAGTCAAGAGAGGCCAAGTCGAAGTACTTGTATTCGACACCTTCGTAGTTGAATGACTTCTGGAACTTTGCGTATGGATTTGACCCTTCATTACAAACGGGAAATATACATTTGATCAGTATTACGCAATGCATTTTTGTACTCTAATAACCTACCTGCCATTATAATTTTTTTTAACACTGCACAAGGGATTAACCAATTAACTGTCTGATACTAAGGTTTGCCTTTAGCGGTGATAGATATTGCCAGTGAACACGTCAACAGCCAACACCGATCTACTCTGCCGTACGATTTCAACTAAATGGATGGTGGAACGTAACAGCAAACCAATTTGCCCCGCTCTGCTTTCGACCACTTTCGGCACACTTTACGGTTGCTATTGTTTGTCCAATCAATTCGTTTACTTTTTAGTCTGTCATGAAGAGATTATATACTAGGCAATAAATATAATCTTTCACTTGGGAAGCTTTTAACAACTTTTTTTTGAAGTTAGCCTCTGTTACTCTGCAAAACAGTCATCCAATCGCGTGTTTTTTTGACAATTGCTTTGTTTATTTATCCATTTGAAAGAATGACATATCGGGAATAAGGAGAATTCAAAATTATCCTAAGCATAATTTTGCATGTACCCCTTAATTTGTTGCGCACGTATAGTGTGCGTTAGGTATACAGAATAAAATATATTTTCATAATTTGCAGCAAAACGGCAATCGTCGTTATTCAACGAATTCCGTTCAACATATTAAATTTAGATTCACATCAATCCGGAAGGTAGTTAAAGGTTGATTGGAGGAGAATTGTGCTTCAAAGCATTACTCTGAGGCACAAGTTCAATGCATAGTTGTGAATAGGGCGTCATTCTCTCAACGAACCTTGTTTTACAAGCTGAAATTCGTTTGCGTTTTGACGTTTGTGAATCTAAAGATTATTTTCTCTGTATGAGAATATTGTTTTATATTATTTTATGTGACATAGAAAAGCAAGTAACATATTGATAAAGAGAATTAGACAACTTGGCAATTTGTCTCTATATATATAAATATATATATTTACAAATATAAGTACTCTTTCACGAGTAGTAATATATAAATATGTAAATATATTTTTTTGTGTGTACTCGAGCGAGAATTGGTCACATCTGTTTTTGGAGTACGCAAAAAGGCCTCTTCTATTACTTTATATATTTTGCAGCATATTATCTCCACTCGTTAGAAAAAAAACAGTCGTGCTTCTTCCTTGTTATGAAAGAAACTAAGCAATGCAAATTAAATGACTCGCATATAAAAGTAGAATAAACAACCCGACAAGGCATGCTGATAAGATTCTGAACTCAAATTAATGGTTATCATTAAATCTATTACAAACACACGAGTCTCGGAGCGCTGATCAAACATATGTTAAAAAGAATTCCTGTCAGAAACCAATAAGGAACCTTAACCATATTGGTTCCCTATTTCTATAACTAAACAGAACTTTGTAAACGTTTGTTTTTAAATCTGTCAAAATCGTGTCAATTTATGCCAACGAGAATTTCAGAAAGTCGTGTTTAATTTAAAAGAAAAAATCGACGAAAAGGGAAGAAAAATGTCTGATTCCGAAGAAGATTGGTTTGATAAAGACGAGGACGATATTGTTAATAGCATTCAAAAGAAAACCGGCGATGGACCAGAAGTGGAATTTATCAAGTGCGTCTCTGATGCCGAACCCATTTGTATGTTCTTTAAAAAAAAAAAAGTACCACGAGTAATTTTATTTCATATTTGCAGATGATTTTTCAAACTTCAATTTATCAAAGTTTTCATTTAAAAAGTTAAATGTAATTGCAAACGCAAACCCACTGGAGGCTTTTCTCGAGGTAGCGACAAGCGATTTCCTACAAAGCTTTGACGTGAACACCAAAATGGACACCATCGTCTTATATATAAAGATATTTGGCAATCTCTCACGGCTGGAATTGCCGGAATTCATTGCCGATTGTCTGCGAGTATTCGTTGATGATCATCACTTAATTAACAACATATGCAACTTGACTAAGAAAATCTTTGGGCCATCCCACTCAAAGGTGGTCAAGGAGAACAAAATAAGTGTTGATAGTATAACAAGTGACTTGCTTTCAATCTTTGACAAAATTGTTGAGTTTAAATTGCAGAATAACAATTTTCAAAAGCTCCTTGAGAACATTTCAACAGTCTTAGGCTCTCTTGGGGACGACAACAAATTTAATTTACTTAAAGATAAAGTTTTGAATATACAAGCGTTAATTGAGAAGCCTCCATTAAAAAAAGTAATCGGAGAAATGGATGTATGTCGACGGTTTCTTTTGCCCATTGTCTTCTGAATTATTCTCCACCTGTTAATGTTTTCAGATATTTCCAACATTGGAGGATCTTGATTCAGATAAGGCTGTTAGCCTTAAACCCAATATAATCAATGGTAAGTTTCGAATACATATTACTTTGACTGTGTTAAGTTATGATTAATTTTCTAGGTAAATACGCATCAGTTGAAGAATATCTCAGCGTTACTATGAATTTATTGAGGGAAGATTTTTTATCTCCTCTCAGGAGTGCAATTTCCACAGTCAGAAAGTCACATTCCTTAGAGAAATTCAGTGATACCAAACTCTACAGAAATGTTAAGATCATATCTAATAAAGTTTTAAACGTGCCCACATCCGAAATGCTGCTAGTCGATGTTCATGCAAGTTCCAAGGAGTCTTACGATAGCATTACATTCTCGAAACTAGTGGACGAACTTAAGTTTCTTATATGTGGATCACTTCTTGTCTTCTCGACCACAGAGCAATTTAATGATTTAATATTAGCAGTTGTATCGAATGCAGACTCGGAGACCTTAAGTCAAGGCTATGTAAGTGGCATGTACTTACTTACGTACTTACTTACAACTTTTATTATGTTTTAGATAAATATTGAGATAATCAGTCAGCAGAATGTTGGTCGGATCTGCAACGTCAACCTGCAAATGCTAGCTTGTCCAGTATTCTTCGAACCATACCGTAACGCATACAGGGTGCTTAGCACTTACAACGAAGACAATTTTCCAATGGCCAATTATATTGTGCATTGTGACGTAAGCAAGAATGCCTCTTAAATAACAATTGACCAAAGATTACATACATTTCCAGGCTGAACAAAAACCCCCGAAATATTTATCGACTCAAAGTTCTAAAAAATACTCATACAAGGGAAGTCAATTTAATCCTCTTCAAGTGGATACATATCCCAACACCATCAAAGCCGATATGACAGAAGTTCAGCTTGCTGCATTTCATCTAGCCTTAAGTAGTCAGTTCTCTCTCATTCAGGGCCCCCCTGGAACCGGCAAAACAAAAATTTCCACAAAAATCGCTGCAACTCTACTGTCGAACACATCGCTACCAATTATAGTTATTGCTTACACAAACGAAGCGTTGGATAAGTTCCTCATCAAAATCCTGGCACACACAGAGAGCGTAGTGCGATTGGGTGGCCAATCGAAGAACGACATTTTGAACAAATACAACGTGAAGGAGGTTTTCAACACTTTTCAAGGAGATCATCGGTGCAAACGTTTGTACTATCTGACTAAAATCGAATATACTGAGAAGTTTTGCGCCCTGCAAAAGCTACAAATTGAATTCGATGGGACAGAGGATGAATATCAAACGATCATTGCTATGCAGGTAAATATTAGAATTTAAGAGTGACGAACCTTGTAATATTTTACCCCTCGTTCTTAGAGGGAACTAAACACGGTTTCTAGAAAATTGGAGAGTCTGAAGATGATATCAACCTACTTAGCAGTGAAGGACAAACGTGTCATTGGCATGACAACAACTTGCGCCGCCAAATATAATCCCATGTTTAAATACCTCAACGAATCTATCGGTACCACGTGAACAATTCACTACTCGAAATCTTTAATTCATGTTTCCCCTTTGCAGTAATTTTTGAAGAAGCTGCAGAAATTCTGGAGGCACACATTGTGTCATCAATAACACAACATACACAGCAAGTTATACTCGTAGGTGACCACTATCAGCTGCGACCACACACCAGTGTCTATAAACTAAGTCGGGAATATAACATGAACATCTCCTTGTTTGAGAGAATGGTTAACAACCATATTAACATAGTGTGTTTAGATACACAATTCAGAATGCGAAAAGAGATAGCAGATCTTATCCGTCCGATGATTTACAAGAATCTGAAGGATGGCTTAAATGTTTCCGACTATCCGAATATCAGAGGGATTGAGAAGAATTTATTCTTCGTAACACATCAACACAAAGAGAACAGCACAGTAAAATGAACAAAACATCGCGTCTTACAGGATAATTACTTGAATTGTTTTCAGAACACTCTGGAAATAAGCAAATTCAATGACTTTGAAAAAGTATGGATGTGTGAGGTCGCCGCCTATTTGCTAAAGCAAAAATACACTCATTCGGATATTGTTATGCTTACAACATATATAAAACAAAAGGATAGACTGCATAGTCACGTAAATTACTTCTCACTACTCAATTGACCATTTTGTGACGTCTGGAAGTTTCTTACAGATTAATCGAAATTTCCCCGAGCTGCAAGGAATACAAATTTCAACAGTGGACAGCTTCCAAGGAAGAGAAGCGAATATTGTTCTTTTGTCGTTGGTTCGAAGTAATAGGAACAATCAAATTGGATACTTGAGGGAGGAAAATAGAGTTTGTGTGGCGTTGTCCAGAGCAAAGATGGGCCTATATATTGTCGGCAATATGAATCTCCTGACCGATAACAGTCACGTGTGGAATGAAGTCAGGGAAAATCTGGAAAAAATGCACGCCATAGGAGATAAGTTGCCATTTACTGCACCAAATGACATGGTAATTTTTTCATGGCAACTACACTTACAAACATAAACTTTTCTTTGAAATGGTCCTACATAGTAAGCTGCAGACTACATAAGTGTGTAATTTCAAGAGTATGAGTTTTTAGTCATCGCGTTTCTTCTGTATGGGGCGATTGTGTGTCATCATAATGAGCTTAAACATCTGTAGGTAATCGACCACTTCCTTCCAACCAAACCCAAACTTCAAACCAACAAACTTCCTTATCTAGCACGACTTTTTACCAAGTGTATGCCCATTGAACCCGATGGAGAAGTTTAAGTATTTCGGGGTGTTCTTCACGAGTTATGGGAGGAGCAACGCTAAGCATTCTTGGAGGATCAGATATAGGAAATGTCGAGTTTGCTGTCAAACCCAAGTTATCGGTTTTTACTCAGTGTTTGTTCCAACTCTCACTTACGGTTACGAAATGAAAAAAATTGTCATTCTCCAATTGTATGTGCGGTCTCAAGGACGAATTCTGTTGCGTAAATATTCGATTAAGACGTTGTAAAATACTGTTTTAATGTTAGCTGTTTTAGTGTTCGCCAAAATTGCAATTCTTGTATATTGTTTCGGAGTATGAATTTCTAATTGGTTAACATGCCTGGTATGAGAATACAATGGTAAGGACGTGTAATATTATTGATGCTAATGATGATTGCTTATTACTATTATGTCCTAAAGGTCAGCTAGCGCATGCCTTTAGCCAGATCTTTTCCATCCTGAAACAGTTATGTCCGTCCGCTTCACCTACATTCATCGACTTCAGTCGTGATATTGTTATATTTACCTCCTCAAAATAGGGGGAGTTGACGTATTTCTTATCCCTTGTCGTCCAAAGCTGCCAATTGCCAGCTCTGAAAACTTTATTTTTAGTATTGGTGAAGTTAGTTGAACCGTTGCTGACTAGTTCGCGACTTGGCAGTTTCCTGAATATATTTTGACGCCCTGAAATGTTACACACTTATTGTCGCGATATTTTAGGAAAAGTACGACAGACTTGTACCAATCTTGATATTAAAAATTATGATTCAAACCATGTTTATGCACGAAGTAATTATGATCATGTTTTGTTGAATAACTAATATTAAGAAACTAATGAGACCACTTATCTTCTGATCCCATAACAGTTTTTAATCAAAAACTACTTCACATTTTATTTGCGATTTTATTAATTCCATTCTCTTTTATTTCAGGGTTTTGAATCAGTTGGCGGTTGAGGGATTAATTGGACATACTAAGCTAACACTAAATATATAAAAAGTGTCAAAATTTTACATTTCTTAAATAAAAAGTACTACCATTTAAAGGAACATGCGTTTATAATTTGAGTCACGAGCTCTATCAGTTGTTACTATAATCGAGGCACATTTACTGCTCATTGATTGCGTTAGAAGCCTTTCGCCACATCAATCATTTATTAATTTTCACTTAGCAGCTATTCAGTGTGTCAGTTTACCAGGCAGTAGATTATTTATTTTAAATACAATATTGCCCTGATTACTCTTATAATTTACTTGAAACATTTTTGGAATAGGATAGATTTGTGCGAGTAGTCAATATTTAAGCAAACAGTCACCGGAAGACTGATGGAAGTAGACATATGCGCAAGTGTGAATATGTATGTATTTCGCACAGACTGCGAACACGCACGAAGGAAGATAACAGAAAAAACATAAATAATTATTTGGATGTGGAATGCAAATTTGTATATACTTTTGTATGCTTAACGCTTACTAATTTTATTCCTAAGCACTAATTGATTGAATTCCGGTGTGATTTAACACTTAAATCTTATGCCCTACATAAATATCACACAGTTCTATGAGACTTGACGTTCATTGATTGAATTATTAGCAGACGGCGGATTAGGTGATGGTTCGGCCGTTATCACTGTGCTTATACTAGATGTTTTCTTTACGGGTGGGGCAGGTTGTAGATCAACAGATCGGCTTGTACCTGAGAAATATGTATATACATACAAGAAGTATATATAATTAATATATACACATAAGTGACACGAAATTACTTACCACAGCAGCAGAACATTTTTTATCCGTTTAGATTAACAAAATAAATTTACCTGAATAAAAGCAACAGTGCAAATTCGAAGCTTTAGTTCAGCGACGTTCCAAATCGTACTGGCCGGGACGGTGTGAGAGTAAAATTAAAAAAGGCTAACCATAATGGATAAGTGTGCAATGGAAAGAAAGAAAAATGATAAAAGAATATTGATTAGATTCCAGAAGCAAACAGATACTTATTTTAAAACAAATGTCTCATATCACGGAATTTCAGTTATATGAGTGATACCTAGATAATGATGAACTCACTATATGTGATATTTCTTTTCATTTGTACACGTTCTTGATCGAGGAATTAAGCCGGGTCATGCGTAAAACAGAGCAATTACTCAAGTAATGATGACTGATTTTTGGAAAGTGGTTCTACTGATGTGCCTTATTTATCATTCGTAATGAAATTCAATGTGTTATTGCCTTATCATTCGTAAAGAAATTCAAGAGGGCATCTCAGCGAGAAAAATTATCACCTCTTTGTTACCTTATATGTAAAATGAAACGACTGCCTGGCTTCTGAATTAGATATAATCACGAAATATGTAACATAATTACAAAAAGTGTGCCATTGATGATTCCGCATAAATTCTTACAAAAAAAAATATTTTGCTATCTTTACAAACTACTGATTATGATAACAGCGCAGTGTTGATAAAATATATGTATGTACGTTCCTACGTGCAAGGTTGCTTAATATTTATTCTGAATGATTACTGCCAAGAAAGGTGCAACAAGTAGGTTTGACGATATGCGTGAATCATACGCGGTTATAAATTTTTACTAGTTCAAGATAAGTTCAGTTTGAGAATTGTATGGCAGTTAACGTAATAACTTAAATGAGATTATGTATGTAGTCGAAAGGTAGCAAATCCTTTTAGAAACAAAACTAAGAATACTCCTTCCTTTATTGATAAACGTGCAGGTACCACAATATATGATAAGATTTCCAAACAACAACAATTTGACGTTATGTGTATGTAACTATTGTTTTTTTTTTTAATAAGCAAAGGAATGATGTAATTGCAGAAAACTTCATATCGTGTCGCGAATAAATTTTTCTTAACTCAAAGAAGTTCGTTCACCGGGCGGTACAAAAGAGTGACAAAAATGTGTACACAGGTCACTCCAATGGTTCAAAAACGTATATCCGCGCTTATGAAGGAGAAACAAACCTAATTTTTTTGCCTAAAAAGTCTGTTATGGTGTAATAATTGGCGGAACAAATACCAAAGCCCTACTGTGTGGAAGTGATTTAGCCCTGCCTCCAGAGTCATCGAAGAGCACACTAAAATGCTACAAAAATACTGCGGTAAATGGATACAAAGGATTAATTATTTTATTATTAATTAATTAAGCTCATGGACTAGAACTCCAAATACTCATTAAAAGTATATAACCAACGATATTAATATTATCAACGACTTAAATTTCAAAACGAGCCTTAAAGAGAAGCTCACAATAATAAAATCAGCCCTTACTGCGGTTTGAACAAATATCTGAAGGATAAACATGCATACATATATCCTTTACAGGCATTCCTACTGTATGAGGCAATGGTATGGAAATATGGAATGAAATAATTTTAAAAAACTGTCGTCAACTTAAATGCAGGAAACAGGCAAGTTGGATCAGTGAATGCATAGATCCCAAAAATAGAATATTCCTTACATTGAGGAAAACTCAAAAACAAAAAAAAAAAGCACAAAACTTCTTAGAGGTTTGCTATGGGATTTTTGTTGCTTTTATTGCACTCCTGAAATATCTGTACGCGGTTTACAATTCCTGCAGTCGACATGCATTAAACTGTAGGATTTTGTTACGAGTGGTTGTCCTTGGTAACATACAGCATATAACATGCATACATATGTATGTCATCCGAAAGTCATAACTGTTTCGATTTATCACGTGGGTAAATTGTTGTAAAAATGCAGAGTAACCTTTACCAAAAGTTTAGCCTAAAAAATGTTGGCCCTTACGCGTATTTTGGAGCAACTACTACGTTGACGTGTTGTGAGTTTTTATATTGTTTTTACGGTTTCAAAACAAACATTCAAATTTACTTTACAGCACACGATGTATGTATATAGAGTAAAGTAGATTTCGAAGCAAGTTTTAGTATATCCCACTCCATTTATGTTTCGAGCTAAGGTAAACTTTAAAAAAGTATTAACATGAGGACCCTACTACGGTTCAATTGAATCATAGTAGTGTTACATACATATGTATGTATGTTAATACATTTTATTTAAAAAATCGTTCAGTGTTAACTAATCAGTTTGGGGGCTAAAATACGTAAAGAATAACCTAGTCGGCCTTTAAACGGCATTTTTTTGCACGAATAATACGGATATGAGTGTAAATGTGCGATTGAAGTTATCTCAAACTGTTTATGTTTGAATATTTTATAAGCCGCGTAGTGGGTAAGTGCGGCGACTGACACACCAAAAATTTCCGAACTGTTCACCTCGCATCATCTTCAATTCAACACTGCTTTTGAATGGTTGAAAGGTTTTCAAATCACGTTGTTCCAACAAAGGTTATGTCTTCTCTACTCGTGAGAGAACAAAATACACACAGTTGCAAGAAATGACAATATATTTCACTAAATCCTAAGAACAAATGCGTTTAGATGATTATTCATCATTAATGCAACAAAAAATTATATCCAACATACATACAATGCATAATACGTATGTATCTTCAGATGTTTCGAAATTCTACTTTCAACAGTGCTGCAGTCTACTGCTTGATGATAAGAGGAACTTTATGCGATATTATGCACGAACTTCCCAGAACTCCGACTATCATTTTTCTTTCAATTTCTTTCGAAATTTATCTCTGAAGAATTTTAATTTACTGAGAATACAAAGAATGTATGGCGCGACGCGGCGCCTCATAGAAATACTCAAAATGCATTTTGATAGGAGCGGAAGTGCATGGTTTTACTCGGGATTGTCAAGCCAGATAACAGCCAACAACTAATTACCACGGGTATTATGACTTCAGTCTGCAGTCTTACACAAACATACATCCGGTGTTCGTGCGAATATTACATTGCTAATGGAAGTCCTTTCTGTCTCGTATTTTAAAGATAACAGAAATTCTAAATTTTCCAAGAATTAAGGGGAAACTACCAATATTTTCTCCCGACCGAAAAATAATTACATATTCATTAGACTTAGGAATTTTTGCAAGGACAACTTTACGATTCAGTTATAAATATGTGCGCAAAACATACCGATTCGGATACGTGTATTCTTATTCTTTGATGTCTCAATCAGCACTTATATATTTGGGATTTCACCCATGCAATGCTACTTGAAGTGTTTCAAGTGATTACGCATCGGATATTGTTACGACAGGAGGCGGTTGGCTGCAATTAAGCCAACTCTCTTGTCTGGTATCACTTTTATTTGTGTCTCCGGGAGGCAGGCAGCGCCGAGTAATCAAAGACGATCTCCGTATTGATTAGTTCGGATGTATTCCTTTGTCATTTGAAATAGAGAAATGAGTCATGAGAACGTGTAAAATCATTGGCGGGCACTGTGTTAGTGATCATATGTATATGTATACATGCACGTGTATTGGTTGATCCTAGAGGCTCTATATGACCTTTATGAGGGATTTCTTAATGCGTTTCACGTTTTAACGCGTTTGTTTCTGTAATTAACAAAGGACATTTGAGAATTGTTCATATTTTTTGAAGCCATTACAATCAGGGCTGTAAATAACGAACCGTCATTGGAATCGGTATAACTTTTTTATTAATTTGAATTTTTATGCAAAAATGTGGTTTTCTAATATATAAACATAAATATAAAATCCCTCGAACCCCTTTTGCTAAGCCGGTTCTTTCCTTTTACTATAAATCTAGCTATAAGTAGTTTTGCAAATAGAACGACATTGCTCAATAAAGCGATACTATGTAAGTTACGTACAACTTAACTACTCATATCGATAATATAATCTTAAATTTATAAAGCGCCCTATGAATCAATAGTGTTGCGACTGAAACGGCACTTAAGGCTTATGGTTCTGAATTCAGACTCTTCGGTGATTGTAAAAAATATTACCACAATCCCTTTGCCCATTTCCCTTAAAATTTTCTATATTCTATCCCAACCTGAGATCAATAGTCAGCAGGAACTATGCAGCTTTAAACCAATTTACTCAACGTGATTTTTTGGAGACCGCGATATCCGAGGCAATGACATTTTAGGCATACTCGTACATATGTATGTTCAAAACGTACTTTTCAACTTGAGAATGAACTGCTATAAATAATCACTTCCATGCGGTGCGGTAAAAAATGTCTATTTTCATTTAAAGTTTTAAGCTCCTTTTCACATATGTAGATATTGTTATATTGTAGTTGGCAACAACTCTGAATGTTTGGAGCTATGAACAGTAGGAAAAAAGAATGAAAGTCCAGTTTAGAATTCGAACTTAGACCTTGACACAATTCGTCAACGTCCCGATGGCGAAGTTAGTATAATACCAAAGCGTAAACTACAGTGGTCTATGTGGCTTAGTGGTAAGTGCGTCGACCGCCACGCAGAAATTCTAGGTTCGATTCCCGGACAGGACGCCTCGCATTTTTTCACGGCACCACCTCTTTCGAGTTGCTGACAACACTCAGTATCAATTGTCTATGAAAAGCTTTTCAAGTCTCATTAGGTCCATTCTACTCGTGAAAGAACAGTAGCACGCACAACACGAGTAGTTGTTCTAGAAGCTAGGTCCTGGTCCCTTGTGGGCTGTAGTGCTCAAAAAAAAAGGTGGAGCTGTAATGTAACGGTGAATGTGGAACACATATACATATGTACTTAATATGCAGCCCCAAATAATCGTAAAACCACTAGTTTGTATCACTGTGGCTTTTTCCCTTTGGATTATGCCATACGTAATATTGACCATCCAATTTTAACAAGTCAAATTTATTGAAAATGAAGAAACAATTTGGTCCCATTGTCATTTTTTTTTTTTTTTTTGTAAATTTGCGAAAACCCTAACAACTTACTTCAGTTTATTGGTTACAATTTCAAACAAATTTTTCTTTCGTTATACGAGTCTAAGGTGTTGTGTTTTTTTCTATTTGCTGCAAAGTAAATCGTTCATCAAAAGAAGGCAATATCTTAGCCCTTGAACCTATTTTCTACGGATTTGCTTTCTTACTATTTTAGTTTTTAATTGGAATATTATATATTTTTTATCTTTTTTTTTTAAATATGTACATAAATACGTACACAGTTACTGTATGTACAAAATATAGAAGATTGAAATAGAAAATATACTTTTTTTCACAAATATAAAAATAAAAAAAAATATATATAAAACAAACTTTAAAATAATTTTTAATACCCTCACTGTAAGCAATTAAAAGGGGAATCGCTACCATACATTCATCTGCTTTTCCCTAATACTGGCACAACTCAAGAGGATAACCTCGTGCTGCTTATTCTTTTATCCCTACCCCTCCCCCGCCATTTCTCCAGACAAAAAAAAAACAAATCGACCGACCCGACAGACCACAAGGAACACACGAGCAGCAGCACACACAGTATTTATTGAACCAGAATTAGACTTCTAGCCTTTCAGCTGAAGGCACCCGAATTCAGTTTGTTTTCGGGAAGCGATCCGCGTGGTAGTGTTTGTCAAGCAAAGAGGGAATAAGTCCGCTTTACACATTTTCGTCGTGCTTCTTGTTATCTTTTTACTTCTTTTTCAGAAGAAAAAGAAAGAAACACAAGAAGAGGAAGAAAGTGCCACCGAGGTAGTAGTGTAGTGCAGTTGCTGTCATGATCATCTTCATTTCATGAACTGTTATCAAACGTTTTACTCGTCGGGAAAACATATTTACACGCGGCCAGATAATCAAATTTGCTATAAATTTTGTTATCGGGTAATGTTTGATCGAAGAGCTGGCTTCTTTTTGCGAAAGACATATTTTGTTATCTATTCTATTCATACGTGTTAGTGTCCTCTTTGAAGTGACAACGAATAGTGTGCGCCTGTGTGAGCAAGTGATCGGTCAAGAAAAAAAAGTGAAATACAAATCAAGTAACAATCAAAATTAGACTAAGAATGGAATCCTGCTCAAGAAACAGGATGATCCTTATGTCAATTGCGATTTTGGGGATATGTTCCATAGGTAAGCATTTTTGACCTTGACATTATTGTGTACGCATTATGGACGGAGAAGTCAAATATAAAATTCCTTTGAAACGCACTCCCATCCATTTCTGCTATCAAACATATCAACTAACTTGACATCATCTTGAGCCAACAGTCAACTAACTGCGTTTCAATTGGTTCAGGAAATGTTTATTTGTGTTGACACCGAAGAGATCATATGCTTTATTTCAAGTTCATTAAAAATGTGCATATACATACATATGTATAGGCATATATATGGGTTTGTTGATGGAAATTTTAATTTGAAACTCTATGCGAATTTTGGAGTCATTGGTTTTCCGAGAAGGAATTGTTTATACACGTCCATGTGTATGCACTAAGCATTTCTCTGTCCATTTCCATTTTGGACAACTTCTGGTTATAGAAAAACTGTTAGATTGACTATCCTGCGTCAATTTTGCAAATGGATTCATCCTCAATAGACAAATTACAGCACAGTTAAACGTCTTACAGTATAATGACCCTGTGAATTTACAGAAATGCTGCAATTCCATTCTAAATGCATAAAAAACAGAAAATTTACTTTCGTTTGCTTGTGAGTTAAACCAAAAATTTATTAAGAATATGTGCAGCTTCCATCAGAAGTAGTGCGAAGATTTATCCAAACTGGTTTCTCGGACATATCATTCACAACGTACCTGTTGACGCATTGTATACCAAAAAAGGCACAATCCATGTATGCACTTGCGGTTGTGTGGCTTCCCTGTATAATACGTTTTGCACAACATACAAATTAATCCATTTATTTTCAATGACAATGGCATCTCTTTCTGATATGAAGCAGATTAAATTCAGTTATGTATGAAGACAAACAGTAACCTGGATTTTATGTTAGCGCCGAATCGCAGCTTGTTATACACCTGCCTGTACAAAGAGCAAATCAAAAAGCGAAAAAGAAAAATGAATCAACTGGTGCCTCACATACAATTCATCTTCATGCATGTGTGCAATGTAGATTGCATAATAGACACATTTGGTCTCAATATTTTTTAAGCTGTAATAAGGATAATCTATAAGAAAATAAACGACGATATCATGAACATGTTCATAATGGATAATTGAAATAGGAAAGAAGATTGTAACTACATCGGGAATTAAAAATATTAGGCGCGATTTTGTTGTCAGGTCAAGCAATTAAATGTTCGCTTGTGTTCATAGGGAAGTTTCCGGGCAGCTGTAGTCAAATAATTACGATTCACCACGTCGACTCAAATTGCACCTGGACCTGGTCGATAAGCAATCGACAACTCTTGACAGCTGTCTACAGAAATCGGAACTAGTAAACAAATTGGACGTTTGCTTTTAACAACATTTGTAGAAGCTTCATGGGTGAGAAAGAAACGAAAACCATCCTTCGCAATTTATATACTTGGCTGGCACTAGAACCTGGGCGCACACTAACTTGGTTATCTGATTGGCTTTCAAAACACTCCCCCTGTTAACATATTCATTTTTCTGAATTCCTGCAAATAATTTGGTCTGTGGTGTGGCAGTACAATGACCAAGTGCCGAAGTGCGAATTTCGCAGCTCGTCGCATGTGCCTTGAAGGTCAATGCAGAATTTCTTAAACACTATCAAAAATATATGACCCCATAAAGCCATCGTCCGCATGTCGCATCATGATGAGTCGATATTGCGGCTATTAGGTGCAATTATTTTATTTTCACCACAACTACTTACTTACAGAGTAACAGTCCAGCGAATCAGTTAACTCTATTATTTAATAATAAAAAAATAGCATAGCGTCTCTTTATTATCCTTGCATAATCTACACACTGTGGCCGCCGTGGCCGCCGTGGCCAAGTGGTAACTGCGTCGACCGCCACGCAGAAATTCTAGGTTCGATTCCCGGACAGGACGCCTCGCATTTTATCACGGCACCACGGATATAAACCTAGGTTAGTTATTCGATTACAGGTAATAAATGTGCATGCAGGTAATAGAAGAACACTAGAAAAACCAATTACAGAAAAAAATAAGATTCTAAAAAACAAATTTACAAAAAAAAACTTCTACATATGTTGATTTTAAAGGGAACACTTGTGCCTGTGCGAATTTGTTCGAATGGATTGTACACAGAGCATTTTAACATCTTTAAAAGGAGACATACGAGTTATTAAATATAATGTTAATTGGGGTATTTCTAAGGAATTCTAAAGGTTTCATACTTTAGCATTCGCATTCGTATTCGCCCATTTTCGCGAACTTAGTCCAACCACGATAGCCTAAGTAGTAAGTATTGTGTGGTTTAAGGCCAACAAAATAGACAAGATGTTTACACTGCGCCTGGTCTTGCAAAATGCCGGCAGATTTAGATCGATACTAACCCATCAGAAGATAATCATCTAGAACTATAATTAAAGTATGCTAGCTAGCTCGAACTTAGGTTGGGGGATGACCCTTTCCAACATTTGTGGCCGTGTATCGGCAATAACTTGGACGTGTCGTCCTTCAAGTCCTCAACTGTTTTTGCCTCAATAGTATCGGGCTTATTGGCATAAATGACATGTTGCACCGTCTTGTTGAAACCTGCACATCACGGTTTCAGTTATTTTGGCTCTAAAGGGGTTTAGCCAGCATCGTCTTTAAAGAAGTACGGACCAATTTTTCCAGAAACCCGTAAAGCACACCGGTCAGTTATTGTGCATGTAACGGTGTTTCAACATACACTTGAGGATTATTATCACTCCAAATATATAAGTTTTGTTTATTGACGTATCCATTTAACCAGAAGTGAGTTTTTTGAACTTTTAGAACAGAACTTTTATCTTCAAAATAATTTTGCACAATTTGGAAGCGTACTTCAAACCTTCAGTATATTCATGTTCATCATTTGGAAGCTGACAATGCTGCCAACTTTAAAGTTCTTTACAACAAAAGGAATCCTTTAGAGGCATGATCTTCCACAAGGTTGTGCGACTACTCAACGGGCTGTCAGTGGAGCAATTCTACGCATCAAGAAAGTAGCGGCTTAGATGCCTCTTACGGACACAAGTCATGCGAAAACTTTTGCCAATTAATTTGTGTTTGGTGTTTATCCTTATAGTCTTAGTCCAGTCGAATGGCATTGACAAGATCGAAACTAGCAGAAGAGACGAAGAGATTGATTGAAGAGGAAAAACATACATACTTCTTTGAGATGTTTCTTTCTGAAATTGACGTTCACATTTCTGTATTTAATCCAAAATTTTTGCATCTGGTAAATTTAGTGAAAATTACTGAGTCTAAATTCATTTTCCTGCTTATATTCAGGAGCATCTTGTCGCAATGTCCCCAATCTTAAGGACATTTTGGGTGAGTTGTCGTAGTGCATGGTAATGCTAATCATTTCGCAGATCATTTGAACTAATCATAGCTGATAAAAGAAGGTTATTTAGAACAGTGATATGTTTTCATAGTTTCTTTTGCAACGTTGTAGTTTACAGTTTAATATTAACTCTGAACGGCGAGTTTGAGAAGCCTTTTCTACGTGGGTGAGACAATCTTAAAGCTGTCAATCACTCCAAAAAGGTGAATCCATGAGTGACTGAAATTGAATCCGGATCTCTAGCGTAAATGTCGGCGCCATTTCGCACTACCAATCAGCATTCATCATTTTTGAATAAGACTTTCTTAGACTTTTAATAGACATTGTTTGTGAAACGAATCGGCAACACCATCTCGTTGCATCCCCCTTCAGGTTATTATTCATTTTCCCAACGTCACGGTGCTTCTTTCCTTACTCCACATAATCCACATAAGTGAAAATCTTTAGACGAAACATAATCTCTTCGCCCTGAGTGCACATCTGGAATGCATTTAAAACCCCATCACTGCACTTTAACGGATTACAATTCATCATTCACAAATAGCAACCATGTTATTCCACTTTTCCGGTTCGTAAAAGGCTTAAGACATTTTTGGTAAAATCGATTTTCCCAGACCATTGTTTGTAAGTTTCAGCGGCACATATAGTCTTAAGCTATCAACACCTAGAACGCATTATTCATTTCTTTCAAGTTAATCTACTAACCCATGTCACACGGCATTCCATTACAGAAATAGAAGAACCGCCCAAGAAACACTTTATTTAATTTTGGTAAGCGGGCATCCTCAGATCTGGAAAGCAGGGCCGATCCAGCCAGGCGCGGACTTTTTTAGGTGGTCTGTAGTTATTTTTAATTTCTATTCTCTGTTTGGTGGAAACCGCATGATGAACATTTTTGGGAACGGAGCAAAAACAAGTTTTCAGGGGAATGGGCATAAAACAGAGCCGAATGCTAGGGTTATTAATGAATGAGTGAGGAGTGACCGCGTTCATTTATCGTGGACCAACGACTAGGAAGTTCCATAAAAGAAAATGAAATTGATATTACAATGCTGGGGGCGACCCTTCTCCGATCAAGAGTAAACATGCCGTTTAACAGCTGGACAATGTGCTGGTGATCATCCGCATAGCACGTAGCCAACATATGTCTGCTCTGAGGATCTATGCGGCACTATTTTATCTTTTTTTTTTCATTCCTTTTCGATTTTATTTTCTTTTACCCCTGCAGAGGAGAAGCTTGTTCACATACCCAGCGTTCATCAATGTCATGTTTACTGGCTTTGAATGTGAATGTAAACTGGCATTCGAACGATTCAGAAATTTCGAGAAAAGTATTATCTCGTCTTTAGGCGGGATGTGTAATGACGCTCTTGAACTTAAGGCGAATCATAAAAATATGACTCGAACTGATACAAAGGATGCATTCGATTTTACGACTCGTGTGTAGCCGAAAACTAGATTCTCAGAGTATCCTCCTCCGCAGACACACATGGAATGCACAGTTTTCCAAGAATGCGTGAAGGCACGTTTTAATTTCTCAGATGGATTAGAGGGAGACAACTGCTGGATGGATCATGACCTATAAGAATGAAATGCGATGATCAAAATGCGTAAGCCTTTGACGGGGGGACGACGACGGCTCCTTGAATTCCAAGGAATCTCGATAAGCCCCTTTGATAGTGTGTTTCTTTTGTGAGAAATGTAAATATTTTTGTAAAAATATTTTCGTAGCGGCTGATTCATCGATTGGGCTTCTTGTATTGGAAACTTTTTTTTTTACTCTAATATGATTTTCTTCATGCTTGACACGCACACCGAAATATCTTCTATAAAGAGGTGTATGATTTCTTTCTGAACCAAGTGTAATTTTCTTTGTGTATACATTTCCCTTCTGTGTTGTGTGCGGAGCAATAATCTACCTGGGAGAACGGAACGGAAATTTGAGTTTTAGTAGAGTTTTCCAATTTGCAAGAAGTGTTTGTGTGATGTATTGGGGTAAAAGCCGACGTCATCTTTCATATTCCAAGAACCTTGGGAATGACACGCAGAGTAGAAGTTACGTTTCGATTTTGTGTAGTTATAATGACGTATTCATACCAAGAAACAATGACAACAATACTCGAACAAAAGGTCATCGCATTATGTTTGACAGAACAAAAAACCAACATTTGAAGATAAACACAGGCAGATGTGCCTAAATTTGTACGGCAAATGTACATATGTGCAGCTGAGCATCCATGCTTTTTCATAGAAACAGCATATCTTTAAGAATGTTAGCTAAAAATAATTTGACCTAAATGCATTTCTGAATTGACAAAATGATTCACGGGAAACCTGACGAGAATAGCTTGGAAACGTAATGGGTATCGTTTCCAGACGCTAGTAAATATAGATATAAACTTTTGAAGCATTAAAGCAATATACATATTTGTACACAGTCTTCTTCTACCTCGTTATAGCTCTGAGTTGGTAATAAAAGGTCTGTTCATGTCCGCTCTACATGATCCAGCAATGGTTTGTAGTTCGCTGTAGTTCATTCAGCCTTTTAATTTAAAATTTATCAATGCGATCCATATAATTCGAAGAATTTAACTCAAGTGACGAAATTGTTAACTAAACCTTATGTTTGGATTACTTACTTTTTAATGTTATATGTTCGTTTTTTGTAAACAAAACCATAAAGAAAAGGATAAATGTAACATTGCCCACCCGAGTCACACCAAAGTTACTAACACTAAAAAAATGCTAGTTTTACAAAGTTACTAACTACTGAAGTGCACAACCTATCTCCGTAAATACTGTCATTCGTGGACTTAACATTTACAGTGAATATCCATCTTAAGTGTGGTCGCCGTGGCGTAGTGGTAAGTGCGTCGACCGCTGCGCAGAAAGTCTGGGTTCGATTCCCGGCCGGGACACCTCACACCTCTTTCGAGTTGCTGACAACACTCAAAGAGTATCAATTGTCTATGAAAAGCTTCTCAAATCTCGCCGTTCGGAGTCGGCAAAAAACTGTAGGTCCCTTCTACTCGTGAGAGAACAGTAGCTCGCACAACACGAGTAGTTGTAGTGCCACTCAATTATTATTATCCATCTTAAGCTTTTGGTTACCATCCAAAATCTGACTTAACTAAACTAAGCTGTCACCTACAATATTATGATCAATCAGACTGTTTATGATTATTCAATACAGACCTAAAATTCTCCCGTAAGCTTAAAGTAATACGCTCACCCTTTTAGGATTGTGTTTCCATTGATGGGGTATAAATTCGTCCGTTCATATCTTGCACATAAAATCGTGTAGGCACATTGCCGACTCATCGCTGTCTGACTAAAATGTTCCATCGGCATCAGTTGGCTTGCTACACTAAAGCTTGACTTTTTTTAGACAGTTCATTTAGCGTTTATTTAGTTAGGAGAAATGACATACTTTATATGAAAGCATTCTTTGCAAATTTCAACACTACTCACTGATAAAGACTATATAGGATCGTGTCTTAAATGCGAAAACAACGACATTTTTTAATGTGTACAATAAAAACATGGCTAATATCAACTAATTCATTCCTTTGAGAAATGCAATTTTCATTTCTCAAGGGTTCACGTATTGGAAAAGAATCCAACAAAAGTGTTTCAAATATGAACGACAATCAGTCATCCGACAAGGACTAGTAGGAGGAGAATAGTTTTTCATTTGAACTATGGCACATTAAATGTGTATTTTTTGTGTTCCTCTTTGTGCGTACACCAATTTTGTTCAGATACTATTTTTTATGTAAGAATTGTAGAAAACTGAAGTACTCAAACGGCTCTAAAATGTAAAAGGTACATACATAAATGCACAGATTCTTTTATGTGTAGTTCGATATTTTGTCTGCCAGATTTTCTTATTTGAGTGCGGATTGTATAGTTATTATATTATTGGTTGTGGTCTGTGATATATGATCCGTATCCTTGGCGTAGTTCAGTTTTTATTCCCTATGTTCCGTTCTTAGAAAAAAAGGGGGAACAAGTGATCTTGTGGAAATCATTCAGCCTTATTCTGACATTCGAACTATTCGAAGAGTCCTTCGAAGTTAATCCAATTCGAACAGGTTGTATTCTGAGCTTCGAACGATTCGAAAGTTCACTCTATCGTTCGAAAGTTCATTTTTTAAGTTTTTTTTGACATTCGAATGATTCGAATGAAACGTAATTTTTCTTTCGTTCGTTATTTTCCCTTCGTTTACCTTCGCTAAACATGTACATAAGTAGAGATATTTTGTTGCATCTTTAAATTTTATGAATCGTTTTCATTATTAATAAATAATTGCCATTGTATTTTACTGTGTGTATGATATTTGTGTATGATATTTCAAACAGCTGATATGGTAAATGTCAAATTCATTGACGTGTTCATTCCATAATGAATACTTTTCATTCGAAAGTCAGAATACGAAAAATTAATTCGAATGAACAGATACATTCGAACGATTATTCGAATCGTTCGATTATCAGAATAAGGCTGATTGTGAATTATTTTGCCCAGTACAAATAATAGTATTATTTGCACCCTATATCAATATATCCAAATATCGGTATAATGGGATGAAAACGAATAATTAAATAATTTTAATCCCACAAAAGCATGCAACAAAATAAAATCTAACCTCAAACACGAACCATATTAAAATAATTTCCCGTCATTTTATTTTAGGTGAGTCCGAAGGTTTTTTTCTGAGAAATCTTTTATCGGAGACACAAACTCACAAGGAAAATATCCCCTTACCCACATACCAGAACACAAACCAAACCGTGCTTCACGAAATTCATAGAAATGTCTCCGAAAAACTTGAGTCCACGACTCAAATTGTTAACTCTCTAAGAACTATTCTCACTTCCGTTTTGGATGATCATACATTGGACAAGAGCACAAATGTGCCAGAAGAAAATAACCAAATTGTCGTAGACGTGAAGAGTAATGAAGTACCCACGGCAGAACATGTGGTGGACGATAATGACCTTAACAATGCAGAAGTGAGCATTATCAAGCTGCCTGAACAAGACAGTGAAGATATGGTAACCGTTTTGGAGGACAACATAAGGAGTTCGGTGAAAGATGAAATACAGTTGGATCAAAATGAATCATCAGCTATTGATGTAATCGACGAAATTCCCGATCCTGAAGTACGACAAACGTTAACTGAGGACTTGATGGCGATAGAGTATCCACAAAGTGTTAAGAAACCGGAGGAGAGGGAAAGTGTGTCTTCTACCACAGTTGCTGCGTCAATAAAAGAAGGTATATTGCCTTAAATGTTTTTTTTTTTAATTTTGCTAACTTCATATCTTTCTAGCAAACGTAGGCGCATCTGAAACTCCAGCCGATGAAACCCCTGTGGCAACTGAAATGGAAGTAACCGCTGCAAACTATACACCAGAGGTTCCGTCAGATTCTACTACACCAAACCCCGAATTTTTAGAAGAAACAACAATAATTCCAACAAAACTTGAAAACAGCCACAGTTTGGAGACTTTGGTGGATCCTAATGAAGGCAACCAAGTTCTAACCCGACAAATGCGAGGATTTGATGATGAGTCAGAGAGTGAAGCACTGGGCCAGTCGTCCGATAATTCATCAGACAGTTTTTCATCCCATTCATCTGGGTTATCGGTCAATGATATGCTTGAATCGACGACAAAGGACGAAAATGTGGGTGCGGAAGAAATGTCCGCAGAAATAGATGCAGTCGTACCTCAGGATGCGTCAGTTGAAGGGGGTTTTCAAAAGGAGGCCACAACCATTAAAGAAATTGTGTTGCCGAAGATTTCACCTACTCCCAAGCCATACACGGAATCTGCAACTGAAGTTACAACATCTGTCACAACAGAGGTACCTGGAAGTCCAATTTTGATTGAAGATATTACTGAATCAACAATAGACGAATTGAATGAAGTTGCAGAAAGTGCTGGAGACGGCAATCACGTTGTTGTTGGCCGGCCTGGAGTGGACGAAGAGTTTTCATTGGCGGGTGGAACAGATGTAATAGCACCGCTTGAAGTTGAAATCCCCTCTACTGAAAAAGCATCTATTCATGCTTTCAACGATGATGGAGACCAAGGACGTAGCCTTCCAAATAATGAAATAGTCTCCATTGTGCACATAAGTCAAAATGACAGCTTGGTTGTTGACAACGTTCCCCTGAAACAAGACTCCAAATCAGAAGCAAAAGGTTCTCAAAACAAACATAGTGAACCACTTCCAGACGAACCGTCAAAGAACATGACAGAAGTCGTTGATGAACCAACCAAAGAGCCAATTGCCGTGGATCAATCAAAACCAACATTACCTACTTCAGAACACCAGGAGCTGGATGTGGTTGTGAAACAACTTGAGATCGTACCCCCTACCGACTTTACTCAGCAATTAAATGATGAATTGCCAACAGTCATCGATAATGACTTAACTAACCCCATGCATATCACAGACCCGATTGCGCAAAACAATTTAGAGACTACAACTGAAAAGCCAACTACGCAGAAAAGTGAATTATTTCATCCCGGCCATGAAAGTCCAAATGATATCTCAGAAAATGCGATTTTCAAAGAAATGGATGAAGCACTCCCAATTGCCACCCCAGTTAAGGAAAACTACTCTGATCCGACTATATTTGAAACATCTTCAGAACACCCAGTTTCCCCCAGCAACGAAGGCCAACTAAATCCACTCGAAACATCAACAGAAAAACCCTCAGGAAGGAGTAACGAAGATGAAACGACTCCAGCACTGGTCTACACCCTCATCGAAGCCGCTGAACTAACAACAGAATTCGCTCGCCATGTGGATTCCTTTCGTACAACTAGGGACGAGATTGCTGCGATTTCTGACGAAATTATATCTACTGCTGCTGCGGGACGGTCTTTTAATGCGATTGTTGCTGAGGGTCTGGGGAAGCCTCTACCGACTCGTAGCGTAGGTGATGCTCCGTCTACCTCTTCCTACTCATCCGAAGACAAAACTACAACAGTGGTGGTCCTTTGCTCGTCGGCAGCGATCATATTCATTGCATTCTCTGTTGCAATGTACCTTATTACGTTCCAAAGACAACACGGCACACTTGACATAGAAATGCAAGAGCAAGAGTGCGGAAAGGACGATCTGGAAGAAGACGAGGACGCTGAGACCAGGGTAACACTTCTAAATCAGCTGCCACAAGTAGACAGCGACAACCACAGTTTTGATTAACTGACGTTACACCTTACATTAGGGTATCGATAGAAGAAGATTGTCTCTCTCATTTTTGGAAATTTTTGTATTATTCTATTTTATTTTTCTGATGGAAGAAATTCTTAATTTTCTCAGTTATTCATTGTAAATAGACATTTTCGTGAAAGTTGTATGTGCGATTACAACGACGGTGTGTATGTTGACTACATGTTGCCATCGGAGCTTATGAATATTTCATATCGCTATGCCATAAAAGAGGTCATGAATCTCTTCTAGAATTAAGTTCTTTAAAGTATTATAAAAAAAGCAGTGATTAAGAATGAAAACTAATGGATGAATAAAGTTTTGTTGAAGTGGTTACATTGCTGATCGAAAATAAAATGTGTATTCTTTTCTTGTTTTTGTATGCATTTTAGAAAATTTATAGGTTAAAGTGATTTTTCCTGTACTTAGCAAGCGAAAGGTAAGCGATAGAAAAGCGGATTTATGAATGTAAACTATGTGAGTGAACTATTGGTGGTTACATTCAGTTTACTCTAATCGTTGAAAAATTCTGGTGGGGCTCCTTTCGTTAAGAAAGGGCAACAGAAGAGATGAAAGACGCACTTTCACTTTCTTAATTACGACAGCAAAATTTCTAAGGAACAGCTAGTTTGTATCACTGAGTACTCTAGTCACAGACATATCGAGTATTATTAAGCTGAGTGAAATTTAGAACTCTATGAGAAATGAGCTAAAAGTATGAGGTGTTTCTTACTCACATTGTTATATTTGGCAACCCGTTAAGACTTGGATGATACATCAATTACATTTGGATTGGTAAAAGATTTAATAGCTCTCCTTGTCCTCCTTTATCTTCATGGTTTAAAACAAAAATTAATATTTTAATGGTGAATCATGAAAGTTGGAGGAAATATAGGCGGCAATAACTAATTCTTGAACACATGAATCTTTTTTGTGCATGCGTTGCTTAAATTAGAGGGTGGGAGAAGAGTTAAATATCTTCATCCCTTATTCCTCTCTGATATGTGCTAAGCAATATTGAAAATGGATCTTGAACTATTGGATCCAACGTTCAACAACTGTGACTTATATTCTTAAATGCTGACTAGGTAATTCTTCTGAAAAATTAATTCGGGTAGAATAGGATCAGTACCACTAAGGAGGAAATTAAATTTGCGTTCAATTATGGAGGTGGCTAAATGCAATTTCAGTTAACAGATGGAATGAATTAAATCGGACTTTACAGGATACGTTGAGATCTCCGGTCAATGCATAAATTATCGAACCAGGGTATTGACTTTCCTGTTTATGATGTTGAGATCCCTACACTATAACTTAGTTCTTGAATGAGGGAGTTTTGTAATTCTTAGAAAAGAGTAAAAGTTCCGTTTTATCTAGAAGTAAAGACCAGGAGCTTTCTCTTTTCGACTAGCGATAAATTTCCTAGACACCAATACTATACAGTGTACAGCAATATTACAGAGACGGCCAAAATCGCCAAAAACTATGGCCCACACCCATTTTTGGTAAGAGGTAAACTGTATTTACTGCTTTAAAGTTTGAAATTTAATCGATTGTGATTGAAATGATATGTAATGCCATTCCGTACCATTTTTAAGAATGGAAAAATTATTGATATATTTAACCTCTCTTCCTTTCTAATTATTTTTGTATATTGGCGGTTCAAAGACATTGCAATCATCACTCGGTTCCATTTTGATACCATAGTCGTCATATTTACAATTAAGGTCACAGGTCCGATTCTCCAACTGAATACTTCACATATTTTACGGCACCACCTCTTTCGAGTTTTCTATGAAAAGCTTCTTAAATTTCGTAGTTTGAAGTCGGCAAAACCGTCTACTCGCGAGAGAGTAATATACACATGGTACGTAGTTGCTGAAGAAGCTAGACCTTAGTCCCTTGTGGACTGTAGTACCACTTAATTATTATTAATATGTTTGTAATTTATGTGTCCAAATGTAAATGAAATTCGGAAGATTTTTAATAGGATAATGTAGAAAAAGTTGACGCGACGCAAACCACCTCAGTCTTGACCTTGAAAACCATCATGACAGGGACCCTGAAAGTTATGTAGAATGCAGCATATCGCATACTAAGTTTTTTTAAGCAAGTTTTCTCAACATTTAAAAAGAACATTTCGCAAAGCATATTATATGTATAAACGTATGAATAAAAATTATAAATTTTTTAAAAGAGATAACGAAACTTGAACCAATTTGAATTTCTTTAAGGTGTAAGGTACATTACATTACATTTATAAATACTAGTATTATATAGTATATGAGTATAATATCTAGTCTTGAGGGATCACTCCAAATCTCATATTAAAAGTAAAAAATATTTGTCTATCGAAATGCAGTGGATCGAAAGATGGCATGATAATTTATGCGCATGCGTTGTTCAAGGAAAGACCATCGCATACCATTTAAGGGTTGATCGCTTTTGCTTTCTTTTTGCATACCTCATTACTTTCACCGCATTATGCAATGTTTCTGAAACCTCTGAATGGAACCCCTATTCAAAGTGTAAAAGGAAATTTGAGAAACGGATTAACGGATTTCAATACTAATAGTGTGTATCAGATTGGTAAAAAAAGAAAATTAACGAAAATGATAAAAAAACACTGGTGGCAAGCACTTCAAATTCGAGTAAGCACTGTGACGAATATGGGATTATTTATTTAGTCCCATGAACGACTTCAGTTGTCGTTGGCCATGATATTCGCGAAATGAAAACTATATTCGCATTTTCATTCGCTGTAAATGGGACATTGCCTTTTACGAGTAGTTGTAACAAGATATGTAGACTTGTTGATTTTAATTTTTTTATCAAAAGTATATGTATTTTTTTACAAATGACTCTCAATCTTATACTAACAATCCAATCAATCTGACAAGAATAGATCAACATAGGAGCCGAGCCCATTGAAAAGTATTGCCCTTCCTTTTCAGTGCAAATTTTACGAGTTTTCCTCATATCCCATGCTTAGATAATGTTACACCCCTTTACACAAATTGCGGTTCCCATAACATATCAACGGATGAATGATAACCCGCAGTTTCCTTTCTGCGAACTAAGAATGACATATGTATGTATGTATTTCCGATTTGAGACTTATCGAACTGATTGACTGTAGATAAAATGAAAATGTTCTCCCTTTAATGAGATGCAGTGATTGGTCACGCACAAGAAAAGGCGACAGGAACTTGAATACCAACCGTATCATAAACGTCTTAACTCAATAAATTTAAACTTCCTTCCACAGGGACATGGTGGTTTGTGCAAGGGAAATTCCATTTGGTTGCTGGTACCTGACATTTAGAATGGAAAAAGGAAAAACGAAAAAAACAAAATAATTTTTTTTTCTTCCGCTTTTTCGGTGCATCGAGCTATTGAGGAAGTCAATGAGATTTAAATCACTAGTAAAAGTATGCGTCTCACAGTAATTGAGTTATTTGTGTTTTCTAATTACTGTCATTTCAATGTAAGTTTTGTTTGATATGCTTTTAATTGTTCCTGATAACCAGCAGGAGTGGATTTTGTTTCAATAGTCTGAAAGCTATTTGAATGTCATTAGAACTGCATTTCTGAATCTTTTGTCAACGTAATTCTTGGATGAACTTTGCAAAAATTTGCTTCTTGTTAACTATTGACATATCCAAAAATACTTCTCATTAAGTTTTTACGACAAATAGAAGGATGTTAGAGTTGAAAACTTCTACAGTTTAATGTTCGGACTATGTTTTCTACGAGGCCTATTCAAAAAATAAGGTGTATTTTAATTTTTTGCAAAAAAAATTTTATTTTTTCATCAAAGTAGTCCCTTGAGTTCTCTCTTGGCTATTCAATTTATGTCTCCTCAATCGTCGGAAAACGCTGTCCATTAGTCTCTTCAAGACTGAGGCATGATTACGATGTTGTTTTTGCCAAAAAAAAACTTAATATCAGTGACTAAATCCTGCACCACAATGTCTGCCAAGTCTGAATATTTTTGTTTGCTTAATACATTTCCAGTCGATGTCATCATGCATGAAAAATCAAATTAATATGAATGCAGCACTCCTTTATGCAAAACGACGACCCAGCTCCTTCATGGCACATTAAACTGCAGATGGACATATTACTTGTAGTTTCGCGAAGCCAAATGGATTGTCAACAGCAACCGAGCAAAGTAAGTCACGGTCTGTGTAGTTTAAGTGATTACTGTACCACCCATCATCGGCTCTCAAAATCAGCTGAGCAGTGACCTCGCCTTGTCTGGCAGTGTTTGATTGACAAATATGCGCCTTCAACATGTGCCTTTGCTTTTTTTTCTCCCTCTCATTTTCAAACGGCTGTCACTTGCTTTGTACTGCTCTTGACAACAACAGCACTCGACTTGGGTCGACGTTGTTAACACCGCTCCAATGTAAATTCCCACCATTAAAGTAGTTTCCCGCAAATGATAGTCGGAGATGTTCCTACGAATGCCAGTCACACGATCCGTACGAATGCACTTTTCGCCGCCACCATGTGAACAGTAGACATCACAGAGACTCACCTTGATTCAGTTTTCCGCTTCGATGGCTGTTGCTGTCGCTGTCGTCGTTTTTATGGATTCATACATGTTATGGAGCTTAAAAAACTTTCCCATCTCATTCTGGTCATTCCTGAAATCAGAGTGCGCAATTCCGTGGTACTTCATGTTGATACGTAAATGCCGCACCGGTCACTTTGTGACACCGTCCCTAAATCTAGCCTACAGTGCATGTGCTCACCCAGTGAAACTTGTGCTGCATGTACGCACCCCATTGTGCACCCAGAACGAGTGGGAACATTCTGCTTTAATTACGGACAATGATTCTGGACGCATTTTCGCGCCATTCGAATTTTAGATCGCAGTAATGTTGGTGATAGCGATGCTTTCACTTTTGTTGGTCAATCGATGTAGCGGTGTTGTTCTCTTCCTAACGATTTCATTGTTCAGTTTGTAAGTTGATAATTTGATGACATTTGGCTGCATTGTGAGTAATACGTAGTTAAAAGATCAAGGCGAGTATTTTTGACAAATTTCGGAAACAGTTACAATTGTTAGATTAGGACTTCGCGTAATTTTAAAAAAAAAAAAACTTCAATCGATTTTCTTAAAATATAAAAATTATTGTGTTCGCACCAAGTATTCTATTTTATTCTGGGCATAACTTATCCATCAATGGAAAGTCGGCTTTCGGAAGCAACTATACTGCATTGAGCACTTTCTGCAGATATCGGAACATGTTGAAATCAAATTTTAATTTTGTTTAAAACTTATAAATCTTGCAGTTACTAAACAAAATGCGCTGCTCATCTCGCTTGTCGTTAGCGTGGTACGGCAGAACTGAAACAATTTTCCCCTAAGGCCCGAATTATGTCATAATATCCATGCAATAACTGCAGTTCCACTTTAAAAATACCTTTTGCAGGATTTGCTTGAGCGTTAAAATATGAATAATTTAGTGGCACTACAGCCCACAACGGACCTTCTTCTTCTACAACAACTACTCGCGTTGTGCGTGCTACTGTTCCTTACGAATAGAAAGGACCTACATTTTTTTTGCCGACTCCGAACGGCGAGATTTGAGAAGCTTTTCATAGACAGTAAATACTCTTTGAGTGTTGTCAGCAACTCGAAAGAGGTGGTGCCGTGAAAAAAATGCTAGGTGTCCCGTCCGGGAATCGAACCCAAACTTTTTGCGCGGCGGTCGACGCACTAACTACTACGCCACGCGACCACGGACGTTAAAATATGAGCCGTCTTTTAATTTGTCGTAGTGATGCATGTTGATTTTTGTATACAATATCTTAAGACATTTTTCGTACCCAATGAAAGTAGATAATATGCGACGTACAATGCATAAAAAATGTTTGCTTTGAAGAAGAAGCAGCGTTCATTCTTTCGAATTTTACAGAACACTACCGCCAACCATAAAGATTTCTCATCATTAACCAACAATGGCTTGGATACGAGTTCTTATTTCTCAACCAAGAGAAATTTATACTTTGAACTTCTTTTTGCAGCGCCCCCATTACATGGCATCTTTTCGCTTTAAGCAAAACTAATTTTGACATCAAAATCATAATCGACATGGAGAGCCGAAATCCATATGGACAATCTTTATTAATTGTACCAAAATGAAACATTTCTACCAGAAAAGAATAACACCTTTTTTTAGTTGTTTATAGTGGCGCCTTCTTTCAAATTTGTTAGTTAATAAATCAAACAGTCTTCCAAATACCCACATACATACATATGTACATAAAAAACTCCCTTCCAAACGAAAAGTGTTTGATATGGATACCCAAACATTCATTTATTCACTCCCCTGACAAAGTAACTGTACATGAAGTTTGTGCGCCATCAGCGGTAAACACACGATACGACAGCAGCACCAATCACCTCGCACGTCTCCCCCGGAAGTGAGTAAAACAAAAAAGCAGCCGAACTACCGCATGCTCCGGAAACTAAGATCATCGCAAAGTGAACTCGCTATGTTTGCTCACTAGACGGGAAATGTAAATCTAAAATAGGGCACAGCTAAAACATAAGGCACCGGGGATGCATCGTCGTCATCGTCTCTCCATTAAAGACGCGTAGTAGGTGTTCAAATGTTGGTGCAGCTCAAGCACATGCCGTTGACACACAAAGGAGAAAAAAAATACTCCCGAACGTACCATTTTTCTATCGCGACTGAAACCATATGGACTCTTGTGGTGGCATGTGCCACATGCACACTATTTGAATATAATCCCCTAGCAACATGATGAGCATGTTCATCAAAGTCGTACATCTGAACAGCTGTACCGATGTAAACATCTTGTTGCATCAGTCATTATTAGAATGTGGATTCCACGGAATCCGAACTCGACGTCCACCGTCAAGGTTAACCTATTGCAACGCGGTATCATATGACCCCGGTGCGGACTATCATTAATTTGTGGTCACTGCACTCTTCTCCCTTCATTATGTTTTTTCATGGTACAAAGGGAAATTGCTTAGGAACGAGTCGAAGAAACCGAAATGAAAAGAGCAAAATGAAGAAAAACAGAATCAAAATCGGATTTTCTTGAGTGGTTTCAAATTACCAATTTAGTGGAACACCTTTTGAAGTTGTCCTTTTCACGACGTCGGGACGTTTGGTTATCGCGTGGAGGCAGACGCAACTCTGAACAATGGCACTGCAGTTGGCGTCCTGCACGACCGACGAATTTTTCGCTTTCGGACCCTTAATAATGATTAATTTCATTAGAGAAAACATGGGCTTGACGCGTCGTATTACAGAAAGGTGAGGACGTTGATGCATGCATGCGAATTTACAATTATTCATAATCGCAAATCATTTCTGTGAAATTTATTTAAGGATCAAATAAATAGTTCATGCAAAGAGAAAACCTTGACGATTGCGCATTATTATACATTTAACCCAAAAATACACGAATATAAGGCGTCTAGACACCCAATTAAAAGCACCTAAAATCGCGTTAGGAACATATGACCTACAGATAATTGCCATTCGTAATCAGCAAAAAATGCAGGTCATATGTGGCAAAGTTTCGTTGTAGTACGCAGAGTGGTTACCGAAACCGTCCTATACCGATCAATCTTTGAAAAGACAAAGTGAAATGTGAAGCGGTTGTGATTCAAACTCCTAGCAAGATCCAGAAGAAATGCTGATTGAAAAGTTCTTGGAGGGAAAATCTCTCGAATTCGTGAGAACCCGACTTGAAGTTCCCATTACATTTGCTATTTATCTGTCAAGGGGCGGAGATGAAAATTTATGTTAAGCAGCCGATGTTGTAGATAGTTATTTAACATATATGTACGACGCGGGTGCAAGCTGTTCTTTTTTCATGTTTTTGTTCATATTTTATAAAATTGCAGTTCACAACTTTATGTAAAGCTGTCCACATGGTATAACAGATTTTACACGTGAGGTGTAACCCAGTTTACCTTAACAGTTTCCTTAAAGCAATAGTCACCTGTATAATTTAAGAATCGACGACTATATTTTTGAGGTAGTAAAGGAGTTTGTCTACCTCGGGGCCAACGTTAACTCCACAAATGACATCACAGTGGAGAACCGACGTAGAACCACCCTTGGCAACCGATGCTACTTCGGTTTGTCGAAACAACTGGGGTCAAAACTCCTGACTCGAAGGACCAAAGTCTTGCTCTACAAGACCCTTATACTGCTAGTCCTGCTTTATGGAGCTGAAAGCTGGACGATAAGCAAGTCTGCAGAGCTGATTCTTGGTGCCTTCGAAAGAAAAATTCTACGTCGGATATATGGTCCCGCCTGCGAGGAAGGTGAATGGAGGAGAAGACATAATCGCGAACTCTACGAGCTGTACCAGGATATGGATGTAGTCCGGAAGGCAAAAATCCGTCGACTACACTGGCTCGGCCACATCGGACGCGTGGACAGCAACGCTCCAGCGAAGAGGGTCTTCGAATCTGAGCTTCCTGGTTCGAGAAGAAGAGGACGACCGAACATCCGGTATAGAGACCAAGTCATCGCGGACGTTAGACAGCTTGGCCTTGATAACTGGAAGCAGCGTGCCCAGGACGGTCAGCGATGAAAGGCAGCAATTGCTCAGGCTCTGACCCTTCATGGTTCGCCGGCCTAATAAGTAAAGTAAGGAAGTATAAGCTTTTTGAAATCATCTCTAGATGTTGAGTTTCCAACGAATTTCGATGTGAATTGACAATTGTTGTTAATATTACCGGTCTTCTCTCGAATAATTTACCAATAAACTTCAAAGGATTTAACCTTATGCTTATCTTTCGTTTTTCGTTGTGGAAAGGTCTGCTCGAGTTAAATTGAACAAGCCTAAGAACTTCCGGCTGTCCAAAGCTTTCGTGTACAACGTCATTATCGGGAATACCTTATAATTGTCTGATTTTGCTAAATAGTTTAATTTTTATCCTAGACAGTCCTTCAATGCAAATTTGACTGCTTGGCACCAATGTCGAAGTGCTTTTAATTCCTTAGATTGACATTGCCAAATTTAAATTTTTTTATTTAATATCGGTATATTCTGTTTTTGTTTAATTGATCGATTTGACACACCCTACTAATGAATTTTTCTCAAGCGCTATATATTTGCTTCAGTTTCTTCTGCTGAAAATAAAAATATTTGACACCCTTTTTCCTACTCTTCTTCTTCGTAGGATATCTAAGCACAGGTATCTCATTCAGAAATTTACTTTGCTTACACTAGAATACTACTCTTTTTACGATACATCCTTAAGGTGATTTTCTTGTCGCCATATCTTGGGACTTTTTACATCTTCTCGAACAGAAAATTATATTCTAATATTTCATCGTTGACCCTAGAATTACTTATGACTAGTGCTTAAAATATAAAGAAAATCCTGCAAGCAAGCCAACCGAGTGCCAAAAGACATTCATAATTAAAGTGGATCTACAATTTAAGATTAGCGGAAATCAAATACGCGCCAAATTTGATCACAGCTGTCAGAAAATCATGATATCACTTCTTTCTTAAAACCCAAGACTTCTCACAATGAAGGACGCCTTTCTTAAGTAAATACTTATTTACACAGAATGTAAAAAAACAGTATACATTCATGAATAACTTATACTGTGCCTCAAACTATATATAACGTAGAAATGATTCTCAAAAATCGATAAGAACAATGCAAATGAAGAATTATAGTTATACAATACTATAAGAATAAGTCATACAAAGAAGGAAACAGCAAAAAATATTGCTCAATTATGAAATATGAAAACTAACCCAAAACAAAAACAAAAACAAATATAAAATCCAGCAGATGTTTAATATTTTTTGAGCCCCTCTGTAAATGATACGAACTCTGATTGCTCCATAACCAGAGGCGGGCAATATTGTTAAACGCGAATCCACAATCAAAACTGTTTTTTATTGAGCAAACAGCATCTTTGCCATATGTTTCATAGCATGTAGTTGTGAATGTGTATTTACCTCCACCCTCCATTACCTTGTGAGTTGGACAACAATTTGCCGCGATTTTCTGCAGTCAAATGCGACATGAACATTGAATAAATTATTATCTTAGTCGTTGAGATCACAATCCCACATATCCTGTCCCGCTCAACAAGTATTGGCGGAAGCGTGTATACACACTAATATACACTATAGCACACTTGAAAGAGGTCACTTTTAGTTTTACTTTCATGTCAATTCGTTAATATTCCCGCCAGTATTCATTGAACATTTTGGCGGCTAAATCTGGCGCACACTCAAAATTCAACACAGTGAAATGTTCCCACGACCCGAAACGAAATAAGCGATCGCACCTTGCTCAACACACGCACCTCGCATGCACCTCGGATTAGGTGGGACAATTCTTAAGGTTCACTGAGCTCATTGAGTCTGTCTTTGCATCGTCCATAAGTGCAGTCTACACGAACTGAATAAAACGCCAAACAAAAGCAACCATATACGGATGCAGACAAAAGGAAATCATATCCCCTAAGACTATCATGTGCGTGCTCTCTTTCTTCGGAAACGTACACACTGACACGCATGCAGGACAGGGCAGGGCAGAATAAACAAAATTTACGGGCGAAAGTATTAACAGCGCGCACACACATCAATTCCCTTGTCATGCGTATGATCAGATTTCGAAGTACGCGCCAAAACGGATGAATTTTTGATACGATTTGGCGCTCTTTCCTTTTCAAGTGCACCTTGCTGGCGCGAACTGAAAAGAACATGTGGGTAAGGTGCATTTTAAAGAGCTGATAAATACAAGCATTTCAAAAATACTCCTATAATTGTATTTAAAAAATTCTACGTTTACAGATATCCTTTTGGAAATATGTATGTTCTTCAAAAAAGAATATTCTGAGTCGCAATTATTTGTGGTACATCCGATGCATCAGTTCACGTTTAATTTAAGTTCCAGAAGGCAAATATTTTTGGTATGGTTGATAATAAATGTCAAGTCCACACATCTTTTACAAAGAGCAGTATAAACCTAATATCTTAACAATCTGAAAAATGAAAATGTATTCAATCTTCGTTATCGGCTGGGATATCCAAAGTTAGAAAAGCGCATTCTCTGTGCGGAGAAGTGGGAATTCTAAAATTAACCCGCGCGAAGGCAGGTGAACGCACTAGTGCGTTATTATCACAACGAAGACACCCTTTGGCAATTCTTGAAGTCTCCTTGAATAAGTGCATTAATTATTCACCAGACAAGAGGCAACCAGTAAACAGTCGTCCAACGAAATCCCTTCAGTGTACTCATTCAACAGATTCTGAAAATTCTAAATTTATCCAGGTTCCCGAGGGGGCAGCATCTTTAACGAAAATATATCTGCAACTGTCAAAGACAAATAACTCGAGCGCGTTCATATACAGCTGGGGAGTATGAACGCTATTGCAAATGATTTTAAGAGACAAACAGGTCAGAGCCCTGCAACACTACAAGACAGTTCAATATGGCAAGGTTACATGACTGCTTGTAGACCTTTGAAATGTTTATGCGCAAAGATACGAAAATAGATAATTTGATCCCCTCGGTTATGTGAGAATGAAATGGAATGAGATCAAGGCATGCTCTGAATTTCGCTGCATGCGACAAGATAATCTGAAAATTGTTAAAAATTTCTTTTGGCTTGTCGTCGGTGAAGATTTACTTTGAAGGCTGAGAGATGGTGAAGTTATTTTTAGTTTAATGCGTAGCATGCAGTCAAAGATTTCATGTACCTATGGTTATAGAACCATTTTGAGTCTTAATGGAGAATGTTTGTTAATTATTAGATGGCTGTACATTTTTAGAAAAAACAATTCCTACAAAGAGTTCTAGGATGGAAAAGTATATTTTGTCCAAAAGAAAAGGAAAATTAATCCAAATCTTCCAGTGTTTTTTTTTTTTACCCAGTATAATGATAATGCTCACTATCTTATTCCATAATTAATGTTGTATACAGTGAAGTTAGCATGGAAAAAACACTAAGTGACATAATAATTTCACGCTTCACGCTACTGCCAAAAAATCTTTTCGTAATCTACAAAACTGATGTTCGCTGCGAAATCTCTGACACTTGTAATTATTTGTCACTTCCTCCGTACAATTACTCGCTCTTGTCTTCTAAGGTGTCTTGCTTATTTATCAATGCTTGGCTGAGCATCTGATGAGCATTTCATTGTCTTCAAAAAAATATCTAATTCAAGGGAGTTCCGGTTCAAAAACTTTGCTTAATTTATGTCTCCTCCCAAACTTGACTTTTCGCTCCGCAAGACCATCGAGTTTACTAACCTCTAGAAAAGTCAAAAGATTTCCTCTGACATACTCAGCTCTTAAAGAAACGAAAATAAAAAAGAAATAATTCAAAACTCAATTCAAAGGGAAAAAACGCCGAACATCTTATTTGGCGTCATAATTTCTCATAATTTCCATTCCTATCACAAAAGAACTATTGTGTACACACTTGAAGGCTGAGGAAATCTAGGGCATTCCGGTCGGTTCGCCTAATCACGAGCAGATATACCGCACTGCTATTGGAGTTCATAAAGCGCGAAGAAGGGAACAATAAAAAACGAGTTTCCCTCTATTTTTATGTGAAAATACTGGATTTTTATTAACAGATTTTCCCGTTAAACCCCGCACTGGTGGCATTATAAACGCGTTTACTTCTTCAATTTTTGGGAAAACATGTTCAATCTTCATCATGATCGACATTTGACGGGGGCACGAAATGTCACGCAGATGACGCCAGCGAATAGTTCAAATCAGATAACCGCGGAGTTTTCACCCTTTTTTGTAGAGGGAATCAAATCGTGTATTTTCCTGGAAAAGACGCCAACGGGTTTTTTCATCGCTACTCATCACGACATAGATGTAAGGTAAATCGCGTGTAGTTCATTATCTTGTGATAGTTGGGAAAATAGGATGAACAAAAAACAACCCTTATACAATTTTGAGTTGAGAGACAACTCAGAAAAGTTTTCTGAGTGAAAGAATTTCCGAAAATGCAATACTAACATGAATAATGAATTTATAAATGTGAAAGATTATCATAAAGCCGTAATTGTTAACGTCATCTCAATAGAGGATTTCTATTTTCAACAATAAAAATAAAATACATTGTTGTCTTTCAAATTCGGAATAGTTTAGTTTCCCGACCGCTAAAGATTCATAAAACATTGAAAACCTGCAAATTATTACCCCAGCATTGCTCCACTTTCACATCCATACTTTAAAACTGTATAATTACCCGTTATCAACTAATAATCTTCTTGAATGGCACCGAATCAAGCACTTAATGCAGATGGACTACAGTACAATTTAATTCATTCATGTCACAGGAAAACCACTTCAGAGAAAAGTGGAACTCTGAGAAGCAATAAGTGTCCCGTCTCTCATCCAAGCAGCTGCCCTGCTCCGTCCATCAGCGCATGTATGTGAAAGTACAACTAAAATTTTTGATTTCAATTGGAAATGGATAATAAATCAAAGGAAAAAATATTCGTCGGACATTAGAAATAAGAGAAACCCTTTCGAGGGAGAGATACCGCCGGCGAACAATTTGGCGGGAACATAAATCTCAGATTGAAGCACTTAGCTAAGGCATAAATCAGACAATTTCTTCACCCCTTAACACTGGTCAGCGTTGGTAATTTATTTCGCTGTCCAGTGTCCGAGGTTAATGCCTCCCTAAGGATTACCCGCGAAAAGCATTCAAGAAAACGATTATCTATGCATTTGTGCTTGTTACACAGCTGCTCGATTACGACAAAATTTAAGATAAATCATTTTTCTTCAGCAGCAGTTCATTTAGCAGAGTTTTTTTTTAAATTAAAGAAAACATATTTCAGGAAAGCCGTTGGTCTTTGTGCCTCAAAACAATCGCGTTGAAAAATGGGTGAATTCATAGATTATTGCGTTTAACGAAAGGTGGAGGTTTCAGATTTCAATATAAGATACGTATCCACATAATTTGTATTATGATTGGTGTCTGTACACACATATGTGAATTTCAATATACACCCAACTCTTTTTTTACACGGTAGATACGTTCCTCAGAAATCCGTGTAAAAAAAAACCGTGTAAAAAAAAGGCGTTTTCTATAGTAAAATGGGGGATACGTTCCATGTCATCTGAAAACAGTGTAAGTTGAAATAAAAAACTATATTTACTTCGAAAAACCGTGTAAAAAAATTGTATGCGCATGTGGCATTTTATTGTACATACATTAAAACTTAAAATATATAATTCATACAGATGAAAAATTGGCAAAGCAAGCAAAAAAAAACAAAAGAAATATGTTAATCCAGAATTAAGAAAAAATATTTACATAGCTACATAATTATTCGTCGCTACTTGATAACAAGCGCAATTGTTTGCGACGAACTGGACTAAAATCGGTATCATCACTGGAGATTTCCATCAAATTATCCAATGGTGACTTTCGTCCGGTAATAGAGTTTTGAACTGTCGGACTACTTTCCAAAAGGTCTTGCGCCTTCGATTTTAAAAAAAAAAAATTTTTTTTTATTTTAATTATTTTTTTTTCAACCGTGTAAATTCAAATCCGTGTAAAAAGAAACCGTGTAAAAAAAGAGTTGGGTGTATAAACATTCTTTGAAGTTGTTCTGGGTTCGCGGATAGCCATCCCAGTTTACTTGACTAGGCGTATGGCGCCGAACAATCTCTACAGCTTGTCATTGAGTCCTTTTTTGGATTACGAGCGAAGAGAATCTATATTTTATTGGCACCTCCGAGGCGAAATTTAATTGATAGTTAAGACTAAGTGTGCCGTGCACATTTGGGAGATAATTGTCCGGTCAGCGTTTTGGGTGCTGGTGGTGTTTTCCCCAAATTCCCTAACTTTCTCCTTAATGGTTCTGACAACTGTTTGTTATATTTTTTTCAGTACAATTAACTTTTGTACAATCATTATTCTATGCTCTAAAGATTGTTGGTTCCAATCAAACTTAGTAAAACCATTTTCCTTTTTTCGCAATCTAAAATATCTGTTTGTGAAATATCCTTTAAACAAATTAAACAAGAGGTCCTACCTCTATTTGCTAAGTGGGCGTTACGAAGCCTAATACACCACCATTAATCTCAAATGACGGCATACGTATGTATCTACGTTTAAAAACACAAGTCCTTAGAGACGAAACTAATTAGCCGATAGTAACGCTTTCACCGCCCAACCATTGTTAGTACATTTCAATTATCGAAAACAAAGGAACATCAAATGACTGCTAAACCGTCCATTTATCACATTTGTGTTCGATCCCTAGCATTAAAACAAACATACGTACTATGACACATGCGCAACGCAGTCCACCATCATGCTGCCTAATATGCATGACGAGCTGACGGATAATGACAGTCAGTGTAATGCTTGTTCGCGATATTGATGGCACTGATGACGAGACACAAAACGAGGGGGACTGGGACTCCGCTTGTATTGATTACAAAATGTGCGTGCATTGTTCAAGCATACATATGTATGTATGTATGACCGTACACTTTTATGTGAATGCCACTGCTTTGTCTATGCCAGCCAAACGCAGTCCGATGCCGCAGTGATGTCCTGCTGATATCAATAAGTGCTATATTTTATATGCATACATACTTTCGAACCTCACCCTTAATTCGGTGTTGCGTATCGGCTGTGCCATATTGTCATGGCAAGGGAAATCGTATAAGTCCCAACATACTAGAATACGAAGAGTTTTAGTGTACCTGCATCGATGACGTACTTACGTATGATGTCCTTCAGCATGGGGTTTGTCACATAAGGCCTCGTATTTTACTGAACGATGCTGGTAGTACTCAGTATAAAAATTTCGCGATCATCTGGCAAAGCTGATGATTGATACTTAAGTAGCAATGTGATGGAAATAAGGGTACATGACAGGCACATTCGACATTGTTAACCAGCTTGTGATTAACAAATGGTCAGAGAATTAGGTGGATTATCGAAATATCGTGAAGATAGTGTGCGATGATGTAAGAGTATGAAGGCGAAGTGCTTGAAAAAAGGCAGTGTATGAGAATTTACGGACACATTTTTCAGAGATTGGAAATAATTTGTGGGAGAACAAAACTGTTTAGGGTTTGCATGTTTGCATATAAAAGGGCCAGTTAACTAGCCTTCTCTAACAATATACAAGCAAGCAAGGAATTGGTTGTGATGTTCTAAAAATATGGTAAGGTTATACCTTCTATTAATCCTGGATAAATTGCCCGACTGGCATTGTCACTTTTATTTTTTTACCCAGAGTCAGAAATAATTGCGTTGTCTTCTGTGTTGTTAAATACTTCATCCATGCATGTACAAATGTATGTTAGTAATAAAGTGCCGCTTCCACGGACTGCTCTCAATATAGGAACGATGAGCAGTAAAGAGCTCAGCGTGCATACAATCGAGGCTTTTCCACCGCTCTTGGAGTGCTTATTTAGTATTATTATTGCAAGCGAGTTTTTCTTAAAGTAATTTTCCAACCACTCCATCAATTTCTGTAGAGAATTTCAGAAAAACGATGAACGTATCGACCTATAACTCGTGAAAATTAAAAAATGTTACACTCAATGTCAATCCAAACAAATAATAACTAAGAAACCAATGGCGTGCGGTTACCTTTGAACGTAAAAAGCCATGTCCTGTACATACATACGTAAATATATGCATATTTAGATCCATACACATATGTTCATATTTCTAAGCCTCACACATCATGAACTCTTCATCATTGAGTTTTAATTAGGCACGCTGGCGAGTATTCAATTTTGTACAAAAACTAAATTCCTTATCCCCGTGTCACTGAACCGGGCACGCGTGCGCAATCAACTTCAATTTTGGTCCTTGTGCTAACAACGCATTCGGATATACCACATGCTTTAACAAACAAGGAGATTCCAATCCCAACCCCCTTTTGTGCATTTATCGGAAGGAAACTACGCAGCTGTTCGGTGAATTCATTAAGGGGCATGCCGTCAGAAAAAAATTAGTCCCCGGGTGGAAGTGCAAACTGCATTCCTCAAATGAAGTCAACTTTTGTTCTTCGGCAGACTCCGTCACGTACTTGCTTATGTAGGGTGGGGTTCCTTATTTCGGGCACAATTTAGTAGAATGAATTTTAGAAAAGGTGTTTCAAAAATTTGCCACACAAAGGGCAACGACGACACAGGGCGATATGCGTCCTACAGAGCCTTATCACCGCTGGGTCATTGTTTGCTCTTTCAGAAGCCCTTACAGGTACAAAGAAGGTCACGTACATCACCGAATTATGTATTTCATCTTGCGCCACTGATGAATGACTCAACCAGCGCCATGCCAAACGATAGTCATGACTAGTTCTTCCTTTATACACTTCCGTTTCCTTTTAGAACCCATATGCATGTTGAAACCTACCTGTATCCGCAAGATGTTCAAAAAGAGTACATCCCACTGTTTCAGCTATTTCATGGGTACTCATTAGAGGTTTCAGGGATATCTCCTCAATAATGTAGAAGTCACCCATGGAACCCCGGTGACTAAGCTATCAGTAATGAGTATCCTCAATTGACAGTCCTTTGATCAGATGCTCCCTTCAAATTCAAAGGATGCAACTTAACATTCCTCTTGCACACACGCCGACAGTTCGACGAGCGACAGTATTTGAATTTCTGAATATCAAATACAGCCTATCGCTCTACTATTATGTTCTCGAGAGGGTTGCTGGCACTTATGGAAGCATATGCCCTGCCGACGAAAGGTGTGTTGAATCCGATATTTGTATGCTTTCATCGATGATCGGCTTGCCTTTGTGGTACTTTTCATTTCATTTTCTGTCCTTTCAAGATTTTTGTCACAAATGTAGAATTTTTGCCAAAATTTCGAGGAAAATTCAGACAATATTCATGCATCTGCTCGATTGACCCCTTCTCTAATGAATGTGTCGAAGGCAAATATGCGGTGATGAATGGAAGAGTTACTGAAAGTGGAAAGGAAAAGTGAAGAAAAATATGAATGCATATCCAGGTGTAAAGGATTGAATTTTAAAGGAATGTATTTTTTTTTTTTTGCTTTGCCTCAATTTTTCAAAATCTTTGGGAACAAAAATATATCAGCGATACAGAAAACATAACTTCAAGGATACATTTGTTATATTTTACATATATATAAGATGCAATTTTTGATTTAAGATGTAAATAAACACAAATTATAACACACGTGATCATTATAAAAGATCCACTATGACGTTGAGCATGACAGGAACTTGCACTGGAACCGGGATTATGTCTGGGACAGAGACTGAGTACTTTTTGTTGAAATATTTCTCATAGCAAGGCATGAGTTAGAAAGCACGTTTGAGATGATAATAGGTGGTCAGCACAAATGAAAAAAAAACTTTGTCACAATGAACAATGATGTGCTACAAGATATGGGAATGGGGTATTCTAAAAAAGATTCAGTGTTCAATGACTCAATTCATATATATTATTGAACCATATCACTATAGGGGTGGTCGCCGTGGCGTAGTTTGTAAGTGCGTCCACCCACACGCCGAAGGCCTCGGTTCGATTCCCGGACGGAAAACCTCGCATTTTTTCACGGTACCACCTCTTCCGAGTTGCGGACACTCAAAGAGCATAATTTAATGATTTGTTTCAAGAGGTATCTCTTTTTGACTGTTCTGAAGACAGTACATACATACATAAACGAATAAACCGACTGACATAAATCCAAAGTGATGACGAAAATGCGGCTGAAAAATCTTTAACAAGAATGTTGTGTCCAAAAATATCAAATTAAAAATGTATAATTTTTTCAAGAAACAGTTCAAATTTTGTTCACTTACCAGAGCCAGAAACGTTTTGTGGGGTGTATTTGTCTCATTATTGGTAGGTACCACCAATTTGCTGAATCGCTAATTGCAATAAACTCAATTAAAGCAACTGCCAAATTTCCTAAAAGTTGCTTTGATTTGAGCTTAACCTACTGTTAAAAAAACTTTGATCTGTTTTTAATAGTATTATATATACATATGTACATACATATGCATGTATGTACATATGTAAAAATTTAAGTAATCTAGTGCAGCACATTAGTAGGTATTCCAATTCATTCCCGTCAAATTGTTATCAAACCTCACAAATCAAACTACAAAGTGTAAACAAACCAAAAAAATGCACACACATAATTTCCATTATTCTAGCGGACAACGCACTCCGCTCTCCATGATTCAATACAAAATTTCTTTGACCTACTTCAAGACAACCATAACGGGCTAGCGACCTACCTGCCTTTCTCTGTATTCTCTACAGAAACAGAAACAGGTGAAGAGAATAATAAAAAATGAACGACGTAAAACCATCTCAGCCTGCAGGGTGAATGTGTGTATTTGATACAAGAAACCTAAATAAATCCAACTAAAATCAATTGCAAGAGGGAATCACCACGCACATGAGTAATACTGCGTATGTATGTAGCTAACTATGTGTATATGTATCAGACATGTATCGTTAGAACTCCTTCACTTACTGTAGCGACTTTGCAAGGTCGTACGTGGTAAACACATGTTAACACTCGTGCCTACCTCCACTAATGCATTTGTGAGTAGGTATGAAACTTTCCACACAAAACCGTTATATCGCAGATTCTTCTTTGGCTAAAGCAATTCTCATTCACTTCAGAAACCTCCGCCAATCCACTACCCATTAGCGGTGTGGTGTGCACAATCGAAAGCCGAAATCAAAACAAAATTCCAAACAACATAGCACGTTGAACGATAACAACATATTACTAACAACAACAAAAATGCAAAAAAAAATGAAAAAAACTTTACTACGACAATAACCCCAGCGGCCATTTGGTTAACGCTACGCCACGCCACCACAGAGTTAACGACCGACCGAGTTTCCTTTTTACGAGAACAACAAACTACGCAAACATCAAAAAAAGCATAACACAAAACAAAAATCAAGAACCAAGAACGCGGATTGTCGAATAACCTAAAAACAACAACAAAAGTAAATAACAACAATGAAGTGAACGAGCACTTGCACGAACGAAACCATCGCTTCGTGCCATCGTCGCGTCGTCACGAGCAGAAAGTCAAACTTAAAAAGGAGAGGCAACTGAAAACATTGCAAATTTCTCTGCGACCCGTTAAATGTAGGAGCAAGTACAACTCGCAACGAATAAACGGGTAAACGAAGAAAGGCAATGTTTGTATAGTTGGAAAGGAGTGTGCAACATGAGGCGGGAGCAAGCGTGCGAGCAGCACGTTTTCGAAGACGCGAAAGCCAAACAGAAAGCAGAACGATAGCAATGACGCGACACCACGCCACGCTATCTCCCTCGTGCACTTGAAGAGGTAAGGTGCGTAAACAAAAACAAAGCCACGCCACCCAACATGTTTGGGGCGAAATCATGACGACTTAGAGAACTGTTCGATAAAGAGAGTCGAAACATACAAAGTGAAAAGTTTCTCTTTTGGAAGCTTTTTTGTAAATAGAGTTAGTGCACAAACGAACTCTTTGAAAACTTTAAGCAAATATATTGGGTAGGGATGATTTATTTAAAAATAATTTGATTAAAGTTGACTGAAAATTTGTTATGAATTTAGGTACCCAATTTGAAAATTCGCACATTTACCAGTGGATCAAGGAAGGATAACAGAGTTTAGTGATTCATCTATCTGTTTCAAACTGATAACAGGGACATTTTTGTATGTAGATAGGAAGCCGAAACTCAAAATTATGAATTCGATAAAAGAGAGACATCAATCTTGAGATCTTATTTTCAAGGTTATGTTTTAAGGTTTATACATTTTGGGTTTTTCGGCCTTTGAATTTTTGGGGGAATTCGGGATATTCAGTGTTTGATCCCAATCTCGTCAAAGGATGAAAAAATTAATTAATTGAGTGACACTACAGCCCACAACTATGGTGTTGTGCGTGCTATTGTCCTCTAACGAGCAGGAGTGACCTACAATTTTTTGCCGATTCGAACGGCAAGATAAAGAAAGAAACTTGAGTGTTGTCATCAATTCGAATCGAATATCGAAGGAATCGATAAACTACCACGTTCAAAAATCAAATACAAGTATTTACTTAGGACTCGTAATACTGAAAATTTTGAGTAAATACATCAAAATATATAAAAATAATAATATAATTATTGATCGATAATTCACCGAAGGTAACTTATTTTCCTTGATGGTTAAAACAATGTAATGTAATGACTCATTCTGTCTAATCTGATTTTTGTACGGTGTAAAATACTATATACATAGCAAAATTAATAATTGGCATATACATTTTTTGCGTGATGTTTACTACTTTATTATAATCCCTTAATTATTTGTATACAATTTTAGTTCGCAAATTAATGACATGAAATCATTTAATGCAAAACAATCACATATCTGGCAATGCTGTAATGTTCAGAAGTACAATTCAATATATCCCCCATTGGAACGGATGGAATGAGAAACAACTCTCTTTACAATAAAATATTCTCTGTATTATATCGGCCAACTCAGACGTGAGACGACATTACAATTTTCGCTGGCGACGGAAAAACAGGCGAAGGCGACGCGGGCTAGGCAAGGCAAATCTAGACTTCATTCAAATTAGAAATATCATCGGTGTGAGACGTGTCGGCTCCGGACGTATAAAAATAAAAAAAAATATTCTCTTAAAGTTCGTGAAAAAATATACTTATACATATTTTATTAACTTCTTGAAAAACAAAGCAAACAAATAAAATGGCTGCAATTCGAGTGAAACCAGTCGAACATCGAGTACAAGTGCAATCGGTTATACCAAGTCGAAACGAAATATCAAAAAAAGTTAAAAAAAATCTATTCGGTAGTCCGAAGGCCGGTGAAACAGATGAACTGTACAGAAAGGAGCAGGAGTATAATATTGAAAGACTCGGCAATTACGAATTGATAATTAACACAACATGTAGAGGTAATTTTACTTCAAAATCTCTGTGAAGTGATTAAAAAAAATATATATATATACATATATGTATATCTTAGTGTCATTGCCCGTTGTTAATTTATTTTATTATGACTGAGTATAATAAAGGACATTTTAAATACTAGTATACAGAGAATATACGATAAATCCGTGCAATAACATTTTTTTAATCGACTTGGTGCAAAGAGAAACTTTAAATTACTTTCTACGTCGGGAAGGCTTTCCGCTTAGTTAAGCCGAACTTTTGTTCTATCTGCTGTGTGAGTTTTCAGTGCATAATTGCAAGATACTTCATCACCAAAAAATATTTAAACAATTCAAGACAAATCCATGCATGCATATTCGAAATATATTTCTTTAGTACTAATTCTCAGAAAATTAAAAATGTAGAAGTTTTAGAGGTTTTGTGATTTCAGCATACTCGCGCACTCGTTTTACGCGATGCATTGCAGCATGCATGGGAGTGGTGCGGAACTAAACCGCTAAATCACTGATGATTTCATATTTTGGTTTTGAGATTGCAAATAATTTTGATACTCTTGAATGAGTAAAAGCAAAGAGATTGATGTGAATCCTTGTTATTTCTTGTTTCCTGTATGTGGCATGTTCCACTTTTAGACAAATTCTTATTTTTGTTTTCCCTTAAACGTTCTATACATTTTTTTTTCAAATTTGTGTAATATAAGAATAATTTTCCTAATTCCTTAAAAAATTTTAAATGTCATGGAGATTACCTCGGTTGAGCGTAAATTTTATTCTTACATCTGTACAAGATGTCTTAGAACAAACAACGTAAATCACAACTCTTAAAAAAAAAAACTATAACTATAACTATAACTATATATATAAAAAACTATATAATTTGATCCACTTTTATTTTTAAATTGCCATCACCTCCAGTATTTGAAGGTCTACTTTTCGAAGGATAAAACTTCGTCTTGTTTTCACCAATAAGGATTAAACAGAAGAAAAAGAAATTGCAAAGCTCCAAAAATTGTCTTGTAAGAATGAAGTGCATATGTATTTGAAGCTATTTTTAGAAAAAGCTTTCTGCGTTTAGAGAACTTTAAGTCTTATTTTAATAAAACAAAATTTCTGTCCTATATATTGAAAATATTTTTTTTTTCTTTTCCAGTTAAGTTCGATACTGATTTCAATTCTGGACCTAGGACCAATAATAACTTATTAAGGACGCTCAAAAGAGCAGGAAGCCCGGTAATGACAGGTGGGTCATATCTTATACTTTTATTTTTCTTGGAAAACCCCGAAAGTTTAAAATTTCCACAAAGTTATGCCAGTCTGTTTTTGAGTGTACAAAATGTCCGTCTTATATTTTTCTTGTGTACGATGTAAAAACAAACCTAACTAGAACGTTTTACAGAATTTCGCCATATTTGCGTTTCTAATAAGTCATAAAAGGATAAAGAATGTTCCAACTGAGTTCATATCGAGTTAGAATAGAAAAAAATATTTTTCATAAATAGGCAAGTTCATAGTTTAAGCACCAAAACCTAAAGCACCACTATTTAGCGTCTATTATTAAATGTTTAGCTTAACAAATTTAAAGCCGTTGTTTCTCAGTAGGCATTGAAAGCCTCACTTCAGCTTGACTGTTAATTGTCTTATGAAATGTGACATGTTCAATAAATCATAGTCTTCTCAAGAGCATGGGCTTTTACAAATCTCTTGTTTGTTGATTTCTGAAAAATCACAAATAATGATGCTCACTCAACTGCAATTCAAGCAAGGAGAATAATGGGAGATTTTTTTTTTTTTGTTTTTATTAAGTTTTCTCTTACTTTTCACAAAAAAATATAAAACAGCCCATATTTATTAACGCCTGAAGCAAGTTTTTTTTTGCGCAGAGAAACAAACATTCGTCCTTTTTGGGCTCTGAAAAGTGGGGCTTACTATTTTACTGATCGGTAAGCTGTTAGTGTTACCTTTGTTGTATGAATATAAAATCATGTGGTTCACATTCACAAGTGGAATCAATATTTGCCAGTAGCGTTCATTCCGTTGACATTTTGAAATGGAGTCTGCTTCAAAAGCCGTCTTCCGTCAAGGGTTAGTGGAATAAGAACGAACTGCGAAATTAATGCGTACATGCATGTTAGTCTATTTGAAATTTAATCCATTAACTATAGCACAACATGATACGCACATGTATGTACCTCCACAAAGATGCAATTTTTCCATCTTCCTCGCATTTCTTCCCATTTAACCACAATTGAGAATCCTACTTACATACCTACATACTTTTAAAAAGAAATACAAATCACGCATGGTGAGTTTGGCGGTAAAACAGGTATCTCTGCCTCAAGTAGTTGTATACAATCAGAAAGGAGCGCGCGCGAAAAAAGGCGGTAAGATGAATAACAAAATTCCAATTGGAAAATCTACAAATGTCTCGCGCCAAAATTTAATGCCAACAAAATAGCGCATGTTCACCGAGAGATACAAACAAATCTCAAGGTTAACTATTTGTTGAAAATTAAAATTTTTCTCCCGAAGAATAGAGCAAAAATTTTTAGCCGCCAGAAGCACAAAACAGAAAAACAAAAAGTCTACTACGCACATATGTATATTTGCATATAACTCTGTATTTAGGTGCGTAACATACATATATTTGGAGAGACGAAAACAAAAATACGAATTTCTTTCTCAGCGTCTTCCAGTTTATTATTTTTTCCTTTCCTTAGTTCGTATTACGTAGTTTATGTGATGTTTGATTTTATGACTGTTGGACACACACGCGTATTTTATTTTTATTTTTTTGTTATTCACTCACACATGCAATGCTTCTCCATCCAAATGTTCTTGTGGCGATCCGTTTCCTCCCTCAGCAGCCGCCACGCCCAAACATGAACACTTGAAGCTCAATGTTTTAGTCGTTTATTGAATTTTTTTTTTACAAAAAATATACATTGCTCTTCGTTTTTATTATTATTAACTATGGGCGTCAACAGTTTATAGTTTTATCTTTATACCTCCATTCTTTTTTCAATACGCGTCATGGCTCACATGGTTTAGTGTTCGCCAAAAAATAAGTTTCAATCGGAACATACTCAAAAGCATGTCAAAAGACTTTTAACCGTCAGTGTAGAACATTTTTTGTTTTTGTTTTTCATTAACTTTGTTTCTTCTTTGTGGGGAGATGGGAATAGAAGTCGTCGCTCACACATGTACGTATTCAAACGTATAGCATAGTTTGTCTATACTTTTTTCATTTTATTCATCCACATATGCGCTCCGCTGTACGTTTACACATTTTTATTTCGAAATCAGAGAGATGGAAAGAGAAGACATCATGATTTTTTCGTTCTACACAGTGGCACTGCTGGCTGCGGTCTATTCGTTGGAGGTTATGTAATTTGGGCGCGCAAATGATTTTTTTTGTATAAGCGCACCCTGAAAGGGAGGTGAAGATTTAATTCGTGGGTTGCGTCCAATAAATAGATGACCCCAATTGAAACCTCCGTTTGTCTAGCTGAATAATATAATTTCACTGAAAGTCGTTACTCTACAATAAAATTCAATTCTATTGTAAATAGCGCAACGAAGTAAGAAGAGACACAATGAGTGGCAAAAATATGAAGAAAAAAAAAAACAAATAGGCTCATGAGAAGCGCGCCATACACTTGTGCTGTATACATTTGTATTGCTCGCGTTTTTAAGATACAAACATATTCGGATCATGAAAACGCCTAAACTTTCAACTGTAGGAAAAAAATATTTCAATCGTTTGTTGTTTTGCTGAGATATGTTCGTATGTTGGTACATACGCACGAAAGTTATATCACGTCACTTGGTCGATAGCAGAGAAGATACTTATGTACGTACATACATATGTAGATACATCTTTTTTGACATAGCGTCATGAGAAATATGCAAGTACAGTAAGGCGTAAAACATTAGCTATATACAAATTTGTGTGTTTCGGTTTGTTGTAGGCATAACCTTGATAAATACTACATTCCATTTTTGAGTAAAAGTAATAATGTATGTACAGCTCCGCTTTAGCGTGCAAAAGGTGTGTAAAACATAGCTCCTTGCGCAAGGTTTTGTTGGCCAACATTGAGGCGGAATCCTTCCTTCACTCTTAATCAATGTCAATCTCATCGCCGCCATAAGACATTCTTATAGGGACCTAGTGTTAAAAAGGAGGCACTTCTGGTAGCTGTTACCAATGGCAACAGTTATTCATGTCATCGGCATTAAGGCAAAAAAAAAAAAACCATCAACGACAAATTATATTCAGGTTATCAATCATAACATATAGAAGAGAGGACACAAATTCAGTTTCGTAGGTACGACAAAAATTGGTAACGGCACCATATTCATTCAAAACGGGTAATTCCGATCAACTACCTATTCACGTAGATTGAGATATTTAAATTTCAAGTTAATATCCGGATATCTAGGAGTGAGTGTATGTACAATAACATCGATATATAAAATTAACCCCTTATTCCGATTGCAATATCATGAAGAATGAATATTAACTAACTCTCCGGATTATCAGTGTACAAAACTGAATGGATCTATATACATATGTACATAGGAATGTTAAAAGTACAATATATTTACATATATACACATATGTATGCCCATACGGATTCGTTTCAATATGAAACAACTGTAACTAGATCTCATCTTAATTTTATTTCTGCTTCAATTAACCAGCCTTCATGGCATCAAACTGGGCAATCAATATGCGACATCTGTCATCGTATGAAGTTGATGCTGCTGATTTTACCATCCTCATACTGCCCATCTATCCATCTGGTTGATGAGCTTATGTCACAGTAACACATCAGTGCGTCAAATAATGTGAAACCCAAGAAGGTATCTTTGTTAGCTAGCAAAGTATATGAGCACCAGCAACAGCTGGCGTACTTGCACAGCACCAGAAGTAACAGACTTTTGTAACCAAATAACTCAGACTCAAATTTCAGTGAACGATATTTCATAAAATTCTAGATTACATTTCATCTGGTAACTATTTCAAGGTTTGAGGTAAGAAATTGTTAAAACAGTTAACATCATAAGCACTGACTAACTATCCACTTTTATGAGCTTGTGTTTATTATAGCATATATTACTATATATGGGTCTATTCATGCGCAATATGAGTGCATCTCTTCATCGCACTTCGCATCATGAGTGTGTAACTTAAGTTTGCTTTTCAAGGTCATCCTCTTATTCGACCCAATGCAGTTTGTTATTTGGAACATATATATGTACATACCTTATCACACTAACGTGCTTTAAACCCTTCTCTCCATAGGATATCAAAAATTAGTATTTATATTTTTTTAATATAGTGTCGTCATCATATGATAGCCGTGTTGTTGTGATTGAAATGAAATCGAAATTTCTTGTCGACAATCGCACGCCTTCTCCACGTCCTTATACTTGTTTCTGTTGTGAGAGATTTGTTATGATTCTCGTCTGTGTATGTGTGCTGTTCGTACACTTTCCTCCACAAATCTGTGCAAACGTTTTAAGATTGCTTTAAACAAGTTTAATCACGTTGTGTTTCATTGTACATTCACACTCACTATCATCGATATTTCTTTGCACAACAAATGAGAAAAAAAGAAAAAAACGTGTTTCTTCACATCTCTCTCTCTTCCAGCATACATGCTTGTTTCAAACTGTCACAGACATTGAGACTGGTTGAATTGCGTTTAAAGTTTTCTTCCCTTATCTTTTACATTACGATAACTTTCAATTGTTCATACGCGCTGCTTAAATCCCTTCAAGACTTACTAATTCCTTAATTTTTTTTACAGATCACTTCAAAATAACAAAAAAAGTATACAAACCCACCAACCGACAATTAACTGTAATGACAACAAAAGAAAAGTTAAGCGACGCAGCAGAGCAATGTACACCAGAAACCTGTGAAATTGGAAGCACAAATTTTGTCACAAACATTACAGCTGCATCCGAATCAGCCAAGGAAGCTGCGGTAAAATGCTCTGAAGAATCATCACCCACTCCTACCTTCCAGCAGCATGAATATGAAGAACAGTCAGAGAAAGAAGTTGTATTGCACATAGTGGTGACTAATCCTGCTGGGAAGTTTTCTTAGAGAGCTACACCAAAGCGACAAAACCCAAATGGTTTGCTTGCTTAAAGGGATTTACTCTTTTTGCAAGCCAACACAGGCATTCATTGATCTCTTATATGTGTATATTTAAATTAAATTGTTGGAAAAGATTTTCTTTCAAATGCGTCTATTAACAATCATAGATGGTGGCTGTTTTCGTTGTTGCTGATTGCTTCCCAATCATACACGTACGACATCTATTATATACAATTGTCTGTTATCTCCTTAAGAAAGAATGATTTAAAATTGATCAGTCTCGACGAATAGTTAGGAAAACAAGAAGCAGAAATGTTGTCAATGCAATGCGTTGAGCTTTGGCCTAGGAAAAGAGAAGCGCCCTACGCAGCTAACATGATCTCATGTATCATTTGATAAAAAGAAGATTTAGATAAAAATTATGTATATAATATAAACAGTTATTATTTTTAATGTGAATATTACATTGCGATTTATTATTTTAATCTTAAGGCATGTTCATCCAGTGCTTTCTCTCTACATTACATACATCTATGTATTTTTGAAAGAAAAAAGTTTTTAACCGATTTTAAACGATCATCTATCTTCAATTAGAAATTTATCAAACAAATGTAATTTTATTTCATCGAACAAATTTGCAAAATGTTATGTATTTATACAAAAATATATTTAAAAAAACCAAAAGAATCAAATAAACAAAAGAAAAAACAAAATAAAAAAACAGAAAAAATAAACGAAACGAAAATCATCAAAAAATATAAAAAAGTGAAATAAAATGACTAAATTAAAAAAAAATACATACATATTTGACTTTATTTTTTGTTGTAAAAATAATGGATCTTTGACTTCAGGAGCAGAATATTGTCCACAATCAAAAGGTTAACCGTTCTGAGGCGGAATTTCAACCCACTTGGTGTGTATATCGAAAAAAGGAAGTTCTGTGAAGTTGATAAAAGTTCTTTTTGAAGCCATAGACCAAAGACTGTGTCATTACATTAAATGTGTCCTTAGAGCAAATGTTTCTTTTATTTGATAATAAACTGGACAAGTGCGAGTTACACTCGAATTCAAAAGATTTCGAAACAATCCAAATTTATGCATATAGTGCATATACTAAGTTTTGAAATACTATTGTACTTTAGCATTTAACACTCCAATACAATCACATATCGATATCACAATCCACTTTTGCTACTGCACTCTTCGAATCTGTTCATATACATATGTATATAAACTGGCCTTGCAAAAACATCAATATACAAAAACACGCAAAATGCCCTGACTCACAACACGAACGTCAAACAACGCACTCACTCCCTATTGTAATTGTATTCGTGTAAGAACAATTGAATGTGCACTATACCACAGAATTCTTCTACCCTATTATGCCCATTATATATTATCGTATCCTTAACATATGCGAATCTTACATACATATTTTATTTGTTACCAATTTCGAATAGTCTCATTTAACCTTTCAGAGTTTCGAAATTCATCTTCGTTGATGTCTTCCGATTTTTTGGAATTACGTGTGTATGAGCCATAACGTCCTGATATAATAATATTCGTGATATAAAGCTTATTTAAAAGTCCCATTTTACAATATTTTAAAATATGCAAACACTTTTAACTCTGTAACGGTTCTTAAAGGCAAAATGTTACCCAAACCCCTACTTCTTTTCAAAAGATCTATTTTTTGATTTTATTAAAATCAATGTAATTCTTATATGCTAGAATTTTCTTAAAACTAGCTTAATAATGTCCAACTTACTTACCCCGTGCGGGTGCTCTACGTTAATCTAATCAAAAGAGGAGTATTTAAGTGCCTTTCGGCCTGTGTCTTTTTTCTTGTGGAACCCTATTCTTAACTTAAATTATGCTAAGAAAACTTTAAAAAAAAGGAACTTAGCTACATTTCCCTTTTTTCCAAGTATGAATAATGTAATTTAAAATTTTACACCAACAACAGTGATTGCGAAGGACAGATACACCAAAACTATGATATGTTTGTGTTGTGGATCAGTGTGGTTAGAGTTTATGAAACAAATAAAATCAATACTACTCGTGAAGCCGCTGATTGGCTGCCGATGAGTTCGATATCTTACAAAATATTCGTCTGCCCGCAAAGTATTCCAATCACTACTTATAAAAACTGGTAAAACTGCAGTATGTCTCTAAATGATGTTAAAACAATGCAGCCTTATGGTGTGCCGAATTACTGGTTATAGAGATAAACCGAAGTTGTTAATAATGGCCGAAACGTTCGTTGTTACACTCTGTCCAAATCAAGTCAACGACTTTGTCTACTTTGGCTCTGTAGTGAATAAAAACACCAACATCAGCCCCGAAATCAAGTCCAGAGTTACTCGTTCATTGGGCTCAAGATTAAATAATTGAACCCATTCTCAAAAAATGAAATCAGTCATGCATAATTACCTAAATCACCCAATTTGTGTATAACGAAAGTTAATTTTTCAAGAATTAGATAAACAGGCCATATAACGAAATGGTTTTAAAACCGATCTTCTTCGAAAAACTAACCAGAACCAGTACCCACTTTGAAAAGTTAGAATGCATGTGTTGTTCAAGGTTTTCCAATCAGGAAAACAGGCATAACAACACTGATCTAAACTAGGTCAGCAGACGCCAAGAACCACACCTGAAGAAAACGCTTAGTTTCCATAGATATAAGCACTCATGAGGTCAAGTAAGGCAGAATTAAAAAAACAGTGGTAAACATTTAAAATAATACCTTAATAATGTCAGTGTTGTAAAACATTTTCTTATAACAGCTAGTACTAAAGTCGTGGAGTCATGGAGTCGATGCATTATGTGAATCTTACCTAACGTAACACTCTTAGCAAACAAAACCTAAAAACGATTAAAGCTTCGAAATAAAATTCAACTAACAATATTTGTACATTCTGCAAAACTGTTTGTGAGCAGTAGAGTTGGGCTGTCAGGCAAAGTGAAGTATATTGCCCACAAATAACTTGGATCAAAGATCAATTTGACCAAAAAGACAGCAACACGTATCAGACATAAAAACCATGGAACACACAAGCTGTGACGCTCTAAGAACGTTGTTTGTTGTTAAATTTTAAACTTTATTTGGTACATTGCTTTATTTTCGTACATCATGTGCGCTTTTAAAGCATCATTCCAGTTGCCTTCGTATAACACTATCCCGCCAAATGCAACGATCGATAGTAAATAGGGGAACACCGCCGTAAATGAAACGGTCCTCAATAAAACTGACGTGATCATCCCAATAATCGGAAATCAAATTACAATTAACTTCCCATTTTCTTCGCCTCCCATTCCTTGATTTCAATTGTTAACACTTTTTCTCCCGTCCCATATTTGCTCCTAAGATCACTTGAGATCTGTTCTAAAGGTTTATGATTATTATATCTACTCTTCTACCCAGCACGACAACTAAAAAGTTCACAAGATTTGTCATTTGTTTTGTGTTGTTTGTGACAGGAAGGTGATCAATGTAGCATAAGTGCCTGTCAACAAATGGACAGTGAGATAAGAAAAACAAATCTGAAGCTGATATCACCCTATCAATAACACTTTCAGCGTTTTTCTGTTGTATACCATCCATCTGAACCTAACAATGGTAAAGAGTGCTCGCAAAGGACATGGGAAACAGAACTTTCCCCATTAACCGCCCCTTTAAGTGCATGCAAAATATCACACTGTTATCAATATTTTAAATTAATTATTTTCTCATCAAATGAATGCTTTTTGTACTCTGACTACTTAAACGGGTCTACGACAATATGTCAGGAAGAGCACTTTAAACTGAATTGTAAAGATTTATCTTAACAGAATTCGAACTTAAGACATCTCAAAAAAGGCGTAAAAGAATAAAAATTGTAGGAAGTGAAGTCGAGTAATGTACTTATAGTATGTATGTATGTACACATGATTTATCAAAGACAATGAAGTGGGCACAACATCCCTCAGAGTGTTCGGCAACAAACATAAGAATCAAACCAACTCTGGACTTAATGGGACCTTGCCCACATCTTCCACTTTCAGCCCCCAGACTGATTTGCCTTCAGATACTTATTACTCGCACTAACGAAAAATTAAATCAAGTCCGTTCTGCACTGCTTTTGTTGCTGCTAAGAGTTATAACTTAAAGCCTTCGCACCGAGTATTTACAGGGTAGAGTGCGACATCGATTGCCCTAGTGCATGGATCGCTGCGAAAAATGGAGCTGTGGAGTTGAAAACTTGTTTGCAGTCGATTGGCGATTGTGGCGCGCGTTGTTGCGCCAAGTTGCGTCGCACTATAGTCTCTGGAACTGGTTTTGTCTCTTCGCTTTCTGATAGAGGTGCACGCGCGCGCGTTTTTTGTGTAGAAACTCCGTCATCAAACCGTACCTTGATAATGATACAACTGAAAACGTAGACTGTACTTTTCAGCTTACGTCTCCATCTATAGCTCTCCATCACTAACGTCGAATGCGACGTCGACGTCGTCGTTGTCGTAGTTGATGCTGTTGTCGTGCTCCTGGTCCTGGTCGTCGTCATCATTATCATCTTCATCATCATCATGGCCATCATTGAAATCATCCTGTTTCAGCTACGCTTGTTTGATATTCTAAATAAACTGATGCTTTTCTGAAACTTTTTACACTTTCCTTACACACTTGCGCGAATACACAGAGCGCGTCTGTCGTCTGCTTTTATAGCTTCAAAGAATTGCGGAGAAGGGCGTCTGTAGGCAGCATAAGCTGTTTCTTACAAATTTGAAACGCATTTCACTTTGGCCGATGAAGGTTGTGTTGTTGACTCTGTGAAGTGTAGTCCGTCATAATCGTATACAGTGAGAAAAGTAAGAAGTCTCGACGTTAAAGTAAATCTGTGAGCAACGACTTCCCACTCGCCTACATGCAGCAATAGCAGTAACGCAGTGCTTTGGAATAAATGTATGAGTAGTTGTATCATTACAATTTATATTCAGAAAATGGGAGCAACGATGAACAGTTAAAAAGTCGCTCACATTCAAGTGAACTAAGAGCGTCAACCTTTGACGAAGTACAAGTAATTGCACACACAGTACGGTAGAGAAGAAAGGTCTTAGCCCGTGGAGTGGGTTTATGCTTCCTGGGTGATAGATGCATTGACTTGTCTACGTAAACTGTGTGCTTTTGGTGCATGACAACGATTCCCTTCGTGCGCGGTGTAATTATTTGGTAGCGGAAAATACTTCTGGAGACTTGGGAATTTATGAGATGATGTTAAGTTAGCTGTTAAATTGCCTAGTGCATAGTGACTCGTAAAATGTGACGAGCAGTATATATTTTTACGCTTCTTCACCTCAGTAAACTCAACTCAGCTTAAACTCGTCAGAAAATTATAGCAAGAGCACAACTCGAGTAGTTGTTAAAGAAGATGACTGATCCCCTTTGGGTCACTTTTGTTGTCAAAAGTTGTACTACTTGAAGTAAGTAATCATTTAGAAGCAATGTGCATTGGCCAATAGAAAAGGAATTGTGTTACATCCGGATAACGCCAAGCTGCACACAACAAAGACGAATCCTTTAATTTAGTGTAAAAACAATTGATTTACTAGAGCTCACTATTACACCCTTTCCTTCACAGTGATTGAATGTAAAATAAAATCAAGCAACAGCATAAAATGTGTTTGATTAAGTAACCGAAGTTAAATTCTAATTTATTGCCATAACGTCCGTAAAATTGGCTAAATAACTTATTCTCGAAAATAAGTCTGTACTGACCGCATTGTGAACTTAACACTTAACGCCTGAACGGGGACATGGTTCTGTTATTGTACGTAAACAAGTAATCCACTTATGTGGGCGTGCTCCTAAGCGGATTGGAAAATAAAAATCAGAACCTCTTGGCATACTTGTACATGTACTTCCAATGAAAATGAAAATAGCGGTTACAATGTTTCTAGAAGCGGTACATTATATAATTAGCGGTAGTTAATTATATTGTTATATAACTGAATAATTCATTAAAAGTCTGTTACTTCTAATCGTTTTACAAACAAAATGTTACCAGCTTGTATCATGCGACGTATTACATTATTTTTTTTTTATTTGGACGTTGTAAAAACGACACGAGACGAAAAGTGGAGAATAAATCCGAAGGTGAAATCGTTGTTTTAATTATAACTACATCGGATTTATTGATGTTAACTTTAAGAACGGTCTTAAGAATTTGGATTAATTAGCGAAGAGAGAAGAGAATTATTATCTCCCCCTATGTTATTAGCATTCCAGACCTTTTCTTACAGAAAGTCCTTTTTTAATCTAAAAGGGTATGTAAAAACATAAAGTTTGAAAACAATGTTGCAGCTTCTCATTTTCCTCTTAATTATCCATTCGTCATCTGACTCATTTCATAACGGCTCCTCAATGTGTATATGAGATAATCATATTTCTTAAATAAACTTTTCTTTCTTGGGCTAAGACGTATTCAATTACTCTAAACACGACTAAACGTAGAAGAAGAAACTGTTGCTACACAGACAGATTATTTTAATTCTTCTTCAGCTTATAAAGGCGCTGCAATCCGGGGTAGAAATCGGCTACAACCAATTTTCTGAAAGTGGGTTGTACCCAGCGAAAGCATTGTGCGATAAGTTTTATATATTTCCAGAAAGAAGCCAACTGCTTTTTGTAAGCCAACAATTAAACCAATCCATGCACGCTAACCCACTGTGTTACATGGAAATTATAACACTCCAGTGTTTAGAATTATTTTAAAACGAAACGAAAATGTAAAGTCTTGGTAGCAAAAATATAATTATATTTAAATTTCGTACACAAGATGGTCCTCGTTCTTAGTAGTTCGTATCTTAGACAGTAATATTTCGGTGGACTTAGTAAGCATTTGGCGCACAAGCTGGAATTAAACTACTTATCAGTTAATTGGAGGCTGGTTGCAAGTCCTTCAGAATATCTTTTTCGAAATAAATTACTTCATAAGAATCGCCTACATATTTGCAACGCTGAATTTATAAAACGACTTCTCGAAAACTTTAAAGTATGCAGCCTATGAGAATTCCATCATCTTATTTTATTTGTACCTTATCGGTAATGGAAACACGCGTGAAAGAACATACAATCAGGAACGTATGTCCTTACACACGTAAGTATATTTGAAAGTGTGTCTTTAGCGATTCGGAACGGAAATACCAAATTCAATTGTTCTTTCGACTCGCCATTGAATAAGAAGCAAGAAAAGTCGGAGATTAATCAACTTTTGGTTAAATACGTAGAACTTAAAATTTACCTTGAAATTAAAAAAAAGAAAGTTCACACGGACTAAAAACTGCTTTAATCATACTTAAAATATGTGTGTACGCTCATACGCCGATTCATTCTCGTTCATAAATCATGCGATGTTTAAAAGATTTCTTTTTATTGCAAAACCGTCTTAAGCTCCATACTGTTTCTGCATCTTGCGTATTGCACTTTTTTAATAAGAAGAAAAAAATCATAAACTGCAGAGGAATAAAAAGATAGCGTTGGTAGTTTTTTTTGTTTAATTGCCCAATGTATCACCATTAATGTCATGTCGGATATGAACATGTAAGAACCACTACAAACCAATACCACTTCTCTATGGGGTGGAGTTTTTCGATTCAAAATTTATTGCACCCTTGCCGATTACGTCGATATGTTGCGAATACCTTTAAATACGAAAAATTAATTTTGTGTGCATGTAGATTACTTTAATTGCAGTTTTTCAATAAATAGCAGATTGAGTGGAAGAATATATGAGATGTATGATTTGGGAATTTTTCATGTTCAAAGGTATTAATAATACTGTCGTACATAATGGAAATGCCATGTATAGGTTGTGCAACAACATTTTTTTGGTTAATTTCCTATCTGAAAATTTTTTTAGAAAACTTAAATACTCTCTTGAATTAAAATGCCAAATCCACAAATTTTAAATACCGGAAAATATATGTACATAACAGATTTTCAAAGATTCCTCAAAGAACGTTTAAAGACTTAAGTAAAAGTAAATAGAATTCTGCCAACAAGGCTGACGGCTTAGCCATAGCTCTTTAATTCATATTACACAACTTTTCTTTCCTGTTTTGAATTATTTATAAATGAATGACTTACTTACTTACATACTTAAGTAAACCAAAATAGGGACGAACTGCGCAATAGTTGGTACGTTATAAAAAAATATTAATATGTTCACTTTTAAAAGTAAACACATGATTATAATTTTTTTTGTATCCACGTTGCCTTGATTGGACTTGGAAATATTCACACATGATGTACGCGAAAGTTATTTAACGAGCGTAATAAAATAAATATTGTGTATTTACAACAATTTGCATCTCATCCCAATTTTTAACATGCTCATTTTCATGACCGAAAATTGTTTTCTAAAAAAAAATTTAAATAACTAAATTGTTACAACAGCGTATGAATATATTTTGCGAAACTCCCCCAGTTTTAAATACTAAAAAAAAAAATCACAATACGTTCACAAATTAAACTAAAATTGTTTTCGATGAATCAAAGAAAATTTTAATCAGAAAGGCATACAATATAATAATATATATGTTCGTAATATAAATGTCAACTAAAAGTCATCGAGGGCGTAAATGATTGCCATATGCGCGAATCGTCAACTCTAAAAATATAAAAAGCTGTATTTTCCTTTGTTCTTATACTAAATTTAAATACATATTAGGCCTGTCATTGTGCAGTGAAAGAAATGTTCTCTTGCCTGTAAGGAAAACAAACAATTACAATCCGAGCCAATGGCGTTTTCCTATCATTGAAGTGGTCTCAGACGGAGTACTACATAGGAACTGAACATGCATTGACTGAACCGCGTGTAAAGTTCGGGTTAGGCCAAAGTAGGCCTAAGAAGGTCGCAGTTTGGTTGCTCTCATCCTTCAATCTGCTTGATTAGAATAAAGCTTTTCTAAAGACCAACAAGTCAATTTTTAGCTCAATTCAATTAAAGTCGGGGTGAATACTCATTAATTAATGATATCGCACGTTCCAAACGTCATGCGATATTCAACCCAAGATAAGCTCAAGGCAAGGCTCTATTGATTAAATGTTCTGCACTTGCTTATTGATTGTTATTCAATTGAGTGCAACTTCAGTGTATAATTGACACAATGTCAAAGAGGACGAACCGTGTTGACAGTATATCCATATTGGCAATTAAAATTATATACTACATTGCAAAGGGAGTAGGTATAGCAAGCTTCACACTTAAAGGCTACCAAATCAAGTATTTACCGAAAATTCAACTAATTGTTACTGTGCTGCAACTGTTAAATCTTACTGTATTTTACATATTTTTGCCGAATATGTTTTGCGCTGCAATAAAGGACAGACCATGGCATAGTGTGGCAATGACTTTGACTCACATTGTGGTGGTATCGGTTGGGACTGTAGTTCTTATTGCGAGTCAAATAAGAGGACACACAAAGGTCGAAAGCTTGATTACAAGAACTATAGAGTTGTTTATTCGCATATCAGACATGTCTGAGGAAACTCAAATGTTCGCGCATTATTATTACGGAATCATTTTCATTCGAATCGCTTCCAACTTTCTCCGAAACGTGTGGGAGATAATAGGGACATCAAATGCGTTAGTTTATGAAAATTATGCTCTATCAGCAGAGTTATGTACAATTTTTCTGATTTTCGCTGGCATAACTTTTGGAGAGTTCTTGTCTTTGGGATTTCTAACGTCAGCCTTGATGTATCGCAATATGGGCGAGTATATGAAGACATTCGCCAAGCGAATCCAATTCGCAGAACGTCAAATACTTCCTCGAAGGATGTCCAAGTTCCGAAGAATGCAGTTCCTATGCGATTGCTCAGATGAACTCGACCACAGCTCAGAGGTGTACTCAAACATTTTCAAAATAATTCATGAATTTCATTCTATGTTCCAGATTCATATATTCATGAAGATAATGATCAGTCTCGCACTGGTCATAGGATCTGTTCATCACATTTTAGCGAGCTTCATTGCAACAGGAAGCATCCAATGGACGTTTATTATTCGCTGTCTCTCACACCTGATCGACTTGATATTAATTTTGCTGGTTATAGATATGACAGTAAGGAATTCCAAGATTGCTGGTCAGATCAATTTTGACTTCTTATTCTCGGATGTTGACAGCCGATGGGATAAGAGTGTAAGTGAAAATTCCAAATCGTTTTACAACATAATTATTTTTTTCTACATAGGTCGAAAGGTTTTTAACTCAATTGAGATTTGAATGCTTAAGAATCGAAATATATGGACTATTCGAAATAAACTGCGAGCTGAGCTTGCGAGTGTTTTCTGTCATACTTGCTTACACAACAATTATAACCCAATTGAGCATGATGGGATATAACATTTATAACTAGTCAAGGAAATACAAGCTTGTGAAATAAATTTAAACAGGTTTTGTTTGATTCAAAACCACATTTTTTTCTTTTGAACTACTGGCCGTGGTGAACCACGACATCTCCATGTGGTCAAAGTTGTCACTAGATAGTAAACATTGTCTGCGTTCTCTGTTCCGGAGTGTTGTTTATACCTTTAAAAAGTGTCGGGCATTTGGTTCTGACTATTTATTTTTTGCTTCAAAACGTCAATCAGGCATTCCCAATATAAGCTCAAAATCGTCTTAGCGTCGGTGTGTGCCTCTGCAGTTGAAGTGACCAAAATGCTGCCAACATCTTGTTAGAACACTGTCTCGCTTTTATAACAGTTTTATCGTTATTTCAACAAGAGGTTTTGAAATAAGTTAGACTTTGGTGCACAGTAGTTACGCTACGCTGGACACATTAGTTAACCGTTTAGCCCTTTTTGGGATGTAGTTTAGAGGCACCTCCCCATCTCTCTCTCTCTCTCTCCCTCCCTCCCTCTCTCTCTTTCTCCTTCTCTCTCCATCTCACTCATCCATCTTTATTTAATCGCCTCTTTTTCTTTTTTCAACAAACTATGTTAAGTTCTGTAAAGCTGTGGGGTAAAGGAAACAATGAATTATTTTTCTTCACAGCTTAAATGATAAATGAAAAAGAGGAGAACTAATATAATATTATAATATATTTCTTAGAATTCGAAGCAACTGCTTACATGCAGGTTAAAGTAATTTGAGGTTCATACAAATTTCAGGAGTCAAAACTACCGACGACGGCAGATATCTTTACGAAAAAAGAAAGAAACATGTCCATAGCTATAGCAATATACCAACGTAAGACGTACAGAGTTCAGAATAACACCTACAGTGTGCTAGTTCAGAGCACGCGCAAAAAATCGTTTATTTGTATCCTGCCGGAGTTGTTGGAGCCAAAGAGACGAACATAATAACGATGCCACGCTACTTGCATCGATCCCTTTTCAGATCAAGAGCATGAGGGGCAATGTGGAGAAGTTGTTTTCCTGATTTATCCAGTTTCCAGTTTATTCACGCACATCTGCAAGTTGTGTCATTTTGAGCTCCCGCAATTTTTCCACCTTAACACAGGATGGCAAAAGATGCATTAAGAGATATACATTCACAGATAGGTGGGCACCAGAGATCGTTCGATTTTATGGGGGACTTGTGTTTTATGATCGAACAAATGCACAGTAGCACTGGAGGACATGCTCCATTAGGTCTTTCGATGATGACGGTGATGCTTACGATGAAGCTATCGAAGATTTCGCGCAGCAGCAGCGGTAGTAGCAAGTAGAAGGAAGGCAAGATGAAAGCAAAAATCCAACACTCCCTTTAGGTGATTATAAGAATATATGCGGATAAATATGTATAAATATATAATTGAAAATGATACTGTAGTAGGACTTTGTGTAAAATCGAAATAATAATAATTCTGATGGCCTTAAACAAATTTTAACAGGTACTTACTATCTAGTTTAAAAAGGGTTAGCTAATACATAGACTTGTTTGAAGATACCTCTATGCAATTAAGATACACTACTAAGAAAGATGAACTTTTCGAATAGCAGGTTTTATTATTTAATTCTTAAATTATGTTAGCCTTACTCAAGACTAAAACGATTTAAAAAAAAAGGAAATAGTGGTTGTGATCAGGATTAAAAAAGTGTAAGGCTAACAAAACAGTTTCGAGCGTTTTGTTTTTCGGTGTGTTTGGTTGAGTCGGTGGAATAAAATAAATTATTTTAGTACAGAGAACTCTATCTCTAAATGTAAACGTGTTTTGAATCCACTTTTAGGAGACCGCTCTATTGTTTGAATAAAGCTTAACCTTTAACGGACAATCCTTTCTTTGCAGAATTACTGGAACTTTTTCACGATCGCATTTATTTAAGACTTTGATCAAAAGCCACTAAATTGCGTCTTTACAATATATAAAAATTTCCTTGTCTTTAAGATTTTGGCTGAAATATGTTTAACCGCTAAATCCTTTATTTGTTCAAACTTCCTTTGCTAGTAAGCAATTTACTTTGGAGTTGTATTCATTTTATAGTTTTTCTTAATTTTCCAATCCACTTTAAAAATTAACAATTTCAGAGAAAGCTCATAATTTATTCATTGTTGTTTTCAATTTTAATTAAAAATCTTCCTCTGAAATTCTTAATCTTTTCTCCGGATAGTACTGTTTTTTCCCCAATAGAGAAGCGCTCATTTGTTACTTTATGACTGTAGAACGATTTTTTCCTCCAGCCATTGCTTTTGAAAAATACTTTTTTTTATTTTTTTGTTTTCATTAAATCAAATTAAACTTCAGTTAAAAGCAAAACACTTTTATTGAACTTGAACTAAAAACTCTTTAGTCTGAAGAAATATATCACCTCTAATCATAGGGTGCCGTTGGAACATTCTCTAAGAAAATTATTGATTAATGTTCCCAACTTAGGTTTTATATTTTCTTGTTGAACGTAAGCAAAATTAAAGGATGTCAGTGTAGGATAACTATCCATGAAATTGTGCCTCGTGTTCTGCTTCCACACATATTTCAATAAATTCTATATATATCTGCCTATGGTTATAGGTGCCTCCATGAACATGGCTACAAAAAGTAAAAGTGTATCTCTAGTCGCCTGTTGATGAAAAAAGGCGCAAAAATATCGCGAAGCATGGCAGAAAAAGAAAAGTCAAAGAAAGAGAAACTTATGAGTAACACGAACGACTGTACTTCCTATGGGAGGTGGATATGGCCCATGAATTGGATGGATAGATGCGTGGATATGTGAATCCTATGGACGATGTAGACAAGTGGAAAAAGGAAAGCACTGGACTTAAGCTGATTAAGGAGATGGTACTCGATTGTTTTGGATTTTAGCTAAAATACGTGTATACAGAATATACAGAAATCCAGCTATACAAGAGAAATATGTTAAGGTTTATTATACATATACAGAATGCAACGATTTCGAACATTGAAAAACAAAATAGAAAATAATGTTAAAAAAAAATTCTCTTAAAAAAAGAATTAATGAACATAAACATTCATGAAAACATTTCAAAAGAATGACAGATAACTGAAGTCATTTGTTTCTGGTAATGATACAAAGTTAAACGTGTGCCTTTGGGAAGGGGTGTGATAAATAAGAATCCTCATGAATCTTCATTTGGGCGGTAGCAAAGTCAACTGGTCGCGCGGTGCATTCGAACAAACTTACGACCCCGTAATTTTCACTGAAGGTGATGTAACACGGTAGTCAAGTCCATGATCATTGCAGAACGTCCTAAAAGGAATCAAAATGGGGAGTATGTTGTCGTTGAGAAGAAAAGAAAAAGCAAAAGCCTATAAGCTTACAAGCACCCTTCATCCTGGCAACAATTTCTTTTTAAATCGTCATCCTGCGCTCTTTTTTCTGCACAGCAATCTCAAATAATTACATTGTGTCGACTGGAAGCCAATTTATGGTGAACATGAGTAAAAAAAATCAAGTAAAAAACATGGAATTATTACCTTTTGCCTTTTGGTTAAGTGTGTGCCGGGCACAGGTCCATTGTCGGTCGCACCTACCTCTCCAGCCACTTGCTACTGGTTCGTCAGTTGGTGGTGATGGGTAATGAACTAAGTTATTAATGAACTTGGCAAATTGATTGCTTGTTCTCCGGACATGAGCATATTGCTTTGACTTGGAAACAAAGACAGACCACTTGAATAACTTATATATTTGTTTGGCTCGCAAAGAAATGCATCCGATCTTTTGCTTGATGGTTGGTGAAAAGAATTCTGTCTAGTGGCATATTAGCATACGCTTCTATTATTCTTTTTGTTTTTACAAAATTGAGTAATCTCAGCGAATCTTTGGTTCGCAAGACTAAGAACTGGTAATTTTTTTATTAGAATTGACTCACTCAGGTTGCATTTCTACGCCCAAAGCGAAATAAGATTTTCAGACGTTATCTGTCACAAATTAATGTACATACATATGTTTATATCAAACCAGTCTATTAGGAAAGTAGAATGCAGTTTGTGTAAATATCTAAATACTTTCCAAATCATACTCTGATTGTGATTTCCACAAAATTAATCCCTCCAATACCGAACTCAGTTCTACCAGATGCATAAAACCAATCTGCTAACAACTGGTATTCTTACCACATGTGATGATTGGCAGGTAATAAGAGTACAATCATACAAATAAAACAAAATCGCATACTCGCACTTCAGGGCTCTTCTCCACAACGCAACGGTCGTAATAAGATATTTTTGAGGTGAGGTCAGGTTTCAGGCCGTATCACCAATTGGGCGCCATGGAATAGTTATTCAGTCACTGATTGCGGAAAGAGATACGTGCAACACAAGCAGAGCTCATTCAGCGAATCAAAGGAAACTTACACGACGAGCGACGGTACAACCTCCAGCATCAGTTCAATAGCCTCGATGCTGGGTCATCATCATCGCTGAGCTCGGTGTTCTCTTTGTTTTTGCAAAGTAGGAAAACAACGCCATCAAAAGTGAAGAAAAAACTGGTTGGGTAGTTTTTCCAACAGAAACACCAGCAGCTGCGCAACGATCGATTCCTTTCAGTGCACCACACACCGTCCCCCCACCAATTGTCTTGCCTACTACTGCTGCCGTCATCCTATTCAGTACACAAGCACTGTAGTGTACGACTGAGACCTAAGGAGCAAGTGGCATTAGAGACAGTTCCCCAGCAAGTGCAAGGGAAGGCCACTGTTAGGGAGACGATCTAATCGTGAGATAAAAGAATTGAAGTTGTGTGTAATTGCAAAATAGCCTCATTCCTTTGACTAGGAAGCTCATGTGGGGTTCACTGAACGTCAACAACTCGGCTGCCGACAGTCGGTTCCTCTGATTTGCTCACAGCACAAAACTCGGCGCAAGATCTGTATTGACCACGTCCCGAGACATGCGGTGACTGTGATAGACCCTTCGAATGGGCATATCTCCTGCAACACTAACAATTACTCGACATCCCTTCACACTGGCGGGTCTGGAGAACAGAAAAAAAATATAAATAAAAAATTGTATGTATATGTAGATACAAACCATCGATGTCTAACGTCACAATGAAAGGCCGACCGCCCCGACTTGGGTATGTTTTACATTTGGGATCAATTAAAAATTCTGTAATCGCATCGTTTGGCGCGGTCTATGCCCGCTACGTGCCTTGATATGTCATCAATCTATCCGTTGCCTTTAGTATGTGAGGCAGACTAGATGCATGGATGAATGATAGAACAAAGCAAGAGGTTTCGAACGGTAATGACAATGGATAATGCGATATGGGAGTGACTGTACTTCAAAGTGTGAAGTTAATGCGAAGACAATATGCCTCTGGTCACGCACTCACACATATAGCATATGCATGTATAACATGTTTTAAATCAAATGTATGTTACATAAATACGATACATATGCATTTGTATATAAAATTGTCTACTTTTCTGATTCCATAAAAAAAAATTTTTAAGTCTCTCAATAAACTTAAATAATTAACAGCATTTTTTTCTACACTGTTAATCCTCCTATTTTGATACAATTTTGGTAAGTGGTCGCAGTGATGTAGTGGGAATGTTCGGTTGGATCCCTGAACGTTTATCGCAAGTGGATTGCGTTACTAAACTTTTTGAGTTAGTGAAAATGTTTCAAAAAATTCTCTTTTCGAAGTCGTCACTAAATTGTATGTCTCTTCTTCAAACATGCATTTGCCGAAAAAGCTATGGTTACTTGCGGACTGAAGCCAATTGTTTATTTATTTGCCCGAAAGAATCTAAAGATCTGAAATTAATTGAAAAATAAGGTTTCTTTACTCTTAAGCATTAGGAGTACTATCTATTTTCAGAGCATATCCAATTCATACTTTTCTCTCGCTACATAAAACAGATTTTTATTGCATTGCCCCTCGACTGCCAGGCGCTCAGTGGATACGCGGTAAGCCTGCGTGATATTCTGCTGAAAGGCGATGGACAGTAAATTTTAATATATTGATATGTGATTCGTAACTTAACTTCAGTCAATGCGCTTCTTTGTTACGAAAGCTCTTGAACAAGAGGCATTTTGTGAATTTTCATGTAACCGAAAATGTTATATTATGAAAAGTATGTATATTAAGCACAAACTTAAGTTTTCTGCAATTAATAATTGAGTAGCACTACAGCCCGCAAGGGACCAGGGCCTAGCTTCTACAACAATTACTCGTGTTGTGCGTGCTATTGTTCTCTCACGAGGAGAAGCGACTTCGAACGGCGAAATTTGAGAAGCTTCTCATAGACAATTGATACTCTTTGAGTGTTGTCAGCAACTCGAAAGAGGTGGTGCCGTGGAAAAATGCGAGGTGTCCCGTCCGGGAATCGAACCTAGGGCTTCTGCGTGGGGGTCGACGCACTTACCGACTACGCCACGGCGACCACCAGTTTTTTGCATTGGGGCTCCATAAAATTGTGAATCCCTTTATTTCGAGTAAGTGGTAAGTTTTGCTAGAGGGAATAAACAACAGGTATTTGGATTTTGGGTATTTTGGAATTTTGGAATTTTGGAATTTTTGATTTTGAGTTTCTATACCCAACCCATGGAAGACTTTTTAGGTTTTAATGTAAATGCACATTTTTATGTTAAAATCTTTTTTCCAATATAAATTACAAAAAAAAAAAAATCAATCTGACAAAAACCAAAACAGCTAACTAATGTATTTTTCTTCTTCTAAATTATAAGAACTGTTGCCACCTGTAAGATGTAGATAGATAGATTTAACGCCGGAGGTGTCTAATCTCTCTTGGAACAGGTATATCTTGCAGCTTCATCTAGATTTTTACGGACTCGCAGGATCAGGTTCTTTTCCAAGAAACAGACTTTTCCTCTCTGGTGGCTACAACGACTAATTTGTTTAAGTTTGATGCTGCGGTGCGTTTCTACAGTTCGTCATCCCAGAAAATAGCTAATTCGTTGAATTTGCTGTAGCCATAGCTTTTCTTCATCTTCCGTGTCTAGTACGTTACACTTTCTTAAGTTTTTTTATTAGACTGATTTTTGGAAATAGTTGTGTTGATACATTGTTGCTACCCATTCGCTTTAATTTTTACTACTTGAATTAAAAAGGCTTATATAAGCTTTCTGTAATCGGAAGTTTTCTAATTCCTCTGCTCTTTATTTCATCGGCTCTTTCGGTGCCCAGAATACATTTATGACCAGGAACACGGAATAAGGAAAGATGACGACGCTCTTTTCTTAAAAGGTAGTCGCTAAGCTCAAGCAGCTATGATTTTGTTGGTAGCGATATTGAAGATTCTATAGCCGCTTGATTTTTGTTAAGAAAATACGGTAATATTCGGCGGGGTGTCAATAATCGGGGAAAGGCCAATAAATAAATCTCCTTCATTTTTGAAACAGGTGGTGCCTGAAAAAATAGCTGGGCTAAGTTAGTCGTATACTGATTGTTGCAGTTTCTCGATGTAACACTAGCAATGTTGACTCCAAACAACAAAGCCTATAAGATCCTCATCACAATCAAAAACTAAACGAAAAACAAATATTGTGCCTACATTTTTATAGACATAAAATTATCTGTTTTCCGAATTCATGCATTCTAAAATTTTCACAGAATACAGTGCCACATCGTTGAATTAGTTTTTCAACAGCTCTGCTATACACAATGAACAACACTCAAAGGCACTGCAAGCCAAGGGCTTTCGTATGCTGTGTGCTCTATGAAGTTTTGCATTCATCACTAAATGGTTGCATAACCATCCGATGCTAACAAAGTAAAATAGCTGCGATCATACATCAGTTTAATTCCCCCAACTCAACGATGCACTTGTTGACGGCAACAATGCAAGTCATTCTACATACGCAAACCATCAAGCGAATTTATTTCAATTACTCCTATCTTTCCTAGGAATCGCAAATAGACGCGGCTCTAATGGGGATAACCATAATGTTGTAGCGCACAAACTAACAGTCGGACTGACCCATATTGCAGAACGGCCCCATACTCTCCTCACTCAATCTAAGATGTCGACCAGCCAACGAATTACATTGTTCTGCTGCAGTAACTCTGTGAATCTAAAGTCAGAGCAACAGACGACGAAAAAAAAAAACAAATCTTGACCGCTCCAAGAGTTAAAGATCTTATCACCTCGTCCAGAGTGACACGTGAACCGTGAAGCAATTTTCGACCGCTCCAACATTTATTCAAATACGAACATATGTACATACATATACGTGCGTCTTTCAAGTTTTCGTTGAACTCTTGTTCGAATTTCCACTTGAAGGACTTCCACCTTTTCACCAGGGTAGCAATTCAAATAATCCCAATTTGATTCTGTTTACACAATTGGCCTGCAGAAGTGTCTTCCAAGCAGAGTCATCTTCACGCCAATGATTCGGAGTTTTTCGGGACGAGTGCATCGCAACAGGAAGGTGACTAACGACCTGACTGCTCGCACATCCTTCTTACTTGCTCACAACTCATTACGTAAATTGATTCGTGTCAAAAGCAAAAGGGGACATAGGGTTCCCACAGTCTCCGTCCTTAGGACAGGTGTGGTATGCAGTAGAATTTTACAGGTTTCCTTCCGTTGCTGTGTATCACCGACTTTATTCAAGCAAGGGCAGTGGTGACGGCACCGATCGCGGCCAGTGCCGCGGCGGCGGCGGCGTTGCATCGATACGTCGTCTGGAACGTGTGATATGTAGAGCCTTCCGCAGCGGAAGAAGCAGGCATATGCATAGACACAAATACATATGTACATCTATTCAGTTTATAAGTAAGATATTTCTTGGCTGGCAAGTTTGTGACAACTTGTTGCTCGTTTGCTTTTCAACGCATCGTCGTCCGGTGGTCATCAATTCAGATACACGGGAAATTACTATTGTTAATTGATTTCCGTTCTATTAGACGAGTCATGGTTGTTATTTACAGAACGGAACTGTTTCCATTACATGTGAAGTTGATACGAGTAGGTCCCATGCTCAACAAGTGTGGTGTGGACACAGTTAATTGATTGATGTTTCTCAGGGAGATTTACACATAACCCGTCTTAACACTTTCGTTATGCTTTAGAGAGTTCAAAATGTCTTGGGAACAGTTTTTCCTTGTGGGAATGCATTTGCCAACAAAGATTGCCTCCTGACAATACTGTCAGTATTTCCATTTGATTTTAGGTGATGTCTCGCCTTCATTTATCGTTCAATGAATGCGTTGTGTGGATGTATATATGTGAAACATGTGAATTTATATTAAGGACCGATATTCAAAAATAATTCATTTTTTTATCTAATTTTGTCTATTATCTACCACTTTTAGTGAAGTTTCAAGAAATGATACGATCACGTTTGTAAAGTTAAGGGTTACTTTTCTCATATCATAGGTGATAAAAGCTGGATAATAAATTCTCTTAAAATACCAACCTGTCGAGCCATGTGACCATAATAGTCTCAACTACAGGTCCCATCATTAGGCATTTGCTATTCTAAGATTTACACGTAACAGCTCGCAAATTTTTCACTACACGCGCTTCTTCAGCGGCTTTTCCAGGTGGCGCGAACCTCCGAAATATCTAATCAACCATGACTTACTTCGACCAAGCCGATAGTTGTTGTTAGGATTATTTTGTGACTCAACGCGCATTCAGTGACAACACGTTGGTCGGTTAAAGTTTGAAAGCGTTTAGGCGCAAGTCGGTACGTAAAATTCGTTAAGTTATGGTCTGCGAAAATCCGCGTTCTTGTAAGCGACAAAAAATAAACTGCCTCGAATTCTTCTGCTTATACAGATGGCTGCCATGTTCTCGATAAATCTTGGTAGATTGGTTATCTGAACCAGGGGACATAAATCTATTCATATCCTCTGCAAAATAATTCTTTGGTATTGATTTGGCGGAACACTTCAAATATCAAAGTCAATTTGAGAACTTCGCTTCGATAATCTTATGGTTATCATCTGCTAAAGGCCCGAAGTCTCCATTGCAAGACCCAATAACCATTAAATTGAAGTTAAATATTATAACAAGACTTAAGTAAAAAATAAACAAGAATGATATATAATATACGTTATAAATGTAATATTAATCAATTAATTTTTGTTACAATATGCTCTGAGGGAAAAGTTGTAAAAATTAAGTAATATCTATTTAATTAAGCTATTAATCTATTCACTGACATAAGTACTAAACTTCTGCAGTTAAAACTTGTTTACATATTTGGTTAGTTAAGGCAGTTTTCGAACTAATAGACTGCACAATTTTTTACTGATCAAAGTTCTCTGGATAATTATAGTTTTTTTTTTATACTGGAGTATGTTCTGAAAAAGACTGCTGACTGAAGTATGTTTAATTACTATTCCAAGCTAAATGACTAAAAGCAAGTTTATGTGTATAGTTTACAATTATGTAGTACTAAATTATAATTACTTCCCATACATTCTTATAATTCTCTTTAATTCTCATACATTAGATAAACATCCGTGAAAAATCTTTGATAAATTTGTTTGTAATGTATGTACATTGTTTTTCTTTTGAGGTTTGCTTGTAAGTTTTGTTTGTGCAAATTAATATCCGAATTCACGGAAAAGATAATTATACTAATGCATCTTCGGAGTTCAAAGTTTGAAAAATATCGAAAATCAAAAATGCATTAATTTTTATCGTCTTTCTAATGCTTACTTTTTATAAGGAATGCAATGGTTACTAAATGTATTCTCTCTCTCGTCGATTAATTATCTTTTTCTTCGACAAGTAGTTTCACAATACTTTCATTGTTAATAAAATCAAAGTCTAAAAATCCAATTTATTTTTAGAAAGGCCCATGCCATTAAGTTGATTTTATTATATTGTAGGTACCACAACTTTTAACTTACTCTGTATAAGCAGTGCTTTGTTATTGTAAACGCTGTATTATACAATATATCTGTCTCTATCTCTATCTCTATTTCCCTTTACCCTACTCAATGTTTATTATATGGTTACCAACATATGTAGATAAAGGCCGTAATTTGTCAATATTTAAATGAAATTGAAATTGACTGTCCGCCAATTCTATTCTATTACACACGTCTTATTCATTTCAATCGTGTTGATGAACAGTCTTAATTTTAGTGTATTTAGTGTAACAAAGATGACTTGGGACTTATTTTGCTGACATCTGTGACTTGTCTGTGCAGTGGTTCTGCCACAGTTTGCCTATGCCCTGTATATTAATCTCCCTTTTATATTTTGCCAAATTTAAGATATCCCCGAAAGGAATTAAGTCGTATACAATTTATGCATGTTGTTGAGTCTGAATAACAGCGTAGAAAAACGCAAGTTCGTGGATAGTCGTACTTTTTATGATCACGATATTTTATCTTTCTCTATTTCTCATTTTACAAGTGTAAAATCAAAACTCGTATAAAGACTACACGCTTTCTTTGATTCTTTTTACACAAAGAGTTACTCTCAGAGCAAAATCAAAACCATTTTAATTGTTTCACACTTTCTAGCAGGATTTACTTTCATGCACATTAACATGCAGGAATTCACCTTAAATTCCACATTCTAACTGGAGTATCACTAATAACCGCTGTGCTCATTATTGCATGCAATAAAAGTTCTACGAATTCATTAAAATCCATGAATTAACTTATTTCAACAATTCAAGAACACTGTGTTCATTGAAGACTTTAAAACTTCTTTTCGCTGTTACTTGAATCAAGACGAATTACTACAAATTTAAATTTTTATGGCAATCGTTCCCTGACTAATTTATGCAGTCTAGCAATATGCTCCGTTGAGCAGGGTCGTAGGTGTTAAAGGAAACAAGTTACAGGTTGCTGCATGTTAGTACAGTCGTTATTACAATGAATAAGGAAACGGTTATATTTTTTCTTCGAAATTCTTTGATAAGATTGGAAAAGTGATGAAAGGTCTTAGTGTGTATTAAAAAATTCAGTTGGGATCTAAATATTCATATATGTAACTTATTAACTTACATATTAGTTATGCATTGTTTGCGTTACTTAACTGATTCGAACAGTTGACTGATGAACATATGTAGGGTGGTACTATAGTCCTTAAATGATCAAAACCTTAGCTTCATTACCAAACACTCTTGTTTTGCCTGATTTTGTTTCATCATCCGTTTGAGAGACCCTTAATCTTCTTAACGCCAGACATTTGAGAAAGACGTCCTAAACATTGTCAAAAACTCGAGTAGTAAAAATAAGTGATATTGGTTTGGAATTTGCAGTAAAAACATACATTGTAGAAACACACGGTCACGTTAGAGGTGACAATTGCTGATGTTACTTCAATAAATTCACGTCGTACTGCTAACGTGCAACAATCACCTTCGTACTATTTTAAAGCATAAAACTATTCAAATAACTTAAATCATTTATCCAACAAGTCCTTTTCGCCATCATATGTCATCATGAATCCCAGAATCCCAGTTATGATTTAACAATAGGATGCCTTTGCTCTTGCACAGCAAATTGTGTAGGAATTACGTTGGATGACTGTGTGGGACGTGAATTAAAGCGTAGTTATTTGTCTTTCGATCTGTGGGATTGCACTGTACTCAGAATGAATCGCAAAACAAAAAGATGAATTTATTTTTATCTCGATTGCCGAGTCCTACGTAGTAGCTGTCAGTTAACACCTCCAGAGTGACGCTCAACTGGTATTTCATTTAATTTTATGATTTTTCAAAGGCTTTCATGACAGTTCCCTGCGTAGAGTATTTATGCATGTGGACCTTCATGGTTGTCGGCTAATGAAACCGAACTCATTTTCAATGCCTTGTAAGAAAGAAAAAATGAAATTTGATAAATTACTTGTTGAATACATGTGTATGTAAGTATGTATGCCATAACTTGTACTTTTAATTTTAATGATGCATGTCTATGAGAATAAACCAAAGCAACGTAACGTAACTCATACTATTGATCACGTTCGTCTGATTGTCGTTCATTCATTAAGGCAGGAAGGTTTTATTGAAATACTCTATATAAGATTAGACCGCGATATGTGAAGAACCCAACTTATAAAAGTTTTTTTAACATTTGAATGAGTGATTGAATATCAAGAAATGTTTTAAGTCTATTTTCTCTAATTAAAGTTGAGTTCGAATGTGTCGTTTTTATGGTTTAGTTTTCACTTTACATTTTAACTTCCACACTTGTCGTTAAACATATGTTCTACATTTAAAAGGTCATTTCCATGCAAAATACAAGCAGATGCAAGCAAAATTTTTGAATATGATAATTATTTAAGATTGGTGGTTGATAGGGGTTGGGGCAGGAGGTGTTTCCGCTAGCATAGAGTGAATTTGAATTTCTTAATCTTCTGAAGATATTTTGAGTTTCTTATATTTCTTTTGCGGTAAGTAATATTCATCATTTAAAAAATAAAAAATTAAATACAAAAATGGTTCACCTTCAACACGTCTGATTGAGTAGATACCCTTAAAAATCAGCTATTGCTTACAATCTGTGTTATGTCTGGTTATACTTAGATTAGACCAATAGAATACGTTCTTGTCCTTTTGGTAAAAAGACCTGATGGACGAATAGGGCAGTACAAATAATGATGGTTTGTTTCTTCATGGTGTATGGAAAACAAGTGTATTTTTTGTTTCAGCATTTCACGACATAACGTTATTATGACAATTTTAAATATTAAAAGCGATTAAAAGTCCTTTAAAGTTAAAAAAAAACAAAGATATTTTATGATTGTGAATAATTATAGAAATTCACCTCCTCTTCCAGTTTTCCTAGCCTTTCGTGGCACAGTGTATTATTTTTCGCTGCATTACTTTTTATTTTATTCTGATCGTTATCCTTTGTTTTTGTTGTTTTTGACTAAAATTAATTATTAATAAAAAAAATATGTAAATTAGTTCGCTGAGCCCAGTGTATGCATGAACATATGTTAACACAAACATGTATGTAAATATATACATATCACTGAAGAAGTACCATTTGTGGTAAATTTTCCTAGAGCATGTATTATGTATGAAGATATATGTATGTACATAAATCAAACTGTAGTTGGAGTTGTACAGCGTAAAATACACGCAATTGAAAGGCGACTACTAGTCCAATGGTAAGAAAACTGTAGCCATATGTAGAGAAAGTTTGAGACCTGCATAGTTGTTGCAGCTCTAAATAAATGTGACTTAATGTAAATTGAATAGATACAATTGAAAAAAAAAATGATTCAAAGGAAATGCTTTTATGAAACTCTAGGTGAACTCTTTTCATAAAACAAAAAAAAGACAAACAGTCCACCTCTGTGCGTTGCAGGCCCCCCAGTCATGCACCACCAGAGATACGAAAACAAAATGAGATACAGACTGAGCTTGATTGCTCGTTTTATCTTTTTCTCTCTTACTCTCAGGTTCTGTCTCGTTCTTTCGTTCCTAACTTTTGTTGTTGATGACTCCACCATGTGACCGGTTATTCACCCATAGCGAACACTGAGAGGCACGTACAGGAGAAGACCCAGATGAAAACATAAACGAACGAACCCGAACAAAACAAAGCGAGTTAAAACTTGGGAACACATGCACACAACACAAAACCCATCCCGGCCGTAGTCGTTCTTTGTTATTGATCGTGCACTGCTTTGAGATGAGCAAAAGAAGCGAAGACCGAAGGCCGGGCCTATCCAACGGGAAACCTTCCAAAAATCATAAAAGGTAAACACAACATGTCTGGCTACAAGCCAATATGCCATAACCAAATATAAACAGGTAGGTCATTTGAACGTTCTTTCGCGAGCTCAGAAGTATCAAAACAAACAAAACGGTACGCGTAAGGAATACTCGTATAAATATGGCTGTGTGCACGTATGCTCTTTGCACACACACGCTTACGTGCGCGTACGGACGCACAATAATTCGTTAGGGTAGTGTTCAGCTTAAGTTAGCTGTGTCAATTGTTGAAGTGTGCCTTATTGCAAACTTGACCATAGTACGCAACTTGCTGCGACTGTTTATTGTCATTTGGCTGTTCATTTTTTTGTTTGTTTCTTGTTTTCATTTTATTTTGCTCTCCCGTTTTTAATTAATATGGTTTGTTTATTGGCCAGTTTCGAGTCTTGAAGTTTAATTGGGTTTCTTGACTCTTTTTGGCGCTCAAATTGAAGTATCGTATCGTTCATTGTGTGTGAGCTGAGGTCAGTTCGCAGTTCAAAAACGGGCTTGAGCTCTTACAATCAGAGCATAAAGGTTTTAAGGAATATAAAGTGACATGCTTTTAAGATTTATGAGCTCATGACCTTAACTGAAAATGTAAGTCCGGTTGATTAATTTTTTAAGAAGAAAAAAATTATAAAAGCGATTTATATGACGTTTATGAGCATAACTACAGTGAGTCAGAGTAATTACAGTTATTGAAATTATAAAATTATACATATGTATATATGTGATTTTTCATTTTAAATAGCAAATTGATTTTTTCTATTTCTTCTTTCATTTGTCGGCATAGTTTACAGCGACATTTATGTATGTACTTTTGTACTTTCTTAAGATTATATTTGTTATGTATTTATTTCCAATAGTGTGTTAATCACAATAAATAATTACCCCATATTACAAAATACTATCATTACTCAAAATATTAATTGCAGATTATCTCATTTGCGGTATATAACCGATCAAGGTCAGACTTCTTCAACAAATACTCATGTGAAGCGTGCTATTGTCTTACCGTTAACTGAACTGATTTCCATAGGAATTTAATGAAATTTGTAATGGGTAAGTTTTAATTTTTTTTTTTTAATTTATGAAAATAGTACGTTTAAAAATTAATTTTCTCTTGTCATTCGTAAAAATTTTCGGTATTTCCCATGTTAATATATGTAATGCGTATGTACATATTTTGTATGAACGCAGTTTAAATCAGTTCTTCACATTGTTTACTTATGTAGTTTTGTTTTTCAAGGATATGGAATTTGGCAGGGAAGAAATTGGATACACATTTTAAAAGCTGATCTAAATATTTGCAGTGGAAGAATTTGATTGTGACCCTATTTACATATGAGCTTCTAACCGTCAGCAAAAGTTATGAATGCATATGGAATGCGAAGTATGTTGTTGACAAATATATACATATGTATATATATTGACACGTTCATCGTGACATATATTTAAATATGCACTATCCGTCATTATTATCACACTGTATTTCCTTATTTCGTACGAATAGGACATAATTAATTTTATAGCTAAAATTGTGACACAACATCTATTAGCATAATTTTTTTTCAACGTACATGTAAACAATGTATGATTTATCCACGAGTATGTTCCCGCCTTTTGCGATATACGGAAATAAGAACCAACGTAAACATAAACAAACTGTCTTGACACCCAGCAGTAAAAGAGTTATCAAAGCAATACGTAGTACGAGTATGTACAACGAATGCTAATTTAATTAGATCCTATTGATTGTAGTTACATTCATTATCCATTAGGCGATTGACAAAATTGATATCGTGCGGTGAAATTAAATTAAGATAATTAGATTGTTTACTGATTTGATTTATGAACTTTTTCTGTAACAGATGTTGAAGCAGTTACATTTTATTGTAATGTGAGATGTTAAAAATGGAAATACATATTTAAAACATAACTAAAAGCTGTGCCGACAAGGCGTAAGGAGTATATGGTAAGCTGCAGAAGCCACAGTTATATAGAAGGGCGTAGTTTGCTACTTGCAAGGTAAAGGTTATAATTCTGAACAGGGTTTTCATACACCATTTTCACCACTTCTCTTTCAAAATTCGCGCTTCGAAATTAAAATTAATTTGTAGGTTACAACTACTCGTGAGAGATACACAAAAATGGGCTGAAGTAAACTATCGTAGTCTTAACCAAATTTTACTTTACAGTATTTTCCCACAGGTTGTATAATACTCTAAGACGAACTATACAATTAGTTGATTGTTGATCTCAGTTGATCTCATTGTGTAATATTAGTAGTTTTGATATAAAAAATATGCACATTTTATTTTTCCATCAATCACGATCGCCATTTATTCCTTTATTTAAACATATCTTACTAAAACTCGTACTTTTTTATATCTATAATTTTGAGAAATTATTCAAAAAAAAAAAACTCAATTGTGTGTATTCCCCACAAATTCTTCAAATATTGATTTATCATTGATTGATAGTGTTATATCGGCTTTATGGCCCTCGTCAAACAAATGTCAAATTGCCTTCCCCGCCCCTCAATCATCCTGTAACCAACCTCATGATTTTTTTCAAAATGTTTCAAAATAAACAAAAACAACAACATTTCTACGTCTACCTGAGTCCTATTACCACTCTTTCCCAACGAGTATTGTTCCCTGACTGTTCCTGTTATCATATAAATTGATCAAAGATTGACGGAAAAAACGAGGGATACTAATCGAAAAGAAAGAACCTGATTCAAGGATCCAACCAGTGATGCACATATACCATTTTTTTTTTTAAAACGTAAACAACAGAGAATGTGAGCTTCACAGTGATAGAGGGGATAGGTCATCGACCGCTGTTCTAAATACACTATTCGGATGTTATGGCTGATGCACTGGCTATATTTATGTAAACAGGGGATGCGATGGAAATGAAAAAAAAAATGAAGTTCCCCAAAAGAGAAAGCAAATGCCCGGATCGAGGTGATCTTGGCATGCAGGGTTATTTATTTATTATATTTTCAAATCAAGTGTGTTCTTGGAGATTTTCAGTGGCGTAGTGCCGCATACACGCCCTTTTTGGAAATTGGTTTCGTCGTCCCATAGAATGTGGTTCTGATAAGATTTGTCTTTGAACTCGGTGTGGGAATGCAAACAAGTATTCTTTGGATGTGGTTAGAAACTTGAGATTCCAAATTATAGGTATTTATATAAAATGAAATATTCGAATTAATTTTTTTCAGAAAATATACAATTCAATTATTATAAGGTAAGGGGAAAAGTTTCCCAAGGAATCAGTTATGCATTCGCCGTTACTCACACCAGAACTATGTATATAGAAGAACTTTGTATATAATGAAGAAGCACGTCATTGAAGAGATAACTAACTAACAAAAATCATGAATAACTTTTCAAATAGGTACAAAGTTTAAGAAAGGATAGTAGTAAATCTAATACCAGTTTTGATGCATGTATTTATTCAGCAAAGCTCGTCAAATTGTTTCCTTCTACAAAGGATAAGCATTCTAGGATTTGTTTTATGAATTAAATTTCATATACTTTCATAACAGGACGCCAAGGAAATTTTAAATTAATCTTTTGCGAATAGTCTTACTTGCGAAATATCGTTGAAGGGAAAGTATGATCGATACCCCAGACATAAACAAGAACTAAATTAATTAAATAGCACTACAGTATACAAGCGATCGCGGCCTCGTATTGTTTTAGAGGGGGCCTTACAGTTCAATTCCGACTGCGAACAGTAAAATCTGAGAAGGCAATTTAGCACTTCTTGAGTGTTATCAGCAATTTGAAAGATATGTTGCTTTAAAAAGTTTGAGATGTGTAGTCTTGTAATCGAACTTGGCTTGTATGTCGACGCACAAACCCACTACTCTATGTAATTTGTTTTCGAATAATAATTTGATTTTCCTAAATATGAATCTGAAAACATTTTTGTACGCCTAAATTTGTTCTTAATAAAGTACTTTACGTTGTGGTCGCCGTGGCGTAGTGGTAAGTCCGTCGACCGCCGCGCTGAAAGCCTAGGTTTGATTCCCGGACGGGACACCTCGCATTTTTCCACGACAACCCCTCTTTCGAGTTGCTGACAACACTCAAAGAGTATCAATTGTCTATGTATAAGCTTCTCAAAAAATCTCGCCGTTCGGAGTCGGCAAAAAACTGTAGGTCCCTTCTACTCGCGAACAGTAGCACGCACGACACGAGTAGTTGTTGTTAAAGCTAGGCCCTGGTCCCTTGTGGGCTTTAGTGCCACTCATTTATTATTATTGACGTATTAAAAAAAGTTAAAACTCCCGCTCTCTGTCACATATATTTTTTTAGCAATATTCACTTTTATCTTTTTTTAAAACAACTGTTAACTGTCATCAATAACTTCCACAGAATGACACTAGAAGAATGAACGAATTCCTGAGTCTATAGGCAAATCATGTATTCATGTTACCGTTTCAAAGAAATTCTAGACAGTAATGTAATTTGCCATAACATAACGTTAGAAAAAAAATTTAGTCAGTGGTTAACAAACGTCAGTTAAAAAATGTTTGGTAAAATTTATTATTTTGAAAATAATCATAATTTTCATAAATTTACTGCTTGAGGCATCTTCGTGTTCTTCCTCATTTAAGATTCCTCATATTTAAATGTATTTTTATCGGTTTAGACACAAAAATCGAAAACATTCAAACGTGTACCACAAACCTTTAGTGAGACGATTGCGTCAACCAACAACTCAAATCAATTACGAAATAATAATTTACCACTTATTGTTAGTCAGGTAAGCAGAATGAATTACAATTCAAATCCTTTATTCAATTCTTCTAATTCAGGTTAATCTTTAAGGGTTCTCGGCTTTTTCAAAGCATCACATTTTTTACGCGCAATTCGACCGGTTTAAGTAATAAAAGTAAAAAAAGGCGCGCAAAAACCTTGTTCCTCCGTACTTCACATTATCATTTTATTGTTCTTCAAATGACCACCGCATTTCTGATGAAAGATCCTTAGTCCTTATTCGTTCATTCAGCGCTCTGACTGGACCACACATAAAACCGAATCTGATGGCTTTAAATACAAAACATTAAGAGATGCTGTTTCAAGGAGAAGCGCCCCCGATTTATTGGAAAGATTAAGTGAGCATAACGAGGGGATTTCCTAATAAAACAAAATACAGTAGCAGACCCGTAAGTGTTGGGGCGCACGATACTATTGATAAATTTCTACCTGTAATCCTTCAAAATCCTTTGACCCCAAACCCATTAGTCGGTCGATGCACATAACACTCAGAGAACATTTGCCGCTTGCGTTTGATGGACTATAGTCTCTTCAGTTGAATAATTCAATTTGCAATTCAAATAATCAGAACTAACCAACCATGTATCCATGAATAAATTTATCGCTTCACAGTAACTTGTCCTGTTCTCATTGTGTGTACCGTTCTAACTGACTTACCATCCCCACTGCATACACCTGTGAGCTGCGCGAATGTCAGACAAGTGCATACGAAGGAAATTCAAAAGAATTTTAAGTTTGAACCACAACATTTCCAAAACGAAATTTCTAACTAACCACATACTGTAGCTTGGATCAGGAGCAGGACTTCCTGCACACAGCTGTGACTGCGGACGATATGTGAAATTCGTGTGCTATGCTCCGTTGTATGCACAGTTTCGCGCTTGGCTGCGTCCAAGTGTGTTATCCTTAATGTGTGCAAATTACAGGGAAATTCGTCACGGACATATCGGTTAACCGCAATACACGAAATATCTGCGGGGCTCAATCGAATGCGTGCGCCGGTTTCCGTGAAATACGCGTATCCATGTACATATTTAATATTATAATTCGACTTGGATATGACATGCGGCAGGGTAAGAGAGACCCTATATCGGTTATCACTGCTATGGCAGCAGGTGGAGGTGCTTTACGTGCTATACATGTATATTTACATAAGCACTGGGCTAATTCGCATTCACGTGGAATTCTCCTATTTCTATGCGTGTTACAAAATCGACACCTGCCACTTAAAAAATATATGTACATATATGTATGTAGAAAAGGAGAAATCGTTGCTTTACACTGATGCTTTCGGATGAATGCATAAAAGAAATAGGTCCGATGTATGTAAGACGTATTTCATTTCAGAAAAATGCATTATCTTCAAAACATTCTTAAATCACTTTCAGCTTTAAGGTCTTAGCTTAGCACAGAACGCAAGATCGAGGTGTACTTGGTGCACGGAACTTCTTTCGGATATATTTTTGAATTTTTCAAATAGAAGAGTAAATCAAATCAGTTAATTCGAATTTATTCACATATAATTATTCACCTTTCTTGCACAGATACATGTCAAAGAGAAAAGCGGTTATTCAACTATCAACGTTTTCAGGCAAATGGCATTTGTTTTAACCGTTTTCTACCTCTACAGTAGAGCAAAATTATTCTCTTTTATCCCATAAAAACAAAAATGTAATTATTAATTGAACTTAGTAATTTGTTAGATCTGATCTCAAGCAATAAATGTGACAACTACTTGCCTGGACGTTAAAGTAATTACACGATGGATGTTCCTGAAACGTGCCAAGAGTCAGGTTTTGTCGGCTTAGTGAAAAACATTTAATTTCCTGTTTAATTCTACGATTTGCATTTTTTCCCTTGAACGGCTTAATCCTCAGTATGTGACCCCAAAATACTCCTAACACTGTCATATGAAGGTGGTGGCTCATCACTTTCAATTATGATTTCAATTAAATTATCTGATGGATTGGTGTTTGTGTTGCTGTCTGACAACTGATCAATTAAATAAATGAATTTAGTAACAAATATGCTGCTCGCCTTTTCCTGCAATTCCTCAGGTGTTCTTAGTATCTCTCTGCCACAATGTCTGTAAGGATCGGTCGGGAAAATTTCTTTACAAAATTGTCAATTATGATAATGTACTATTACGCGAAGCTGTTCGGAATGATATATTTCAAAATTACAGACAAAGGGAAACTGAAAGCTACAGTTCCGTCTCAATTAATTTCCATCTCATACAGGCTTTCGTGCCTCGTAGTTTACACCTACTTTCTGCCACAAATTTACCGGGAAACTCTTGCGCTACACCATGTTCACATTAAAATTATGTCGTTCATCCAATTCACGTCAATTGTCGTCATAACGTCTGTATTCATTTTGCTGCAAGCAATAAGACACAAGGAGTTTATTGACATTGTCAACAGGACTATGGATGTGTTCGCTAGAATATACGCTGTTACAAAGAACTCAAATGTCCTTGGCTACAAAGATTTCTTAATGTGCATTTCGAGGATAGCTTGTAACTCCATTCTGTTCATGGTTGATTTTCCTGCACTTTGGTTGCAGTGGAAACAAGGAAACATAAAATTTATTTTACAATACATGCTGGGATATACGTTGTGGTATGGAACGCTTATAATTGTAGATCTCCTGGTCTTAGGGTACACCACTGCCTCAGGGTTCTATGAAATTATGGGCAATCACATGAAGGTGTTGGCTAGGCGTATTGAAGCCTCTGAAAACGAATGCCTCACCAAATTCAAACGAATGCAAGTTCTGTGCGACTTTGCTGATGAACTCGATGAGTGTGCCGTCATTTACTCGCAAATCTTCAAGACTATTAATGAATTCCACTCGATGTTTCAACTAAATATCCTTTTTACATTTTACATCGATCTCATCATCATTATCGGGAACATGCACTACATTTTCTTGAACTACGTAATAATTGGTGAGGTCAATTGGATACACATGGTGATGGGAGTCGTGAAGGGGCTGGACTTCGTATGTATAGTGCTGGTAGTCGACGTGATGATACGCCATTCCAAAGCTCCAAAATATTTAAATTGGGACTGCTTGTGCTCGGACTCTGATGACCGATGGGATAAAACTGTGAGTTACGGCGATTTAAATAATTCGCTTACTAGTCCTGATTTTGTGTTTTTTTTAGGTTGACCACTTCTTGAATCAGTTGCAGTTTGAAGATCTCAAAATTGATATTTATGGTTTCTTTCAAATGAATAATTCACTCTGTTTGCAGGCCTTTTCTGTGGTGATTGCATATTTAACAATTTTGATTCAATTCAGTCTTTTAGGATACTTTAAGGAGTAAATGTAAATATTGTCTGCAAGTGTCATAAGACCCCATACTCTGTATAAAACTTTGTAACAAAATTGTATTACAATATAATTATATATAAATTCAATTAAAAAAAATTACAACAATTTAGTGTCTAATAATATATTTATTGTTGTTGTAGATGGTTCCTTGTGGGCTGTAGTGCCACTCAATTTTTATTACTATTGATATATTTATTGTGTATCTCCTGAGGACGAATTGGAATGGAATTATTTCCTTGTTACAATGGGTTTATTTATCATTAATTTTTCTTTGGTAGAATTTGTTAGACGACACTGTTTGAGATCCAATTTCTCTCATTAATTATTTACGTGTAAAGCTGTGAGTTTGTGTCGGTCGATCGGTCAAACAGTTTTGTCGAGTTAGAGGCAGTTATTTCTCTTTGACCGTTGCCAGCAACTCGAGATGGCTGCAGGTTAAAAGTGTGAAAGATTTTTCTTTTTTAAAATCCAGTAATAAAAATTGGGACCTCCATTGTAGGAGCCAACATACCTACCCAAATCACCATGGAACATACCTACCCAAATAACCATGGCGGTCAGAATATGTGCTGAATAGCATTTGCAGTAAAACTCTCAAATAAATGCAGCAAATGTAAAAATAGATATTTTAATTTTTTGCACCATTGCGTCTACTCATCTCTAGCTCACTGACTGCCTTAATTTAATTGAAAAAAAAAATGTAATTTCATTAATTTCATATAACTTAAATTTTATTTATAATAATTTAAAATTTGAAAGACAATTTAAAACCTACAACACTATCTGCGAAGAGCTTTCTTTAATAATTCTTCGCAAGCTTACACTTTTATATGCACAAATTAACTCAATCCTTATAGCGTGGGTAGCATTTTCATTCTTTAAAGTATCCCAAAAGGCTGAATTGAATCAAAATTGTTAGATATGCAATCACCACAGAAAAGGCCTGCAAGCAGAGAGCATTATTCATTTGAAGGAAACCATAAACATCGATTTTGAGATCTTCAAACTGCAACTGATTCAAGAAGTGGTCAACCTAAAAAAACACAAAATCAGGACTAGTAAGCGAATTATTTAAATCGCCGTAACTCACAGTTTTATCCCATCGGTCATCAGAGTCCGAGCACAAGCAGTCCCAATTTAAATATTTTGGAGCTTTGGAATGACGTATCATCACGTCGACTACCAGCACTATGCAAATAAAGTCCAGACCCTTAAGGACTCCCACCACCATGTGTATCCAATTGACCTCACCAATTATTACGTAGTTCAAGAAAATGTAGTGCATGTTCCCGATAATGATGATGAGATCGATGTAAAATGTAAAAAGGATATTTAGTTGAAACATCGAGTGGAATTCGTTAATAGTCTTGAAGATTTTCGAGTAAATGACGGCACACTCATCGAGTTCATCAGCAAAGTCGCACAGCACTTGCATTCGTTTAAATTTGGTAAGGCATTCGTTTTCAGAGGCTTCAATACGTTTAGCAAACGAATTCATATGATTGCCCATAATTTTATAGAAGCCTGAAGCAGTGGTGTACCCTAAGACCAGGAGATCCACAATTACAAGAGTTCCATACCACAGACTGTATCCAACTAAGAACTCTACTATAAACTGGAAATCTCCTTTCTTCCACTTATTCAAAAGTGCAGGAAAACCGATCATGAACTGGATGGAGTTACAGGCTACTCTAGAGAAGCATATTAGAAAAACTTTAAAGCCAAGGACATTTGAATTCTTAGTAATCGCGTATATCCGGGCAAATACATCCAACGCCATGTTGGCGACATTAATAAACTGCTTGTGTTTCATTGCTTGGAGCAAAATGAATACGGAAGTGAAACCGACAATCGACGTAGATTGGATGAAGGACATAATTTTGATGTGAACGTGGTGTAACTCAAGAGTCTTACGATACATTTGCGGCAGAAAGTACATGTAGACTACGAGGCACAACAGCCTGTATAATATGGAAATCAACTGAGATGGAATTGTTGCTTTCAGTTTCCCTTTGTTGGTAATCTTAAAATATATCATTCCAAACAGCTTCGCGTAATAGTATATCATCATGAGTGACAATTTCGTAAAGAAATTTTCCCGACCGACCGTAACAGACATTGTGTCAGAAAGATACTGAAAACACATTGGGCTTTGTAGGAATAAACGAGCAACAGATTTCTTACTTATTTCAATTATGTAATTGGTCAGGTGTCAGTGAGCAATGTAAGGACCATGTCATTATTTAATTAAAATCACTCAAGTGGGATGCCAAAACACTTTATTTTTATTTGATTGATTTTTAGTTTTTGGTTTTTATTTGTATGTAAAATTATTTTCTATGAGAAAGGGTTGGGGTTGAAAAAAATATAACAATCCTTATTTAAGAACTGTTTTTATTTAAAAATATGGAATATGGAATATGTGTAACGTAAATTCGTTCAAATTTCGGTTCCTATTTTCACTTTGCCACGAATCCGAAAAGCCGGATTTGCAATGAATCTTCGTTACAGAGATGTTTGAATCGGAGTAATGTTGATTTTGCAGATCTGCCTATTGTAATGCATTGACATAAGTATGTTCCACAAATTTTTCCATAAAAACCTGTCATTGTTTGTTTGCACGTCATTCATATCATCGCTACGATATAGAACCGTACTCTCAAACCGTTTATGCAGAATATCAATGGTATTATATGTACATATTATACATCGTAAATGTCTCGAAAATGGATTTCGTTATGCTTTCTCAGGTGAAAAATAACTTGGACGGTGGTACAGTCCACAAGCTGAACTGCTTATTATGTTTTGATGTACTTATTATTTTGGGAGTGAAGGAAAACTAAAGAATAACGCCGAATTCGTGCGGGGAGTTAATAAATAATTAATGCTGTCAGAGATTCAAATATTGGGTTTTCGACTTTTCGAATTCTGAGATAACAGGTCTTGGCTATTTAAATGTTTGTGCTATTGCTTGTGTTGCATGTCCTTCAAAAGATTATAATTAACGAAACACAAATACGCAGAAATAGTACCAACACTTTGAAGGTTTCGCTTCTGCTTACACATTTACAATTTATTTAAAGGCTAGGCTAGGTATGAGTAATAAGTTTATCAACCGAAGTATTCCAAACTTACAAGATCTGTGATGGGATAAATAACAGTTTTAACTGTCACTGCTTTAACTTAGAAACAACTTGGTTTCCACACAGTCTGTGTTGACTAGATCGTTTTCGATTTTGATGCTGTCTTGGCGCATCAAAATACCGGGTGCTTCTCCATCCATCGATTGCACCCGCTCCTCATTCCCCGGAATTTTGGTATGACAGATATTCAGCTCAGAGTTAATTTACATGATCTGGATTATTTAAGTTTAGATTTCAGTACTTTCTGTGCCTAAACTAATACTTACCTCGTTTTTTGAATCTGCTTTTCATACAGAATCAACCCGTCAAGGCACTTTGTGTAAATAATTCACCTGTGTATTGACAGCGGTGCTCGCCAATGAGGTGCAATGTTTCCGAATTAAATTAATTGTATTTACCCGCTGGTGTAATTAATTGGGAGTTTATTTATACAAAAATTACAACACTTCAGAGCGAATAAACACATCAGTGAACGCTGAACGTTGTACGTGAACACTAATTAATAGTTTCCTAACTTTTATAAATAAGAATTTCAGTCTACCGTAGTACGTAATAACGAAATGAAGAAGTATAATTGCGCAGACAGGGTATCATTCCTTCTCCTTAAGATTGCGTTCTATTTCGCTAAAATATTCGGGATGTTGCACTTTTCCTTGGACACAAATAGTACACCACAACTTATACCTTCAAGAAAAGTGAAATTCGCCGCATTTGGATTTCGTCTTATTTGTATAATTGAATACACAATCTTCCTCTCCACGTTAATAAAAACAATTCAAATAAATTCAATTCACGATTCTTCGAATCAAAACTATGTGCTTCTTATAATAGTAATACAGTATATATCGATCTGTGTGTTTTCAATTAGCCTGCTAACCTTTCATATGGTCCGTCATAAGCAATTTGGCAAAGTTGTGAATCGCTCAATCGATATCTTCATCCGAATATCGCGCCTTTCAGGGACACAAAACTTCTTCAATATTAACTTTTGTATAATTATTGCACTGAGATTAACCCTCTGTTTGCATGCGACTTCCATGCACTTTTTTAAACTTTTCGAGGAAATAGTAGGGAGAAAATATTTGCTGGGTATGGAGAGGATTATAGAATTTTATTTGTGGGTGGGAACAATTATTGTTGTTGATACATGTTTTATTGCGTACGTAGCATTCGCGTCAATGTACAGAAATTTGACTGACTATTTGACCCAATTACATGCTGGATTTGAAAGGGATAACCCAACGAACATGAGAAGAGCAGATCGAAGAAAAGTAATCGCTGGTTACGCTAAAAATCTTGGAGAGTGCATTATTTTATATTTGGAGATTCACAAAATTGTCAACGTTTTCCACAAGCTGGTTCAGTTTTATATTCTTTTTACGTTCTACGTGAATTTTGTGACAGTTGTTGTATTAGTGCACTTTAGCTATTGGACATGGGCTACGAAAGGGGACATATTATACAGCTCGTTGACATTTGTAGTCTTGAGAGCCCTGGACACCATGCTACTCCCCAACTTAGTTGACAAAATGTTACGAGAATCTGAAATGCCAAAGTATTTGAATTGGGACTGTTTGCCTTTTGTTTTGGATAAGCGATGGAATCGTACTGTAAGTAGAACAAAAATATAGAAGAATCACATACAATTGTTAAATGCTTGATAATACATCGATGATACAAAAGTATGCTGGATTTAGATTTAGCACAAGAGAAAAAATGTTTTTTTTTTTTCAACCGTCAAAACGTCCGGCTGAGTATAGATTAGTTCTATTTGGTCAGAGGTTACAGAAGATCTGTTTAATATATGTTGTTTTTGAGTAATCTTACTCTTAAGCTGAAATACTGTTTTTCTGTTTTCAGGTTGATCATTTCTTGTGCATAATGCGTTTTTGGAAGCTGAAAATTGAAATTTATGGTCTCTTTCAAGTGAACAACGACTTTTGTCTTCGAATCATTTCTGCTCTTGTTACGTATTTGACGATAATCCTTCAATTCAGTTTGTTGGGCTGGTTCCGCAATGATGATTACTTTTTTCTACAAGAATAGATATTGTTTAACTTTACTTATTGTACATGTACATATCTCTTTGAATAATTATGATACCTTAATATATTTTTAATTTGGTAAAGACGTTATAATTTTTAATTGGTTATTTATTTCCAAAATAAGCATGAAGGGGAGACGAAATGGGACATAGAAATACAGATAGAAGAATACTCATATAAACCATCTTGCAATCCAACTTCTTCTTCTTTTTCTTCTAGTGACGCTACAGTCCGGGGTGGACCTGGGACCTCAACCAACATGCTTCTCCAGCCAGCACGATCTTTCGCCTGTCGCCGTCAGTTGCGAACTCCAAGTTGGATGAGGTCCTTCTCCACTGGTGTACTGGTGTTGTTGTCCCTATTGACCGCGTAGCCGAGGTAGACGAAGTCCTTGACTACCTCGAAGTTTCTGCTGCCTAGTGTGACGCTCTGTCCGAGACGCTGATGTTGTGTGTCCTTCCTTGATGACAGCATGTACTTCGTTTTGCCCTCTTTAACCATCAGACCCATTTTAGCCGATTCTGCTTCAATGCCAGCAAACAACTCATTGACGGCTCGCTGTGTTCGCCCAATCACGTCAATGTCGTCGGCGTAAGCTAGCGATTGACCTGACTTTTGGAAGATCGTGCCTCTGGTGTTGACTGTTGCAATCCAACTTCATCATATTAAGTATTTTTCAGTGACTTTCATTTATATCTGATTTTTAGCGATTACACTTGCCTCAAGTTGATGGCAACACTGAGAAAAGTTTCTTAATTTGCACAGTTCGAAGAGAACAATAGCACGAGTGGTTGTGTATGACTTCGACAAGAACATAAGGAATTCTATAACAGACAGGACTGGGAACGCGAAACCTTATCGAGAGCACCCATATCTTCACTGATGAATCAAAGAAAAAAGACATCGAGGGAGTGAGGATCTTCTACGAGAAAAAAACCTATGCCAATCGCCTAACTGACAGCTCTAATCTCTTTCATTAAAATCCTTGCCAATAAGAAAGAGCGCAGATTGAGACCGTCCTGACATGGAAATCGGTCTCTGTGCAGAAAGTCAAGCAACCTCAAGGCAAAGAAATAACAGCCCATTAACTCCAAGTCCGTCAAATGCGTAAAAATTAAATTATTAAAACTCATATCAATCAACATATTCAATAATTTTTGCTAAAATCCATATTTAGAATAATTTGCTTACACCGACAGTGGCCGCAGTTAAAAAAAAAAAATACGGTTAAAGTAGAGAATAGCCCTACTCGTTCGTGCTTACTATATTAAGATCAGAGAAAACCTACTCACAACCACCACATTCTGATTTGACACATTGCATGCGCCTTAAGTACGACCTAAACAGAAGCAAAACCCTTATTACAAACAACAAGTATATATGTGTATTACATATTCTCACTGGTCACTGTACGATGGATAATTAGCAAAAAGATTAAACTTTCCACAGAACGATTTCTGTAGCAGCCACATGTGCAACATTTTGGGTTCTAAAAACACGGACTACATTTTAATTTATGCAAGATGTCAATTGCTCTCGACACTGGTCAGTTTAAAAAAAAATAACTAAATCGATTCGTTGCTCCTAAGAAACTTTAATAGGATTATCTAATGGAGCGAGCGAAAATGAAGGCATGAAGGCATCAGGGACATGGTAATAAAAATACAATTCATATAACCTTTCTTCCGGATTAATTTTCAAACAAAAATTCGACTCCATTAGTGAGTTCAAATGACATCTACCATCATTTTCATAAAAACTGCTTCTTGGAGATTCCTCCTTATGTTAAATAGCCAAGACCTACTGATTTAAATTTCAAATGAACACGAAGGGGCAATTAGGGGTGATTCACCTCACGCATTATACATAGTATGTGCGTGCGTGTGTGGGCATGGGGTTCCGTAAAGAAGCAGATCCCAATCATTGGTTACATGTATACAAAAATATGGGCATTAAAGGGTCCCGAAAATCTCGATGAAGTAAAAAAAATTATGATGCGTGAAAAAGCAATAAAATGAACGATCAATTTGTTTTGGAAGCCAACAAGGGAATCATTTGTTTAATGAATTTGAATTTTTCTGCTCGTGTCGTTAAAATTCCCTACAACTCGAGCAAGTGCAGTTTTTTATGATCTCAATTCAGTCTTAGAACAATTTCTTTCTAGTGGTAATAAAGTGACTGATTTATAATTTCATTCATATATGCTTTTTGATTACAACGAATGCATGCGTACTCTTGTTATGGACGTGTATAAATACATATATGAACAAGCAAAGAGTATATAATTTATAAGATCAAATTAAACAATGTCGCAAATTGATCAGATAAATTCGATGCTAAATGATATTTATTGGTTTTTCGATTTTCGAACGATTTCCTACTTGCAGTTGCACAATTTTCTGAAGATTTCTTGAGTTCTCGGGCTTTGAAGGTACCTTCAGTTTTGTATAGCCTACTTTCAGCGACAGTTCAAAACTGTTTTTTGACAGGTAGTACTGTCTGACGGTAAGTAACTCAAAAGCCGTGAAAAGTAGTCAACTTCAGTGCGTTATTTCATATTGTTGGCTATTCAGTCAATATTTCAAAAGTAAACATACACAAGCCAAACAATTACATTTTTTTGACAAACTCCAGAAATCGCGGATTCTGAATGGCGTATGCATTTTTATAACATACATACATAAGCACTGTTTCGGTTTTCCGGGAAGTGAACATTGCACTTAATAAGATTGAAAAAGGATAAAACAAAATACAGCTGGAGTCCTACGAATTTGACCTGATTTCTAAACGAATACTGACATATTACAAAATATAGATCAATTACTAGAACCTCTAACCAAAACGGTGACTAAGAAGGTATTAACGGATCACTTAAGGCAACGTCAAGGGAGAACAAATTGGAATTTTTGGATAGAAAAGTCTTAGTATGTGTTTGGTGGGATCGGGTGGAAATCTTTATTTTAAACTTCTTTCATAGCTTTGGCCAGTAAGAGGAGGGATTTTGTTCCATCATGACTTGCCGATACTCTGTTGGCTTGGTTAATTAAAATTGGCCAGTAATTTTTGTTTTACTAACAATACTGTTTTTAAAAACGGTTTCAAGGTCTTTGTCTTAAATCAATTTCAAACCGTCAGGCTGGGAAAAATATTATAATATATAAAAGGAGTAATTTAGTCAATAGAAAATATTGGGACTCACTGCCATATTCTGTGCAAAGAATAATTATAATTACATAATTATAAAACTGGATTAAGAAAACAATTCGTATGCATTAGAATTAAAAAAAACAAAATGACCAGTCATAGCCATATTACTCTCTTTATCACTTTCAGCGCCACCTTTGTGCTACGTCATGTAACTAGTGTAGTCGTTGACATGGAGCACCTGTAGGTGGTTTATGTCATGGAGTCCAATGCAATGAGACTTCCCATCAGTTCTACAATATTTCGATAGAACATGCTTGACTTGTTGTGCTCTAATATTACGGCAAGACCAATGACAGCTATTGGGCTTTATTTAACTTCCTCATCATTGTTTTTAACTGAATAATTTATTTAAAAAACAATGAAATGTTAAACATTTTCTTCGGTTTTCAAAATATTAGAGGAAGTAAATTACGGTATAAACTAAAAGTTCGCGGCAACCCTATTTACGATATTCGAGCAAAACAAATCCAACAAGTACGTACAAATGTCAAAAACACGACATTGCGAGTTCGTTTCTTGTTTGCTATTAGTGCACAGTGGCAGATTTTCTTCAGCGATTTTTTTACGTAGAGTAGTGAAAGAAAATAACCATTTAGTGTGATAAAAATGGGTATTTTCCCTTTAAATAAACCTTAGCCGATCGTTAAACATGTGTACATAAGGAATAACCAATTATCAACTTAGTTAAATGCCATAGAATAGTATTCAGTCCATCCTGAAGAAAATTTGATCGGTTATTGTAGATAACATTGGTGGTGTTTTGTCCAGAAAGACCAGTTTTGCACAGAATTTATGCATGCACGCATATTCAAGTATGCCAGTGAGAAAATATCGTCGGGAAACGAGTGAAATCAGCTGCTGTCTGAAATATATTATTTTCAGCTGCAATGTCTTGTTTTGGGTATACAAGTGGACCTTATATTGGGAAAAAAAATTGGTGTAATTAGTTCGTTTTTTTTTCTTATTAGTCTGCTGGCCTGTGTGTCCTTGCGGTGGGGATCTGGGCATGGAACGAGAAAGATATGTTCAGCAACCTGACAAAACTCACATTCATAGCCTTAGATCCGGCCTTCGTTTTGATTTGCATTGGAACAGTGACGTTCATAATTGGCTTCACAGGTAGCGTGGGCGCCCTTCGTGAAAATACTTGTCTACTGTCCATGGTAAGTGTGACAATTGCTAAGCGCTTTACATGTTGCTGGGTTCTTTGTTTTGCATTGTGTGGGGGACGAAAGAAAGTTAAATTTTCTTTAGCTCACTTCGAATGATTTGTATTCCGAGTGTCATGTTTGTGTCGTTCATGAATACAAACTGACTTTCACTCAGTCAGAACAATCGGCAGATTTTGTTTTTTTAAAGGGGGAATTTGTTTATGGTTGCAAAGAAAACTCGTTATTCGGTAAACAAAAGAATGTTCGAATTCACACATGCACAGGTGATCTTGTCTCTTGTTAGTCGCCATTTATGACAATACAACTGGATGTGAATCACTGATCATACTTTATTTTTAGCAAGTTTAAGCGATTTCTGGGATTTCCTAACAGTTCTTGCATTTTGTATTAAATTCAAAATTCTTAACAACATTAAAAGTAAATACTTAATTTTAGTTATAATTGTTTATTCATGTGTCATGCTACACATGACTTATGTTTAGGTACTTTTACTACATTGGTGTACTGTTTATTTGCCTTATACTTTGCGTTAAAAATACTTTAATGAATTTTAGACTTAATCAGATCTGCATAACGCGGGCCAACATTTTTGAGTCCCTTATTAACTTTGATAAAACTTTCAATTTATTTATCGCAGTATGCCATATTCCTATCCATTCTACTGATTTTGGAGATTGGTCTCGGAGCACTAGCCTTCATACTTAAGGACAAAGGCTGGGTATAAAGCTAATGTCATATATCTTACAATACTGAAACTAAGTAATCGTTTTAATTTGTAGATTAAGGACCAAGCCACAGAAGGCCTGCGTGCATTTATAATTCACTACCGTGAAGATCCTGATCAACAAAATTTAATCGATTGGATTCAAGAAGACTGGCTTCAATGCTGCGGCATTGAGGGTCCCAAAGATTGGGATAGTAATAATTATTTTAATTGTTCCTCAGGCGCTGTGGGCAGTCGTGAAGCTTGTGGTGTACCGTTTTCATGTTGCAAACGTCGCCCTCAAGAGCTTATCAAAAACAAACAGTGCGGATACGATGTGCGAAAAGAAGGATATGTAAGTTATTCGTTGCTGCGTTTAGTTAAATGGAATTAGTAATAAATTAAATTAAAATAAAACCTGAAGCAGCCCGCCGAACGTTATATATTTGAGCGAGGCTGTTTGCGTGCGGGTGAGGATTGGTTGGAGGGGCATTTAGTTGCTGTTTCTGGAATCTGCATATGCGTAATGGTGTTACAGGTCATGTATATAATTTCGCTTTAACCAAATTGCTTGACTAATATTTGTGTGCTCTTAACTTTTTGCTTGATTTGAATTCTGTATTCGGTAGATAATTAAGCATTTGTAGCATTTGTTTATCCTAGTTTTACTTATAATTTTTTATTGTTTCTATATTTGATTTTTTTATTTTCCCAGAATTATGAAATATCCAAGATTATTTATGAGAAAGGCTGTGTACAAGCCGGAGAAGAATGGATTGAGCGTAATCTCATCCTTATATCAACAGCATCTATATTTTTGATTTTTATGCAGGTATTATTGGTTCTTTGGTTTGTTTTTTTAATTTATTTAAATGAATAGGTTCATTTGGGAGGTATGGCGCTCGTTGCGCTTACGTTGTACGCGACATTTTAACAAGCTATATTAGATAATTGTACTCGATTGTACTTCCTTTTTTTATTGTGACTTGTATTGTTTTTATGTCCCCAGGATATACGTATGTTGCGATGCAATACGTTAATTTTCTTGTATTGAAGAACTTCTTGACTTGTGGGGTTGCTATTTTCTTTCTAAGTACGTTTCAGTGTACTTCAAAAGAGTGCAGGTTTGACTTATAATATTTTAAGAAATTAAATGTAGACGCTGTAGATAAGAGGGTAGTCTCCTCTATCGGAGGTCTAGATTTGATTCCTGAATCGGACTTTTAGGGTTCCATATCTCTCAAGTGGCAGACAATTAACTACTTAGAAAAAGTTCATAAAACTCCCCGTGCGGATGTTGGCATTGAGCTGTAGATATCCTACACTCGTAAGAGGTCAATAGAACGCGCAACACCTGCCTGTATTAAAGAAGATATACTCGAAAGGGCTTTAGCGTTATTTCAGCCTATAAATTCCGAACAACGAAATTTGAGAAGCTCATCACTGACAATAGTTACACTTGTCACCAACTCGAAAGGGGTTGTGCCGTGTAAAAATATTAGGTGCACAGTCCAGGAATCGAACATGGGATGTGTGAACCGTACCACTGCGCGACGGCGGCTACGTTATGAATTATAATAATAATGTGAAAATAAGAAATTATGCACAATGTGATATTTCCTTAAATTCGTTCGAGCTTTCTCATACGACGTTCTCTTTTCTCTCCTACATTCGTTATCCTATTTATTTCTTCGATTTACTATGCTTGTGTATATATTTATTTTCTACTTTACTACTTTTTTTTTCAAATCAAATAAGAATAAATTTTTTTCCTTCGACAGATCCTCGGTATATGTTTTGCACAGAATCTTAGAGCAGACATCTATGCGCAAAAGTCTAAATGGCACTGACACTTACCCGCCCCCGCTGCTATTTGAGTATAGAAACTTCCATATTATAAAGCCAGAACTTTAAAAAACTGAAAAAATGGTACGATACAGTTGTGAACTGCGTTTACATAAAGACATTCCATTGCATGTGTAAAATATGTTCTTAAAAATAATACACATCACCGCAGAATACAGTAACATTGTTAAATAGATTTAGGTTAAGCGAAATAGATTCATCTAGAACACAGCTCAGACTACATCTAGGATAGAAAACAGGTTCAGGGTCGTGTGTTTTATTTCAGTTCATATTTCCTTCAAAGCTGTTATGTCCGTCTTTAATCGCATTAATTGTATTGCATAGTTTTCTTTTGAAAGAATCGAAGCCTAGCATATTTAATAAGAGCCAACGGCGTTGTGAAAATAATTTGCACAATCGAAATGAGTATAAACTACACCAGCATATCCATATCAGCATACACTATTCATAATTTTCAAATATCAATAGAAGAAACAAAAGTCTAGAAAAACAATTTATTTGTATTGCTTACCCATACTACTACCTGCATATTACATATTCTTAAATGTATTATCTAATACTATTTACACTGAACAATACTGTGATCTGTTTATATTCCTTTACAAACTAAAGAAAGAAACAAAAAAAAAAAAGAAAACACGCAAATAATTTGCATCTTGAATAGCGAGTTATTTTCCTAAATTTTTAAACTACAGTTACAACTATTTAACACTAGATTTCTGACGCTAACAACCATTCCATATTTGCAAGTATATAAATATGTACATACGAGCCTATTTTTAATGACCTAAAAATATTGTCTGTGTTTTTACATACCATATTTCTATGCACAAAACGAAAAACAAAACGTGGTACAATCAAACAAATGTAGCGTTACTAAACTAAGCTAATGTTAAAGATAAACAATGCAGATCTTCAAACTCAATCGGGGGCGGTTCCATTTTGAAAACAAATTTTTCTTTTCACGAAAGCCATTTATATTAACTCTTCTCTCTCTCAAGTTCTCCTCTATTCCTCAAGAAGAGCAAAAATTAAATCTACAAAGACTTAAAAGTAATCCTAAGTATCGCTCTGCTGCATATTCAGGAGAGCAAACAACAATAATACTCGAAGTATGTAATTATAATCGAAATATGTAAGATATACGAAAAAACTCACTCGAATATAACGATTTTTTTGAAGTGCTTAGAGAATTCTGATTACGTAACAACATAAATATAATATAATCAGTTTCGATTAGTATACAGAACTACAAAACAAATAAGTTAATGAATGTCTTAAATGTTGTTTAAATAAGAATAACAAATCCTTACATTCATACTTTTAAGCACTAACATACTCAATGGCAGTTAAATTTATATACAATATCTAAGGTAAACTGTTGGTTTTTTGATTTTGTATGGCAGTTCATTCCATTTCTATTGTGATGTTTTAAATACAAACGACTAGTTATATTAAAGAATCTATTGTATCATTATGCAAACGAAATTTATATAAATATGCAAAAAAAGAGAAAACAATAAATTGCCAATTCCAATGTTCTTGTTTTTTTATTTACTAAAAGTACGAAATTTATTCGTACTCACTTGTCCGGGCTGTGACGTATAGATGAGGTCGGCATAAGATTAAGATGTCTTTAATTCTTCAATGTCCCTCGAAGTTTTTCTACTCGTTTAATGGCGCACTTTGAATATACTAATGTCAGCTTTAATATCCGACCAAGGGAACAGAAAGACATGTTAATTTAAGCAGCCGAAATGATATACTAAATCTTATACTACAATAATGAAAATGTAATGTTAGATTTCGTTGAAATATGTATGAAGATGCTTTTATTTAATTTTCGTTAGATTTTTATAGGCACATGTTCGTAAGTACAATTTGATTAGAATAGAAATGTTATGATCATAATAGGTAATATGTCTCAAAGTTTATTGTCTCGATAACATAAGAGTGGGTTAAATGATGTGCATTTTGGATATGTAAGCAGCAAAAAACCACAGAGACTTGTCTAAAGCATTATGATTCGACCGAGCGAATCTTATCGGTTTCTTCCTCATAAAATGCACACCTTCATTCGACTTTGCTTCAATTCTTATCGCCCTTCATTCGGCTCCATGAGGTATTCCTTACAAAATCAACGTTTGCCTCAATGCACATGTAAGCTATCTGCAGAGTAAAGCAGTCAGTTTTAGTGCGGCAAATATAGTTGGTTTTGGCCAGCAGCATGTTTTTTATCATCCTGAGACGGGCTTATTTGCAATCGTAGTAAAATCAACTGTCGGTATTATCTGCTGATTTGTAAAATCTCTCCCCTGCAGTATAAAATTGCAGAAGCTTGCCAACGATGTTCGCATGTGTACATTGTCTTCACTTCCGGAACTTCACTTCAAGGAACAAAAACAATTTTTTCTTTTTATTAGTAAACCACACGAGGAATGTACAACAGAGCACTTTAAATTACAATAAATTCATAACAAAAGTAAAACGTAATTGTAATATTCCTGGAGTCATTTTAAAGGAACATAGGTTTTCATTTTGAACCTTAGTCTATATTCAACACTCATTTGCTTTTGACAGCTTTCCATATAAAAAAACCAAGTCCTATCCCTAAAACTGTACTTAATATTATACTAAATCGCAGTGAAGATCCACGAGACCTTTCCTCTCTTGATAGATGCGGGTTTTCCTTTAAGAACAACATTACTGGACTAAATTTCACAAAATTTAAATAACAGGACACTCACTTTAGAAATGGCATCCAATTGTGCTTCGATTTCATTAGTAACTTGCTGCAGTTCTACTAAAGCATTCAAAACAAAACGACTTGCATAATGTTCATCGCCAACAACAACATCTTCTGGATCAGTGATATTGAGCTTGTAATAAGCAGACAATATACCAAGACACATTGTCGAAAGGTGGGAAGAAGCCTTTTTCAAAATCATCTCGTTGTACGTATTTGCTTCTTCCGATTCAAGTATTCTTATGAACATTTTTTAAATTAGTATCTGAAGTCTTATGTTTATAATAGCCTACATACTGTGAGTAATTCGGTTCTTGATTCCCAATCTTTTTAAATCTGTCCAAAAGCGAATTTTGATACTCTTCCTCTGTGCATCCCAATAACTCCAAATCCTTGCGTGTCACGGAACCTAAATCTCGAAAGCAAATTCTTGCTTCTACAAATTTGTCAGGTAAATCTCCTGGCAGCTCATGGGTTGTGAGGATGTATTTTATTGGATTTTTATCGGGTATAAATTTCGAGAATTTATTATCTTGTACCCCATGAACTTTAAGGGGGTAAATCCTAGGAGCAATACGACTCGAACTTAGTGATGAGAAGTTGATATCCATTTTTAAATCTGTATCCATGGCTTTAAATTGCGTACATCTAAAAATAGGCCCTAAGTTCTTAAAATAGAGGAAATATTTTTCTCTATAGCGATAATTGTGCGTCAATACTAACGGTATTATGATCTTAAATTTAATTTATAAACTCTCGGAACTACCTTTTAATCAGCTTTTGTTTATGCTGCAATCTGTCATTGAGCCAAATGCAATTGTTCTTTTTTTTTTTGTTCTGTGGACAAGTGACAGTTAATTTTAAAGAATGTACAACACAACTTTTTAAACTTTATATATATTTTTATATTTATATATTTTATATTATATATATATGAGAATTTGTTATATAAATGTTTTTTATTCATGCAGTCGAATGCAGACTGGGGATAGTCGGCACCTATTTTATATTCAGTGATTCGTATGCCAGCAACGATATTCGCATTGTACGTCTGAAATGAGTTGTTTGACTATAGATATAACTTTCAGATGTAGTCAGGTTCACAATTATGCTATACAGCACTGTGACCTAGCACCCAGGTGTGGTAGACAAGTCTGTGCAAATATTAGCTGGATTATCATCTATTTATGTATTTGAGTAGGGTTATGACTCACTTGTCATGCTCTGCTGCGATCTTCTTATGGCTCAGATTCAAAAACTCTTCGGATCAGAGCAGTGCTATACATCCGCTTTACATAGTAGACGCTTGACCTGGCACATGCCGCTGATATCTTCCGTTTTCCTTAATTTACTTAATTCCTCCTGCTTCATCGGCGATGCCTCTCACCATGCACGTATTTAGATAACCACGAACCAAATAGCAGATATAAAGAATGTATTGCTAATATATCTGCCAATAATCCATTCATCATCCCTGTAAATAACGTCACATAAACTGTCAACATTGTGCTTATGTCTGTTCGTGTACAGGAAAATAAATGCTTTCAAAATGTGTGACAAAACAACAAAAAACACTTACTGTATATTAACCATGGATGATATTCATCCATGATATTAACTTTTATGAGCGCTTGCGCTTCCGAGAAATCACAACATTTTAAGGAACACGAACAAGATTTGGATGTACTTGTAGTGAATACGAGCTGGTTTTTGACTACGCGAAGAGAGCTATTTATTTTCGCAATTTGCCGGCATTTGCAATTTCAAGCTAACTTTGTCTTTGTTGAGTTGTGTGGTCCACAGAACCAAGGAGTTTTTCTGATATCATTTATCCGCAACTAAATAAAAACATCTATAAAATGGTTTCTTTATTGCCCTTGGAATCAAATCCAGATGTAAGTCATAATTACTGATATTCATATGGATTATCATATGATATTCATATGTTTCTTTGGTCCTAGGTCCTTACTAAATACATACATAAACTGGGTGTGTCGAATAAATGGTCCTTAATTGATGTAGTCGGACTAGAGCCGGAAATGTTGGAGTGGATTCCGAAACCAGTTAAATCTATTATTCTGCTATTTCCGTGCTCTGATGCGGTAAATTCGCTTGAAAGAAGTTCAATACAGTTCTCGACTAGCTGTTAATTTTATGTATTCTCCATTGCAGTATGAAAAACACCGTACCGAGGAAAATGAAAAATTGTCATCTAATCCACCAGACACACCAAATGATTTGTTCTATATGAAACAATATACTCCGAATGCATGTGGTACTGTTGCATTAATTCACAGTATTGCAAACAACAAAGAGTAAGTAAATGTTTGAATCATTGATTGATGGTGAGTCATGGTTGCCACAATATCATTTTTGAATCTATACATTTTTTTTGCCACCTTCTTACCACCACTATTTAGTGCGTACGCATTTTGTGTTCTTTAGATAAAGGGACGGTGGCAGATATTTTGATAAATTTTCATGGACTTTATCTAGACATGTTTTGTACCGCACATTAGCTTATATGCTCAAAGAGTAAATGTCCATGAACGATTTTCAAATTTCGCCACAGGGAGTCGGCATAAGACTGTAGGTACTTGTTGAAGAAGATTGGCCTTGGTCCTATGTAAGTCGTGCAAAATAGGACTGAGGTTCCATAGATTAAACTTTAAAAAACATTGCCTTAAATCATATGCCTATCTGTTCGTTTGATTGCGTGAAGATCATTGAAATCTCAAAAGTAGTTGCTGTCCATTGCATAGCTATGTACAATGAGTTGTGGCAGTGAGTACTTCGTTAAAAATAAACAATTCATAACATTTTGGTCGTCGTGGCGTAGTGGGTAAGTGCGTCGACTCACGCGCCCAATGGCCAGGTTCGGTTGCCGGTCTGAGCACTTCACATTTTTCACGGCACCACCTCTTTCGAGTTGCTGACAGCACTCAAAAAGTACTAATTGCCTACGAAGATCTCAAATCTCGCAGCCTCTCTACTCTTGAGAGAACAGTAGCACGCACAACACGAGTAGTTGTAGAAGCTAGACCCTGATCACTCGTGTGCCACTCAAGTATTGTTATTATTTTCTCTTCTATTCCTTTCCTTTAACAGCATCACTCTGGAGGATGGTGTCTTAAAGAATTTTATCACTAAAGCATCGCCTCTTAATCCTGAAGAACGTGGAAAAGCCTTGGAAGGAGACACAGCATTTCAAGATTGTCACCAAAACCTAGCCCAGGAGGGACAAACGGAAGCAGATCCACGAGAGAAGGTTAACCACCATTTCGTTGCGTTCATAGAAAAAGATGGAAAACTCTATGAATTGGACGGCAGAAAGAATTTCCCAATTGAACATGGTCCAACATCTAAGGCCACGTTCGTTGATGTAAGCATCAGAGTTGAAAAGAGATTCATTTCAGATATATTAAATACATTTATTGATTTAAGGATGCTGCGAAGGTATGCAAGGAATTCATGGCTCGTGACCCCGAAGAGTTACGATTCACCGTCATTGCCCTGGCTGCAGCACAGAATTAAGAACCATACGATGTTTTAATTATGTGTACGCTTTTCGTCATCGCTGTAAATTTTTCGTCATTTTAATCATCCCCGCATGATGCCAAATCCTGTAACTGGGGTTGGGTTATCTGTTTGCTATAAATACAATATACTTTTATTTCTGGCGTTTGGTTCGATTTCATGCATATAAGCCAACGACCGAATTCTAATGTATTCTGGATTACTATTATTATTTTTTTTATAAGCTTTTGTATTGTGATAACAGCTTGGGCTGAATCAAATAAAATTTGTATCAAAAAACGAAGCCATTATTTTGTTATTTTATTTATTACCGAAGTATCAGACGATCATAGAAGTGCAAAAAAAATCTGCTTAATTTGATTCTTTGTGATCTCATTTAAATCACCGAATCATGAAGTGTTTCTGGATTGTAGGAGCGCTGTCTCTGAATTTCAGATTGGGCAGACACTAAATCTCAACTTGTTCGTGTGTTTTCTGGACTTTGAGTGGGATAAGGTCTCTGACATCTAAGTAAGCTCGTCAGTCGTCGCTAGTTGAATATGAAATAAAAGTGGCAGCGTTTTTATTTGTTTATCTTAAACTTGTTTTTACTGAGAGTGAGGGTAACGACTTATCAGATTTTGTCATATTAATTTAACACGGTGGTCTGTTTCTAGGTGATTGACACCTAGGATATGAGCACTAAAAACAGAAACAACTTCGTAATTTGGAGAGGAATTCCAAGGTTAACTTTAATTTGGGAAATAAAAATTCTGGACAAAGACAATGTCGACATATAATCTTTGGTTATAAACAAAGTGAGCATGAATGGATTGAGTTGAAGATGTTTGTTTTTGTGAAGTGAAGTGTGTAAGAATATGTAAATGGCGTTGACTAAAATCAACTCGATTTATTTATAAATATCAGAATATGCAAAAATTGAATTAAACCACTTCAGTTCTTTTATGATTGCAGCGTATTATGCAACTCCCGAGCGGTTGAACCTTAAATTAAATTTAGACTTTGACTTGACACATTTATCCTCAACATTGTAGAAAAGCATCTAAGGTAAAGGTCGAATAGGGTCTAGATTTGATTTTTCATCAGCTAAATACACTTAATATGCATACCACTAAAGAGTCCGCTTCAACTCGTACGTTCGTCAAAATCGGATCGGGATGACCGACAAAACGTTTAAAAATTGAACGCACAACTTTAGTTGCCAGAGACTAGGAGGAGCATCAAAGTGATGGTCTCGCATACGAAATCGTTGTATGTAGTACCGGCAGCGCTGGAACGAACTGAAGCAGTTCGTGAGGAGAGAAGGGCAACGATAAAAATTCTATATACCTTAAGAGATAACGTCTCTTACGAACTTACATCTCAGTTATATGGAAAAGTTTGACCAAATGACCAAGATAAAATTGTTCATGTATAGATTTATAAACAACTACTCATATTGTATTTGCATTTCTTCTCTCACGAGTAAAGGACACCTACAGAACCTCGAAAATTTTGAGAAGATTTTCATAAATAATAAGTACTCTTCGGTGTCAGCATATCTTAAGACATGAAATATTCGATTCAGTTCAGGAATCGAACCTGGAAACTTCGGCGCCCGAGTTACATTACATTCATTAACTAGTTACAATATTTATTTAAACAGGTCCCAAAAAAACGCTCTGCTGCCCAACAAAATCAGAAATAATATTATCCGTTCATACACGGCATAGTATTCGACTCTGGTCTGAAAATAGCTTCTAAAATCCGTCTGTGAAAACAGCAGTGGATAAATGTGGTCGTGGTGCAGTCCATCTTGCAAGCATTGACGCTTTGCATATCTCTGAACTTAAGGCCTCTTTAAAAAATACATAACTTCATGCCTGGGTACTGGTGTTTAAAATCTATCCTTTAGATTTTAAAAAGCAAGAGCAGACGCATTGCAGGAAGTGCTGATCTCTCATTTTGATAAAAGCGGGTACACCAGCAAATGAATAAATAGGAGACAAAATTTTTGCGTGCAATTTTTTGTTTTCGAATATGCTATTGGGTAAATGATATTACAAAGAATCACTACACATACATTTTTGGTGAAAGACATTTTTTTATATTTAATATATTTTTTCTAAGCCACAGAGTATAGTTTTTCTAAAAAAAAAAATAACTATCCATCTAAATTAGGAACATTGGTAAAAGTCACTTCGCCAGATTCTGGAGCTTTCTGATATTCAATCAAAACAATATGATTGGTACCAGATTTGAGCACTTCTTTAGGTACATATAATGTAATTTGGGGGCCAACTACAGGCCAATATCGTCCCAAGTTCTCCCCGTTAACAAACGCAATCCCCTTACTCCAACCTGTTGTGTCCAGATAGGTGTCATGCACTTCAGCATCACGTATTTCCAACTCTCCGTAGAAAACCATCGGTCCAGATCTCATAAACGATTTATCATGACTGACCCAAAATCCACGAGTTTTTGGCATCCCATGTGTTTCAATTAAAGACAATATGTCGTTGTATGACTCCAGAGGATATTTTGTGATAGTCCAATTGCGTAGAATATTTTTATCTAAGATGACATCGCCTATGATTCCTTTGAAATCGTTTGCAATTCCATAGTTTATTCTGCCCTGGTTTTCGACCAGGATTTGTAGTGTGTCGCCTAAGCCAGCGTTGATTGGAAGTGAATATACTTGACTTTCTCTCGATAGGACCCCGACAAAGTTTTGATCAACATACACCAGGGCACGATCTCGAATACCGTCTACCTTTAGAACGCTTGGGTCTCGTTGAAGCTTGCCCAGAGGAGTTTCGTATAGAACTAAGCCGGAGTATTGGTCAAGTGCCTCAAAAGTCAGAGGTTTGGTAGACTTGACTGATCCCGATGACAGAATACGTCGACCGTCGGAGGACAGAATGTTGCAGCATGAAGTTAGTCGAATAGAGCCATAATGCTTCTTTGGCAACGGAGCAGGGATTGGAATATCAGGCAGCGGAAGGTAGTGTCCAATTATTTCACGTATAGCTATCAATTTTTCAGTGGGATCTCCCGATTCGTCCATTGGTGCATCGTAGTCATAAGATGTTATATCGGCCTGATAACGTCCAGGTCCCCCATCATTTGCTCCAGCAGTAAAGCCAAAGTTGGTTCCGCCATAGAACATGTAAAAGTTTACACTTGCTCCTTTATCCAACATGTCACTAAATGGGAGAAAAATTGTTAGGAATTGTAAACAAAGAAAATGAGGAGGTAAAACGGACATAAATGTGTTTGTGATAGATTTTGTAGACACCCGTGCCAATGGTTCTTGCCAGTGGGTCAACCATCCGGGATAATATTCAGCGTTTACAAGGGGACCTTTTGGCTGAACCCTCCTCAATTTACTCCAAAACTCGGAACTATTTGAAGTTGCACCAAAATCCAGTGTGGCCAATACACCAGAAATCCGTCCGCATTGTAGTACTCCTGGTCCGTCATTAGTGAAGAGAACGGCCTTGTCCTTCACATGATACAGGGTCTCATCCCGCAACCACTCCCGATATTTCTCGTCACAAGCATAAAACGATCCGTACTCGTTTTCCACTTGAACCATGATGATGGGACCGCCATTTCCATAAAGGAAGGGTTCCATTTTTGCCATTAACTGAGCATACCAAAGCCGGACCTCATAAAGATAGTCTAAGGATGAAAGAAACAGAATGTAATTAGCTCAAAAATTTATTAAATTCTGACTACATACTTATATCTGCAGTTCTAAGTTGCATTCCCGGGTATTTTCGAAGCAGCCAATAAGGAAAACCTCCCTGCGAATGAATTTCAAACAAATTGTTAAGCAGGCATATGTTAGGCTGCCTTTAATATGAAGGATATACATATTTAACTTGTTTGTTAATATACAAAATACTACAGGTTCGATGGTTCTTAGATGGATAGATGTATTCTAGTTGAACCATTTTACACATTTATAAAATTCTGTAATTTTACCATGTCACGTTCCGCACATATATATGGTCCAGGTCGAAGTATCACATATAAGTCCTCAGTAATAGCGTACTTTATGAACTTTTCCAAATCAGCGATCCCATCCCATACATAGTACCCTTCTTTCGGATTGTGTAACGACCATTCTACGTATCTATAAATACAAGGGGAACACATTGCATGCATTCTGTTTTGATCCAATTCAATAAGTTTAAATTACGTTGTTACAGCGTTTAAGCCGGCAGCACGCATTGTTCGCAACTTTCGTTGCCACGAACCCGGATGCGAACGGAAGTAGTGAAATGAACCGGCAATAAAACGAAACGGTTTGCCATCCTTCAAGAATGTGTTTGCGTCCCAATCGATTGTGAACGTCCGCTGGGGTAGCTGCTGAGTTGAGTTGAGTGCATAAGATAATTATGAAAAGTTAGCCTCAATTTAAGTACAATTTGTCGGCACACACATTATTTGTGCACTCACCTCTAAGCCATTATTTGCGTCAATTACATGCCTGTTACCTCCCACACCTGAATGCGATGACAAACTTAACAGCACAAAATAGCCAAGTAACGCCACAAAACCCTTTGTCCCGAGCATTGTGAGTTGTTATTTTACGCTCGTAAGTTGTTATCTGAAACATTGAACTGGTCATTCGTGTTTTAATAAGGAAAATAATTTCAACTAAAATTAACAAATGCAGTAGTTGAGCTGAAGAAAGAAGTTTGATATTTATTGTACTTAACGACTGTAAACTATGGGTACAATAAATAATGGAACATAGAGAACGCATTAATGTCTTCAAAATGTATTAGTAGATTGAATTAAAAACTATAAGTATTGCAAAGATATTGACAATATGATTAAAAAGTCTCTCTCGCGAATTACGTGATTGCACATTGATTGGTAAGTAAACACACAACTAAGTTACCCATAACTTCTTTTTCTTAGGAAAGAAAACCACTACTTGAGAAATTTTTTTAAGCAGGTTCACATCATTCCGATAGGCAATCCTTTCTTTTCCACTATTTCCTGTGGTCGATCGTAATAAAAAGACAGTTTGCTTTTGGTTCTTAACGATTTTTTTTGACAAGAGAGTTTACAGTGGAATACGAATAGCTGAACAGCATTAGCTCTGAAATATCAACAACCACCGTAGTGCACTTTATCCATAAAAGCATGCTGTACCTCCCCACATTATCAATAAATTATGTAAAATATAAATTGCTGGTCGATGTAACATTATAAAATTAGGGTTTAAATCATTATTTCATTTTCCCTAAGCAGAAACGTACAAAGGAAGCAAAACTGACGTTGTCTACCAAATCAATTTCCTCCTAATAACTTTTTCATTTCAATAGCAGATTCCGAGACGAAGCAGAGTAAAACACCCATATAGAACATCAATACAAACTGGCCTTTGCAGCACAATGGTGAGATAATGCAAAACATGAACTCTGAGTTATTCAGTATAACAATTCTTCGTCCGTACTACTGAATCATTAGGGGAGATGAAAATCATGCCTATCAAAAATCAGGCCAGAATTCAAAATCAGTCTCTGAAAATTCACATTCATAAACTAACAAGTCGTTTGTAGTCGGTAATAAACAGTAGATCAGCTCTTTTCGTCCGAGAAGAATATAACGCACAATACTAGTAGTTGCTGAAGAAATGAAGAAGAAAGAAAGAAATGGACGAGGGCCCATTCGAACTGTAAGGCATTTTGATGTCAACTTTAAGGCGTCGTGGCCTCCGTTAGAGTTTCAGACTAGATTCCTTTCTGAAGTTGCTGACAATGCACAGAAACCTCAGAGCGCGCTATCTGTGTAGACATGCCTCCTCGAATCGAAATTGAGCTGAAGCACATTCAACATTATTGGTTGCCGAGGAAGTTAGCTTTTCGCATCTTCTCAGTGCCAAGCAATTTAATTGTATATTTTCAATATGTGCAATAAACCCACATTTTTGTCTTTCTTAATTCCACCTTGTTTGATTATTTGATGCATGCACCTGGGAGATTACACAGCTTGTGAATGTACTTCAAAAAAGTTAGCTCACAAAAATATTGGCTTAACAAAACTGATATATTTAAAAAACACATGATTAAAAAGCTTCACTGACACACACTGTATGCAACGTATTTGCAATACGAATTCAGTTAAGTAAATAAAAAAGAAAACTGCAACAACAATGCTGAGGTAAATTACAGGTAAAGTTGACTTTAAAACAATGCACTGGTAATAATATAAAATAAACATAAAAAACTTTTAAGTCACGTTTGGAGTATTAATGTGAAGAAATAAAATAATAAATATAATAGAAGTCGAAATTGACAAACTTGAACATTGAAATTTCTTTAACCTGAATATTTCCTCTTCAGTGCAAGAAGAACGAGCTGTTTGTAGAATGTGTGTCCGCTAATGGTAGCGCACACGACGGAACTGTAAGTACGCTGAAGTGGAACACTTCGCCAAGACTGATTGAATATAATTGCCTCTCTGGGGACCAGCCCTCTGTTGCATATCCCATCTTTGACGTAAGGCTGCTTAAGAAGAGCGAAATGAAATGTATACATATATATGAAGACGATGAGTCGGTCATATGATTCCCGATTGCTAATTTGTAAATGAAAGTGCTGTATACATATCCGCCAACCGAACATTTTAAATTTCTATTGCACTCAACCGATCGCCCTCTCTTCTGGCCTTTCTCTTCCACAACTTTTCGAATTCTTAATATTCCATTCTCACCTCGTTTTAAATTGATTGTGTTTGGGTTTCGTTAAACTTTGGAGTTAAAAGTATTGGGTTAAGCGCAGGTTTGACCTATTTCATTTAAAAAAGTAATTTGGTAAGTCTTGATTTAATTAATTTGAGGTTAGAGTGCTTATAGCCTTACATTTTGTATTATTTCTGTGAACTCTGAATTAGAATACACATGATAGAAGATATCTTTCGTCATCACAACAGATATTGAAATTATACACTAGCAAATCATTCTGTGTCTTTGTCAGGCTTAAACTGTATTTTTTTTTTTTTTTGTAATCTAAGAAAAGGCAAACTGGAGGACGCCTGATCTATAATATATATATAAAAATTAAGAATCAGATTGACTCATTCGAAAAAAAATAATCACTGAAAACATCTTGGGGCATTCTGTCATGGTTTTTTTCTACACACTCATAATTAGATTAATTTGTGATGACGCCTAACAATGGCACGCTGTGACTAAAGTAGTTCAGTTAAAAGGTTTTTGATCAACTAAACAAACAGTGGCACAATTATTAAATAGGTCAACACAGCCCTAAGCAAGCGGAACAAAACACTTGTGTTTTACGAATGTACGTTATATTGCAGCCATATGTGATCATTCTTTTAATTTTTTTCATTGAGAGAGTTTTGAGGTGAATAACGTGAGTAATATAATTTGGACTTGTTTTGTATGGGTCTTTTCGAGTAAACGTGAAATGGATGTAAATAAACCCCTATCACTAAATTTATTAAGTAGAGAGTCTGGATATGTCGTACAATAATATACATACATATATTCCAGGTACATACGGACATAATATTTCGATTTTTAATCCTTTGACTTATCTTTGACCCTGTTTCTGGTGGAGGAGTTTGGATCAGATGATAAAACGACGAATTCTGGAAGTCCAAAGTACAACGTGTAAAAGAAATACCTGCCCTACAGTTAGCTTTTCCCTCTTCTTATTCTTAATATTCCATATATAACTTGTCATTATAGTCCAGAAAGGACATAAGCCCCAACGAACATAGTACTTCAGCACAGTCTCTTGCCAGTTGCGTCTAGTTGCGCACAACAAGTTGGTATATGGCAAGGCAGTGTGAAGCGCTGTATTCGTTATCTTGGCGCATGCCGCCGGACAGCTCATAATTAAATCCCCACAAGCAAATCAAAAATCTTTCTACTCCAAAGCAAGTACCCTGTTCCTCAATCAGCCGGTTATACAAAAAGTGAGAGAAGCGAGGTATATTAGCTGAAGTTCACCACGCAATTTAATACCTCTGAAGAAGAAGGATGCTTCTGAAGAGAGAAGTAAGTAAACGTATTTTGGACGAATGGAGTCGTTTTTGTAAAATGTTTTGCGCGAGAATGTGCTCTTTAAAGGAAGTTTTAAACTGTATAACTTACTGTTTATAGGGGAATTTTGTAAAATTACCGTTGTCCGTACAAACAGGTTTTTTTTTCTACAAAGAAATTATACGTAACTGCGAAACGTATTTCTACTTAATTTTTTAGAATGTTAGATATATATTATAACGAATAGTGGCAATTGACGCAGATTCTCAATTTTAAAATAACAAAATTGAAAATAACAGTGACATTTTTTTCAGAACAAATATAATGAAAACATCAAGGTTCTTCTTTGATGTAAACTTGTACGTGAAACGCGTAAAACTCGTTTCAGCAAGTCCCCTTCATTCTTCAAGTACCTTGGCGAAGTCTGTCATAGATATGTCGGGTACATGTCAATATTTTTGGTTCATATTGTACATATACGAACATGTCGCTAAGGTTTTATGAACATACAAGATCATAGCAAACATACATTTGACACTATTTACCATAATTGGTGTTTTTTTTTTTTGTATTGTATTTTTATATGCACAGTGCGAAGCCACTAACATAATCTCATACTATCTAACTAAAGTTGAGGAAGACCTTAAGCTCTCCACTAGGAAATCTTCAGCTTAAATTTTCTTATTGGGCACTGCGTGAATTTATAGATGATGCTTAGAACTTAAAAATATAATTGAAAATGAAGGTTCTAAAATATAGAATAATATCCTTTTAAAACTACTCAAATCCCTACGTGGAGACCGTATGTATAGGGAGGGGAATGCAGCCCTTTATCGAAACCAAATTGACTTCGTGCCATTTTTTCTCAATATGTGGATATTGAAGAGCAAAAGTCACTATTGTTTTAGATTGTGATTTTTGGTCCTTTTTGTTTTTATAGCATCTGAAGGAGATACGTACTTGGAAACACATCTCTTGAGACGGCTAAGCCAGATAGATCCTATGATAACATAGTTCAGAGTCCGAAAAATCCAACGCAAGAAAGGACGTCGGCGACTGAATTGGCACGGATCGGTCTGTATATCGTTGTAAAAAAACACATAGTGAAGGCACCGCCAAACTTACAAATATACACATATTTAGACGACATTTTTTATCTGATTTTGCTTATGTAGGTCTGCCACACTCTTGAAGTAACATTTAATTTTTTTGAAAATGTTAATTTCTAGATGTTCGGAAAAAGATTTTTCTTATAAAGTACTAATTTACAGAAGCACTGTAAAGAAAGAAAAAGTTTGAACCGTATTTATAGGGACATGCATACATAACTGTCCCTTTAAGACATTAGTATGTATACGTGGTTACATATGTATGCAAGCTAAGTGTTTTTTATATTATTTTTTAATGGGACTTTTTTCTGGCCTTACTTTGCTTATTTTTATTTTTATATATCACTTAATATTTGCAAATTTATTGAAATAAGTACATTTTTTTTCTTCTTTTGATGTGATGTATTGCAACCAACTGAATTGTAGAGCTGATTTTTTTAGCAATGTAAACAAAGCTAAATGAAAAAACAGATCCAGTTCAATATGCAGTTAAATAAAATTGAGGGCTCTTTGGACTGAACTTAAGTGCATATATTATAATACATCGTGACGAAAATTAATAGAAATGCTAAATACTTTGAACTTGTTACCAACTGAACTTTTGTTGGAAATGACTTGTAATGTATTACAACACATTACATGAAAGAAAGTAAAATATTTTAAATTTGATTGTTAAAATGCATATGTTTTTGATATACGAGCATGTATGTGTTTAAAACGAAAAGAATGTGGAGATCCATAAATTAGCGATCAAAATGTAAACGAAAACAATTTAATGCATATGCATTGTGCAATCAAAATAAATGATTTCTTTGATTTGCGCATATTCTTAAATTAGGTGTTTATTTTCAGTTCTTAATTTTGAAGCGTGGCACTAAAACGGAAAATTTGCGTTTCCAAAATTACATACTACATTAAAAAATGTATACACAACTGTGTAAATAATCATATTCATATAATATGATCTTGCTTTAAGCCCTATTTAATAGTTATTAACGATAACAAAATTATTATATTATAAACTAAAACAAAAAAATGTATTTAATTTAATCATCTGTGGGATGTTAATTATTTCATGTTGACGCAAAAAAACAACATATTGAATAATTATTTTTCGAAAAAAGTCCTTTAATAAATTCATAACAGCTGTTATACAACCACAACATACGAAAAACAACACTAACCACGTGTTATTGCAGCTTTTGCTATTACTGACCTTACCTAAAGCAAATCAAGAATTAATGCTTTGTAAAATTAACACTATTTGCATGAAGATTTTGTTTCGTCACTCAATAAACTTAAAATGACTTACTGAATGAAATTATACTAAGTCTAAGTCAGTTTAGTTTAGATACTAAGTCAGTTTAAGTTTAGATAATGCGGAATGTTGTTTGCTTTTCTATTTGACGTGAACAATTCAGCCGGCATTTCAATTTAAAGATATGAAATAAATTAAAGCATTTAAATGACTGCTTAATTTCAGAAAACATGTATATGTATGTTGGTTTAATTTATGGGATGGCGGTTTTGGGAAAATAAGAAAATAATAAAAATAATTTATTTTATTGGATACATTTTTTTAAAGAATCCAGTTTCCAGCTTAATTTGCCACTCAACTAAAAGGTTATTTTATTCACAATTAATTGACAAGTTTTTGCTTCTTTTACACATCACCACCCACAAACACATAAATCGCAAAACAAAATGTTTATCAAAGCATTGTCTTATGTATTCAAAGTCTCTCAATTAAATCACAATAAATTAAAAATAGAAAAATCAAAATATTTGCACATACAAGATCGGCCAGGAAAGCGAACGACGTTCACGAGCTTACAACCTCAACTAAACTGAACGGGCTGTTGGAAGAAGATTTTATATCGCAACTTGAAATTTGTATACTCTGTGTGTATAAACCTGTTGCGATTCGCTGCTGAATTACAATAAGTTCGGGGAATCGAAGTATTTTAGGATTTCCATTTGCTTAGCACGTTCGTGGGTTAGTGGTCTCCGCGGTTAGGATCTGAATGGTTCTCTTGATTCTCGATTTTCTTTTCTCTTCTCTTCTGCTGTTTACATACTCCCCATAGAAAATCTTATCACACCGCAAAATCGAAATTTCTAATGACTGACGATGGAGATGTCATAAAGAATGTTCATTAAGTCAGCTATTGATCCTTTGCTTTCACAGGTATAACATTATTCTTTACAATGCTCAATGGAATATTCACATACATATTTTTATATTTTATTTGAATTCAGAAACAATTCGACTGCATCTAGATTATTTCAACTATTCTCTAAAAAATTGAATGAATTTTAATGCAGTTGATATTGAACTCATAAAATTTGCTTGCAGGTTGGTAATTTCACGAATTGTATTCAACGTCTTATGCTAATTATGTAGGTGTATTAGCATATTTTAAATACGCTACAGGTTGCTTATCTTCGCCTAGCAGCAAAGATATATATTATGTCAGGTTGAAATCTGAACCTAGATATGAACAGGAGATATAAAAAAATGGGTTTTCTAACTCTTGGTTGCGCAAGAACTGGATTCATATTTTCATATAGTAAACCAAAAGAAAGAGGCTTCGTAGAGTTTTGATTTGTAAATTTGAATGGGACAATTACCTTATTATTATCACGAAGTCATATCTAGAAATTATAAATCATACATATTAGTTGTTCAACTTTAAATTTGAGCTAGTAGATTATGAATTTCTTGCTTTAACCACTTACATGGAACTTTACCAAAGAAGATTGGTGACAATAGATTTGTATGCATACAAATTTAAAATTTCCAAGATATTATCAGTTACTATATTAAGATATTATATCTTGTCGTTGATATAATTTTTGACATTTGAATACTGAAGATATTTTCGTTCGATTAGGTATGAAAAACTACAAGTACTTTCATCTAAAAAGCAATTTCATCTTCCTAATCAAGAACTCTCTCTTCTCTAATTTTTGGATTTTTGCTTTTTGCCATGTAGTGTGTTCTAATTGTTTACATACATTTTTATTCATTTTTCAAAAAAAAATTATAATTTTGAGTTTTACCCACCGCGGACTGTAGAGGACGTGAGTATATCGAGAATCAACCTAAATGATGTTCTTCAAAAATATTATTAAAAGAATCATGAATGTGTCGCCCTCTGTAAAAGCCTTGTTTTTTTAAAAAATATGGAAACTAAAATCTTTATTGAAAAAGGCTGTAATCGTGTCTTGTGGAAATAGTTACCCTCCCTTTGTTGCTTACCGCACATTCAGAAAAAAAAAAACAAAGTACATCCACAAAGAAAACAAATCTTTATTTAGTACTAACTCAATGATTTTTTAAAAAGCCTACAGTTAACTGTAGAACGTAAACGTAAATACCTTCAGGTAATTTTTGTGAAACATTATTCATAAATTTTAAGTTATTTAAAAGTATTTGCCCATACAGGGTAATTTAAGCGAATAGGAATCCTGTTCCAATTTTGTCACCTTGGCAATAATTTTCGGATCGGCTTGAGTCACAGATATAAACTTATCGCACATCTTCTTCGGTACCTCATCTGGTAAGCCTATTGCAAAAAATTAATTTAAGAGATTTATCATATTGATGATTATTGCGTCAATTACCTTCGAAGACACACATGTTCGCATTTGCAGGAAACATCAGCTCCTTTGTGATTTGCCTTATTTGACTCTTATGAACTCGACACATGTTTCCGTAATCCAAAAACATAACGTAAAATGTGTCGTCTTTCATTTTGTCCAAGCAGACAGCGCGATACCATTCTTTGTCCTCGTCATAAATTGCCAAGCATATTTCATCAATACTAAAAAGAAAGATAATTGAGTACTTAAGTGAAGAATATCAGATAAGTCGTTACCTCGGACTGTACTCCCCAACTTTACTTAAAGATGCACAATATTTGGATACCAATGGTAGGTACTCCAATTCTAGCTTATTAAGATATTCTTTGTTTGAGAAATCACATCCGGATATGAATCCTTTCGAAATTGTGCTACTATCAAGTACCAGAACAGGTACATTGTCCCCACATGAAATGGGAATGATTTCCAAGTCCTCTAACGTAAAAATCTTTGATTGCACCTTATCTGGTAGAACTATTTTGTTGCTAACAGATTTCTCTGCATTCGATGGTTCTTTTTTTTTCCCTTTGGGCGAGTCAAATAATTTTTCAAACAGCATGGGCAAAAGCTGTTTGTTTAGAGATTGCTGATCTGGACTCATCAAATTTAACTCCACACCTTCCTCCATGTTTGGCTCAAATTTTAGAATAAATTCGGCACCCTTTTGTTGGCATTGTTGAAGCATACCTAGAGCTTTATTTTCAAGGTATGGCGTTGCAACATTTGACAAGTACATTAAAGCGACCTTTTTCGTATGACATGGACACGAGAGAATAAACATGTTTGGCTTTCGTAGAGTTTGCCTACAGACCTTCAATTCAGTTCCAGTATCTATATTGACCACCAGCAGTTTGTCATTCTTTGGTTCTTCGAGGACTTTTCCGCGGAAATATACATTTTCGTTCTTCGCAAGAATAATGGCACCAATCTTACAGCCATCACCGGTGAGTGCATTACAATCTTCTGCAGCGGAGGTAAATATATTCGCGTAATTTTTAGTGGATACCAGAGAAATGAAAACCTCACAGTGGCTCACAACTTCTGTTATGTATACAGAGCTGCCACATATGAGAGGCTCCACCCAGTCACTTTGAGTGAAACTGAAATCCTTGTCATTTACATAGAAATTAAATGCCTCGACTTCTGCAAGCTTGCTACCATCAGTCAGCTGTAAGGAGCAGGGCACGCTGTTGGTTCGCTGAGTTTTGTTCTTTTGGTATCTGAGTATGTAATCGGATTGACTTTTTAGACAGTCAGGAAACTGTTTGCCTTCTGATAGAACTCTTCCCAGTTCTGCAACAAATACCTGCATGGGTATGCTTTTGTACTTATCCGGTACTTCTAATAGCCGTTCAACTAAAGAAATTCGACCAATGTCTATAAGAAACACAAGATAATCGTTTCTATACATGCTCATCACCAAGGCACGTGCCCAGCCGTGCAAAGTGAGCGCGGCAACGAATTCTCCCTCATCATAGGGCTTACCAATGGCGGATCTACTTCTTGCTTCTGAATTTAAGCACTGATTCATTTCTTGCAGTTGTTCCATAACTTGTTGATTTTTAAAGCAAAATAAAGCATGTTGACCTTCACTTGAATACTTAACCAAAGACGCCATCGGACCACTTATAAACATTTCCATCGTTAATCCAGGGGGACTTGGAAGAGTGGCCACCTTTTCTTCAACAGCCACGATTCCATTCGGTTCCACGCCAGTAACGCGAATAGTTAACACCGACTCCACAGCTGTTGGCTTCTGGTAGCGAATACGAAAGGAATAAGTATTTAAATTTCGCATTATTGGTATCGGAGAGCGAAGATCTTTGTACGGCACCTCAATGGTATTACCGTAATCTATCAGCAGTACCGTTACCACTTTCATTTGGGGTTTAATTTCTTTAATTTCTGCGCGATAATAGAGATGTTCAAATGGCGCAGCTATAAGTGATCCCACTTTTATCTCCTCACTGCTGCATCGATCGGTGTTTACATCAATATTTCGATTTATTTCCGCCAAAAGTTTCCGTAGTGGACCCTCGTATCGACACTCTGTCACCCAGACAATATCCGAGCTATCGGGATCAACATACTGAACAACGCAGTCAAAGAAATCGTCCTTGGGATAAGGGTACATAACGCGCCAGGGAGCATTTCGTGCATCAACTTTGAACACTTCCGACAGGCTCGACTTTGCTGAATTGTTAAGACCATTTGGATTATTTTTTGGATTTAGAGCGAAGTCGATGTCGCCGGGAATTTTTATTGGTGTGATCTCCGAGTTTTTACCTTCTATATTGTTATTCGTTGGCGTCGAACACTTTAAAGGGTTACGAGCAAGCGATTTCGGTGTCCTGTTAGTATCATTAGGTGTGCGGGTGCGAAGAGTCTCATTATGCATTGATCGATTTGCAGTTATGGTGTCATTTAATCCGAGTTCTTTGATTGGTACTAAGATCCTAAACGACAAAACAAAGCAGATGTATGGTTTGAATAACATATATTTGCTTCTTCTTATCTTAGTTAAAAAGTGGGTAAAGCGGAAAATATGCATCATTGTGTGCTAAGATTTAATTGTTACTTTAGCAACAAAATTGTTATCCTTGTTTTCACGTGTTTTAATCAAAAGAGTCTGGCTATCCATTTTATTTTTATGAAATCAATCGAAAAGGAAAACAATCATTGTGTTCATCCATTATTCAAAGAATGCATGTCATATTTTCAGAGGGCGCAATAAACGTTTGCTCTTATTAAAAAAGTGGTACATAAAAATATACCCCGCATATGGTAGATTTTAAACGATTTTGAAAGTGACTGTTTATGTTTAAGGTAGGTAAGCCTAATTATATCCTCCAAATTAATTTGCTTAATAACGAACAAGGGAAAATAAATAGTAAATTGTGTGCTGCTTATAACATAATTTAAATAATATAATAAAACATTTAAAGAAGATCCCGAAGGTTAGGTAGAGCGTCTACAAATTTATTCAATGCAAGTACTGCATATGTACATGTACAAAACAGCGTCGTTTGTCGGTATCATAATAAAGGACACCACGTTGCTTGGGCCAATTACGGAAGAGTGAATCTAGGTTCTTCGTAATCCACACTGCAATTTAACGTGAACCCCTGAAATCTCAATTCGGCAGGCTGATCGTGGGCATATTACAATGTGGTTGATACTAAAGAATCCAGAAGAAGACAACACTCAACTGTTTTTTGTCAATTCTAAGACCACATGTCACACGATCTATAAAACGGACCATCCTTTGCCCAATGATGTTGCATAGGTCTCGGTGCTCCTTCAAGGCCAGCTACGAATTCACAGCATTGTTCAACGCCAGAAAAGGAACAAAAACTTTTAAAAAGGGAAACATTTTAGGCATGGTATGAAAGTCAATATGAAAATCAATTGTATTTATAAATAAATATTTAAAGAAAACATACAAAAGTATATAAAAACAGTTGAAATGGATGGTCTATATGAATTATATTACTACCGTTCTTAGAAAACAGCAATAAAAGAAGGAAAACTAATTTTGTTGCATTTATAATAAAATCTAGTGGTCTTAAGAATTACTCACGGCATTTGAATGCAAACGTTTTTATGTACTCTCCAGTCGAGGATTTGACAATTTGTTGAACAATACGTTTCATTACACCTTTGGCACATTAGAGCAGCTGCCTTGCCACACAAATTGCAAACGTCAGTCATGTTCAATTTACAAAAATTTTGCAGTAATTTTTTAAATTTTCAGATTCTCTCAGATATTTAATTTCAATTATTCGCCTAAACAAAGCACAAACTTTAATGTAATTTAAACGATCCAACAAGGCAAAGTAAAAGCGCGTGCAGCTTATATTTATGTGACTGTTCGATTTTCGAATAACGGTTTTTCTCTACCATTCGAAGTTTTACAACCACCTTAGATGAGTCGTTAGTACAAGCGTATCAGAAACCAATATCATCATTAAGGAAACCAATAAGGTTTTTGATATGTATGCTACAAATATGTCATGCAATTGTTAAATATAGATTTGATTGGATAACCAAAACACATTCCGTTTTCAGTACATTTATACACTAAAAACTGGTTATTTCTCGGTCAATTTGACCACAAAGAACAAATTATAATTCCAGGATTACGAATATTAAAAATATGCTTTATTTAGTTATGAGGCTGGCGAACCAGGGAGGGAGTGAGCCTGAGCTGGCTGATACGCTGCCTTCAGTCATTAAGATCAAGCACCCTTACATCCGCTATTACATGGGCTTTGTATTGGAGATTTTTCTCCTTTTTTTAGAACCAGGAGGCTTGGATTCGAAGACCGGGGATCTCCTGCCCAATATACAAGATAAGCAAATTCCTATCTTTTATTTGTATATTCATTCATTGCAATTTGTAAAAATGCATATAACCCTTCTTGTACATACATATTTCACAAGCCATAGCGATCCGAATATATGTATGTACATATAATTTTGATGACACTAATATCATGGAATAATTTGATTTTGTTGTTTTCAAGCGTTACCCCAATGATATATGTATGTATGAATATGGTTGACGAAAACATTACATTTGTAGGCGGTTTGCGGGATGTTTGACTCTAGTGTGGGTAAAGATTCAGGAACTGACCGCCGTTTTGCTGTTTTTGTATGGTTAATGTAAACAGGTATAAGCAAAATGATAAATATGTTTGATCAATCTTCCATAACTTTCAGATAAAAGTTTATAATTTTTAAAAATAAATAATAATAAATAAGCGTCAAGTTCGTGATTTGACTTGGGGATATAAGCTGTGAAACTGTACATCCCCTAGCCTATTCATCACAGATTCACACACAGTGGTTGAATGCGGGTTTATTTGGAACAGTTAAAAATTTGGAAACAAATCTATAATTTCTTCTGGTTTCAAAATGTCGATAGGGAAAGGATAATTGTTCAATTGAATTGTTTCCATATATTTGGAGGTTTTGCCGAGTGTTTTAAAAAATATAAACAAAGCATACGGGGATATGTGTACACAAGATATACATTATCATTATTTTTAATCGATTAAGCTTAGTGTTTTTCTTTTTAATTAAGTAATGCACATTTATATTACATAAAAACAAAGTTATTAAATATCTCAATGGCACTATTCGTTCACTCCGTGATGAGGGTAAAAACATTATGGGCTGACTTGATGTATGTATTCCACTGAAACAAAGAACGATTATTGGATATATTCTCTTAACGACCATACTTGGTGAGAAGCCGCAAAGGGTTGTTGTTACCAATTTCAACAGAGAAGTCTCCGAATGGAATTGTGTTTCTTCCCGCAAAGCTGCCTTAGGAGAAAAATGCATACGTACATACATATGTATGTATGTAGGAAATTATTTAATATTCAATGATTGTAAATTATATAATGGTTGTCATTAATATATAATAATAATAGAGTGGCACAACAGCCCACAAGGTACCAGGGCCTAGCTTCTAAAACAACTGTAAAGAGGTGGTGCCGTGAAAAATTCGAGGTGTTCCGTTCGGGAATCGAACCTAGACCTTCGGCGAGTGAGTCGAAGCACTTTCCCACTACGTCACGGCGACAAAAAATATGAATGCAATTTCGAATACAATTACAAATGGCGTGAATAAAATATTAAAATTGCAACAGTTAGAGTTTTTCCACATATATGTCGAGAAGAGACAGTTATAAAACCGCGAAAAACCAAATCCAAGCGGGTTGTCGAACTTACCACGCCCATTTTTTTCACAAATTGTTACGATTTTCATCATTTGCTACATCTCACGTAAATGAAAGTTGTTCTCCGAGAACAAATTATATGAAATTTTGTCTTTTGTGAATTGAACACATATTGCACAACATACATGCATTGGTTTTACATATTAAAAAAAAATATTTGAATCTTTAATTCCTGAATAATATGAATTGAAGTGAGAGTGAACTGACGGTGATATAACTATGTATATTTCAATTTAGCGATACAGATACATATGTATGTATGTGTCTATGAAAATACCAAAACAATTTATAACGTAGGAAGGTAGGTAAATAAAGCGTTTATTTAGTTTGCAACTTTTTCGTGATATACAATTTTCTGGTAAATTTATTTTTTATTCTTAAACTTTGCTTCATCCTTAGGGGTGTGTGGTTTTTTGTCATGTTGATTTTCCTTAAATGTTTTGGGTGTTTTCTTCACTTGTTGATATTCCTTTGGGGTATCGCATTTTTTCACTTGTTGATTCTTTGTTTGTGGAACCTTCGGTGAACTTGAGGGCTTTTCTGCTATGCCAATTGTTTCATACACTTTTGCAATATCAAGTGCTTCGCGCAATGTTAAATTAGTTCCCACATTGCAGAATTTTTCAAAAACAATCCCATCAAACGCGATTATAAATTTATCACGCAATATTTCCTCAGAGCTAATGCCAAATTTACAATTAATTGCAAGCCGGCATAGTCGCTCATGCCAAGACGTTGCATTTTCACTCTTTTGCTTTCTTGCGCCATAAAATGTTTTCCTTTCTTTTAAAGTAATGACTGGAGGCGTAAATAGACCACTAAATACTTCCAAAAGTTCTTCATATAATCTGTCGTTTACTGAACTCGGATAGCAGATATTACGCACCCGTTCATATGTGCTGGGGCCAACGGAGTTAAGGAGAAGTGCCTTCTTCTTGTTCGGGTCTACAACATCAGCTGCAATAAAATAGTTCTCCAACCTTTCCTTGTAGGACTCCCACGATTCTAACTTTTCATCGAACGGAGGCACTGTTGCAGCCATTTTTAATCGCGGAAAATTATTGGAACTCTTCTACACTGGAGAACAAATTGACAAAAAGTGATGAAGTTTTTCGAGTGGGATCTGAACAATAAACGAAGCTTTTGCGTGTTACCACTGATCGAAATACAAATATACGTACTTGGTACATATAACTTTAAGTGCCAGTCGATTCAAAATGGTTGGGTAACCCCAGATCAAACATTCTTTTACTGTTTTAAAGTGACTTAAAAATAGTTTCCAATTAATTCCTATTTCTTGCTACCATAACTTGAAATCTATGCGGTCGCCGTGACGTAGTGGGTATGTCATCGACTCACACGTCTAGGTTCCAGCTTCTATTCCCGGATGGAACACCTTGTATTTTTTCACGGCACCACCTCTTTCAATTTGCAAAGAGTACGAAGTCTATGAAAAGAGATTTAAGAAGATCTCGCCGTTCGAAGTCGGCAAGAAAAAAGTGTAGGTCCTTTCTTATCGTGAGAGAACAGTAGAAGTTGCCCTGGTCCCTTGTGGGCTGTAGTGCCACTCAATTATTATTATTAACTGAAACTCTATAAAGGTATCGCACGTTTTCGTGCGACGTGGTTGTGGGTCTTGCCGCAATGTCGAACGAAATTGAAAAAGGTGCTAACGATCTCTTAAGCAATGACTTTGACAAGGATTAGATGGTAAATGATGATCCTAAACCGAACGAGGGTATTTCAGAATAAATGTGAAAAACTAACTTAAATGTATTGAATTCTTAGTCCTTGTTATTTATTAAAATAAATGGCAACACTTACGATCATAATTAACAAATTATAACTTATAAAGCTTTTCTAAGTTTTGCTTAAATGGGAGTTCACAATTATGACTCATGTTTTATCTTTCAAACACAAAATTCAAGACGCGTTCTTAGTCCCAAACCCAAAATAAATAAAAAAAAACGTTATCTTGAATGTTTGTTTATTTTATGCACATACATATCTACATTCGTATATCATAGTCCTATAATTACTTATCCTGTTGTTTCTTCTTTACGTACTGTTTTTTTGGTTTGGATTCGTCTTTGACATGATCTTGTTGCTTGGTGTGAGAGCTGTCTTTACTTTTTTTTTCGTATTTCTGTGGTGTTTGCTTGGCTGTAGGTTTTGGGCCAAAATCTAATGTTTCATACACTTTTGCAATTTCCAATGCTTCCGACAAAGTTAAATTTAAGCCAACATCACAAAACTTCTCAAACACAGCTCCCTCAAATGACGTCACAAATTTATCACGCAATATCTCTTCGGTACGAAGACCAAATTTGCAATTGATTGCAAGCCTGCAGAGACGTTCATGATATGCAGCAGCTTTTTCCCGTGTGCCTTTGTAAGCGTTGTAAAATGATTTTCTCTCTTTGAAAATAACTATTGAAGGAGTAAATAGCCGGCTAAATACTTCCAAAAGATCTTTATATAATTTGTCATTCACTGAGCTCGGATAGCAGATGTTTCGCACTCGTTCGTATATGGTGGGACCTACGGAATTAAGTAGAATTGCTTTCTTCTTATTTACATCTTCTATGTCCGCTGCGATAAAATAATGTTCCAGTCTTTCTAGATAACTCTCCCACGATTCCAGTTTTGCATCAAACTGTGGAACTGCTCCGGCCATCTTAAACTGTTGCGTACTGAATACAGATATGAAGGAATGTAACTGAACAGTGATTAACTATATCTATTTGTAGATGATTTGCAAATACAAGTACGATTTCATTCTAAAAAGCGCTTTGTCAAGGTTGCCACTTGCTGTTATCCCTCCAGTACTTTTGGTATCAAACATTAAGAAACGTTTCACAAGATGCGAAAAGAATTAAGGCAGTGTCTAGGTTATGTGGATATATGATACTTCTCTCATAGACCTCACCCCGTCGAAATTAAATGAAACTTTGCCCCTGTCTGTCGAATAGCGATTACAATACTAAGGTACTAAGATATTTATTATGCTCAATTGGAAGTTCAATCTATAATACATCAGCGGGCAGGAAAAAATACAGCTTTCAGCAATTTATGAAAATAGAGCTCAAAAGTCGGTCCTGAAACTTAATTGAGTTCAGTGGACGAATTAGACGCCATGACAAAAACTCTTAATGCTTCAAAACTGAATAAAGTTCAAAAACTGGCATATATGGAATAGTGGCTACAGGCGTCCTGATGTAAACAATCTTGGGTACTGAAAAGATGGATGTTCGTTTTTCACTGTTAGAAGACATGCTTCTACACTCTTCAAGCTACTGAGGCCTTACAAAGGCTTCTTCAGTAAATATTCATGGTGTGCGTTATATTTTCGTTTCACGAGTAAAGAGGTCTCATAGTTTCTCATAGTTTATTTCCGCCGAACGGTCCAAAGTTTGTCATAGACAATTAAGTGTCCGAATGAAGAAATGCCGCTTAAAAAAAAAATAAGAAAAATCTTGGACCTTTATGCGACGTTTGTAAAATCATTCTTGAGAATATTGTGCGAAACTCACAAATTAATGTGAATGAAGCGATCATCGAGCAATCAATGACAAGTTTGCATACATTGAAATGGAAGGAGTTCAATTGCATGTAAGCAAGGAAAAACTGCAGTCATCAAGGAAGGATTGTTTTAATTTTAGGACGTACAAATGAGAGATATACTTTATTTCCAATTCAAATATATACAAAGTAAACACATTTATCTAAACCTTCCTGAAATAACGATGGGCTCCTCTTCTTAAAGCTAATCTAAGTTATATACAAAATATTTGGAAACAAATGACAAGTACATTATATCTTAAGCTACCGTCCATCCAAGCGAGCAGTGTCTGTAAATAAGATCTTGTTCCTTAAAGCCGCCTTTTGATATTCCACGAGAACAATATCATTTTGTCCTTTTCGTAAACAATTCTTAGGTATATACATTGTAATTTGGGGACCAACCAAAGGCCAGTAGCGTCCCAAATTCAAGCCGTTCACAAAGAGCACCCCCTTTCCCCAGCCTTCGGTGTCAATGTATGTGTCCGTTGGCTCATTTCTTAAAGTTAACACACCATAAAACACTGCTGGACCTTTTAAAAGAGTTCCATTTTGCCCTGAAGTTGGGCCATGTACATGGTACAGTTCCAACAGGTTTTGTATTTGCTCACTCTCAAGTGGAATTGACGTTGATGTCCAGTCAAGAAGTTCCTTCTGAGATCCATCCAACTGTTGTATAGTGACTGAATTCAGGATGCCTTTAGTATCATTAGCCACGTGGAAATTGATGCGACCCTGATTTTCAACAAGAAGCTGCAATTTCTCACCAACTCCAGCATTTAAAGGTATGGTGTTAATTCCATTTTGACGGGATAGTGTGCCAATAAATATTTTGTCTACATACACTAAGGCACGATCACGAAGATCATTAACGGTCAATAAAGTTGGATCCGTCTGTAGAGTTGGCAGATTTGTCTCATATAGAACAAGACCTGAATATTGGTTGAGCTCTTCGAATGTTTTCGGAAACTTCCCTTCTACCTTTGATGTTGACAATATTCCCAAGACATGCTCGGAGAGCATATCTGAAATCGCTTCAAGGGTTATTTCTCCATATCTTGTTTTAGCGCTCTTTGTGGGAACTTCCAGTGATGGCATGCTCATAAACTCCTGAAGAACTTCTCGAACGAGCATGTATTTAGGAGTCGGATCACCAGCTTCATCCATAACGGCATCGTAATCGTAGGATGTTATATCGGGTGTATAATTGCCATAACCCCAGTCATTTGCACCTGCTGTGAAGCCAAAGTTTGTTCCGCCGAAGAACATGTAAAAATTCACACTTGCTCCATAGTTTAAAATTTTTCTAAAAAAAAAAAACATAAATTAACGTATACACAAATAATTAAAACATTGTGTGTTTCAATTAAATAAAAATACTCTCCCTCGTAATATAAAGTAAAATTGTAAGGATATTATAGGTATTTACATACAGTACGTGGGAAATTGCAATTACTTTTTCGGCAGGGCTGTGAGACTCATTCCATATGAGCGAGTATGACGCATGAAAGCAGGTTAAGCTTTATTTGAAAATATAGTAAGACTCGCTTTCCTGGAAAATCGCCGTTGCTAACAGAAGAATTCTTCATAAATGCAACTGTTGAAAAGTGTGCTATAAGAATGACTGCTGACACGAACCGGACTCAAGATATGTATTTATGCATACTAAGCCAACTTTCAATAAATAAAGTTTGAAGCGACTTTGAGATTTTGTTTAATTTTAAGATGCTGTTATTGATTGCATTCAAAATGTCGAGATGGTGACCAATCCGAGCTTTGATTAGATACAGATACATATTGCGATTCATCAGGCGCTAAGTCTTTGTTCTCGATGTGTCAACATCAACTCAGATCTTAATTGCAACTATGGTAAAAACTGGAATATTAGAAGAACTAAGTAATCAAAACAGGACAACAACTTTAAACTCGGGAAAGGGAATCACTAAAGAGCAAGAATCGAATTTGACTTATAATAGTTAAACTTTTGACGATTTTCAAGAGACCATCAAGAAGTTGCCATTGATGTGCTGGGTTTGACGACGCCATCAAGAAAGAAACCACGTCGAACCGTGGCTTTTGTGCGCTCATGCAGATGCAGCTTAACTTGAAGCCTGAAGACCTCAGCTGTTCGTGAACTGTTAAACGGCGATTAGGGCACAAATTTCCCTGTTGAGTCATAACCGCCGATGCCGCAGTTCCAGGTTCGATTCCCGGACTGAACACAACGCAATTTTTACGGCGCCACCTCTTTCAAATTGTTGACAACACTCAAAAATTACTAATTGTCAATTAAAAGCTTCTCAAATCTGGCCGTTCGGAGTCGGCAAAAAAATGTCGGCCCTTCTACTAGTGAGAGAACAATAGCACGCACAACAAGAGCATCTACAACATGTAGCAGATGCAGAGTCTAGGCCCTGGTCCCATGTGGGCTGTGGAGCCACTCAATTAATAACTGAAGAATGTCCCCTTACTAACCTAAGTGCACTGGCTACAAGTGCTCCATCTCTTCTCTGATTTTCCTCTTGCCAATGAGTCAGCCATCCAGGATAGAACTCAGAGTTAACAAGAGGTCCATGAGGTTGCACAGACCTTAAAATCGTCCATATATCATCAATTTCGTGAACTGCATTTGGATTATCTTTAGATTATAATATCATCAGTACATATCATATAACTTACTTCTGTCTATCCCAAAATCTGTTGTGGCAAAGACACCTTCAATCTTACCACAACTTATTCGGTCATTTGGAATATCTGTCGTGAAAAGTAACGCCTTTCCCTGAACGTACTTTTCTGTTTCATCGCGCAGCCAATTCAAATAGTTCTTGTCACAAGCATCGAAGACTCCGTATTCGTTTTCAACTTGTACCATTATAATAGGTCCTCCATTACTGTAGAAGAATCTTTGCATTCGTCTCATTAAGTTGTAGTACCAGAGTGCCACCTCATATTTGTAGTCAGGATCACTGGTCCTTGGTTTAATGTAGGGGTATTTTGTAAATAACCAGTATGGCAGCCCACCCTAAAAAATAAGCGACGGATCAACTTTAAAGGTGGTTGATCTAAGTTTTGCAAATCTTACATTATCGCGTTCAGCACAAATATATGGTCCTGGCCGCAAAATGACATATAAATCTTCCTCTGCTGCGATTTCTATGAATTTCTCAATGTCTGCGATTCCATTGAAATTGTACACATCCTCCTTTGGGTTATGCAAGGACCACTCCACATATCTATTAAAAACTTGTGTAATGTCAGTTTTCATCGAATTTTATTGTAAATTACGTATCGACGGCGTTTAGACCAGATGCTCGCATCGTCCTTAACCGGTCTCGCCAAACTTCGGGAAGTGCACGAAAGTAATGAAAAGAACCCGCCACATATCGAAAAGGTTCCCCATCCTTAAGAAAGACATCTTGGTCATAGTCAATAGAAAATTTGCGGTTTTTTAATGCCTATTAATAAATAAAGTGAATTAATTTGTTTAATTTGTCGTTAGAAACTGTAAATAAAATTGAATAATAAGTATAAAATATTTATTTAGAAATAGTGAAATTTAGTAAAGAGAGCCTCAGAGTTGACAATTATTCAAACACGACAATAAATATTAGCCAGAATGTCTGGGCTATGCATCAAATAGGAAGAGGCCTTATAATTTCATGGATTAAATGTATGTTTCAACCGCCAAGTTATAAGCTCATTTAATGAAGTTTTAAATCCTTTTTTTTGTGAAAAGTGGCTGACCAAGTTCTTCGCAAATAAGGAGAGGGGCTTCTACGAGGGGGATATTATGAAGTGGCCGTCTAGATGGAAACAGATTATCGAACAAAACGACGCATATTTGAACTAAATCCAATCACTGTAAGATTTTTTATGAAGCATTGAATGAAGAACAAAAAAGCGGCAGGGAGATATTTAACAACCTTATATTTCAACCTAGCTGGTAAATTATGTTTTGAAAAATACTTTAAAGTTTCATCGTCCCTTGACGATCACATGAGCAAGTAGTTTTCATAAATAGGAGATCAATCTAGTAACGAGCATTCATTATGTTTTCATTTGAAGACTTCCACACGATTTTGAGTAGCGTAGTGAAAGATGGTTATGTCAGTTACGAATATCAACAAGGCAAAAACTACGATAACCAGGAAAAAGTTCGTCTAATTTTACAAGTATGAAATAAGGCTAAAGAGATACCCAAGATTATGGGCATGTTCGCTGCCGAGATTGCTCACTCTGCCTCAGAGACACTTGCTTTCACTTAAGCCATGCCATAGTAAAAATAAATAAAAGTCGATGTCTTGACTCGGTCGCCGTGGCGTGGTGGATAAGTAAGTCAACTCGCACGTTAAGATTCCAGGTTCGGACGGAACACTGAATTTGACATAATTTTATATAATTTTTGCGTAAGCCTTCGGATTTTCGTTTGTTACAAGTATGGAAACAACTTTACCTTAATTGTCAGCTTAAAATTTGCTCATGTAATGTCGCTTAGAGTATTTCGATTTGAAGAATAAAATATGAAAACATTGAAATATGTATGTTGTTTCGTGAATGAAGAATATAAAACAATAAATATCAGATATATGAATCACTTCGCAGACCTTTTCTTTAATCATAGTAACTATGTTATAATTAAATCATTTTCCATAGGAAAATAAAAGTGAAGCATAAAATCAATTCTCCCTTCAATAAATACACTTTACATGGTATGATAGACTTTTTATTGAAATAGATCGCTATATTTTCGCTATTACAACGAACTTTATTTGACATTTTTCTGTCATGTCAACTCAATCAGATTCGTTGGGACTGTTTACGTACATGTGTGTTTGGCTGATTAAATTCTGTGCACGTTTTAATTGTGAACATATACACACGCACACACACGTCACAAACAAATCGCTCTTGCCCTTGCAAATTTGTATTTTTTTTTAAATAAATACATGCAAGACAATCAAATACATAAAAACATATAAATCAGTTCGTAAATATGTACATATATTCGTATTCACACTAACTGCTGGGCAATAGCCGCATGCGATTTCTAAGGAAATCGATCAGCAGTTAAATAAAAATCGAAAAGACATGAATTTGTGATAATGAATAAAAGTGAGATATCTTTCACTGGGCTTGTGTAAATCTATATTGATCAAAATTGCTATCAACAGTAGCCAAAGCTGATCAGCAATAAGAGTCGTTAGCCAAAGTGAGTGGTATCTGAATGATATACATTTGTATGTTTTTGTTAACCGAGTTAAAATAAGAATTTAACAATGAATATGTTTATACTGATAATTTATTTTATCAGTAAGCAGGCTTCCTTATTATAATGTGATACATAAAAATAAATTACAATTATATATTATTATAATTAAACGAAGAACTTTGAAAGAAGAAATATTTTTTTATTGTGGCGGTTAATATGTATATATAGCAGAGTTTCCTTATAAAACAATAAAACAAATTATATGGTTTCGGGTGGATTGTTTTAATATGATGAACTTAACATTTTGAAATATACAATTTCAACCATGTACACGGCGACTCAACAAGCGCTCTTTCGCTTATGTGTATGTACATATACGTATATGTACACGATCATTTTCATTTCAAGAGTCATTCTTCAAAGGGTTTATGCATCATTACTCGGGTACCTAAAATATTTTCCTTCTTTGAAGTTGAATAAAGAATTTAGCTTATTATTAGAGCGAATGTTCTTGTTTTTTTGTCTATTGAAAAAACATTATAAGTTTGAATTATATTATTATGTATTTATATATGTATTTACGACCACTATGATTCAATGTCTTGAATAAAAATGAACAAATCAACTATTAATGTTTACAACATTTAATATTTTCTTTGGCAATTCTATCAACTTGTAATAGGACAAAAAGAAGACGGTAATTTGTATAAAATGTTCTTGGATGCAATTTTAACATATTTGTAAGTGTAAGAGATACAAGTTATTACTCGCCAATTAAACAAATACTCGTATTAACACCAAATGTTTATTAAGCTCTCATGGATGTTTTTGTTTATGAAAAATTTATAAATTGAATAAATAAGCGTATTGTATTGTTAGAATAAAAAATATTATATTGAGGATAAGCAAGGATGAAAATCTTGTGTTTATTTAACTGAATAAATCGAAATCAAATTTTGATAAAAGACGAATACTGCAACAATCAGCACCTTTAACCAAAATTAGATTACTTTCGTAAGTACGGCCGATAACAATCAGTATTAAATATGTGTTAATCGGGTGGATAGGATCAAAGCGTACATTTCCAATGTAGATAAAAGATTTGAATGGCTTGACGATAATGCTATAATCTATAAGTGTTATTTTTCTTGTAATCGATAATGTGTATTCTGCTGAATGTCACATACATAATTCTTTTTAACTTCTTTTATACATATACCAAAATTCAGTAACGGAAAAGTAGGTATATACCCTACAATTCCTGATTTCGTAGGCAGTAATCATCGATGAATTGAATGAACCGAATAAGAAATCACGAAACTCAAATAAAACATAATATACGAATCACTTTATTTTTCTATCTTCATAAAATGAAACTATTTTTTCTAAGACACCAAATTAATATTCACAGCTTAATACTTTTTTAACACCAACATATCTATTGGCATTATTAATTCGCATAGAATTATTAAAATATCGATCCGGGTATTCTTGCATTAACAACACACATCGAACTAAGAAAATAAAGAATTCAGATAAGACTACGCTAAAACCAGATTTTTTTCACATTCATCCATTTGATTTGAATATTTTCAGGACATTAACTTTACAAACAAGTAACACAACTCTCAAATGACACTTTCACTTTGCACTAGCAATTCAATTAAAAACTTAAAATGTTATACATTTAAGATATTAAAAAAATATTTTTCACATTTACCAACCATTGCTTCAGTATGGCCGAGGACAAGTCGCATTGTAAATGCGATGGTCACCGCAATCATGAGCGCAGCCATCGTCACCAGAATAAGATGAACACTACGCTTCATAGCCACAACTCAAACGAGAAGTCGCCTTCAAACCTCAGAACGTCGTGTTTCGTTGTCGCGTCGAGGTTCACAACCAATTCATGAATGCTTAGTATGCGGATCGCACAGTGCGGGCACCAACTTCTTTAGTTGAAGGTTATTCGGCTTACGCGTATGCGAACGATCAAATCAACTGGCGATCATAATGTCACCACCTAACTTATTATATTCTATATCATTGTAGATTATTTTCGAGTCATAATCGGATTTGAATTTTTTATCGGTAGTTGTTTGTGCTTCTTTAAAAGTGTGGTTGAGGGTTTACATTCAATACAATCGGAAGTTGCTCCTGAAACTTTAATTTAACGTTTTTTTTATGAATAAATAACAAAATAATTCATTTACGTATCCATCTGTCTCATGTCAAAAAGTCTTAATGAAATAATAATTAAATATCCTAAGCTTCTTCAAATCACGTGAGATAAGATAAATGCTATTAATATTAGTAAACGTCCAAAAATTGTCAATTCAAAATGGACGGGCAGACTCAACTGATTCGTTTTTTGTAGTATTTAGCTCAATGTTAACATATGATACAAACACGATTTCGCACGTCACGCCAATCTCAATATGCTGAGCTTTTCGATTCGATTCTAATCTATCAATAATAGCGCTATCAGTTTTTATTCGTATTTCTTTTATTGAACAAAAAAACATTTGTATCTGAATACTACCGCATATATGTTTGAATCAAATCTTATTTATCTTACTTTCCGACGGAATATTATTTACTACTAATTTTATGTTTTTGCGAAATGCATTCACAATGCATATGCCTTTAGTAGACGATAATAAAAGAACAGTTAAGTATAATTAGTTAGTTAGCCAAGACAAATAATTAATTCGGTGCTGCTATATTAAAAAATGAATGAGGACCTATTACTTACTTCTACAGGAACTGCTTGTGTTGTGCGTATTATTTTTCTCAATGGTAGGGGGATCTAAAGTTTGCTCTGAACGGCGAAGTTTGTGCAGTTTTTAGAAGCGAATTAGTACTCAATAAGTGTGAGTACACCGCGTGAGTCGATGCACTTTGCTACTTAGCCATGGCGGCTAAAATATGAAAAAAATGTCTTTTACTTTTACTTAATTAAAAATCCTAAAATATCTAAGATTTCAAAATGGCAATAGTCCAAAAAACAATCCCGAAAACATTACCGAGTTGTGCGTATGGCCATGAACCTCTTTTCAAAATAACCTGCTTGGAGTTAGTGCAGAATATGGAGTAGATAGAGAGTTCCTATAATGCAAACTTTGACGAATGTTTCAAATTGTATGATTTTTTCGAGATCGTCTTCCTTGTTTTGACTTTTTACGGCAAATTTAAAAAACCTTGTGACACGAGTCTTAAATTTTGAACAAATAAAAATAATATAACCTTTTACTATGCTATGAATATACAGACCTTGACTTCATTATAAATAATGACTTTCTTTGTACTGCAGCTTACATTTACTATTATGCAAAGAAACAGGGAATAAACTTTGTATATTCATTAATTTTTTATCATGCTTGTTATTTATTAATTAGTTTGTAACAATTGATATATAACCCATCACAAAAGTCAGTTCAAAAATATAAGACATTATAAAGGAATGTAATAAAACACATATAGTGTAAGAATATGTGGTGTAATTCTTATGCTTCCTTTTCCCACTTTATTGGTTAACATAAATATAGTTGTTGACGCGGGTTGTAATTCAGCACCAATTCTTGATAGGGCTAGCACATATTCCCACCTCGGTTTTAGTGTTGAATAAATGTTACCTGATTAACAGTCAGTACACTTAGAATGAAAATTTTGTTCTCTTTAAGCTATTTAAAGAGAATGTTCATTAAAGAGCAGCACACATTCCACTCAAATGTGGTATTTAAGTTGGGTTGTGGCATTTGGCACGGCATCAGTTTAGTTGAGTTTAATCTGCAGAGCGATAAATACACATTTGGTGCGCGTCTGCTAACATAAATATATTACCATTCCTTTTCGAATTTTTTTGGTTTTCTTTAGTTTCTTTCTCTCTTCACACCAAGTGCCTCCTATCAATTGTGAATACCGCGATTAAAAGCGTATACAAGTTATCGAAGAAATTCGCTTCAAATCTACTTCACGCACAGTGCCTTATCATGTTTCGCATTTTATCTGAGAAGTGATTGTTCCAAATTTCGTGAGTGCGAGCGAAACAAATATATTTAGAAAAGAAGAAAATTAAATAAAAAATAAATACATACTTGTGGGAAAAGTGAGAATTAAAAAAAAGAGTTAAAATGATTCACGTCGGTGACAATACATGGAATTTGAGGGTTTTCATCACGGACCTTCAGGTGGAAAAGGTCCTAAGAGTTCGCGGCGATCAGCATATCGGCGGAGTTATGCTCAAGTTGGTCGATCCAGGTGAGTTGAGTTGAAGTGAGGTTGAGATGACTCAGTGAGTGGAAAGAATAAGTAGACGAAACTTCGTGAAATCACAAAAGTAAAGATAAATAAAGGAATTGGAAGTAATTAACCAACACTGCAAAAAACAGAACCATTCAATCTTTTCTTTTTCTTCGGCTTTCTGTTTTCATTTCTGTTTTACGCAATGTGTTAAGACGGAATGAACGAAGCGAAAAAAGAAAAGGAAACATAAAAAAACAACAATACAGCTGTGTTTGTTCGGCTTCCCTGGGCGTCCATGTGTTTGTGGGTGAAAAGATCAGTGCGAGAGAAACCAAAGTGGAATGCCTACTTTAATGGAAATGAAAAAAACACTCAAGGCACAGTGGTGTTCCCTGCGCCATTTGTAGATGATGACCGAGTCAAGGTTCTCTTTGAGTGGGATGACACAAAGTTTTACCATCCAGATGATCAAGGATGAAGGAGGGTAGATGGGGAGGGAGGTATACGTATGATCTCATGTTGAGATACATTTTACATGTTGGGGGTTATATCCACTTGAATAGTTATAAAACTACATGAATTCAAAACATTAAACATTAGATTGATATCCAAGAACAAAGATTGTACATAAATGAGTTTGAAATGTATTCAATTCCCAAACGTGTGAAATTGAGTGAGATGTTTTGATCTCATTCTTTGATTCTGTCCTAAATTTGGATGCAAACTGAATAAACAAACCAAGCGAGATACACATATACGCACCGTATTTAGTCCTTGCAATAATATAAATCAGCGATTGTCATCCAAAAACACCCTCGTCAAGTAAGTTTTAGGTTGATGAAAACTTTTCCAATATTTAGAGATCAGCATTTTTTGACTGGAATTAATCTCTCATCTCTTTTCAAAAGAAAAAAACACAAATACAACCTACATGTGTAGGTGGTGATATGTATTTATGTGAAATCAATATATGTCTCTACACACACACCCGCTGTATAGACGTATGAAACATGTTTGGGAATGTTTAAAGCACAAGCATGTGCAGCTGTAGTACAAACTGAGGCGTCAGTTCCCGTTTGCGGTGTTTTCGTGTGAGCAGTGAGCTCATCTCTTATTTTGAGCTCATAATGCTTGCTATGATCATTAGATTCGCAGATGTGTGTGTATAGTTCTGATCGTATGGAGTTGTCAAATTTCCAGTGACAAAAACGCACAGATAGATATATTCTGCAATAGCTCACAATTCACCTTGAAGTGCTTTTCGTAGGTGGCGACCAATTGCTATAAATCATTACTGAATTGCTGATTGGCGATCAAGTTGCATGCTTTTAGTAGGTCCGCAGTCATCCGGTGTTGGGCATATAGTCGATGAATAAATATATATACTTGTCGTTATTGAAGTGCGGTTAGATCGGTACTTTTAAGTATAGATTCAGGTTAGATCATTAGCTTAATTGCTGACGATCGCTCTGAAAGGTTGTTGTGCAACAAAATAAATGACTCAAAGCTTTCGTTATGCATAGAACAAAAGAACTTATGCTTATAAAGACGACAATAAGAATTGTTGACGACTGGGCAATGACGTAAGAGTGGTGTTCTGGAGTCACTTTACCTACTGTTTTCTCAGAGGTATAAACAAAGAGAAGACCCCACTACGGTGAAACTCTTAGTGACAATGCATCGGTTCTCAGGGGTTGTAATATTTGAAGTTGAACCTATACGGAAATGGACTATGCTCTAGTTTTCTTCAGAAAAAGGGAGGTTATGGAAGCTCTACTGGAAAACTTGTTAAACGATAAGACCTAGAGAAGTATATTTCCTCCAATTATGAAAGCCATATTCTTTTGGAAATAGCGGAAGCCCACTATATTCTTTGGAAACAATTTTAAAAGTTCTGCAAAAATGACAATTAAGTGCTTTATATATATATGTGTACTCTATGAGAAAGTTGAATTTTTGTGAAACATAAAAATTAATTGGAGTTGTGTTCAGACAACCCGTAAAACCGTCTGTTAGAGGTACATTGCCTATTCTCTCCGAATCTTCATGTTCGTCAGAGTTCTAGACCTACCAATAGACTTTGAGTTTCTAAGAATTTCAGCCTCAGCTATAACGCTGCTTGAATATCGGGAAAGAATGCTTACCTCAAACATCAAGACCCTCCTTAAAGGTTTTTTTCTTTAATATCCACAGTGGTGCAGCTGAATACGGCTCCATTTCACAGAAGTTCTATCAACGTTTTGAATCTTAAACGTGTCAGCTTTCCACTAGATTTAAACGCGTTGTGGCGAAATTCTAAATCTCATTTGTGCAGTCGGTATTTCGGAAGCATGTTCCATTCACAGGAGGCATTCCCAAGACATTAATTTTTTTAGGTAAATATAAATATATAGAGAATATCGATCAACCTATATGTTCAAAATAACATACATACGTACTTATAATTATGGTTATTCACATAATTTAAATCGTTTGCAAAATTGATTAAAGAAGAAACATATAATTTACGGTATAGCTGTGTAAAATTATGTTCAATCTGTTTGAAATACCACGAATCCGCAGAGGTAGCATAGCAGCCGATTCCGAGAACTGCAGGTTCCGGCTCTCATTGTCAATGTAAAGGTGTAACTCACAAGTGCGTTATACTTGTCTCCAGCGCAGCATCATCCGTCGTGATCATTTGCTGGTGGCTTCTCTCACATGTTGACTGGGGATATTTTATTTCTTCCTCTTCTTTGCTGTAGTTGTTGTCCCCCTTTTTTCAATTTCTCCCGCATCTATCATAAAATCATATACATAAATACATAGATCGTTCTCAGTAAACATTAGCAAATCATTGGCTTATGCTGTGTGCATTCTGAAGAAGAATACTTATTTTTAGTTACCTATTAATTAAATGATAATGTTTGATTTAATAAACAAATATTATTCATCAAAACTACAGATCTACTGAGCATTACAAAACGTTAACAATGCTTAAAGCAGTACTGCTGACATGCAGACATCTATGCACCTATGTACATTTCACACGAGGCACGTTGCTGTGAATTATTTACAAAACGGCCTAATTCCTAACCCACATATGCACAGGGCTAATTTGAAGATAAACAGACATGTTCATGTCAATGTATATATACGAAGCACATTACCGTTAATTGTAAACAATTTTTGAGAGATGTTTTTCTTCAACTTCAAGCTCACACGTAGAAAATTGCTACTATAGTAGTAAAAAACTTCATAGTGTATATGAAAAAACAACTAAGTTAAGCCTGTGTTAAACTGTATTCTTTTGTTGTATTTTTATGCTACATCTTTTAAGGATTGAATGTTCTATGATTCTTTAGTACAGTTAACAACGTCTAATTCTACAAGCAAGATTATGAAAAATGTTGAACTTAACTACAATTAACCTTACTGCAATCTTAATTAAAAGCTAAATTTAATTATTTTTACTGTGCACAGAAAATAAATTGATACTAAAATATTAAAAAAAAATCTTTCTTGCACATTCGACAAATTTGAAAAAGAAACGTTATTTCGAACGACTTGTGTTGCCATATTGGATAGTTTTGTGGTAAATTCGGATAAATAAAAAAAAACATTATTAAATGAAATGAATTTTATATTATAAAATATATATATACTACAAAAAAACAACATAAACCTATTGAATGGAACTTTAATTCAAAGAGGTGTTCTCTTACCGATTTGCGAAAAAAGCATATTGTGCTGCACGCTTTCAATAGGCTTACAGTAGTTTTAATTTTCCTCAAAAAAGAATAATTAGTAGACTCAGGATTAAAAATGATTTCCACTTAATTAATAGTATTTATTGTATATAACTGCCGAATGAGCAGCTGGCAAGAGATCGTGCTAGCTGGAGAGGCATGTTGGTTGAGGCCCGGTCCACCCCGGACTGTAGCGCCATCCGAAGAAGAAGAACTGCAGAATGAACGTAGTTCAAGGTTTCTACTATATAAAATAAAAGTGCACTTTAAAACAAAACATCAGTTAACAACTGTTAGCACAGTTCAGCTAGTCAGCTTCCTGCAATATCGTACCTCAAGTTGATTGAGGTCCTTCTCTACTTGTCTGCGCCGTCGAGAAGGCCGTCCTTTGTTGCGTTGTCGCAATAGATCGGTTTTAGAGACTTCTGGCGGAAGGAGTGTTATTCGTCCGTTTGACATGACGTAGCCATTTTTACCTCTTTCGATTGAGTGCGTTGTTACACAAATGTCGGCAAATCTCTGGATTGTTTAATGTTGATTTCGGCGAAACTATGGATGTATGTAGGTTGTATCAGAATTGTATTTTAGTCAATAAGTCGTAGTTCCAAAAGGCTTACTTCTCCATTTTAAAATGTTATCATTCCCTTACCTTTTTAGGGATAAGATAATTATTTCTCACAATCGAACACAATCTCTGACTATAACATTGATTTAGTTCAGCAGTCTACTTCCTGGCAAACCGCAACACCTCGAATTACATTGCAGAATCGATCTTTAGAATGTTATTTCGGCTTGTGAACACGAAAACACAAATGTGAATTTAACCAGCTGTACCAATATATGGATGTGGATATAGTCCGAAAGAGAACGAAAGAATATACAACAATACTTCAGGTAAGAGGGTCTTCGAACCACATGCCCCAAATTCGAATAGGAGAGAAAGATTAAACCTTGCTATCGAACTTATTATTATAAAATATTATTCCAGACAGATTAACTTTTACTTTACTCTTTTCCGAGAGGTTTTCTTTTTTATATATAGTGTATTAGGTCGCGTATTGTGTGTGTATTGGGCTGTCCGTTCTTTTTGTAAGATATGTTTTTGTTAAAACCGCAATGAATATTTTTTTTAATTGTAAAAAGTCAATTCATGTCTGCGTATATATGTAGATGGGAATAAATGAAATACAATTGGAAGCAGTTAGTTTTTTTTTTTACAAAATCATCTGACATAATGACGTCATGTCGTGATAAATCACACCTATCGAATATGTTTATTTTCTTTCCATCAAGATAAAGAAGAAGAAAGAAGAGAAAGAATTGCAGAATAGAAAAGTCTTTTAAGTGTATAGAAATATTCTTATTATTTTTTTATTATTATTTTTATTCTTTAATTGTACATAACTTATTTATAAATGACCTAAAAATCGATTTTCACATTTTAGTGTTTGAATTGAAAATTGGAGCACTCGTTAAAATCCACCCACTGTATCAACCAGGTGGACATTAAATGTAAATCCCCGAGTTTGTGTTCCCGTTTAGCTGGTTTCGAAACTGACTTATAATGTTGCTTTTAAAATCATGTGTATATAATATTGTGAACACAAAGCAAAATCGTGTTGCTGAGCAGTAATTATACATTTCGAAAGGCTGTTAAAATGGCATCGCATAAATCTTGTGCATATTTAAACTTAATTTTAATTGCGCTGGTATCAAGTGAATATAAATCTCTGAAGAGGTGTTGTATGGTCGATTTCAAAATTTTGATTTTATGCATTTTGTAGATAAGGAAATTTGCTAATTCTTTTTTATCATCATCTTTTTTCACACTATGTAAAAAAGCTTCTTATAATTTCCAAAAATAGTTTTCAAAGTACTAATGATTTATGATGAAAATCTATATTTAACATCTAACATCTGTTTTTTAGGGGAAATGCTTCAAACTCAAGTGTTTACTTCTGTTATTTTGACTTTTTCCGCTTTGTTGATAAGTGCAAGCATGTCGTCACAATAAAATAAATGCCATCCCTTCCCCCCGAATATGAAACCAGGTGTAACCAAAGGTGTTCAAATCTTTTAAAAATATTTTCTTTCCCCGGAAGCGCCTGTACAAAATGATTTTTTTCCCGATATAAAGTCAAGGGCAACAGCACACAAGGAAAGGTGTGAAGTGTGGTTTATGTTTCAATTGCGAACACTTTGCCATCGTATGAATGTGCCATGGATCTATCCGAGTTTGGCAAAAAAAATAATGAAACTGTTTCTTGCGACATCAGTAAATAATAAGGGGCACAGCAATCGCCGTCAGCGCCATTTTCATTGGAACTCAATTTTATTAAGTTTTGGCATTTTGATTAGATATGGCGATTAGCGATGATAAGAAAAAATCAATAAAATTTGTTGACAGTCGTTTGCGAAAGTAGGTAAATAATGCGAATATTTCTGAAATTCTGATATCAACTCACGAGTGTGACAATATATTTCCACGTCGTATAACGTGATCATTGTCTGTTAAGAAGATAAGAAAAGGAAGTGTAAAAAGCTGTTGCAGTGCATTGAGATTTATATATAGCGCCGTTTAAGAATTCTCATTTCTTACTGTTCTTGCTATCAAAGTACCACCAAAACTTCCTTAGGTTTAGACGAATTTTCGAGTCTGTAAATAGTCGTAAGAGTGGTAACATGTAGTAATAATAGGTAAAATTAAATTACTCGAAAAAACCATTAATTATACATGTGTTGAATATAAATATTCACATTGTCTCTTTCGTAACGTCAGTTAGGTCTAGACGTTGAAATGAAATAATTGAAAACCCTATCCTTTCTCTTAAATTTGTTAAATTTCCCCTCTATTTAAAGAGATCCACTGGTAAATCAAGGTCCTTCAAACCGGAATATGTACATTTTACTTCCATATACATTGACATGCCGGTTGTTTTCATTTACTTCATGTCAGGTTTACACGGTAAACGAGGGTCGGCAGTTACATATGTATGTATGTATATTCTCTCCTTAGTTAGTTCATATAGAACACTTAAAAAACTGACTCCCTCAATCTCAGCCGTACATGATGTTCCGTCTGCTGTATACAAAAAACAAAACAACGCATTACATCTGAACGCAATGTCAACCATCAATATACTTCCGGTTAGCTGACGTGGATTTCTCTGTTTTTCTTTGGTATTCATAATCCTTTTCCTATATTTAGCTACGTTCCACTTCGTTTTCTTATCTCTTCCCCCTCGTTTCATAAGGCATTCAACTTTTTTTTGCAGTCAATCAAAGTAACTTCAGACAAATTTCCTGCACATGACGTCATCCTGATTTCCTGCGGTGTATAATCCAATCAATATTTTGTTTCCCCGCAAAACGGCAGTGAGCAGTCTTCTAAGCGATTGGATGATTTCATAAATATATTCTGTTACATGAAATGGGTAACATAGCAACTTCTTTATAGCCAAAGGTTTGTGCCTCTTTCCATGACTCACAATTTGCGTGATGCAGCAGATAGCAGCATTTGCTGCTTTTGTGCATCCAGAGCCCACTTTATTTCGCGCAGAAATGTGTCGGTTATCTCAGATGGGACGTTCTGCAACTTGCTTAATCCTTTTTGGCATTGTGCCACTTTGCGTTCAGCATCCACAATTTCGAGAGGAAAATTTGATGAAAGACGTGAACACTACGGTCGAACTCGTTAAATACGTTTGATGAGTCAGATGCGCTTTTATATTCGGTTGTCGCTATTCAAAGAATACGAATTTGGAGGGAGGTAAATTTAAATCGAGTAAACAAGTCTGACCTCTTGCTATATTGAGGTCCACACGTATCAAAACGCTCGAAAACGTTGACGTATGATGTCATCTTTTGCTCGATTAATGGTCATTGCAAACCTCACTGCCAATGGCGGGGGCCCCACCTACAAGATATGACCTTGTGTTTTACATTTCAGAAATGTTTGCCAAGATGAAAGGTGATAAGACGGAGATACATATGTGCGAATGTATTTTATATCATTGCCTGTCGCCTTGTGAGCTATATGTGTCCAGAGTTTGTTGGCATCCCCTATAATATGTGTTCGTTTGTCGATTGTCACTCATCGCCTGACGATACAGGGCTTAGGTTTCCCCCACGCTGATTCCTATTTTTATGATATTGTCCGATATGAGGTTAATGTTGTGGTTTCTTCGACCAGCCCCGAAGAAAAATTTTCAGAAAACGCGAGTATTCACAACTCGTGAGTGACTTATGAAAGAGAGCAATGATTTTTTAGTGAAATGAGTAACCATTGGCAAGGGCGTGGCGCTGATAGCATATTTCAATATATTATTTGCAAATTTGTAAATGTTATTTGTTCTTGAATAATATTCACAGCAAAAATATCATCTTAGTATTTTCCAAACATTTTGTTTAGCCTTCATTCTTTCATTTTGAGTAAAAAAATATATATCTGGTGTGGTGACGTGAAGAGATATTGTAAGTGTCCACACATCGTGCGTGTGCCACACTTGTCACATCCGGCGCCCACATTTTTTTCTAATTATTGTGTAACAAAAGACACATTTTGAATATTTTCCACCTCTTGGGAAAACTCAGATTTGCTGAACTTGAACATGATTTTTTTTGTTTTTGTTTTCCAAGAATACTTCACAAAAATAGATACCGAGGCCATTCGGTCGTGAACTGTCACAATTGAGGGTCGTTTACTGTTCGAAATATGCACTGAAATTACAACAAAATACGAAGTCTTTAAATGAATATGTGGAGAATACATTGTGTGTCCATACAGAATATAAAAATTGGTGGCTTTGTTGCCATTACAGAGGGAATCAAGTAGAATCCCAAAGGTGGCGTTTTTCGTTGTAACCACGAACTGGTTACATGTAAATACGTGATTCCAACGCAGTAATATAGTGCTCGTCGAGTAGGTCTGTAGGTAGTGGTGCTGAATGATTTTAATATTATTACTCATTGGTACCTAAAACCTTTGTTGTGTGAATCAGTGAAAGCGTGTAAGAGGAATGTAAAAATGATGAGTCATTACTTGCGATATTTATAAATCGATTGAAGTTGTGTATTCTACTTTACTCATATGAAACGAGGTTCGTTATCTTATTTTTACTGCGGAGAAAAATATTACAAATCTTTCTGTGAAATGTTCCCTTAGACCGTTGACAGAAGCCCATAGATTGCATCAGTGTATACTTGTGGTATTACTCAAGGGAATGATTTCGCAAATTATTTTAACAGATGCATTTGCCGTTGCGCGGCAGCTAGAATCAAGAATCAGATGAATCAGGGAATATTAAAGGACATCCGGATATTAAAGCAGAATTAAAGCGGATATAATGTCTCAGTGTTGGCTTCGGCGATTTAACTGTTCATAATTCCATTCGGTCAAATACCACCTCTTCTTTCTTTGATTATTTGACCAAGACTATACCTTTTTTGTTTCTGTCTATCTCATCCAGGCTGCAGCAACGGCAATGCAATTGTCAACGTAGGCAGTTGTTTTAAATTGACTTTATGCCTAACTACAAATGCTTCTTATGGATTTGTATGTAACGAGCAATGCCTTCAGATTTTTTCCGAAATCCAAACTTCATCAACCATTTCCTTTGAACAGCTTGTCGTGATTCGGCGTAACTGTTAAACTATAAGTCTCTTCCGCTCATGGCTCTCTGTGACAAGTACCGAATTTATTTTTTCAATTTTTTTCTTTACAAACTACCCAACTTGTTTTGTTTGAGTCATAAATACATAAAGCTATGTAATTTGGTATAAATATAAAAGTTTAAAAAACCTTCAAACTGTGAAAGCGAAAACTGTCATGTCACCAAACAATTCTGTCGTTCCCCGCACTAAGGAATTGATTGCAATTTCATTATATTTATGTAAAATGCAACAAACCTTATCTGTAATATGATCCCTTAACACTTGAACTGTGTTGTCGCCTCTTCAGTCACAAGCGCGTCCACACTCCCAAACGGTTGACACTAGAAGAGTTATGTTTCGTTGGGAGTCCCTTTTCACGGTCAAACACATAGCATGCTCAAAAACAATTCATTCAGTATGGGTGGTGTCATAACTTTTCATTCTTGTCAATGGTCAAGTGTGGATGGTTAGTCTATCTACACTCTAAGGTGGAGTATAATTGTCTTTTATGTATTGGCTGCAGTGTCTACTGTTCCCTTAGCAACAGAAAAACTGAAGAATTATTTTATGGAGGTTAAAATTCTCTTTTTAGATGATATGCGGGTTATTACCGCCATGCATTGTTAAGTGGTAACAAATCGATTATACTGTCTGGAAGATATAAATGGGGTTCATACCAAAACTAAGGACAGCAGTAAACGTATAAATCAAAATATCTTCGAAAACTTTGATAGCGAATGAAATTGAATCGAAATCAAGACAAGTCATATGTTTGTGTATGTACGAGTACTATAGATACGCACATACATATGTATGTACATAGTTTGTATTAATTCTTCTGAGTTTTTGTTTGTGCTCTGACATCCATATAGGGTAGGAATAATAAAACAAATGACTTATTATAGGACGCCAGACATTTTAGGGAAGGTTCTAGCATAAAAGCGTGGGGTTTTGTTGTTGACTTTGATATTTGAACATTACCAATTGTAAGTAGGGGATATAATGGGAAGAAGAAGTTGCTGAAGAAGAAGTACAATAAATTACAGTCTATGTATTTTTTATAACGTAACGACAACGTGACTCTCAAGAGATAGTAAAAACATATTTATTAATACTGAATATTAGCTTAAAACAGAACACATTGTTTGAGCCTGTTAAAACTGCAAAATTGTGGTTGTAATACAAATCATATTTAATCATATCACTAAGCCACTTTAAAGCTGTAAAACTTGAAACAATTTTTTTCGAAATTTGCAACAATTATAACGAAGAACCTCCACACATTTATAGTACTCAAATAAAGGATCATAAGACAATCGTCATCGTATTCTAGTAAAATTCAATATATTACCAAAATATATTGCTTATTAATAAACAGCATTGTTCGTAATTAGTGGTTGCCGTGGCGTAGTGGCAAGTGCGTCGAACGCCGCGCAGAAAGTCTAGGTTCGATTTCCGAACGGGACAGCTCGCATTTTTTCACGGCACCACCTCTTTCGAGTTGCTGACAACATTCAATCTCAAATCTCGCCGTTCGAAATCGGCAAAAAATTGTAGGTCCCTTCTACCCGTGAGAGAACAATAGCGCGCACAACACGAGTAGTTGTTGTAGAAGCTAGACCCGTTGTGGGCCGTAGTGCCACTCAATTATTATTATTGTTATTGTTCGTAATTATTTAACTATACTTTTCTGACGATAGTAACAAAGCTAAATCTTGAATTCCGTTCGAAGGAATGTGGACAAAAGCACATTTGCTTGTAACTAGCTTAAATTGATTAAAAAAAACCCCCTTCATCCAAAAGTAAATACAGCATTCCGTCGATCGCCCTAGAATGCTTTAAAATTGGTCTCAATTCCGTTTAACTTTTATTGGAATTATCGTATTTTTTCCCATTTAAACTTAATGAAACCAAAAATTAGTACATAGAAATAAATCCTGCATACTTCACCAGGTATGGCGTGCAGAATGAGATGAAGCATTCAGGTGTCTGCGACAGTCTGCGCGCACACAGATAGCAGAAACTAGTAGCATTCTTCTAAGCTCTACAGTCCAAAAGAGTGCATAAATCACCATACATGGCTCTATGATGTATCCAACGCAAGCGAAATACAAACGCAACAAATGTGTAGATTTGTATAGGAAATGGTATGTACTATACGTAAGCACACATGTGCCAATAGTTGACCAATGTCGAAGGCAATCACGCAAGTCGGACAACTTTTCAATGCTATGCAACTTTGATGAACAGCAATTCCATCACACACACTAGCCAGCGAGAGAAAATAAATCCACAAGTGTTGACGACTCACTTCTAACTCGCCTATTAATTCAACTTCGCCAAAGACAAGCAGTTAATAAAACGGACTTAATTTTTTCCCCACACTGCTGGATGCTGTCCAACTTCTTTATCAAATTCAAATGGAACCAAATATATTTCCTCTCGTTTGAGTTCGCACAGTCCGCCTTGAGTCTCATAAAATTAATCCCAGGGTCGAGCGGTGAATTAAATGGGCGCCAGACATGTCTTATATTCTAAGTGTATTGATTTATTTATAAATACATACGTTCGTCTTTGATTAAAAAAGTGTGTATTTCAAGTGAAGTCAGTCAGCTTACAATGTTTACCATGTATCTGATCACAGAGTTTATTGTTTTGTTTTCCATTGAGGGCGTGGCAAGCTTAAGATCTAGGTCGGGTGGAATGCATACGAAATGATAGCATCCCAGAATTATTCGGAATTAACATTCACTGAAGCATCGGCAAGCTGCTGCTTAATCATCAGGAATGTATCTTCAATTGTACATACATTCCCTCAAAAGCTTTCACAGAAGACGGCTGTGCTAACAAACTAATGATCTAAATCGAAGCACGCAGTACAGTTCGCATTCGCAACACTTGACGATTCTTTTGGTGTAATCTTTTTGTGTCTGTTTTATTCCACATGTGTGCCGTTTTAGTTAATATTAATGAGAGCTTGTTTAAAGATGTGTCTGCTCCACACAAGCTAGCATATGTATGACTGATAAATTTTGTTTGGTATATTCACTTTGAATATGTTGTGAATTCCAATGTATTAAGTCAGTTGAGTGTCGGAAGATTATCTGAATTTTAACTAATTTTTTTCTATGAAAAATATATCAAGCAGTTGGTTCGTATTAAAAAAAGTTATCATTGAATTTGCATCGTTTCAGGACACGCGTTTAAGATAGAACTGTCGATAGTCCTATTTGGGAAGAACTTTGTTCATTGCGGATCATTTTGTTGAAGGATCTCTAACATAAAAACTGGCGAACTATGTAAAATGTTTAAGTTCTGTTTTTTGTGCTGTTATAGCTAGCTCGATAATTTATTTCGAATCTAAAAAGCAAGCCGCTAGTGCTGGTCTTGAAATAACACTTATGTCAACTGCGTTTGTTGTAAAAATGTTGCCATAGTTCTTCATAATTAAAAACGCATTATTAACTAATAAATTAAGAATATGAACACATCGTTTATCTAATTCATAGTTTTAATAAGAAGAAATCCTCCTGGATTTCACTCATATCATCATTATTTCGAGAATAAATGCATATTCAGAACTAGCATCAAATACATAAGTAAACTTCAGAAGCACCCAAGAGCAAGGCGTACCTTTTTAAATTAATCCTAACTAAGTTGACTTTTTGACAGTTAAATTTTATGAACGCATAGTTTGATCAACTATTACCTACTGCCCTATTTCCTCGTCATAAGCACCCAAAGTAAACACTCATTTACGATAACAGCTCCATTGAAATAGTTTCACATAAGATATATTGAATACAAAAAGTAGAAAAAACTACGGGTCGCCTTATTCGGAAAGGGTGTAATGCTAGTTGTCTCCGTCTCTCGGAAGGATGACTTCATCACATTCTCCCTAAATTAAGCGGAATTCCATTAGAAACAAAATCGATGGAAAAGCGATTAGAACACCCGCATAGTTCCTGTAGACTCGTCCTTTTTAAAGACCTTAGCCGTGGTCATGGTCGGATGACTGCATTGACGTTATTTGTGTGACTTGCCTGTGCGCACATTTTTTGTTTGACTCGTGGTTCATTTTGTCACGTGTTTGACTCGAAATTTTACTATTCTTATTTTCTGAAGAAAGGGTATACTTCAGAGCATGTGTTCGGCCATAACTTTTATGTTGACGATCACGCCTTTTTGATGATGATATAAAGGCCTCTGGTGTACTATTTGAAGGGCAGTCGATGACCCAGAATATTTATTCTTGTCAACTCGCCAGAGAAATTACACATCTGACGTGGTGGCTTCCGATGACTTGGGCGTATTGTTGGCAGATATCACTTAAGCTGTCACACGCAATGATTTTGAGTACAAAATATAGATGATACAAATGGAGTTGGTACTTTGATTTAATTGCAGCTATAAAATTGTACCTTTCAGTGCGTGTCCACTAATGCGTGTCGTATATTCTTTCTCTGAATACGCTTTGAAAGAGGAAGTACCCTGGAAGCAGAACAATATGAGCAGTGTGTCAATATAGAATTTTATATATTTCGCAGGCCATGAAGAAAGCTTGGCATTAGCCGAATTACCCACGCCACAATGGTCACCGGTTTTAGTACCTTTCAGCTATTTTGTATTTATATTTTAAATTTATTATCAAACACGTGAATAATTTTGTATTTAGAATTTATTTTTTATATTTTCTTTTCTTGCAGGTAAGTTTGGGCAGACGCTTTAAAGGTCGATGTGCGGTATGAAAAAAAAAAGTTAAAGTACAATTTAATATAGTTGTACAATCAAGAGAGAAGAACAATTTCAAGGAAGTCCATAGAAAATTTCAATTGATGCAGTCTTCGCATTCATTGTGATCTTGTGACATCGGTCCAGGGGTCCCTCTTGTGGTCAATGGCACTTCGGTCCCGTAAAGTTAACTGTTTGATTGCGCGTGCATACCCGACGCACCAAGAAGGGTGACTACCACAATCTATTGGTGCTTCACGAATAATGGCGCAATAATAACCATTAACTCTTAAAAATATAATCATATTGGTTACAAAGCCGTTGTCGCACTAAATCACGGGCATGTCGGCTTATGGCTTGTATTGTACTGGGTCGTCGTGTCGTGGAGACGCTTCCCAAGAAGCGTATGACCTTTTGAGGGGTCTGACCACCGCTTGGGTAAGATTGATGTACAGCCGCGCACAGAAACTGCAGTGTAATTTTGTTGCATCTCGCGTCTCATTTGTTTATCTACATTTGGAATGTGTGCTGGCAACTGCATCGTGATGCCATCGTAAGATACAATTTGCAGTTTTGGAATCACTCGAGAAGGATGCGTTTTAATGTATGAATTTACGAGTACATTGATTGCATTTAAGCGTGTATCACATTCTGCTGTAATAGGCGGATGCGGTTAATTTTAATTCTGGACATGGGAAGCAGCAGTGTGATGTTGCAGTGGCGACGGCGACTAATATGTGTGAAGGTCAACATATTAATTCGAATCGCGTAAAATTTATTTGTATTCCCAACACAGTTTGTCCCATATAGAAAGAATCACTTGAATGTCTGAACGGAATAGTAAGCTGTAAGCAAACAATATCTGCTGAAATACTGACATTTTTTTTTCAAATTCACACTCCTTGAATTTCCGGAAAAACACAATTTTCACTTCCATTGACAATAAAAATGCTTAAAAGTGTGTTCATAATAACTACAATTTCCCACCCAGCTGTGTACTCAAAGAAAGTCAATGACTGCACAATGAGCTAAACGAATAGACTTGAATTCTCCTCCGCACCGAGAACATGTCAAAGTTTTTGTATGTATATATGTATGTACGTGTGCATGCATTAAAAATATTTATGCAGCTAATAAGTGGGCAGAAGCACTTACATTAGCTTGGACTCCGCAATCCACACAATTCTATTTGGAGCAAATATTGAAAGTCAATCGCAAAAAAAGAGAATAGAAGGAATAATAATATATCCAAAGGTTATGCGTCGTTAATAGCAGCACTACCAATACACCTGAGAATGTGTCTACCTGCCGCCTAGCCGGTGCTGATCTCAGGCAAAGCAATCGTGACTGGTTTGAGCAGTTTGTGCATGGAATAATATTTGAAGTGTGGTATCCGGCGTTTCAATGTAGGCGTTTGTCTCGGTTACTACGGCACCATGCTGATCGCGCGAATATATCTAATTTACGTCCGAGCACTGTATCGGTGAGGTATTTCTAGGCAAAACACCAAAAATGTGCACACTTATAGCCGTATGCACGTCCAGAGACGACGACCGACGTCTACCTGACCAGAGAGTTTTGTGATTCCTACGCGCAGGTGCAAAGTGTTAAAATTCGTATGTATCGTAGGAGTCATCTGCGTACAAATATGGCCGCATTTAATTACTCAATTGAAATCGTTTTTTATCCATTGTAATTAAGCCCCCAATGAAATGAGGTCGCATTAAAATTGTTTTCCACAGAAATGAGAAAATTTGCCGGAAGCAGGAAAACCTGACATTAGATTATGAAACACTGCAGTCACATTCCATGTTGATGCTGAATTTGCTGTTGTCTGGTGTTGGTGTTTCCCAAATCGTTTTGCCGGACTGGTTGTGCGGCCCACACATGATGCCGTATTTCGTTACAATAACAATACACCACGTTCATAATCACATAATAAGAGCCTACGTTATATAGATTTAAAGGCTAGGTTAGTTATCAATGGAACATCCCACGTGCATAACGCTTCAAATAATAACTGTGACAGTAGAGCTTTTATTTTTGTTCATGTAGGTGGCTGTCAATTGTACGAGCAAGAGTTACTTCATAAGTAAATTATCTATTCAATTTTTCACTTTGACAATGCATTCTGGCACATCTGAACCTAGTTTGACTTGCCCTTAAATTTGTACATACTTAAAAAGCTATGTGATGCAAATATATAGAGGAAATTAAGATACTTAAAGCATTCTTTTATCATGGTGTAAGGATAACATAGCTGCTAGAGAGCGGGTATTAGTTACTGATTTCCGAATAAAAGATATATATATGCGTGACGACATGCGAGTTAACAGAACAGCATTGTTGCATTATTTAACAGACATGATGTACTTTACTGCGGGGACCTCTATTATCCGAAGTACATATATCGTTGACTGGACCTTTCATTCCCATGTTCCACTAATGTGGGTTGCACGAATGTCTTCAGCCCATGTCCATGCATAAACATGCCATTTTTCTGCGGTCCGCCAAGTGGTCACCCGCCTGATAGGTTTGCATTAAGATTCACTACACCATCGAACAGGCCGACAAAATATTATCTCGACAAGGAATTGTTTTCGCGATTTTGTTCTTTTGATAATTCACCAAATTACTGATTATATGTATTAAGAGCTGTTTCAAATTTGATCCAACTTATGTGCGAAAAAAAATCAAATGCTTAACTTGAGAAGCATGTCATAGAAAATTAACATTTTATTTCGGCAAGTACCACAATTGGTCTTGGTCATCTATCAAGTTCAGAGCGAAAAATAATCTAGTACCTAAAAGATTATACGATTGTAAGATAGCCTTACAAAAACTCAAAATTCAGTTGCTTAGTCAACATACTATGAAGTCTACTAAATTTTCTGCGAATACAAACATGTAAACTTAGTTGGAGTTGGAGCAAACAAAAATATTAATCTTGGCAGATTCCTCATGAATACTTAACAGACGCAAAATAAATTGTGAAAAGTAAACTAGAGTACATTCGCTGGAATTCATGTTAACGCTAATCTTTGTAGACATTGAAGATAATGTTGAATGTCTAAATAAACTTGATAAATGGAATTTATGAAGTGACACCACTTGTACCTTTCGTAATATTTTAGTTGCGACTTAATTAATAAATATTTCTACTGCGAAAATTGTTTGCGTCGGCTTTTATAGTTTTTGGGCGCAGGGTGATCTTTGTTTCAGGAAAATCGTTGTCGTTTATATACGCGAATTGTTGCGGCTTATATGGAATAATAATTATAAAAGTGCTTACATCCTTTTAAGTGGTGTCTATATTTCGTTTTTAACGTTCTTGAGAGGAAAGAAATTTTTTAACAAAGAGCCTCATCACTAAACATTGAAGGATTTACAAATTGATTTTCAACCGTTTTCAGTATGACAAAAATGTTGACATGGAGGATACGAAAACTATCATATAACTAGTTGCATTATTTAACGCTATATATAATAATAATAATATTTGGGTGGCACTACAGCCCACATGAGACCAGGGCCTTGCTTCTACAACAACTACTCGTGGTGTGCGTGCTATTGTTCTCTCTCGAGTAGAAGGGACCTTCAGTTTTTTGCCGACTCCGAATGGCGAGATTTGAAAAGCTTTTTATAGACAAGTGATACTCTTTGAGTGTTGTCAACAACTCGAAAGAGGTGGTGCCGTAAAAAAATGCGAAGTGTCCGTCCGACGCTCCCTTTTGAGTTAACGCTATATATGGTGTCATACAGATTGACATTTTTGTTTTGTTTTGAATCAGTGGTCTATGCAGAAGCTTCTTGATGTTGTACATTTTAAGGACAATTTAGTCTAAAGTAAGACATACGTCCTATAAACAAAACGCATTCTGTAAACGATATATAGTACAATCAAAAGATTTTAAGTATCCCAATTTTGCTTATACGCCTTAGGAATTTTGCATTTTAAGAAAAGAAGAACTCGTTATCCTTTTGAATTAATTTTTTACACAGCTTCTTAATAATGCAATGTGTCATTTTTTGGGACTCAGTTTATATTAATAGGCACAACCCGTATAAATACATCCTTTAATTAAAAATTTTTAATTGGACTCCAATATTTGCTTAAGACGTATTTTCCAAGAATGACGGTCTGACTTCTAAGTTCAGTCATAGGTTTGGAATTCGTGTTTTTGACTGCACGAAATGAGGAAACAAATCTTCAAAATATTTTGGATAACATGCAAACTGCGATTCCGCACGTACCTTTGGACCAAACATTGTTCTGCTATCTATTTATTTATTTATTTATCTAAGGAATTCTTTTAATTATATTCCAATATGTTAATTACGCCCGGTAACGATAACCAATTTTTCTACGAACGCCAAGGTCACACAAAGTTTTAAAAACTTATTTTTATTTGAGTTCAATGTACTCTCAATCTTAATCCTGTGCCCACAGAATAACAAAAACCTTCCAAGTGTACACACATTAGTACGTTGTTTATCTGCTTCGAAATCCCAGAATGTCGTCATGCTTGTTTTTAAATATTTTAGTGACCATTAAACTAGACAAACACACAAATTATTTACAAAGCTTTATATGTGGGGGTATTTCTTGAAATTTTTCACAAACACAAATGTAACGCATTGTTATAATTATAGGTAGTATTTATGAGAGGAAGTCACGCCCTAAAAACAATTCCATTTTGGCAAGAAAAATAATACATATCGCTCCCAAAGTCAATTTTGCAAATTTGCCAAATAATCACGAACGTCTGGTTAATCAAAAGGAAATTGGCACTAGAGAAAACGCGGTCAAGTCAGTTGCGATCATGATTCAAAATTAGATTTCATTAGATACATTCATTCTGTGCTTGTATATAAGATCGTCGTTCACAATTCGCTTTCAAGCGACACTGATTCTTTGAGTGTAGTGTGATAGTGTGCTCGCAAAACAAGATTTTTTTTTTCGAAGACGGGACCGGATGAAAATATCTGTACTGGCGTGTGTTGCTCGAGATTTCAAACAGCGCCCAAAAACCACCTGAGGGTTGGTTGCAGACTGCATGCAGTTTATTGTAGATAATCGATATTTCCACATACAAACGGATTTTTATTGTGACTGCCTTGATTGAAATTCTATGGCATACAAGTGAATGACATCAAAATAATTGTACAATCACATTAAAATCTATACACCTATTGAACAGAAAGAACGCAATAAAGCAGACAACAACCATTTCTCCCGCCAATTCGTTGTGATATATTTAAATTTGCAGTAAATTCTAACGTTTTGTCGCATGTTTAATGTCGCACGTGCCCACATCACTTAGGAATATGAAAAATTTCAGGAACAACAAGTGCAACTGTCCGGAGTGCGGGCAACAGGTGAAATTTATTGGCTTATATCAATCACTCGCAGTCAACGAGCACAGAGTCGCGACCACACATTCATTCTTTTTTCGTGTGCGAGTAGGTTTTTGTATATCAATTGGCAATGGAACACTTGAGGAGTGACATGTGTACTGACACCAAGTGGACTTTCATTGCGCCATTAATGAATTTGAATTCAAGCGTAAATTCACTGGACATTCGAAAGTTGGTCTCATTAACCTTAAGATTTGAAGAGGAACTTTCCCCTTCTTTTCAATTACTTATACATAAATATATTATATGCACATGTATAACAGTAGAGGAAATGTGGAAGAATTGAAAATCAACAGTAATTGTTGTTTTTTGTTTGTTCTCTTAGTTACTTCACTTTTAATTAATTTTCAAGGTTTCAATTTACTCATTCAGCTCATTCAGTCCATTTTGACTTATTTGCATGTGGATGAAAATAAAATACATACGATCCAAACACTTCAAATTTTTGTGCAAACTAAATACAATATGTGGGAAAGTTTCCAGATATCGTATCCTGCAGAGCTAGGATGATTAAAGTGTTCTCGAAATCCAATTTGTTCTTTTGACAGAATTTTCTAGCAAGTTCAAAGAAAATAAAGAAGTAGATTGATCGGCAAAAGCTATTCTATTCTCTCAGGTACTGAAGTTACCCAACTTTCAATCGTCATAATTGTCCCGCATTAGATTGCTGAAAAAATTGCAAATAACAATTTGAATAAAAATGAATTTAGTAGAGAAAAGAGCAGCTCAATTTTCATGTTTTTTATCGCATAACAACCGGCAAAACGGACAAAGGCTAACCACAATTGACGTTCACAATACCAATTGTCGCTTTAATTGACCATCACAACTATCTTATCGATCGGCATTCACAATGCGGGTCGAAGTAAAATTAAAAATTGTTATGCAGATTTATGCCTCAAAAGACTCGGAGACCATGAAATTTAATACAACAGTAGATAATTTGAAATTCCAGTATATTTCTCAAGTGAATTATATATAAAGATCTTTAGATTGAATGAATTTCACCTTGCACTACAAATTTATAATTATATAATTTCACTCAAAGTTTCTCCCTCTAATATTACCTACATATTTTTCCGCTACGGAGACATTCAGTTACTATCAATTGACTCAGAAATTCTGTATCAATTCAGATGGCGATCTGAATAACAATAACGTGAGACGTAACCTATTGTGCAACATCGTATCCCCAGAAGCGTTACATGTGTGGTTGTTTAGAATTTATTTCTCTACCGATAATTGATTTTCCCGAAGCAGTAGTAAATTGAAAATAAATGCAATCTAATAGCAGCCAAAATTGTATATTTCCCTCGGGGTCTTGGCAGCGACATTTAACTGAACCGCAATTGTAAGCAGTATCGACGCACAAACGCAATTACTGCAAAGATTGTTGGAATGATACGAAACACTAACGCATCAATTCCATCAAATTTATACTTCAACACTTATAGCATTTCAAAATATGTATACGTACTGCACATCATACAACTTGATGTACACACTCAACGCCAATCTGATATGTATGTACATACGAATTCAAAACAAAAAGAGAAGAAAAACAACAACATCTTGACTTGAGGAGGTCAAAAGTGTATCTCTAAAAGAATGCGTTGTTGTGCAAGAAGCTTGTACACTCACTTCTTCATGCTGGTGGATTTGAGTACTCCCTTAAGTGCATTACAATGTTACAAGACATTTCTCTCCGCAAACTGGTCTCTGTTGCTCAAGATTTTATAAATACATTTACCACTTCAACGTTAACACAAATAATTAAAAGTATTTCAGTAGATAAAATATAATTTTCGAGCCATACTTTGATTTTATTTTCACTAAGTATGTGTATAAATATGATTTCTTGATATTCGAGCAGTAACTAGTTCTTGAAATTTGCCAGCAACTCGGTGAAACAGCAAAATTTAAACTGGGGACCGTGGGGAAAATCCGCTACCCTCGGCGGATAAGTGTGTTACAGTCTTTGGTCTCTCGCCACAAAAACTTGGGTAAAGTATATTTTCATGTATTAAGTAGAGGAACAGCCAAGCAGCTCTGAATGCCCTCAAATTAGTGTTCCTATTTGAAAAATTGAAAAAACTGTCATTCCTGGATATACAACAATGTATTGAGAGCTTAATACTGGTCTTAAATTTTTGTTGCTTTTTTTTTCGTTGTCCTTATTACACTTCAACGTGTACACCATTATTTTCAAAATTTCCACACTAATCTGGTTTGGCTAAGCTTCTTCATACAGCAGCAGTAAAAAAAGCGGTTTATTTGATACCCAACGTTATAAACTTGTTCCCCGAATGCAGTCCTATAAAAGCTGATAAAAATTATATATGTACGCATGATACGCAATTTAATTTCCGTCTAAAACTTTCTTCCAGTTAGCAGATGGGTTAGAAATCTTCTTCAGAATCGCTACTGAAATCCATCAACAGTTCAGTAATTATTTTTTATGTTCCTCTCCCTAAACACGATTAATGACTTAAGGAAAGGCTTGTTTGTTCCCATGTACTCCAGTTGGAGTGAAGGAAAAGTCTTGGCAGCAAGTCAACAACCCAAACAGTAGCTTATTACTAAGGTTTTCAACCATGTGGGTCATCTGTTTGGCGCCCACCGCATCCGAAAACAATGGGGAGAGGTTTCCGTGTTATTCACATAAATTTCCTATGGTCTTTTAATACCCTCATTAATGGCGGTTCGATCTGCATATTACCCGCAACTGTATGTCAAACACGCAAATACACCTAAACACGGAATAAAAACCGCCCCAGCGGATCGTCTACTTTACACTTTCACAGCTAAATCCGAGCATAATAGGGCGGGTAAAACCGGTGAAAAATAGCCTCAATCACTGATCAACGTAACGTCGATGTAAAACTCTTCCCGGTGTTTACTGAAAGGTAGTGTGAAATATTGCCGTGCCACACACAGGGTACAAAAGTGTTACACGGCAATATTCCTCAATTGAATTAAAATTTTTATAGCTGCAAGGCAATTTCACTTTTCGTTGAGTTGAGGAGGAATTCGGTTTGCCAAACAAGTCTTAAAATAAACTCTGACATCACCCGCACGATAATAAATCGTTAATTCACAAATTTATGCTTGCTGAAGATTTTACGACAGTGGTCAAAGATCGGAATGCGTACACAATTTCTTTTCTTTCTTGTGTTTTGGGTTGAATTTTATAATTTTTTTGCAAGAAGACGAAGAGTACAAGTATATACTTGGTTCAGTGAATTGACGGTTTTTGGATTGGAGACAGCGCAGTGCCTTTGTCGAGGTCTTCTTCAATTAATCAGCTTCTGGGCACATTGTGGTTACTGCTAAATGGTACAACGTAATATGCAAATTCAACGCGGGCGCTAATTTATTGAGTCGAGTTTGAGATGGCATACCAGCGGCGGTACGCGGCGCGGTATGTAGGTGGGACGGAGACTTAAGTCGAAATCGGAAAGGATATGTGAAGAATGCAAAAATCTTGTCTCGCCAATAGAAGGAGTGTCAGGGTTTCTTTGTAAGTCTATCTTTTCTTTGAAAATGCATACATGGCGGTGTGTAAACTTATGTGTGTATAGATATTTGTTTCTTTTGCATAAGTTGCATGATGGTTTTATTTTTATAAACATTGGAATTCGCATTTGAATGGAATGCAGTTAAATAATGGATTTTCGTACAATTTTAACGCTTCATTATGCGAAGATTATTATTATTCCCAAACGCGTGTGTTTGTCGGATACCGTCTTGAACAAAACGATGATATTGTATATCTAATGCAATTAAACTTCAAATTTTTGAATTCTTAAAAACATCGGATAATCCAGGGCATCAATCATTGTCGTTGGGAATAATTTGGAGCAAATTCCGAAAAATCATCACAGAGGAGTACTGATGGCGATACGAAATTCAGATAACGCAGCAATGACCATATTATATAAAATTTCACAGATTTGTCAAACCTTATTGTTTCACATATGTTTAATTTGTTTCTGAATTTAAGAATTCTCCGTTTAGTGTATTCAAATTACCCGTATACCAAATTAAAATGTGAGAATCTATTAAAATGAACTCCGTAAACTTTTTCCTATTCTGTGTTCCAGAAAAAATATATAATCATTTAAAAAGTAGTCACTGGACCGCAAAAGATTTGTCGATGATATTTACCAGATCTCCATATGACCATTCATTTAGGTCACTATTATAATTCCCGAAGTCCCTTTCATAGACATAAAGTTGACTCATAAATATCCAACAATTTTATGCTATTTTTAAACTTCTGCTGATCCATATAAGAACTTTGTTTATTCTTTTGTTTTGTTCCGTTGTTGCCCTTATACAACATTTCTTCACATATGATTATACATTTCAATATGTAAGACGCTCAGAAATGCAGTGTAGTAAAAACGGAGAATCTGGATGCAATTAAAAATGCACCGCACACAGAAAATTACGCAAACGACAACGACGTCTTTGTCGCCAACTACAGCAGCCCTCATGGAATTCCAAACACGTCTTGTTCACTAATTGTGCTACAATAGAGTCTCTCCGGAAACGAGACTGTGCAGCAATGACTAAGTGATATTCTGCGGTCACTTTCTAGCGAACTCAGCTTCACCCCTAATGACGCATTGCAATTTTATTTAATTAGTTTTATCAATTGTGGGCGTTGAAAGTGTACCAGAGGCCTTCCCTTGAGACGCGTCAAGAGAACCCTACTATGACTTTTGTCATTCTCTGAATATGACGACATCTGTACCATGATTTCATACCAGTTGTATGAATTCCTGTATGTGGATTAATGTGATAAGAGCTGCCAACCAGTACCAATTGTTTGGGGGAATAAATGTGATCAGAGAGAAGGGTGCACTTATAATTTTTGTTTAAAGAGTAGCAATTTTTTAATTGTAGTTAAACTGAACAACAAATTATTTAATTAAAAACTTTCCACGTTCTCATTTATAATTTCTTAAGCTTGCTTGATGTGCCGCCCAAATAACCTTGAACTAAGCAAAAGTAAAAATAAAAGCGAAGCTTCGAAAATGATGACTGCAGCAAGCATGCTGATGATTTTTTAAATTTATATTAATATACATATGTTACTACGTAGACCAGAACTCAAATTCACAAAAGTTAATGGAACGTGCTTTAGTCCACATTTTTAAAACGTATAAAGATTGGAATGCGATACAACAGTGGATAAACAAAATAAAGTCGCAAAAAACCGAAACAAATAAGAACCAAAAGAGATCTGAGTTGAGTTTCTGACAGCTGTATGATAGATTACGAGTTTTGGGTTGTATTGTAGCGAATTTTGCGCTGTTGACATTGGGATACCAAATGAGTGGAGACCAAAATTCAAACATGGTCTCCAAATTGTGCGCAAAAGATTTATATAAATAACTTTTTGTATTTCAAAATGAAATCATTTCTGAAGAAATTTGTTACGAGCGATAAAAAATGAATCATTGTAACAAACGGCTTCAAAGCCTGGATTGACTGAACTTTCTGTTAAAAGTTGTTAGAACGTAGCGAAACGGGGTATCTACTCTTTATCAATTTATTCCTCTTGTTATCCTTAAATCGTGTGTCACCTTACTTAATTGTAACAAGTTGGTGTGGGTATATGCGCTGTTGGCCTAATTCGGTTTGGCTTTCTCACTTGTGTAAATTCCGATCTAAATACTTACATATATGGCTTTTTTTCTAACAATATGATGTTCATAATCGTTGATTATTTTGAAATTTGTTTTTATTAAATTAATTTATTAAATTAAATGTTTAATTATGTCATATTAGTTAACCACATCGATTCTTAAATCAATGGTGTACATTCGATGTCTGATCTGGATAATTATTCACTTTTTACACCATTCACTGCTTTATATTTCTCGAGTCCCTGATAATATTGAGACAGTATTAAACGCCTACAAAAACTTTTTAAACTGGATGTTTATGGATTGGTATAAACTGCAGACACCTCCATTTGTCGTCGTTGATTCGTTGCTCCTCGTACTCATAAAAATCTGTTCCATAGTCGATGATTTATTTCGTTTTGTTTTTTTACTTATAAATGAAACTGGGCAATTATTCGTACAACAAAATGCACCCAAGGAGTATGAAAAATATTTCTATTGATACAGTAAATTTTTCGATCAAACGAATCTATGAATTCAGTAAAATATTATTGGAGATGAATGAGTTCATATTGTAAAGAAATTTTTAAGATAATCTAAAAATTGCCGGTCTGCCTCATACTACACGATTACCTTTGTTTGAAATAAACTAAAAAATGAAATTCCTTTCTGAGCGAACTATAATCTCCTTCAATATTGGCAGATGTTTCGCTCCGTTTCGATACTCATTTACGTAACTGAAGACGGAAAGAGAAGCAATTACCATGGTTTATTTTTGGAATTCGACAAGCGCGTGGTCTTCAAGTCAATACGTGTATATGTATGTATTTATGCTGTATGTATATCCGTTTTGTTTACCTCGGGAAATACGAAAACAAAGATCGCATCTGGCTGTGTGGTTATTCTAATGCAAACCTGACTACGTCACGAACTTTGATCAATCAATTAAGCCTGCCAAAAAGGTACATATGTAGGTACAGCTATTGTAGTTTGGATACTAAAAAATGTCTTTGTTGTGGCATTTTAATTATATGCGACGATGCTCTAGCACAAATTGTATAAAAAACCTATCATTCGAAAACCAAAAATCAAGGCAAATCATTGATTTGCATTTGAGAACGGCGCTTCGGTTGAACATGAATTTCGCATTACGCATGCAAATGACGCTGATTGTGCTTTAGTAAGGAGACACCCATCCGGCTGGCAGACGCCGAGGTTTATGAAGCCTCATGCTGAGGAGCGCTGGACTCTGTTTAAAAATAATAAATGTTATTTGGCGCCATCTGAATTGAGTACGTGTGTGCGCAACTTGACTGCACTGCACGGAATAAACTGTTTAACTGTTGCATAAAAGTTGAATATGAATGGGAGGGAATTTAATTATTATTGAACGTATTTTCGCACCAGCCACTGAAGACGTGAACGTATGCAGTGAGTATATTGTCGGAAATAATACTCAGTAGTTAAGCAGCGGAAGTTTTTGTTTTTTTTCCTCTTCTTTTAGTGCTGATGATAATCAGCACTAGGACGTGCGTCGCCTTCCGTCATTTATTTCTGGTGATATTGTTATTCCCGTATTTTTACTGAAAATGATTAACCGACGTTTTTTGATTTGTTGCAGAAAATCCAAAGGATTGGTCTGATCATGCACTATGGTGGCCGATGAAGAACATATGGTTGACAAGAACACGCTCGACACTGGACCAAGTCGGCGTGCACGCTGATTGCTTGTTACATTTCACACCGATGCACAAAACTCTGAGAGTTCAGGTAAGTCGATCCATTATGACAGTCAATTAAAGTTCGCTTAGTTCGACAAAGAAGTTATCCCAGGCCTTGTTAATTGCATAGGAGTTAAGACAGTGATTTCTTCCCGTGCTTTAAACTTTTGAAATAAGCCCTTATAAAATTCAGTGACCTATGGATGAATTCTGCCCAAATTAATAATGTCACGTAATTCATTCTTTTAACAAACAAGGAAAACTGGTAGTACATGGTCATAAAAGAGCGGATGAACTAGATAACAATGTCATTATATTTCAGTCCATCTAGTTTTTAATTAGTTCAACAAACTCAGGTATTGTGTAATATGCAGAGTCGAGTATGAAAAGCTGAACTTAAACGAATTGAACTTATTATATGCTCTGCTTCTTGTCTTTATGGGGATAGTGCACATCAATGTTGTTTTTGTTTGACTATGTATACAACATATATGTAAATATACATATTTTGTATGGGAATTGTAGATATTTTTCGTGCCTCATTTATTCTATTGATCAACAAGGATTGGTTCTTATATGACAACTAAATGAATCGCACAAGACTCAATTTCTTTAGTATAGATGTTCAACAATTTATGTGTACGAATAAAATGAAGAGCGAAATGCATTGAAGGTATCGACCCTAGAAAAGCCGTTCTGCCCCTCATCTCACCCCTTTAAAAATAGCAGGTCCACATTTGGGGACATTCTCAACTGGGCTATTAAGTTAACGAAGGTTGTTCACTGTTCTAAGAAATAAAGATATTCAATGCAAAATTCGTTGAAAGTAACAAAAATTTGCAATTGGAGTTCAGAATTAAGTCTGCTATCCAGACTCAATCCGGAAGCATGATTTTCGCCGTTTGTTTTAAACAAATATAAGTTCACAAAGTTTACATTGTTAAGAAAAAACTTTATTAGGGGGTAAGGGAAGTCCTAAACCATTTTTTCAAGATGTCGTTTAACCTACTTCTTACATTATTCATCTTCATATTAAACGGAATAACAGTCATTGTATTCGTGGAATATATGCCTTTGAAAGGACTTACATCACACTATTATCGATGAAAAAATGCCTACTAATGGACATAATTTCATTCTCACAGAAAATACTTCACAAAATTCCAATGAAAACCATAGCTCTTCCTTTCCACCAGTTGTCCGCTGAATATTTTCACTTAAAAAAAGTTTGTTTATCTTTGGAGTGCATTTACCTACTCATCTGCTTGCTTGTTTATATTAGCTTCGTACTATATTGTTTGACTCTGTGTGCTCACGACAGAGGAGAGAAAAATGAAAAGAGATGCCGCACCTAGAGCGGTCCTGTGTGCCGATTGGGTCATTCGTGCAGTAAACCGATCATGACTTTAAGCCACGATCAGTCGTAAACACGTACGGTCATTTCTCCTGAATCGATTCGTATTGTCTCATTGTGTACGGGTAAAATAAAGAAACGTGATTTTTACAATTAACTTCAAAGGACGGCTTTTATGAGTGATGATCCTTTCAACGGAGCAGCGGAGTGTTGCTTATGCCGTTTCCTCTTAACATCATTCCACAGTTTTTCATGCGAGTATAAAGTGCAATTAGGGATACCACCTGCTAATTGGGGCAGAGTTCAATGACCAGTACTTATCATTCTTCTCCCACACGCGGCAAAACAAAAATGAAAGAGTACGACCGATATGATTAATACTTGATTCGAGCGTGTACATAACCTGACTAATTGGTTAAGTTCGTCATGAGCACATGCATATGATTCGTGAGTGTTCTCCGTTTTTGTTGTATTTTATTACATAACACATAAATGAAACGAAATGAAAAAAAAAAACTGATTTTCATGGCACGCGTCATGTTCGTTTATCATAGGGTCTTAGATTAATACTTCACCTTTGCTGGCGCGTATACCATGGGGCACAGCATGAGTTCGGGCGCCGCACCGTCATCGTCTCTTCTAAACTGAAATCAAGCACTTTCCCCACTAGACTTTCAATGGAAAGTGAAATTAGAGTGAGTTGATAATAAATTTCGAGCATGTTCCGGACAGAAGCACAGAAGTGGCCACGAGACTTTGGTTGAAATAAACGAAGTTTCTTATATTATGTATTTGACTATTAAATTGGCATTTTATGTATGCAAGTTCTTCGAATGTAACCTGATGGGGCAGTTTATTAAAAGTTTTTGTAGTGTTGAAATAGACATTTCCAAAAAAAAATGATTCGATGTTTGACTTTGGCGAAATTGAATTTATTTGTTTCTGCCGCTAACCCCTACATTCATGTATCCTTCTGGAAATTTTCCGGTACCACCTAACCCATTCAACTTTGACCCATAGGGCTTGAAGATGATGATGCGATTTTGGTGTTTAAAGTGGATGGAATTTTACCATTTCAATATGTTTCTTGGCTCGCATTACGTCGGGAAATTGTAACTGCTAATACGCATCTCAAACACGTCAGTAGATTTTAGTAGCATTGTCCTGTTGCCAATCCTAACAAAAATGCCATTACTAAGGAACAAAGTTGACGGCGATGGATTAATTACATATATTGAGAAAATGATTGAATGATATAAGTAAGTTAATGCAAAGTTTGCTCCATGGGTCAATTAAAAATCTGTTTGCACAGTGTGTAAGTTATAGAGCACTAAGAGTAAATTTTCCCTTGAACTTCGGTTTGTTGTCATAAAAGATGGTACATTTGGAGCACAAAAAAACTATTTTGTTCCACTTCAGGAATGCCACATTATAAAAAGAATTTAATTTTATTTAGTATCGGAAATATGATTTCTTAATTACTTATATGATGTATACAAATTTCCTTTAGCTCCCTGATCTGAGGTACCTTGACTGTCGCATTGATTTCTCCATTAAAACATTCGCCGCCGTTGTGAATTTATGCAAGGATCTAGACATAAGACATCCAGAGGAGCTTTCCCTATGCAAGCCATTGGAAGCCGACCATCTAAAGAAGAACTATTCAGAATTTCCCAAGAAGAAGATCCCCATTGCAGAGTCCAATGGAACCACATATTTACAGCCAGCACCAGACACCAACTCCTTTATACCAATAAATTCATTTAATGGAAGCTGCAACAGTTTGGATAATCCACAGAATGGAACATTCTTGTGTGCACCAGTACAGACCACACCGAAGCGTCTCAACCAAACCGGCACACCCATAAGTTCACCAACAGGAGTAAGTTAACAAATAGAATTTAATTTTGTAACTATTCCTAATGCATGAGTCTCATTTTTGATAGACTTGGAAACATAGCAGCAATGGATACACAACGTTTGATTCGTTGTCCAGCCTTGGTGATTTTCAAGAGAACCTCGCAGCTAGTCCAAGAGCACCGAGCCCAGATGTTCGGTCTCGTCTTATCAGGCCAAAATCACTTTTGGAGAAAGCACGTATGAACATCGGTTGGTTGGACTCTTCCTTGTCCATAATGGAGCAAGGAATTCGCGAATATGATACATTATGCTTGAAGTTCAAGTATTATACATTCTTTGACCTGAATCCCAAATACGATCAGGTTAGGATCAACCAACTATACGAGCAGGCAAAGTGGTCGATTCTGAATGAAGAAATTGATTGTACAGAGGAGGAAATGCTTATGTTTGCGGCATTGCAGGTATTTCAAACTCATCATTCATCTGTTTGAATCAAATTTATTTTATGTTCTTTCTTCCTGTAGTTCCAAATAAATCAACAAAATGACTTACAACAGCCGGACTCTGGAATCGACACATCAAGCGTTGAGAATGGAACAGACGACGACATTGATACAGCTTTGAGTGAATTGCAAATAACACTTGAAGGACCCAACGCTAACGCTCAAGTCAACAACATAACAAAAATTCCAGAGTTGACAGATTATTTAAGATTCTTAAAGTAAGTACGAGCTTGTGATTTCCGTCAAGTTTCTCGAATTTTATGAACTTCTTGTTTTATTTTTAGGCCAAAAAAATTCACAATGAAGGGATACAAGAGATATTTCTTTACATATCGTGATTTGCAACTGCATCTGTATAAAAGCGCCGAGGAATCGAGGCGTGGCCAGCCAACACATGTCATCAATTTGCGCGGTTGTGAAGTAACCCCCGATGTTAATATTGCACATGGCAAGTTTAGTATACGTCTGGAAGTGCCTCCAGAAGGTCGTAACGGCCCAAACAATGAAATGTGGATACGGTGCGAAAATGAAGATCAATATGCTAAATGGATGGCCGCGTGTCGATTGGCGTCAAAAGGTCGTTCACTTGCCGACAGTTCATATGACAGTGAAGTAACTAGCATCAAGTCATTCCTGAACATGCAAAAACCAGCACATGAATCAACGGTCAGTGTGAATCCAGGATCGATAGAACCAATTGATTACCTCTCGCCAAAGATGTACAAGAAACTGCGAGGCAAAGCAGTGCAGCGAATTCTGGAAGCTCATGCCAATGTCAAGAAATTACCGCTCATCGAAGCAAAGTTGAAATTCATTGAAGCGTGGCAGAGCTTACCCGATTTCGGAGTAACTTTATTCATCATCAAGTTTGATGGTCATAAAAAAGAAGAACTGCTTGGCGTTGCAAACAACCGCATCATGCGGATGGATATCAACACAGGAGATCACATCAAAACATGGAGATACAATACCATGAAGGTGGGTTTTAATTTTTCGCACTGAAAATATACATTTACTCATTCCCTATTCATTTTTGTTGCAGGCTTGGAACGTTAACTGGGGAATCAAGTGCATGATGATTCAGTTCCAGAACGAAAATGTTGTGTTCTCTTGCCTATCTTCTGATTGTAAGGTTGTACACGAATTCATTGGCGGATACATTTTCATGTCGATGCGTTCAAAGGAAACAAACCAAGCACTAAACGAAGAAATGTTCCATAAGCTCACCGGCGGATGGCTCTAAAGCAGGAACATTAGCCTTGTTTGACATTTCCCCAAGTTGTTTTTCTTTATTGCGAGTAACTTATTTTCCCCGTATAATATTGTATGAAATCCTTTCGATTTGCTTATATAATATATTGTGTATATATGTAACCAACATTTAATCCTAATTTACATGTAATATTTAATCGTTTAAACATCCTAAACACTTGGTATATCATAAGCAGTATACGCGTTTCCTCTGCCGTGTTTCTGTCTTTAGAAAGCACTTATGACGTGCTGCACACAAGATCTTACACACGCTTTAAACCTTAATCGCCTTGGACTAATAAACGTAAAACCTGCAGGTTGTACCAAATGGTTTTGTTTTATGTATTGAATGCAGATTAATATACAATTGATGCCTTGTCTTTCGAATGTAAAAAAAACTATCGTTTACATTCAATAACCTAAGTAAGAAAAAAAAAATGCAGATACAAATGTGAAGTAATTTACACATACAATTGAGTAATATATAAATTTGAAGAATATTCACGAAACTCTAACTCATAACGAAGATTGATCAGCGAACAATAGTTCGCTATAAAATATTCGAAATAAAAGAAATTAACTAATTTTATATTTTTAAATTTGTAAGTTTTTTGATGTTGGTAATTGTAAAATAAAAATAAAGAGCAGAATAATTTAAATCAAATAATTATTTTTCTTTTTGTACACTTTTGTATTGTGTTTCTCAATTTGTGCAATATTTGTCCATTATCATGAACAAACAACTGAGCCAATAAAGAGAAATGATACTACGATCATTACCAATACGTCCCCCTTTCGATGAATTTGATTTGGTTTCGTTCACTTAAATGAAAGAATTCTATGTCAGCGAAAGAGTGAACGGGTGATGTATGTTTTTTGAAGTGCGTTGCGCCACTATGTAACTTGGGTCTTTGTGGCGAGAGGCATTGTTGTCTTTGAAAGTAAAATTGATGTGCTTAGGTTAGCTAAGTCCACTTAAGAATGACGTTGAGATCCTTCGGGGGCAGAGTTATAAGAAAAGAGTGAACCAAAATTAAAGTCCTCCGTCAAAAAAATCTTGATAAATAAAATGAAGTGGGGACAAAGTGATGTTTGGAAGCAGTTTGGAGGAAAAAACTGAAGGACGAACGCAACGATATCAGACTGGTCGATTGAATTTAAATCAAACGGGTGTTTTGAATACTGCTTACGAATATACCCCGGTTCGGAATCTTTCATTCCAGCCCCCAAAGACGAAGGGGTAGAAAAAGAGGTCTTGTTGTATGGTCAAGTACAATTTAGGGGAACAGTACGTAACTGAAACTACCTAGCCTAAGAAGACTTCTGAAGATCACGCTAGGCCCTGGGTTCTTGTGGGCTGTAGTGCCGCTAAATTATTATTATTATTAATCACGCCGAACGCCTAAAGAAGACGATGTTGACCATCTTCATTCTGCTGTGCATTATTATGTTATATTCCTGATGGCGGTGTCCTGTCATGATGGCATGTAATATTTTTCCCATTAGACCCATTTTACCATATTCACTTTTGATGCTTGCTAACATTTGATTGACGGCTAGCTGTGTAAGTCGATATAAATAATCAGTCTATTAGACTTTTTAAAAACTATATAGCGACGAACCAAGGTTGAATTTCAAACATAGACGTCGATTTCGGCCAGTCATAGATGGAGTACTTAAAACAACTGACCGGAGCAATGCCAATAGAATTACGAGTTTCCGGAGTTTAGAGGAAAATACTGCCGAAATTGAAATTCGATTGACATAGTTTCAAAATACCGTTATGTACAATTGGGGAAATCATTCATGTATCGACTTTTATCTCCACCAACAAAAAATGCGTAAAATAATTTTTAAACAAATTTTATTGTTCTCTCAATTGTCATAATTCAAGAAAGATTAACTGGAAGAAATTTCTTTTCCCTAATTATTACGCCTAAATATAAATATACATTTGCAATAAAGACACACGTTTATAGTTAAAGAGATTTACAATACATATAACATTTTTTTATGTGAAAATATAATTATCTATAGATTTGTAGAAAATCACTTAAATCAAGACATATGCATGCATGCATGTTTAGTTTAGTAACAACTTAATATAAATTTCATTGAATCTTATATCTCAGAACCATTTTTCACAATACCTCTACAAGACACTAAGGAAAGTTATAGTCATTTGACTTTACAGATTTCGTTTAATTTTAATAGACACAAATGAGTTACTTAATAATACATTAAAGGGATTATACAATTAAGGTACAGAAAGTATCTTCAAAGTATTGCGTACAACGATTAAGTGTGTTTTCAGATTTTTTTATTATGAGTTTTACAACAGTAAAGTGGCAAGTTATTATGGGGTTGTTATCACGAATGTGCATTCGGACTCAGGTACTTACTGTCTTGTGTTACAATTAAATATTTAAGTGGTTTAAAAAAAACAACGTTAGCTGAGCCACACGAAAATGCAGCACAAAATTACAGCATACAACTGAGAGAATGTTGTATTTTATTGAATACTAAAGAGGATAGTCATAAATAAAGGTACAAAAATGCTTCAATTATGACTGGAAACAATTCAGTTTCCTTGATAAAAAGAAAATAAAAATACTCAAAAATGTGAATGACTTTTGATTTTACAGGAACTAGGCAGCGTTTAGAGTTAATTTTGATGAAACCATTAAGATTTTTATGCATAGATTCATTTCTTAGTAACGAACTTAACTGAGCTGAGAATAGCTGCCGAAACTAAGTGCAAACCTTGCATGAAAGAAGTGTGATACAATTATGTGCATTTAGCTACAAAAAACGACGCATACGACTTCGTTGTGAAACTCTTGCAAAAAGTAGAAGTCATGAAACTTTTACTTATTAGATAAGGTTTTGATTTTACTTGTCTACCTAATTACGTCGTATGTATTATTGTTATTATCACTACTTATCGATTTAAGCTCGTTTGATTTCAAATAACATTTTTCGTAAATAACAACTTAAATGGAACGTTGACACTTTACCCTTCACCCACTAATAACTTTTCATGAGATAAAGTTATCACAGTTTTTTATAAATATTTATGTAAAAATACATTTTGATCATTTACTCTCCAAAATATTCATATCTTTCGTAATTATATTTATTCAAACCAAAAACTTGTAAACAAAAAAAAATACACAAGAAGTGTTTAATTATCAGACTTTAATGATCAAGGACATGGTTCTTTTCTGTTACGAGTATCATTGCCAAAGCCAAAAATGCAGAGGCTGATGAAAAAGTAGATCAACACTAAAACGGACAGAAACGGAATGAAATAATTGAGTATAAAAGTAACTATTATCCAGTCCCATGCTTTCCGTTCTCAAACAAACCCTTCTTGAAAAACGGCGACAAAGTAGCCAAACTTGTCCGTGTTATGCCCGGTCCTCCAGGGCCTTCGTAGATCGGACTCTGAGGAATTCTCGAGCAAACTATGATTAATCGGCGGATGTATAGTTCTAGTAGTCGTCTGCGATGTTTCGCTACAGATTCACTGTTCGATGAAAAGATTTCGCGACGAGGAAACGAAAGTGACCCAATCTGCTATGAAGAGATTATATTCATTAATTAATTAAATACTTATGATTTTTCATTCAGATATTACCTTAGATCCATAACAATGTTTCATACTGAGGTGCAGCTCTCTGAATCGACTGTAGCGTCTCAATATATTTAGTTTTCCATCCGGGAGGATTATTCTAATTTCATATTCGTAGTGAGTTTGTTTTCCCGCACCTCGTATTACAAAACTAGGAATAGTTATGAATTGATCAGGTTCGGCTGCAAAAGAACGCGGTACTTTAATCCAAAATGAAAAAGAAATAACTGCATAAAGACTTACGATAGTCTCGCATAGGACACGATCTTGTCATACTTGCTACAAATGACGAGCCATCGACAGCTGGACTCAATGGATTAGATTGACAGCCATCATCGAAATTCATATTCACAACTTCTTCTTCGTTGCAGCATTCTATGTGATTACATCCAGCGATGTTCAGCTCCTTCTCCATTTTGATGTATCGTCTTTGTAATTCCTGTAACTGCGCAATTTGCATATCCAACTGCGTCTTATCCGCATCCATTTCCAAGTTTTTCATTATCAATGCCTTTTGAGCGGCAATTTTGGAGCGAAGTGAATGCATTGAGCAATACGATCTAGCCACATCAGAGTTTCGTCCAATTTCACAGGACGAACATGATGCAGTGTCATCATCGCTCACACTAGTCGTTCTACCACTGGAGGCATTAGGAGTTATTGGCAAAACCTGAAGACCATTAGGAACTTTTATTGATTCTAGGCAAACTCCGCTATCACTCATGATGAGATTTGGCGGAGCTAACGCATTACTGTCGTTGCCATTTCCAATTGTACTCGACGATGAGAGCACTTTTTCGGTACAATTTGAAGATGATGGCGATGATGGCAAATCGGTGTGTATTGGCGAAACCAGTGACCCATCTGAATTAAGTGTGTGGAAAGTATCACAGGTTTCATAAGTATCCGATTTTGAGACTTCGTCCTGGTCAGTTTGGGCATCACTATCGGTCATTTTGGTTAAACTTAATTTCATACTAAGAAAATAGTGAAAATTAGAAGGCGAATATTATAAGAAAGTTATATCTTACGACGATTTTTTAGACTTTACGTCGAGCTTGTCTTTTCCATTGGAGTTTAAAGCTTGCAATTCTTGATCTAGTTGCATGATATCTTCATCTAACTTGGCAATCTTATTCGTTCCAGCGTTTAAAACCTTTTCCTTGTCTAGGATTTGCTCTTCCAATTTCCTAATGTCATCATTCTACAAAAAGAAAATTGCAAATTAAACTCGAAAAAGGAAACTCAGAACACGTAAATTTCATAACAAAAAATAAATCAAAATACCAAACAAGTAATTGTAAAATAAACACAATTTTTAGTTATTTGGGCAACACAAATCTTTGTTCAAACTACTGGCTAAATCAAAAATACGATGACGTTGAGTCTAGTAAGAGTGCACAGATTAACACACACATAAAATATACTCTTAAGGCCTGCGTTTAGTCGTATTTTTTTAAGAATACCAAAAATACATACATATGCACCAGGTGAACAAATAAACTTAAATGAGTTTATAAGGGATGACATTGCTAGCGTTTAATAGAATCGAACAAGGTTGAAATAATTTGACCTCCTTTTTAGGAGGACTCATCATTAGAACTTCTTTTCAGTGCGGTTTCCAGAATTGTATTGTATAACTGATACTTTCGTTTTTAACATCTACTTTTACAGACCTTCATTGATCAACCAACACATCTCTGCTGCATTAATTTGTTAGTTCAGCTCGCATGATCACATGTCTTAGGGCAGTCTACAAAAGTCTAACGAAATCTACGTGTCATGCGTGTTATTCATTTCACATGAGTGGATAGTTTGCTTCTCACTTCCAAGAGCGGGAATTGAAACCCCTTTTGTAGAGAGTTATAACTTCCTTGGTACCACGGAAGATAACTGGCCGTAGATTTATATGCTTATTTTTGATACACAAATTGATACACTGCTCTAGCCCAAAGAGTTTTCTACTCCAAACCAGTCGAACAACGCAAAAGAGGACACACACGAAACCGATGACACAAGTGAAGAATGACCTTAACCTACTTGAAGTGCGATATTGAAGGAAACTGATTAAAGCCCAGGTTCACTCCGGACTGTCACCAGCCTTTATGGCAAAATCGGCGCAAAAGTCGAATATTGACGTTGTCACCTTTTGTTCAGTATGCATTTGGACTATGTATTTGGAAGTGTTCAACTATAGGTCCAACACGATACGAAACATGAGAAACTCATTTTAGATCAAGACACAACCTGACCGTCTTACATACTTTCGATTAAGCACCTTTATTGTTATTATTATTAAGTTAAGAAGAACACGACTCCTTCAAAACTTATTTGTACATCAAATAACACATGTTCCCACTGCATCAAGTCAAACAGCTACGCTTTAAAAGGCACACATATAATGCTTTTCCCAGGAATGTTATACACACTTACATTTTTCTTAACAATATCCTTAATGAATTGAGCGGAGAAATATTCTAACGACTCCGCTGCTTGCAATAAAAGATTATCTGATAGTTGCGTACTTTCTGTTATTTTAATTCCAACCTGTAAAGCAAAATTATATCATTTAAAATAAAAACAAAACAACCAAATTTAAAATTCAAAATTAAAACAAACAATAAGGATAACAAATCAAACTAATAATACAAAACAATATAATAAAACATCAACACAAACCTCGTCTAGCTTGCCACAATCTTGCAATTCTTGCAATTCTTTCGCTACATACTCAGAAAAATCTCTTTTCTTTGAGTCGAGCTGTGTTTGAAATGCAGAAATTTGTCTACAAACAATATCGATCTGAACAAAATAAAAAGAAAGATGAAACAAGTATCAAATCTAAACAAAAAATACACATTAATACAAGTACACCATTAAGTTTATATGCCCGGATGAGTAGTTCACTTATTATGGTGGTTTCTGCACTAACCTGAACCTTCTCGTTATTCTTTTCCCACAGTAGCATATCCTTTCGCGCAAGTAATTCCCTTTCGCGACACAAAATTCTTTCCGTATGATCCATTTCTTCCTGCTCCAACCGATGAAGCTCCTCAGTTAACTTGCGAACTTTTGTTTTATATTGCTCGTACATTTGAACGCGTTCCTAAAATAAAGTGTGCATAATTCTTTTTTGTCAGCTGTCTATAATTGAGTATACAAACCAAGTTAAGCTGCTTTAATGCGTTTTCAATAGTTTCCAAAATCTTCCTGTTCTCGTCTTGAAGTTCTGGATCGTCTCGAGAGGTCTGCATGGTTGGATGGTATTGTTTTTCTCCCCTCTTAAACGGTGATGAGTTAACACTGGTTGATAGTTCATCCTCCCCATAAAAACTGCTGCTCAGTAAATTCTCACGAGATGAAGTGATTAATGAGAGTCGAGACATATCGAGATGTGATCGACTCAAGTCCTTTCGTAGTTTTGCAGCCTCAGCTGGATTGTTGAAACGAAAAATATTTGTGCGCCCCAGCAATATTATATCGCCCTGTGAAATGCTGGTTGGCTGATCAATAAGGTGTGCATTTAACCAGCACTGAGCAAATTGCCGAGGGTGTAATATCGCTAGGCCATCTTTCAAAATAATACTACAGTGCTGCGGCTGGATACCGTCACCGGTGAGCACAATGTCCTGTGGGATATCGCAATCATCTGTACCTATGAGTGTTTCGCCTTCCTATAAAGAAGTGAATGTTAAATAACTGCATTATCAATCGCTTCAGTTCACCTTAAGGCTATATAGTGTGACGCCAGTGGTGACATCATTGTGTATTCCAATCAAGTGAGGCATCTCAGAGTCCAAGACAACTCCAACGCCAGACTTCCGCAGACCAAGTGATTTTTGCTCCTGCAGAATCAATTGAGCCTCCTTCCATTTTTCGGTCCACTCCTCTGTTAGAACTTTCTCTTGAGCCTCCTTCTTCTGCAGATCTTCAAGCATTTTAGATGAGGGTGTTAATGAATTCTGTAAATAGAAAAAAGTTTTAATCTCCGAACTTGTTTCTTCAATGGCCTTTTTACGATGTCTCCACTGAGCATGGACTTCAACTTGTTTATTTCCTCTCGTAGCTCTCGAATGAGCTTCACATTTGAGTCTTCGTTTATCGTTGGTTTATTGATTATGTTCTTCGCTCTGTTCGCGTATCGCAGTGTGCTTAATGTTTCACTGTAGTTGCAGTCAGCTGGTGATATAGCTGCAATCATAATGGTCTTGCTGTTGCCACCTAAACTGTCCTTTAGTAACCACGTTAAAATAGAGTCCCTATAGGGTATATAGAGCACTCTCTTCGAATTGTCATTTCTGTTAGTCTGCTCGGCAAGTGCCGATATAACGCTACCAAGCGTAACTAGAGATTTGTTGATGTGAGCGCCTTCCTTCAGGCGTTGTCCAGTTGCTCCAGTGGCGTTAGCTCGTTCACTAATGCAAAGAGAATAAAGTTTTTGGTAGGAATCCGATATTTTTTCATCCTTATGTAGACTTTTACCTGCCGGCAAGATCAACCAAATGTATTTTGGAAACAGTTTCACTAGGCATGTCATTCATAAAAACTGCTTGCACAAAGGTTATGGTGAAGATAGCATGACTTCGACTACTTGTGTCATTCATATTTGTACTGGCGGTGGTACGCTGTATATTTCCCCGCGATATACATTCCTTGAAAATATTTATTTTAAACCTAATTTTCCCAAACAGCATAGTTTAGAACTTACCTTAATTTCATCAAAGTCTGAAATCGCATGCTGGGACAAGTTCTCTACATATGGCCCAAGATTTCTGTGCTCGCGAACTCTTAACCCATGTCCAGTAGTATGAGGCCCAAGCAAATCTTTCACCCGTTCGTTATATATTTCTAAGTAACTGGCATGTGTTTTGTATCCAGTTCCAGATTCCTGTCCGACTTTCATCCGCAGAAACAATTCTTCGCATATGCGAGGTATAAGACCCGGATTGTCTGGGCTGCCCATCATTGTGAATGTTTTGCCACTACCCGTCTGTCCGTAAGCAAAAACGCATGCATTGTAACCTACAAACAAAGTGCAAAAAATACTGTTACAATTTAAGAATATAATGACTCAGTGTCCAAGATATAGAAAGTGCAACGCGAACCTTACTTTCCCTTGAGATAAAGAAATTACCAGAGGCGCCATTATTTCAGTTTGCATACATATCTTCTGCGACTGGTGAAGATATCAGCTTACTTTTTTGCTTACAATCGAAAGTAAGAGCGTGTATAAGAGTTTGCAGCTAACAGACCGAAGAGCACATTATCTCGTTTCAACTCAGAAAACCCGAGGGAGAGATACTAAGCGCAGATATGAATGAATTTCTATTATTCTTTTACCTGTCCTTTATCTATCGTTACTCATTCATTGATTAAAAAAATCTTTATTGGCATACCTTGAAATGCACAGTCGACGACATCTGTTCCAAGGTCCTGATACACTTGTTCCTGGGTGGCAAAGTGGCCATCATTTTTGTCGAACGACCAATATGAATAGTCGAATGTGAAATCATGATGGTTCTCACGACCCACATCTCGAATCGCTTGCGTTCTCGGTCTATACAGTCGGGTTTGCCTGCCTTGCATTTCAACAATTGATAATGCCTCCATGTCAATCTCTCTGCAATCAAAAGGATGGCATGAAATGTACAGTTGGACCGAATTTAAATATCTAAAATAAAAACATTTACGACAGAAATCTGCTGTTGTTGATCTTTAACCTGAGGCTGAGCAATTTTCGTCGTTTTAGTACGCTATTTAGGCATAGTAAAGGGGGATATAAACGCGATATTCCTTCTGAATCAGTACGTAGTGATGTGTAAAAGTGATTTAGTAGAATATAAATGGGCGTAAACCTATAAAGCGATAAGGCAATTTCATATATCTCCACGGCACAAAAATAGATAAAAAAAAAACTTGAACGGAATACATAGTTAATACACATGTTGGAAATAAAAAACGACACTAGAATGGAATGCACGGCGGAATCGTTTTTATAGCTCCTCTTTAGAAAATAGTATACTCATCTGTACAACTCTGCATTTTAGAGAAGTGGAACATTGACTAGATGATTTTCCATTCTCTTGCCTACCTGTCTGCTGCATGGCACAAAAGCAGATGAGAAATCTATAGCCTTGCCGATAAAAAAGTTCTGCTTACGATGTTTGGTTTTGTCTGCGTTTTAAAAAGATCCGAAGATTCTTTTGAGATAGAGTATTTGAAGGATTGAGATGACTTACGCTTATAGCTTAGCCAGTTAAATGACTAGATGTTAAGATAACCTTTAAGTGGATATAAAAATATCAATTTGGCTAATAAAAACATTGAGAAGTAGAATTGGGTGAGTTATATTCTGTGTTGTTTTGAAGGAGAACACAATGCATTGAACTCTACTAAATAGATAAGAAACATAACGGAAGTATTACGTATATGTACGTATATGGGTATCGAAGGCTAAATCATTTAACACTCCTGCCAACGAGGAAATTGCTGTAGTTATCGAAAGTACATTGGACAGGAAGGAATTGTGTTGAAAAAGGAAAACCCTACAAGTATATTGCACAGTCACCCAACTTCTCCCAAATTCGTAGGCCATCATCTACTTTAAGCCAATATTTTATCGTCTGGATGCAGTATCTAAGGTAGATTCTATAACAACATCCTTTTGGGTATATACATACATACGTCCCTATTGATAAGACTGAGAAATGCACCGAACACCAAATGTGTGGTTTCCTGAAAAGTAATTACGGAATGCGTGACGTTGCCTTTTTTAAAGAAAATTACTCAAAAATTATAAGCCAAAATTTGCTACCACAAGTATCCCAACCACCATTAAATGCCTACAAAGAAAGAATGATGACACTTTTGCCAATTTCATTCGAGTTATTAAAGTTCAACTGCATTTATTGCAAACACAGTTCTTAACTAAAAGAGAAAATATCCCGTTAGAGACATACTAAACTTTGGTGTTTAATTTCCTTTGCACATACATTTGCGTGTATTACTAAACGAATAAAATTGCTCTCTCATTTTAAATTTTCTGTTATTCTCTTGGCTCCCTTTCGTGCAATTACATGCCTGTACATATAAATAGAATATTTCCAGAAATCCAGAAAAAAACTCACATAATTATACCAACTGGAGGTACTTAGTAGCAATGCAATAACATGTTACAGAGTATAAAAAACGTTCTGCTAGATTCGATAATAATTGCTTCGGGATTGTGAAGCGTTCATTTGAAAATATCTACTAACACTAATCAGACTTGGAAATAGACTGAAACCACTCACATTGGCAAAATGGGACAATTTAAAAGTTTAATAATTGACGGAAAACGAGCTGGAGGATTTGTGTCCTTGGAATCTATATATTTGTAGCGTTACACGCTGCTCTTCTTATTCAAAACACAGTTTAGAGCATTATGACGATTCATGATGATCTGCATTCATACATACACCTGTGTATGTACATATACGACAAAAACAGTTCATAACCACATTAGCCATGAACTGTGAAATAATATTTATTTTGAATTTTGCATTAACTTTCGAAAACCTGTTGCAGAAACTAAAATGAAGTCATGATGACTACATAAAGGCCAACAGATAACATTTTGCAAAAAGAAGCACTTGTTGAGGGTGTAATGTATTTTCGGTGAACCACTGGGCATATCAACAAACACAAAATACATATGTGAATTTTCGCTTTACGTTTGTTGAACTCAACTACTAACGCATTTAAATATCCGTGCAAATGAGTCATAGCCGTGCGTAGTAGGTAAATACATTTTTACATTATATACACACGTATGTATGTAGTGTGGAAAAGCAAAAAGGTTATAGCCGCGTTCAAATATTATGGAACTGAACGCAGCAACCGATGTGTGACAGATTGCGAGGAGCAAAAAAATTAAACTTCGTAAGTCTTAAAATTAGACTACACATTGCCTGCAAGTTATTGTTCGGCATATTTTTGTAAACCACGGATTATAAATCCACAATGACGTCAGCCAGGTTAATTTCCATACATCCATTTTCCCAAAAAAAGGTAAAGTGATTGGGAATATGCAGTTCCAATTGGACTGCATCAGAATTTGTAACAAGCCAGTATGTAAACACAGAGGCATCTGTTGAAGTTCTGTGTTAAAATCGATCAACTTTTATTCCCTATTGTTAAGTTACATAAATACATTGTGTAGCATATTTGAAGCAAGTCACTTTTGTTATTGCCAATTTTGCTTTATCTCTTTGTTGAATGGGATCACCGAACTGAGCAACAATATTTCTTAGGTCATAATCGCTTTTTTATGTTTGTTGTGAACGCAATTGTATAAAAAGGCCCACTCACCTACTGTTGAACGGGCGAACCCGCACAGCAACCTTAAGCGATGACATCTTAGTATCTTATAAAACACTGCAATACACCAAATGGAAGAGCTTCTTGAAAATAAAAAAGAGATGTGCAATTCACACTTCAGCAAGACCTTAACAGCTTGCTTGTTCTACTGAACAAGAAACAAAAGGCACATAAAACGGCACTATATCCAGGAAGAATACACTTTCAAATATTGGGCAAGGTTTTCCATTTGTTCATTTGTACAAGCACACACGGTTGAGATTGAGGTTTTTTCTAATTGATGCAAAGAAAATATTGGATCAAAAGCTAAGCAAAACAAATAATATAACTGAATTAGCAACACAACTTGTTCGTAAATATTCACATCAATAGATCATTTTCTCACTGTCACATCTTAGCACAGCTCCAAAACATTTTTTTCCAATTCACTTGTCAAGAGTGGGGAAATGAAATGCAGTCCAGCAAACATTTCTTCGACAAATAATAACAGAGTTGTTACAAGGGCAGGAGTAATTTTAGTGTGGTGAATATTCAGGAAATCTGTTTTCGGGTAGACATGTGTGACAGTTACGTATTAATGAATATAACGTGGTTAGCAGAGATCCCTGGTGGTTAGATGCATTTTTCCCATACTATGTATTTAAATTAGTTTACTTTGTATGTATTTAAATTAGTTTACTTTGTACACATATGTTTATAAGTTTTAAAATTTTGTAAGAATACATATGAAGGACGAATTCAGTATTACTTTTGTCTAAGGAAAATTTATATTGCACTCTTCTTCTTTGTTCGTGAAGGCAAGCGATATTTATGCCTAACACATCTGTATGAGCACTTTTCCTTTCCCAATTATTAACACTTAACCTTACTTCAGTCAGGCGACATTTGAAATGAGTCTTAAAAAATGCGTATAGTTTTCCGACAAATACGTGAGATGATCAATTTGCCCAGGTACTTAATAACTGAGTTCTCCGCCCTCCACCGTCTCTTTTACCCACGTACTAATCATGCATTTCATTCTACGATCCGCTGATCGATATTACGTTAAAAGACATACTACACCGCAAAATTAATCGTAAAGTCCATAGAAGCATTCTCATATTTTGGTGGGAGCGAGCATGCGATTCCTTTATAATGGCTCCAGTCGTTTCTCTTAGTATATTATGACTGGGGTTAAGGAGTGTCAATCATGTACCTCGCTGTTTTGTATACCTTTCTACAGGGATATCCTTAAACCCTTCTTCAAACGTACAATGAAGTTCAAAACTCAATGAAATTTCTAATATTTCCCACACATGATCCAAAGTTAGAAGAGTCGAACGTTTATGGCTTAAGTCCATACGCAACGATTACTGTACAAGGCTTATAGCTGATAAATAAAATCTCCTGAAAACTTTCTTGCTCATTTTATAATTACGTTTATTCTAATATTCTTTTTTGTGCATTACAAAATTTCCAGTGAATGAAGGAACTTATTATGATTGAATTAGTGGTTGGTTTATGTTATTTTTTACATTATTCTTTAATTTTTACATTAAACTTTTATAGATATACCATGTTGACATACTTCAAGCGCGTACTCATACCCAAGGAAAGTCGCAGCATTAACTGGAACTGCTCGCACTACAAGCATCCAACTCCCTCTGAAAAGACTTTTCCAACCGTAGCGCTAATAAATAAAACGAAATGTTTAGATTAATGATTATTTAGAAATGTTTTTATATCCCACCTTAACATTCATTTTTATGCAATGTCTTATGTTTTTGTATTTTCTATTCTCTTCTGCTTGCATTATGGTTTTAACCACGTCAAAGGGTATCACACAGACCCAAGATAAAATACCAGCAAATGCGCCCGCCAAGGTCGTAACAACTCCATCCACCTTCGAATTTTTTACAACCTGCACTTTTCGCCGCTTCATAAAATCCGTTTTTTCTAGATATTCCATGGTGACGCGGTATGTGAGCATATAAATTCCATAAGGAAACACATCTCTGCAAAAGAACTTAACCTTAAAAAAACCATCTCTTTCGAGCCATAGAATTCGAATTCTTACCGGCACATCATAGGCAATAATCCTCTATACAATCCAGATATGCCGTCATACTTCAAGATTTTCAAAAATAACTTAAGCGGAGTTCTTCTTCGTCCCCTAACATATTCATTGTAGTCTGTAAGTGTTTAACATTTTCAGAGTATTTTAAGATATGTTGGTACTAAATTGTACTTACAATTATGTGTTTGCAGACGAACTTTTATCAACTCTATTGGACAGGCTATAAAGGACTGCACAAACCCAGCTATGGATCCAGCAATAAACATGTGCCTATATTCCAGTTGCTCCCGCTGATAGTCACTATGGCATACTTTTCTTAGTTGACGCAGGTGATTGCCATACACACCGAAGAGAATCGAATTAACTGCTCCAGTTGTGACCAAAGGAAAAAACATGCCTCTGTAAAAACCATTTAACTTCATCGAGTTGATTGGCTCAATGTATACTTTTGAATTGAAAATTAAAGATACCGACATACCCCATAATTCCTCGTATGTATCTGTCGCATAGCCGTAAAAACGGTTGAGTTTGATGCCTGTTGCCATGTTTTGATCGTATCTAAGGGATGACCGATTAGTACCCCACAGGCACCTGTAATAAGGTAATTAGAACCATAGTTTTAGTTGATCCGTGATCCGTGACTGAGTTTTTAACAGAAGTTGAGAATTATTATGTGAAGTAGTTTGCAAAATACCCGTTAATAACAGTTTTGTATTGTTTGAATAAACGATTTCTTTAGACATTTTCGATGGAGATATTGCTGCTATTCCCTACATATCAGCCCACAATTTACACTGGTCAGGGGTCTTACACTTTTCAACTTTGCACCAATCGTGAATTCTAATTGGGTTCGTTATATTGTAGGAACGTGTACTAAATTTCTTCATTTTTCCTCCATAACACCAAAAAAAAAAAACATTTCCATAGCATCAAACTCATATATTCTGTATTGTTTACATTTAATAAGTGTTGTTCCAGAGTATTTTACCCCTCAAAAGGAAAACGATTTATTTTCGAGTTTTTTTTTTTCTCAAGCTTCAACTGAAGACGGGATGTTTTAAACTGCTTCTTAGCAATCTACTCCTGATGTTCAATGACACCCTGACCACTATCTTATGTTGCCACATTAGATAAGATAAGATTAAAAAGGGTAATGAATCGATTTTAAAAGTGACTCAATTTTCCCTAGCTGTGGTTTCTCTCGCTCGTTGATTTCTTTTCAGGTTGTTAATACTACTGGTTACCATTTAGACCACAGTCGCTTATCCTTTTGGACCTCATTTAGCAACAGAAAAAAAAACTAAAATAATTCACCAGAACAAATACACATTCGAAAGATTTACAGTTAATTGAAAAAAAAAATTAATTAATTATTAATTAATTTCATTTGCAATGGAAGAGACAGACAGAAACCATGAAGGTTTTATTTGTAAAAAACAATTTATTTTTGCTCCATATGTGCATTGCTTACGTATTGCTTAGGTACATTTTATTACGGCTATATTTAGAAATTCTTTGAAATTTGTAAGGCGTGACCACCTTTTCAGCGAGAATGATGAAAATATACGTATCATGGTAACTTTCGGCTTCCTTTCAAGTTTTCAATTGAAGGCAATTTTTATCTTTGACACTGGAAAAGTGCAATGACATGATCAACGTTGTTTAGGTTTAAATAGTGGTATTCTCTTACTTACGGTAATTTAAGGAATTATGAAATTCAAGGTTTAAATTAAATTACACTGTTTAATAATATAAATAAATAATAAGTAATTCATATAGAATTCGAAATGATGTGAACTTTAAATTCGTGATGTGAAAGGAAAGAATAAGCGTGGTACTTCCTGTTTTGCAACCTCCATGTTCAATTTATTGCACATTCAAATCACAATCTGTTAAATTACTATAATGTAATATTCAACGTGGGCATAACATTAATGAAATCTGCCAACAAAACTCTGCAGGATTTGCCCCTCTGCCCTCAGCATATTGAAATATAAAACTAACCAGATTATAAAATAATCAGTTTAGAAAACATTTTAAGCAATTGAATGTGTAATACTGCAAAGTTTTAAAATACCCGCACTGTGTTAGCAAACACATGTTGCAATAGGTTATTTTAAATAACTGCGAAATATTTACATTTCCCTTTCTAATATTTTTGGCTGTGCACAACCTCAATTGCAACACACTCTTAAAGGTCAAGTTTACATACCACAGATGTGTGTAGATTGTTGTTACGAGTCATTTTTACAAGGGTTGAATGAACTATTAGATACAACACCTTGCAGAAGATAAATGCATTACGTCACATTTGCGTTTTTTCACTTGCTGTTTACGAACATCCACTGACAGGGAAAATTAATTTAACATGATTTCTCACCTCCAAAACAACCAGCAATAAAGTCACAGTAATTTTCCCACTTCATTTCAGCATAAGGGATCGGGCACCTCGAAATTAAAAGTAGCTAATTATCCACAAATTCTCCGCAAACATCAGCAGTAATACGAGCACTTTGAATGAAAACATCGCACTAAAAACGATGTACAATAAACAGTATATAAAGGGGAAAGCTTTTGCAATGTGCGATTTATAAATAGCATTTGTAAACCCTTTTCGGTGCATGTGCAACAGTGAGAAATTCTATAACAGTAAAGACTGTGAATATTAAGATACTGAGTTGACCTTGTTTATTTGAGGCAAAACGTTAGTAAATTTAACGAAGGCGCTTATCGTTAATTAAATGTGATGCACATGACTATGTATTTGAGAATTATAATGTGAAATGAATGAAAGATTATAACGATAACGAAAAATGTTGCATTAAAATCGCCCGTTAGGATTAGCAGCTTTATAACTACAAATTAATAAATTTAGATTTACTATGAAAACAAATATAAGGAAAAATTTAAAGCATAACATATTTTTCAGTGTGTCTTTCTGATTTTGTACTAATAAAAAATAAAAAACTACAAAAAATAAATAAACGGTCGTTTCCTCTTTGTATAATAACAATACAAGTCCCAGAAGCAGTCCTCGTTCCAATTGAACTTTCCTTTTTTTTGGTTTTATTTGCCTAAGTTCCCAATGTATAAGAACAATATGAAACGTCAATACAAAACAACGTTATTTTTATAATAATAAAAATATGCGTTGAAATAAGTCAAGGATATTTTAGGACGGCCAATATTTTTCTTAGTTTGTGTAATGTTCAAAGTCTTAACCAAAGCATATGTACCGGAAATTTTTATAAACTAAGGCCGTCATTATCGCCTCTAACCTCCAACTCTCCAAACCAACTCTACAGTTTTTTATTTCCTTGTTCAGCAATGTTTAGTGAAGTTTTCGTACCGATCTGTATGAATGCCACAAATGACAGTAGAATTCTCTTATTCCCGCAATTTGAAAGAAAAACTCAAATATTGTTATGTCTCATATATTTAATTTAGTTACTTATTAATACTTCTTGAGAAATTGAAGAACAATCATTTTCTTTTCACGAATACATGTTTCCTTAAACCGTACAGGGGGTTTCCTGTTTTCGAACAGTAAATACTACGAGAAAACTTAAATTTAAGTTTACAAGACTAATATAATATTATAAACTATTTCTCTAATATCATAATAGACACTGCTGAAAGTACTTACGTGATTAATTTTGTTTTGAAACGTCCTTTCCTAAGACGTTCACTGAAACTTTTTTTTTAAACAATGGTCGACCGCGTGGTTTGAAACTTGTGGTTAACTCCGAATTTTGAAGGCATGAGATACATGTGCATGAATGTAAGACTTAATTTATGCTAAAAAGGATTCATTTACATATGTATGATTGCAAGGCACGAAAAGCAGATACAGGAAATTAACGATTTATAACGAATTTTGTACAAACTGTTCGAGATTTAGGGAACAGGCGGTTTTACTTAATCAGATGTAATAACGTACATATTAAAATATCATGATACATTTGACTGTTTTTTCTGTAAGGTAAAAGAACAGAACAGTATTTACATTCGAAAGACAAATCAGTTCTTAAAAGCTGTCAGAGATTGTTTAGGAAAAACATTTACAACCAAACCCTTATAGCCTAGGGACTCGTAAAAAAGTAAAAACGCCAGCCGTATGAAAAAATCCACGCATTTCCTATAAGTATGGTATATCCGCCGATCGGCAGTTATCGTGGTTAAAATGTCATCGCAATTCCTGAGATTTCAAATATGTATGTATGACCATTATTACTAACTTCATATGCGCGGGTTTTACGATGACTTGAATTTGTATTTTGTTGAAAAGAGGCGGAGAGCGTACAACGAGAATCAACCGAAAATTTAAATGGAATTTAAAATTTTGTTCAAGTGTTTGTTTTACGAAGATAAATTATATGAAATTTATTAGTTTCTGCTCTAAATACATATTGCCGGACATGCATGCATTGCTTCTATATCGTGACTGTAAAAGACCAGAAACCAATAAAGGAACCTCACCTCATAATAAAGAGCCAAACCCATCTGTTTTGTTCTGTCAAAAACTGATAAATCTTAAGCTCACATAAGAGAGCGAGTACGATGACAAATCCGAACTTCAAAAGCATTATGATGAATGGTGTTTTTCCGTGCACTTCTTCTCTCGCTAAAATACAAGTTGTTGGAATATAATTTTTGAAGCATTTATGCCTGAAAAGCTCTTACACAATTCCTAAACATTTCTAGACAAAAAATATTGTATTACAAAAATAATACGCAGCCAATTAAAAATAAATATATGGAACGTGTACGTAAAATATTCATGTACATATTTAAATATTTTATAGATTAACGGAATTAACAGATGGTTTCTTAGGAGGCAAAAAACCGACAAATATCAATTCGCTCAATCCAGAATATCTTGCCTCCCTGTGTCATGAGTTCCAACTCCTCTTGATGATTTTATGCGAAATTACACCTACCTTGTACGATTAAAAACGCAAATAACTACTTGAATGATTTTCACTTAAATTAAGTGATTTCGTTTCGATGGTATTAAAGAGAGATATACTTAAAGAGTATTCAAATGAAATAAAAAATCATGTAATTTTTGTACCGATATTACTAAAATTAATTGATTCGGTCTTCCCCTTAGAATTTGCCAGATATTTATTACTGATTTTCTCTGAAATGATAAACATGTAAACCTCGACCCAAGTATCTCATATGACTGTTTTTTTCTTTTTTGAAACTCTACTGAATAAAAGTTACAGTGGAAATCAAACCAAAACAATGCCGATTAATTGAACATAAATAATGGCTGAAAAGAACTCGAACCGTGCATTAATTTTTAATATTTATTTTTATTCTTGATTGATTTTTCAATTATTCAGCACAGACAAATGATACACCTTGTATTTAAAATATTTGTTGTAATTTAATAATAGTAGTATTAATAATTTCGTATATATACGTTACTAATTTTTATTTCATTAATAATATATCTTTTTTTCTGAATTCATATAATTATATATATTTTCTTGTTTTGTGTAATCTAAAAACAAAAAATACGAATATTGTTTTTTTATCATTTTCCATTCTTTTAATAATAATAATCTAATAAAATATACACTTTAAAATTAAACAAGACAAAAAATAAGATCCTTACATTATACAGAAAAAAAAATTCTCTTGTATTTTACTTTTGATTAGATACGAATGCATTCATCATCATTATACCGTTCTTTCATACCTTCTGAACTTTTCTTCGTTTTAATGCAGGCGTCTTCGTGTTTGGGTAAGGATTTCATGAGCGAACTTAAGGAGCTCTTTTATTCTAACAATGAGAACAATTCATTATAAATAACTAAGCTGAAAATTGGGATTGGGTGGCGAAATGTTTGCGTGGACAAAAAAATATACAATAATCAAGGTGGAACGAAAAACGAAAAGAAAACATGAAACAAATACAATACAGATTAAAAGAAAACAATATTAAATTAACATTAAGTAGATTTGTTTTAATATTTTGTTTTCTTCTTTTTTTTTGTTTGTTTCCTTTTACTTATATATATATATATATATATATATATATAAATATATATACATACATCCACATACATATGTATATATACTATACGTATCATACTTTTATATTTTTCTCATTTCAATTCATTTCCATGTAAATTGTTATTCTCTTACTTTATCTCAAGTTAAATATCAACTTAAACTCAACAAAACAATGCATTTTATTTTTTTGTATATTTACTTTCTCTTTATACATAGTTACACTAATTGTTTATACGATTCTTTTGTTGGTTTTTTTACTTGTATTCCTTTTTTCTTTCTTTACTTTTATTGTTATTTTGCTTTGTTTAACAAAAGGGAAAAAGGTTGTAAACTGCATTATATAAATAGCGTATGTGTATGTGTTGTGTGTGACGGTGTTGGTGGTGTATGTGTAAAGGCTGTTCTCAATTATGCAAATTTGTATTTTATATATATATTTTTTGTATTTTTTTTTTTTATATTTTTTTCAATCCTCTACAAAGTGTAGTGTTTTATTTTTATAACAGTAACTGCCACTTTTACTAAAATTACGACTTAGCAAAATTGTTAATAATTTATGCCTAATTTTGTTGATTATATTTGTTTTTTGTTTCACTGTAGAATGACGCGTACTTTTTCATTTTATGATATTTGTATACAATTTCGGTTTTTCTTTTTTTTTTTGATGTTGTTACTTTAAAAAAGGAAATCATAATAATTGAAACAAATACTCAATTCATTGCCGTTTTACAAAGTAAACCAAAATGTAAACCATATATACATACATATATATATCTATATGTATATTTAGAGATATATCTATGTATTTAATTTTCCTTTAGTACTGCATTTTCCCACGTTTTCAAAGTATTCTCTCATTTTTTCCATATCATAATTAATATATTAGTAATATTTTAATTATATCGAACATGCGCTATTACAAGTTATTTCTTATTGTTTCCTAAGTTCATGGTAATGGGGGAAAAATGACGAAATATGAAATGTGAGTTTGGAGAAGATTGTATGAGAAAGCAGTGTGCGTGATGGAGGGTAACGAGAAGAAACGTAACGATATCTCCTCGCCCTTCATTTTGCTTGCATATGTAGGTAATGCTCTTTTGTATTCATTAACTTCTACAATAAAAGAACTTTTTTGTTTTGTTTAGTCTACTATTTATAATTGCTTGACCTAAGTTCAGCTGTTAGTGATTTAATTTAATATTGTTGTTTTTATTTGACTTTTCTTTCATATAATTATTTTTTACGGTAGTAATCAGTAATCATTTTTGTTAATTTTCCGAGCGTTTATATCATTTGTTTATATAATTCACTTGCAGTTTAGTTGTATTATATTTTAATTTTTCTCTTATTTTTCTTTCAATTTGAATTTCTCCTTTTTTCGCATTAACAAAAATAATGTTATTAATCTGTAGTACATCACTTGGTCACAGAAATCGCAACACCAGCGCCTGAGCCTGCAGCCATTGCAGAGTTTGTGTGTCCCACTGTGGCAGCTGATGGATTGGCACCGGAGGTATTGCCAGCCGCGTTAAGGCCGGCAATTCCAGGTGACTGCTGCAGTAGATTTGCCGTGTTGTTCGATTGATGAAGTTGATTGTTCTGTGGTTGATGCTGAGAGCTAGCGTTCTGTTGCGTGCCACTAGAACCCGCAGACGATGAAGTAATCAATGTTGCTGATGAAGCGCTGTTTATTGGATTATTTTTAGATCGATTTATTTCAAGTTCGTGTAATTTCTTCCACAACTCTTCGCGATCACGTTCTCGCTTTTTCTCTCTAAAAATTATTAAAATAAATTTAAATTTTAAATCACATTTGATATATTTGCAATTTGAGAATACTTACTTCTGCCGTTCCGCTTTGTAACTAGCTGTTAATTCATCGAAGAGTTTGGAATTCATTTCCATAAAAGTTTTAAGAACATTGTATACCAACGCTACAATAGTTTGGTTCCAATGTTCTTTGCTAATACGATAAAGGGCTGGGAACATTATTGGCATTATAACAGCATTATTTTCTTCTATTAAGGACATAGCGTATTCATTATTCCATAAATACAAAGCTCGCTCAGCGACCTAGAAACATTAAAAGCAAAATTACAAAAATTGTCCGTAAATATTTAATAAACGTGATCGTTAGTTTTTAAGTGTTGAGTGAAGGGAGCGGAGTTACCGGTACACAAAGAGTTAGAAGGATCATTCGTGTGGGTCAGCTAAGGAACGAATCTCTAAACTAATTGACGGAAAGACAATATTCAAAGAGTACGCATATCACCGACAATTGTACGTATAAAAATATAGAAAAAAAAAAAAATTCCGAATTTGCACTGAGAAATATTGGTTGCCATTAATATGCGTTCTGTCAATGCGTAAAAAGAAATGGACGAAAATTTTAAAACATTTTGCAATAAAAACGTCAACATTAAAGTTTTCTGATACAGATGTTAAAACACACTGATGTTTCTAGGCTACCAAAATCAATTACTTCACATTGAAGCCAATGGTATTGAAGATAATATCGATAAAGCGTAGTATAAGTAAACGTTTGACTAGCCGCATGCCGACTTACATAGTACAGTTCGTTATTAAATGCAATGAACGCGCAAAGAGGAAACAAATCTAACTTTACTCTGTATGGATCAAAGGCACCCTTATACACTTTCAATAGCCCCTATCCGTTCGTCTGCATTACAGAGCAAAACTGTGGCGTACAAAAGCTTGATTTTTTGAGAGGACTTTACTTCTACCATTGGCTGGGCGTCATTCTTCTTCTGCGTCGTCTAACTTAAGTGCAAAATTCGACGGTAATTGTCGCCTTTACTGTTTAGCAGTATACATAAATGTTTTGTCCAAATTGGCAACCGACATCGCTTTTATAACAAGCAAATTCTCCTCCTGACAACCTTCGGACCGTAGTTTTTATTTAGTGGGCCACTTCAAACCCCGTTTTCACCACATCGTACACTCAAGTCACTTATAAACCCCACACATTTCATGTTCTTCGCAGTTCTTTCCATACAAAGGTACAATACTATATTACCACTTACCTGAAAATGAGGACTGGATACACATTTGGCTATTTGTCGAAAAAGTGGTTCCTGTATTTTCACAAATTGTGGTGGATCAATTACATCGAGGATTTCTTCAATTTCGCCCAAGAACATTACTTCCTTTTGTGAACAAGTTTTTGGCCAGAACTTCAGCAAACCTCGAACCACTGGCTCTGTGAGAAATGCATCCTTTTCGAGAAATTGTACAATACAGTACGCCAACTGAGCGTGATATAATGATAAACACTTCACTTTGTGCAATGGTAATAAAACTTTCACCAAAAACTGTTTATGCTCTGCTTTGAGTGGCAATGCAAACCCATTAATTATGCTGTAAAAGTAAATAAAAAAAACATTATTTCTAAGCAAACAGATGCAAACGAAATTCAACAAACCTGCCCAGAATTTCGAGAAGTTCACCAACACCATTGAAATGTTCAGTTTCGTAAATGAAGCGTAAGAATATGTTATTAATTTGTTTTCGGATAAAAGCGCGTAATCCTAGGAATTTCCCATAAATACGATGCAAAACAGTTTTTAAAAAATCTCTTTCCCTAGGATCTTCTGAATCGAATAACTCTAATAGCTGTAAGTTAAAACAATTAAAAAAAAAGTTCACATCAGAATTAACAATCATACACCTATCAGATTCTGTACTGACCTGTAAAACAAATTTTTGGTCAATAACCCGTTTGCCGATTGTTGCCTGAAAGTCTTGTGACTCTAAGAATCTCAAGAACACCTCATACACCAACTGAAGGTGAGGCCAAGAAGCTTCTAGTGTGGGATCATCTTCTTCCGGATCAAAGTCAGGGTTTTCACTTGGAGGAAGCGTGCGAAATAAATTACACGAAATCTGAAAACAAAGAGAACATGTAGAGAAACAATGTCTTTTAACAAATAAAGAGTGTTTGGCATACCATTCTGATAATTTCCGGATACACCGGTTCCGTGAGAACTCCTCTACCATGTGTTATGTAGGTGGATAAGTCGTTGAGGGCAGCTCTTTTAATTTCTTTGCCCTTCAAATCCGAAACTGGGTCCATAAAGTCGAATGATACACAGCACTGACGTAGTTTTCGAATAAATAATTCTTCCTGTTCTAAGCTGGAGCAATCGGCTAAAATTTAAAGTATTTACATTTTTATGTATTACATACATATTAAGGTTTTAATATTCTTACCTTTCAGGGGTGGCAGCTGCTGCAGTTCCACATCCTGCGAGTTTCTGTACCTAGAGGAACCTTGACTCTTTTTGCTTTTCTTTTTTAGTGAACGTTTAGCGAACGGGTCAATTCGATCCACAAATGTTCCCGATGACATTTTCCTTTAAATAAAAATAAAATAAGGAATTTATGATTATTATGACACACTTATGTTGTTAAATAAGTGGTACGAGTATAATGTTTCTCAATTTGAGAAAAAACCTCTGGTTATATGTTCGCATCTGGCTAAGGTTGTGTTTAAGGTGAAAGAGGGAAATGATTTAATAACGGGCCTTACAAACGCTACATGCACCTGATTTAGGGACATCTATAATTTGGTTTATCGAATAACAAGACAAGCTTTGAAGCACTTACCCCTCACAATTGTCTGTGCTCTCGCAGGTATATTACTTATTTTAATTTTTAAAACAGGAAACTTAAAGACGAACTTATAATTAAGATAGCGCACAGGAGTGGAGAAGGTCCTTAATCAATTTTGCTGTGTGCAAATGGTATTGTTGGAGGTTCTATTGCACTGTGGACTGGAGCACCGCACATAAGTTAAAGAAGAGATTTCCAAATTGTAACACACGTGGAGCTTTAAGAAGGATAAAATACTAACTGGTAATGGTGCGATCTTACTAGATTCCATACAATTGATAAATTAAGATAAATAAATCCTGATGACTGTGGTAGCCGTGGCGTGGTGGTAAGTGCGTCGACCGCCGCGCAGAAAGTCTGGGTTCGATTCCCGGACGGGACACCTAGCATTTTTTCACGGCACCACCTCTTTCGAGTTGCTGACAACACTCAAAGAGCATTAACTGTCTATGAAAAGCTTCTCAAATCTCGCCGTTCAGAGTCCGCAAAAAACTGTAGGTCCCTTCTACTCGTGAAGAACAGTAGCACGCACAACACGAGTAGTTGTTGAACAAGCTAGGCCATGGTCCGTTGTGGGCTGTAGTGCCACTCAATTATTATTATTAATTATTAAATCCTGATGACAACTTTTTTAATCCTAAATAATAAAGTGTGGCCCAACTGTACAACTTGCACAACTTGATTTGACATTTCTTTGTTTACGTTTTTGACAAATTGAACCATTTAGATAGTTGCAACCGTTTACTTTAAAATGGGCGCTCAAATCAAAATACTTTTCGTGCACTTTATTATTTTTTTTTTTTTGTCATCATAGTCGACCAAATGTGTAAATCGGTAGCAAACCGGGTCTGTGTGAAGTATGAAAAGACCGGTTCGTTTGAGAAAAACATCATCATCTCATTATCCCGATATGATAATGAACGCCCTATAGTCAAAAATTAAGGATATCGACCTGAACCATATGTGCTTCTAACAGGATGGTGTCACTTGCCACACACCCAACGAACTCAACCCAACGATTCTTTCGAGAAATGGTCGTGGCGATGTAAATTTGTTGCCAAGATCATATGAACGAAGAAAAAGTGTACGTTAACAAACCTAGAACAATTCAATTCGGCATATTAACGACATTGAACCTCAAATATGTCTCAGAGTCATTGAAAATATAGACCATCGAATAGATATATGCCATGGAAGCGATGGCGTGTTTCGCACATAATTGTCAAAACCTCTATCTTCTATCATAATAAGATATATACAGATAATTCTCTAAAAACTTTTTGTTTTATTCACTATTATGCCTTTTCGTTAGACCCTTTATAATAATGAATATTTCAATTAAGACCGAATAATTTCTACCGCTTAAATCGACCATTTTATCTGAAAACTATTACTTATAATTTTATGATAAATTGTTTGCTGTAAATGTATGTATGCGGCACCAGTGATTATTTGCGATCCCGACTGGCTCTGATCTGATCTTCTGTTTACATTGTTGTTCTTATTTGTAAAAAAATTTGAAACGTTCATAGATGCAACGTGTCTCACGTCTATAAACCAACATCAACAATCAAGCATCTAATGCGCAATTGATGCACTTTTTTAGTTGCTCGTGCTGAAGGGATTATTTGGTACCCTTTAGTGACCATGCTGAAGGTATAGAAGAATTTGAATTTCGGAAACTTATACTGCTATACTTTCTTGATATTTTCAAACATTTTGAAAGAATTATATTTTTACAACTTGAAAACGGGCAAGTGTCCATAAAAGTGGCAGTAAGTTGTGTTCATAAAAATTAAATGATTGCCTCACTGCTTACTTACGAAATTATATGGAGACAAATCTATGTCTAGTTATTCAGAATGCTTCCGATGCTTACATAAGATGTAATGAATATAAACCATAAGTAACATGAGATTCAGTTTCAGACTAAGATTTGAAATTTTTGAAGTGTGTTGTTGGATGTATATCGTGAGGGATGTTTTCTTTATTCTTTATCTAATTCTATTCCATTTATAAACTGTTTTATTTAAATGCAGGTATCTATAAAATTTATATTTCATTTATCAATACAGTATGTAAAATCTTTTTGCATTTCATATAAAACGATTTCTTTTTACATGCACACTGCTAAGTTTAGTTAAGATTTTTATTTGTTTAATTTTAAATAATTGGTACACACCTTTTTGCCTTAAAGTTTTCAGTTAAAGATGCAAATTTTCGTTCTGTTTTTCACGTGATATTAGTCCTTATTGTATTAGTACCGTTCCAGAACGTTTTCTTTCGTTTTAAATATTGTTTTCTCTTTTATCTAACTGCAGCAGCAAGGATCAAAAAAATTCAGAGCTGGCGGATTCAATTCATACTTAAGTAGAAACTCTCTATAGTATTCTTGATGTTGCCTCAACTTTAAGCTTACTGTAGATCAGAATGCTATAATTGAAAATTTAATTAGTTTTTGTTTTCATGCGATGCAAAAACAAGCAGACAACTCACCAAATTAAACGAAATGCTACTGGAGGGATTATTTCTTGAATCTTGTGTTTCTTTATGTTGCTGTGTTATGTTTATTTAGCATCTAGTAGATTTTTTCTTTCTTTTTGCTTGTGTTGCTTAGTATTTTGAATGATATTGTTTTATTAATATTTGATGGCACATTAAATTTAGTGAATTGAAATGAATTAAATTTTTGGTAACAAACTTTTGTAAAGTGCTGGCTGATTTTAATGATGATTCCTAACAGAACGATTTATTTGAACTGCATTAGTACATGCGATGCTGAATCATTATCTCGTCGACATTAGCAAAATGCGTAGTCCATTGATTTGTTGATATCGTTTTGGATATTGAAGGAGACTATTCAGTCGCCATTTCATAAATCCGACGAGAATCTTTAAAAATAAACAACAAATATTATGTTAGCATAATTGATAAATATGATTTGTTTTCGTTTACAGAGCAATGACAATAAATGATAAGACTAAGATTTGGTGAAGTGGAATTCACGAAATGAGTTTCAATGTTATGCAATATGAATTACAAATCTCAAATCACAGCATGTTGATGTTTGAACATCGGATATGATGATATGGCATTAATCCTTATAAGACATATAAGAAAGTATGTGTATTACTTTGTGTTGCGAGATATTTTAGTGTTTTCTTCTTTTTTAACTTTGAAATCAAAAACTAAAAAATAAATGTTTAATATTTGATGTATTCCAGTTATGATTCAAGAAATGAAGTAGTGGTTCCCTGCGGAGCTATTAAAAATGTGAATAAAGTGAATAAAGTCCAATTAAGGATTCACTCTCAAACAGTAGTTAACTAACTTACACATTTAACCAAGTGCTATGCAAATGAAATGCAAGCATATTTATGCATTTCACTCTTATAAGTTGAACTATGCTGAAAAAAAACATCCTCTGCAGCACATTAAAAATATTTTATTTAAATTTGTTCCTAATTTGGTCGTCTAATACTTCCATGCCGAATAGACTTTTCAAATCAAATCAACTTTATGAAAGTAATTACTTTCAGCAAAAAAAGCAAAAGGTTTTATTGTTTTTTGTACGTCTTATTCCACCTATAGTGCTTCTATAAATCAATTTAATGTCATTTCCAAAAATATTCCTATGTATTCGAAATTTCATCTTTTACCCAAATTCATAAATAACAAGATATTAAAGAAACAAAAGCACTTATGCTTGTACATATGTAGCTGATATAAAAACACCGGCTTCTCGACGAAAAAAAAAACAAACCCGAGTAGAAAATTTATCATAATGAGCCATAACAAGTACCAACATCGCGTTTAAAATATATTGAGATATATGACATGCTGAATCTGATAATTCTCTTTTGTGCCCTTCCTTTCAATGTATTTTGCAGACGTAAATTATACATCAATATTCCGAAAATCTGGTGCACACATTATACAGCGTCGAATTATTTTTTGTTCAGTGGACTTATGGACTTTAGTGTGCTGTTTTAAATCCGGTTTCAATGACTAAAGGAAAAATTGATAATATTTACTAAATGACAGAATGTGTCATTTTTTGCAACGATAGGCAAGAGTTTATTTTAACTAGAGGTTAACATTATTTACCACTGTTCACTTGAATAAGGCATAAAATTCGAAATTTGTTATAACATATGTAGGCATGTATGATCTTAGTTACATTTATACTAGTTATACAACAAATCTTTTCAAATCCATTCTTCGATTCTTCTGAATTTTTTGGATTTTGATACCACCAATACTCACGCTAGCTCCATGTAGCTGGCTGAGAATATTATCTGAGTATGCATGAATATTTCAATTTGTTTATTTGTTTTGTCAAATTTGTCTCCTTTCATATTCAAATTAATCTTCTTATTTCGGACTTATCTATCAAATACACTTTATGACCCCGTGTTATATCATATTCACCGCAAGGCTAGGTATACAGCGTTTGTTTAGTTTAACAACAAACCCAGGTCAACCTGATTTGCGACAGGTGCATTACAAATCATTGCTTCTTTTCTTCACTTTTTGTTATCAAAATGTCACTAAAGCAAATCATTAACTCACTTAAATTTATCGTGTTATGTTTGGCAACATTGTCTCAAAAAATGACAGATATACGAACACACAACCACAAATGCGTACTGGTTAAAGAGAGGAGAACTACACCACCTATTCAATTACAAATCGTGGGTATATTCTGATCGTTTTCATGGTGTGCGTTCTGAGAACTCCACTCAGGCTGTCACATTAATTTGTAACAAAATTATTTTTTTTCCTTTTATCACTTTTTTTTTATTTTCAAGAAAAATGTGTATTTGTAAATGATGTATTTGCACGTAAATCACACGAAATTCAATTGTTTAAATGTTAGAAGAGATACAAGATGGCATCAAAATAAATGTGTTCCTTGTGGTTTTTATATTTGTTGTTACACATCAATTCAGCAAGACGACCGCAAAATTGTACGGTATGAAACGACCAACAACCAGTGTCACTACAATATCAAAATTACTTCGAAAGAGCATGACAATATGAGGATTTTGCCATTTTCATGTTTTGTACACGGCGCAAGTCGATGGGTCAAAGTTAATTTCATAATCAGCCGATTAAAAACAGAACCGTTCTTGTCGTTTCATTAAATAAATATAATTGATTGCATAATTTATTAATAGGCTAATGTAAAAGAAAGTAAATTGTTATACACAAAAAAAATAAGAAAAAAATCTAATATCGAGTGTTATATTTTGAAAAGATGACGAACAAAGCGGACAAAAAATAAACCCAGCCGCTAACTCACGCATACAACCGAGTTTCATGAATTATTGCACATATGGACGTACTAATACATACGCTTATGTATGTATATACTCCTCATCGCCCATACTCCCGAATGTGGACACGGCCGCCGTACATTAATATGTATGTACGTGCGAATCGGTCATTGAAACACACATCCATGAGTGAAACTACTATTCTTGCTTTCATTCTTAGGCGAGAGCACTTTTGATTTAAAATCATTATTTACCATTTTGGAAACACCAGAGGTAGCCAAAGTACTCCATTTTTAATACCACAATTGTGTTTTATTTAAATTTTGTGATTTTACCACTGCACACACCAAACGAACGGACCCCAGAGATGGAACCCATTCATCTACGGTACATGACCAACGCGATCTAACCACAGCATATTTAGAAACCCATCTAAACCATTTGCGGGGGTTCGAAATGCGGATTCTTTGGTCGCATGAGGGAGAATCATTCTTGAAGGCAGCAATATTTTCCAAAACTATTCGCGTACTGTTTAAAACTAAAAAAAATTATGTACCAAAAAAGTGGAGTCAAATAAAATTATCCTCTGAAAGCCGCAATTCTCATATCTCCTCTAACCGCTCAAGAGAGATTGAATTTTCCCCTTTTCTATTTGTCGATTGCAACAATTTCGACGATAGAAGAAACTGAGAAGCAAAATAAAAACCAATACATCCGCGGTTGTAGGAAAGAAAAGGCTAGTGTCGTCGTCGTGAGCGATGTTTTATGCGGGGTAATACAAGCACCGCACCACTTAACAATTAAGGGAGTAGAGGAAAATCTTTCCATTTTTTCCTTTCCCCGAGAAAATTTGTTTTTTATATTTTTACTGTTCTTCTTTTATTTTCTTTCCTCTCGCATTCAAGACCTCTTCGGGATATTTGAGTTATTTCTGTCATTAGGCCCATTAAGAGTTGCAAATATGAATTTGTCGAGGTTCCCCAACACACTCTCCTCATAATCTACATACAAATACTCTTCTCTTTTAAACTTACCGAGGATTTAGGGAAATATATATGTATATATTTTCTTCTTTTGAACTCCAACTACTATCCCGCAAATGGAAAAAAGGAAAAAATATAGTTTTCTTAACTTAAAAGTAGTTTTGGGATTTTAGGTTGAAAATCAAATAAAAAAAAACTTGACGGTAAAATGTTCGTTTCACGCTCACACACAGAAAAAATGTTTAACCCAACCCGTCGTCTCCAAGAAATTTTCACACCACTAAATGCTTGCACAACGTTAATGTGTTTTTCTTAATCCGATTATTCGATTAATAGGACATTTCCAGTTTGAATTATTATGATCAATTGGAATACCTATAAACAATTACGGAATGAAATTAAAATTTTTTAAGCCCGTCATCAGTATAAGAACGCAACAAAAAATCCGATGATTTGACGATCGACGACGACGACAACGACGACGACACGGACGACGACGACGAAGAAGGCGAAGACGACAAGAGCGATGGCGACGATAGCGATAATGGACAAAAGTCACTTTGCATTTTTCTTTTACCGAATTTTAGGATGAATCTCGAAAATTCAGCACCGTGTATTGAATTTAATGATTTATAACGAATTTCCTTATACGGGGTGCTGAGTTTCCAAGTGAAAATTAGCGAAAATTTTGCAATTTTCGCTCCGAGCGTAACGTAGCGGCGACTTTTTCTTTAAAAAAATTCATTCACACGATTTACAAATGGAATACTTTTGAGCAACTTTTTCTGTTTGCGAAGATTTCTCGGACGCCATATTGTATTATCATATTGAGCACGATGTTTTTGTACTAGATTTTGTGTTGTTGATTATCTGAAAAAATGTTGTTTGTATAGAATATGCTTAGTCCTCTTTGAACTTAAAATGTTTTTATTTATACTAACGCTTTTTATATTTACATTTTATTTATCCAATTTAAATTTCAAATCAATAAAATAAAATGTATTTTTCGAAGACTAAATAATGCACTACCGTTTAATAGTTCCGTTCCTATGCTTGCCAAAAGTTATACATGCAAAATTAATGTGCATTTCAGGAAACGAATAGTTTTTGCTATATGTGAGAGGAAAAATATCAAACCTTATACTTCCCTTAATAGTTTTTTGATTCCTCTTCTTACCATCAACTTTCTTCTTTTTCTATTGCAATAAATAATTTTCAAATGACAACAATTTGTCACTAACAAGCCTTCCAGCTGTTTGTGCAAATTTCTTATTGGGAAACAAAAATTCATCCACCGGAGGAATGAATTCTCCCATTAAATTTTGCAATGATACGCAAACATCCCTGTTAAGTTATGCCTCATTTTAATGGGTGAATCATTTTATAAATATTGACAGCATCATAACGGCCATGACGTTTTTACTTTCATTTACTTAAATTAATACCAATATATTTGTAATAATAGAAGAAACGCCTTAAGTCTTCAAATGTAAGTGTTTTCTCTCGCGGTTTCAAAGAACAGCCTTACATTGTGATACTTTTGACAGATTCTGCTTACCTCACAAGGATTGTGTTTTTTCTCGATTTACAAGGCTAACAAAAGACTTCTAATTGAATATCATAACAAACTGCATACCTTTGTGATGTCCTCGTTATCGGCAAGTGCTGAAAATATATCTTGCGATCCCCAACACACAACTAATGATGCATCTTCGATGTGCTTGGAGCTAGCTCTGGAAGGTGAGCGTTTATGTAAGGCAGGAGACTGTAGGGCTGGGGTAGCATTTTTTCTTGCTGCCGTGCAAGCGGGGACAGATGATTTGCGTACCCTAAGTGCAATCTACAGTCAACTTGGCAATGCATACTTCTATTTGGGCGATTACTCGAAGGCTATGCAGTACCATAAACTGGATCTGACTCTTGCGCGGTCAATGAACGATAAGCTGGGAGAAGCGAAATCATCGGGCAACCTGGGAAATACTCTTAAGGTAATGGGTCGATTCGATGAGGCTGTCATATGTTGTGATCGGCACTTGACACTGGCTCGGCAATTGGGCGACAGACTATCAGAAGGAAGGGCTCTGTACAACTTGGGCAATGTATTTCATGCGAAGGGAAAACATATGGGCCAACGCAATCCAGGTGATTTTTCGGACGACGTTAAAGAAGCTCTCACCAAAGCCGTTGAATATTATCAAGAAAATTTAAAACTTATGTATGAACTTGGAGATCGTGGAGCTCAAGGAAGAGCTTGCGGAAATCTGGGAAACACGTATTACTTATTGGGAGACTTCCAAGCTGCTATAGAGCATCACCAAGAGAGACTAAGGATTGCCCGCGAGTTTGGTGATAAAGCTGCTGAGCGCAGAGCAAACAGCAATTTGGGAAATTCGCACATATTTTTAGGTCAGTTTGAAGAAGCAGCGGAACACTACAAACGTACGCTCTCGCTGGCAATGGAGCTTGGCGAGCGTGAAGTAGAGGCACAGTCATGTTACAGCCTAGGAAATACATATACCCTTCTAAGAGAATTCTCCACAGCCATTGAATACCATCATAGACATTTGGCAATAGCACAGGAATTAGGGGACCGAGTGGGAGAGGCTCGCGCATGCTGGAGCTTGGGAAATGCACATTCCGCTATAGGCAATCATGAAAAGGCTCTCCAATTCGCGGAATCACACTATAGCCTAGCTAAAGAGTTGAACGATCCCGTTGGAGAATCAACAGCCAAAGTCAACATTACAGACCTTCGAAAGCTCCTTGGACTGCCAAGACTAAGCGAAGATGAAGACCAAGTTGCTACATCAGATGCAGAGCACTCAACAGATTCCGAAAATACCCAAGTCAATGGCGGGAATTCGCGCATGGTCAGAGTACGGCGGCAGAGTATGGAACAACTGGATCTAATTAAAATCACACCAGACGGCAAACGATCAGGTCAACCCAGTGCCAATCAACAGGTCCCCGAAGAACAGAAGCAAACAGGAACAAAAGTTAAAACAAACGAGGATGACTTCTTTGATATGTTGTCGCGATCACAGTCGAAACGTATGGACGACCAAAGATGTTCAATAAAAATTACCAAAAAAGAAATGCAAAACTTCTCCCAGTCACGGAAACCACTTACACAACAAAATTCTCTATTCTCTTCCAATTTGCCAAAGGAATGCGAAAGCTTACCTGGATTGAAACCGTCTGGAAGCTCAGCGGATGCTACAGGCACTCAAACAACTACTGCACAGCCAGATGACGCTTTTCTTGACATGTTAATGCGCTGTCAAGGTTCTCGAATTGAGGAACAACGCTCTGAATTACCAATTCCAACAATCACCATGGATGCAGAGACCAACGATCCCCATCGTCAGAGACGTCCCGGTGCGTCAAACAGTGGAGCAACGGTTCCCGATGAAGACTTCTTTTCCCTCATAATGAAGGTTCAAAGCGGTCGTATGGAAGATCAGAGGGCGGCTATTCCGTTCTCAGTAGCTCGCTTACCAAACAATTCAGGACAACGCTCCGGTTCGCAAGGTTCTAAGCCAGGAAAGTAAGAATCATTCATATTTCAACCGATACAATGAAAACTATTCAACACAAAAAAGGAAAAAAAAAACTTATAAACCTAAACTGTCCAGTTAATGTTCAAACATGGCTTCAAGTACATCCTACTTGCAGTCTTACTCTAACCATTTGTCGTCAGAGTTGTATACATTTCAAAGCGCATATATGTAATTGTATGATTAGATAGCCAAAAGAATCAAATTACACACATGGTGGGTTTACCCTCAAAATATGATCAGTATGCATTGAGTTTCTTGAGACGTTCCGGAATTTTCGCCTTCTAACAATATAGTAATGATTTACATATATTTTTTATTGTATTTTCTAAGATTGTCTGTTTCTGAACCATTGTACTAAAGCAAATGATTAAATAAAGTTATTGCTCATTGATATTTATCATACAAAATGCATTAAGGTTTTATTTTGGGTTATGCTTTTTTCTAATTCACGTGGCGGGACCCAAAGTAAGTGTATCAGAAATTAATTTAACGTAGTTACCTTGTTAGTATCAACGGTTCATTAAGTGGCATCGCCATCAGTTTTATGTCATTATTGGAGATGGGGCTATTGGAGCTTCTGCATCTTCATGCACCTACTCCCTACAGAAATTTACGGGTTTCTTACATATCAGAGAAAATATCTGTAGACAAATTTTAGTTATAGTGTTGAACCTTTTAATTTTTGCTATAGAGAATGTGCCTTTAATTAATTATTTTTAAAAACATTTCTACATATTTCTTTACCCACATGCGATAGGGAATAAATATGTAATTTTGTTTAATAATTTTTCTTTTTTTAATTTAATTTTAATTATATTTCGTTATTATTATTATTAGTATTAAATAAATATTCCGTTATGCATTCCATTTAAACAACACCTTATTAAGGATTAAGCTTTTTTAGAATCTAAATCTTAGTAATTTCCTACCCCTACTTTTTGGAATAATTATGCTTTTGCTACTGCGACCAATGTATCGACAATCGACAAGCGACATTTCTTTGTTAAATAATTATAAATCAAATTGTGTTTGAAATAAACATTGTGTTCATTATGGAATGTTGTAAAGATTTTAATACATACATTTAATACATACATATATACATACATGTATATACATATAATCTTAAGTATAAAATTATTCATTGACACTATATTGAAAGAAGCTTCCAAGAGAACATGGACTAGGACACGGACCCCCACATCTCTTCTTTTACCACTTTTTTGACTTGAGTACTTCAACTTTATTAATAAAGAAGAAAATATTATACATATATTAGTGCCATTCCATTTGGATAGACTGTTGTCAGTCGTCACGACGGTTTTCCAAGCGTCCGCTTTTACTTGATCTGCCAGTGCACTTCTCCTCGATTCGCCATCCTCTCAGACTGGATCAAATGTATACCTGCATCCTAAAAAACGCCCTTCTTCTTTCTATATATAATTCTGGCAGGATAAATTATTGAAGAACGCTTTTCTTAGAAGCTATAGACGAACCAATATAACATCGGCTGCTAATCTTGCGACGAATCCTCGCTAAGATGGCGTTATGACCTAGAGAAAATTAACTCAACTTTCTCAAAGTTGTAGCCGTGAATAGTCATGTTTAGTCCAAGATGTTGTGTTGTGTTGTGAAAGCATATATTTTTATTTTAATACCAGCTAATTCCACCTAAACCTAAATTGCTGTTAAAACTTCTATGATAATAAGTACACGCTGAGCGTTATCAGCTGCTCAAAATAGAAGCATTTAACCACTACTCGTACACATGGCCGTCACTTTATTGACAGCTTAAGTAAAAAGGATCTATACCGGGTCAGGAACAGCTACATATAACACACACACACCCAACCTCCGATCCTACTAGTTCGGACTTTGTGTACTTATATGTGTGTGCTTTTGTACATATGTACACTTCCTAAGTTATAGTCTTATATGCTTTTCGCCTTCCCAAAGTTTGAGGATGTTTCAGATGTTTTTGTAGCTGTTATTGGAGGCAGTACATCTCGTCGCTCTGGTATCTTAACAAATTGAGAACTTATTTTGAAGAAAGACAACTTTATTAGCGCTGCGGAGACGCAAACAACAAGAACGAAAAGTCAAAAAGTTAAAAACTAATTCCACTTCGAAGAGAAACTTTAAATTTATTTACAATTAATTTACAAATAATATACACCTTATGGAATACAGTTAGTCATCAACACGAAATGACTTGTAAATAGCTTACTACTCATCTTGAGAATTAGAAGCGATTTGGTATAGAAGCGGACACAAGACCGTTCATTTATGAAATACGATATTAAGTGTGCATGGATTACATCTATCATTTAGAGTTGAGAAAAATAATTAATTGCTCATGCATATATCTTGCTTAGAGCTTTTACTTTCCTCGACACTTAACACGAAGACCGGAGCCGCGTAGTCTATCTTCGTGTCTGTGCTGTAATCATGCAGATCGCTGGTATTCATCGCGTAGTTTGCATGTCTGTGCTTATCCTGTTTGCCGCGCTTCAGCATTATGTACACGACTAGGAGACTGACGAGGAATGCGGATGATGTTGCTAAGACGAATACCACCACTTGGATTGTGCTTTCTGCTGAAGAGTAGGTGTGGGCGGTAGGTGTTCTCTGGCTTCGGTGAATGAATTTCGAGAGCGTGATATCCGGCTTATAGTGCCCTCTGCCAAGGACTAGTTTCTGATCGTGAATGGCTTCTTCGATGAGATATGCTTTGTCTATTTTCTCATCGTCATGCAATTCAAAGCTTATAATGGCAGTGCCATCTTGGTTTTCTTGAACGCGGAGATTGTCTATTGATTTCCCAATGTATTGATGGAGTTCCATTTTTACGACCTCATAGAAGTTCTTTATGGTGGCCAAGGTGTCGTTTACGAGGAACAACTCAATTGCAACCGATTCAATGGGAGTGAAGGTGCACTTCCTTGTTCCCACTAGAAATGTCGACGTCGAGGGAAGTTGATTGCCTGCTGCGTCGACGCACCAGCACTTGTTTCCATTGCATTGGGTGGGTAAAAAAGATCCATTTTCATCGCAGGACACGGGGAAAGATGCTGTTTTTGCAATTCCAAAGCATCTGGTAGTCACAAGTGGCGTCAACTTTTGAGTGTTTTCAATAGAAAGCTTGGAATCGAGTATGGAACTCACTGGTTCATAGACGCTGTCTACCTCCAAGGCAACGGAATCTGATCGTTGTGTCTCGTCACTTGATTCATCTTCATCTTCCAATTCGGTGATGTCTTCAGTCACAAGCATGGTCATTTGCTGAATGAGTTTTTCCATTAGGGGGTCCGAGGGGGCTGAGTATGTGTTTCTTTGCCTTGCTTGGCGGCTGTTGCAAACTGGCTCCTGATCACGGGTAAGAGTTCCCTTCAATGGAGCCCCTTTCTTATCAGCGCACCAACAGACACCATAACCTGTTGATGGGGTCTTAGCCACGGCTTCGATTCCGGTGTTGCTTCCTTGGATGTAAACTGGCGGTCCTTCTGTTGATTGATTTCCCAGACATTGTACAGGGCTCCAGTGGCCGGTGACAGGATCGCATCTTGGTTCAAACCAGACAGCTTGTCGTGCGCGTTGAGCAGCTAGATTGTTCTTCAGTTTTAATCTTTCACACGGAGTGAGGACTGAAAAAAGTCAAACAATGGCATTATAGTCTTTAAAAAGTGCACAAAATGTATGCGAAACCCAAACCTGGACAAACGGAAGCACACGATTGTTCATTTCGGAAGATGTTCTTGGTCTGGCATCCAGCCTTACTGATGTCAATCAAAATTGGGACACACTTGTTTGCTTTCGGACTGAATCTGTAGTAAGTTACGTTGGTTAGGCTGCTCTTTGAAGCTAGGCACGAACTGTCAACCGATTCAAAGCAGACATCCCCTAAAAACATAACAGCGGTCTAAAACACGAAAATGTATTGAAATCCTTTAAACTTACGAGTTTTCGCACAGCAAACGCCTCTGTGCGACACTGGGTTCAGCTGACAGGTGTGAGTGGTGGGACACACCTCGTTCTCATTGTGTGGTCCGCAACTCAACTCAACATTGCCTTGCTTCAGTGGAGTTCCTTCAGGGCATACCGAATCTCGAAGTGGAACACAAATTGGCATCTTTGGGCAAGGGCGATCAACACATTCAACGGATATGAATTCACAAGCCTCGTTGGATGCACAAGTTACCTCGTCACATAAGTTCCGGCATTGACATGTAACACAGCCCTTATCATCCACTTTATATCCATATTCGCACGAAGGACATCGCACCTCGGGACAATTAAATGCGGAGTTTGGCTTGCAAATTGGCGTTGCATTTTTTACCCGAGTTCCATTAAGCTCCTGTCCGTTTGAGTCCACACACCAGCATGTGTTTCCCGGGCCACATTGCATATCCTTCCATTTACCTGTTTGTGGGTCACATCTAGCGATGTGCATTTGTTTAGCTGGAATACCAATTTCAGACGACTGATGCATTTGAATGGCATGTAGGTGCTGACAAGCCGTTTTCATTTGAGGCTCTACACATTGTGTACCGCACCCATTAGAGCAGCACCGACGCGATCCATCACACTGTGAATCTGTTCGGCATTCATAAGAACAGAAACCGCCGTCCATTTGTCCCGGTGGTACCAAGAAAGGACATTGGCCAGGTTTGCGGGGGAGACACGCAGGCACCGGTGGGCAGTACTCGTCATCGCAGGATACATCTACTATGCGGCATTCTTTGTCCTCCCCGCAGGAGACCCCATTACACGGATCGCGACAGTGACAAGAAGGACACTTGGTGACTGGGTCTAAATCAAAGCCATAATCGCAACCCATGCGGCAAGTCAATTCCAAGCAGTCGATGGATTCCCGCAAATGAATGCAGTGCTCGTCAGTGACATTGGTTCCCCGAGAGTTGGGTATCTCGGTTCCGAAGTTATCCACGCACCAGCACTCTTCGATGTCAACCGGAACTAGTTCGTTGTCTTTTTTTGGTTTTTCTGGAACAGAGGAGCGCTTTCTTGTATCAATTTCAAAGAGTTGGGATTTAAATTCCTTCTTCGGCGAAGAATCCATTAGTTTCGCGCTCCTACCACTGATTAACATGGGAGTGGCTCCAATGTCTTTATCTACTGGGTACAGTTTCAAGCTGTCAGCTTCTCGTTTTGATCTCTGTAGAAGCATTCGCATTCTTCGTATCGTGTTCTCCTCGAGAATTTTTCGTTCTTCAGCTCGAGTGACCATTACTTTTCGCAAGGCACACTGACGTTCCCGAAAGTTGCCTTCTTTGTCGCAGACTGGTGGAGAGATTGCAAGTTGCATGCCCTGTTCTGTACCTTCCATGCGTTTGGAGAAGTCTCGCAGGTATTCGCACACTGTAAAAAAAAAGTAAAAACAAGTCAGAGATGTACAATAATACGGTGTCAAAAAATATGTATGACGACTGCAAAGCTTGGTTTACTTGTTTGTTGTCTTGGTTCTTCTTCTATTTCAATTTCTTCAGTGTTCTTCGTAATTTCTGGACAGCAGACACGTTCACTTTGCCCATGCAGCTTGGTACACGTATATCCTGTTGGACACATGACGTGCTTACTCATGGAGCGTGTTTCCGACGTCAACGGTTCATCGTCATAGAAAAGTGCAGGCTCAAGCGCTCTTGATTGACGTTCTAAAGTGAGAAATCATTATTTAACATCGCTAAAAAGGACGTCGCTTTACTTGCCATCAATACAATAAATAACACTTCCCGTCACGTTATCCTGAAGAGGAGAATCGACTTGGCATGGATTAGAGTACACGAAGTCCGGTTTGCAGACCGGCCAGGAAGAACAGAGAGCGGATCCAGAAACACACAAAGAATCAGTGGCAACTTCACAGTGGGAACCTTCAGCGCATTTGAAACCCTCACATGGCTCAGAGCATTCGCACGTTGGACATCCTTTGTGGTCGTTCTGCAATCAAACTTAAATTATTTATTTGAGGCAACCGATGTGTACACTACCCACCTTAAATCCGTACTCGCATACAGCAGCGCATATATTGTAGTCGCAGTCGTTAGAACTGAAACTCCGACCAAAAGAACGGCTAATAATGTTTTCCAGACCATTGCAGTTCACTTGTTCTGCAGCCCCCATCGTACCCTTGATCTTATTTCCGGTTCGTGGATCAACGCACCAGCACACCAAACCATTGCGTGAACACTGCTTTGGGGAGAAAGAACCTCCCGGTCCATTGCATTCAGGGACGTAACCGCGACCCTCTCGCTCGTTTATCATCAAAATCTCGGTAAGAACTTTCGCTTGGTGGCAGTTTGTAACGTTTACCGGCTGCTGGCAATTCATTTTGCAACCCTTTGTGTGACAACATTTCTCAGAGTGCTTGCACTCCAAATCATGGGTGCATGGGGTGCCACACATGTAACCAGTTCGCTCAGTGTATGATGTAGAATCGTCTGCAGGACACACACCGGGTTTTTTTAGTTTTACCGAGTGACTGGGACAACACACACCGTAATCGTTTCCTGACTCCACCATGCAATGATACAGCGGGGGGCAATCAGGTTTACCAGGCTCTGTGCCGCACAAGTATGGTCGAGAGGTTCCCTCAATCGCCAGGGGCAATCCAGCTGCGCAGTAATTTTCGATTGACCGCCCTTTTCGACAGGTGGGAATTGGAGGACATGGTTCGTTCTTGCACTTGACTTCTTGCAGTTGGCACTGCTCGCCATTTGGGCACTCTAAACCGTCGCACGGGTTCCGACACCTGCAAACCGAACATCCACTTCTTGCATCACGTTCAAAACCTGACTCGCAAAACATCCTGCAATTCGAAGCTGAACAGTTTTCAGGCTCAACACACTGAACATGCTGTCGGGTCTTGTTGCGAGTACCGGGTATCTCGAAGCCGTATTCATCAACGCACCAGCAGTTTGTACCTTGCTGCTCGTTGGCGCATTGTACTGCTTCAAAGTCTCCGAATTTATCACAACGGGGTATACGTACACGTTTATTGTGCGGACCTAGAGCTTTGGCACGGCGAGCTTCGGCTCTTTGTAGGTGCTGGCATGACGTGAGATCTTCTAAAATTTAAAAACAAAAAATTGTTGTTGCAATAATTTTATTCTAAAATAACAATATGAATTTAATTAAAATCGTATATACGAGTAGGATTGGATGTTATTATAAGATTACTGGAATGGAAACTGCAGTCGTCAGGTAGTGTTGTCATCGTGCGTACAAATGAATGTAAACAACTTGCCAAAAATAGATTGAATGGGTTAGAGTTTTAGGCATTCATTGCTCCTAACGCCCCTACTTGTTTATGGTTCAGAGCTTAAGGCGATTATATGATCACATCATCTCACCAAGTAGGTGTGGGGTATCTTATTTTAAGCGATATTATAAATGTACATAAGATTAAGATAATTGATTTAAATTATATTAACCGATTTCAGAAACTGTTCTCTTTCACCGTCCTTCCCTTAATCTAGGCAATATGTCCTTTAATAACTAACCGATGACTACACTATTCCTCCAAAAGCTTCTCCAGAAGATGATACTTCTCATTCGTGAATCAAAATAATTTTTTGGGAGACCTTAAAAGAACTGTTGTTTGTAATTCAAGACATCAACTATAAAACATTTACATCAAAAGTAAGTTTATGTCTTCTACAGTTCCTGTATAAGACTTGCGCTATTTAATCATAAAAACTTTATGAAGAGGTGTTTAATGGCCTCAAACTTTAGATTGTAATGTTGACAGCAAAAAAAAAAATTTGCCACTTTTTTAAACGTCCTTCATGAAGTACAGCGTAAAAATCTAAGCTTGTTTGATTTTTGTATGGATCCCTGTTCTGTGGATCATGGTGAAAGATCCATTAAGCCATTACTCTGTCTACAGGTTTACCCTGTATAGAGGTTTAATGTGAAAGTGACGAATTACAGACAACAACAAACAGTTAAAGTTTTTTGACCATTCAACGCACATCATCTGAGAAAACTACGGAAAGGGTTAAAATCTACGATTTACGAGCGCATAACAGAATAAATTGTAAAATTATCGACGCTATGGGAAAATACCCACGCAATAGAAAGCAATACCCAATGCCGCACATGAGTCATCATCCTTCATCCATTGAATATACGAAAGAGAAGCTAAAGCAGACTTCAGGAGTAAGAAAAAAAAGTAATCTTACGCATTCTTTGTGGCTTTGTCGACTGCGTGGGCCTCAATATATGGAAAAGAAGAATGACAGAAGGAGAAAAACCAGAAAAACGAAAAAAAAAAACAAAAGAAAGAAGGTTATGCAAGTTTCTCTCTCAACTCTTTTGTTTGGGTGCTTCTCCTCTAGGTGTCTCACGATCAGATTTTCCTTATAAAGTCACTTCCAGTCATGCGACATGACCGACTGACATAGTGCGGTGCACTGATGAGAGCTGGGTAATCACCCCGATAGCGGTTTCGTATTTATAGGTGGAAACTTGTTTATTTTTTGTTGGTCTATGAATTCTGAGGGCCTGAAACTTTATGTGTGCAAGTATTTTTGAGTTAACTATGGTAAGCATAATTTTTATGTATGTAAATTTGATGCACTTTTGCTTCTGGTTCTAAACACACCTGTTCTTTTTTGTTATAATTAGTAACTACTTCATACAATATGTTCGAGTATATGTAAAAGCCAACAATTTTAGACAACATGCGACAAACACCTTATTTCAGTGCCTTCAAACAGAAGATAAAAAATATCATAGAACTTAAGTTAAACTTCTTACAAGAAACTTTCCCTAGATAAAACTCCGGAAATAGTGTTTATTTATAGGAGCACGACCATGCTTGCAGGTCAACCGTCATGGTCCGGTTATCATGATTACTCATTTAATTTATGCCCCCAACAATTCGTTCTAATCGTAAAAGAGACTGAAATAAATGGTTTAACGTTTGCTTTTTGGTGCTGGCAGAAAGTGACCCTATTCGCAGAAGAAAAACATTTTCTAAGACACTGGGTTGCATGCAAACGGGTCTACTTTTGATTGCAGTCAAAGTCGAAGAGAATACATTGTGGATTAATTAATGTTCATTTTATTCCGGTTTAGTCTGCTTAATTTCCCTGGGAGTTAGGGACCAATCATTTCATATACATGCAGACTGCAAATTTATTTCGTTGACATAGAGTTTGCTCTAGCTTAATGCGATATCTACAACAAAAAAAAACTCAATGCCAAAGAAATTACAGTAGGAATCGCACAAACTTTTACCGGGACAGATAAAATGTGTCCAATGAAAAAGCTCAACACCCAAAAAATTGACCAAAAATAGATAGAAACTTTAACATGTGGTTTCTTAATCAACTTAAAGGAAAGCGACGTTAAACAGAAACTTTATAAAAGTAAAGGCTGAATGTCTGTGGATATTTTTAAAAATGAAAAAACAGAGGCGGAGCCTAATGATTCATTGAAGAAAAGGGTTTAGGAAAAACTTGGTTCACTTGATCATACGAGTACAACTCCTATAAAATGTCATTGGTTTGAAAGATGTTGTCTAACAAAACGAGCGTATCTTTGGATGGAAAAAGTTATCTTGGTGGGAGAGTTCCAAATCGTTACATTACTGCTAAGATTTATTACCCCACAAACACAAACAAAGGCTCTAGGTGAAAAATTGTGTACGAAGATTTGGAAAAAAATTAATTAGTAAACTGCATTATAAATCAAGCTGTGAGAATTGACAGGAAATATGAGGGCATAATTCTTCCCCTTATAGATTTTAATTTGCGAAAAGTGCTGCAATTGGAATTTTGAACGAAATTGACGATAGATTTATAAATGAAGATGATTCCAGCATTCTCAAAGAGCTTTTTTATGTGTGTTCAAGTTTTCAAGTTTATCAAGATTCACCGTTTTTTTTAAAGTTTCGCGGAGTCTATTTAAGTGAGGATATCGCAATAAAAAGATTTTCATGAATTGTATAATCATATTGGTATAATCGTATGCAAGTGTTGATTGAAATTCAACATTCACTGTTAGATGTAGCACCTGCTTTTCGAAGGAAGGTCAAGCAATTCATGTAGAACTTGAACTACAGAAATCAACAATTTACTTCATACGGTTCAAACATATTTTTCTGTGTTAATGAATTCTGCGGTCATAAGATGAAACAACTTTCCGAAGTTTCAAGAATCGCATAAATATAAGGGTTTTGAAAATGTTGCACCTCACAGATAAAAGTTTATCTTTTCAGTATTTTAAAATAATATTATTTTTTTAGAATTATAGATTCATTTGCCCTGAATTTAGTTTATCCATAAGTAGCATTTAATGTCAAAATTTACATTCATTGTGTCAATTTGTATATATCTACGAGGAGTGGGAAAATCGAGAGACCAAAAAATGGTTTTGAAATAAAATCGTGTGTGAAGCCAAGAAAATTTATACACATCAATATTTTTACGAACAGTTTGCAAAGCATATAGAGAAGTTATTTTAATTTATTTTAATTAAAATATATTAAATGAAATCAATGTCTTTATGCCGGAAGTTACAAGTCGTTATATGACTTTAAAGACGAGCTTACCCAATCGTTTCCCATCAATCGTTTCAAATAATGTTACTAGTAAGAATGAGTAAATTATTATGTGATATTTTTTGCTCCAAATGTATTGGCTACGCATGGTGCATTTGTTATGTAATGTGTGGGTGGCCGCTTCAATCTTCGCTGTTTTTTGTTTCAATCTAAAAAAAATAAATAAAGAGAAAATTGAAATTATAAAAAAATTGTTACTTAACATTATTGAATACAATGAAAAATAAATAGAGTGCAATAGCCTCCGATAATATATGCAAACTATAATGTTATTTGTCTAAATGTAAGAAAATAATATTTTGGAAGTAGATCCAGCTATGGATTTTGTAATTGTACTCCTTAAATATACGAAAGTAAATTGTATATTTGGCAAAGAAATATAGGAGTAACAACCAAAGCAATCGGTTACTAGACGCACGTTCAACAGAGAATTATAATATCCATTGTATCTAGGGCATCCACACCAATTTCATATTCTAAAGTTTATCTATAACTACTAAGGTAAACTAAACATTGTTTAAACTCATATTAATTCAAATATTAAATTGTTCCCTACCTATTATATATTTTATCGAATTGAGAATATACTTTTCATTTTGTGCAAACTAACAACTAGTTAAGGGGATTTCAAACCGCTATCATGAGTATCGACAAAAGAACATAAGTGACCATAAGCGAAGTAACCGCGCCTATTCCAAAAATATGTAGAATTAAACAATTAGAATATATATGGCGATCTGATAAGTGCATAGATTCATCGCCAATCGCGTGTACAACAAACGCAACCATTCAGATGAATCTGGCGGTCCAGCTTATTCCCTTGCGACTTCGTATTATTTATAAAAGAACGGGGATCGATCTTAAAGGGTAAATGAAAGAAAAGTTGAGAAATAAATCGCCACTTTTCACAAATGTCTACAGCCTAATCAGATCAGGACTAAAATTGTATTTTCGGTAAAACCGCTCTCTCGTTCAGTATAAAACTATCCTCAGATGAATTACCAAAAGAGCTCACAAAAAAGACATAGAAACTTACTCCAATTTTTTCTACTAACGGATAATAATCTCAACAAATAGTAATACATTCACAAAACTTGGATACTTCCCTGGACAGTGGTGGCACCAGAAGCGTGTGAAGCGAACAGCTAAGACTGTGTATAAACAAACAAATGTGAGAATTTTATTTCAAGTTCCCATAATAAAATTGGTGCTTTAATTGTGAATGATGATACATATACTGATTCATCTTTTAGTCACAATGTTCAATGACCCTTTTAACCAAAGCGCTGAATGGCAGTGTGTATTTAATGTTTATCAAGGAGGTGAAGCAAGCAAGAATCTTGATATTGTTGATATTATTCAGATCCCTTAAAATTTGTTTCTCTACAAAGACATTAGGTGTGGTATAAGTTTTATTTTGGAAAAATAAGTACACTGCCTACATTTCAACTCCTGTTGAATTGTTGGTACTTTCATAGTATATTCAAATTTGAAGGAATTTATATCTTGAAGTGGGATATAGTATTCTGGAGTTAGTCACGCCTTTCCCGATTAATCTTACATTACGACTCATTGTCATATATTTCCCTCGTTAAAGCGATTCGCCGATTGATATCAAAAAGTTTGTATTGAAATTGTACTTTAAAATCTGTTTTCCCCTTAATGATGGCATTAATTAAGATATTCATTATACAATAAATAAATTGAGTAGCACTAAACTAGATGAGTGAGGGTTAGTCAATGGTCTCCATGATGAAGAGTGTGACAGTAATATCCTTAAAACCCTAATTAGTATGTAATACATATTGTTTTATTAAAATATTACTAATCGGTGTGTACAGAACAAAAACTTGATCCTAGACCTGACAAGTGGAGTTTAAACTGAAATAATTGATTTTGATATAATTTTTAGCACCGGAATATTTAGAGTGTAACTTTTAAGTAACTAATTTATTGTATTTTGCTTTGTAATTTTTTCAAATATTAGTTGCTGCAAAATTCGTATCTTTTAATAAGAATGAACATAACTGTGCGTTATTTAGCAAAGTGTTTGGGCATTGGGTCAGGTAAGGGGACTTCCTATACAGCGACCTATGTAATTTAAAGGAATTCATTATTTTAATTCGTTTTTCTTATGCCTATTTTCATATCATATCAGATTAGTAACAATTTCAACATTAAAAAAAAACATTTTTATATAATTTCTTATATACATATTTTGACTGAATACCACATAAATCCAGAAATTCGTGTTTCGAAATTAAAATGTTTCCCGATTTTTGATGAATTTACATAAGTGTCATCAATGTGTGCCTATTATCTAAGATGTTTCCCCTCATTTTTAAATCCATTCAACTAGATCAACATTCGTCACGCCCCTCTAAAGCATTTTTAGGTGTGTTCATACAAATAAAAATCGAATTAAATGTGTACAACTAACTAAACAATGACTTATGCATATGTTCATGTGAAGTCAGTCAATTATGTATTCCACTGCTTCCTCGGGCAGACTTTTTTCGCTCTTGTATAACTTCCACTGGTCTACTTTGTAGGAAAAAGTTCCATAAATAAAAAAAACACTTCACGCGATCACTTTTTTTTGTGCATAAAAAGAGAAGACAATTACTCGCAGCTTTCTTAAATTTCTCCATACCAAGCATCATAACTAGGTGAAGGTAAAATAAGTGTTGGGGAAGAAAAAATATCCTTTTCCACGGGATTCAAGATCTGATCCATTATCTTACGTTCAATTGTGCACAAATAAAAGAGAAAAGAAAGAGAAATTACGCCCAAAAATGCATGCCGCTCCACAAAATACTTTCTATCCCGAGTTAAATGCAACTTTGGTAGGTGAGCCAAAGTGGCATTGCTGGTGCTGCTGTGGTTGCTGCTGCTGTATGACGAAAGTTGGCGGAATGCCTGTAAAAGAGCGGAGACTTATAAGTATGCACAAAGTGAAAGCGAGTAAATTAATCATCATCGCAGCGGATCTCCTTTTTTCACTGTTAAGTCTGGAGGCGGATATACGGACGTGTGTGCATTAGGGAGTGTAAAAAAGTTTAAATTTAAAATGAACACTTATAAAATAAACAGGTCAGCAACAGGAAATTTGTCAACGCATATGTAACGAGGGAACCTCATTACCACCTCAATCACTTACCTTCGGAGGTCTGCAATCCTATTGTTATACTATCCCCGAATTATACCTTCTGTTGGTTATTTTCTTTTCTTTCTTAACACCACAAAACACTGAATTGCATTCAAAATCAAAATTCACTTTTCAAAAGACACATACGAATTTTCTTTGTGTAAGCTCTATGCATAACATCAAACGCAGACGTTTTCATTTACACATAACATACGCGCACTATTGGGAGCGATTTCGATTTCCCTTTTAGATTCTTTGTAAGCGTGTTATGGCTTCTTTCACTGGACGGGCTAAACAGGCGGTTATACGTGAGCCACTAAATAGGAAGCTTTACTGTGGCGAAATTCGCAAAACTTATTTTACTCTCACTTTAGTGCCACAAGAAATTTATTTAAACATCTTTCGGTGGCCGATGATCGAAAGCAGACAAACCGAGCGATCACGATGGTTTAATGGTCTGTTGTGCAGAAGGTGAGTGTGTACAAACCGACTTGCTTGGTGACTTAAAACGGACTAAATGAGTGCTGGGCTTAGTTGCGCTCACGGCCTCCAGTGTCAGGTAAATGGGACCGAAGACGTATGTGCAAAAGTTTCCAAAGTTTCATTTGGCTTTCGGCAACTCAACGGTGCACTGTGTATCTTTGCTTCACCTTCCCTCTCCAAAAGTAAAACAAAACTTGTTCGCATAGTGGATGGGAAGTCTTTCATTCACGTTTGGTTTTTGTTTAATTTGTTCTCTTTTCTTTTCGTTGATGTTACACTTTTGAAAGATAAACTTATGCAGAGCACTTGTGCTCACAATTCCTGCTAACGGAAGCGGCGCTAATGTAATGCCCATGTACGATACATTGTCGATTTTCAGGACGTTGGAGTGTTGGGTGCTGTTACTCGTTTTCGTGGCAATGGACTTGTGAGCTTGCTAATTTATTCAGGAATTATCGCTTGTAATATGCGAATCACGTTGGCTAGAAGAGAGTACATAGGCGCTGTCTTTACAATTAGATTTTGTGTCTAAGCCACAACATACACCATATAACTGTTGGTGCAGGTTTGCGAGGTTCTCCAATTTCGGAAAAGTATTAAAAGAATTCGGGACAAAATAAAATTTTAGCTGTAGTGGACAATACACAGATTCAACAAGAACTTTTTTGAAGTCGCTTTTTATATTCCTTACTTTATAATAAATTCGGTAATATTTACACATTTATGGAAATGTAATTTCTTGCAAAGAGCTCTAATCTTGAGTAGTTGACTTAGATACTCGAGAATGTACCTCTATGAAAATAAAAAAAACGATAAAATTCAATTAGACAGATTCGGCGTAAGTTGAATATTTGATTTATGTAACATCATATGACTTATTTTTAACATTTGCAAAACTTAAGTTATGTGTGAAGATAGAATTATTAGTGGAAAGTGGAAAACTAAACAAGCAGCACTTGTTCATGCATAGACTATTTCCCTTATGTTTGAGTTGAATCACAGCAAATTTTTTAAGGGGAAATTTTTTAGTCACAACTTATTAGTAAATTTGATTGATTGGAACGGGGAATAAGCACGGTTTTTCCTGGCTTCTTTCTGTTGGTGTCTAAATAATTTGCTTTTCGTAGTCTAAAAAAGTATTTGGATATACGCAACCATCCTTCCTGACATATACGCAGTTTCCTTCCGGGGTCTTTGTTTGGTAGACGAAAGCTGGTGTATAGAAGTAGATAGTTGGCTGGATAGAATTGAAGTGCATTCATGTCGTTGCGCTTCCACTACAGGTTATTTAGGATAACCTGCAAATATTTCAGGGATAATCTTCTAGTAGTCTATCAAGAACATAAAAGATCAGATGGAGGAATGTTTGTAAGGTCATGCAGACGTTAAGAAACCAAGCCCAATATCGTTATATCTGAGATCATGTCAGCAGGGTATTGTCCCTCATCTATACAATTGCTGTAAAAATCGTTAAAACAAACCTCATGAGCCTGCCGATCAATTAAAGTTTCAACACTTGTGCTTGTTTCATTAACTGAAACACATCCACCTGAAATTTCAGCTTAAATCTGTCGAAATGGGTGTGTACCACACCGTTGCATGTAAGAACTATTTATTAGTTTTATGATTTCTGAACATATTACTATAATTTATTCAGTTTTTCTGTTTTAAGATATAATATTGTGATCATCACTACTGAAGAAAAGATTATATTTATATTTCTAAACAGATGGAACAGAACAGATGGAAAAGGAATTATCACTTCTAAATCAAATGTTTTTTTTTTTTTAAAGCAAAATCAAAACTAGTCTGTATGGCACAAAAATAATTCTTATGCTAGATATAAATAATCTGCCCTTAGCCCCTAGATCATAGAGTCTCAAATTGTAAAGCTTCGAATTTTTGACTCTTTATATTCATTTTACTTAATCAGTATATTTTAGGGTATTCACTAACTAACGCTTCTTCTATTTCTTCAAAATCCATAATTAATGTGATCTGAATATTTATCCCGACACACGCATCTGTGAAATGATGACTAAATTAAAAAGAATTAACATCACAGTTGAACCATAGATGTAACATCTGCACTTGAGTTCACGTGCTAGTAAATAGGCCGTGTATCTACCACATCATTGGCACGTATTGTTAAACAAAAGTGAGTATTGCAGCAAAAGCTTTTTCGCACTCCTCTTTTGAGCGATTCGTTTCAATTCAAAAAAGGTAAACAGCTGTAGACTCAGCATAGATGCCTCTATGACTGGCTTCACCGGCAGGTGAATACATGCCTATGCATACATATTCTCCTTCAAGAAAAGATGGTATGCATATCGATGTGGAAATTCCAAAATTGTTTACAGTGAAACCTTGAGACCCCAAACTTTTATCGCAGCCATGAGAGAGCGTTACTGAATATTGGTGATTCAGCAGAGATGAGATACCCGAAGGTTTGCGTTTATCGACGCGAAGTTCCGTGTGTTTTGAAAGTCTTCTCTTTCATGTAAAGTAATTTCGGTTTACCCCGCATGATTGGGCAGCTACGTCATATGTGCATGAGTGACGTCAGATCAACCTTCAAGTTTATTTTTTTCTACGAAAAGGTGAAAGAGATCAATCAACGGAAAGGTGAGTAAGAAGGTATACGGCAGCACAGAAAAAGGGAAAGTTTAAATTTTATGTTTACATATCGCTACACGGAATTATTGCATTTATCGTTTTCATTTTATATTTGTAGATGAAGAGAGAATTGTAAATGTCTGTTTGAGGCTAGTTAAAATCACATAGAGTTCCTTTTTGTTCTTGATTTGAATATATTGAGTACGTTGAAATAAAGATGAGATTACTTTCCTTTTTAAATTTTATATGTACCCAATATAAAATGGACACTTCTTTGTGTCCCCACAGTCGTCTGTTATTCTATATAGCTCTTAAGTTTCATCTGAGCCAACGCGATGGGGTTGTTAATAGTTTGCTTAATTGTTTTCGGAAATAATGCAAGACGCCGTTTGATATGCAGCTCTAGCTTTCTCTGGAAGTGAAACTGGACAATTGAGATAGGATAAATAATAAACAAATTTAATTATGTTTGAGTTCATAGTGATGTTTGAGTTTTATTGTCGTTCTGACTTTAGTGATCTTGAGTTAGAATTCCTCCAAGTTCACTGAAGGAGGAGGCTAAGATTCATAATGAGGGTAAATGTGTGATACTCGGAAGAACAACCTTGATTATGGAGTGTTAGCAAGGTTAAAAAGTCAGCTAAGTTTGCAAATTTATTTAGATATGATAGAAACCTATTTCATGCAAGACTTTTACGTTACTTTATATTTGAAGGGACATAGTTCAAACTGTTTTGTGCCACTGTTAGCCTACGAAAAGTTTCATTGCGTAACTCTGTTGAACATCTAATGGGAGAATATATATTGTGTGAACATCGAATCCAGTATTGCATTGCTCCAATTAGCACGTAGCAGCGTGACTTTCGAAAAATCTACTAAACCCCTACGCTACGACACGTCTCCAAGTCCTAATACATACATACATACTTTTATTTCATAGAATTGGAACCTACTTAAATTTCAAGCACAACATTAATGTCATCACGATAGCCTTTAGAAATAAGGACTCAATCAAATAATATGCAACATAAAAACCATGCTTTCTTGTACAAAACACTACTATCGATAGCTGCAACTTAAAGTTAGTTTAGGAAGTTTTTCATCTGGGGGCAATCCTGTGCTTTAAAACCGACATTTGACTGACAATCAGTCATATTTTGACTTATCCAACCTCCATCCATCCAGCTACGGTTGAAATTCCTAACGCGAATCTTGTACATGTTATCCTGCCCGTCTTATTATATGGAGGACAATCAGTTTAAGAGCAGAGGGGATTCCTAGGATTTAATTTTATTAATATTTTGAGTTAAAATATTTAGAGTTTAGTTTTATTTAATAAACAGAAACAACTGAAATATTTTGCCCAAATGCATTACAATTACAATGTTTTTACTACACGGATTATTTTTGAAAAATACAATCTCATGGAATGTATGGACTAGGTGGATCCGAAGATTTAGTCGGACAAGCATGCATCCCTAGAAGGATGCTGGTCAATAGTTGCTTCTAGAAACTTTTCAGGAGAAGCCTGGAATTTTGGATTTCCTTTTCCCAAAAGTTAAAAAGGACAAATAAAGATACTTCCAGGCGGTGAGAATAGTTCTGAGGGTTGATAGCTTTGCTCAGTGTCATCTATCAAACCTGACCAAGTATGTCGAACCTCTGATGTAAAGTCTAAGTCTAAGTAATGGCGGACAATGGGAGTACGACTGGAAGCGTCCAGATTCATCAACGATAATAGGCATGTATAGCTGAGGCGACAAACTTATCCGTTGCATCCAGATTTGGTTGAAAGAGTGTTTTCGTATACTAACCTTTCACAACAGCTGAGCTTATCGTATTCATATTATTCTGCTTTGGAAGAAATCCCATCTAGCAAGTGTCTACTCATGGTTTTTGTTAAAATATTTGTGTGAACGAATCTAGAAAAAAATGCATTCGATTGGCGTAGATTGGCTTTTACTGAATTTTTTGAAAAATAAAAAAAGATTAGTTTTTTTAAATTTTTATTTTTTTTTGTTTTGTTTTTCTTTTTTAATAATAAATATTAATAAGTGAATTTTATCTTATATTTGCTTTTCATCCTGTATTGTTATATGTTAAATAATCATGTCTTTTTACGTTTAAACAGTGTTTACGATTTGTAAATAATTACAATTTATTTACAAATTATTATGTACAACTATCTGGATGCTGACTTTGTTTTCGTTTTGTTTTCGGTTCTTTTTGGTGCTCCAACGATGGTCTCCTGGGATTTCCGAGAGTTACTAATGCACTTGCCACAGCTAAGCCAGCTGCTTGACCAGGAGGAGCATGCTGCAGGCCACCTATGAATAAAACACTATTTATACGAAACCTTTTTTAATTGTGTAACATACCTGTTGGTAATCGGACTAGAAGAGATAAAACTGCAGCACGATTTCCATTGCAAGGTTCTAAAGCAATGGGACTTGGACAATCCTGAAATTATTTTAATTCGTGTATATTTCGTTAAATTTTTTTGTCATATTCTACCTTTTTGCGTTTTCTAGATGCAGTCGGTACACTTTCAATAGTCTGTGTTAAATCAATGTTTTCCCTGTTTTCGATTTCTACTAGGACCTATAAATTGAAAACATTGAGCGATTTTCCCTTCAAAAGATAAATCTAAGACAAACCTGGGAGAAGGGCCTTGATGCCATTTGTTCCATTTCAACAAACAATCGTTGTCTTCTACGGTACATGTCGTATTTCTGTTTAATCTTCCAAAGAATTGCAGCCATCAGCAAAAGCAATAAAAAGCAAGTCGAAAATGTGATAAAAAATTGCTGCAAATTCAGCTTGGGGTACTGGGAGAAAGCTATTTGAATCCAAATCGGTGGTTTGAAGTCATACACATATACGTAAAAAGTGGTAAGGGTAGTGTTGTCATCGCTGTTTGATCCGAAATTATATTCTGTTTTTGGAAAACGATGTCGGAATGTTGAGCAATTAATTCCATTATATACAAATTTTTCACTTGTTCCAGCCTTACGGACAGTTATATTCATTTTGGCATTTACACTACACGTGATCGTGAAGTCAGCATCAATGTCCGGTTTTCCGGGGGAGTTGCGAAAGTTGATTTGCGTAAAGTGCCGATCTTCTTTTTTGGAAAGGTTAAACGTAAATTGATAATCAATTGTTAGGTCATAGTAACACGATGATTTTAGCGGATCCCCTTGATAATGATTCTGGCTATCACACTTTTCACAGTGGTCACCGACGATACCCTTTGTCTGGCAGAAGCACTTTCCTGAGTCCGGGTTGCAGATGCTCCCCTGATTATTGCACTCACATTTTTGACATACACCTCCATTGACGGGATTACCCCAGTACCCCGAGTTACATTTTTCACAATTTTGACCTGTGGTTAAATTACTACAAGGCTGTTCACATTTATATTTTTCGAGGCAGACACTATGCCCATTGCACTGGCAGTCAGGACATGAAGTAAAGAACCACTGCGTAGCGGCACATTCCATAACATCTTGGGGTCCACTGGCTCCTCCAGGAAGGCATTCCCCAAGTCCAGTATTGGATCCATCGTCACACCACCCACAAGCGGGGTCATCTCTGCACTGATTGCAAGTTTTGTAGAATCCACATTGAGAACCGGATATTTGTGGTCGACATTTGGTCGGGTGTGTTGTCCATTCCCTACATTGACCATAGGGAAAGCTGGCAGTGTAAGCATTTCTGTCAACACACCTTTGTTCATTTTGACACCAAATACAATCATTCTCTGTGCAATTTGCACAACTAGTAAGTGTCGCACAGGAAGGCGGACACTGAATATCAGTTACGTCCAAAGTGCGATTCGCTAATGGCAGACATTTTGTTGCGTCGACATCCCAGTAACAAGCAGGGTCTGATGAGCAAGCGTAGCAACAGTGTAAGTGCTGACATTGCATTCCATTCTCCTTTGGACATTGATCCAGTCTATCAATTTCAATTAGCTTGTTTTCATTCTCACGACATTTATTTTTGTAACAGGACCCACTGCCGCAGTATACACAACCGAAGCTGTTCGAAACGCACGTCTTGCAGTCTTTCAGTTCCTGGCAACGGGAAACATCATGCAAGTAGTCTGAAGTCAGAGTTAATCTGCTTCTATGTGGGCAGACTGCATAATCGAATTGTTCACGGCCAAATATTGATGCTTTTTGTACTTTATTTATTGAAATGCACCTCGATTTCTTCAAATCCCAAATGCACTTGACGCCGGGTCTTGCGTTCAAACATTTCTCCTTCATTGTGAAATAACTGCAATGCCCAGGGTTATACTTAAGCATATCTGATAGAAGTTGTCCATCGAACCCTCCATAAATGTAGAGCGAGTCTTCAAACACAACAGAACTGTGGCCAAACCTTGCAAGATCGGACATCAAATCTGGGGGCATCTCTTGATAATGCCATGAGTCACAAGGAACGTCATAAACCATAAGATCTTTGCTGTAGCACTTAGCACCATAGCTCTGCGATGTATCATTGTGAGTGTTTCCACCAAACACAATCATCAGCCCTGGTGTCACAAAATCCCCTGAATGAAGCAGTCTTGCACTAGGAGCAGATGTTAAGAGTGTCCATGTTCGGGTTGAAGGCTCGTAGGCGCACAGCTTGCTGCTTAGGACTTGACTGTTTTCGCTCTCCGACACAATGCCACCGTAAACGTAAATCTTTTCGGTCATATAGTCATAAGAAGCGCTATGGCCATAGCCTCCTTTTACTACATATCCATACGTTTCCACGATTTTCCACTCACGGGAACCGAAATTATACTCCTGCACTGTATTTAAATACCCGTACTGCGGAGAATGTCCAAAAATTACAACCATATATTGGTAAGTGCTCTTGTCACCGAATCCAGGCACCAAAGTGGCTGTGTGTCCCACGACTTTAAGTGGACCACACATTGTAAAGCTAGTTGCATTGCACGGCTCTGCCTTCACTGTTATGTTCTCCCAAGTCTTTGCACTAACGTCAAAGGCCCAAAGTTCCCCACATATCCCCTTGTGCCGAATGACACCGCCGTACATAAATATTTTGTCCCCATACATAACAGTGGACGCCCCGTAGCGTATTTCGGGAACACTGCTTCCCCCCTCAATGTGCACTGCTTCCCAAACGTTGCCATTGAAATCATACATATTCAAAAGATCTCCGCGATCATAGCTCTCTCCGCCAATTATATGAAGTGTGTCGCGCCATACAGCAGCCCCATGTGAAGCACTGCCCGGTGGTGGCGGAGAATGTTGGGCAGCAACCGCTGTCCACACACCAAGCGATATGATTTGATTGCAATCATATCCTGTAAATCCCGAATAACACTCGCATCTAAAACAAGTAAACCGTTAGAAAAAAACAATAAAGAGCTTGCCATTCATACCGTTTTTCCGACACTTTGCATTCCCCTTGTCCAAGATGATGAGAACAATCGTTTGGACAGATGGGAATATTGCAAGCTTCGCCTGTGTACAAGCTGTCGCACTCACAAGATGCATCTGACGATCGGCATTTACCATGTCCGGAACAATCCACACCTGAAATAAGTACACGAGACTGAGAATGAAACTGAAATAAAGGTCAGAGCACTTACTGGAATTATTTGTTGGACAACCATTTACTTTATACGAGATATTAAAGCCGGACATGTTGTAGGCGTCATCGCTAAAGAAATGCAGAAGTGCTGAGCCCGATTCAGCTACAATCTCTGGCACTTTTCGTATAGAAAAGTTCTTTCTGTACATCAGTCCACTAAAAATACACAATGTATTGAACAGAATATAAATAGTGCCAGATGTGAACAGATTACCTGTAAACAGCTAACAAGGGAGATGCTACACTATCTCCATCATATATATACAAATGATCCCATCCACATTCGGTCGCGAATTCTTCTAGATGTAAACGAATCTTCGCTGGCTTCTTATTTCCCCCAGGAAACCGATTGCTCCAGTTTGTATGACGAGCATCGATCAGCCAACTGCACTTCACACTCACTGAATAGTTTCCAAAGCCATCATGTATAGAGCCTTGTGGTTCAGTTAATCTGAAAAATTAAAGTTAGATTTCGAAATAATGCAAAATAATGAATTCCAATTAAACGTAAATATGAAATATTGCTGGAAAGGAAACCTGTGACATTGTTCACAAAGTGGTGTGATGCTATTGAACTAAATATATTCACTGTAAGGCTTACCATGCGATGACTAATGCATTATGTTTTATTGTTACGCTAGTGAGTTTAGTAGCAAAGATAGATACAAGTAAAAAGGATTTCGCACTGTTATTGTTCATTTCTATTGGAACACGCAAAAACATAGAAAAAAGGTCAAAGTGAAAGGCCTTGTAAGAAATACTCAAGATATGTTATACAAAACAAGTTTCATATTGCTCTGCTACGAAAACGAAAACCAAATTTCCAAGCACTAGAATATGCATTAAAAGAAAATCTTTATATTCATTACGCGACCCACTTTGTGTGTTATCCATTTGTCAAAATCAAGGTATATGTACATAAGCATAACAAAAGAGATCAAAAATATTGTATATTTTACGAAGAAGATTTCACTTTACATCTCTGCATATATTTTGATCCATTTAGTTTAGTGTATTCGTGTTCGTACAATATTTCACCTGTATTTGGAGATAACTTTACCTTACTTTGCCACCACAGAATTGACAATCTGATCCTTGCCATCCATCGGGGCAAATACAAACATCGTTCCTGCAGACACCGCCATTCTTGCAACCTTCATCGGTTGTACAATTAAATGCATCAATTGTTTGAAACACTGACATCCAGATAGCTAACACTTGAATGAAAGTGATCATATAGACTTTTCGTCGATATTTTACATTGAAAGTGCCCGTAGAAGAGTATTCACAGCACATTATTTTTGAATGAAACTTCATTCCGTCCAGCATAGCTGCGCCGAATTAAAATAACTTGTTTCTCCTTTGCCTTATCAACTGATCTTGATTATTACTTTCTTTTAATCTAGATTTCCTTTGTTTTTGTTTTACTCTAATCACATTTTTTTTTATAATTGTTTACTGGGTGCGGACGCAAAAATAAGTCGTATCAGAAAACATGTCGATGTCATTTAGGTGTTATTTTTCTTCTTAAAACCCTTGTCATATGTTTGCGACCAATTCTGTTTTTGTGTTGAGCATTTGTTGAAAACTTTTGTTTAATTATTATAATTAAATATGGAAAAAGAAAACTTTAACATTTTTATTGAGCGAGGATTTCTCGTGCAGCTGAATCTACCAGCAACTAATTTGACATACAGCACTCAAACGTACATACATACAGGCAGTGCTACCAATATGGAAAACTATTCGACAGCTGTCACCATGGCTGTCACTTAAAGTTGTCGTATGGTTCAGTGGATAAGATACGTTTCTTTTTAAAACTGTGCACTAACAAAGTAATTACAAGTCTGTCAAGTCTTCGGATTGCAAAAATGTACATCACAGCAATTACTTATTTATTTATTTGTTTTTGCTGTCTACTATTGTTTCTATGTTAAAATGTAATTCCATTATACATTTTTGGTTTCCTCGTGGATTTTGTAGTGTTTAAAAGAACCAACATAACATCATCATCATCAACATAACATCAAAACTCCGCGTCTTTTCTACATTGTTATGGGAATTGTTTAAAATATGCATACATCAGGAAATATTAGCAAATATGTGCCAAAAGGCATTTGAATTATTCTGTCACGTACTACAAACCATGAGATATCATAAAACATATTGATTCATATTTTTAAATCACATAGTGGCTAGTTGATTAGGGCATTCGAAAGATAATTGATTCCTACATGTCAAGAACTATTTGGTTCATTAAACAAATCCCAAACATTTCTTGGCAAAATCTACTAATCAAAAACATAAGTTTCACTTCTTTCTCTTACTTTATTAGTTCGTTCCACAAAAATGGATGATTTAACGTCTGTGCGAATTGTGCTTGAGAAAATGATATAGACGGAGTCGTGTTTCGTTAAATTTGATCGTTTTTTTTTTGTTAATTTTTAATTTTATTGACCACAGCGAGAAATCACCAAATTAGCAACCACAACAAGTGTATTTAGTAATCATTCGTTTGTCAAAATATCTGCCTTGACTCTGAAGTTGCCCATCTATAGTAGTAATCATTATAGTCATATTTGATATTTTGGCAGTTTTTAATGGATGTAAGAGAAAAAAAAGTCATAAATTAGGCATCGTTTTATGTTATAAAGTTTGTTCACCTATGTTTGCATTAAAAAATAATTTTATGACGGACCCTAGAACAACACAAGCAAATCGAATTTTTAACAATTAAGTTATCGCTTTTCTGTAAAGCATAACGTTGATGCAATTGTAAATTACATTCGCTCTTTAGAATTTTGTTGTGTGCTTGTGATGTGTCCCACATTTGCTCTCCTATAGTGTACTTGGGAAACATACAATTCCTGAAGGGATTGTTTTGCGAAAGTAAAATATTTGAAAATCTATAACTGGCCTTCAAAAAATAAGAAGTACTTTTTGGAAGCAATTGTTTTTATTGGGGTGTATTCTAAGTACATAATTATTCTGTTATAAAGAAACAAGTAAACTAGACTATAATATTTCATCTCAAATTATGATAAATGAACTTATATCACTGACGCTACATACCTGCAACTCTCGCGTGACCACCGTTTGCACAGGTGGTGCACCGTTATTCGCTTGATCTCATCGCAAGTGATCATTTGTTGTTAGTTTTATTTTAATCAGGTGAGATGTAAGCAACATCAGACATAGATAATCATAGATAGTCTTCTTAAATTACAAATACTCTAAGCTTACGAACAGTAAACAGTAGGTTATTAACTTTAATTCTCAAACTGTTCAGTGTGAATATTTTTGAACTAAAAGGTTAACTTATTTTACTTCTTTTATTTGTATATATAACATATTTATATTTATGTAATATGCATTATCGTAGGCAAAATAATTAATAATAACATTAACGATAGATGAAATAAAATATCAAACTGTACTACAAATATGTTATAACATTTCGTATTCTGCAAAGCTCTAAGGACAATTGCCAAAAGAACGGTTTCACTGATTTGTGATAAGCTAACGATGAGTGCGCGCGTGAACTTCTCATTATTCCTCAGTGCTTTACATAACTCTAGTCATTGACACTTCACATTCTTTTACTAGTATTCATTCTGACGTCCCTTTATATTGAATCTTAAAGTTTGCTTCTAAAGATATTAACTGTTACTCGTTTTTTTGGTTTGCGTGTATTTAAAAAGAAAAAAATTATTTATAAAGTCTAGTTAGAGAATACTATTACATAAAGTTTAATTTTTACTTATTCTTTCTTAAATCGATATCACATAAAATCTGAGCCGGACGTATTTGTTTGAGTGTATTTTACCAGTAATAGGGACTGTTGTGCAAAAATAAAAGAAATAATCAATATAAGTCTAACATAAAATCACCTGTCTTATGAAGGGCATTTGGAAAACGCCATCAATGTATCGCAGTTTATTAAAGAAATAATTAAATGAAAAGAAAATTCGCGTACCCAGTTGAAAAATCGATAGTTATACCTTAGTGAATGTTATCGTTGACGGTATTAAGCTAAAAACAGTTGCTTTCCTAAAAATAATACAGGGCTTTTGGGTGTATTGGATTTGTATATACTTCTAAAGCTTTCGACTTCAATCGACTACATACCAGTTGATGAGATTTACGAACTAGTACTCAAAATTCACTTATTCGTATATTTCGCTGGTTATTAGTTTTAACAACGTCTTTCAATCATTTAAAGTGTATTTTGCAGTTTAAATAAATCATTAGTTAAATCAACTTTGCGATTTATCTTTACTTAAACTGTATGTATATGTTAATTTTAATGTATATGAACATCCCTATCTATGTTTGAACGTATACATACATACATACACGCAGAAACCCTTGAAACAGGTTACAGAATACTCATGAAAGCAAATATCTGGTCATAATTAGTTTATATAAAATTAAAGTGTGATGCATCTGCATTTTGAACGTAACGTCACCACGAAATGCGATTGTACGATTTTGTCCTTATCATGGATGGGCAAAGTACCTGACGATATACCAGAGGTGAGTACGTGAAATATTTAAAAGTTGAGAAAACATCAGTAACAAGTGTTATTAAGTTAACGTAAATGCACATTTTGTTTTGTAACTTTTCACCATCTTTCCAATATAAAAAATGTTATTTATTTATTTATAAAAAACATACAATACAATGTAAAATTGTAATGTAGTTATAGAAATGCCGGAATAAAAAATTATATTGTCTTTAAGTAATGAAGTAAAACATATTAATATGATATAAAATGAATCCGAGTTTTTTTAAGGCTGGTGTGTAATCACAAACTTACTTATCGTTTCGTGATCAATTTATGTTAAAACTTATATCTGTATTCTGGTCACGACATAGTTTTATAAGGCCAAAAGTTTTTGAGAGGGGTACAAAATATTCTCTTACTGTAATTTTCCAAGCATCTTTATTTTAGATGATCTTTCTTACAAAATCGGATTAGAAAATTTTGCAGAGTAACACCGAGTTGTAAATATTGAAACCTTTTTAAACTTAGACATGTATGCTGTTTTATTATATATGGTTTAGTCTTACATTCAAAATGTCTTATTCCGAAATACTAGGGTTGAATATTGTTGGTAGTATGTTTCTATGTCGTCGTCACAACGTAGTTAATAGTACCGTTAACTCAAACGCTAAAAACGCACAGATAGCATTTCGCGCTATACAAATATAATTTAAGATATTCAAATATATGCATCACATCATACTGGAATCTGGTGACAAATCTCAGCTTAAAGTTAAACCAATCTTTGCACAATTTTGGAGAAAACTAAATTTTAGCGCTTTTTATTTGAAAGATTCTTGACAGAGTCTGTCATAGCATTCTTTTGTGGAAAATGCGTGCTTATTCCCATGGCATTGAAGAATATTTTTTCCTATAAATTATAAATTATGTTTCGAACAAGTTGCTTTGGATGGAATAAGGTCGACCACATATATGCAGGTGTTCCTAAGGGTTCTGTTTTACTTTTTAGCTTACACTCTTCGTTATTTTTATGAATTATCTCTTGTCTATGACTTGCTCATCCAATCCAATCCTTTAATGATTGGATAATGAAAAGATAACTACTCGTATATATCCATTCGACGTCTATTTGTCTTAAGGACGATTTAATTACATACCTGCTGGTCAAAAGCTTGATCCCTGCCTAGATCATGGGTGTATGGATCATCACTACGTCTAAATCTGTCGCCATGACACCGCGCCATAACATCATGAGTAAGTGAGTCGACTCACACACCGACTTTGCCATCTCACCACCGTGAAAATTGGTCCAATGGAAGGATATAGATATATAAGTCTGGCATTGTCTTTCTACCTACACAAGAATTGCAGTACCTATGGTTCTGAAATTTTCTTGAAAAATCCTAACCATTCAGAGGTATGAAGGGGCCAGAATTTAAATTTATTCAGATAGTCAGGCGGTGGTCGTGGTCGCCGTGGCGCAGTGGTAAGTGCATCGACTGCGGCACAGAAAGTCTGGGTTCGATTCCCGGACGGGACACCTAGCAATTTTTTCACGGCACCACCTCTTTCGAGTTGCTGACAACACTCAAAGAGTATTAATTGTCTATGGAAAGCTTCTCAAATCTCGCCGTTCGGAATCGGCAAAAAACTGTAGGTCCCTTCTACTCGTGAAGAACAATAGCATGCACAACACGAGTAGTTGTTGTAGAAGCTAGGCCTTGGTCCGCTATGGGCTGTAGTGCCACTCAATTATTATTAGATAGTCAGGCAGTACTTAAGACATTATTGCACTTTAGGCATTAAGCTGTAACTACATCTTGTCTTACAAGTGTGACATTTTATAAACTAACACATTTCAATTGATTTTGTACATCTTATTTTGTTTAATACAAAAAAAAAATCACTCACAAAATTATCTTTACAGGACGAAGGATGGAAGCTTAATAGAACAAACTATTATCAAGAAGGTTGGCTTGCCACAGGAAATATAAGGGGCATCGTTGGTGTTACTTTTACTACGTCACATTGCAGGAAAAATGTTGAATATCCATTGCGAACAAATTACAATCTCCGAGGGCATAGATCAGACGTAAGTATAGCTAAAGGCAACTAAGCACATTTGTGTGTATTTATGTTCCCATTTAAGGTCATTCTGGTTAAGTGGAACGAGCCATATCAAAAATTAGCATCATGTGACAGCTCGGGAATTATCTTTGTTTGGATCAAATACGAAGGCCGCTGGTCGATAGAGCTTATAAACGACCGAAATACTCCCGTCACTCATTTCTCTTGGTCACATGATGGGCGGATGGCGCTGATTTGCTATCAAGATGGTTTCGTTTTAGTAGGCTCTGTAGCCGGGCAGCGATATTGGTCGTCCATGCTTAACCTGGAATCAACTATAACGTGTGGAATCTGGACACCGGACGACCAGCAGGTATATTTTGGAACCACGCAAGGTCAAATTATTGTCATGGATGTTCACGGCGCCATGGTGTCACAAGTTCAATTGTGCAATGATGTTGGGATAACGTCAATGTCCTGGTCTTGTGAGAAGTTCAAAATGGAAGAGGGTGAAGAGGCAGAACCTGGCGTAATGAATGCTTGTGAGTGGCAGTCAAAATGTATGCTTGCCTGTACTAAATTAAGTCATCTTTTTTTTAGCTAAACGTACCTTCGTGTTGGCGGTTAGCTTTCAAAATGGATACATTTACTTGTTAAAGTCGTTCGATGATGTATCACCCGCTCATATCAGTACCGGCCTGAATGGTTCTCTGGGCCTTGTGATGGAATGGAGTAACTCTCGAGAATTACTGGCCGTAGCCGGCACACAAAATCCCGAACATACAGACGACACTCAGGGCTCACCGATTTTTATAAATATTTTAAAATTTTATACTGAATGTGGAAATCTTTTATATACGACGCGAATACCTAACACAACAACGGCCGTTTCGGCACTTACGTGGGGTCACAATGACAAACGCCTGTTCATAGCCACGGGGACACAAGTTCATATTGCTTGGGTTTCACGACGAGTTGCATCCCTGCAGCTCCTGTGTCGTCTACAAATTCAAGCCAGTATTGGATCTGAATTGACATTGCCATTATTGCCTTTGCCATCAAGGATAAAGTCTTTGATTGGAAATCTGTTTGCTCAAACTATAAGGGTGAGTCTACACTTTCATTCATTTTCTTTCTGTACATAATGAATATCGGTTCGTATAGTGTTGCGTACCTGACCTTAAATATCTTCGAGAATTTGTGGCACGTCCACCCGTGTGTTCCACACGATTACATTGTACGATGATTCGGCACGATGATGATTCGAATTTAAGTTCTGGAACCTGCTACACTTTGTATTTGGAATATTTGGGGGGCCTTGTCCCGTTACTTAAGGGCAAGCGAACCTCAAAAATTCGACCAGAGTTCGTCATATTTGATCCACAAGTTGATGGTAAGCGCAGATGGAAGAATATTTTGCTCCTTATTTAAACAGAGATATTTCCGCTGATAGATTCATCAATATTTTCGCAATGTTCATCAGACACTAAGAGCTCTTCAGGGTCTGGATCCCATCAGTCTACAACGACGGGTATGAGTGGCCGAACTGATTCTTCCGATAGTGAATACGAGGAGCGTTTCAAAGGCTCTCCCAGGACTCCGCGAAAACGAAAAACTCGTTCAAAAAAGCGCAACGCAAATGGAATCGATCTTAAGGCGACTGGAGCTGAATCCGAAAATCTAGATGAACTGGCTTACATCGATACACTTCCGGAGGTTTGCATTTAATACACATCTCATTTCCTAACATCAATTGCATCCTTATTTTAAAATTTTCAGGAAGTCAAATTGGTTGAAGTCACCTCAAATATTTGGGGAACGAAATTTAAAATACATGGACTTGCAAAAACCGTCCCAGCCAATTTAGGCCAAGTAACATACAAAACGTCCTTGCTTCACTTGCAGCCGCGACAAATGACACTCGTTATTACAGAGCTCCGCGATGACTATCCACCTGGGCCAGATCCAACCTTTAATCCAAATGTATTCTCTGAGGACGAGGACGACCCTATAGTACAAAGTCAAAGCAGTGAAGATCGCGTGGATTCAAAGTACGTTGTGCCACGTCGCCTAAATGATAACTCTCCTCCAATTGCTCCTATGTCGCCACGTCCTAATCGAATAGTTACAAAGCGCAGAAATTCACGTCCAAGCACAGTTGGGATGAGTCCATTAGCTAGAGCTGAATCGTACGATGATGATTCGTCCAATGAGTCCCAAGATTCCAGCGCTAACATTGTAGCAAGTAAGAATAACAATGGTGCTAGTTACAGTGCTTCCTCAAGCGCCTGTAACACAAATTCGAATAAACTCATACGACCAAAGCAGATTGACACATCAGTTGGAAGCGTAATAACTGGTGGTCGATCGGGGTCATCCTTTTCGAGCTTTAAAAACCAAAATAGTCGACCGTCGTCCAACAATTCGTGTCAGTCCAGGCATGCCATATCGCCACTTTGTTGCGAGGGCTCAGTACCAACATTGCAGTCGCCTAAGAATGCAGTTGCCCCCAGTGATATAATATTCGAGAGACCACCTGCCTCTGGACAGACAACTTTAATGAGCTACTCCAGCAACAATGACTACTCGAATAACGTTGCGCACGTCAAAAGTGCTCTGATGCCAGAGCAAACGCGTACTGCAAACTTTCACGTTAATCCGGTACCGTTAAACTTAAATTTGAATCTGGAAAGAGTGGATCCAAGGATACGTGACAGATCCGTTGTGTCTTCGAAACGAAAAGATTTGCTGTTCATTGATGAGGATTCACAATCACCAATTGCACCCAGCATACCAGTGACAACAGAGTTGCGTATGAAAAGAACACCGACCGTTGTATCTATTGCCCCAGAACTTCCCGACTCAATAACACGCAGCTGTAGTGTCGGTTACCTAGATTCAGTTGAAATAATTCCATCGGATGAAGCTTTGTCCGCTTTGCGCAAAGAAGCACCTAACAAGCGACTTGTCTTGGTTGATAACAAAAAGACAACCCGACGAAGGAAACACAATAACGCAGTAAGTCCAAAAATGATATGAAGAGATATATTAGATCTACTCCCGTACTAGCAACATGAAACGAGAAACTACGAAAGTCTGTTACTTTACTCGAAAATGTTTGACATTGTGTGTTTCGGACTTTCTAGATTGTATTCTGAAAATTGAAATATCCATCTCCTGTTCGATAACAAGCATATGCTTTGCAATCTTACCAGTCACCGATCTATCTGATACCATGCCATTCTTTAACTTTTTGCCTGTTCTTATCATCTTAAACCTCTTAAATGTTTGTGTCACATATAATGTATTTTCTTTGTAGTACTTTAGAAAACCAAAACTTCATCAGTCGGGTAAATCGAAAAGCCTTGACTCCTGCATAATTCTCCCATCGCCGAGTGAAAAGAGTGGCACCAAAAATGAGAAGGGCTCGCTCAAATTTAAGGGCATTTCAGAAGGCCAGACTGTCGACTTCAACAGTGAGGAGAGCGAAAAAGGTCTTAAAAGTAGTTTCAAGCCAATTGAACCATGCATTGATGATATACACAGTGAAAGTTCATTTGAAAATTTCGAAGAAAAGGAAGAGGACGAAAAGCTTAGAGCGAGTAACAAACCAAAGGCAAATAGACAGCTTTTTGATGCATTTTGCCAACAACAACAACAACATAGCCGTAACAGTGATTCAATCAATAAGAAGACTGAAGTATTAACCAGTTTTACAGATAGCCCGCTTTTTACAAGAAAACACCGCTATGGCAACAGATTCACACGGAATCAGAAGGAAAATGACACAGACTCATCGTCGTTAAGGCGGAAAGCCGACAACGGTTTTAATTTTGTGAAACAACTCTCTGAAGTGCGTTGGAAGCGAAAGGATCCCCAAAGCAGTAGTCAAGCAGATAGTACATCGGTTAGTAATAATCAGATAGAAGCTACTCCAGTTGAATCAAAAACATCGGTTTCATTGCACACACAGGTTTTTGTTTGAAACTATCTTTAAGAACTTGATTTTTATATTTAACGTTAATTGTGATTATTTTAGGCATTAACAACGCTTGAAAATATCATAAGTCGTTTGCGAGATTTGGATGAGGGTAGACTTACACCACCATCGTCACCCCAACGTTTACCACGGAGTTCTCCAGCATCTCCGGCAGTTAGTAAAAAGGCCAAACGTCATCAAAGTTCATCGCCCATTAGGCACATTTTAAATTCCCCTCTGCTAAACAGACGACAAAAGAAAAAACAGATTATCGAGAGTTCAGATGACGAAAGTAATTTTACTAACGCCTCTGGTGAGGAAAACGTAACTTACAGCAAACAGTACAGAGATCTAGAGACGTTTCAGAAGGCGCAATTGCGACAAAAGGTCTGAATTTATTTGGGTATTTATTTTGAGATTATTTTAAATTTTCAATTCCAGCTAAAGAGAGGTAAGATTGAACCAAATGGCAATTCATCGTGCTCAAGTCCAGCCCCATTGAGACGTGAATTTGTGATGCATAATAAAGCTCCAATGTGGAATGAAATGAGTCAAGTGTACCAGTTAGATTTCGGGGGACGTGTAACTCAGGAGTCGGCAAAAAACTTTCAAATCGAATTTCGAGGAAAACAAGTAAGGACAAATTTGAGCGTATGTCGAAAACAAGTTTTATTCATTTGTAAAAAGAATATTATTCTGTGAGATCGAAAAATACTTAAATTTCCACTTAAATTTTTCCCGTACTTAAGAATTTTACATTTTAAGAAAAAGAAAAAAGCATTGTTCGTGCTTTACTTTTATGATGTTTAATACACCTTTATAAAAAATTTTCTAAATATTAATGTTGTATGTTCTAAACTTTTTTTTTTTTCTTTTTAATAGGTTATGCAATTTGGACGTATCGATGGAAATGCATACACCTTGGATTTCCAGTATCCCTTTTCTGCTGTCCAAGCTTTTGCTGTTGCTTTAGCAAATGTAACACAACGCTTAAAATAAATCAATACCAAAGTGTATTTTTAAGTTTTGCAAATAAGTTTATTAATATCAAACACTTAATTTTCTGATTAATATCTATAAATAGCCCGTCCATTCACAACTTATCTTTAATAATAATATTTTTAATATAGATAAAGTAACAAATTTTCTAATATTTTGCAGGACAGGGTGTATAACTGATATAGAGTTATGATAAAATAAGATAACTTAAAACAAAACAAAAAAAATCATAGACGTCGTGCAATATTTAGTTATTTACAAAAATGCATTTATACACTTCATGTTTGAAAAAAATTTTGCTTTAGTTTTAAACATGTACATACATACGTACACACATGACATAGTTTTCGAGTTAAACACGAGATGGCATATAACGAGTATGAATATTATAATATGTAAGTTGTGCTAATAAAATATAATTACACTTTTTACTGTAAACAAATGTGTTAACCAAATAATTTTTGTTAAAAATTTATTGTTATTTTTTTAACATATCGAAAACATTTTTCAATGCTATAGAGATGAAATTCAATTAAAAGTGATATCGATTGGCATTACATTGTTTCTTTTATATTTCGATGTTTGTTTCGTTATAATTCGATGTGTTTATACATATAGTTAGCATAGTTATTTACTGAGTTGGAATTACTTGTGTATGCGTAGTTATTCACTGAATTGGAATAACTTGTGTTCAAAATATTAAGTAAATAATAGTTGAAAGTCGAGTGACTTCAACCAACTTGTGGTGCGAAATTGAAGAGGATTGTTAGTTAAGACCCAGGTCCATCCCGGGCTGTAGTGCCGTATGCAGAAAAAAAAGCTATACGCGAAATAGAAAATGAAATACAAAAATAATGACAGAGAGATGGCGCGCGCAATGAAGAGATCTTAAATTAGTTTTTAATCCTGGCTTAGATCTAATAGAGATCAACGTCAGTAATGAAATTTAAACGAATAACAGGGCCATATAAAAAGTTAAAAATGGAAATGAATGAAATTATTTTTCAACCAGCACCGATACCGACATTGATGCTACAATCATTCATTCATATATCAGCAATTCATAAAAAAGTAACATAAATTTGGACTTCTTAGATTTCGCTCCAAAATACTGATATCGAGAATATCGGTAACGATTTATAAACTTAATTATCGCCAGCGAGGGAATTTCATTAAAGAAAATTGCCAGCCTAAGAGAGGTGAGGAATTTCTTTGACATCGTTGACTGGATTTGACAAATTTGTTTTGTATAATTCAATAATGGCCATGTTTAGGAGTAATTTTTTACTTTAAATTGAAGAGAAGTTGTGGGCTTAAGAATTTTAATCTGTAAGGTGTACAGATGTTAGGATCTCGTTGATATTGGAAACAAATCAATCGATTGCTGGTTGTGCTCAGTTTTCTCAGATTGTTTAAGTACACAAGTTTTCGCACGAGCAGATACAATTTAAGAAGCTTTCGGGAATATCCGTCGACGAGAGATTTAATAAAATTATTGTTAAGGGAGAGAATTTCGAATTTCACAGATTTGGAGTCATTGGTCATGCCGCTGTGCCAGCCCAAATTGGCTCCCAGTAAGTAAGTTGAATGCAGATGTTTAAGAAAACCGCAATTTGTAAGGCGGGTCAAAATAATATAACAACTTGAAGCTTGCAGAGTTGTGAATCATACAGAGAAGAAGAAGAAAACTATTTGGAGTCTTTGTCTTGTCGTTTTATGCCAATTTTTGGAATTAATAATTTTGCATTGAAAGAATGCGGGGTTCTTTTTATTTGTATTTGATCCTCGTTCAAGTTTGTGGAGTTCAAACTGAATATAATCTCCAAAAAAGAGAGATCAGCTTGCGAGGCTACTACAGGGAAAATGTAAAAGGAGAGAGATCAAATCGCCAGGCGCCATACTACAGGGAAAATGTGAAAGGACACTTACTTGTGGACTGTAAATGCTAACACTGGATTTTAGGTTGTCCCAGTTTAAGGTATATTATTTCCCCTGCTATCAAGTAGCCACTCTTATAAACCTGGACCCAGCCCACAACTTAGAAAAGGCCGAGACAGAACAGTTTAAACTGAAGTCGAAAGGAACTTTGTGCCCTTTATCCATTTGACAAAGAAGCAGATCCTACCAAGGGATATGTCTGTTTAACATCGCACATTCTCAACGTCTAAAACCGTTTGTTAATAAACCGATATGTCCTTATAAGTGTTATTCCAACCCAGAGAAGATTACGATAGATCGTATCTTAACACTGTGGTAGACCCTGCAAAACACAAAAAAAAAATCAGCTAACATGCACCACTTTTTTTGTCAATTTTAAAGCCGCATATGAGAGTGTGCGTTGTTCGACACATGAAGGTAGCTTACATACTCACTGAGACCTTCAATGCCTTATTTTGTACTCGGAACATCATTCTAAACAAGATCGTGCGACGTTTATAGATTCACACTGAAGTCATGATCTTGATCATGAACCTTTAACAAACGGTTCAGGGAATTACGTTTAATAAAGAGGCCATGTAGAGCAAATGAGCAATACAGCACTGTCTCGAAGAATCACAGGAAGCCGTCGATTTAGACTACAAACAAAAGTGAAAGAGGACTTCATCAAATTCGATGTGTGAGAAGCTATTCAAACTGGAGAGACATTTAGGTTGCGGAAGGCTAATGCAAGGTCCCAGACCTTTTAACTGCTGTTACTAGAGGTGCAACTTTAATCGTTGAGTTGATTGAGTTGCACCAGGAGCACCAGGTGCTTGAAAGTTTACTCAATGAATGTTATGTTTTTGAATAAACTACGAACTCAAGTCACGGACCACTCAAGTCAATGACATAATCTATGAAGTCAGAGTCCAATAAAGGACTGATAAAAATATTTAAAAAATTGTTTTAATTAAATCTTTCGCAAATAAATAAATATGTACATATATATAGTAGGTAGGTGTAATTTTTTCCAATAAGATCTTAAAAGTAATAAAACTTTTATTAACTGTTCTCCCATCATATCCTGCACGTCCTGCAAATATTCTTGTGCGCATGGTTGTGTAATGAAACTTCTTTGACAGGAAATCAATAGTGTGCAAAATTACTAGTAGAAGGTAAAGTTTGTTAGTAAATACTCTTTATATTTGGAACTCTGTAAATACAAGGCAATTCCAAGTCAACGTTCTGAATATGAATACCGTGCCTAGTCACGAGTTCCTCGAAGTTCACTCCGTGCACCAGCATCAGCCGCATTGTAAGCAACAGTGTTTTGTATTCACCGAGATAGCAGATATTGAACTCCCACCGGAATTGAATAAATTCACATGCGAAAAGATTAAGAATGGTAGTATATCATCCTACAAAAAGGAATCCATGGACCATGAGCCCAAACGCAGTAAAACCTCCTCGTCCAAGGGGAAAAGGGTTGTAATAGTGCTGGGAGTAATACTAATCTGCATTGCGATGGCAGGTGGAATTCCATTAGCCCTACAGTTAAGATCGTCTTCGTTGCTTGAGGCTCGACTTGCATTTATTCGACGATTGCTGACAGAAGCTCCTCTTGTGGAGGGTTACTGGAGTCCGAAGAAGGATATGAACTTCAGCAGCAGTATTGGCGAGGCACGAAAAAATTTCATTGGAGCGTTATTGTGGCCAATCGCAGTACCGTGTGGAGCACAATACCTTGACGCCGTTCAGTTGGCGTTGGAGGGAATCGACAAAGCAAGACGAATCAGTCTTAATTCGGAGTACATGCACATCGTTGAGTCGGCCGATGAAATGGAGCAGACACACATCAAGGGCGAAGTGGCAATTCTAATGGGATTAGGCGGTGGACATGCGATCGGAGCTAGTCTGGCAGTTCTGAGATCTATGTACATGTTGGGCGCACGATTTGTGTCCGTGACCAGTCTCGAGTGTCCTACACCTTGGGCCGCTGCTTCTATTCGCAGAAATGATTACATAATTGAGGATAACTCAACTAATACTCTTACTGAGTTTGGAAAGGTATGTGAAGGGCTGAGCCTTATCTTTATCATTTTTCACTTTTTTTATGCAGACAGTACTTTATGAAATGAATCGCCTGGGGATGCTGGTCGAGATTTCACAGTTGTCTGAATCTGCTATGATGTCTGCTTTGCGTTCGGCTAAGGCACCAGTTCTGCTAATTAATGCTGCCCCATTATCCCTCTGTAATAGTACAAATTTAGCATCAATTCCGGATCACATATTGAGGTGAAAATACTTTTAAACTAACTTTCCATATTTCATCCATGTATTCGTTTTTTATAGCCTCCTTCCAGACAATGGTGGAGTGATCATGTTGAACATGGAAAGATGCGGCGAACGACCGTTAAGTGTACGTGAAGCAATTAATGCAATTAATTATGTGCGGAAGATTGCTGGTGTGGACCACATTGGTTTGAGCGGTGCCCCAAAGAGCTATGCTTTCTTGCTGGCAGAACTGGCGCGGGATAGAGTTTGGGGTAACGCGGCCATAAAAAAATTAATTGGTGGAAATATCGTACGAATTCTTCGAGAGGTGGAAACCTTGAAAAATCGCTTTCCACTCTATGAGGATTGGATTCCTCATGAGTTGATTGAAAGTACGTCATATTGTAGGTATCCAGAATCGTAAGCATAGGTTTTGGCTTAGTGTAAAATATAAAGATAGTTTAACTAATACCTTCAGCACAAGAATATAACGTTACTTCTGCCATACATTTGATTTTCGAATAATTAGATATTTAGATTTTGGAACATTCCTTTAAGGTGTCAAACTATTATAAGTATATAATTATAAGTATGTAATGTTCTCAACAATATCTTATGTTTTATTTGAATATGAATATTGTAGTCATCGTTTATTCCGGTGCCGATGTTCTTATTCACCTTAAAGTTTTTCCTATTCATTGTGACGTTGTGCTTAAGACGTCGATGTGTACTCTTTCTGGGCAGGTTTCATTAATCGTTCGGTTTGGTGGTGTAATCACGTCAACGGCGATGGAATATCGTGTGCCTAGTTTTTCCTCAGTTGTAACGTTGATTATCACATGACAAAAAATCTTCAGATGTGCGTAGGGCTAAGTTCCTTAACACGTAGAGCAGACGTTTGTTGTCTTTTTACGGTATTACATGTTTCGAGATTTACGTCCCCCGTGAATTCTTGCAGTTTGGGATTTTGAACATGAAAATTTGCGCTCTCCAATCAAAGTGATAAACTTTTGTTTCGGGTGGGTTTTGCTTTGTAGCATTTAAAATTGTTGTTCCTATTACTGAAGTTAATTTCTTCAAAGAGAAGATTTTGGAAGTGGAACTTTAAGAATTCGAAGAAAATTGAAAAACATAAGACACTCCACTGCGAAAATATATTTCACTCTCAAATGTTATTGAGCTGGCAAATTTATTCATTCCAAATGTTCTTCTTCTCGACCCTTAACTTTTAAACATTATCTATTACATTCTAAAAACCACTTGAACGCAAATCTGGTACAATATAAATAGTTGTCACTTCAGTGACATTTGTTGACATTTGATTGCACGTGTCCTCGGTTCCCTGTATTTGTTTACATCTAGTTTGCGGTAATGGTTGAAATTGATAATTATAAAGGTAATTACAAGAGTAGTATTATTAAACAAATTAATACTCAATCCCAATTTCTTTATCCCCAAAGTGATTCCTATTCGGTTAACGCCCGAAGCCAAAAATTGTCACGTGGTTTATATGAGAGAGCATTTCATACGGCATGTTGATGCAGAAAAACCGAAGGGGCGCACACTATTCCTTCTCAATGTTCCTCCATATGTAACAGAAGAAAGTCTAAAATCCTTTTTTGGCCAAGTAGGGGATATCACGTCTGTACTGTATGCAGAGAAACCGGGAAGAGAAGAGTCAAAAAAATGGCAAAAGTCACTTCTTTTTAGTGTAGAGCAAATTCCATATAAGTTTAAAGTGGCATTCATTGTTTTTAAGAATACAAACAGCATTGTAAAAGCATTAAAACTTGAATCTATCGACCTTTTTGATAAGACTGGAAAATCGTTAGTTGTTACCGGAATTGAGAAGTGGAAGAAAGATTATAAGGAGAGTTTCTTGAACGAATCAACAGTTCAGGCTGAAATCGATAAGTACATGGAGGCTTTCGACACAGCAGAAAAAAGGAGGCAGGAAGCTGAGCGAAACTCCGGTGCCGACAAGGATGGCTGGATAACTGTGGGGAAACAAGGGCGTAACGCAGGTTTTGAACAAAAAGAATCTGTTATAAACCGACTAGAGAACAAGATTGAGCGGAGCAGGAAGGATAAAGAGTTAAAGAATTTCTATACTTTCCAGATTCGAGAGTCTAAAATGAAAAACATTGTAAGTTTGAGGAAGAAATTTCAAGAAGATAAAAATAAGATTGAGTTTCTTAAGAAGAGAAAACGTTTTAAGCCATTCTAGTGGAAAAATGTTGTCAATTAATAAAACTTTATCTTAGTCTATTCTTTCTTTATATCATGTGTTGAGTTTTGACTCAGAAAAAAAAGCTTCATACATTTAACCTGAGTTTTTATTTGCTTTAATTACAATTTGCATTAAGTTGTTCGGTGGTAAGGTTTCCAAATTACAGAGAAGCTGAGGTATATTACCGTAGATACACTTCGACGTCAATGCAACTTGTACGGCTTGCGAAAATCTTTCCAAGCACTTCTGAAAATTTGAATCATCTTCAGGCCGAATGTTCTCACTCTCCAATTTACTGGCATATGCTTTCAGTGGACTAACGATGAGTAGCAAATGTTGGGCATTCAGAGCTGTGGGTGGTCCAGATGGAACTATCTGTAGCAATGTTTGCAGCACGGACAAGTGCAAATCACTGTATGTCTGCTTAGTGTTTGCAATCGGTGCAAGAACTGTCCATTTAATAAGGCCAGCTAACGGTGTTGTGACGGGCATCGCGATTGCACCCGAGGGCAAAGCCAAAGGCTGTTGCGAGGCTAGGCAAAGACTTGGATTATCAGTTACCCACTCAGTGAAGACGTCAAGGAGCATATCAGGTGGGCTTATTAACACCCCTCTCTGTTCATTCATGTAAAGATCAGCAACTGCTGTCATGAAATTCGCCGCGAATCTAGGCGCAACCATTGGAAGCTGCTTCAGCTGTTCAGAAGTTTTCTTTGAAAATGTCACGAAATCCTTAACCAAATTCTGAGCTATTTCTAGGCTAGGAGCTGATGTACAACCTAGCTGTTGCATCCAAGTGCCAGCTGCGCAAAGAACTGGAGCAACGGAACCCGAAACCGATGTGCTTATAAGTTTGGCCAGTACGCTGGACCTGACCGGTGTAAGATTCCCCCCAAATAGGGAGAGGAAAACAGCATTCCGCGTTGCGTCGGGTCCTGGACGTGAAAAGAATTCGATTAAAACCAAAATTAATTGGAATTCTTGAACTGATGTCATCTGCGATGGGAGGAAGGGGACTGTGTTAACATTTTTTCTCAAATCGGTGTCTTTAAATTTCTCAAGAAATATAAACTCCGATATAAGATTCATGGTGAAGGTTTGTTTACTCCGACTCATGTTGTCAACAACATTCTCTAAAAATAAAAGTGTTGGTGCAAGCGTTTCACGTAAAACATGAATGCTTACCGATGCGAGGAAGAGCTTCCATAGCACATAGTGGAAACTCCAATTTTCTGAGCGTGTGCTTGAAATCCGCTTGTGACATTCTACTCTATTATTTCCTAAGACTTGTATAAATCGGCTTTCTGCAACGAAATTCGTTGCAACAGAGTTCTTTGCGGTTTGTGTTGTAAAGGTACTTATAATCATTGACTCACTTTCTGATACAAACGTCAAAATACTGTCAATCAGTGCATCCAGCTCTGTTTCATTTAAGGTACAAACAAGCATACTTTGTCTTATTAACGCTATGTGACACGGGTAAATAGGATATACATTCATTAGTGGTTCGGACCCTTTGTGTCTGATGTACATAACCTTCAGCTCAATACCCACCAAATCCTTCTAATATAACTGTCATGATATTTAAATGGATCTATAATCCATTTGTAAACAGTCAAGAAAACTGAAGCATTTGCAAGCAACTGAACTGCCTGAACTCAAGCTGTCATATTATACTCGGCAATTTTTCCGTCAAATGAAACGTCACTCTTCTATTGAAGTTTGCAATTTAAAAACAACAGAACAAACGTTTATAAAAACGCTCTTTTATAAAATACATCAATATAGTCATAATGAGCAGAAAACTATCCAGCTCAGATTCATCCCCCAAGGGCACACCCACAGATTTTAATGGTCTCTACGAGAAATTCAAGGTAAGAAAGTGGCTTGGATTTTACCCGACAATGCGACTCAATTTTTTTTTGCACAGATTTCACTCAAAGAAGCATTCGAATCCCAAGATGTTAAAATTCTTAGACAAACTTTTGACTCCTATAAATTCAACAATGATGCTGACAAAAAGTCTCCTTTGGATCAAAACTTTCGAGAGTTGTTACTATTCGAACTGAGTGAAGACATTGAAAAAGTGGGCACTCTCATTACACTATCCGTAGAAGCGGCACGCGAAGAGATTGTCTCTGTAACTATACCCGTCGTGCTGTTGGGTGATATTTTTGATGCAGTCACTTTGGATAAATGCGAGAAGATATTCAATTTTGTTGAAGAAAAAGTAAATGTCTGGAAGGAAGATATATTCTTCACGTCGTGCAAAAACAATATTCTACGAATGTGCAACGATCTTTTAAGACGCTTGTCTCGCGCGCAAAATACAGTCTTCTGTGGAAGAATTTTGTTGTTCTTAGCCAAATTTTTTCCGTTTTCTGAGCGATCTGGTCTTAATATTATATCCGAGTTTAATCTTGACAATGTTACCGAATTTGGCGTAGATGGGAAAGACCTGGACGAGGCCTTGGAGGACACAGTCGAAGACGTTCCGGTGAAAATAGATTACAACTTGTATTGCAAGTTTTGGTCTCTGCAAGATTTCTTCCGAAATCCAAATCAGTGCTACAGTAAAGTTCAGTGGAAGATGTTTCAAACAGTAAGCTCGTCTAAGTCATGTATTTATTTTTAAATTCCAAAATTTCCTTCCATGCAGCATGCAACCAATGTCCTTGCGGCATTTTCAAGTTTCAAATTAGAAGAACCCCGCACGAGCCCTTCACCGAAGGATGAAAATAAGGAGACTACAGCACATAACATCAAAATGGAAGTAGATGAGACGGTGAAAAAGTCTGAGAATTTTTTCGCGAAGTTTCTCACAAATCCGAAACTGCTAGCTTTGCAGTTGTCAGACTCCAATTTTAGACGATCTGTTCTAGTACAGTTTCTCATTTTATTTCAATATTTACAACTTACGGTTAAATTCAAGACGTAAGCTTACGTTTTTTCTACCAAATGTTAAATATATTAATTGATTATCTTCAGAGATTCATACACGCTGACTGCATCGCAATCGGACTTCATAAAGGAGACGGAAGCAAAAGTTTTTAAATTAATTGGTGAGACTCCGCCTAATGGGAAGAAATTTGCAAAAACTGTTGAACACATGCTTCAGCGTGAGGAAATGTGGAATAATTGGAAAAACGATGGATGCAAGGAATTCAAAAAACCGGATTCAAACGAGGAAACATATAAGCCACCAACAAAGCGTCCTCGAAAGACACTTGGAGACAGTATAAAAGATGCAAATCGTCAAGGCAAATTTTTCTTAGGGAAGTGAGTAGACAATGCGAAATCATAGAATGCACTTACATAGAAAGTACCTTCATTTTTCAGTGACGTGCTAACACGACTTTGGAATTTATCACCCGACAATTTGCAAGCTTGCAAAAGTGAAGATCGAAACTTCTTACCACCAGTGGATACATACATCGAGAATCCGCGCGAAAAAAATGATCCTTCATTCGAGTGGCGAGCACTTCGTCTTCTTGCTCGGCAATCACCTCACTTCTTCACGTTAGTTAATGCACCCTCTTATAAAATTGCAGATTACCTAGAGAGCGTAAGAAAGAAGATTCAAAAGGAGAAGAATGAAAGCACAAAGGTGGGTGGACAACCAGAAAATGCAATTGAGAGTGTTGTCGAACCCCCCGAACAGGAAACCGAAGCGTTTGAAGAACAAGAAGATGCCGAACTTATGAAGGCGGAACCTATCGTCGTGCAAGATGACAAAAATATGCACAAGACATGCACAGCAAGTAAGGAGAACATTGAAGAGCTTGCTCCGAAAATTGGAGGTGATTGGAAAAAACTGGGCAAAAAGTTGGGCTATACGGTTGATGAAATGCTTTACTTTGAGACTGAAAATCCAAATCCAAACGACGCGTGTAAGGCAATGCTTACAATATGGTTTGAAGATGATGATGACGCCAGCTTAGACAATTTGGCATATATTCTCGAAGGTCTTGAAATGCACGGAGCATCGGAAGCAGTTAAAACAATAATTGATCCACCGAATAAAATGGAAGACATTTCAGACTGAGATGATTCCTTTTTTAAGATCATTTCATGTTTTATTAAATATAAATAGTTTTCGTACTAAAATGTTTTATTCCAAAGAATGAAGTAGTTGTATACAGGGTTCTAAATCAATTTCTGTCCAGGAGTGAACTGCGCTCTTAAGCAACAACCGTCTTCAGCAGACACCACCTTTTACCGGCAGCATCCATTTGCGCCATCTGAATGAAGTGTATCCTCGTTTACATTATCGCAATGGAAATTTCCTTCCTTCGTCGTATTGTGTATATATGCAAAACCCGGTTCTAATATCATATCCGCATCAGCGCCATAGAGCAGGATAGGATTATATAGGAATGTCGAAACTAACTTTCTAATTAAGACAGAGTTATGTTACTATGGTATTGCCTTGAACCTAAGAAAACATCGATTTGAAAAAGCAATCCTAGATTTTGATACCCATTGTAACACTGTCCGAGAAGTTGATTTGGTGCGTATTTCCTGGACGACAACATATACCGTGATTTGTTTTTATTTGCCATTAAACCCATTCCGCCTTCGATTTTATGCCAGTAATTACTTTCTTAATGGCTCGCTGTGTTTGTCGCGCCTCTTCCATAATTATGATGTTGCCCTTTTTTGACATTGAAGGTTTCACTTCGTTAAAGACCTGGATGGAGCGATGACACATTTTTGTCGACATTCTAAACAATCCTTCAAGTTTGGTTGAAATATCAGAACTATTCCCTCTATTTAAAATTGTGATGTGATGGATCAAAATTGCAATCGGTCACTCACATTAATGCGATGCATGATTCCATGTACAGTTTGACGCAGCCAAAGGGACACCGGCCAGATAACACTGACATTCCAACCCTCGAGCATTATCCATCCAAGCGTATTTTACAAATCATCGAACAACATCATCGCCAACAAACATTTTTCGACTTCAACCGCGATAACTCTATGATGAGGTGATCGCATTTGTTAAAAATTAGTGAAACATTCTGCAAAAAGGCGATAATTTAACATTCTGAGTATTAACTGCAACCCTATTACTAGCCCTCCAACCAGGCTTCCTTTTGCGAAAAACTAATATTGATATATAAAGGTATTTGAAAGTAACCCTCTTCGACATCATAAAAATGTATGTGTTGATTTATTTGCAAAGCATAGTTTTCCCTTGGCGATTGCAGTGGCAGTAATTTCATTGTTTATTGTAAAATTAAATTCAATACATAACTTGTCACTAATTATCTCCCATTTTATGGGAGAAACTGCCGAATATGAAGATGAGCTACTTGAAAGTATGATATTTTATTTGGCATTTGTTATAGCAAGATTGCATAACAAATAATATTTATTGTATTAAGTTCATGTTAAAATAGTTAAGTCTTAGATAAAATAAGAAACAAATTGAGTTTATTATCACAAGGGAAATGATACGAAAACAGTCATGTTATACAATTGTATAGGATATGAAAAATTTGGTTCGCATTAGATTCAGTTTAATTCGAGTTTTGCCTTCGCGACATTTTATAGTTAATTGTATGCTGCATTCACAAACTGGTTAAATGTTAATGTTTGTTGCTTTGAAAGTGATAAAGGTTGATGGGAAAAAAGCGCATTATCTTTTCTTATTTGCTGGCTTCGGTTTATTATGAAGCATATTGGCACATTTTGGAATGTGGCGATTAGCGGCTGCTTCATTGAATCTTCTAGAGCAGTGAGGGCAAGTAATGTAATCAGGATTCTCAGATGGAGGTGGAGGTGGTAGATCTGAAAGTTTGCCACCTCTTGCTAGATGTGCTTGCACCTCTTTTGCTGCTCGAATGGCAGCTATAAATTCTTCATGTTTCTTACGCCAATTGCTTTTCTTTGAGGAATCCCCTGTGCAACTTGCAGTTACTGTAGGGTTTTTGGGTGTTGCTTTTGAACCGCGCAATGGTTTCTTAAGGAACTTTTCTGCTTCGGTGCCCTTAACACGATGTTTGGAGGCATCGAAAATTTTTCTTTGCTTCGTAGCCATTTTTTCGCAAACCGCTTCGTGCTTCGAAACACGATCTTCATTGAAGAACCTGCTACAGATCCTGCATGGAACTGTTCCGGGAGGATGGGATGAAGGTTCTGTTTTCAGTTGCACCTTGGTAACCTTTAAGTAAATTGTGTATTTTAATTTACCTTACTTAAAAAAAGTGGTTAACTTACTGTGTTTGAATTTACTAATGGTTTAACCATCTTTGCCGAAGTCTTGACAACAATCTAAATCAAGGAAAAATATCAAAATCTTGACATAACTTAAAAAAAGCGAATATTTATTATCAACGCACCTTGGGTTTCGATGAAGGCACTTTCTGAGTAGTAGTAACTTGCGACTCCGATAGACTAGGTGTAGCCGAACTCTGCTTTGGACGACTTGTTTGCAATTTAGCCGCAGTTACTGTTGGTGATTTCTTTGTTAAAACAGGATTCAACTTGATGCCAGCACTTAACTTGGAGCTTTTATGCTCCAATGGGTTGTTATTCCTGTCTTCGTTTTCAACATCGAGTCCCTTTATTTTTGCGGGCAGAGTGATTTCAAAATCATCGTGACTACTGTCTAAATGTTGATCTGTTGATTAAATGATTAACATGAGGAATATTCGATAACTTTAGAAGAATTACCGGGAAACGTTTCATTATTGAGATCAAAGTCATCTGCTCGGAAAGTGTCATATTTGTTCTGTCGATGTATATTGGCGTCGTTACCGTTATCTACCAAATCATTACCGTTGTTATTCCTTTGAGATGCTGCTGCCTTTTGCAATTTTCGACCATTTATTGGGCGAAGGGGGTTGCCCTCTTGTCTTCGAACAAACGTTTGGTCGGCATATTTTGATATTGGTGAAGAGAGATTGCTTGACGATGATGAAGATCTTGATGTTATAGGCTTAAGTGGGTTACTTCGATCTATGCCAGCTCCTCTTCGCCGTTCGTTAAACATTTGCCTCACCTAGAAGTGGTGAAGAGTTATGTCACTGTTTTTGTGCAATTAATGAGATATAGTCGAATATTCGACTTTGATATTTTAAAAGAAAATACTAAATATTAATACAATTCAATCTTATTACCAAAAGCAAAAGTTTCAACAATTTTATTAATATCAATTGAATGTGTAAACATTATTAGTTTCCATTTTGCATACAAATCTTGGGGTTCAGACCCAAGCGATTACAAACCTATTTGTCACTTTCTTTAATCTTATTTTTGTAATGTTACCACCTGCTGTTCTGAGCACGTATTTTAACCACTGAGGTGTTTCTATTTTATCTCTACTTTAGATGGATGATTCCTCAGCTTCGAAATCCTTTCCTAATGGAAGATGCTCCACTGGCTTCAATACATTACATCAGCTGTTCAGCAGTGCATTTCTTATCCTTGTTCCGACCGCATGTGACTTTTTTCCGGATTTTGGCTTTTCGAGATTCTCATTATCCCTAACCCGAAGGCCTCCGATTCTTTTTGATTCTTTATTGTAATGTGTGAATGGAGACCTTCTTTAATTTGAATGTATGTCACGTTTACAAACGGCTACAATTTTGCTTTTCAGAGATATGAAAGAAATTCTTTCCTCTTATCTTTACGTGTTTAGTAAAGCCAACTCTGTTAGCTTAAGATCGAATTCATTATTGAACCCCTATATCAATCAATTTCTATACACAAACTTCGTTAGGATGAAATTCATTTTTGAAAACTTTTCTTCAATATAGACGTGGTTCTGGTGACATGCAACATATCGAAGGCAGCACAAGTTTTTTATGTTTTACATTTCAGGATCGCACCTACATAGATCAATGATAGGTTCAACATACCATCACGCTCCAAACATCTATTCGTCATACATATCACTTGAAAAATAATCTTAAATTGCAGACCTACTGTTCCTCCACAAACTTTTTACATTAATCCTTATATTAATTCACTTAACTCCAGAACGTTACATATAACTAACACCGTCAGGTGGGCTTTCATACTTCCAACAAGCACTTTGAAAGTTTTTCTGTTTTCTCGAAATTTGTAGATCTAACACTGTTTCTATTCAACAGGAGACGTGATTCTCGTGATACTTTATAGAATAAAAATATCATAAAAAAATTAAAACAAAACTTACTTTTCCATTTCCAATAGTTGAGTTGAGACTCTTCGTTATTGTTGACTTCGCTGTGATATTTATAATCGTTTCGTTATCAGTCTCAAAGACTTTCGGTTTCGATGCAGTCATTTCCATTTTTCTTTGTTCGCGCTCCTGCAACTGCTTTTGCTGGAATCTCATCTACAAGTTGAAGCGAAAAGTCATTAATCACTGGAACGCTGAGAGTCTACGTAGAGGGACAATATCTTAATAAATATAGAATCGATTTGAAATGACCGATGCTTCAGTTCTACATATCACTCTCAACGTAACCACGTAATAGTTTTTCTATTGCCAGTCATTAACGAGCAATTGCTCCCGACACAGACGTGTTTGTTCACATGGACAAAACAAAAACTTACATCTGTTGAAGAGCCAAATTTGGACGGTGGTAATTGATTAAGTGCCTCAATCAATCGTCTTCCAGCCCATGACTCATTCAGTTTCGTCGGAATAACATTATGATAGTTGTTGTTAAGAGCACCGTCCGATGAAAAACGCGCTAACCCATTAAATTCTGAGATATTCATTTCAATAGAATTTTATTCCTGAGCAATAACAATTTTTCACTTCTCTTATATTCTTTAATGGCAACCGCCTGATCAAATGTTAGGAGTCAACTAAGCCGCACTTTCTCACTACCAATACTTTCTGCTCGTCATTTGCATCGGTACACAAATCAAAAACTCCATAGTAATTAAGGGTGGTTTAATTTCACAATACAGATAAAAAATAGATAGTCCTACACACCGACTTGTTATGAGTAGGCTTTGCGTTTTGTCCTTGAAATATAAACTTGAGCACATGTACATACATTGTATTCACATATTTAAATCGATACATTTTTATGCAGGAACTTTTTCAATGAATTACAACAGAAGCAAATGTTAGCGTTCTTTCTTTATTAAAAATTATTCTTTCATGTTTTGAAGTCAACATCAATTAAATGCATACATACATATGTATGTGCACTTGCGTATATTTTAAGTAGTTTGTCCCTGTTGTCATGGATATCGTTCTTGTGAACAATGACATTTGGTTTGTGCATTTCTAATACATAATTTTTTAACTTGTAAAAATAAACTCTGCTTTTTTCCAACAACTCAAGAGTTTTGCATTTATGAAGAGTACACCATCATCCGATGTATTCATATCTCGAAAATGAAATGTGAAAGAATTTCTTTCATTTTATTATAAATGCAGAGAAAGAAATTGAGTAGTATATAAATGATAAATAATAAAAATGATTAAAATATAAAAATTATCGTTCACTTGAGCAAATTATCTTGAATTCATTTTGTATTTATCTTATTTATTTTCAGTCAGTCATTCCAATTTTTAGGTTCAAATGATACTTCAAAATATAATTTTTATAATATATGTATAAACATATATATAATTTATTTTTAACTTAAAATAAATTATTCTACATAACCGAGATAAAGGTGTGATTCATGAGTCAGCTTCTTTAAAAAATTCCCATTTAGAACATGTATGATTGAAGATAGCGCGTGTATTACAACAGTACTGGCGTACTGTAGTATTCGTAGTTATTGGAACTAGGGAGAAGGATGATTCTCCGATATTGAGATTTTCGGTGCACTCATTTCCGTGTACTACAGGAACACTATGGCCTAACTATTTTTTGATGGGATACAGCTTCGGCTGGGGTTGTAGAAGGCCGTAGTACCGTAATATGTCGCCGTCACCAGTGGGTCTTAAATATGAGTCTTAAACACTCTTTTGTCTTAACCAACCATTATTATAAAGTATTATTTGAGTTTGTACATACATTAGCTTAAAAATTAGCTTAAAAATGAGCTCTTATGGCTTTGAGACTTCATTTAATTTATTTGCAATCTGTGTGACTCCAAACAATTCGTTAAAATTCTCAGAACAGGATCAGGCTGGAAAGACTTAAGGACGCTATTTTAATAATGGACCTCAGAATTTATTTATAGGGGCTACTATTTACAATATGCTTCTCTTTATTTTCATTTAAACCTTTTGCAAGTTACTAGTCCCGCTCAATTGGCATCAATGATGGCAGCGATATATATTTTATATAATTTCCATGGTAATTCTACTAAAACATTTGCACGAATGAATCTCTGTTATTTATCCTACCGATCTCAAACCTGCCAAAGGTAAATCATATTTTCATATAAGGAAATGTAGAAATATCATATAAAAACAGAATTTATAAATAATTTGCTAAAATATTTACTCGTTTTATTCAGTTAAACTTAGATGCAAAATATACAAATTTTACAACCGTCAGTTGTGGTTATATTTCGTTACTTTTATGATGCCATGAAATGAACAAAACAACTTAAACGATTTTCGTAAATGCAAAAATTAAGCAATAAAGCATCTCGCTTTTAGCAATATATTATTTTTGTATTTGTATGCGATAAAGAACGGTTAACATAGCACTTGGTCGCTATGATTTTAAAACGCCAACTATATAAGACTCTGAAAGCGGGTCCACAGAAGTGAGACCATAGTTTAGTGGAAGAGCACTGAGCTCAGAAAAATGTTTATCCACAAACGGTAATGTTCTCACGCAAAGCAAAAAGCAATTTATATCAAAAGTAAATTGTTAGAAGAGATTTACTTTTGCTTTTCAATTTCATAAAGAGACAAATCTACTTTGCGAGGGAAGGAAGAAGAATATAATTCCTATAACGATGCATGGTGGTAACGTAATGGTTTGGGGGTGTACGGCAGTAGATGAAACAGGTTTTCCATATTCCTTAGTTATTTTTTTCGTAAATTTGTTATTCGATTTGCGAAAACTTTCTAGGCCCGGAATATTGACATTTGTTCAGTTTATTCTTTATATAATATATATAAATATAAATGTTTATATTGTATCCATATCGTATTATATTATTTCACAAGAACCGTAAACATTTTTTTATACATTTGAGTAAGAACTGGTTTTGTCCGGTTATTACTTAAGTAAACGTGGAAAGTTGCGGGTTTGATTCCTGAACGAAACATATACCATTTTTTCACGGCACTACCTCTTATGAGTTGACAGCACTCAATTTATAGTCTTACAAGTTTTCGTTACAGTCAACAATAAACTGTTGGTCCTTTCAACTCGTGAGAGGAAAATATCACACACAACACGAGTAGTTGCTGAAGCATCCAAGCCCCGTTTTTTTGTAGACTGTAGCATTGTTACTGGTATACACTTTGTTTGTTTTAAATTTGTAAACAGGAAGTATTTGATGAAGAACATTACAATATTTTCTAAATTTTCTCAACCACTCCATAAGCAAAGTATATTTATTGATTAATGTTCATGCTAATAACAATTGCTAATATACGTTATTGCATATTCTTATTAAAAAATTCATCACTTTTTATGACCGTGGATTCTGTTCATACGACACGTGGGAAGAATTTGCAAGGTGAAATGGAAAAAGCAATAAGAATGACAATAAAAAGAAAAATGGTTAACGTACATTGACACATGTGTCTATGTTAGAGCTATAAATAGGCTTTAAAAAAATATGCAATATGCTAATACATTAATCGAAAAATCCATAAAACCATGAATTCACTTAAAGGTTTTTTGACCTGTTTGTCACTTCAATTCTCTAATAAAAAAAGTTGAATGATATTGCGAAGTGTGTTAATTTATGAATAGGCCGTATATCAGTTTAAGCCTGTTTAAAATCGTAGATATTCAGTGCCTGATAGCAGATCCAAGCGAATGAATATTTATCCATTAAACACACATTGCAAATGATGTTGTATTCTAAATGCGAGATGATATGATTAAGGTGAAGTTGGATAAAGTGAAATATTGTCATTCATGATTTTCTCATCTATTAAATTTAATATATAGAAAAGTATGAGGCTATAGTGTCAAGTGCATAAGAGGAAGAAAAACCAAACAAAAAATACAATAATTTACTAACCCACTGCTTGCGCTTTCGATAACCACTACGGACAACGTAAGTAATAAAATGTGTTTTCAGGATAACTGCTCACAATGAGGTTGCAACGAAGAGCTTAAACAAGCACGAGGTAACGTTTTTATTCCAAAAAGGTATTGGACGTAATGCACACACAATTTTTTACCAATTTACCACACTGTCTAATTACTACTTAGCTTAAATAGTTAACTTAACCTGATTGCTCGATTTCCACTACGTTAGATGATTAATACAACTATTAAAAAACATCGCATCTCAAATCGCGTTTAAAATAACCCAACGAAAAATGCATATATATTACAACAATCATAAATGTACGTAATGCATTAAGCCGATTAGTCAGCCAACGCAACCGGCCAAACAAAACAAACGTTATTACCTGTATTTGAGCCAACCTTGAAGTGGCAGTACTTTGTGACGCCATGATTAATTCTGAATTGATATCTTTCCTCTGTACTTTGGATACGATGGCGATTAGTGTTTGTTTAAAATGTGTGGGCTGCAACAGATTTCGTTTGCTTGTCGATTCAAAACCCGATGAGTCACAGAGAAGTTTCAAACTTCCTGTGATGTGTGTTGCTTCTGCATAACAAGCCAGCAGCAAGGTTGATAAGCTAAAGTCGTTCCGCTGTTTTTACAGTCCGTATAAATAACGAATTTTTGTGGTCTCGGAAGCGGAATGTTTCTGAAATGAAAACTTCTATGTTCGTTTATTTATTTTTTTAGTCCCGCTGCATATTTCAGCGACGGTTTGATGAATGACACGGATGTTGTGTGACAAATTGTATTCGGTTTGCAAAAAAAAAAAACAAAATAGAGAGACAGCATTAATTTGAATCTCACGTAGGAAGCTCACTCAACCACTTTTCGCGCAAACTTGACATCCAATGCAGTGGTGTTTGTATGTAGACAGAGAGGTGTTACATTGACATGACCAAATATGGACAATGTTGCGGCAATCGAAATACTTCCAGTAAGAAAAGGAAATGTCTAGATATGGACCTTCATCACGATTCAGTAAAATTAACCGTCCTTCATTTGCACCACTTCTGTTCCAGACCACATAGTCGAATAGAAACTGTTAACTTCGATAAATACGAATGTGCACATAATTGGCCTGAAACAATCCTCAACTGATGTCACTTTTGTTAACGTACACCACAGCAAACGTTAATTTGGCGCCTCTCAATATGAAATCCACATTCATATGTACGCTTTCTGGCTACTGGGATGACTCATGTCGAAATCAAACACACATTGCCTGTCGCACACACGAAATATAAGGACACCTGATTATCATGTCTCTTGGCACTCTCCGCGACGGATGGGTACTTAAACAGCTGTCTGAATTCATGCAAGTTTCTCCAGCCGGTTTTAATAATTCGAACACATGCACGCACACAAAAGACATCCGTGTCGTGAATCAACGGCTATTTATAGGGCAAGTACCTTCTTCTTAAAGTTTCGTTAAATGTTGGGTCATCGAAATATCGCTCGCCTTTTTTAACAGCAGGGGGAAATAAAGTTTTAAACTGTTGGCCAAATGATGAGACAAACAAAACAAAATGAAAAGAACTACAAGTCTTTATTCTCTTTTGAAGCGCTCTCGTTAAGTTAAAAGCTACGACTGATGGATGGCGAAGATTTTCGCGACCAGTAGATACGACCCGACACGACAAGTGGTTGTGACGTCATGTTTATACAGTGGAAAAAGCACAATCGCGATACAACTAAACGCAACACAACGCGGAGTAGGTACATATTTCTTCACTTCTGTTGGTGGGTGAAGTGCGAGCGTACATCGATGTAGTTGAGCTTGAACGCTTTGGAATGGGCGCCTGCAATATTTAATTACATTAAGTTACTTGGGTGGGAGTTTAGGAGGTAATAAAGTATCTTGTTTGACTCATCTTACCACAAAAGTTGTGTCTTTGGTGGTTTGCTGTGTGAGTCTTCAATGAAATTAAAATCTGCAACTGTAAAATATAGCTGAGATAAATTTATTTTAAATATCAATGATAATGTCTGCACTTAAATTTTTTTTGCAGGCCTTACATCCGTATTCATGCTTTCATCTAACTTGAATGGAGGTGGATGCATGTAAATACATATGTATGAAGTAATTTAAAATGTTTTTTTCCAGTATTCAGAATAAAGAAAACATAATTTCATTCAAATTCGATTTAATCAAACATTAACAGATTCCATTCTGTCTGCAAATCAAGCCTTTACTTGTAAGCATTTTTGGGTTGAGTAAAAAATTGAGAAACGAAGTTAAATAAATAGCTAGTGGGAGCTAGACATCACTAGTAGCTAGAGCTTATATTCCAACTTAAATATACATCCAAGACATTTGAAAGTACGGTGTTCTGCACTGACAAAACCACCGCTTACATTTTCTAACTATTTAAAACTTCAGTATTTTTCGTTCAATTCACTTGAAGGCTGACTGTAAAATAGACGAACATCGTTTCCCCAAGGTGGGATTTATATTTATGCAAATAGGTCTATAATACTCAAAATAAGTCAGACTTTCCGGTTACTGCAGCTTTTTTTAAGCAAAAGTGATGGTCATTCGTAAGGCGTCGAAGTATATTTTACCCTCATGTTTCGTCAGGCATTGATGGCTGAGGAATATAAACATTACCGGTGTTGGTGCCCGCTAAAGGATACATGACAGGCGATTACAAAACTAAAGAGTTAGTCGTGTTGTATTTTGAGACAAATCTTCTTTGACGCGAAACATAAATGCTTGATAGATGATGATAATGTAGCAATGATGTAGTGAATTCCTGAATTAAGGAAAAAAAATAAAAAAATAAATTCCACTCACGATCATATTCTTTATTTGTCTTGCTTAGAAAATATACTTTAAATACAATTAAGAATGATTCAATTTAGCTCAACTCACAACAAATAAAATCAATGACATTTCCTCGTTTCATTAAGTATCTATTACTCGATTTATGACTAGGCTTACAAAATTTTGCTTAAAACAACTTAAACCTATATGAAACCCTAAATAAATACATATATCGTCTTTTGCAAAACTCTGTTAAATACGGAACATAACAAAAATATACATTTTTTTGCATTGTTATATTTCATCTAATATATTTATTTCCCGATTCTATTCCACTAACATGTACGAAGATCATTTTTATTTTCATATATTAGTTTTAAATTTTCGACACCTATTTTCTTACTATGTTCGGAAACTATATTCTATTTTAATATATCTTGTTTTAAGTACTTTGTTGGCTAGTTTGTGTTTTATTGGTTTCATATATTTTAAATATTTTCATATTTCATGTGTTAGCTAAAACAAGCAAAAAGATGCAAAAGAAAAAAGATATAAATCGTTTTCTTGGCAGCACAGCATATTCCAGTAAGCCAAATGGATCTCGTATATTACTCATAAATATGACAAAGAGTTAAGTATATAAGAAAGTTATTCCTGTTTGCTGAGATAACCAATAACAAAACCTACTATTTCAATAGTCGCCTACATGCAATTGTTTGCTGAGAAACTTGAACCCGTGGGCATAATTTGCGTGTTAGTTGATTGTAGCACGTTGAGATTTAATTTACTTCTACTTTAAAAAAGATCAAGGTGATATATCAGGTTATATCGTTTTTATTCTGGTGCGATCATAAGAATTTTGATTCTTGAAATAATTGTGTACATTTTATATTGGAGCAATGTTACAATGCGAGTCAATAAAGGTAACAACAGTTGAGCGAATTTATGTTGGTTAACTTGACTGTGATTAATGGTAAAACTCATTATACATTTTACTGGTCAAAGTTATTGCCGACAGAGCTTGAATGAAGCTTACAGCATTCGTGTTGCCATAAACGTACGACTTTTCACAAAGGGTAGAAACATTTTTTCAAAAAATTTCGTAAACCTCTGGCTTTTGTTCCAATTACATAAACAATAAAAATCGTTAATTAAAGACATATTAATAATAGATGGTTGTTTTAAGTTAATGAGCTTAATTTTATATTTTGATAACTAGTGGGTTCAATGAAAATAAAATAATAAAATATAAAATTACGTTAAGAAACAATTTCCACGTACAATTAAAGAGTTCTTTCTTAAAATTCATTTTGCACAATAAACCGTTTGCTTTTAATTTAATAACTGTAGGTTACGTTGAACACACTAGACGGAAGCTTTCAATTAATTTAAATTTCAATACTTTCAACGACAAATATGTTGCCATTCGTTTTTTAAATAAAACCCATTAAACTGCAAGTCTTTTCAAGGCCCACAGAATCTGGTCCCAATTTTAGTAAAATATCTTCATCTTTGGTGAATATATTTTGTTCATTTCAGATTACGTAATTTTGCTTTTAACTTTTCTACTGAAGAATTTCTGAGTTTAATTCCTTTACTTTAATAAGAAAACAAACAGTTAAAAAAAAATATTGCAATGTTCATCATCCCTTGTAAGACATGCTCTTTTAGTAATGCGTACGCTTTTAACGAACCTTTTATAACGAATCAACGAAAATTTCACAATTTTTACCTTTTTAACAAATTATCTGAACTTGTAACATTTACATTATGAATTATATGACTATTGGCGGACTTTTATCTTCTTCTTATAAAGATTCGCCAGATTTATCAAAGAAGTAGGTATATTTGTTAAACTTGTTAAGCATATGCAAAAGCAGTAAGTTTGGTTCATTCATTGCCTTTGTTTATAGCTTTGCATTTTTCATAACTTTGTCTGTTTTGTTTAATGTAACGAGCGAAATTAAATGTAAGTTTCTGTGCTGTTTTTAATGCCTGCAAAAATATAAATAAAATTAAATGTTCTGCCTTCCTCAAAAAAGTTAATTTCAAATGTGATGACAAGCCAGATTAAACAAAGTTGATGTGCGCACTTTTATAAACAAGGCTAACAATTGTTTTAAGCAACCAAAATAAACAATCCAATAAAATGTCACACTACTGGAAACAGAGTTACGCCACAACTATTTTGTAATTTCTTTTTTTCATTTTTTTCCCTAAAGTCCTTCCAGAAGTACTCTTAAGTTTCTAATATATATTTGACATCAACAATAAAAGTGTTATAAACACATGAACAAATAGCTATATAGATTTTCTTTTAACCACACTCGGTTTTGACTAACATTTAGTTACAATCCCACAAATACTATGTCATTTCTTGTCATTTTTTACTTTAATTGACAATTAAAGATTTGGTTTTCTCGAATTAAGTAATTATGCACGTTTGGTTGTTTAACAATAACAGTGCGCTACCATACATATTTAATAAAAAAAACATGCACAGTTTCTTTGTTTTGCATTTAAGTCTTTGTTTTTTTCTTGTGTTTTGTTTTTTGCTTAGCAGGTTTTCTTGGTTTTATTTAGCTTATGTAGCTTAAATAACTTAAACTATAAACATCTCGACATATCGGTACAAATCTTAGTTTACATTTAGTTATCCGTAGTTTTAGTACTTATTATTTTGGGAAGGATGATGCTTTACCGATTTGCAAGATCTTAGCAGGCATTATTCTCTAATTTTTACTATATTTGTATGTGTGTATGTATATTTTTACGTTCTAGTACAAAATATTTCATATAATTGGAGGGGTGTTTCAATTGTTTTTTTTCTTTTAGATAATCTAAGATTTATAATTTCCATCTGGTTTATGTTTATTTATTAATTCATTTTTGTTGAGAATTCCCTTGATTGTTATGCTGATGAATTGTGCAATAGTGGTGTTTGGCACATGTTTTGGCATATACATACTTAATTACATATATAATGTATAGGTAATTGGTATATATAATATAATTAAATAACTGAATAATAATCATAATAATAATTCAATCAAAAACGGTTAAAAAATACTTGTATATATAAATATCGAATGTGATTTATATGTATGTACAATAACCACGAGCTCATTTATTTTGCATATTGGTGTTTTGTTCTTACATTGAATTCAATAATTTGTATAAAAATATTTCGCTATTAAATACATAGGTTTCGGATAAAATACAAAATAATACATGTATATTTGTTTGATAAATAAGTTCATATCGATCGGTGTTTTCATATCGGTTTGAATGTAAAATACGTTCAAAATGTGTCAGATTAACAACGATCAGTAACCAAATTCACGAATACAATAATGTGAGTTTATGAGTAACTAAAATTTAACATTAAGGATAACATTCGTTAAATTATATGACGAACCTTACGAATAGGAACAAAAAAGGTAGGAAGACTTTAGTAAGGCAATTCGTGGATTAATCTTAATAAGAATATTTTTTCTCTTGTTAATAGACACTGGCGTTATCCATTAAGAAAATTCCAATTAATGAAATGGGAAATTAATTTTATTCTTTATAAATTGTATAACGTTTTCTTTATCAAGTTTGAAGGTGAATAGTGAAATATGCTTAAAACATCGATCCAATTGTTTTGCAACCCAAAAACACAAAATTACGAAAGTACATATACAATATTGGATATAATATTGGAGAAAATTTTCTCAATATTTTTATTTTAGTCTTACGTACAAGGGGTTTCTGTTCTTTGGAGGATTTATGAGCAGAGCCATAAATTCAAATGCGACTTAATCAAGCTAACTGTTGTGTGGAGTACCCCAATGACAAACACATAAGACAGCAAACCATTTCTCGCACGAAATGACTTTGCAAAGTAAAATAATTACTCGCACTTAATAATTAAATTGAGTGATTTTAATTAAAAGTGGCATCGATATTGCTTTTCTCGATGCTTTTTATTTTAAACGTGCTTCACGGAGCTCAATTAAAATAATGTGCCAACAGAACGATTTGTAAGGCGTTGGCCTATTGTATTTTATTTAGCAGTAGAGTGTTGAAGGAAATCAACAACGCTGGCAATACTCAGCGAAAATGGAACTGATCAGAACATGTATTTCAAAACTCATAGAACTAACACTGATGAATAAATAATTGATCCGCAATACGAATATGTGCTGTTTAGTTCAAGTCTTACCTAATGCAAGGTAGATATACACAGCTAGACGCCACAGCTCACAAAACAATCAATTATTTTCTACTGTCAAAACGCTAAGACTAAGTACTTTGCCGTACTTAAGATATAAAGATCTAAGAAATGTCAAAGCGCTATCGCCCCATAACACAGATACGGAAACAAATGTCAGTTGTAGCAACAATCACAATACACAAAAATCGTATGTTCTGATTATAATGTGTAATACGTTGGGTTTTGTTAAGTATTATTTAGATACGTTTGAAATATATGCAACTTTTGCATATCGCTCCGCACTAAGCGATATTGGTGCAAATTTGTTTTGTTAAGGAATTTTTGCTCTCACTTTGTAACATTTTAAGAATTGAAAAGAAAATGTATAGAGCTTCAGCCTAGAGGATCAGAAAAAAATATATGTATATGAATCGAATTCAATTGTAAGTACTGTAAAACAGTTAAAGAAAACGCAATGACTGTATATGTACAATCTGATTAAAGTATTTTGTCATGTGCTTATATTGAATAGGAACATTTAAAACGTTTTTTTTTTTAAATCCACATTTTTTTCTGAAGAATACGAATTTGTGCAACGACGTTGCATAACAGGTATAATGACTTATCGTCATTAAATCTGACCCATTAAAATAGAATATGTATTCTGTAATGGACGAAATATGAAATTAGAATAAAACCAAAATAACTGACTTCACAGCTTACAGATGGCGGTGATTCAATACAGATGTTTTACACATACACTTTTCGCTTAATTACACATACATATTATATTGATCATTTGATTCTTTTAACGTTTTTGTTTGACTATAAAATACATTTCTTTTTTATTTCATTTCATTTGGTTTGAGAAAATGTCTGCTCATATAAATATATAAATGCACTATGTTGCATTTTTATTGGTTTTGACATTAATAAATATACATGTATATGTTTCTTTACATCTAACATCACATTTAAAAATCCTAGGGTCTAATATATTGTTTGCTTTATTTTGTTTCTTTTGTTTTTATTTTTGGTTTGCATTCTGCAGGTTTCCTTTTATTTCTTGTTTTTTAATTCCATTAAGAATATTAATCTATATTTAACTTTTTTCGAAATAACTCCATTGATTGTGGGTGAAATTTTCAGTTCAGTTCAATAAAAATCGATGCTATCGAATGGATGAGTATCCCGCTCAATTAAGAATAGGACCAGAAGTTCGTTTGGCCCTTATATGTCATGAACACTAAATGTTTACATGTATTTGTCATATTTGTTATTAAAAATACGCATGCTACACACTCGATTAATTTTAATTGTTATTCAATTCATGTTCCTTATTTTTTTAGTAATTTTTTTGTTTTTAAATTTGTTTTATGAAAATGAAGTGATATTCGAATGGAGTTTATGCCTTTCAATGAGAGCTACACATATTTAACAACATATAGCCCGATTTAAATGCGTTTGCATCTATATCCACAAAACGTGTTTCCTGCTTTCGATAGTCATTTGTTTATTCGTTTCTTTAATATGAACTGCGTTCGAAATTTATCAACTTCGACTTTAAGACAAATTTATATTTTGGCTGCAAAGAGAAGCATCAGATACGTTTTTTGAATTATTTTTTTTGTATTTGTTTTCGTTTTTGGGTGGACTACATTTGTATGCTTTAACGGTACGGAACACTAGTTGGATCGATGGGGTTTTTACGTTACGTTCAAATTCAAATATTTATCGTTTGTTGCAGAAGTTGTCTCTTTGACAGTCACTTGGATTTTGGATATAAAACACATTCAGTAAATAAAATATATCTGTAGACATTTGTTTAGGTGCGAATCTGTGTATATACCCGTATGATTAAGCTATAATAACATGTCAGTAACTTTTCCCAATACACATTTATAAAAATATACATTGCGTTTTTCTTGTTGAAAACAAAATATTTTGCAACAATATACAATTACATATACTTATTCTTTCCTCTATTACGTTATATGAACTGTTTGTATTACCTGTACGTTGGAGAATTAAAAAATAAAATCGCCACAGTCCATAGCGTAGTCAAAGTCTTCTCCTCCTAGATCTTCAACACCAGTAGAATGAAAATCAAAGCCGCCAATGTCAGTATGATAGATTCCTCCGTTGCAGGTTACGCTGTCAACGAGATTGGTGCAGTGAGTTGTTGGCAAGGCATGCAGAGTGAATGTATCCTCGCACTGAGACCAAGTTAAACCTTGCCACACAATACATTTAAAATTACTGAACAAATGTATTGATAGAAAAGAACTTACCACCGCTCCATACACCATTTGGGAGGGTAGCCCAACCCCATCCATGGCCCCAAGGCAACACGCATGCCAATGAGGCTTTGGAATCTGGCTTTTTGCTGAGAATCGCAACAGCTGCATCGCTCTTTACTAGTGGATTTTGAACTGGAATTGTTGCTATTTGTTGCGCACCTTGTGAGTGACTTTTTCTGGCTTTTACTTCGTTAGCCGTTGCAGCTGAAAAATATTAAATTGTAAATTCATTCAGCGCTTTTCCCGACCTCTGTTTTGTTATTCTTTTAGTTTTACCTAACATATAGATTGTAAAATCGAGAAGAGAAAAGGTTAAGGGGAAGTTGGGTGGATTTCAATGCGTTAAAACAAGAATTTTTTTTCTTAATAGAATCTATAGCAATCCAAAAACTATCGAGGGATTAGTCTCCTTAACATCGCGTAGAGGATTCTCTCTCCCGTATTTTGTGCACGCTTGTACCCGTTTGTCAACAACATGATAGGTCCTTATCAGTGTGATTTCAGGCCAGGGAAGACCACCATCGACCACATCTTCACATTACGACAGGTCCTGGAAAAGACCCACGATGTGCAAATCGACACGCGCCACAACTCTCTGGGGTACAAATACCCGTATTTATGAGTGACTCGATTCAAGGCATGTAGTTGACGACAAATAATCTTTGTGCATATCCTAAGTGCTGGAACCTATTAATCTTGAAAAATCAAAAATGATGGTATTCAGAAAGGCAGGCGAACGCTACTCTCATTTGGAAAAGTGGAAACTAAATGGCTAAGAAATTGAGATAGTTTCCAAACACAAATACCTAGGCATCCTGTTTGAAAACACATTTTGAAGAAAAATTAGCTGAGGCTAAAAAGCTCTTTCTGTCTGTGCGATCTGGGAACGCTGTTTCAAAAGTAAATATGTGCTACAAAGTGCAAAGCAAACTTTGTTTTATTCAGCTGCAGCCTCGATAATGCAATGTGGAGCTCAAATCTGGGGATATAAAGCTTATGATGCGGTAGAGAAATTGCTTCGATATTTCTTAAAGAGGATGTTCCGGTTACTAAGAAATTCCCCAAACTATATACTGCACATCGAAATGGGATCGCTTCCCTCATTCTTGTATACTCTGAACATTGAAACTATATTTTAAAAATACTAGAAATAAATGATCGCAGAATACCAAAAATAGTACTAAAAAGTATAATTAGAACAAATGGAAATATGTACGAAGAATGGCAGAGTATGGCTAAAGAAAACGGAGTAGTTCTGACTATTCAATATAACAACATTCTAGAAAAGGTTAGTAGACATACTTATGACCAATACGTTAAAGAAGCAAAATCATCTTGTTGCAGGCACTATTATAGGAAACTTAATCACATCCTAAACGAAAAATCATATTTCCTAAGCCATTACTCGGTAGAAAAGAAAAAATAGGTACTACGAGTATATTTAAAATAAGAAGTGAATTTGTTCAACTGAACTTTATACCACACGGTCCTGATTAACCAACACTCTGGTGCCTGTGCAATATGAAAGTGAGGGAGAATATCTTACATTTTCTTGATTTTTGCCCAATTCTAAAGGAAATTCGACTAGCAATTTTTCGAAAACATAGCTTGGTAGAAGAAAAAATATTAAGTATCTTAAATGGTGAAAAATAATGGGACGGCCAATATAATTATTCAGTAGTAGCACTTGAATATAAAAAGTGTATAATAGACGGAGACTTCTAATATTTATTATAAATATCATAATTTTACAAATCCATTATCTTATTCAAATCTTTTCAGTCAGTCAATTATAACTTAAAAAAAACTAAACTTATTCCTCTACTTTAAGGCCGCATATGACAGCGTGCATAGAGACGAGCTATACAGTGTCTTGTTTTGACATTGCTACCAAACTTGTCAGATTGTGTAGGATGACAATGGAAAATTCTGCTGCTCCGTCAAGGTCGGTAACAAACTCACCAAGACCTTCAATGAGAAGATTGTGCGTTATTCACAAGTCCACACCATAGGCACGATCTTCCAAAAGTCACTTGAACTGTTAACTTACGCCGACGACATTGACATGATTGGACGAACACAGCGAGCCGTCAATGAGTAGTTCGCTGGCATGTAAGCGGTAGCGGCTAAAATGGGTCTAGTGACTAATGAGGGCAAAACGAAGTACATGGTGTCATCAATGAAAGAGTCACAACATCGACGTCTCGGACACACATTCACACTAGGCAGTAGAAACCTCGAGGTATTTAAGGACTTCAAGGACAGCAGTACCGAAATCAAACGCAGAACTACTCTTGCCAATTGCTGTTTCTTTGTGCTCAAGAGGCAATTAAGTAATAAAGCCCTCTCTCGAAGGACTTGCTTTATATAACAGCTTGATCATCAGCTTGGTTGAGGCTCAGGTACACTCTGTGTTCCACAAGAAGAAGAAGAAGCAATCCAAAGCCCTAGGAGCCGAATTTTCAATTCAATGATTTAATATGGTAATGTATCCCTTGATATTTGTTTACTCTTGGAAATTCAAAAAAATAAAGTTGAGAGTGCAAAAGTTACAGGTGTCAGCGATATTTTTATTCATTAAATCATTTCTAAATAGATTCATCAATTTTGTTATTGGTGATACGTATTCTACTGTCTGTATTTTTATTTGTTACACTTTTATTTACAGAAAATGTCTTAACTAAAGTATCTCCTGTTTCATTCCAATCCATGTCTCATTTAAAGACCGATTTTTTAATTTTCTCAACATTCCAAATTTTAAAATTTTTGAAAGATGGTTCATAAACTATATGAAACCAAACTGATTTTTTCGATTTTCAATCGAAAATAATTTTTTAAATAATAGAGTCCTTCAATCAATTAGGTGTACGAAATTGGAGAAGGAATGCAAGGTAAAAAAGCAAAGTAAAGGTCTACCCTGGAGCGCCTTCCTTCATCTAGTCAACAATCAATGCGAACGTTGTAAATTTGCATTTATTCAACTGTCGCCTACATTGCAGTGGGTGCTCCTCAACCATCCTATAAAACCACAAGTAGCAATAGGTGAAATAAGAAGATTTTTACTGCCGCAACCAGGGAGCATATGCATACCACCCCTGCAGTGGAAATAATTGAAAAATGCTCTACCCAACAATATTATATACTATAAATTATTTCTTGTTTTATATATTCGCTACATATATAATACAAATATATAACTTTATATCTTTGTATATATATTATAAAAATTACTTACGCCTTATTCGAACTAGTGGCCTACGAAGGACGTTCATCAAATGTGGCTTGTCTACAACCAGTTCAATTTGGGGTGGCGGTGGTAGCTGTAAAAGGGAAGGGTTAACCAAAATACACATTTTTTTCTTTCAAAAATCACTTACAGTTTTCGTTATAGCATTTATCCATTCGCTGAAATAGATTAGATTAGATAAAATAAAAACTTTTACTCTCAGATTAGGATAAGAAAATAACTGTTATATGCTTTCGGAATATGTATATGTCAAATATCCAATGAAATCTATTCCGCGCGTAGAGAGGATCCGTCTTCTGTTTCCTTTTCGTCCCTTTACATTGGGGATTTCTATTAAATATACGGATCATCATACTTTGAAATGAGAGAATGCCCATTAGATAAAAATAAAGTTTTCCCATTTTCTCATTCAATCCACAAAACCCACAGTCGACCAATTCTAGGCACAGAAAATTGTCATTAGAAAGAGGGAATAGGAACGCTAACAATGATGATGGTTATTCGGGCAATCTAAATAGGAACACATAGTACACATAGGCATAGACGTGCGTATAGATTTAATTTGTATTTCGTTTTCGTTTCCCTAAATCCACTCGGTCATCGACTGTCAACAGAGAAAAAATAAATTATTTCTATAGAGATAGAACGAAGGTCCTGCTGCTGGCAAAGATAAGGTCCGGTAATCGTCTCGGTCTCGGGATGTAATTAAATCGCGACGGCATTCAATTGAAAAGGACGACTTTTCTTTTGTCAAGTTTCAAATTATTGATCTGTTCCTACGTGGTCGTTAATGGTATTCAGTCGATTACACTCTGAAGAACACATTTTGAAAAATAAAGCATTTTCCTTTGGACGTACACAAGTGCACAAGTACATCCTAAACAGGACACGGTTTGCGGTAAGGTGGGCTTTGGTTTTTTTTTTTTCATTCTTTTTCTTTTTTTAGAGACTTTGGATGCATTGCAAGTGCATAGCAGCATTTTCCTGTCATTATGAGGGCGTACTAGTGGAATGAAATTTGTGTTCTGGATACAAATTCTTATGCTCATAAGTCGAAAGATACATTTGATGGAATTTTCAAAGAAAAGAGAAATAATCCAAGGGCGGCACACTATTTGCTGTATTTGTGTCTTCCAGTTGAATACTGCAGGGGGTGGTGGTGTATCAACTCACTATATATTACACTTGACATAGTTTGTGAGCACATGCTTTTACATAAACCTTACTTGAAAAGATGCTTATTGTTGTCTATTCAAAAATTCGTCATTCGAGAGACAAAACTACACCGAAACCAGGAGAGGTTGCTAATAGTTTTTTTGTCGTTGTTAGTTGATTTTTTTCTTTCGTTATAGCCTTCACCTCTGATTACGTTATTCAAGTTTATGGCTCTATTTAAATGTTATTTGATTTTAGGTTTTCGAACTTTTTCAATTCGTTTTCAGTTTTGATTTCAGCAAGTAATAATTTATTTTTGACTGTAATACATCTACCCCGACTGTGAGTTGGATACTAATGCAAGAAAAGCACACAAAATATCTAGCATAACCCCCAAATTTGAAAGTCATTTGTTTAGAATCCAAAATATATTGTTACGTACACTTCATCATAAATAACAGGAGCATTTTTTATACTATAATTGGTATTCTGCACAAGTATTTCCGCGACGTCACACTTGAGATTTGCCGACGAAAGTAGCAACCCAATGACTAATATTCATTCAGACATGTGTTTCATTCATGCGAAAGTGATAAAGACGTTTGGCAAAAAGATATGTATTGTCTTTAATTGAAACTAGTCCCGAAATACTCTAAAACATCCCATAGCCTGCAACCCAAGAAACAGAAGGTCATAAAACTCTCCTGCAAAAACTGTATTCAATGATGCAGAAATCGTCTATAAAATTCTTGTTTTTCCCTCGTAAATGAATTGTGGTAAAAATAGTAAAAGTTAGCATTAAATTAAGTTTGACTTCTAATGCCGAACGAGTCCTTGTTGCCCGTATATGACAAAGGACTCGATGACTTTAGAGATAGGCATGCTTGTACATATATGCGAGAAGATACACATATGGGCGTGTGTATGGAGATTTTGTGTTTATAATTTCCGCTGAAGAGTTTACGATTATGAGGTTATAAGTTTATGACTATGAAAGGAGGTAACGATTTTTAATGCCTGTGAAATGTAATGCGGTCGTATATATGTATGCATAAACTCTTGTTTTATAATCTATTTACTTTAAATTAATCTTGTGAGTGAATTTCAGTAGTTAAAGTCCAATTTCTAACGCCAGTAATTTTTTTCAGATCTTTATTAGTTTTTTGTTTTGTTTTCACAGATTACTTTGATTTGGCGAAATATACATATAAAGAGTATGAAAACGTCTGACATTCAATTGAGAATGGTAATAATAATTGAGCGGCTAGATCGTAGCTTCATCAGCAACTCCTCGTGTTTTGTGTGTGCTCTTGTTCTCTCACGAGTAGAGGAGACCTACAGTTTTTTGCCCATTCCGAACGGCACTCTTTCGAGTTGCTGGCAACACTCAAATAGTAATAATTGTTTATGAAAAGCTTCTCAAATTTCGGAGTTGGCAGAAAACTGTGGGTGTCCCCGTGAGTATCGAACAGTATCACGTACAACACGAGTAGTTGCTGAAGAAGATAGTCCTTAGTCCCTTATGTGCTTAATTATTATTACTATTCCCCTTCTCCCAGAGTTTGCATATGTTTTCGCACACATTTTATACAGCAAAGCTTCGACTAGGTTTCCACGAGCCGATTACAATACACCCATTTAAGTTCTCCCTAAGAAATAGTGTACTTCTCCACTGTAGATGTCATTTTAAAAATGAACTTTGTTATATTATCCAAATTGAAATAAATAACTATTTTCGTTTGGATTCTTCGGGCTGAAATTGAGTCCATTTAAAAATAAAGTCTATACATTGATCTTAGCAGTAGACGTTTCCAAGCAAATATCACAAATTTGTCATCTTTCGAAGAGATTACTCTCGTCTCTGTGTCTCTGAGAGAAGTGAAAGAAGATTTTATTAAAAGTACTTCATCCTTCATTTTCCCAACGGATTGCTTTAATGAACCATACCTGTCCCCCGAAATAATCTAAAAAGATCATAAAATATGATTACAAATTTAATATTTAAAGTATTGCCCATTGCTGGACACATTTTTTTGAAAGAGATACATTCCGAGTTGCAAAAAACTGTCGGTTTGTCGGATATTGACGAATCGATCCAACTTTTTAATTCATCAAAACTGAAGTGCTTGTCAGTAAGACAATATCGCATTGGGAGAAACAATTGGTAATTGGAGGGAGCTAGGTTTGCGCTATAGGGCGGATGGAGGTTGCATCAAATGGGGTCTCCTGTAGTAATTTCATAACATTCTGACCTTGAATAATCGGCACGGCCTTCTACAATGAGGCATATATGTGGTATACATACGATAGCCGAAGGACACACTATTCATCACAAATCAAAATCTCACATCACAATTCATTGACCCAAAGGTTTACAATGAATATTTGAAAAGGTGAATAGTAACCAAGTCACCATCTATTACACAACGATCTGTACCATTGCGACTCGGCTAATCCTACGGGAGTATGGTAACGAGTTCCTTATCTTGTATCTTTTAGTCCGGACCTAGTATTCTTGTCTATTACTGGCAAATTTTCTGGCTATTTGTTTTAAGACAAGCTATGAAATAATAGCACTACCAATTATGGCAACAATTTTTCAGCAGTGATTATATAATAATATAAGACAGTGATTATATAATAATATAATAATCACTGTCTCGTGATTATACAATAAAATTGTATTTCCAGTCATAAGTCTAGATGAGTTATCCCGATATGACACTATCTCTTTATCTCATGTTCGGATCTGCACGAAACTCTCTGAATAGAATAATTCTGATTTCAAAACATGCCTTTTCAAATCGCTTAATATTGTGTTGTAACCATAATTACAGACAAATAAAAAAATTTAACACAAGTATTTTAAAATGTTGGTGCAAATCAGATTTGTATCTTTTACGTAAACCTATTCAATTGCGCATTTTAAGAACTCTGCCTTCCTCAACCCTTCCCATACCAGAGTAAGTTAAACGTGAGATACGACCGATGAGTTTCTCATCCAAATAAATCGAACACATAATGACGACGATTAGAATGAATCGTCCTTCATGGCAATCGATAATTCATTCAAGTGGTTTTATAATCAATATAATTGCAGGAGCAATTGTCGCCCAATCCTACAGTAGAAGAAGAGTAAGTGTGTAAGGGATATACCTTTAAGACCCAAATTGTATAACTTCAAAAATATTTTTGTTAATGAACAAAAATCGCCAATCTAGTATGGCTCGACTTCAAATAATTGAGCATTAATTTATTTGTTTTTGTATATTATAGAATAGTATAGTATAGACAAAACATTTTTAATTTAATTAAATACCCAAACATGCATACACTTTCAGAATTTCAGAAAGAGCAAAGTTTTTGAAATCGATTTTAATTTTAGAAATTATTATTGTTTCTCCTCTGTGCGCAGACACTCAATACAAATACTAAAAGAATATCATCAATAAAAATGAATGTTTTTACGATATCAATAAATCAAGAAAAAAATAAATCGATAAAACGAAAACGGAGTATAGGAACGCACTTCCTGCAGTGTATTCTCCTCTTGAAGGGGCAAAATACGAATTAAGAAATCAAGTGAAAAAACCTACCGTATACATTTGTATATATGTACGTTCATAAGCACGTTTATTATAAGGTAACATTTGGTTCAGTTCGTTTTATTAAAATTTGTTTTTGTATATTTCAATCGAAACGAAATATGAAAACAGACAATAGCTTTGTACTATAGAGTCCGATTGAAATATCATATATGTATAAGCAAGTATAGTATGTACGATGTTGTAAGTTATTTTTACTACGAGAAAAATATAAATTTCAAGAATTTATTATTTAGGTGTATCCGTCCGTGATGTCTGCAACATGTCTACACCGCCTAAAGCGATCTTCATAAAGAAGATGCTTTTGACGTCACGCTTGTTATTTCTAGAGTAAGTTAGTTAATAGTGTAAACCTAAGTTGTGCCTATGCCGAGACAAAACGAATTACATGTATGTTTATCAACCTGAAACGGGCCATTCAACGCGTTTTCCAATTGGTAGGAATACAAAACTGAAATCAAGACGAAAAACGATGGAATAGGGTTATATATAGTTACTTAAATAATTTCAATTTATAAATATCTGAAACTTTTCAATGGATTAACTCGTTTTATTCCAGTATTTAAAGTCATCATCATTATCACAAGTCACAATCCGATACACAAAACATATCAATGTTAGAGAAATTTTAATAAAATGATCGTCTCTCCCTCCTTTTGAAATCAGCCGCATTTTATGCAAGCAAGAAGGTATGACTTATTAGATTCCGAGATATTCTTGTTAGACACTCTCGATTTCCTTGCGCACTTAGTCATCGGTATTGATCACCACTTCGAATACCCGACACAATGAGTCAGAGATTGTAGATTGATCGTGTTTCCCGAATAATTTTTTTCCCAGTAAACCATGAGACTTTAGCCAGGACCACGTTTTTGTCGTGGGTAAAATGGAAGAGGGTGGTCGCCGTGGCGTAGTGGTAAGTGGGCGACCGCCGCGCAGAAAGTTTGGGTTCGATTCCCGGGCGGGACACCTAGCATTTTTTCACGGCACCACCTCTTTCGAGTTGCTGACAACACTCAAAGAGTATCAATTGTCTATGAAGAGCTTCCTTAAATCACGCCGTTCGGAGTTGGCAAAAAATTGTAGGTCTCTTCTACTCGTGAAATACAGTAGCACGCGCAACACGAGTAGTTGTTGTAGAAGCTAGGCCTTGGTCCCTTGTGGGCTGTATTATTATTATTATTATCAATTATTATTATTATTATTATTATTATTATTATTATTATTATTATTATTATTATTATTATTATTATTATTATTATTATTATTATTATTATTATTATTATTATTATTACTATTATTATTATTATTATTATTATTATTATTATTATTATTATTATTACTATTATTATTATTATTATTATTATTATTATTATTATTATTATTATTATTATTATTATCAATTATTATTATTATTATTATTATTATTATTATTATTATTATTATTATTATTATTATTACTATTATTATTATTATTATTATTATTATTATTATTATTATTATTATTATTATTATTATTATTATTATTATTATTATTATTATTATTATTATTATTATTATTATTATTATTATTATTGTTATTATTATTATTATTATTATTATTATTATTATTATTATTATTATTATTATTATTATTATTATTATTATTATTATTATTATTATTATTATTATTATTATTATTATTATTATTATTATTATTATTATTATTATTATTATTATTATTATTATTATTATTATTATTATTATTATTATTATTATTATTATTATTATTATTATTATTATTATTATTATTATTATTATTATTATTATTATTATTATTATTATTATTATTATTATTATTATTATTATTATTATTATTATTATTATTATGATTATTATTATGGAAGAGGTAAAACTTTTTTATTCGTACGGAGGATATATAGAATCAAGTAAATTTTCGGCAGTGTGTCGATGGTTTTTTTGCACACAGTGAACGATTTTGATACACAAATAAAGGAAATTAGCGCATGATTCATGTAGAGAATTAATGCGGTGCATTGTTGACTTATATTCTCATCAATCATAACTATAAATGTTTTCAACAACTCAACCCAACAAACCCTTGAGTCTTAAAAAATGTAAATGATCTCCTTGACATGTGTTTAACACTGTAATAGGAGCAAGGTTATTGAGATTATAATTTATATTATCCACATTCGAAATTAAGGAAATGTGGCAATTTATTTCAATTTTCAATAAAAGTAATGTCTTACCTTACTTCCTGCTCAGATTTCGCTAACATCCAGTAGACTTTCGACTTTTTTCGCCTTGACCCAAGTGCAATTAATTGCGATACTGCACAGCCTTCAGGAAGAGGTGGCCGCCTAGGAATTTGTCCAGTCCAATGTGCAATTGCTAGCATTTCAGGAGCTTCTTTCACTAAAATTTTTCCCGCTGGCGATGATCTTCCTGGTTCCTATAGAAAAAAGGGAGCTTATCCTTAAGCAACGTCGGATATGTTCGCATAGTTCATATGTACGTACCGTAAACCATGCCATAGTAGAGTCATCGTACAGCACAACCCACTCTTCCGACCAACGATTCCAAAGAAGTTGTTCTTTGAGATAAAAACGAAAAAAAAAAACATAAAAAACATTTACAACAGTTAATGGCAAGAAAGAACAGTGACCCTCGTTAACTTCTAATTTCCTCCCTTGTCAATCAAATTGCAATACATACAGAATCAAAACCAAGCAAGTGCTTATTTGTCATATTGGTTTCAGGATAGAAATTAAATTAGGTATTAGAAGAGGGTCTATTATATGATTCAGTCCCTTTGAAATGTCAAACGCAAGAAAAAACCGCCTTTATTAACATCTATCAAAAGGAAACTAAGGGATTCGGAAATGCCCTAATAAATTTTGGATTTTCTCGCCTCGCACAATTTAACTGTGCAGTAAAAAAATAAGGAATAACTAATTTAACAGCCATATATATATATATGTTTATTCAGTCGTAATACATACATATGGTTTGTTTGTTTTTCTTTTCCTTTTTATTTACATGGACGACAGCTACAGCATCGTGGGGAAGGGTGCATTTTGCAGTTTTGCAAATTTATATCTGTCATTCGTAGCTAAGACTATTGTCAGTTCGATATCAACACATTGTTCTAGGAAAAGTAGGAACGTCAAATCCACTTAGACCAGAGTAGACCTGTTGTAATGTCACACGGATCAAAAGATCTAAGCTGTTTATGAAACTTGCTGATACTATTGTCATGTAAAGAGAGATTGCCATGCTGCCGCGACATAAGTCAGTAAGGGGTGCATTTTGAGGTTTTCTATTCTATTAGAAACCAACAATAAATGAAGGAAATGATTAAAGAGTTTCTAATCACATTGCGCATCCAACAAGAACATTGTTCACTGTTCGCGGATCATACGACAATCAGTTGAAACCAAATTGAAACCAAAAAAATGTCCTTAATGTTCCAAAAAAATATGTTCTTTTATCTGTATCTTTTTAATGTGTATTTAATCTTAAGGAATTTGACAAATGTATTTATAAACTCAATGCATGAAAATAAACAATCATGGGTCAGTAAACTTTATTTCATTCATTTCATAATTTAAAATGTTACACAGTCATACTCACTTTTATATCTTAACAAATAGCCACCTTTCACTTGTTTCCCGACTGCACCTGAAAGAAATAAATTACATTTCTATATCTAAATGTGAATTTGCAAAGGCAATGTGAAACAAAACTTTATAATGATGCAGTCTAAGTCTTGAGGAGAAACTTTCCTAAGGGCATGCTCTTCACTGAGAAGAAAAAAGAACCCCCAAGTGTGTATCATTAATTGGTTTTTGAAACAAGTGCCTGGATGGTCCCATATTCTAGGATGCCTTGCACTTGCTCTTTATGTATATAAATTTAATTATGTGATAAAATAGAAATTGAGTATTTATATTTTAAGTTGTCTTTTGTTTTTACTGGAATGCTATGTAATGGAGAGGAGAGTTTTCTTTGATATTTTATATGAGTTATTTAAAAAGTAAAATAAAAACAATTGTAACATATGGTTTTTTATGCACAAGTTCGTAAAATATAGATACCCCTACTTCAATAGAGTAAATGGAGTTTGACCCATAAAGACTCACAGAAATTAAGGTAACTTCAGACAGACTTTCTCAATCACTTTTAACATTGCATTACGTTAGCTTGCTTGAAAATTTCTGATTCATGAGAGAAATTTAAAGCATAACAGATTTATAGGAAAGTCAAGAGAAACTAAGAGCTTTTGTCTTTCATTAATTACAAATTGAAAAGTCAAAAACTAGCATGATGAACAACCTTAGAGGACGAGTTAAATTGAGCGGGGATACAAAATTCGTTATAATAAAACCACTAAAAATATTTGTGATTATTCGATGTTTACCATTTTTGCTTTGTCATGGAAATTCTTTTGATATTTAATATTTGAAATATTTCGCTAGTTAATTGCTCTATGAATCAACTTCCTGTTCCCATTACCCAACTTTCCTTTCAGCAGGAAACGTTTGAGGAGAATTCGCAGAAAAAGCCTAAGGCTATTACTAAGCTCAGTTGTAAATTTTTTTTTTAAGATAAAAGAAAGCGTTGGAATATGTGCACATATTCTTTTTAATGGAGATTATCTTGAGTATTCGTATTTGTTTTAAAGACGTGTTTCATCTATGGATGACGTAATTCCTTTACGTTTTTTCACGAATGTAAAACCAGGAATGGAAGTTGGTATGTAATAGTAAGGTTGCTCTATATATTCGATTCATGTTTATCTATTCGTCCTATTCTTAAATAAGCTGTATTTGAAATTTCTCTTAACACAAAAAATCTCAACGTAATTCAAAAAGAAAACAACCCATTTTCCGAATTAATCACTCGTATTGGGCGTGAACAATATTTACTTAAAAAGAAAGGGACTTGCAGCTTAATGTCGAATTTAGTTTTGCCTTCGTGGGTGGATCTGGGCTTTAAGTAGCAAGCCCCTTATACTCCGTCTCTAATTTTGCACGCCAAGTTTATTGAGGCCCTTCTCCACTTTTGAGAGTTATCGTCTGGTTCGAACTGAAGCATTCTCGCGTTATGTAGCCTATAAAGTTCATAGTTTAATTTTCTCATCCAAAGAAAATCGGGTGAAAGAACTTTTTTTATGAAAAGATAAGACCTCTTTTCCATCATCCACTCCTCAGATTACCTATGCATCCGCGGCATAGGGCAGAACTAATAATCTATCATCTATTCGTTTTATCATCGTTCATAGCTATGAATGCAATGCTTCATTGGCGGCTCGCTGTGTTCACATCAAATGAATTAAGAAGCTTACAAAAAAGAAAATAAGTTTTCCAAACTCATACAAACTCGTGTATTACCAAGCGTCTTCCAAAATGGGATCTTAAAACTTAATTTTTATTCATTACGAATCCCTCTTCCGAGTCGCATAACTTTCCCGTAGAAAAGAAACCCACAAGTTTAGGTTTCCCTCCGAAAAACCCCTGTCAAGTGTCCTGGTCTCAGAGGACAACTTTTCAATCAATTAAAACATGATGTAAAAAATGTTCATTAATTATTCGGCATCTTTTGTGCATGTGAATTAAATATTTTATTATGTGAAAATGAGCTATTCCTTAGAATCCACCACTCGTTGTGTCACCAGAGGCCAGAGGATATTATCAAACTGAATTTTATTACCACCATGCGCTCGCCAAAAAAAGTGATTTAAATGAGGACCTTCGTCGTGGACAACGACGACGACGACGAGAACGGCCACTGAAGCATTAATTATTAAAAATGGTTTTGTTCCAGCGCTCGCGAAAAGGCTTTCCCTTACATAGAAGAAGCAAATAAATCAGTTTTGATTAAATTTGCCAACGATGGGGTGAATTTTGCCCGTGAGAGTCTCATCCTTTGTTTTGCAATTTAAAGGCTTGTACTGGTGGTATTCATTATTTCTTTTTCTTTTTTTTTCTTTTTGTCGTGCTGCAACAACTTATTCTCCACCGCCTACGTAGTATTTGTCTCGGGTATCTTGTTTTAAAGCTGTTTGCTCAGAGAGCTTTTAAAAATCCTTCATTCAAATATGAATGCAATTTAAACAACGAATACTTGTATGCTTGCAATACATAGCACACACAGGACGTTGCAGTTTTAAAAGTTGTCAGTGGCAAGGCGAGGCGCGGGCGTTTACATGAGAATATTCGTGTGATGCATAATGCTCCATCCTTGTGTCAATCTATTTCTAATAAGGGTGCTTGGGGCTTACATCTAAGTATTCTTTATTATGATGACAAAGCAGAAGGCATTCTCTAGCAAAGCACAGATATTTTTTGTTGATAGGCGAGTGGGTTGCAATTATAAAAGAAGGTAGCGAAAGAAGTGTGCCTCACCCCGCCACACCCTTTTCCATTGTGTATATGCGTGTGTTACGAAAATGCAAGTTCAACAGTTTTGTCATAAAAGATTTTGACAAATAATCTTTTGTTAAATTAATGCATGCACATCTACTCATCAATTCCACGTAGCAGTTGGCACATTCGCAAATGGACAGATTTTCCAAACTTAACCATGATTTATGTTAAAAAAGCGTTGATGTTGCAATTTACAATTCATATACACTTCCTGCAAAAGAAAATAATTTAAAACGTTAAATTCATATACAGGTAGCCTGGTAATGAAATAAATACAATTTGATACACTACTGTAGCTACTCTTTCAGAAATCTTTGCATTTATACAGTGCCTTCACATACCGCGCTTGTGATATACAAATTCCATATAAGCGGAATGTGCCAACTTGTTGCATCCGAAGTCTTTTAATGAAGGAAGTACGCATTATGAACGAAGCAAATAATTGAGTTTTTTCCTCAATGACTTGCGAAGACATTTTGAGGAAAGCCAGACATTTTTATAACTCCCACTTAAAGAAGACAATTTAAGGTAATGCAAAACTTTCAACCACGAAAGGTAACTGGAAATTTCTCTCATGGAAAATAAGTTATTGAGCAGATTAAAATATGCTTAAGTGCAAACGTTTTGAGTTAAGATATTTGGAATGGAAAACGGTCATTAGATGATACCAACTAAGCAAATCGAAAATCATGGGATCTATTCTCTTGGAAAAGTCTCGTGATGCTTTTAATATATGATGTCATATGGAAATAATTCATAAAATATATATTTGTTGCAAAGGTGGCCCTCTCTAGCGATTCATTAATTGATTTATTAATGATACGTAGATATTGATGCAGTCGTTTAAAGGCTGTTGGCCGTCCAGTTACATAAAACGCCAATGATTCGAATATTCGATCATCACCAATCGACCTTCCACAACATTTCATTATTAAAAGTAATAAAAGTAACAGGAAAGAGCTTATTAAATATGTTCCTTATAATTCATTAAAGCGATGTTGATTTCTGAAACTGAAATTTTTAATACATGTTTCACGAAAATTAGTTGCCGGCTTTTATATGTATAATCTCTTCCGCTAAAAGAACATGTGGTATTAACAAGTAGGTAAGTTTAGAAGTTTAAATTAGAAATTTTGCCAAAAGCATGGCAACCATTGTTGGAACTTGGACAATTTAAATTATAGTATATCAAAAAAACGGCTGATTAAAAATGTGCGTAATAGATCCCGGTGACATTTGAAGTGGTAAATAGTAAGTTAAGATAATGCTAGTGATTAGTAATCAGTTTTTGCCTTCTAGACGCATTTCGCAAACAGGCCACGTCATCCTCGTTAACAGTTTATAAAATTATTAAAAGGTTCAAATTGTACATGCAGTTCTACCTGCATGTATTGTATATTTTCTTTTACTACAACCAACAGCGAGGCGATGTCACAAAATTACTGTACTGAACATCTTTACTTATTTGTAGTTTCCAAACTACTGTGTGATGAAAACAACCTTTATAAAAATATTCCAAGATAACTTCTATATAAGTGTTGGATTACTGCAAAAATACACAATTTATTCTTTTTTTATAAACTTTTTAAAGCAGATCCATTTAATTCAGAAAAACAGTAATACATTAGGCAAAATGCAGAAATGCATAGTACGGACATGGCCTAATAAGTGGTACATATGAATGCGACCTCTATTGCCGATTCTTCTAGAATAGACCTGGAATATAGACCATTATGGGTCACCACTTAAAACATTTAAGAATGTTGGCACTCGCTCCTCGAATGTAAATTATAGAAAAATAAAAAACGTTTTTTTGCGTAAAGAATGTTGGTACCGACCATAGAGTAAATCTTGCTAAACTTTAGGCTTTAATCATTTAGGCAGGTAAGCCAAATCATCTTACCAATTAATAACTTAGTTCGATTTTTACAAAACTCGCATATTGGAATAAACGTGTTTCTGCACGAATGGCAAGTTTGTTCTCAAGTTTTATTTTTGATTCCCAAAATTAAACCTTCAATTCGCTTTCATCCTTAACTAATTACACATCCCAACACCCAAGTTAAAGAAAAGACTGACACTGTCGTTCGCTTATGTAAAAATAAGAAAATACCCTTTTGAAACTGAGGTGGACTTCTGAAGTGCACACACCCTTGCCCAGCAATGCAATAGTCACGTTGAGATTCACACTCTTCACATCGCTACTTAAACTAGAGCATCTCAGGTAAAGCTTAATTAACGCTTCACAATTTAAATTGCTATCCTTTGCGCACCTTAAAGTACAGAGAAATGTGAAAACAAATCCTTCCAAACGAATCATGTAAGCGTCCCTAAACCGTTATATCTCCAGTGTATACTTAAATATTTTCAAGTCGTTGAGACTACACTTTCCTTCATAGTTGTTCATGTTGGTCTGTTTGTTGAAGAAAGCCCACTCTTTTGCATAATAAAACAAAATAACTGTCACACAACGAAAAATGAATTATTAATTGTTGAGCACAAAAAAGCGAAGTGACTCCAACGACGTAGATTATTTCCATTGACTTCAGTCCATTCCCGTATATACATACATATGCAGGTGCTTATATGCAACTGCATGTATTCATTACCATATCTATTCCTTTTTTTGCATAAAAATAAGGCAACATCCATGACCTACAAAGGCCACAAGTAAATCTATCCGTTTTCTTTTGTTTCGAAATTGGGCGTGTCCTGAATACAAGTTTGTCAAAAACCACCCACTTCAATTGAATTCCATTGCGAACACTATAATTTCTCGGATTCGCTACATGCGTTCAGCAATTGCAGATTAAAGTCTAATTCATAAATGAAAACTCATAAAATTTGGAGAAACTTCTTATGCCTGGAAAAATAACTCATGAGGCGCCGCCGCCGCAAGTCTTCCCATCACCACATTAACGACTCCCAGTGTTAAAAGGCGCGTGTCAAACATAACGCTGACTATAAACGTAAAGCACAATTGTAGTCATCATGTTTTTGATTATTATTCCAATAAATTGGCCTAGAAAGCAGGCAAGAGGAACTGGCTAATATTTACAAGTAGGTATCCCTGTGAGGGAGTGAGTTTTCCCTTCTTTCACCCCACCATCAAGGCGATAGTTGTGGGAAATCAATTATTTTTTTTTATTATTCTAATCAAAAATTGAAATAATTTTCAACATATACAAGGCGATAACATTCGGGCGAACTTTTGTGTAGTGTACTCGAATTTCGCTTACCAGTTGGGTGATGTATATTGGGTGGAGTTCTTGGCTTCACTTTGGAGCACATGGAGAACATTGCTTTTCGGTGCTTCTTTTTTTTGCTCTTTTCCTTCGGAAACGGACGTTGAGTTGCGTTGCGGTATAATTGATCTGAGATAAAATTTATAAAATTCCTTAACAGATGCTAGAAATTGCTTTGCGTTCCTTGGTGGAGGGAATGTTGTCTAACAAATTATTCCCTCGGCGTGTAGAACTAAAAATATGCCTAAGCACAATAGAGAACGAGAAAATATTCTTGGTAGTCACACATTCAAAAAACAAGTGATAATAGAAATGTCAATAACACTAAAGCTAAATCGACTTAGGGCGTTCGTTTATGTAGAGTTTGATGTTCTCACGTATATTCCACACATCAACACATTTATTCACACTTTACAAAGATACTATAAATGTACTGATAAGAAGTATTCATTGATCAAATCTTCACCTATAAGATTTACGAACAAACGGCAAAGTTGCGATGCATTAACCGTGTAACAAATATCTGTTCGCGCAATTTTTCACGTTTGATTTCTACGACACACAACAGCAATTTTCACTTTCAACAGCAAACTACACCCGCCTCAAATAAAAAAATATATCGACGGTAATGTATGTACGCCGCTTAGCCAGTGTCACACCTTAATTGAACAGAATGCAAACATATACTGCAAGACGACTACCAATGCAAGGAAAATGAGGAATAAAACTTTTCTCAACCAGGAGCGGCAAAGCACACACAGATTCCTTTTTTCTCTTTTCCTTCCTATCAGACCCCCTGACCTACAGAAGGTGAACACAATAATGAAGTACACACAGTCAGAAACAGATGATTTTTCCAAAATACACCGAAAAAGCTCCACATCGCTGTGAAAGTGTTAGTAGGTTAAACGCCCCCATAATTTGAAGTGTGGACGAGACAAAAGCAGTTATTCAAGTGGAAAAACTTTGGGCAGGACTTTCGTTAAGTTTTGTATAGCAATTTGTGGATGTGCAGAAATCCTTTAACCTGATACATAACCTTACGCGTGTTATAAGAAAAAGTACGAAAGGTCGTTTGAAATTGTAATTGCTGGTTATTTTCTCGGTAAGGACGAAGATCTATTCAAGATTCGTTGGTCTGTGAAAGAGTTTCCGTTCGTGGACTATTAAAATTAAAAATGAAACAACAAAATAAGGTACCTGATTTTCTATTCAAACTTGATCCTTTATGTTGAAGCTTCTTCTTAGGATTTTAGATCCAAATTTTCGATAGCCCACAGATGTTAGAGAGATCGCTGACCATAAAATTTTAAAAGAATATCCGATTTTCAAGAAAGATATGAGATATTGTCCTTTGTGATGGACGTGGATAATTACGCAATAAAAATGGGATAGGGTGAACGTTTTTGAGAAATGCAGAAAATGGCTGCAAAAATATCAAAAGCGCAAATTCATCGAAGAGACTTCAAGTTTCGCAACCGTTAATGAAGGTACCCCCAAGGGATTTGGTTTTTTGGAATCTCGGATTTTTAAAATATGTGATGTGCGGTGTTTTGATATTTTCGTTTTCACGAGAGAATGTTTTTATTGGTAAAGAAATAATTTGGGATTGAGGTGGCTTCAAATCGATCTCGTTATGTGTGTTCTCAATATATAAGTATCTACAATATATGTATATTCAAATATAAAAAAACCAAGTCCTGACCATGGCGATCCCACTTCAAATATTGTAATTTTTCTAGTGAGCCCGACAAACATATTCACCAATATCCGAACGAACGTTTACAAGAGCAAAATTACATTTTTCTTTCAGATGTTCATATTGAAATCGTAAGTCCTTACAAAGGTACCTACTTTTTATTTTTAAATTCTACATAGATTCAGCATTATATTGAAACAAGGTTAAGCAATTTTTATATTTCAGGTTCTTACCTTTGTTCAAATCTCTAATTCGGAATTGACCCCATTTTCTTTGGCCCTTTTGACTACCTAACATTAATGCATCATATTCATGCTCATCCGGAATAGACATACTGTAAAGCGGTGACACATAGTAAGAACCTACATAAGTACGTGTAGGTCTCTCAAAGGAACAACGTGAATATATTTCCAGGACAAACGTGTAGATTGAAAAGAGAAGTGATTGCACTTGACTTCAACAGGACAATTTCTGTAGTTTTTTTTTGCAGTTTGATTAGGAGGAAGAAAACAATCAATACACTGCCTACCCTCTTTTGGTTTAAGGAACATCATAGCCAAGGATTGATTTTATGAATGTTTTTTTCTTGATACCTTTTATTTTCCTCTTTTTCAACTGTATTCAGGTGTTTGAATCCTTCTTTGCGTTTTATTTTCGTGCCTAAGTCGATGTCGCAACGAGTTATCTTTTTTTTCATCTCAGGGTTACTTGCAACCTGAATGGACAAGAGTAAGTACTGTCATTGATATTCAAGTGTGCTGGTATTTTCACAGTATTTGTAACTTCGTCATGCATACACACAGGCTTGTTTGAAAAATGGTGCAACTGTGTTTGTTGTTAATTTAATATAAAAAAAAATCTTCTTATATTCCCAGAATATAAACAGTAGCTCTCGTTTCCCGACAACTCCTTTCGGTCCTGTGATCCTGAAAACTGGATTAGTTGTCATCGTCAAACTCTCGGAAAAGATATTCAGCAAAAGCAGTCTCAGCATGTACTTCATTGCAATGTTAAAATTATGAAACTATACGAGAAAGACACTGGCCATAGAGCCAAAAACGAATAATAATTATAAAGTTAGACGAGTATTTTTTTAACGGTATCAATAAAAATCTGGCCCAACATCGATCCCAAACTCTCCAAGGTGTTAATAGGGGAATTTGGCATTCTTCTGATTTTGCGTATAATTTAGGATTTTGCTCTTTAGTTTTAGACGCGACTATACTAGAGGCATCCTTTTACGACTTAAGTCGTTCTTATTATTTTTCAGACACATAAAATAATTTAAACATATTATTTTTTTTTTTTATTTTATGGGATTTAGTTTAAATCACATTCTTCCGGAACAATAATTTCAATCGCTTTCTCCGTTTTGAGATTTTTTTTTTTTAAATTCACAGGAACGATTGGTTTTCCATACAACCACAGATTTCAGAATTTAATGATTCGATTCGGGTTACTCCGAACTCGGCCCGCGTTTTGTGTTTTTCTGTGTTTTTTAATGAAATGAATACAGATGACGAAAATACTACAAAACCCAAATTGAAATTGAGCTGGAGAAAAAGTGAAATGAATGAGATAAATTTTTGACTTTCAATGATTTCTAACCGTCCGTTTTTCATGTGCAGAAAAACGTATACTATTGTTGAATAGCATAGCAACATATTCGTTTTTCCATGTTATGAAAATAGACGGAGAGAACGAAAATCCAAAACGAAATAGGTAGTCTGTGTGAGCACAAGTTCTTCCGCTTTTCTTCATATGCTATCAAAAGTTTAAGGGATAACATCTTTCAGAAACCTAGTAAAAAATGGTTATCCAAATTAAATCAACAGTTGTCTCACGCCGAACAAAATACTGGTTCACGTATTTAAAAAAAAAAACATCACAGCTGAAAAATAAGATATGATAAGATATGCGGAGAGAAAAATATGAAGAGAATATCCACCAATATTCTCTATAGTTGTTGTATTTTATGCTTGAATTTTCGACCTATGCTCCTTTTCTGTACTTTTCTAAGCAAAAATACACCAATCTTGTTCGGGTGCACAGAAGTTCCTTAAAATTTAGATTATCTGATTATTTTTTTTTTAAATTTTAAACTAAATTAAAACTGAAATACTTTACTTTATTACTTTAATAGGTACATTAGTGCACACATCGTATTCTTTGATATTTTGTTTTCCAGGGTTACTCATATGCGTGCGGATTGTATGTTAATAGAGATTATTACATGGATGTGCTTTTGGACCATGTCTAATGGATATGATATAGGCAAGGTTTGGTGAGAATATACGTTTAATGGGAGAATAAAAATGTTAATAATTGTGCGTGCTTAGCTACTTGACCATATACAATTCCATGTACAGAAATCGTTCGCCGAAAGCTTTAATAATAATATTAATTAATTAATTTTTATAGTATATTATTATTGCTGCAATAAGTATGATACATGGTAGGACATTTTGAAATTTTTAAAAGAGTTGATAATATCTGAGATCTTATTCGTATAAGTAAACAAATGGACACAGTATAAGAATTTAATAAATATTACGATATACAGTATCGGACAAAACATTTGCAACTAAAAGTGAATGCAAGCAATTTCTTCAAATTCACGAGAATTTTATCAAAAGTCATAACATTATACATATCAAATGAAAGGTATGTATCTAATGTAAATAAATAAAAATAATTTTCATTTTAAAAAAACAACATAAAATAATCCATTAGTTAAAATATTAGGTGACTTCAAATTTAAACGCGAGAAAACATTTGCAACTAATGTGGAATCAAACGTAATTTGCATGATAAACGTTCCAAAATTACTGATTCCCATTATTTTTGATTTTAATTGCATTAAGCAAATGTATAGATCCCTTTTTCTGAAATTTCACTCATTTAAATATTTTCATAGAGAGCAGATCTTAGGTGATATTTATTGCAAAAGAAAAAAAATTAAAATGGCCCCAAACAAATTTGGTGATGCTTGAAGACAACGCATAGTATATGATTTCAATTCAGGCAATACACAAAAAAAAATATCTGGAAAGTATAATATTAATAAGTCGTCGATTTCTCGAATTTTAATTCGGTATTTTAAAACTAAACAGGTAGCCGTTGTTCATTCCGGTGGTCGACCACGTAAAACAAATTCTCAAATGGATTCTATGATAGTTGGGAAAGTAAAAAAGAATCCCTTCATATCTGCACCCAAATTGGTTGAAGAGTTGCAGGTAACAATAAGTCCTAGAACAGTTTCACGTCGGTTGGCTTCTGCTGATTTTGCCTATCGACCTGCAAAAAAACCATTGATTTCTAGCCGAAATCAAAAGAAGAGAATTCTGTTTGCTAAAGAACATTTGTTATGGGATATACAAAAATGGAGTGCAGTTCTATTCAGTGATGAATCGAAATTTAATATAATGGGCAGTGACGGAATAAATTACGTCAGGAGACCACTTGGCAAACGACTGCAATTGCGGTATTGCTTAAAAATAATCAAGCATGGTGGGGGAAATGTAATGGTGTGGGGCTGTTTTTCGGCTGCAGAATTGGGACCGTTGCATTGCATTAATGGTATAATGGACCAATAGATGTATAAAAATATCCTACATGATGTTATGCTGCCATTCGTAGAATGGGAAATGCCGTTGCGTTGGGTCTTCCAGCAGGACAATGACCCAAAACATACAGCTAGGTCCGTGAAGAAATGGTTTACCAATCAAAATATGACAGTTATGGATTGGCCCCCGCAATCACCCGATTTAAGCCCAATTGAAAATCTTTGGGAGATCGTTAATAGAAAAATTAACAGAGAAAACGTAAAAAACGCGGACGAATTTTTCAAAAGAATAGAAAAGGCCTGGAATGAAATTCCAACAACTACAATTCAAAACCTAATTTATTCAATGCCACGTCAAGGCAGTCATCGAAAACAATGGTTCTTATTCCAAGTAGAGAAGAGTAGAATAATAATAATAATAATAATTGAGTGGCACTACGGCCCACAACGGACCAGGGCCTAGCTTCTACAACAACTACTCGTGTTGTGCATGCTACTGTTCTTCACGAGTAGAAGGGACCTACAATTTTTTGCCGACTCCGAACGGCGAGATTTGAGAAGCTTTCCATAGACAATTAATACTCCTTGAGTGTTGTCAGCAACTCGAAAGAGGTGGTGCCGTGAAAAAATGCTAGGTGTCCCGCCGGGAAACGAACCCAGACTTTTCTGCGCCGCGGTCGATGCACTTACCACTACGCCACGGCGACCACAGAGAAGAGTAGAAGATATCCTCTAAAAATGGTACGTCGTTGGCCCAAAATCGGATAACAAAATCGCAGTTGGAACGATATTATCTCAATACAACCTTCACTTTCCACATATGGTTGTATTCGTATATACAAAAAGACTTCTTATGTGATAAGCATGCTGTTATTCTGTCGCTTTGGAGATAGAGATCCCTAAAAGAGAGACTGCCTTGCACTGAAAGCGATTTGCTTCCTATAATGATAAAGAGAAAACGTTTGCCAGTATTAATTATCGCCATAAAAGTCGAACTTTTAAAGCTTTATATTCTTTTCTAAAGATATACATCACAGACATTGTGGTGATATATATAATTGACTGTGTCTTCGATATATTGTTGTAGCAAATACACCAACCTGACTACCATCGGGGAAAAGCTTCCTTCTCAATAAAGCTTTTAGGAAACTTATTCCTATGACGTCTTCTGTTATCCGACATAACTATCCATAAAAGCAGTTCATCCTGCCGCATAAACAAAGGGAAGGTTTCAAAAGAAATTTTTTGTAAATAAACAAAAAAATCTATTTGGTTTGTTGAAAAATGGAATATGAACTCATAGAAATGTTTAGGTTCCACGGTTGCAGTAACAAACCCCATTGTTAAAAAGTTAAAACGACCAAATATAAATTTATCAAAATTAAATTAAAACATAGCAACCAATATATGAATATAAAAAAATAAAAAAGAAAACATTTTCCCAGGAATAATTTGAAACTTTCATCGCAGATCATGAACTGTTACATTATTTTTTTTTAAGTAATAATCCAAGTCATCGATCATTACACATATTACACCAGTCGCTCTTGTTATTAAAATAAGATAAGTCGTAACATAGTAGATGTACTGAAAAGTGTATCTAGAATCAACTTAAAGCTTATTTGGTTTTTATTTATATTTTTTTTTAAATTTATTTATTCAAAATGATTATAAAACTTAAAAGTTTTAATAAATCCTATTCCAAGTTTTTAACCGGCGACAAAAGAAGAATATTGGCATTAATAGGGCAATAATGGGACAACTGCATCCTGCTGAATAATGGTTAACAAGTATTGAAGTTTAGATGTCCGAACATTCCGAGGCGCCGACATCGATTCGGATCATCACCTTGTTGTAGCCAGGTAAGAACAATCGCAACAGATTCCTGGGATCTTTGCCGACCGAGTCTCCCTAAAACTCTTCCAAAGTTCGACGCTGCCTGCAGTGACAATAGAAGAAGAACGGAAACGTTGTCAAAAAGCCATCAATGAAGCTGCCACTGATGTGCTGGGTTTCACGCCACCACCCAAAAGGAACCCATGGCTTGACGACGAGTACAGGCAGGCGGATGGACTGTCCACAGAACTGTTTACAGAAGCTGGAGATGACCTGGTTGGGCACATGCACCAGTTCATCTGTAAGATATGGTCGGAGGAAAGCATGCCCGATGAGTGGAATCTCGGCGTCGTCTGTCCGGTCCACAAGAAAGGAGATCCCTTCGACTGCGCCAACTATCGAGGGATTAGTCTCCTTAACATCGCGTACAAGATCCTCTCAGCCGTATTGTCTAAACTCCTGAAATCGTTCATCAACAGCCTGATAGGTCCTTATCAGTGTGATTTCAGGCCAGGGAAGTCCACCATCGACCAAATATTCACACTACGGCATATCCTGGCAAAGACCCAAGAAGTGCGAATCGATACTCACCAGGTATTCGTCGATTTCAAGGCCGCATATTGCAGTGTGTATAGAGACGAGCTATACAGTGCCACGTCTAGTTTTGGCATTCCTACTATACTTGTAAGATTGTGTAAGGTCGTCAAGGTCGGGAACGAACTTACCAAGACCTTCAATGTCAAAAAAGGTTTTAGACAAGGCGACGCACTGTCATGTGACTTCTTTAACATCATCCTTGAGGCACGATCTTCTAAAAGTCAGTACAATTGCTAGCTTACGTCGACGACATTGACGTGACTGGACAAACACAGCGAGCCGTCAATGACGCGTTTGCTGGTATTGAAGCAGAAGCGGCTAAAATGGGTCTGGTGGTTAATGAGGGCAAAACGAAGTACATACTGTCATCAAGGACACACAACATCGGCGTCTCGGACAGAGCGTCACACTAGGAAGCAGAAACTTCGATGTAGTCAAGTACTTCGTCTACCTCGGCTTCGTGGTAAATAGGGACAACAACACCAGTACCGAAATGAAACGCAGGGGCAATTGAGTAACAAAGCCCTCTCTTCAAGGATTAAGCTTGCTTTGTATAACACCTTAATCATCCCAGTCCTACTTTATGGCGCGAACCTAGACATTGCTAAAAGCGGATGAGAAAGCCCTGAGTCTTTCCGAGAGAAAAGTTTTGCTTGCGGTTTATGGTCCTGTTTGCGTTGATGGCATCTGGAGAACTAGATTTAACGACGAGCTCTATGGGCTGTACAGCGACATGCCCCTAGTCAAGAGTTTTCGGATACAACGCTTACGATGGCTAGGCCATGTAGAGCGCATGGACACCACTGCTCCGGCCCGAAAAGTCTTTGAATCTGAGCCATTGGGACAACGCAACAGAGGACGGTCCAGGCTAAGGTGGTGCACACAAGTGGTGAAGGACCTCAACCAACTTGAAGTGCGCAACTGGCGGCAGCCGACGAAAGATCGTGCTGGCTGGAGAGGCATGTTAGTTGAGGCTCAGGTCTACCCCGGACTGTAGCATCACTAGAAGAAGAAGTATTGAAGTTGGATAAAGCAATATATTGGTGAGACAAACTAAAATTGTATTATTTTCCACAAAACAAACTTCAGATGAATCGCGTAAAAATACTATTCACGAAGAATAGGTTTCAGATAAATTTAATCGTGTATAAACAAATATGCCTATTCTAAATCCTCGCTTTGGGTTTTGAGCACAGCAATCTAGATACAATTTTTAAATCGTAGTACGTAACAATAACGTTTTACTTTAGATCGGAATTTGCTTGAATTATTTATAAAAACTGGACGAACTTTTTAATAAAAGGTGATGTGCTTAACTAAACTGGTAGTGCTTAAGATCATTTTCGCTACTAGACTATTTGCACTCAATACACACATCATGCATCAACTCCAGATTTGTTTCTTACGGATATAGAGATATTCTTCACATGCAGAAGCTTAAGTCATCTACTAGTCAAATGGAATACTGTTTTGTTGCCCAGCCGAAATTGTAGCCGAAATTTATTCACAATGATATATTCTAACGAATTACAACCAGGCCATTTTAATTAGTTAGTGAGATATTTCTAGACTATGCATATTGATTAATTAGTACCGACGAAATATATTCAATGTGTCATGTAGGTAAGAACTAGAGAACTCAGTCAAAATGCTAACTAAGAGTTTTCAAATACACGCAAAAGTTTTCGTTACTAATCATTCCAATGAATGAATTTGAGAGCTTTGTCCAAAACACCCTTCATCAGACCTGATCTCGGTTTAGAAACAGTCTAAACTTCTGGTCATATACCTACTTCAAAAGTTCCAAATCTCCTGGCCTCGATGGGATCAAATATCCTTTTCCTCAACAGCAACCAATAGGTTGAATCTCCAGACTGCAGATTGCAATAAAGAATTGGTTAAGGAGTCAAACAGCCGCTTTAGTACCAAAATCAAGCCCATCGTTCATGCCAATCACAGTAATAAGTTGGTCAAAAATCCTAGCTGGCTTTGTATCATATCTTCTTGTTCTTCTTCTTCAAATGGCGCTACAGTCCGGGGTGGACCTGGGCCTCAACCAGCATGCCTCTCCAGCTAGCACGATCTTTTGCCAGCTGCTTCCAATTGCGCACTCCAAGTTGGTTGAGGTCCTTTTCCACTTGTGTGCGCCATCTCAGTCTAGGACGTCCTCTGTTGCGTTGTCCCTGTGGCTCAGATTCGAAGACTTTTCGGGCCGGAGCAGTGGTGTCCATACGCTCTACTTCTTAAGCGTTGTATCCGTAGACGCTTGACTAGGCTCATGCCGCCGTACAGCCCATACAGCCGAGGTAGACGAAGTCCTTGACTACCTCGAAACGTCTGCTGCCCATAGTGACGCTCTGACCGAGACGTCTGCGTCCTTCTTTGATGACAGCATATACTTTGTTTTGCCCGCGTTTACCACCAGTCCCACTTTAGCCGCTTCCGCTTCGATGCTAGCAAGCGCCTCATTGACGGCTCGCTGAGTTCGGCCGATCACGTCAATGTCATCCGCATAAGCTAGCAGTTGAACGGACTTGTGGAAGATGGTGCCTCTGGTGTTGACGTGTGAGTTACGCACGATCCCCTCAAGAATGATGTTAAAGAAGTCGCATGACAGCGCGTCGCCTTGTCTAAATCCCTTTTTGACATCGAAGGTCTCGGTGAGTTCGCTACCGACCTTGACGGAGCAGCGAGAGTTCTCCATCGTCATCCTACACAATCTGACGAGTTTGGAAGGGATGCCAAAACTAGACATGGCACTGTATAGCTCGTCTCTATGCACGCTGTCATACGCGGCCTTGAAATCGACAAATAGATGGTGGGTGTCGATTTGTACTTCTTGAGACTTCTCCAGGATTTGCCGCAGTGTGAAGATCTGGTCGATTGTGGACTTCCCTGGCCTGAAACCACACTGATAAGGACCTATCAGGTTGTTGACGAACGGTTTCAGGCGCTCACACAATACGGCAGAGAGAATCTTATACGCGATGTTAAGGAGACTGATCCCTCGGTAGTTGGCGCTGTCGAAGGGGTCTCCTTTCTTGTGGACCGGGCATACGATCATAAAATGTATCATATAATACATAATTATCTCTTTCCCCTGCGCAAAAAGTTGGACGTTATTAAAAGTAGATGAGAAGGTCCTTGTTTTTTGAGAGGGTTGATGGCATCTGGGAAAGAAGATTAAATCCATCTGTATGAATAAAACGCTTAAAATGCAGGTCACCAATGCTCCGGACTCCGATTCGAATCTTTACCATTGAGATATCGATGAGGTAAGAAGGTCATCCTCGTCTGTGATAAATAAAGAAGGATCTCAGCCAACTTGGTCTGCGCAAATGGAGGCACACATTGTCAATGGGGGAGGCATATTGTTTGGCTTCAAAGGGCCATACCGAAAGAAAGCACCACTCTAAGATTAAAAATATTTACAATGCAAAAGAGAAGAAATGGTAGAATGTAAGTTCTACGACAAGCACTCGTGTGGTGTACATCTCTCACAAATGGAAAGGAGCTACACTATCAGTAATAAGAGAAGTAGTAAGCTCTAAAAATATATTCAATATTATAAGCTAAGCTTTTTTTTACATTCTTTACAATTTATTAAACAATAGTCAGAAGTGCCTACATGCAAATTGAAAAACTTTTCATTTAAATGGACCTTCGAAGCCAGTGTTGCATGTACCTTCAATACATGGGTGCACGAACATTCATTTCGAACCTAATCCTTCAGAAAATATAATTTTTTTTATTTCAAACGATCCAATTTCATGGAATTCAACATTCTTTTAAATATTCCATGCATTTTCATGGTGTGGTGCAGAATTATTAATCATAATTATGTTATTATCGCGTGCAGTCATACTCACTTTTGCATATTTTAAACGACACCGGCACGTTCTTGAAGCGAAACTTTGCTTTATCACAACTCTGCACGCACCATAGAGTTCCTGAACGTATTACAAGAGTCGTTTACACTGTCCGCAAGTGCAATAAATTACCGAAAGAAGGGCTCCAAAATAAAACACTTGTACAATTGCCATGTGGTTAGGAAGGACGTGAATGTTTTTAATTAACAGTAAAAACTTCCTTAACAAGCTAGATGGAGTGTGAATTTCCTCTTTCAGTCGCATCATCTAATTCCTGAGATTCAGAACAAATAAATTTATCTGTGTACACATCAATTCAGCAAGGAGTCCTTGCGAGACACTACAAGTCTGCGAAATTTTGAAAAGAATTTTATGGCTGAGAGCTTGTACATTCGAAGGGTTCACTGAACGGTTGTCACATGTAAAAACAGAAAAGTCTCAACCATTTCTTACACCGCCTGTGAATGTAGTTTAGGCATTTCTTGTGTTTCATTGTCAGATGGAAAGAGCACCACCTCTCTTCCAAGTTCTTAAACATGCTTTAAAATCCATTGGCTTGTTTGCGCTTAGTTTTCCTGTTCCTACTTCAGTGTTAACACTATGATTAAATGACTTTTGGCATACCGCCCAACTAAGGACGATACACAATTGGTGTATGTGCATATTTGACTTGTAAATGAAACTATGCGATACGTTATTATGAATGTGTGTTCGTTTATTGTATTTCATTTTCATTTACTCGTAGCTTTGATTACTCTTTGACGAAATGCATGCTTTGTGTGTTGAACACATGCTGCCTCCCTATAAATAAATGAGATGCATAATTCGGGTAATTCGCAGATTTTCCTTTTGAAATCTTGTTCGTTGAAATTGTTGCGGTTTCAGATTTGGATCCGGCTGCCTACTGATTCTCGAATTCTGTCATCCACTGGCAAAAAATGTCAATGGTTTCTTATTAAAAACGAAATTAAATGATAAAATCTGACGATGACTGAAAATAAAACATTTTAATCATATCACTCGTTCACTTTCGCTCATGTCAGACTTAATCCCACAAAAGATAATGAAATGCATCGAAAGGTTGCGGGTGGGAGCTGTCCTCTCTCATACCTCTTTAAAATGTTTTCTTCGGGACTATTTTTTGGAAAATAATAATTTATGCTCACTGCTAATAATTTATGTTCACTTACCGAAATGCCTTAGTATAACCGGAGTCAAAACTAGTAGTTGTAAGCCTCTTTATATAAATAAGCAAAAATATAACTCTACAAAGTGGAAAGGCTAAAGCCCTACCATCTCCAAAACCACTCGAGCTGAAGAAACTGAATGCCGATTACAAATCACAAAATTAAAAAGAAACTTTTCCTACGCATTTTTTACTTTCTAAGTATTGTCAGCAACACGAGTAAAAAATGCAAAAAATGCATGGTGGTTTAATTTCCCAGAATTCAAACCTTGACCAGACTTTACGATTTCACGCACTTACCCATATATCATCATATTGGAAAAATGTTATGACTTCTTTCCCAGGCTTTTCGCAATATGGTCTGTTCGCATTTGCTGAACAATACCAAGTAAGAAAATACATCACATTTAACTTATCTTTAAAAAGAACGTAAAATTTGTAAAAGCGAAACAAAAATAAAAAAAGATTACATGTCTTTCCATCGGGAGACATAATCAAGCTCAAGCTTAAGGTAAGAAGAAATAGTTAATGCAATAAAAGATAAACAACAATTCCAAATGACAGGTGTAACTATAGATATATACAAGAAGAATAAAGAATGACTTATTGAACTATCTAATTTATATTATCACATGCACATTCTAAATTATTATGATGTTCAATCTTTACGGTACGTTAAGGCTCTGCACCTTCATATGGAAAGCTGAACAATCAAATAACAAACCAGCTTACTGGACCATACAAGCGACAAGAATATCGCCAACTTGTGGTCAATTCTTTTTAAAATTTATGTGATGGAAGACAATAACTTAGCTAAGCTTGCTCAAGTGGAAGTGATAATATCGCACATAGATTGCCACTGTGCCAACAGGAAGAACACAGCGTCAACGCCAAGTGAAAATCTCTACTTCATTCGATTCTGCATCGAGCTCATCGATTTTTTTCCTTGTTTTTGTTTAGAAACTTAAAGTGGATAGATACAAAAAGTACAGTGCATATAAATGTTATCCTTCATCAATCTGGCTATACAGCAGTGAAAAAATTCAAATTAGAATAGCCTTGAGTGAGGCGAACTTCAAAACACGCACCCCTTCTGATATACACACAAAAACTGCAAGAGAAAATTTGCATAGACTTGAGCTGAGGAACTAATTGGCTGCATCGGAATGCGAAGGTTAAATTCGCAACTAATAAATGCAGCAACTACCCCACTTCCCACCCATTTCTCTGGTGTGGCATCAACGATGGGGACGAAAGACGAAATTAGATTTACTATTGTACATTCGTGCGCTGTCACGAGTTTCATCACTTCACCCTCGCTACGCTAAAAAGCATGCAAATTTGACAGCTTTTTGTCAATAAGAGTTAAATACCATTTATTTGTCAGGACCAAAGCTTTTACTACTCTTTTGTCAATCAATAATTTTTATGCATGCCTCAGCCGCTCTAGCTTCATCGTGTCTTTACACACATACTACAAACAGCTACTGTGCTCATGTATCCATCCATTCATATTCATTGACAATATGACATCTCACTGATATTTGCGAGCTTCACCTTAAGGACATGCGTAACAGTGTTGTGTGGGCAGTGTTGTCGTTGAAGAAGTCTTTCAAATGTTTTTAGTACTACAGAAAAAAACGTTTATTTTTTTAAATAAAAGCGTTTGAAAATAGTTTTACTTGATATAAGATATCTTAAAAAAAACATAAGAAAAGGGTAATATGCAAAGATTATAAGAAACATATTGAATAAGAACTACCTGGAGTGAGCGCAGATAACTTCCATGCATGTGCATTGCGTTTACAGTTCAAATTTGTTTCTCCGAGAGTTAATTGGATATCCTATCAACCTGCAGTTCGCCAGAGAGGAAGAAAACAAAGTCCTTCCTTCAGCAAAGCACAGCGCACATGTGCCAGAATATGATTGTATGCATAGCTATATTCATCCATTTATAGATTCACGAGCAGCCAACCAATGTACACTATGTGGAGGCTTAGTTCAAGGTACTTTATGTCAAAGACTCTTCCATGGAGGCAACAAAAAAGCTTCCCAGCTTTTTTTATATATTCCCATAGTTAACCCCGCATTAAGCTAAGAGCGAAAAATTGAAGTCAAAATTCAGTTTCGTGTTGGATGCAGTGTGGTTCGTTTGTAAAATAGTACTTCTCGTATTCGACTGCTCAGAAAGTGTACAAAAAAATCTAATAAAAAATAAAAGCTATTATTCCTTAAGTTTAGTTTGAGCATAAGATACACCAAATAAATATTTTGTTCTTCTAATTAAATAAATGAATCAAGTGAAACATATACAAGAAACTTACAGTTCAGTGAAAATATCTTGAATATAATTAATCAACCAAATCCTATCTTCTAATAGTTGAAGAAAAAAAAAAGAAAAAAAAAACAAAAACACAAATTTCTCTATGGATAGAATAAAACATTATAGATGAAAAATGTCAGCAAAAATTTCTAGGAAAATTTCAGATACATGCAATTGATTTCTGTGAAAAAAAGCTCAAAATGCGTGGGGCATTGAAGCAAGGAGACTAATGTAGCGTACTTACCACATTCTGAGAGCAAATATGGTCCCTAATAACATCAAAAACTATGATACTAAAAACTCAAAAATAATAAATTTTCAAAAATAGAAATAATGAAACATGCATTCTTTCGGAAAATTACAGCAAAAAGAAAATTTTAGAAAGCTCCCCAAAGTAATATCCTACCTAATAGTCTTCATTGCTGTTATAAATCCTCCTACGAACAGTGTCTAACAAAACCGCTAGTGGCATACAAATATATCTATGAAAAGCTCGGAAGCAATTTGTCGTACTCATTTAAAATACAATCTCTCTTCGAATCCCTTGAAAAAATAACAAAAACATCATTTTGGCAAATATTTTTCCTCAAACTATTATCATCGCGTACTTAAAGATTACATTGATTGTGAAAAACTATAAATCTTCTCGGCGTTTAAGTGACATGTACCTTTGCACTGAAGCGAAGGATAGCAAAAAGCTCCCTTTGATTGATATATTCTTTTTTTGCACTTAGAATACGTGAGCGTTCATAGAGAGCTACACGAGTGACCGCGAATGGTGGTGAGAGCGAGCGAGTGAGCTATCGAAATTCGAAATCGAAATCTAAAATGGCGGCTCTCTGCGTGTCGAGAAAAAAGAGTCATCCTGCCGGAGACGACAAGCCATTGTCCACAAACACAACTATCACTCGTAGAAAATATCATAGTAATTGTAGTAGCGAGAAACAGCGCTTTTCATCTAAACTTCAATTAAACTTGATTTCTCGTAGTACAAATGGTGTCCTTGCCAAGTTGTTTAATGACATCAAAGTGGAGGACGTCGAGGAACGTAATAAAGTCAGCAACAATAACAACATACACAGCAGTAACAACAATTACAGGAACCGGAACAGGAGTACTAGGCATAGGTCAGTGCGAAAATCGGTCGATGATGACAATATCCGCGGCGGAGGTGGACACAGTCCCGGTCACGGCGACTGTGGTGGTGATGTCGGTGATGGTGGCAGACTAAAGAGAATCGCTAATTTTGTAAATACAAGAAGCGTGCTACAGATTCCGCGGGTCACAGTAATGCGATTGATTGCGTTCGGGTTAATTTTGCAGTTGGGCTTATCGGTGTGTGGAGCGTTTCAATTGGACGGTTCGCAAAGTTCATTTGCTCAATTTCGAAAGTGGTATACGGGTCTGAATGGTTCGCTTGAGTTGGAATTCAAAACGGAGCAGCCGAACGGCTTGGTGTTGTACACCGATGATGGGGGAACATATGATTTTTTCGAACTAAAACTGGTTGAAGGTGCCCTGCGTTTGCGATACAATTTAGGCGGTGGTGCACAGATAATAACGGTTGGACGAGAGCTGCACGATGGTCATTGGCATAAAGTTCAGGTGAGTTTAAGTGTTACAATCGAGAAATGCAACGAAAGCTTTTTATGGCTTTTATTAAGAATGGGAGAATGATTTGAAGGTCAATAAGGGAATCAGCTATACATTGCAAGCAATGGAAGTCATTGCATTTGACATACAAACTTCAGTAAGACTTTTTTACGTCCTTATTCAATAAAAAGACGGTTATTTCTCATGGAAGATGGGTCTAAAATTCAAACTCTCTATGTAAAATACAATTCTTTAGATTGGAACACCACTCCTTATATGAACTGGTGACTTAGAGCTAAAGAATAACTATTTCAGTGAATGAACAATTGTACTGTACCCCAAAGGAAACGTAACACGTATTATATGCGTTAAAAACAACTTACAACATTACTCGTTTTAGGTATGCTTTTTTAAGAGATAGATCGTATCCACTATAAGGTCGATTTATTTTAAAAACCTTATTCTTTCAATAGCATTAATAAGTTAAGTAGCTTGGAGCATAGATTTTCATATTTACACAATATTCTTATAATTTCCGAGCTAATTCTTGAGAAGTTTAACTTTAAAAATGTTACAGATGGCACTAATGGTTATCTGTTTAACCTACGTACAAATTACTTAGGCTCATCGTTTTTCTTCAGATTCTTGCGTATTGATTCTGTAGAATACGAGAAGGTGGGATCTCTGCAGAAACAATTAAACAAATAACAAATAAAACGTGAGCAAATATTTCTCCAGAATGCTTGGGGCTTCCACTCCTAAATTTTGTGCCTTTGAATCAAATGATCGACTTCCTCGTCCCTTCTTTCGAAGTTAACCAACTTAGCTGGGCGGAGGTCATTTTTAAAGTTTTGCTTTAAAGAAAGGAGCCTTTATAGTTTTCTGGTGGTTTGACTTTATTTTCATGAAACTGATGAAACTGATTTCACACCTTAGTAGTTATGTAAAAAATGAGGACAAATTTTGATATTCTGAAAGCCAATTTTAGAAAGCATTGGTGAACAATTTAAAGATTTTGCACATAATTAAGAATCTGATTGTGTTTCTCCTTAGGCAGATGAATCAATATGAAACGAAATTGTTATTACATGTACATTTATATTTTTTTAAACCCCCTAAAAGAAGTTCACAAACACACACAACGAGAAGTGATCGAGGATTCGGTCTGTATATTTAAATATTGTTTTGTTGTAGAATTTTTTGAATTTGTATTCAAATTTAACACACATTTAAGTAATTGAAAGTTTACTTGTGTATTAAGTCAAATTCGAACTCTTCCAGCCAATTTTTTCTTGTTTTTATGTTTTCGTGAATTGGGGTAAATGTTCTAAAGGACACTTTGATACAATCAGATTGGGTACAAACACCCATTTCGTATATTTTTTACAACATGATATTCGGTACTATTTTAAGATCCTACACAATCTTTTCGGAAAAGATCTACTAACTTTGTTTGTAAGACCTTTATGCCAGACATTGTCGAAACTCTGGCAGAGTCATCATGAGCTTTTTACCATATTTATGTATTTCTCTTTTGGAGGTTTTCTCGGGCTAGAAGGCGTGCCCTTTTTCCTAAACCAATAAAATATACATATTTTGTGAGTTAAGTACAATGAGAACGTGCTTAATACAGGTGTAAGGATTTGGTTATAACCTTAATAAGTTGCATGTCATTACCCACTTATTTCATTTTTTTAAAATAAAAAAGAAAACTATTGTAATATTGAAAAATTCAATAACTCGAATCTTACAATTTCTTCAATGTCTCATTCACCACGCCTCAATAATTTTTCCAAGCTAATTTCAACAAAAACTTGAGTGATTTTATATTCACCTCTAATGAAGTATCAAACTCACTTTATAACAGGTTACTCTTGTCCCACACTCAAAATACTATTCACTGATTCAACATACATTATTGAGATTGCTTTCTACACATAAATGTGGCATGTATTGCTAATGAAAGAAATCACACGTTATTCTGGGTTATAATGATACGATTCTCCTGAGAATGGAATGATATCTATAAATACTATGTGAAATACGACACTTCGGGAGGCTTGGTGTTTTATGTATGCACATGTCGACGCATTTGAAATGGCGAAAGAAAAAATTCCCAGGAAGAAGTAATCCTAAAAATTGTTCCACTGATTGAAAGATTATGCTGACTACATGTACTCTATCCAAACCATTAGGGATCAAACAGAGAGACAAATAGAAGTAAGAGGGTGTTCTACGAATTCATTCATTAACATGTATAGATATTTACAAAGCAATACGTATGAATTGTTTTCATTAGACGAAAAAACACCTACAGCATATTAACATTGCTTATACATGCATAAATACATAAAAATTGCGGTCGCTGTAGAATTGTCAAACTTGATCTAAATTCATTTTTCACAAATTTGGGATTTCTAGCTATTCCTAATCTTGGGTCTCTCAGAATTTGGATTTTAGCCCGCATTGCAGCACCTGTTTCTATAATCTTAACTGCACTCTATCTGTCTTCCCACCAATAAGCCTCTCCAATCGACAAGATTTTTCGACAGCTACCTTCAATTAGGCAAACGCAATTGCAAATCCAAGGCTTGTGTTTATTTATTTGAACAAGAAATTAAACAGAATAAACATGTTCAATTGTTACACAAGTCAAACTTAAAGTGTGCTCAGCAAACAAACAAACTATCGTTCACGTATAGACATACATTTTTTTATTTCCCAATTGGGATATTAATATTTACCACATCCACCAAGGTTTTTTAACTTAACCATCTTCAACTCTCAAGGTAAAAGGGATACATGCTGCCAGTTGATTGACCAATCGGTGGTGGTTATTTTTAACTTTTGTAATACTTTTACCCTTAAAATTTTGAACAATCAATAAAACTGTGGCCCGTCGAAGTGCAGGTGACCTCAATTGGTATCATATAGATAAAAACCTGAAACGTACAGTTTTTGATTCCGAATTTCGAAACTTTGTTCGTTTTATACCTTCCGCTAAAAATGTCTACATACTATCCAATAAATAAATCAAATTCCCTTTCGGCATGTATGATTTGTTTATATTTTGTGTTCAAATACAAACTGAGCTAAACTATTAGTTAGTTAGTAGTTTACTTAGATCAACTAGAGCTTTTCCATTACCAATACTGAAGTCTACATCAGGACTCTAAAAAATGTCTATGGCCTTACATTTAATCATTTGCATCCAAGCATTTATAATAACTTCTCAATTGTGAATGCGATCAAGAAAAGTAATTCTGCACTTGATCCGTGTACTAATGTTCTTGTTCCTATTAACTGCAGAGCAAAGTCTGAACTGCCTATATTCTCCAAGTCTCTCCAAGTAATTAGTTCAGAAGCCTGAAATTACTGCAAGCGTTTGACCACATTATATATGTACATGTCTTAACATGTCTTCCCTTAAATCGCTCACGTGCCTCATCCAGTTAAAACACATCTGGCTATTGTTCTGGAAAAGAGAAACGACAAAAGTTCTATCAAAGGATTTAACTTTCCTGTAATTTTTCGCCACAAATGACACTTATACAAACCTGGGCGTCAAAAAGTCACTTTTCCGATGTCGCTACAGTTCACTTGTTTCAAAAAAGTTATGTTCTTGTCATACATGCACACACTCCGACACACACTTCCTACCATTCCCGGAAACCACTCTGCTGTTAATTTCCCTCTGCCTTGCATGTCGGCTTAAATGACGAATTTGAAATGATGTTTGTTCTTCCTCCCTTTATAGCACATGTGACTATTTTTATATGTGTGCCACACTTTAGAACTGTACGCGTAGAGTAAAACATAAAATTAAACACCTCAGAAAAGAAGAGAACAACCAAGAGAACAACCAGTAGCCAGCGAGGTGAAACTTAACTTTAATTCATAAAGAAAGGACCTGTTATGGGTTTTAGTTTCCTGTTAGTCACGTTTGTGCTATTTCGGCAGGTCAAGTTTTTAGTTTTACTATATATAGCGCCCCTCACAGAAAAGTCTTGTCTTTAATGGGACAGGCACCTAAACATAAAAACTTTTCCCATCAAATTGGTACAAATTCAGGACATCTTTTTGAATTGGATTGTTTCCTTCCGTTAACGAAGCACGGTTTTATAGAAAAACGTGAAGTGCCTGCAATATTGTTTTGCAAATGTTTAATTGTATTGAATTGATACGGTTGACCTAGTATAACGGAACGATTACGATGTTGAATTGTTCCCCTGCATTGTGTGTTGTGAGTTAAAATCATTTTTGTGTGAAAATTCCTAAAAAAATAAAAATAATCGAAAAGATACGTTTATTGAGTCAAATTAAATTTATCTTAAATCTCTAATAATAGTTTGGGGGCAACATTCTAAATTTTCAGTAACGATTTACAAATCAAAAGAGGATGTTCATCATTAACCTGTCTTCATTTTCGAACACATTTGATTTTTTTGCCGAATTAGTAATTTAAAACAATTTATCAACTATTTGCCAGAGCGAGAAAGATGTCTTATTTACAGTAAAAATTATCGGAATCAAGCGAGTTTTATAGTGAGGTCAGTAAAAAGAACTGATCTCTTGATTAATAAAGGAATGACTTTCGAGAAAAGGCAGACTCCAACACTCAGCGGTTATTTTCTTGGAAGCACTTCGGTCTATACCTTACAATGGCTATTATGACCCATTTCCCTTTGGCACTTTCGACAAAATAAATACAGCCTTGGCAGGCTCCTAGCTTTGAAAGTTTTGTTATGCCATCGATGAATGCTTTGTATACCTTCGAGAATTTCTACAAAGAAAAGACTGCAATAAGTGCAGGCTTTGTTTAGTTACAGTTTTACTGACCTCTAAATGAGAAAATTTAAGAAAATCCTTGGCAAATGTCTATTCAACGCAAGAAATGGCAGGGAGAGTGAAAAGGAGTTTGTATTAAAACGTTTGTAATCTTCTTTGCCCGAATGCTGAAATGGACGATAAATTCAGCGTAAACTGCTGACTATTAGAGCTCTGAAGCGTTGCACAGGCTACGCCCTTCCTCAACTAGGTACGTCTAAAATAAAATTGTAAAACAAATTATATACAAACGTAATACTTCCGTAATGACTTCGTCTCTGTACCCCTTGAGGTACAGGTTGAGGGTTCCTCTTATCTCAAAACTGGATGCTATGATAGCGTTACTGTCTACTCGTTAGAGGCGGCCACGCCAATCAAGTTCGCGAAACTTTTCTATATTGCTAAAGTGCAGCTGGTCCAGATCATGATTATACTTTCTCCTCATCCACCTTTTACGTGCATGTGTCTTGTAGAATAGGAGTTTTGTCCTTTGAGACAGGAATTCTGATCCTAGATGTTTCCACTTACCGGAGTAGTATTGGTTGTTAAATGTAAATCTATGTCGGATTTTAACTAAGGTATTGCTTGTTCCAGGAAACTGATTCGAAAAACTCCTTAAATATACCCAGACTTTGGATTTCCTTTTTTCTCACATAAATACATATTAATGTGGTATTTACTTACGGTAAAAACTATAAAAACCATAATGTACAAATGTGGATTCTTTCAATTAAACTTCCGCAAAAGAAATGTAAAATATCTCGAGCTACAACGCAAAGGAATTGTGTACATATGTATTTCATGTGAACTCGAAGTCCACTATTATAACTGAGCAAAAAAATTGAAAGAAAAACAGAGTACCGCCATCGGACACATTCAATTCCTCCTTGCCACCCACTTGCTTTCGGATATCTATTCACTGGGATACATTTGTTTATGAGTTTGCCGGCATGCATTTAACCCGAACCTTTCAAAATGCGTCTCGTACCGCCCAGGGACTTTGGGAATAGAAATTTTGCTTCCCAACTGTTGAAGAGGAGGTGCCCATGCGTCAACCACTGATATTCGAAACCATTAAATATGAATTTTCATGCAAGCTGGTCGTTACAAAGCAGTCACATGATTTACAAGTGTTTCCAGTGACCTTGGAGAGGTACTTTTCTTGAGCTGATTGACAGGGGTTAAATACATACCATTAGGGTCCGTTAACCGAGTTATCTATGCTTTGTGTATCGCCTACTCGCACACGCATCCATTCCTGCCACATACTTCACTTCTTCAATTCTTCAGTCATTCCTTTGTATGCGTCATCGAACTGAATGACAACGCGCTCTCACCTGCGCCCTGTACGGCTATCCTATTCGTGTGTATACGTCATTTTGGGGTATGATTACATTACTCCATCCATCATTCGCAAAATGTTTTATGACATTTGCATAACAGCATCTGCGTGATTTTATTGACGCAGTCACTCCGTTCGTAAGCACCGCCAACAACATTCAACATCACCGGAGGATAGCAGGGGTGTTAAATGCTTTCCGTTGATAAAAACTCTCTAAATTTCACCGAAACAAATAATGGAGGTGTTTTTAACTTTTTTTTTTTAATTTTCCTCACTACAAAACTGTTGTTGGTCTCGTTTTTGTTTAACTGTATATTTTCCCGCTTTGTGACTACTTCAGCTAAGTTTTGCCGTCTTTTAATTCTTCAAAGGGTTTCAGAGGTATGAAACTAACAAAAACTGGAACGGAAGCTTGGATTTTTTCCGCGAAAATCATATCACGGGCGTACATGTTGAATGGAAGTTGCTCCAGCGGAAAAGTTTTGTTTCAAAAAGGTGCGGTATTTAATTATCACTTCTAACCCTTTCTGCATAATTTATTATGCAGAATAATTTAATGTGAATCCACACATTTTCGGACGATCTAAATAATGTACACCTATACTCAAGAGATGCAAATATTAAATTGAATTTGCGCTAAACGATTCTTAAGTGAAGCGTAATCTGTACAAGATAGAATTGACTCTCCAAAACGGTGTTAATATTGAATTAATGTGAATTATGTAGTCTTATTGAGATTTTCTGTTCCCGAAGTATTAAAACAAAGAAATTGTGAAAACTTCAAATTTACGATTTTAATATACATGCCAGGGTATTTGGCATCACAAATGGCACTCGTTAACCGATTTCAACCTACCAATGTATGGCAAGTGCTTGCAATCCAAATTGAAATTGCACAGTTGGTTCCTTAACTTTGTGTTGTAAATAGGCGCGTTTTCTTTATCATTTTATACCCATACACATTATGAAGAAAACGCATATCACAGATTGTGGCCGTAAATAATTTGAATGTAATTACGTGCCAAAACAGTTTTCTAATCAGTTCTAAACTTGAACAATATCTGGAAATATATTGATAAATTCAGTTGGAATATTTGAAGACTATTTAAGAAGATGGTGGCAACCACATCGATTTGAAAGGAAAAACAACCAACTTACATATGGGAAAGGGCCTTAGTCGGTAGATGATCCTTAGTCGCTCAGCAAACATCTGCTGCGTAAAGCGATACTGAGAGCTTACACTTAGAGAACGTAGTGTTTTGTGTAACTCTGTGATGGATAAAAAATACATATAAGAGCACTAACATGCTATGGGCTGATTCTACAGCATTCCTCACCAGCATGGAATTCAATAGATGTTTTATAACAAGCGGTCTGTAGTACCTATTTATAACTGATAGTTATCAATTGATAACAAAAGCTCACTTCATTAATTAGACGCTTCGTTTTAATTAGTTACATAAGAATTTTATTTTAAATACTAGAAATATACATTAAAACATAGTCGCTAAGTATAAGATTATTCATTAAAATGAATAGCTCTCGGTGTTCCGAGAAGAACTTACTGAGAGCTTCAGAATCATAACATCATACTTGAGAAGCTCGTGTGGAAATCATAAACCAACACAACACAGTCACAACGTCGACTTCACAGTACATAAAGACAAAAACATAAGTACGAAAGTCAAGCGTTGAGTTCATCTAGACTAAGTCATGTTGACTGAATTGACAAAAACGTCTTACTAATCGAAGTAACAAACTGAGTTCATGCTTAAGGAAAAATCGCTTCTCTTTCGCCTTTTTTAATACCTCCGCAGTTCTATGGGTCACAGCCCCGGTACTGCGCCAGGAAAATCCTCCTTTACCATCTCGTCTGAGTAAGTGGGGTAAACAGGCTGTATCAGATAAGTCAGCAGCGCACACCAATATCGACTTAACTCACGATTTTGGGTACTACACCGTAGCCATCACTAAACTCCACAAGCAGGCCTATGCTCTTTTCGGGGCTCCTGAACTCCCGTAACATCGGAATACAGCCTATGGTCTAGGTCTGGAAACCCCCATTGCACCGGATGGTCTTTGTGTCTATCAATGATTGCGTTGATACGGTTTGAATCATGTGATTCACAAATACAGTCAAATAATGTGAAAAGCCATTGGGGCAATGTAACGCAGAGGACGTTGTCATCATCGGGAGGAGGGCCCCAACCAAACGCGATGTGAGAAACTTGTGCTACCGTAGTTCAGGCCCAGATCTACTCCGGTAACACTAGCCCAAAATAAAGAAGAGCTTTTTATTATTTCATTTACTTATGCAATAACCTTTTAAGATTCTACTAGAAATGTAAACCGATGGAGTTGTGAGTATGTTTATCAGGCTGTCACAAAGAACAAATGGAAGCTTGACAAAAAGTAATCTTCAAAACATTTCTCAGACTGCACAATAAAAAGTTTCCACACAAAGAAGCATTTGTTATTAGTCTGAACTATGTATCACTCATCAAAAGAATGAAATCGCATTACGACTTCGTTTAACCAAATCATTTCAAATCTGTATTCAACCAACCGAATTACTTAGATGTCATCAAAGTTATCTTCCAAAATCCGCCAACTTAAATATACTTCTCACCTTTGAAGAATATGAAACTTTTTCAGTGGACTACAAAACAATGAAGAAAACTTTATATTTTTAAGCCCCTGGACTCACAGAAACCACCTTCAGCATAAAGACTTAAATGTTTGCTTTCAAACCTATTTGTGCAACGTATGCACAGAAGGCCAGTGCATAATGCGCTTTCTGATGCTTACACAAACCAGCCAGCCACCCGTATTTGGGCTGCTTTATGTTTCCCTCCTTCACAACGTTGAAATTCGATGGCAAGAACATTCTTTGTGTTTTGCGGCTCAACTTCAGGAACCTCATAAAGTTTTCAATCTTAGACTTATGCTGTTTAAATAGGGTGTGCTCATCAAAAGTGTGTTTCTCGGTTTTGATTGCAAGTCAATAGACTTTCGGCGGCTGTAGGGCGTGCACTTTTGTGCCATCAGAAGGTTAACTAAAGAGAAATAATAACCGAATGTGAATTCAATTGGGAGTTGCTTTAGTACGGAAAGTGGGACAAGAGAGAAATGAAAGATGACATAGTTAAACCATAACGCAGTTTGTCGATGAATGTGAAAAATATTGTTCAAAGTAACAACAGTGACGCTGTGAAACGCTTTTTGAGTAAAAAACAAATGTTCACTTTAATTTTATTTAAAGCTTACATTTAAATACACAATACATAAAAATGCATGTGTACTGTAAATCCTTTGTAAATGTTTGGTCCATATTTAACTTTATTCAACGTTCGAGTGTTAACATTAAAGTCGGTTCTTTTTAGGTGATCATACAACGGCAAAAACTACACTTGCATTATTTACAATTCCAAATGGTCCGTGAAATAAATCATTTTCCAATCGTGAAAACTGAAAATTTATAAATATATTACACACAGCGTGTGCTTCTTTGTGCCCACGGTTTTTGTGTACATTTGCCTCTTTTGGGTGTGAGGGAGAAAGCATTTCTTTTAGGCTAAAAGCGAAAACAAAAATTAACCTCAAAGCGTAAGAATAACCACAAGGCGAATAAATAACCTTTTAGGAACTTACTTGAACTTATATAAGTCTAGAATAAAATTCGTTCCTACTTTTCCGCCAGTATTCATAGTTCTACAACTTCCAAGCAATTAAAGACATAAATGACATTTTTCAAATCTGGTCGCCGTGGCGTAGTGGTAAGTGCGTCGACCGCCACGCAGAAAGTTTAGGTTCGATTCCCGGACGAGAAAACTGGCATTTTTTTCACGGTCGCACGTCTTTCGAGTTGCTGATAACACTCAAAGAGTATCAATTGTCTATGAAAAAGCTTCTCAAAACCTCGCCGTTCGGAGTCGACAACTCGTGAGAGAAGAGTAGCACGCACAACACGAGCAGTTATTCTAAAAGCTAGGTCCTGGTTCCTTGTGGGCTGTAGTGGCACTCAATTTTTATTATTATGATATTTTTAAATCTGATGCAGATCAGTTAATTATTTAAGACAAACCTCCAACTGGCAGTTAAAAATTTATCAAAAAAGTAGTTGGGTTTTTTTCTATTCATAAAGCACTACTTACTCTTTCACATAAAAACAGTCTTACACCTCAAACCAAAACAGCTTTGGTTTTATTTTGATTGCTTGCTTATGACATATGTTATGTATGTTTACCAAGGTCGTTGAGATGAATTCATGGCATTTGAAAATAAGTTCAAATGTATGTGCAATTTTCATTCAGCTTTGATTCGGTGCCCATAATTGTTCCTATGTATTTTTTTTTTTCATACCCGAGTTTAACATACACACAGCTAATATTATGTTCGTTTTTTTTTCGTTTTTCAATTTAGGTCCTACGGAACGATGACCAAACCACCCTCATCGTTGACGGTGTTTCGCAAAGCCGCTCGTCACGGGGAAAGGAATTTCAATTTGGCAAGTTTGCAACGAATTCTGATGTGTACGTTGGGGGAATGCCAAACTGGTAAGTTTACACATCAGCAAAATTTTAAGTCTGTTAACCATCCAAAAAAAACATAAATCCTCTTAAGTTAATTTTAATAGAACACCATAATACTTGGGACACGCTCATTCACTTGTGCTTGACCATACAGTTTACTATTACCAGAGATGTGCATACATATGTATAAATGCATGAAGTTCTGAAGCTCTGCTCTTTTGTTGAAATTTACTTTTGAATTTTAACTTCACTTAATTTGGTTGCTTTAAAGAAAGGAAAAAAAAGGTTCGTTATTCAGAAAAAAACTTGTAAACCACATTAGTGCGCGAAACTTGTCTTGGAAATATTTTTAAATCTTCTAAGCATCATTTGCTTACTTTCAAATTACACAGCTTTTCAAAACAGTATATTTTTGCTGCATTTGAAACTTTAAGCTTTAAAAACACAGCGTAGTGAGTAAGTTTATTGCCCCAAAAGTTAGTAGTTTTTGAACGTCCGTCTTGCATTTTTTAATACCATTACTTCTTTTGAGCTACACCACTCAAACGCTTCTAATTGTCAATGAAAATTTCTTCAAATGCGACTCTTCGTAGTCGGCAATCAACTATTGGTCTACTTTACTATTTAAAATCAGTAGCTCGAACAACGTGAGTGTTCGCAGAAGAAGCTAGACTAAGCACCATTGTGTGATGTAACGCCATCGATAAAAGAACAGTACCAACGCAAAGCATTTCATGTGCTTGTAAACAGTTTAAACAGTGTAAATGTTTATCACGCCTAAAACTTAAAAGCAAATTCAAATTTTGAACTTACTACAATAATTTATTGCATCTCTCAGTACGTTTATGTACCTATTTCATATTATTATATGACTACCACCACTGACTGCCTCTCTTATTCTTGTCAAGACGAACAACTTCACGCATTTTTAGAAAATAAATTACAATAAATGATCTACAACAGAATAAAATTAAGTCTTTTCAAGGATTGACCTTGACACGTATCACGAAACATTCATTAGCTCAACATATGTAAATCAATAGAACTAATGTTGTTTCCGCTTAATAACTAAGTTAATTCTCTTATTACAGGTATACTTCTAAACTAGCACTTCTCGCTCTTCCCAGTGTTATTTTCGAGCCGAAGTTTCGAGGGTCAATTCGAAACTTAGTCTACGCAGATCAGCCAGGAGTTGTTACGAGACGTCAAGAAATGAAACAACCTCGTGATATTAAGGTAATTACAAATAAAATAATTGCACAAATCCATTATATTGAAATCTTACAAAATATTTTTTATAATCATTAGAGTCTACAGCGAAAAAATTGACTTTCCATCGTGTGAAACAATGATTCATTATTATAATTAAGAATATTTTATTGTCACCCATTTCAGCAATTTAAGTACCATTGTTAAGATTGTAAGACATTTAAGACGGCATGAGTTTAAACTCTCGTTATATTCGAAAATATCTATAATTCTGCTACATACTCGTAAACTAATAAGTTAAAACTCAGTTTTACAGTGAATTGAACCTGAACCTGAACTTTAGTCGGGTAGAGCTGACAATAAATTGTAGGCCCCAACAACAGTGTTTAAGTAGATAGCAACGAAGAATATATTATGTTAAACTAAAACTACTAAAAGGAGTACCCCAAGGTTCGATCTTAGGACCAATTTTATTTAGCATGTATATTAATGAAATTCCAAATGTTGTTACGCATTCAGCGACTCACATTTACGCCGATGACATTCAAATATATAAAAGCTGTCGACTTGGTCTTATTGAAAACTGTGTGGAAAGTATCGATTATGATCTGGATCAAATATATAAATGGTCTCTCAAGAATGATCTGAAGTTAAACCCGGAAAAATGTAAGTGTCTGGTTATTTCGAAAAACGTACTGACCCTCGATTACTTCCCTGCGGTTATGTTAAACAATTCACCCGTTGAATTCGTTAACACATCGAAGAACTCTAAATTGGAAGACCAAATAAACTCTTCCGTGGGAAAAACTTATGGCGTTCTTCGTAGTCTGTGGATATCCCAGCAACATATTCCTCTTAGAACTCGAATGCTACTTGCCAAAACAATAGCAATTCCTGTACTGCTCTATGGCTGTAAATTATTTCTAAATTGCGATGCCAGTAGTTTTAGGAAACTCAAACTTGCTTTCAATAGTATTGTTCGATATGTTTACGGGCTTAGGAAATATGACCATGTTTCACACTTGTCTAAAAACATTCTTAATATGTCTCTTGAAAATTATTTGAAATTCAGAGCTTTATGTTTTCTGTTTAAAATATTGTGACATGGTGCACCAGGCTATCTCTATGAAAAACTTCGATTTCCGGTATCAAACAGGTCAAATTGTTTAATTCTACCAAGGTTTACTTGTTTAACTTCTGAAAGACAATTCTCTATCGCTTCTGTGCGTCTGTGGAACTCTATTCCGCTCTATTTTAAAGACCAAGGCAGCATCGGAAATTTTAAAAGAAACTTAAAGTCATACCTCAGCCAGCAAGAATAAAGATTTCTCTCTACAGCACACATTTTATTTTTATTATTTTTCATTCTCTTTTTTATTAATTTCTGTTTTTTTTTTACTTTCTTATCTTTCTCTATTTAAATAATGTTAATGAATTAATGAATTTAGTTTACTTTCATATCTTTCCTATTTTCCTTTAAAACATATAAAAAACACACTTTTTTACTTTTATTCTGTACATCTGCCACAGATTCAAAAGACATGGCCTTATTGTGGTAGCATATTGTATTATAATAAATAAATAAATAAACTTAAAATATATGTTCAATTTCCTTTACTTCAACATATATTTTAAGTTACTAAACTAAACTGCAGTAAATTTATTCAAAACACGCAGAAAATTAAGTATTTTACACGAATACATTTTTGGAGTGCGACGAGAAACATTAACACGTCTTGTTACACTTTTAAGTTAAGCGTTTGTTTCGATTTCCCCTGAAAGCGGTTCAAAATTTAATCTACGTAAAGCCAAGTATCCAAATATCTGTCTTACTGTGATAAGTTACTATAAATTTCACAAATAAACAAAACGAAAACTCATATAATAATAATAATATACTAATATGCGTATACAACTTCACACTTAAATCAAAATCCGCTGATGATGCGTATTTCCTACATCAATCAAAATCACTTCAACCTAAACAAACAATAACAGGAAAAGTGCATCTCTATCTAATTTTCAAATTACCTTTCCAATTAATTTGCCATTTCCGGGTAGTATCAAATTGACCCAAAGATTATAATCTCCAGCCACAAGGACTAATTGCCTTTCCCCGGTTTGATTATTTTAATTAACGCAAAATGTTAAACAATGGCATGTTTTTTTTTTTTCAAAATGTTGTGGTTAGAACAGCATCGCAAGATATACTTACTTTTAAATAAAGCCTTAAAAATGGTCAAACTAAAAAAACGGAATTGCTAAAGCCGGTCGGCTTCACAAAGCAATGGCTGCGGTTTTACATTTTTTTAATGAGAGAGAAATAACAGAAAAGGAAAGCTTCTTCTTAAAGGGGGAAAGGGTTTTTTTCTCTGTTTTTGGGTCAGCTAAGCCTAAGTAGGAAATAGTACAGTAGAAAAAATCAATAATTGCGTTCACCTGCAATCTTATTAACCCTCTTACAGACTTTCGTTACGAACATCCACCTGCTGTGAAACTTTCACACTACTACTGTGTGAGTGCTCTCGTGTAATTAGCTATGGAGAATAGTTCACATTAACTTAATAGATAGAGCGATGTACAGCTTGATGCATTTCATCAACATAAATAGGTTGAGTTCAATTGCAATTTAAGTTTAAAAGACATTAATAACCAATTAGGAACACGTGTAAGAGAACTTATTCGAATTTGTAAATCGAAAGGATGATGAGCGTTAAATTATGAATTAACGAATCTTCAACCATTTCCGATATGAATTCTGAAAGTTTATGAATTGAAAAGACTTCCTATACGCTGGTATGGAAGTTAATTGAATTGCTGTCGAGTTAATTCACTCGTCCGAAAAGGATTTCACATTTGTATACTGAAATGAAATATCACCCCATTATATCAAGCAGTCAGAAATAATATTGCGTTTGCAAGGAGCCGCACAGCATATCGACTCACACAACACATGCAATCAATAACCAAAATGTCCCATTCCAACACCATTTCTCATAAATCTGTGTCATGAGTATCATTATGAATTTGGCCCCTGCCGCTTTCGGTTAAATGAGGTTGAAAAGATTTCTAATTTGTTGGCTTTCGGTTTTCGCAATTTGCGACAGCAACTATAATAGATAAAAATGTGCGCTGCCTCTAGTCATTTAGCTTCGTAATTACTAAACATACTTAAGTTCTTAGTTATCAGAAGAAAACTAAGAAGTCTATTATTTGTATAGAGGAAACATTGGCAAAATGCAATTATCATATCTCCGCAATAATTGTGCACTATTCATTTCAACAGAAGAAAAAAAACGAAAACCTCACGAGCAATTTAAACATTTGTAAGCAACTTAATTTACATCCTTCCTTAATGCAAAGAATGCTTGCGGCATGAAATTATTATTTTCACATGGTGTATGCATAGCTCAAATTAACAGATCTGTCCTTGAACTAAGAAAACTATAAAAGAATGTTAAAGTTCATTACGATGTAGAATTTTCTATGAAAGTCGTATACATCAACAATGAAAATGTAATTTCAAGATTGAGATTGAGAGTATGTGAACAATTGCAAACAATTATCCTCAGTCATCTGCTATACCTTACGGCTCACTATGCCACTTGCATACATATATATGTATTTTGATCACTACCTTTAGTTGAACTGAGCTGTGAATATTCATTATTCAAAGCTCAGTTCAACTAAAGGTAATTGGTATAATACAAGCGTTCCCATCAAAACGAATTTAAAATGTGCAATAAAATATGGGGTAAAGGAAGTTCATCAGTCCTCGACGAACCAAGTCCTAACGCCTTTGGCTATTGTTCTCTTGCATTAGATGAGTACCTGCAGTTTAACACCGACTCCAAAAGGCGAGTTTGATGATTTTTTTCTAGAGAGTTTATACTCTCTGATCAACTGAAGAGAGGTGAATCTTTGGCATAGAAGTCAACATAAACACTATTACATTGTTTCACCATAGAACACAAAGAATACCACGATATGTAATGTTTACTTATAAACATCACTCGCCGAAGGCCCTATGTTCCATTTCTGGACTGGATATTTTTTCATGGCATCACCTCTTTCAGATTGCTGACGAAACTGGTTCTAATGTGGACCGTGGTGCCATCCAACTAGTTTTATTTAAGTTATTGACATTATGAAAAAGCTGAATACAGCATTTATCGTTTATCGGTAATTAAAAACAATAGTAATTAAAATATAATAAATAAATAACAAACCAAATTAATAACAAAAAAATAATAATTACGTAGCGTATTTATTTTAGCGTATTTAACTTTTTTGACGACACATAGCGGAATTGTTAGGTCGATTGGTTTCAGCTAAGTGACTGGTTAAAAATAATAAAATAAAGTGTACCATAAGGCCATCTCCAGTTCATTTTAAGTAATATATCCGGAATTTTATAGAGACCTAGGCTGTTATTTACTTTGAAGTTTTTTTCTAAGAATTTATTATGTCATTAAATGTTAATTGCAATTCATGTATCATATCAGATATGTATAAATAATTCACCCATATTAGGACTTGAAACAGATACAAACATATCTGCACTTCAATCAAATAGGTAGGGGTAAACTTAATATTAGAAACAGCTTATATACATGAATCCTGCTGAAGCTACGATGAGCATAATTTGAATTCCGAGCTATACTTATTGAGGTAATGCAATTCCAACATTCTTTCACGTTTTCTTTTCTTCATTTCAGTGTGGCGATGGACCATGTGATCACTCTGAATTACCCAGAGAAAAGGTCACGCGGGTACGTAACTATGTATGTATTAAACATGTTATCAGATATTCTTTGCAAATAAAATCGCACTACTGTTGGATAAAATTCACTACTCCTTGCACAAACGCATTTTCATTTTTTTAGATGAGTATGTACTCGTATCTGATTTATTATAAAATCGGATTACTTTCTTTAAAGGTCCTGAACGTCATTTGACAAGCACTTTTCTTGGCTGCACATATATTTTGAAACGTGCATGAAACACCACCTTCAAACAACGCGGCTAAAGCAAAATTGACTTTGATAATTACTATGCATTTGTCCATTAATATTTTGTGTTTGTGAATATGACGCAAAACTCTTATATGAGTGATGAAAAATGTAATCATGATGACGTGATTTTTGTTTTTGTTTCTCAACGTCACCTTATTTTATTTCAGTTCCCAACTGACAATGAAAACGGTCATTTATTGAATGTTTCTCACTTGTTTGGTTACAGTTATGATATTCTCCAGAATATATCTGACATTTGATCCGTCGAGATTGACATTCCACGTCAAAGTATCCTTGACGAGACTGACAAGATAAATTGACTGTCTAAGTAGTTTGAGTCACTGTAACTGTAAGGAAACATGTTTTGGCAATTTCTAATTATTGTCTCATACTCTGCCATTTCCTTCCGATCCAATTTAATTGTGCCATATATATAACTGTTCACTCACAAATAAGCAAACACATTGATAACAATGCATATATTATAAATGTGTTAAGATTAAATGGATTATGTTTTTAAGGGTTTTTTTTTAAGGATTTAAGTGAAAGTCTGTCAATTGTCATTCCCATCATATTATGCACAGATATAATTTCTCCTTCCTTAGCAATGAAGATAAATAAATTATAAATTACTGGCTTACAGCTATTTTATTAACCCACTTTACATTACAATCAAACATATTTTTAAATTTCTCATGTAAAAATAATTTCCTCATTCAAATTATTTTATATGTATGTAAGTACCAAACTGTAGCACATGCGAACATGAATTAATTTCTTAAATGCAAAGAATATTTATTAGAATATTTGTTTACTTAGCTTATTGTACAGTAGAGTATTTTCTTACATTTTTTTTTGCTTTTTTGTTTTGTTTGATGCTCCTTATTGAAAAAATTAAAATTGTATATACTGGAGGCGCATTAATAGAATAATATAACACACCCATAGTATTGTATAACTACAACTAGAAAAATTTTTTTTAACTTAACAAAAAATACAAAACTTCGCAGGATAACAACTATTAACAATCCAAAAACATTGGAACAACATAGAACTAAGTGAACTAACCCCAATGTTTAATGAAACTTTATTTGATTTTTTCCATGATATAGCTCATATCGTTCTGATCCTCCCCCGTGTTGACGACGTATTATGATTTCTTCCTCATGGTAGTAATTTCACCAAACATCTGATTATTATTTTTTGTTCGTCTGTAAGAAGAGGACACCATCTTTTTACACTAAATATTGTATGTTCTTTAAATATTTTATCTTGTGCCATTTGTGAGGTATTTCAGTTTTTTATAGGAACCTTTGAACATTACGGGTGTTAATTAGAATTACCGCCTTTTATGTAATTTTCCTGGTCAAACGCCTAAATTTCATTTAATAACCACATTCATTAAATAAAGAAAACATAATTAATGGACACGGAAAACACTTTAAGTATTAAAAAGGAATGAAATAATATGCCTATGTAAACTAAAACCAAATTTTATTTTTTCTTGAACAAAACAAATTATAAATGTTACTAAAATGTCAATAACAACCAATACTTCATGTTTATTATTAAATTAAATAAATAAATTAATAACAGTTATTATTTTTGTTTTGCTTGTTGTTTTCTGTAGTATATGATGCACATTTATGTTGCATTAAATAAAGTACTTTTTTACACAAGGTAACTTTACTTTTTACAGGGCTTGCGTGGAGGAAACATGACAGACGCCTGTGAACGGCATGATCCATGTCAGCATGGAGGCATATGTATATCAACAGACTCTGGTCCAATCTGTGAATGCAGAAATCTCGAATATGAAGGTCAATACTGTGAAAAAGGTAATTCATATAGAAGTTTGTAGGCGTACAAGCTGCTTGTCAGATAGTTATCAATGCTGCTTCAGTTGATACAAATTTGCTTAACTTAGTCTTAGGATGTCTTTATACTTTTATTTAAGAAAGATCCAGGAGTTAAACGCTCCAAGTATGCCATACTTAAAACTTAATTTATGGCTAATAAGATTTGCTACACAGGTTGTGTTTCGTCATAGCGGCATCCTGATAATTTTCATACGAACGCTCTAAAACTTTGCAAGCAAGAAGGATATCACACATCTATATTTATATTTTTTATTTATTTATATTTTTTTTCAAACTTCGCTTAGTTCAATTCTTATAGTTAACCGCGAGATAACTTAAGGTATGGACATTCAGACCATTTTCGAAAAAAACATTAAACACTTGCTTTGGTATAATTATGAATACTTCTAGCAAGTTTTCGTGTACGAACCTATTGTGAATATAATAATAAACACACCACATCATCCAAAAAGACGATGAGATTTCACAACAATGAGTTCGCATGTTCGCAGTCTTAATGCATCTTATATGCACTCAAGTAGTATCACATCTCATTCGAGGGTGGTATTCATGTTCATTTACCCATTCCTTACCTAAATTGCTCCCGCATTTATTTGCTCCTACATGTGCTCAAAAGCCCTAGCTTATGGAATCAAAATTCCGTCGACGATAGTACAGCAATTTAACAAATACAAAGCAAATCATGAAACACTCGTTCTGCTCTATTCACTTTCACGGATTCTCTTCTCGCATCTCCTCCCCAACAAGAGTCATTTGTTCTTACAGGAAGGATGGTATTATTTATTTCTACACCGAGTTCAGAATAGAAACAAACGCCTATTTTAAATGTCATTAATATGTATCTGGCAGGTTCGAAGCGATCAATTTAGTGATAACCTTTTAGCACTCTCTTAAAATCACATTTTCCTATTTGTCTTTTCCGTTTTTATTTGTTTTGCAAAGAAAAAGCACCTTCTGAAGCGACATTTCGAGGGACCCAGTTTTTGTCATACGATTTGGGGCAGACCGGGGCTGAGCCGATTGTGAGCGCACAGGATGCTATAACTCTATACTTTCGCACACGCCAGCCAAATGGACTACTCTTTTATACAGGTAAGCTTGAAGCGGAACAAAAGAAATTATTTATAGAAGAACAAAGAACTATCAAAGGGGCTACTCACTCATTTACGCTTTGAAAGTGGTATATTATATTTGTATTGTGAATTGAGTCGAGCTTTTTGTGCGCGATGACAATGGGGATCAAAGTAAATGTTATTGGCTTCTGATGCTCACGGACTATTTAATGTATAGTAACACATCCTTCCGCTGCTGTATAACCAAGTAATGAATTTTTACTTAAGAAAATTTAGCAGGAGATTTTAATTCAATTGCGTGACCGTTGGGACCTTAATAAATCTTTTCTTTTAACTTGCTTGAGATAACGAAAGCAGCGTCGGTTTCAATTAAGAATATCATGAACATCTAAAAAAGTACACCATCCGTACGGGAGACGCTTATTTCCTTTTAATTTATGCTACATATAAAATTCTTCAAAACGCAACTAAATAATTTGAGCCGAATTATTGAATCAGATTTTTAATTTTGTCAAATCAATGTATTACCAATCTTGTGATATGGCGGATCATAGTGATATGTTTCCAAAATTTGGCCTGAAGCATGAAAAGAAAATACGTACGCTGAAGAGTCAAGAAGCATTAAATCTCAAGACTACGGATTAGCATAAATATAATCGCCACTGGAGTAAAAGAAAGACCCGTATAGGCCAAAAAACCATAATCTATGTAAAAACAAAAATGTTAAGGAAATAATAATAATAATAATAACTGAGTGGCACTACAGGCCACATGGGACCAGGGCCTAGCTTCTACAACAACTACTCGTGTTGTGCGTGCTACTGTTCTCTCACGAGTAGACGGGACCTACAGTTTTTTTTTGCCGACTTCGAACGGCGAGATTTGAAAAGCTTTTCATAGACAATTGATACTCTTTGAGAGTTGTCAGCAACTCGAAAGAGGTGGTGCCGTGAAAAATACGAAGCGTTCTGTCCGGGTATCGAACCTAGACTTTCTGCGCGGCGGTCGATGCACTAACCACTACGCCACGGCGACCAAAATGTTAAGGAAGGATATGCCGATTTTTTTTGATAATCGATTTTTCGTACTTTTTAATTGGGTTCTTTATATAATCTAAGACATATCGGCTCTTATCCTATCAAAAATACAAAAGGGAGTGCGTAAAGTGCATACAGACAAAAGTATAAAAACATTTAATGATAATAAATAAATAAATTTAGCTCAGAATAGCCTAAAAGAGACCCGGGCTTTTGCGTTTTTTCTCTCCCACATGTAAAGGGGATCTCTTTCCAATTCCTGATAACACCAAAAGAGTTATAATTATCTTTGAAAAGCTGCTCAATTCTCGCCGTTGGGAGTCGGCAAAAAATTATACGTCGTTTCTACTCAAGTGAGAATAAAACGACGCACAGCAGCAGGAGTTGATGCAGAACCTAGTTGTTGTATTAAAGTACATTTATAAGTGATTCATCATTGAATTATTTGTCAGGTCATGGAACAGATTATCTTAACTTAGCACTTCGGGATGGAGGCGTGTCACTCACAATGGGATTGGCAAACGGGAAACAAGAAATGCATATAAAACCCTCGAAAGTTCGTTTTGATGATCATCAATGGCACAAAGTAACTGTTCATCGAAGAATACAAGAGGTGCGTATAAAACGAATCATAAAAATTATTTATTTTCTTCTGTATCTCTTTTTAGATTTCCTCAATCACCAGTTTTTGCAGAGTAAGTTATATTTTTATATTTTTATGAGAAAAAAATATTTTACCGTAGAATAAAATCTACAGTGCATAAAGTCAAAAAGTGACTAGCCGAAGCTTGGGAATCTTCTGAGTTAATTTCTCTGGTATCATTTTAAACGATATGATTTATGAACTGTTAAAGCTGAACAATATTGACAGATGAATCATTTACAAAACCATCACATAAATAAGGCCTCTCTACACGTTAATTTTTATCGTCAATATTGGTTGGGCCAAGCGACATCTTTGCCAAAGGTTCGATCTTCAAGTCCATTCCGAATGTGGTGGCTGTGAATCTAATACCTTAAAACATTGTTGTCTGTATGCTTGACGCGCCCAACGTTTGGAGAAAACGAAATGTTAATTTTTCAAAGATAGGAAAAATCTAAGTTGCTGCTTCGTTTATAATCCAGTTTTTGATGAGATGCACTTAAATTAGCCTCTCTGTTACAAATGATTTCCCTAGCAGTACTTAAAATTGCTTCATCGGTTGCTTCGGATCAATGTTCAAATGTAATTTGTAGAGTTCTCAAGGTTTAGAAAACTCTTTAATTGCCTCAAAGTTGTAGTTAACATTTGTTACAATATCATCTCTGTAGCTTTATATCAATATTATAGAATACGTTAAAACCTTTGACTTTTTCATTGAATTTATAACCCATATAACAATAGCATTTTATTATATAAACAGCTGGTAACTGTTGTTGACGATGTCTACACAGACCATTCACATATCGCGGGTAAATTCACGATGTTGTCCTCATCTCGAGTATATGTTGGTGGAGCTGTCAATCCTAGAGCACTTTTAGGGGCAAGAGTGCATAATAACTTCGTTGGATGCCTACGAAAGGTAAGTGTAGAACAGTCGAACATAACTAAATAACTAGACTTGAATTTCTTAATCTAGGTGGAATTTTCAGCAGACACACTCTGCCTTAGCCTCATCGACTTGGCCAAAAGTGGATCAAAGCTAATTCAAATTGCCGGCAATTTGGAGTATCAATGCCCCATTGGCGACCCACAGGATCCAGTCACGTTCACAACAAGAGAATCACATTTGGTAAGCTAAACGCATTAGTTCGCGTAGATCATATACATAGTTTTTGCAAGGTTATCAACGAATGGTTTGGTTGGAAAAATGGTTGTGTTATGAAAATCATTCAACCTCTGCTCAGACATGTCCTTAATTGCCTCATTTCCTAGCAATGCTGTGACACTGGTTAGCTGATTTGTCTGAATGCAAGTATTTGTGACTAGTATGATATTTTTTCTATACTATTCGTCCGACTTCTCTCAACTTTTCATAAATCTTACCTTAAACCTCCTGCTAAGTATGCTCGAAAAAAGACTGACTTAATGCTTAAAACAGGTTTTACCTCCCTGGGAAACTGGCAAACAAAGTTCGATTTCGTTCAAATTCCGCACGAAAGAGCCTAACGGACTCCTAATACTCACAACAGGATCGCGCCCCCCGAGAGCGAAAAACGTAAGACAATGTAATTTTGAAGTTGAGTCTGATAACTTCTCAAAATGTCCTAGCAGGCGGTTCTCTTTGCGGTTGAATTACTCAACGGCCATATCTATATTCACTTGGACCTTGGATCCGGTGCCGCCAAAGTTCGAGCGTCACGAAGGCGAGTGGATGATGGTGAATGGCATGATTTGATTCTCCGACGAAATGGCAGGGACGCAAAGGTTAGTGTTGACGGAACCTGGAACGAGTTCCGAACCCCAGGTGATGCCACAATACTTGAGCTGGACGGACACATGTATGTTGGTGGAACCGGACCAATTTACAGCACCACTGTGTGGCCATCAGCCATATGGACTGCAACTCTTCGGCAAGGATTTGTGGGATGTCTTCGAGATCTGGTGCTGACTGGTAAACCCATCGACATTGCAGCGTTTGCTAGGCAACAGGACTCAGGTTTGTTATATATGCCACTGAAGTTCATAGTATAAAAATTATTTATCTCACGCAGCTTCAGTTAAACCATCCTGCCACATTCAAGCGAATGTGTGCACTGGAAATCCATGCCAAAATGGCGGAACATGCACCGAGGGATGGAACCGTCCAATTTGCGACTGCTCAGCCACTCTTTACACTGGACCAACATGTGGCAGGGAATCAGCCACATTGGCCTTTAACGGGAGCCAACACATGACAATCTGGTTGGGAAATGGTCAAGGTACAAAGACTCAAACCGAAGAACTAATTCTTCGGTTCAAAACAGCGCGGCCGGTAGGTCTGCTCTTGCTCACAAGCGCTGAGTCTAATTCACCTGACAGATTAGAGATAGCTCTTGTCGCGGGACGAATCCGTGCCAGTGTGCGACTGGGCGAGCGAGAGAAGGTAAATGCAACAAATTGAACTGTATGTCATGATTTTATTTACATTTTGGCATCATCAGAATCTTCTTGCGGGTCAGTCAGTGCTGAATGACAATAACTGGCATACGATTCGTTTCTCGCGAAGAGCATCCAATTTAAGGCTACAAGTTGACGGGGCTCCCCCCGTCAGGGGTATGTTATGTATGTATCAACAGCACTTTTATTTGCCCTAATACGTGTCGTGACGTGTCGTTTTTTTAAGGAAAAAAAAAACTTAAAAATAATCCGAACTACTATCATTTGAATAATAAAATTGAACATAATAACGAAATATCGTGAATTTAATACATACTGCTTTAGAGACTCATTTATTTTGTCAAAATTCAATTCAGAAACTATCGCGGAATAACCACTATGAAATTTAATTTAAAAAAATGTGTTTTGTTCACTGAAATTCCCAAACAAAAATTATTCATTTACATTTATGAAATTTTTAACATCTCTATGTGTGTTAATAAATATCAGCTCTTGTATAAAATTATTTCCAAAAGAACTTTTTTCACTTGGTTGGCTCTTTTGTTCTATTATATTTGTTTCTTTTGACATTTTAGAACTTATTATATGAAATTGATTCAATTAAAATACGAATTTGGATTTTATGCTGAGTTGTTGAATTTATTTTTATTATATGGATTCTTGTAAAATATTTACGACTTTTTGCCCCTCAAAATTCATATCTTTTGTTGGTTACTTTGACCCTAATTGAGATGTAGGTTATTCAGTACATTTTTGAAAAACAGATATTTTTTCATATTATTTTCTCAAAACCATATCTAAATGTCGTGTGTTATCTGTGCGATAATCCTTTAAGTGAATTAGTTTTGTTTTTTTTTTCTTTTGTAACTTTTACTTCTTGAATATTATAAAATTATAATAGAATTTGTATTTATTGTTGAAAAGAATAACAATTATGAACAGACTTTTAGTTGTTGTTCTTGTTTACTTTGCAAAACACAAAATTGATGAACCAAATTATTACAGCAAAATAAATATTGGAATTTTTGACAAACCAGAAATTAATATTTTATCTCCTGTCGGAGAATTTTCATATTTATATGTACCTATTTTACGCGATTATCCTGTTTCCAGTTTTACACTCCATCGGTAGTATGTGTAAAAGTAGTATCGTGTACCGGTTATTTTTGTAGCAAATTGTTTTAGTGTCGATATTTTATAATTAACAGATTAAGCAATCTTTGCTTATCAGCTTAACTCAAGGTTTTGATGTCATTTACAAAAACACATGTCTGTTGAAAGTTTGTAACCCATGTAATTATAATTTAATTTCAAGGGATTCCTAGTTAATTCAGTTGGTTCCAACATTCACTTTTGAATTAATTTTGCTGCTTCAAATATTCACGTAAATTACAACAAAAGCCGCATTTTGTAATTTAAAACTTTAAGAGAAGAGCTCAAAGGGATAGCGAAATGCAATTTATTCTCGGAAAATAGAATGGACATATGTTTTAATACACTACAACCAACAAGGAACCATGGCCTAGCTTCTAATTGTGTTGTGCGTCGTACTGTTCTCTCACGAGTAGAAGGTACCTACAGATTTTTGCCAACTCCAAACGGCAACATTTGGAAAGTTTTTAATAAACAATTGATACTCTTTAAGTGTTGACAGCAACTCGAAAGAGGTGGTGCCGTGAAAAAAATGCGGGGTGTCCCGTCCTTGAATCAAACCTAGACCTTCTGCGTGTGGGTCGACGCACTTACCCACTACGCCACGGCGACCACAAACATCTGTTTAAGAAACTATACAAATAACCGAATACAACCTAAGTTTATATTTGTAAAAATAATTCTAAAAACGTTATTTATTATAATGAAATTATTTAAATATTATAAAATATTTTGACAGTAAGTAAGTGTCTTAAAAATCATTTAATACAAACTTTACTTGGAACTATCATGATTTGAGACACACATATTTGTGTCTTGAGGTCCTATTTTTGAGAATGTAACTTCTATCTGTAACGGTGTCCTTAATACTTATCTTCCCTCCTGAATGATATAAACAAAATATTGATCAACCTCAGTAGACTATAATATTACGAAGTTGGTTAGCGCGCAGCCATTTGCATTCATCCCCTTCATTATTTACTTACAATAAATATTATCGTGCAAAAAAAGGATTTAAAACTTAAAATTTTGCTGTAATAATCAGAGAAAAAAACAATACATTATTTTATATATTTTTATTTCGTTGAAAATCTATTTAACCAAACTTATTAATGCTTTGTATGTAAAAGCTATTTAAAGTAAGCAAATTACTCATATAGTCCTGTAAATTATTTTAAGAAAGTAATATATTATTTATAATACTTCTAAGAAACAATTAATATTTCTGTAATATAATCCTATATTCAGACATCAGTCCCCCTTTTCTTTGGTTATTCTTTGTTTGGTTATTATTGAGTTCATTTCTTTAAAAGGCAATTTTTGTAATACAACTCTACTTGAACACGAGTTTCAAATAAAGAAAATAATAGGTGATTGGAAAACTCTTTGACCGACTGCAACAAGCAACTAAATTATCTTAAACCGGGTGTTATTTGAAAATCGTACGTTCATTAAACTCAATGGTTAATGATAAAACAAAAAATAATACAACAAAAATCGACACGCAAAATTTTTAACATTTTTTTTCAAACTGCGATGCATAAAGCAAGACAAAAAAAATGTTACGAGCGTTAGGGCGCTGTTTTTTTGCACCAAACTGATTGTCTTTATTTGACATTAAGTTGAATATTTCTTATTTCCTTATTATAATTTCCAATTTTTAGAATGTGATTTTTTTGTTTTTTCGTCAAAATACTGTTTGTTAAATGTGAGCCGCATGTATGCAAAAATGTTTTCTTAGATCCATGCATATACATATATAGTGTGGAATGAAATTATGACATTGATTTGAATTTGCATAAATCTGGTTTAGATAAACGAGCTGACGGAGGTTGCATACAAATATTGCAGAGCTTAATTCTAATTTTTCAAAATAAGTTCACAATGTTTGTAGTGTAGACTTGTGAATACTTGGGCTAGTATGTTAATTTTGCGCGTGCCAATGATCCAAGTAGAAAGATTTTCATGCGTTTTCCTTGAATTACTACATTTTGGAGCTTGGCTGAATTTGAGATATGCTGGATTTTGTTCGCATGTTTTATAAGTACTATTGCACAGACACTCCATACCTGTAGTTATATATAGTTTCTTATTATATACTTTATTTTTTCGTAAGCAATCTTTTAAGCACATAAAATATATGTTCATAACCTTTACCACTTCCTTTTGTTTGATTTTTTCTTAATGTCCCTTACGAATATTTACTTTAAGATTCAAATAGAATGAGTGAAAGGTTCTTTCATCTTGTCACCTAACCCAAGCGATTTCTATGATTTTTGTAAACCGGAAATGTTGAAAACGGGACAGTTCTCCCTCAGCTAGATCACTAGTTCCATAATACCTCTCCAAGGGATCGTTATTCTGTTTCTCTTACTGAAATAAAAAGCCAGTCAACATATATACGTCTTCATTTTTACTTTGTGCTACAAACCTAAATGACTGAAACGTCACGCCTTTGGCTTAAAGTTGAAGAAACCTAGTACAGTAAGGTCCTTTTTCATTTACAAAAACACTTAATTTGGGTGATACTCAAATTTATAAAAGAACAAGGCTTTTTCCAACAATACTCGTGTTGTAAGTTATATTAGTCTCCCACGAGTAGAGAGGACCTACAATTTATTATCGACCCTGAGCATTTTCAGTAATTCAGAAGAGATGGTGTCATTAAAAAGTAATATATGTTCTGCCTAAGTAACGAACCTGGAATTCACTTTGCCACTGCACTATGGCGATCACACTTCACTCGTATGCGCCACCTCAATTGAGAAAGGCTTTCTGAAGGGAATTAATTTCATAAAATGGTCTCTCTCAAGTACCACAAGGTCACAAATTGTTGCTTCAATTTAAGGTATCCTTTAGATTAATCTACCAGTTCTTAATAAGCATGCGCTATTTATATAAAACTGGTAAAAGTTTCAAGTTCATCAGTCTCAAGATTCTATACATTTTTGCTTTTATTTATTTGTAAATACATACCCAAATTCTCATTCATATCGTATTGTACCCTACTCTCTCCCATTGTTTTATTGAGATTGAAACCTCGACTCTCAATAACACAATCCACTTTTCCCCCTCCCATATATAATATATTGCAGAGCACATTTTTTAAACTTTCGTTCAAGATAATATGTACATTTTTCTTATTTAATTTATTTTATTTATATTCTTAAAGTCTAAACAGACTTAGCAAAAAAAACAAATCCTTAAAAATACAAAATCTCACTTGTTGTTTACTCATATAAAGTATATAATCTGGTACTGCTTGCCTGAATCTATATTCGTATACATATTTGATTCACTACTAAGTGATGAACTAGTGCATAGAATTGTGGGTATGAGCGGAAGTGATTTATCATTAGCGTTTGTCTTTAGCTGAAACCATCTTGGGACGGCACAGCACAATGGAAATTCGATCAATACACTTGGGTGGACTGTTCCATGCTGAGGAAGAGATACAAATGACATCGACAATGCCGAACTTCATTGGTCAGATGCAAGGATTCGTTTATAATGGACATAGGTAAGATTTGTTTACTAATTTATCATGCGGAAGTCCAAATTTTTTCAGAGGCTAGAAACCTAATTTCGGTTTTGCAAAAGCTATTTATTCCTTTTATATACCAAAGACTTATTGAACTGTAAAAAACACAAAAATATTACAATAGGAAGCACACAATCTTCTCCTTCCTCGGCCCAGAAACGTGCCTCATCAGAAAACACGGTCCCTCGAAAGCAGGCTTCAATTTTGCACACAAAGTTCGATGTGGATCTTCTCCACTTGTCATACCTGAGCTTTATCTATCCTTAATTACCTTAAGGGCGACACGTACGAAGTTTTGTTCAAAACCACCTTTCTTAATGACCGCACATACTCTATTTTCTACCCATGTACCGCAAACAAATGCCTCCTCAACAATTTGTCGTGATCGCCCGCGGATATCAGTAACTGATCTTATTTAGTATTATGTTGAAAAATATGCATAACAGTGTTTCGTGCAAAAGGAAAATCAGAACGATCTGGACAAAGGCATCTAAGGTAGTTTTGTCTCAGGTATTAGATATTTAGTTCGAAATCAAGTTTTTTATTCTCTTTGTGAGATTTAACTACCATCTTGTGTGTTGAAGGAAAACAATTTAATTGACACGAGCTACGCATTATAGATAATCAAATATATAATGTTCTTATTAATTACAGATACATTGACATTGTTAACAATCTTGGTCCGGAACTTTCTGCCCTGCCTACAACAACATTCAAGTTGACAGCGCGTTTTGTCAATTCCCCTCCAGGAAACCCATACCATGCAGCCACCTTCCGCTCAAAACACTCCTACGTTGGACTGCCAATGCTGAAGGCATACGCATCAATTTCAATTGACTTCCGATTCAAGACGGTAGAACCGAATGGACTTCTTCTATACAATGGCGGCAGGCGGAATGATTTTGTCTCCGTCGAACTAGTAAACGGTCACATTCACTATACATTTGATTTAGGTGATGGTCCTATCACAATTCGTGACAAATCCAGAATCCATATGAACGACAATAGATGGCACTCGGTTAGCATACGGCGGCCTGGCCCTAAAACACACACACTAACCGTTGATGACACATTCGAGATTGTCACACTCCCGGGAAGCAGTATGCACCTTGAATTGTCTGGCATTCTCTACATAGGGGGTGTATTTAAGGACATGTACTCGAAATTGCCATCGGCAATATCCTCAAGGTCTGGTTTCGAGGGTTGTTTGTCCTCGTTAGACTTGGGCGACACTTCACCCTCCCTAACAACTGACGCCGTTGTGCCAAGCTCGTTGGTTGTTTCCGGTTGTGAAGGACCGACGAAGTGTAGTCAAAATGCTTGCGCAAATCGTGGTACCTGTGTGCAGCAATGGAACGCGTATGCTTGTGAATGTGACATGACATCGTATACTGGACCCACCTGCTATGATGGTGAGTTTGAGAGAAACACATTGTAAATATCAGACAATGTATACCCCGTGGTTTCATCCTGCAGAGTCAATTGCCTATGAATTCGGTGCCAACAAAGGTATCATTCAATACACATTTCCAGCTGGACTACAGCCCGATACCGAAGAGGATAACATAGCACTTGGTTTTATCACAACCAAATCGGATGCAGTGCTGCTGAGAATAGAAAGTGCTACTACACAAGACTACATGGAACTAGAAATCGTTGAAGGAAACATTTTTATGGTTTACAATATCGGGACCAGGGACTTGCCCCTGGGGGAAATAACGACTAAAGTCAACGACAATAATTACCACGTTGTGCGATTCACTCGCAACGGGGGTAATGCGTCGCTTCAGCTGGATGACTACAATGTGCAGACAGTTCACCCCCAAGGCAAGTGCTGAGATTAAAGCCCTTGTCATGTTTTTCTAAATTCCGTTCGGTTTAAATCTTTATTCCTCACCATAACAGGTCATCAGTCAACAATGTTTAATACCATGGCGAACATTCAAGTCGGAGGAAAATATAGTCGTTCGGGACGATTTCGCATTGAAAGACCATTTGCCGGGGTCATTGCCGGACTATCTATCAACAAACTTCGCATACTGGATCTCGCTGTTGAACGTGACCCGCATATCACAATGCGAGGAGATGTGCAATTGGTAACTGGAGTATTAGATAGAAATGATCTGCAAAGAATGCAGCAGGTTAGGGAGTTTATTCAAACCAAAACAATTCAATTCCAATCAAGGAGGATGAAACCAAAACTGGTCTCCTCCTTTGTTCGTTCGTTCTTCTCTTTTTTATTATTTCGAATCAAGTCGATTTCTAACTCTCAAACAAAAAAAAAACAAAAATTCTCTTAGCATTGTTCTCCAAAATTCTTTTATTCTCATTATTCTATGTATATTTATGTATGTATGCGAAATAACAACTCTTTCAGTTTGCTAATCATTTACATATGTATACTTTGCGTGTTCTGTATGCTGCGCCCATTGTTTTAAATTAATTTTTAATTTTTATATACGATTGAGTTTAAAGTTTTGCGAAAAAGTATGTGGTGGTACCTTCCCTAAGTACTTAAATTGTCATTTGAGTCCCGCGTCCTTTCTCTTTTGCATTAAGCTTATATAAACGTACGAGTCAGTGCATATTGCTGTGTAATGCAATTCGACTGTAGAATAGTAGAATGCTTTCGCTACATACATATTTGCATCTGTGTACACCCATCCTCAGATATTACTTCACCGTTTGTACATAATCGCCCCGAAACTTGAACATTACTTTACTCCTATTTTCAGTATATTATTCGGAATGTTTTTTTTTTTTGTAGAGTTTTTTTTACATAAAGACGATGCTATCTAAGTATATCTTAAATGAAATATATATTTGTGAATGTATGTATTTAACCAAGCAAAAAAGTGAAGTCAGATCGAAAGCTTGTGATAAAAAATGGAATAATTGCATTCGGCTTCGGGTCAAAATTAATATTGACAAACATAAATAAATTGAGAATATCTATATATATATCGTACATAACCTTGAACAAAAACCAGCTGCAATCAGTCAGGTTCATTAACATTAAAAACTCCCCTGACATTTAAGTTCTCGATATAATTTTCTTATTGTTGCTAAACACACAAGTACACAGAATCATAACAACAGTACACACAAACTTTATAGACTTTATATACCTGAAATTGAAATGCTCAAATAATTCAAAATTGTATCGAAAGTAAATTTCCAGAAGTAATTTACTCAACACATGGCAACGATATTCCTTAATTTCTCCAAGAAAACGTATACCACTTTTGTATTGAGGATACAGGATCAGAATTTGTTTTACCTAATGCTGGACAAGTTTGTGAAACAGAAGTGGCCACTCGATCCAACGAATAAAAATTCTTCATATTTTAGGCGTTATCTCGTATTCGCATCCAGATATCATAAGTTATTTAGAAAAGGCTTCTTAAACTCGTACTTAAATGTAGGCATCCTGCAATGGTAAGGGAACCATTACATTAACAGCACAAATATTGAGGGAGAATGCGAGACCGCAAATGGCGAAAATGTTCATGATGATTATTTCTGTGCCTTTTTTCTGACAAAATCATGCTTTAAATGGCTTTAAAATATTTAAAAATTGGGAACCGCAATACCAACACTACGCATAAAACAAAATAACGCAGATATGGAAATTACTTTTCTATCTTCCATGTCTTCCATGCTAGAAAGGTGGCAAATAAAGCCACAAGCGCAATCATCACAATATCACAAGTTGATACCCTTTTCTGAACATATTCTTAAAAATTTAACGGAAATCTTTTGGAAGTACGAAATATTATTGGTTCATGGAAACCTACAAATTTCGAATAAATGAAAATATTCAAATTCTATTATGCCCCGTGATAGAGATGGAACTTCACAGACTCAATAATTTAAAAAGCCATTTACTTGCATTCTATACGGAGACAGAACTTCACAGTCCCGAAATCACCAACGCTTTAGGAGCTTCAAGTCCTTGCAGGGCTTCAGGCACTTTTAGAGTTTCATAGCTTTAAGTATAATAAATATCTATAAATTAATCAGAAATAGATGCATACCTAAAAAGATATTTTACTAATTTTGGACAAGTTTTCAACCACAACAATATTTCTGAATTTTTATACTTTCGAATGTATATATGCTATCGTGAGGGCTTTTATTGAGAACGTTCAATATCCCGAACACTTCACCAATAAACACCAATATTCAGACAGCTACGTTTTAATTGGAATCAATACTTATGAAATTATGAAACGGGGAACGAAGAAAATCATAAACAATCGAAATTCATTCACACATTCACCGAAAAAACAAACACAGAACCTCGCTTAGTTTTTTTTATTTCGAAACTTTAATTTCTTAACTTCATCATGTCAAACTCATTGTATCTCATTGAACAACCTTAGCGTTTTTTCTGTTTATCTTGATCTCACGATTTTCTTTCGAGTATGTTTTGCACCAAATTCTATCTTTCCACATTTTGTTTTTCAATAATCTCATGCCCACACAATTCATTTAATTGCACCTTGCATGCTTTTGGAAACTGTAGGAGCTTCTTTACCTAAACCTCGTATCATTGCAGACACCAGCCAGTGGGTATCCGGGGGCAATGGATGATCTTATATTTTCGGGTGCTGGTTCTGGCTGTAGAGGTGACGATGAGGATGAATGCACACCCCCCTTCGAATCTGGCAGCGGTGACGATTTGATCACACCAGTTTACGTACCACCAACTAAACAACCGACAACTCCACAAAAAGGTGTCATTGATAAGAGTGACACTAGTGTGACAGAAAGAACATGCGATGACGAAGACTGTCTTCACGGATCAGGCGACTATGGAGAGACAACAGAACAATTCACATCAACGACATCTATAAAGGGAACAGGTCTGTTGAAGAAGTTGGTTGAGATAAATTCGAATATATGTGTTGTGATATATGTTTTCAGAATCTATTGTTGATGTTTCAAGTTCAACCACCACCACCACAGGAACCTCGAAAAAACCAGATGCTGTGTTAACTACGGAGCCGCAACATACCACGGTGACTCACAAAGCAGACACTGAAACTACTAGCACCACCCATGACACAACCATCGCTGTTACCACCACTGGAGTTAAGTCCACACCATATCAGACGTCATCAACAGCAATTATGACAACATCTCAAGGTACTACAATTACCACACAGCAGCAGGTACATACGCAGCCTCCTGAGAGGGATACAACTCCAGTCGAAACCATTCATACCGTACCTGATATGCCCGACAAAATTTCAACCACGGAGATCGAAGAAATTCCAGCTCCCGGACCGGAGTTAGAAACACCACCTTACAACTATCAACCAATACCACCGCCACCGCCGCCATATAACAATAACTACAGGCCAAAGAGTAAAAGTGGCCGAATAAACTCGATCGAGGAAGAACGCACTGCCATGATCATTGGAATAGTTGCCGGTATTCTGATAGCAGTTGTCTTAGTTATTCTTCTAGTCCTCTGGCTCAAGTCTAATGGCGACCGCAACTACAAGACGGAAACCGAAAAGGCGGCGGCTTACGGAAGTCACAATGCTAACACCGCACTACTCGGCAATACAAGCACCAATGGGTCCTATCACCAGCAACGGCAACAACACATGACAAACGGCCACAATCTAGGTCATAACGATCGAGGCGGCGGTTCTTACGGAGGCATGGGCAGCAGCGGTGTAAATGGAGGTGGATCTGGCGGCGTTATTAACGGTGGAGATCGTCAACAAACGGCAGGACTAGTTCAGCCAAAGCAAAAAAAACGTGATTCCAAGGATGTCAAGGAGTGGTACGTGTAAAAAGTAGGTGTAGCAATATAAATAAAATAAAAAAATTAATTAGCATAATTAAAAAATGAAACATAATTCCTAGAGTTTGACATTTATCATAGTTGAGCGAAAGAATTTTTAATTAATTTCGATAAAAACAGGAAAAATCAAAAGGATCCCAGAAAGATCCTTGTTCAATAAAAGCAATTCGATTGAACATTTTCTACACAAAAAAAGCTTTAATAACAAAAAAAATCCCCAAGAAATACATAAAAAAAACTGAATTGATGAATTATTGAAATCCGGCTTCAGCTTGTATTAATATTTTATAGTATGTACATTCAAAAGGAAGTTTTAATGATTTTTGATAGGTAAAAATAAGCAAAAAGAGAAACAAATGTATAGACAGAAACAAAAAAAGATTTATTCTTGAATATAAAGGGTTATTAGTTAAAATTTAGAATGTAATAATATACAAATACGTGGTGCTGTAATTTAGTCCCAAAAATCATTTAGTTAATGAAAACCTTACAAAATTTATGTATGTTTGTATTTTTATGATTAGGTTTTATATTTGTCAATATTTCCTTGCACAAGTTACTTTACTTACGATTCATTTTTATAAGGCATATTAAATATGCTTACAAGTCATATTCAATTGCTACCAGCATCAAAGTCAGAAGTTTTCTTGAAAAATTAGCAATGAATTTATCTTAAGTTATCAGTATGATCTATATTGCACTGCACAAAGTCAATGCCGTACCCATTTATGAATAAATTAATTTTCTTAGATTTCAACCACAAATGAAGGAAAGTGCTGTGTTCCATTAAAGATCAGATCACATAGATGCCATGTTTTTGTAGACAAACACATTTAGATTGCAGTTGATGTGACTCAAATTGATCCCATTATCTTTCATCGGAATTACTTCCGAAAATTTTAGGTATGCTACCATATCCTTGGAAAATTTGTCAACAATTTTCGTAGTTTTGCCCTTTTTCGTTTTGTTCGTAACAAGAAGAAATTCTTAGAAAGAATAAACAATGCAAAATCTTAGCGCACTTTTGTCTGTTTTTCATGACCATACGTCTCATTTAATGTTGCAGCTAATATAAGAATTGGAACTCAAGGCACACACACTCGTAAAAAACTGCCATTGTTTTACGATACCAAACAGCACTGAACGCCTAATATATTTGCTAAGTTATATTTTTTTATGTATACTGAAATAGTTAAGTTAAAGCTTTACAAGCGACATCATTTTTAGATACAAAATAACACGTCTATATCACAGAAACGAATCATTTACAAACATAGTAGCTACAAAAAGAAAAGTAGACTTAAATGTAAACATATCATATGAAAAAACCAAATGCAGAAAATTTCAGACTCAACAATTTGCACTTCTTACTATACTCTTGTTAATCAAGGACTATATATTTCAAAAATTTTTTAATTGTTTATAAGTACGACTATTGTACTTGCTAAGGAGACTAATTTTCTTAAACTACTTGTGAAGACTATGTGTATTGAACAATTTAACGAAGACTATCACGTTTCTATGCAAAATTAATATTTCTTTCTCTTCCGTTGTATTTTCATTATTTTAAACAAGGGAAATAAAAAAATTATATAATATATGGATGTCGCTTGGCTATAATTTTATCTTGTAACAAATTCTTTTGTTTTGTTTTTTTTTACTTTATTTTTGGTAGTTGTTTGATTTGTAGATTCTTTGCGCTGTAAATACACAAGATTCCAATTGCATTTAATCATTTTGATTCATATCAAATCATGTAAAATTAATACAAAATTAAATGTAAATATTAGATAACATAGTAAACATATTACTTACTAACATATTATTTACTTTGGAAAATTAAAGGAATTAATATTTTTTGGTAATTGAGTACTATATGGGACTTATTTTTATCAAACGACCGCCGAAAGAAAATGTATTTTCGCCTCAAATGAAAGTCAAAATGTTTCATTTCTTATAACAATTACATTTATTAATCAAATTTTTTAAATTGCAGATATAAATTATGTTATTCTTTATACAAAGTTCGAATGTAGTACTGTACCATAAGGAATTTGAAGTGTTGATGCTACTTTTGTTTGTACATTTCTAAATACATAATAATAACAGGAAATACCATATATTGCAAATCTTTTCTTTCATTTGAGAAAAAATCAAGTTTCTTGAGACGGTCTTTTAATAATTCCCAAATACTAGTCCATTACAAAAATGTTTACATATTTAAAAATAGATTGCTTGCAAATAGGAAAGGAAGTACATGATAGTTTATTAACCTAAAAAGCAATATATTTGTTTAGTTATTTTATATAACAGTTCTACGGATAAATGTTTTAAAATATATTTGTTATGGGAATGTTGGTCGAAAGATTTATTATTTCATACCAAAAACGCATACGTATTCTCTCTTCCTTTAAGCACTCACTTAACAAATCAATAAAGTTTGACAATAAAATAGAAAACACAATTAAAAACAAAAGCCAATAAATAAAGGGCATATATTCGTATGTTAGCGTCAAAAGAAACGCAGCAGTAAATATCCAATGTAGCTCAACTTTATGTTGACAAAACTAGCACGACCTTCATGTCAGCATATAGACACATAAATACATATATATCATATATAGTTCGGTATTTGTAACTTTATTGGCATAATTCAAGACAATGATGGATTCACATAGTAAATTGAAACATGCGGATATACAATATATATAGAGTATGTATAAAGAAAAATTGTGTAAATATAAACAATATCAAAGAAAGACATGCTTGAAGTGATGATGTAGAAAGTATCCTCCTTGGTTTTCACATATTTATTCAACAATGTATTTAGATTTAATGAATTTCTTGCAATATGAAAAAACCGCCTCAACATTTCAGTTTAAACTACAAACTTCATCCCGAATATTTTATCAAAGCAAAACATAGCCGTATTCAGATGCTACCTAAAGCCGATTGAGAATTTAACCAAGACACGGCGTTTAGTCTATTTTAAGTCACTATGGAACCATATACATTTGTATATAGTAAAAAAAAACTTTCAAGAACAGTTTTCTTAATTTGTACAAAGTTTGTTACAGCACCTCAACTTTGTGGCAAAAGATGTAACCCTTTTAAAGACGCACAACAAATTCTACAGTCATGCACAAATGCAAAACACAATTTCTCGCCCGGCTAAACCATCAATTAAAAAAATATTTAAATCAGCCCGTAAATATACCTAAAAACTGAATGCAGAAAGAACAGTATATTCTCCTTAGACTATCGGTAAAAATTTAAGACCAATGTGATTCGTTTCTTCCCAACGCCAATATTTTGAAATCAAATCAAGTTCCTTAAAACTATCAAATTACTATAGTCCCAAAGATAAATTTAAAATGTTTAACTGTGCTTACACATTTCGACACATTTCTTTCATAAATACTTAAAGTGTAATTCGAAAATCCGTCCGCTTATTATGACGTACATTTTTAAATATTAGTATTTAATTATATTTTGTCGCTTTCGAAAAACGTTTTCCCATTCTAAATGTGTTCTTATTTTTATATAGAAAAATTAGAAACTCCAATCAAATAAAATAGTATGACACATTTTATTCCCAAACATTTCTCTTATTTTCTAAAGCTACATAAAACTAAAACACATTAAAAGCTTTAAAGAAAAGCTAAGCACCAAATTATAAGGTTTTATGTCGTGAGAACATCGTTTAAAGAACAATAATCTGTATATTACTTTGTCTACAAATTTTTCAAATAGAAATTATATACTAAGATTATTGATGAAATTTTTCGAGAGTATTTGTTCGAAGGTGTTTTATTTCTCCCTTGCACAAATTCGTTTAAGACCTAATCAATATTTATACAACCTAACGCACTGCTTTTCTACTTATCCAATTGCCCTGTTGATTGACAAAACACCGTTTTTCGAAACACTTAAAACCCATACATCTTATGTAAAGGAAAAGTACTGTTTTCAAAACCAAAAACTAAATTATTTGTTTTTATTATTGTATTATAAATATATAGTATAAAATGTAGATTGAGGGATAAATGTATCTGACGCAATGATCAGGATGTGTAAAGTATAAGAATACAGTAATATGAATGTGTATTACTAGGGATAAGTCTATATATATATATACATATATAAATTAATTGCAGACAAACAAATTTACTATTAATATCGTTGTAGTGTGCTTTTTACTATAATTGCATCAAACATTTAAATTGAAAAGTAACAAGATGCTATATACGAAAAATAAGCAAAGTTATGAGAAAAGATAGTTACATAGATATAAATTTATATATATATATACATATATTTATTTATTTATTTATTATATATATATATTAAAATATATGTAATGAATATATATATATATATATATATATATATATATGTATACATAAATACATAATAAATTCATGTGTGCGACTGACTGTATCAAAGAAAATGAAAATACAAATGATATTTTATACGACTACACCTGCATGTATGACTGTACGTTTACCTAAGCATACAAATATACATGCATATGTTTTCATAGAGAAGTCAAAAAGAAATGAATAGACACAATTGATCTACATGAAAAAAAAACACATAAGCAAACCTATAGACTTATAAGATGTATATTAAAACGAGGAGAAATGGTAAAAAAATGTATAGGAAATAAATTGTTGTTAAGTATTATTTAAGTAACAAAAATATAAACAAAGTAAAACCAAATGAGTATGAATACACAAAATATTATAAAGAAATAATATATATACAAGAAAATTGTTTAAATTATCAAAATGTTATTTGTTAAACTGATTTATTTTATTTATTTAGTTCGATAATGCATATAATTTCAATGTGTTAAACGCCCGAAAACAAAAACAATCCAAAAAATTATTATTCTATATAAATAAGTTATTATTGAAGAGGTTACACAAATATACACATTGTTTGCAATCCTTTTTTATAAGTACGTACATATGTATACTTTGCAGATGTTATATTAAGTGACTGCATATACTTTGAGGACATGTTTAACAAATGAATAATGAATTTAGATGTTATGATGTTTTTTTTTTTAATTCCATTACACAAGAGAAAAATAAAAAAAATCAAATAAACCATAATTAAAATGTTGTTTGTCTTTTAACATCTTCACGTTACGGCGTCAGAATATCATTCAACATTCTCGGTGTGAGATCTTTTCGATGTTACATTTAAAACTCGGAGCATTAACTGTTTGTAGGCAAGATAATAACCCAAATACTTTAAAAAACAAAATATAAAACTTTTACAAGAACCATCGCAGACATCAACACCATAAGTGTGATGAATGGGGTTTCAGAATACACAACTGTTAGACGAACATGAGGACCGAAATACAACTGTCAGACAACATGTTCCACTTAATTTTTGTATGGAGTACCCCAAATTGGTTTATTTGGTTCAGAATTTTACCAAGTAAAGATAATCAGTACTACTTTTACTTAAATCCATATTATTCAATACATCATCATCATTTGTGTTGACCTACATGTTAAACTAAAGGGCAACGTACGCACGAGAGACCTCCAATCCGCTTGATTGTCCGTCATCGGCTCTAACTCAGCAGCTATTCGTAAGCGTTAGCAAGCGAATTTGTGGACTTGATACAACCACTTCCTCCTGGGTCTGTCAAACGGTCGCCAACCTGATGGAACCGCATCTAGGCACTACTCAGAAGTCCTGATGAGGGGGGCAATCCTTACCATGTCGCCACAACATCGAAGTATAGCCCTATCCCTCCGACGAAGAAGATGTTCAACATTGGGTTTCCATTTCACATCACGGAGAAATCCTATCTCAGCTGAGCTAAACACCTTAACCTAAGTTAAAACATATGTCTGTGTACAATTATATCTACTTAACTCTAACTCTATCTTTACTATGTTCGCAACACTATACAAGCACGTGCACCATAGCGTATGTGCTATTAACATAACATATACATTTGAAGCATATACAAATATATATTTATAAATATTCTACTCGACTAGACGTTATTCCTGCAACGATCAAACGCAAATGAGAAAAAGCGGAACGATATGAGATAATCCACTTCCACTAATTCACTTTGTTTTGGACGTTCGGTTGATTCTTGTTCCACCTTTGACCTCCCTCATTAATACTTGTAAGAACAACTTATATGAAATAAACATCATGTTCTGCTAAAAGCACATTTGCGGTAACTGACGCCTTTATGACAAAACTAGAAATTGTAAGCAATGATGGCGAAGCGCCAAATATATATATTTTTTAAGTTAATTGCTAGAGCCGATAAAGTACTGATGTCCGAAAATTGAACTAGCTTTGTATCTGGATCTGCTTCCTGTTAACCCATCATCAAGGAACAGATTTGCTGTCTGAATTTCTTTTATTAAACTAGTCAACACTCAAGACGCTAAAAAAACAACTAAAAATAACCTTTATATTTATAAATATCCTTATTATATATTTTTTTTATTTATTTCCAACTGAAGGTATTGATAAACTCGATTAATTGAAATATCAAAATGTCAAATTGATTTAAGATTCCTCTACACGACATCCCATGTCTCTTACTTTGCATTCTTGGCTTTCTGTTTAGAAGATTAGAACAATTGGCAACTTCATTCTATAACATTTTTTGATCTGTTATAAAAAGAATGAAAGTACATTTTGAGAGGAGTTTGCTCATAGTACATAGATCATGTTCCACGACATCACGACTTCAGCATTCACTATAAAATGTAAATGTACATAAGTGTATCTAAACATGTCTTAGAGTTGCCATCAAACTAAGTTTTCAATTTTTATCCAAGCCATTAACTTTTCACCAATTCTATAGAAATTAGCAAAGGATATCAAGTTCAAAAATTCTAATATTTTTATTTATTCCAAAATACCCAGTACCAGAAGAGTATTCCGCACGATAAAAGTTTTCTTAAAACTGTTATTGCTTAACCATGAAGCAGCAACCCAGACTGTCAAGTGTGTGTTGAATATATAGAACACGTTGTAAGAAAAAGTATGCCAGTCGTCACCTTATAGTCAAGGCGATAGCACGTAAATAGATTGCTCCGAAAAGAAGGTTTTGTATTTATTTTTAATGTTTTTTTTTTATTTTTCTTAAGAACAACATAACCAAAAGCAAGCTATTATAATTGCCTTTTAACGTTGTTACTATCCGTATGTACTTGAATGTATATGTTTATATATATATATATATATATAATTTGCTTCTAACCGGTTCCGTAACGTTCTGCAGCAACACAAGTGCTACCCAGATGGAATAATAATGGAAACAAATAAAACTTGTCAGCAATATTCTTTTGACCAAAATACAAAAAATTAATTTTCAAAATACTAATTTGACTTTTCCCTTTGTATTTTTTTAAAGATAATGCCTTTAAAGCTTTACGGTGTATCCGATGGACCTCCATCATTAGCTGTTCGAATGACTTTCAAGGCGTTGCAAATTCCCTTTGAGCTGATTAATGTTGACTATTGTGCTAGTGAACATATGACTGAGGAATATGCTAAGGTGTCAACCGCCCACTATTTCAATAAATGCGAATAAATTTATATATTTATGTAATCCAAACAGATGAATCCGCAAAAAGAAATTCCCGTTTTGGACGACGATGGATTTTATCTTCAAGAAAGCATTGCAATTATGCAGGTACTTTTTGCATTCGTATTCCACAATCGAATTCAATTGATTTTATATAATTACAGTACTTATGTGACAAATACGCACCAGAGAGTCCTCTTTATCCCAAAGATCCCATAGCTCGTGCAGTAGTAAATCAACGATTGTGTTTTAATATGGGGTTTTACTATAGTAGCATTGGAGCGTATGTGATGGCGCCAATATTTTTTGACTATGAACGATCTGACATGGGCCTAAAGAAAGTCAACAATGCCTTAAAAGTTTTCGAGACCTATTTGGAGCGCTCGAACACGAAATATGCAGCTGGAAATAATCTGACCATTGCTGACTTCCCCCTTATTACTGCTACTCTGTGCCTTGAAGCTATTGAATTTGATATCTCAAAATATCCAATGGTCAACAAATGGTACACGACTTTTAAGAAAGAACATCCTGACCTTTGGGCTATTGGCCAAGGTGGGTTGGATGAAATTGCGCACTTTGAAAAGAATCCTCCAGATCTTTCCACAATGAACCATCCCTTCCATCCTTCAAGGAAAGTTAAGAATTAATTACTTGAGATTTTAATTAAAATTTATGTATTTATATATACATACATATTGTGCAATTAATTACTTAATCCAAATTTATATATTTTGTAAAACGATAATATTTGGTTTTGGAATACAAAATTTTTAACTCAATGTCTTTCACTTTCGTGTTGAGATGACCATGATACGGTATTACCCCTCGCAACTTTTAGAAACATAATATTAAATCCAAAACAGAGACGTTGTTTATCCAACATTAATGTTAACCTCCACATTTAATCAATTATTACTGAAAAACATTTACTGAGAACGTCTAAGTCTAGAGCATCGTTGCATACATATGTTGACCAATAATAGCTTTTATAATTTCAAAGCAGCTGAAACCGAAGTTTAATTTTTTTTCTCGGACGGTTATCAATCGTACACATTAATCTCCAGAGGTAAGTCATCTGGAAAATTTAACAAAACAAAACAACACCACCAGAAAGCTTTGGAATTGCAAATTTGCTATTTCGATCTTCAATGTAAACATAACGTTCTGCACGATGAATTTTCATTGCACTTGCTATGAAAAATTTTTCGTGGAAATATAGGGTAAAAGACTTTCCATTTCAGCGCCCATTATAAAACTACTAGAATATAGCTTGGCAGCACTGTATTGGTCATTTCATGAAATATTTTTTATATCCGGCCACGAATATTCACTCGTTTTTTGACATTTCCTTTTGAATCGGCATTCTCTATGACTTGTTATGTGTCAAGCAGTCAAGTAAGAACACTGGGTGTTTGGTGGGATTAATTTTCTGGAAGGCGGCGATAGAAGTTCAGTAAAATCTAATTTCGATCTCACTACTAAAAGCGCTTATAAATTAAATGCTAAATTTGAATTATAGTCCTACCTAAACTTAGTAAATACAAAGGGAACGATGGTTTTTCACAGCAGAGCGTTTTTAATTGCCTTAGTGTGTTGCCTAATGAAGCTTTCTCAATGCGTGGAATTTACCTTTGAGCTACCAGACAACTCGGAAGAGTGTTTTTATGAAGAAATAAAAAAGAACACTTCTTCATATCTGGAATTTCAAGTAAGTGTACATAATTGTTAACAGAAAAAAGATTTTAAAAGCCATTTCATTACAGGTGTCTGCTGGAGGTCAACTAGATGTTGACGTTCAATTAAAAGATCCCCAAAATCGTGTCATATATGAACAGCAGAGGGCAACGTTTGACAGTCACCAGTTTACCGCCGAGGTACTTTCATAAGGTATTCAGCTTATAGACCTGCATTCTAATTAGAATTGAATTTTAGACAACGGGTATTTACACAGCCTGCTTCAGCAACAAATTTTCGTCGTTTTCACACAAGTTTGTTTACGTGGACTTCCAAGTTGGAGACGAACCAGCATTGCCAGGTATTGATGAGCATGCAACTGTCCTCACACAGATGGAAACGTCCTCACAAAACGTACATAAATCACTTAATGAAATTCTGGATGCTCAGACTCATCACCGACTGCGCGAAGCTCAAGGTAGATATTGTTTACAGAGATATATTTTCGTGGAACTGAACATGTATATATATCTATGTAGGTCGAAAAAGAGCTGAGGAATTGAATGAACGTGTGATGTGGTATTCAAGCCTGGAAACTGCGGCTGTGCTTCTTATTGGTATCGGACAGATTTTAATTCTTCGAAACTTCTTTACAGATCGCAAACCAAGTCAGTCACAGTATAAATATTAGAAAACAAGTGAGGGACCTTAACCATCATATTGTAATAAAGCAAAGATTAGTCACTACGTTATTTGGTAGTAAAGTTGTTTCCTTTTCAAACCATCTATATTGCGCCCGTCCCAAAAATTGTTCAAGTACGCATGTGACAAATCGATGATCCTACTAAAATATATAACAAAAAATACTTTTAACTAAGTTTTGTAAATACAAAGCTAAGTGTGTGTTCATAATTTATTTGAATATTAATTGTATTCTATTGGTCTTTACCAAGTCTAAAGTTTGACAGATCCTTATCTTCAATCAATAAGGGAGATTTTATGAAAGTGTCTAATTTATAAATTAAATTTGTTGGATTAAATTTCGTCGACAAACTTCAGTGAAGTAAAATAATAAATAAACCTTTGATAAGGTAATTTCTTACTTTGAATTTGGTAAGCAATGCTTTATAACTATCTTGTCTTAATGTACTCAGCAAACGTTCATTTTGTGGATACACTTATTCATAACTATAAAAAGTATGTTGTTTCTAATGCGAAAAAAGAAAATAAAACGTACCAAAACATATTTTTAAATTGGCCTTAGATAAAATCAAATGATTACTACTCAAGCTACTTCTGTCACTGAGTTGTGCTAAAAACATCTTCACATTTCTGATTGGAAAATGAAATAAATGTTTTTTTACATATTAATTTCAATAATGATCGCATTTTGCGACGTACTTTAAGAAATTATTTTCCAAAATTAATCTATAAAAATTGTTAAATCACAAACGTTAACTTGGCATCACTTCAATTAAATGTTATCTTTATTTATGAAATCTTGTACATTCTTATTTTCCTTCATTCTCATCAGATTCTCTCATAGTGAAGTTGAAAACTTGCCATATTCGATTTTCCATTACATTTTATTGTTTATACCAGCTAAGCAGTCGACCTGTGACACTTAACAAGAAAGGTTTCTAGCAAACCATTTAAATATGTGTTTATAAGAAATAATTTATCACATTTGTGCGAACACCACTAATCAACAATTGTCGGCGGTAATAACGACTTGATTAAATTTTATTTTAGTCGAAGTATTTCAAAGGCTTTCACTACATTAAAGCAATACCCGCCGCTGCGGCAAGTATCAATTAACTTTCAGTTTTCTTGTGGACAGATGTCAGAATATAAGTGAAAAAGTAAACAACAAAATAAGTAAAAACTTCATCACGCGAAAGAGGAAAACAAGAATCCGTATACTATTTGCGTGAAATTATAATAAATTTGTGAGATTCCTAGACGATATATTAAATTTTGCAATAAAAATCCAATTGTGTCACGAGAATGGATGATGAGTTTGCCCTTTGCTGGAATAACTTTCAAGACAATATTGCAAGTGGATTCCAGAATTTATATGATCGCGGAGATTTGGTTGATGTGACATTAGCCTGTGACGGTAAACTTCTTCATGCGCATAAAATTGTACTGGCAATATGTAGTCCATACTTTCAAGAGATCTTCATATCAAATCCCTGCAAACATCCCATAAGTAAGTTATTTTTGTTTTATTTATGTTAATTTTCTTATTGAATTCATTCTTTAATTTACGGAAATTGATACTGGTGTTATTTTTAAATGGTTAATTTGTAATGAAAACCAATTCATAATTGGACCAGTTAGCCTGGCTTCTAATTGGTATATAACACAATATTCGCTTAGATATCCAACCAACTAAATTCATCGGAAACAGTACAGTCGAAATAATCTGTGGTTCTTTTGTCAGCTTTTCTATAATAATAAACAAACTGTCCACCTTTATTTTGAAATTTTGATCTTTAAATTTCAGCCCAAATCTATCCTAATATCCTAATCGATACAAATTCATAGGAAAAGACTTATCAGAGAATAAATAATGAATTCAGAATCCCAAATATACAAATAAAATCACACTAACGATTATCACAAAAAGCATCAACAGCTTCTGTTGTTGGTATTGGGTCCATGTTATCTAAAAGGTCAATTCATTGGGATGCGATAAAACAGAATCATTTTCCTTTGATCAAGTTAAAGAAGAGTTGGGTTTTATTTATGAATTTACACTGTATGAATCGGTTTTAGTAATAGGACAGCTCTCGCCGCCAGATGGCATTCAATATGCATCTTCGCGATGTGAAAAGATTCTATCAAACAACGTGTATCTAAACAGATAAGATATGCTTTATAATTTCCGACTTATTTTTATTATAATTTGACAGCTTCAATACTATCGCAGATGTTCTCAAAGCATGAATAAAATCATTTGAACGTCCAGTATTTTTTTAATCAACTGTTGTACTCTCTTAAGTGATATCGTAGACGGTCAACAACCATTTGATATATATTGAAGTTAAATTGTCTGCTCTGACACCTGTCTATCGCTTTATCAAACACTGGATTAATATCTCACCAACACGATTGTTAAGTTCATAAAGTGACTACTGACAAAATCTTTGTTAGCATTGTGTCAAAAATATCTTATGTTTCTGAATGAATTCAAGTAGTCTAGTTGTACCGGAAAATACATGCGATACAGGAATTCAATAATTTTTATCAATATTTGCTTTTTCCCATTTATCGTAACATGTCAACTGCATATTTGTTCATAAAAAGTAAATGAAAGAGAGTTACGAGCGATAAAACTGTCCACGATATGGATCGCCAAGTTGACGAGTTATAATAATAAATTTTAATAAAGCAATAAAATACGATTTTCCAGTCTTTCCTGATAACGGTTCAATTGACATCACTTCTTCAGTAGCGTTTTAGATTATTTACTTGTAGCCTTCAGATATAATACAAAAATTAGATATTGCGAGTAGTAAATTCTCAAATGTGTTGTGAATTTATCTACGAAATGATTTTAAGATATGTGATTTAAAATTGAAATTCTAAAAGTTCAGTATTAAGCCTTAACACAAAAGATATATATCTGTCAGCGATGTATATTTATATATTTTTTTCTTTTTTATCAACGAAATATTTTTATCTATAGAGTAGCAAAACGAGCGAGCGTTTAGTGGGGTTTTACATCGATATCATGATTATTATGAGTGAAGTGTATAGGGTTGTTTTTTATATTGTTTCTTTATCTGTATATCGTTAACCGCAATCTTATAATTCTTCGGCTGCAGTAGATCAACCGTATTAATGTTCGAATGTGCTGGCAATACAACATTAGAATGGCCATTATTTCGATGGTGAACTTTGTCTTTAATTTTTTTTATCAATGATCAAGACAAATTTATCGATAATATTTTAAGGATACAAATAAGCAAACTTATTTTTGTAAAATCAAGATACATTTTCAGATTAGATATAAACACTTATGATCATTTAAAGTACATGATATTGCTATGCCAATATAAATGATAAAACATCATTAAAACTTTTTAAGATTTGCTAAGCGATTGGTAACGAACTCTACGTGAAAAAAAATCTCAAAAGCACGATTTCATACTTTGATTAATTTAAAATTATACCTTCGTAGGGTGTTGATAGGAGCCTATACTCTGTATTGGCGTAAGTAGAACACTTTATATAACTGCAAGAAATATTTGCAATTTTACTGCTGATCAAACTCAAACATGTAGCATATTTTATACGAGATGGATAAGTAAAATTCTCCTAGGATGGGCATTAGGTCACAGAAATGTTTTTTATAAGGGAATGTAAGTATGGTACTATTCTTCCGCGAAGATTACACGTGGATGTAAATCACGAGCGGAGAACAACAATAAATGAACAAAATATTGTCGTTTTAGAAAATATGCAGTGTATCATGATGGCTCTGAACCAACTCGTAATTTTAAAAAATCTCACATTAAATCGCGCACAATAGAAAGCAGCAGCAATTAAATGGTCCTTTATTGTTTTCAACAGTATTAGTGAAATGCCGCGAACACTCTACCATTCATCTGAATTTTCCCTTATTTGGCTGACATTTTAGTGCCACTATATAATCCGTCCTGTTCATTTATTCAGAAGCAGAAGTTTCTGTGTTCTATTTTCCAGTATTCATACAACTTTCTTGTTGGCTCACAGTTTGAACGACCTTTAAATTTGGAGGCGCATAATAAATCTATTAAACGCAAACGGACTGGCACTTTAAAAAAACGCAAAATTTATAGCAATATAATATGAAAGCAAATAATTTCGAGATGCTCATATATCTTAATGATTTCCTTAAATTTCATTACACTTTCAATAAAGAAATGTGCATAATAGACCAATTGGGATTTTCATCTATACGTAGGGTGCGAAGCACTTACAACACAAAACGTTGTTTGTGGCCGGAATATTGTTTTTTATTTGTGTGACTCATATATCATTTTTTTTTCACATTATTGCCAGATACACGTATATAATAGGAGAAAATATCAAATTCCCACCGAAGTTTTCTATGACTCAAGCCAAAGTTTCTAAGTCCAGCTTGTTTCTCCCTTTTTACCCCCTCAATTCTGGCTTTCATCTCAGCGGCTATGACTTGATGTCCATATGAAAGAACGCTACATTTTCAGATAACGCTGAAATGAAAATCCGACTCTATTTCAAAACTTCTTTACGCTTCAAAGATAATCGGAAAATTGATTTGGCAAAGGTTAATTGAAAATTGTATTGTTAGCATACAAGGAAAAAATAAATTTTTGTGCGTATGGAAGCCGCAGGAGGACTTGATATTAAATTAAGTAACTAGTACTTACTATTTATTACTATTACTCAAGCAATACGAACTACTTCATTCAAAAGTGGGGATATCTTAAATATGGCTACGGGGATAATATACTACAGAATTTTTCATAGCTTATAAAATCTTTAGACCTAAAATAGAATAATGAAATTATTCGTTATCGATGTGCAAACTTACTTAAAGGCAACATGAAAGAATCGCAAGGACTTTTATCAAGTTTCAAATATTTATGTGCAGCCAACATAGTGTTAAGTCGACAAATTTGTTGTTTTATATATGATTGTTACTTTATGCATTTTTACGGCCAAAAAATGTACGCCGCACACAGGTACTGCAGCAATGTGGTTAGGAATCTCTGCTCTACGTATGTTGGCTTACTTCTTTATACTATGTATTAAATCATTCGATGTATTTCTTCAATAGAATATATTCGTCAAACCTCTTAATAAACAAATTAATTAAGATATAATGTATTTTTATTTAGACTATAATTCTACCTTGTTTCTATTTTTAAACATTTATTTCAAATGCTTGTTATACACCCTACCCTACACTATTATTAACATTTCAGTTCTTAGGAAATCAAATAACTGCCCACAATACATAGCAAATATTTATCTAATTGAGAAGTATTTGCTCGTGGTTTGCTTTTCATATCCCGCTAAAAACTTCTAACACTCACAAATTAAACATTAAGAAATTTTAAATAACAAACCTTCCACCCCACGAACTGTAGCAACTACATGAATATTAAACGAGGCATATATTAATTAAAATTTAGTATGTTACATGTGGTTAATTACACTGCACCAGCTCTGCTAACTAAATTGAAACACCCCTTACAATTTACTCTATTTAAATCTTTACATAGAGAAAGGAAAAGTTCATATCCATTTCCAGTTTCAATAGTAGTTTATAGTAAATTCAATAAAGTATTAAGTATCGTATTAACTCAATGAAATATGTTCTCCTAAAGCTTCCGGCTTGAATATGGAATAAATTTGTTCAGTTTACACCGCCAAAGCTACCGAGGAGCTAGCTTCTTTTGTATATAGTAATATTTAACTTGAAAAATTAAACAAAACACTTACGTACAGGAGCAGAAATAATACATCTAAATCACTGAAGTAGACGGTATGATACACATTAATTACAATGTATATATATACGATATATATCTATATAATATATATATATATATATACGGTATATATCTGGGTTCGATTCCGGACGGGACACCTAGCATTTCTTAACGGCACCACATCTTTCGAGTTGCTGACAACACTCAAAGAGTATTAATTGTCTATGGAAAGCTTCTCAAATCTCGCCGTTCGGAATCGGCAAAAAACTGTAGGTCCCTTCTACTCGTGAAGAACAGTAGCATGGACAACACGAGTAGTTGTTGTAGAAGCTAGGCCCTGGTCCTTTGTGGGCTGAAGTGCCACTCAATTATTATTATTATATAAATTTGTATTTAACAAATGTCTCAAATGAATGTCATATTAATTAAATATTATGATTTATATGTTCATATCAATCATCAATTCCACCAAGTACATGTTATACAATGTATTTTATTTGCACACATTCGTGGCATTCGCAAAAAATTATTAGTGGACACATCAATCCCACTAAAAAAAATCATACCCAATTAACAGAAAAAACAACAAATGCATCAAAGATCAAAAACAGATTATCAAATAAATATGTCTATAATACAAAAATATTTATTTTATAAACTATTACAAGCTAGAAGAAAAATAAAATAAGGCCAAAGGTCAAAGAAAAACATCTCTGATTAAATAGATCATTTCTATGCCACAGATTTCTCTAACACCAGTAGCAACAGAAGCCCAGAAGATAACGTGGAGCAAATATGGAGAATTGCGTTTCGAATTATAAACATTAGAGATTAGAAATATGACTTTATTGATATATAAAATGACGTTGGCTGATCGTAGTTCGAACGTAATCCAATGGGCACCAAGGATCACTGTCGTTATTGGTTGGTTTATCTTTTGATTGCCTATAAAACGTATGCAGTGGTCAATATGGGAGAAAAAATACAAAAATATGGGTCGTACGAAATGCATGCCTCATACAAGTACCTTACTACGCTCTTCCATCATTTTTCAAAGAATCTCCTCAATAGCACTGAATATGTTTGTGTTATAAGTATTTTTTTTTTTTTTTTTTGCGAATGCGTTTATAGATTTATTAAGCTCGAAGCTTTGCAGTATTTGTCCACTGCCATGAAGAAAATATATCGAACAAATGTAATAAAAGGATTTGTGTTATCAGAAATACGTAGCCACCCCCTTAGCCCAGCCCAATTGAGTGTATTACCCAATCAACTTAGGAGGCGATATTCGACGACAAGATATCAAATCATTTATCGAATCATCCAATAGAAGGGTTTTATTAAGCGTAGTGAGAAATCGGGTATAACTTTTCTTGCATTATCGCAGCAGTAGTGTTACGAATAAGAAACTCAAGTTAACACTTGTAGCAAAGCTTAACTTATCAATTTTTTATTTCAAATATTTTTTTCTTTCAATCACGATAATAAGCACAATTCAATTCCATTTGATCCGAGAGACCAGACCATAAATTGGACTTATCACTGCCTCTGTTACACTTCTACCCTTAACCTCATGAACCTTCAAGATAGACAACCCAAGTATGGTAATAGTTAAAACTTCGTGCATCATATACATCGAAAAAGCCGAAACAATTATGATGGCATCCTTATGCCCAGCCACGTCGGTTCATGGCAACAATACTGTTTATAGCATAGAAATTGTCATCAAAATGTGTGATGATGATAAGACATTTTTTACATGCACACATACATTATTTTCCTTTACTCCCGGCTCGTATTTATACGATTTAGGTTAAACAATATTGATAAACTTTAGGGGTCTCTTATTTATTATTGGATGAACACGATCTCAAAGCGAAGCAGAAAATCGCTTAGCTTGTATTGTTTTTCAATGGAACAGTAACAACATGATAAACATGTGTGTTGTACTGAATACAAGGAGCATCTATACATCTGTACGGTTCATCAATCTAATCAGTCTCTCGCGTGTGTCTGAAATAGAAATGAAAGTATTTGTATGATAGAGGATAGACTATTGATCAGTTGTTTTGTTGAAGATGATGTGACGATAATAACTTGGGAGTTTTCGTTTAGGTTTGGGTCATTCGGATTGGACGTATAATATCAAAATGTCATGAATGTTGTCATTAGCTTATCTGCTGTGTACAATAACTCGAAATAAATAAGTACAAAGTGAAACATGATAATAGCAATTCTTCGTAGATGTTCACTTTAACCATGTCAATAAGAATGCTGAGAAATTGAAACGGTCGTTTTAAAGATTATTTAAGAATAGCAAATCTACTTACCACGATCTTTCTCACATAAGATAAGCAAATTTTTTTCAAAGATTTGTAAAACGTATTGGTCACATTCAATCTACATGATCAACTGTAAAGTCTTTGAAGTTTTCAATTTTTAATTATAGCTAAATTAGTTACATTTGAAAGCCTAGGAATGATAGTAAAACGGTTAGCTTCCATGATATGTTTTATTTTCTTGATATTCTTCTGCCTGATATGATATGAATGATATTTCAAGCGACATTTACTTTTTTTGAATTTGCTAATCACAGAAGATAGACAAAATGTTAGTAAGTTACACAAATAATGCACATACAGTGGCTCCAACATCTTTATTATTAACAAAAACAAACACGCTAAGAAAAACTCAACATAGCGGTTAAAAACATGAAAAGAGAAACAGAACTATTTTTTTATTGTGGAACAAATAATCGAACAAAGGACGAAAAATGAAATTAGTACTTTGTGGCATAGCCTTTGGCTTGCAAAACTGCCTGCAATCGTGACGGTATCTACTAATTTTTTGCACGTTTCGGGCTTAAAAGAATGCCAAGCCTATACTAAACCGTCTTTTAACTCTGCCAACGAGTTGAACTATGTTTCATACACTCGCCTACCAAGTTCTTCCCAAAGATGCTCAATAACATTGAGGTCTGGACTCTGTGCAGTTGTCTGTAACAATTTGGGACAGTTGTGGATCAACCAGAGTTTTGCTTCTTCCGAAGTGTGTTTGGGATCATTATCCTGGTAAAACGCAGTCACTTAAAATGCCCAACTTTTCTGCACTTTGCTTCACGTTTCGCTTTAAGATGTTGAGGTAGATAAATTTGTCCATTTTACCGTTTATAAAATGCAAATTGCCTAAATTCCATGTTTGACCGTGGCTTTGGTATTTTTGTGCAAAAAACTCTTCATTTGGTCTCCGCCAGACACACACACACATCCATGCAAACTAAATTTGTTTTCATCAGTGAAAAGAACCTTGAAATTGAACTAAATAAGGGTTAGAAAATTTTTTAAAATATTTAATAAATGATTTACCGTGTTCCAAAAATCATGAGATTTCAAAAAATATTCTTTAGCAAATTTCACTCTTGCACTTTTGTTTTTCTGGCTTATAAAGGGCTTCTTCCTTGCCACTCTTCCATAGTAATTAAATTTGTGTAAGGTATTTCGAACGGTATTTATGCAAACATCTTTTTCAATTCTTTCTTTTAACAATATTTGTAAGTCCTTAGCTGTTTTAAATGGATCTTTCTTTATTTCTTTTAAAATATACCGTTCTTCTCTTTCATTGAGTATTTTGCTTACCTCTAGAAGCCATTTTCAAAAAAAGCAGTTTAAATTACGGAAGTTTATCACGCAATGACAGGATAAAATGAATGTAAAATAAATATCGGCAAGAGGTACATTTTGTGAACGATAACGGTATTTTTAAAAATTGTGATTATTTGTTGCACAATAAAAAATTTAGTTGTTTCTCTTTTCATGTTTTTAACCGCTATGTTGAGTTTTTCTTAGCGTGTTTGCTTTTGTTAATAAAGAAGATGTATCAAAGAATAAAAATATAAAAAAAGTATAGCTCCTTTAACTTGTTTTATTAATTGTATTGCTTGAAAAGTAATGAGAACTTTTGTCCGATTATTCGTTGGAGCCACTGTATGTTTAACCATAATCTTAACCAATTTCAATGCTTCAAATTTCAAATAAGTATTTACAGTAATATTTTTTTATTTTCAGTTATTCTCAAAGATGTGACAGTTGGAGTTATGTGTGAATTGCTACAATTCATGTACCAAGGGGTCGTAAATGTAAAACACACAGAATTGCAAGCATTTATGAAAATAGCCCAGCTATTGCAAATTAAAGGTTTGGCAAGCAATACATCTGGACCCTCAAAATCTCCTAATCAACTGCAAAGCGGAAATCCCAGCCAAAGTACAGCCGCATCATCTGCTGGCGGAAGTGCCACAAATTCAAGTCACAAACATTCAGCGAACAGTGACAGCAATAATGGAAATGATTCCAAGACAATTGCTCCTCCACCATCATCTTCGTCATCAACTTCATCGCCTTCACCCATGCAGTTTTCGCATATAAAAAGCCCTCCAGAAAACTCAAATCCCTTTCAAACTGGTCCGGGTCTGAAACGTCTTCCTGAATACAGCACTGAATCGCTTTCTATATACTCAAGAAACAAATACCGACGGAACACGGATAACAGTGACCACGATATGGGACCAGACTCACTGGACAACGTAAATCAAGAGGACAATTTTCTTTCCACGATACCGCACATTTCAATGGTTGAATCGCGATTTGACATAAACAATGTGAAACGAGAAAATAATGATCACTCCTCAAGTTCAACTTCGTTGCGAAATACTATACCCCCCCATTTTGGATTTGATTACAATTTGTACAAGAATAATCCAGAATATCCTAATGATTTGCACATACCCAATGACTATTCGAAAAGCTTTAGTAACCACATGGATATTCCTCCCAGTAAGTTCTTTAATATTCTCATTTTTTTTTTCTTCATACACCATCAGAGAATGCCACATCATTTGTTATTTTAAACCCACGTCCTGCATGACTTTGGTTCACATATAGTTTTGGTTCATAATTTCTCACGCTTATTAACATCTTTTATTGCTTTCATCATCTTTTTTGTGAAGATTTTTCCGTTTTTTATCTATTTAAATAAATTAAAATTTGAAGACATACATTTGTAAAATATTTCACGATTTCTTGAGATTGAAACTGCTTAAGGATCAGTGTTAGGTGCTCCGCGTATTTTTCTTTCTAGTATATTTCAGGTTTCATATTGTGACAAAATATCTTTTATTACTGCTCAGTAGACCTATGCTTTATTAAATCCCTTTATTTTCTAAAGTAGCACAATAACACATGTATATCGAAAATCCAAGTCATTCATTTGCTCCAAGAACAAAAGCAAAAAGGATATTGTATTGACTGTATGTTAATTGTACTTCGATATTTTCGCAATTTATTTCTGAACAACTTCTTGGTTATAACTCGTTGGTAATGTATCCTTAATACGGTTCAAAGTTGCGGTTGTGTAGCTTCTATACCCAACATGGAGGATTTAGGTTCTTGTAGTGCGCAAAAGTTCTAAGGGATATTTCGTTAAGTTGAGCGATTTGTTTTAATTAATACTAACTAATGTCCATCGCAAATCTACGAAAAACAATGGTTTTTTGTTCTGCGAATCTATCGAATATAGAACAAAACAAAAAATACTTATTCTCTGTTACATCCGACAATAACTTGCTATTACAACATTTCATGTTTTGGCGTTTCACGCAAAATGTTAAATAATAATTACAATTGAAAAAGATTTGAGGAACTTTTTCATAGACAATTGGTACTTTTCTTGTGTTGTCAGCAACTCGAAAGGTTGAGCCGTGAAAAACTAGAGGTGTTCCGTCCGGGAATCGAACCTTTACCTTCGGCTTGTGGGTCGACGCACTTACCCACTACGTCGCGCCACCACAACGCAACATGTAAAAGGTTGAAAATCACACTGTCATGTCCTTTGAGACGTCTAAATGCATTATTATAATAATAACTTTAAATTACTATAAAAAATTCAATTACATATTTTCAATATTCTTTGCTTATAAAAATTCCAGTGTCTAAAAAAGGAAATCATTTTGACGCCTCAAAATGTGAGTGGCTTTGGCTTTGTTTTCCATTCAGCGCTATTTCCTACATACTTTTGGCATTGAACATAGGAATTAAATTGTAATAAAAGCACCCTTAGGCTCAAGAAAACTACCGTCACTACGCATACACTCACTAATGTGTGTGTATGATATTATATTATCCCGTTAAACATCCATAAGAAGTTGGTCCAGTTTTTCGAGGAATTGTGTTAAGACTTCTTCCAAAGTGCCTGTGCTTCTTTCTATTAGAGGCCTACCATATGAATTCGAAATAGCAGAAGTATTAAGTTTTTATAAATGTACGATCGATATTTTCAGGTGGTGTTTTTTATCATATTTTTATTTTCCTTCCTTCCTTTTTCCTTAAGTTTTTCTTGGTGTATACCATTTTGACTTCTAATTCGATCCATGTGCTATTGTTTTCTTATTATTATTTTATATTATTTATTGTTTCAAACGCGCACAAAATTTGACTTTTTCTGTGCACAGAGCTAATTAAGTTAAATCTACTTTTGTAAATAACTGCTTCTTATCTTTACTTTAAAAACAAATCGATTTAACATCACGATCAATTCATTATTCTATATACACCTATGTTATGTTTTAATATCAAACTTGAAGGACTATGATTTTATTAATATACAAATTAGGCGGCGGAAATGTAACAATGCTATCATCAACATCATTGTTACATGCGAACTGTGTCTTTAATCGCAACAATACTGTGGCAACTCAGCAAGGTATGAAGACTTACTGGCTTTGCAAATCCTACCGTATCAGTATGTGCAGAGCGAGATGCATTACACATCAAGGACGAGTGATATCTGCCACAGGAGTACATAATCACCCGCCACATATGCGAAACGTTGGAGGAGGGTTGGAAATGATGCCCCCTCAGCAGAATAACCCGAGTTTAATGGTACCCAATAGTGCTGGCAATTTGATGCAGATCCCAACATCGAACACAAATTTGAATAGTACTCTATCAAATATACGTATACCACAAGGTGCAACTAATTTGTCCCAACATAATCTAGCCGTTATGAACCATCAGCAGCAGCAATCAGCACAACCACCACCTCCACATCATCATCACCTTACACAGGGTCTACCTTCAAACTCTTCGCATCACCAAATACACCAAAATGTACCTAGTCATCACCACCATCCTTCCCAACAGGTATCATCGCACACGCAAAGCTCTGTTATTCAAAATATGATGCATAACGTGAATCTCATGCATTTGTCAAATATGGCTCCAATGTTAAACACGTTGCCCTCTCAGCACTCTCCGCAAATTAATGCCTTGCACTCTCAGCAACAACAGCCGCATCATCACCAAATTCCGCAACCTCCCTCTAGTTTGGAAATCACACCGATTCTCACGGAAAGTCCTTGCATCAATAGTCCATCAAATCGCAGCAGCCATCCGTCCCAAGGAGAAAATCTTGACTCACCTATGCATTCTTCGACTGCTCCTAATGCGTCCAGCACTGGTGCCTTGGAATCACCTTCACAAGGAAGTGAGGGCAACGCATCGTCACATGTTCCTGATGGAACACCATCTCTTGTTCCGAACCCATCGGGGTCACCGGATGACATGAGTAACAACTGTCAGGACTCTCACACTTCTTCCCAACACTCGCATATTATTAGTTCCATAACTATATCGCCTGGGAATACACACAACTTTAAAATTGAAAACATGTAACCAGAGTACATGGATGCTTTTGAACTACTGCATAAAAATCAGTTCTCTACTTCGCGAAATTCTGAAGTTTGATTAGACTTATAGAAGAAACATGTGCAATATTTGTATTAAAATTTATTTAAAAAATATAAACACTACGTATGTAACGTTTAAATGTTCCAGACAAGAACGCAAGGCAAAGTTTTTGTTCAAATATTAATTGTAGCCAGTAAATATGTGAATATAAAATGTTGATTACTTTAATGTGCTAAAGGCGAAGTATTCATTGAGTACCATCTGGTAATTTCTTATAAACCTCGAAAAATTCAAAATTAATTTAAATCCCTTGATTTATCATCTATGTCAGGCATATTTCACACATGCACGTATAAAAATACTCCTATGTACATAGTGATAGATTTGTATTGATTTGATTCTTAAACTCGACTGACTTTGCAATATGCTTTTCGATCCTATATATTTGTAAACGTCTCATAGAATCATAACCGATAGATGAAGAGTATTTGAAATCATATAAAATCATTTCCATTTTTGTTCATACTGGCAATTAGGAAAACTAAGTACATAACAAATTACAAGCGTCAAGCAAGACAAGACTAAAAACTGTGTAAAATTTTGTAAATAAGAAAGAAATGTTTTCTACATATAAGATATAAATAAAATATTTTGAGAAAAAGTGTGGTCTGTACTTAGAATATGCATTCTTTAGGTTCTTTTAGATTTGTTATTTTATTTTTAGTTAATACTATATAGGTTCTTTCGAGGCGAATGTATCAAAAAAAACTTGAAAAAACGTAATAAAACCAGAAACGTAAACAGTAAAGTGACTTTGGAAACATTCCGAATTTATTTGGGTTGAAAATTCAAAACTGCATGTTCAATCATGATCACCTTATCAAACTGCATGAATAATTTTTTAGGATATCAACAAGAAAACATATGATAGAAGTGAAGTAAGTTGTAGATGTTGGTCTTATGTTATATCACTAAAATACTAATTGGGATTTTTAAAAAAATATTAATTATTAATTGAAAACAAATTAAGTGTTGGAAATTTTAACAAAACTAACACATGCATTGTTTAGTGGTTATAGCCATTGTAACTATAAAGCTTTAACACGGAGGTGGAGAAGAAGTTAATTAATTATAGTCGTCGATATATTAGATGCAGTAAAACAAATCGTTTGTTTTTGCACGAATTTTAAGGCTGTTTGCATGTTTTGACGACATTTTGATGGTAATGCTGCTATCCCTCATGGTTCCTATTGGTGCATCATTTGAGGTTCAATTGTTGACACTACATGTCCGAATTCGATTTTTTTTGTTTTTGAGCTTGATCTTAATAAGTGATTCACCCAGTTTTTGCTATCCTTCGGCTCCGATGTTGTTTGTTTGATATGTTTTTTTTTTACTTTAACCGTGTAGTACGTTGTATCTGTGGTTGGTGACCACGGAAATAAACTACGCTCTAATGACTTCTGCAGAGCCGTATATATCTGTTTATCAGCTGCCTGATACCAGCATACCTCAGGAGAAAACACTTAGGAAACTCTTTCCAAAACGGGCTGTACAACGCTGTACTACATCAGGAATTAACTCTAGCAAGAATCTATTTATCATCCTTGTAGAGTCTAAGTGGTTCGCCAAATGCCATGGCCTGCGTTGGCAGAATAATGACTGCTAAACAACGTTTACCTTCCCAACAGAAAGCAATTTCTTTAATTTTTCGTTGAACAATTTCTATTACTGAATACTTTCGCTATTAAAACTACTTAAGAAAAGTTTTGTAGTAATAAAGCGCCATGCGTTTCGTACGATATTTTCTTGCTTGGAATCCATATACAGGGGCTTTTTAATATTGTTAGATGCTTTGGATAATTTCTGAGCAAGGTAGCTCCTATAAATTTTTGCAATACTGTGTGTACACACACCCACACAATATCCGTTCAATGATCACTTATTTACAGTGTGTGTAATAATAGTATTCAGTAAATAATTTATTTAATTATTTTTTATTTAGCATTTTAATACTACTGAAAAAACACGTAAACATTTCGCTTTGTAAAACAGTGGGTTGCAGGTTTCGAGATTACTTAAGTTCGTAATTCACATTAAAAACCACCCTGCTAGATTATAGACATATGGCTTTAAATAAAACGACTTCCTTAATTTCCCAATAATATTCTCAGTTAATTATTATGAAAATAAATTTTCAAAAATGCACGGTAAGTACATGAAGTAAGATAACTACAACATGAATCTTATAGTAAGCATATAGGCATAAAAACACATCATTTAGTGACATTCACATACCAACGTATATGTTCCTCATTTCGGGATAGTCATCATGTATCCATCAATTTTATAAAAACACATATTGAATGAAAAAACTCCTGTCAACACTTCTTTTTTAAATCTAACTTATACAATTATAGTAGCACCAGGTGAACGTTGGTTTCATGGTAAACTAGAATTTATGCTAAGCCAACGCGGTAAACCCCTCTTAGTGCACGACGGCCATACCTTTGGCATACAATATGTAAGAAAAGACAAAAAGTACTGGCAGTGCAATTTATCGCGAAAATTCAATTGCAAAGCTCGTGTGACAACGACTGAAACCGGAGAAATTATTGTTACAAACAACGAGCACTGTCACACAGAAATTCGTCAGCATCTACGAAAGGACTATCAACGTAACAAAGTAATGATGAATGCACTCATAAATCTTAGTACAAGTCACCTATCAGAACTCCGTCGTCAGCAGAGTTGCAACAACAACAACTTTGGCAACATAAATAGTCTCAGTACATCTTCGAACAGCAGATTGGAGAAGGACTTTCGATCGTTCCCTGAAGTTGGACTAGAGCCGATTGCAGCAATCAGTGGAGATGGAAAAGTCTCACCGACGCCAAGTACGGAAAAAGTTGTCAACAATAGCAGCACAAAAAAATCGGATAACGTATCAAACGACGCCAGTTGGAAGGGTAATAAAAATGAAGCTTAAAACATGATTTCTATAAATATTCCAATACATTCATATGCTATAAAAATATATCGTTAAATTGGATTTACTCAAAGTACAAATTTTAATTTAAAGTCCACCAATAATACTCGTTACTTTGTCAAAAGGAATACAGTTTCTAAGCCGGTAAATTTTGATTGAACATATTTTATTTGAAGTAAGTGTAAGTTTAAAAAAAAAAACTGAAAATGATTATATGTATATTTTGTTTGTTAATAATTTGTTGGTACTCGTCTTAGAAAGTAAGACAGAGGAAAGTTATATCAATTTGAATGGTTTTTTGAGTGTCTTTTATACATTTGTTTAGTTGTTGTTTTTATGTAGATGGATATTTTAAAGAGCAAAGTTGTTCGTTTTCTTTTTATAAGAAATAAATATATGACAAATTATGGGTATATTAAAATGTTAATTTTTTATTTTTTGAAACGCAACTATTTGCATCAAAATTGGAGACACAATCTCCTGCGTCTCTGGTCTGTTCATTGGTAGCGTGCTAGATAATATCTACGTAAGTTCCAGGTACATAATGCAGGAACATAATACAATAAGCCATTTTACCATAAACTTATTACCCACATGAATTGGACAACTCAATTATTGATAACATTAGATAACAAGAGTGAGGCAAAAATGCTTGAAAGTTAAAAGTAAAAAGTGAGTTGTAGAAAGAGATTTACAGTCCGAAGCATGTGAGGAATCTTTGTGCATTTGGGAGAGCTTGGATAGTTCATGTTCTTTTCTAACACACCACGGCAAAATACTGAATTGATCTACTTGTCAGACTTTTTCGTAGGAGGTGAGTCACAAAATTGATGGCCTTTTTTATATACATACATATTTGCCACAACGACAAGTTATTCCGCATAAAACTGACAGTAAGATCTATGAACAACTTTTTTTGGTTGATTTTGATTCTGTGATACATTTAAGGGCAAAAGACCGACAAATGATGCACGAAGTACGCCACGTTAACGTACTATTTGCCTACCATGAATTGCCATATTTTATTTGCATTTATACACATATGCCTTTGACTTTAAAAAGGAACAAGCATTAAAGAGTAAATAATACTGACCCCTGGCGAAAAGGTTTGTCAAAACTACTCAAAAATAGTACTGCAGCCGACCACATTTATAGATGAAAATAACAAATTGTAGAAAAACGAGCCAACAGTCAGTAACCGCCTTTGTCTTAAGGTGACAGAGAATGCTTTGGAAAGACATTTTTGGCCAATCCGGCAGCCAGGCTGATTCCGCCGTGATCACACAAATGTGGGCAAATTTTGTTTGCATACACTAAAAATAACTATTTCTCGCCAAAGAGAGTAAAAAAGAGTGATTTTAGGAAACTTTTCCACCTTTTTAAGGTGAATGTTTTTAAGTGTTTTGTTGAATCTACATTAAAAGTTTAAGAATCCTTACATACACATCAAACCAAATACAAACTGAAAAATGTTTTTATTTATCAATGCAAACTATTATTACAAAATATTCAATTAAGCATATAAAAACTTTGCGGACAACGTCTAAATATTGATCACCCTACTCAACTTCTGTATACGATTAAGAAGTAAGTCTCCTTGCTTAATGGTTGCCTGATACTGCCAATTTTTATTATCCGGCCTATTGGTTTCCACAATTCCACCGACTCGATCGACTTTGCAATGTAGGCGGCCAGCCGCTATGAAACGTGATAGCTCTTGGTCTATATAATTCACATCTACGCCAAAAGCATCTGCCATATACTGTAATGTAAGAGAACGATATGATTCTAAAAGCTGAGTGTAGGCCAAGATGCGCATTTCGCGAACGTAGAAACGATAGTGGGGATGCGCTAAGTAATCGTTCCGTAAAATTAGTTCAACTTTTGCCAAATGTTGAAAGAACTCTGCATAGTGACAGTTATACAGCGAGAATAGGTAGGTCTTAACATCTGGAAGTCCATGCAAGACTTCTTGTATTTCGGCGCCCTTCACAACTTTATCCCTCAATTCGTTTCTGGGCAAACTTATCATTGATACATATACGGTGTAACGCACAAATGTTGGGTAATCCATCAGCTCGTAAGAAGTAAATGTGCTGACTGTATCCAAGAAGAATGAAGCTGCGGCCTTAAAGTCGCGAATTGCTACTGAATAAATGCCTTGGTATACCTACACAAAAAAACAAATAAAAATTATCAGGTATTTTACAGTACAGTGAAATTACGAAATACAAACTTTTAGACGGTTCCTGCGATCCCAATCGCCACCTTCTTCAATTAAATATTTTGCTTTGTCGATATTTCGAGTAATAAGGTCATGGTCCAAGTAAAAGAGACCTAAACGAATTAGATGGAAAACAATGTCCAAGCGATGACCAAGTGAAACGGTTTTCTCATAAGTTTTTCGAAATGCTGACTCTGCAGCCGCTTTGTCCCCAATTCGGCACAAGAACTCTGATTTCTTCAGATTTGCTTCTCGGACTTCCATTTCACCCAGATTTTTCTCCGCATCTTCAATGGCAGCATCTAGTTTCTCCAACTCAACCTTATTGTTTTCTTTCATCCGTGCCAGCAATTCTTTGTCCACAGGCCAATTGAGTTCGGCGCAAACAATTTCATACCAAGGGGCCATATTATCGGCCTTAATAGCATCAAGAAGTTTTGTCTTTATAGAGGCATCACCCTGATGTTCACTGAGCGATAATAAAAATTTATATTGCGCCAAATCCAAGTTAGGGTTCTTTTCCAATCCTTGTTCTTCCAAATTTTCGATAGGCATTTTGAATCTTGTTAAAAAATAGTTTTTAAATCAGAGACAAAGCACGGATGTTCCAGTAACTAAATAGATTTTTTTTTGACAGCACAGTGATGACGGTAAATTCCGCAAATTCATGAAAAGACTGAAGTTATATGCATTCGAAATGAAACTTCTTAGATGGATACATCCAAGCCTTAATGATCGTTTGGAAGTACTTATGAAAAATAGCATTACTTATATCTGCAATTGTTATATGCTGATATGCATAAGATAACGAAGAGCACATAAGAGAGTCATCAATTTTCCCAATACGACAGGGGTAAGTCAGATGAAATTCGTGCAAATTTAGAAGAAAATTCTTGTACGGGAACAATATTAGGGTGATTTTGCAGTAAGAAAATTTAAAAGTCTAACAGATGTATTGCTAAGATATATGTATACAATCAAACATGTAGCATAATTAATAAAGTAACAATTCGCTCTGGATTGGTTGGCAAAATTGTTGGTAACCATTCACCGAAAGCCTTAGGATTCTGTAATATTTTTTTAAAGTAATGGCATTTTGCTAGCTTTTATGCTATTTTCACAGTTTTGACCCTATTTAATTATATTCCCTAAAATGAGATTTTCGGAATGTAATAGAATCAACAGATATATATTAAGAGTTCTTGGGATGCAGCCTTTTGCGTTTATTAATCAAGACTTAACTGTCTAAGTGTCAGTTGTCACTTTGGAGCCTTTAAAAAGGGTGTCGGATCGATAAGCTAATTGGAAGAAAGAAAAGTTTCAATTGAACCGACAGTTTTGTGAAAAATTTAGAAAATATTACGAAAATGATTGGCGGATTGTTTGTTTACAATCACAAGGGTGAGGTGCTTATTTCCCGAGTGTATCGTGATGATATTGGTCGAAATGCAGTCGATGCCTTTCGAGTCAACGTCATCCATGCTAGACAACAAGTGCGCTCCCCAGTAACAAATATTGCTAGAACTAGCTTCTTTCACATTAAGGTAGGCGTATATCATGGAAATTATGAATTTCTTTTCAATAGCTCAAACTATCTATCAACAGCGAGCAAACATTTGGCTGGCCGCAGTTACCAAACAAAATGTAAATGCAGCAATGGTCTTTGAGTTTCTCTTAAAAATAATCGAAGTAATGCAATCATACTTCGGGAAAATATCAGAGGAAAATATCAAGAACAATTTTGTGCTTATTTATGAATTGTTGGATGAAATTCTTGATTTTGGCTATCCCCAAAATACCGATACTGGCGTTCTTAAGACGTTCATAACCCAGCAAGGCATTAAATCTGCAACTAAAGAGGAACAAATGCAAATTACTTCTCAAGTAAGTTTAACATGTATAAATCTGTAGTTCCACGTAATACTGTATTGAATTGTACGTTGTAAAGGTAACTGGACAGATTGGGTGGCGCCGTGAAGGCATCAAGTATCGTCGAAATGAATTATTTTTGGATGTCCTGGAATACGTTAATCTCCTAATGAGTCCTCAAGGTCAAGTTTTATCAGCACACGTTGCAGGAAAAGTGGTTATGAAGTCTTATCTATCCGGTATGTTAAAAGCAAGCGCAAAGACATTGCCCCTCTTTTTCTGTTTGTTTGATCTTTACATGCATGATGACTAATCCGTCACAAAAAGCGAAATAATTTGTTTTTTGTCCACTTTAAGGTATGCCTGAATGTAAGTTTGGTATTAACGATAAAATCGTTATGGAATCCAAAGGGCGGGGTTTGTCGGGCAACAACGAAGCAGAAACATCCAGATCCGGGAAGCCTGTAGTGGTAATTGATGATTGCCAGTTTCACCAATGCGTAAAGCTAAGCAAATTCGAGACAGAGCACTCAATCAGTTTCATTCCACCAGATGGCGAGTTCGAATTGATGAGGTATCGAACAACAAAAGACATTTCATTGCCATTCCGAGTAATTCCATTAGTGCGTGAGGTAGGACGCACCAAAATGGAAGTTAAAGTAGTTCTTAAATCGAATTTTAAGCCATCTTTGCTTGGTCAAAAGATAGAAGTAAAAATCCCAACACCTCTTAACACTTCCGGGGTTCAACTAATTTGTCTCAAAGGAAAAGCTAAGTACAAGGCATCTGAAAACGCCATAGTTTGGAAAATAAAACGCATGGCCGGTATGAAAGAGACACAGTTGTCTGCCGAAATCGAACTTCTCGAAACGGACACCAAGAAGAAGTGGACTCGTCCACCAATTTCTATGAACTTTGAAGTTCCGTTCGCGCCGTCCGGTTTTAAGGTGCGATATCTTAAGGTGTTTGAGCCGAAGCTAAACTATTCAGATCATGACGTTGTTAAATGGGTACGCTACATTGGTCGCAGTGGCCTCTATGAAACTCGATGTTAAGTTATTGCGAAAAACATTTAGTACTCAGAAAACTCAAATATCACGATTATATTATTTCATAAGCAAAATGTTAAATATTTGTCGTTATGCGAGTATTCCAATATTATAAATATTCATTAATTTACACGACTAGATTCGTAATATTTTTTTCGTTAATCTCATTCAGTTTTCATTTGTTCCTTTTGATAATACCCATTATGAATGAAGTTATATTATATCAACAAAATGTATTATAATTAAAAAAGTATATCAAATATCTAGGCAATGCGACATCCTCTTAATATTACTCCAGAAGTGTTATATAAAATTCCCAAATAGAAAATGTTTCCCTCATTGTTATTACCTGAAAGAAATTTAGAACATACAATAATTGTTTTAGTATGATAACGCTGACCGTCTGATACTTTCCCTATTTTCGCATAATTTTCCTTAATTAAGAATGACTCTTCTGCGGATCGCATTAAAAACAGTATATATACACTACATATGTAAATCTACATATTATATATAAATTAAATATGTACTCAAATGTAAAATACCGTTTTAATTAAAAATATATTTGGTTGATTTTATTGAAAATATAGAAGAATCTCAATCTTAAATGCTTTATGAAAAGTTGATTGCTAGCGGTATCCGCAATTGTTGCAACTTTCATCTGCATTCTTAATAGTAACCCCCATATCCTTATTTTAGCCTCTTATATAGATTACACTATCTATTAGACACAGACAGTAAGTACACATAAATAGGAACATAAAAAAATTGCTATAAATCTGTATCTCCCTCGAGTCTTATTTTTAATGACTGTGTGCGTTTCAATTTTTTGAGGGAAATCTGCAAGCCTCTTACACATAAATATCAAGCACCTAATGATTTAATCTTAGTGGTTGACGCAGTTGGAAAGAAAGACACCAGCTTTTTTTAATAGTTTTTCCGTAAACAGCGAAAATGGATTTTGCGTCATCATTTTCCAACCGAAGGGAGATTTCAATGTACTGCTTACATTCAGTAAGCAAGTTTTCTAGTGGTATTTAATACACTACTTTATCTAAAGCATTATAATACGAATACTTGTAATACACAAAGCTTATTTGATTGCCAACATTATTTATTTATTTTTAATTTTTTTTATTTTTGAAACAACGGATATATACGTCTGTATGTATCTCACTAAATTAATATTTGTCTAACAAAAAATTTACAACGACCTTGTGAAACTCGTCGGCATATCTCAAATGAATGTTGTGCTTTCCGTCGCGAAATTCATAATACCTGCAAGTAAACGTTTAAATTATTCAACAGCTATACATACATATATAATATAGATACACACTTGCTGCCAAATATCCTTCTTCGAATATTTGGAATGTGTTCTGGTGCAATCATGGGATCTTTTTTTCCATGTAAAATCAATGTAGGACATCTTATTTGATTTATCTCTTTTCTGCAAAGGTTGCCGTGACGGTGTTCATAAATCAAGATCTGAGCATCAACCCACTCCGACCAAAGTTCGGCAAACCTCTCGGGACCGTAAAGTTTTTCCATAGGTTCCCTCATACGCTTTGACCACTTACTGACATCGCGTATCTCTATGAATTAAATTTTTAGTAAAACATTCAAATTAAAATGAAAAGAATTACCTTCTATTACGTCAACTTCCGTCTCGTTTATGTAAGCGCCAGCACCCCAAATAACAAGCTTCTCCACTGGACTTGGATGTGTTCCGCTCATAAGAAGGCCAGTAATTCCACCATCACTCCATCCCATAATAGAATATTTGGGAAATCCTAGCACATTCATAAACTTTTTCGCATATTCAGCATCCTTTCGCAAATAATCCAAACCAAATTCTCTTTTCGGAGGTATAGATTTACCATAGCCCGGTGGATCCCAAGCAATTATGGTATAATTTGGTAACAACTGAGGTAATTTTTCAATTTGGGGAGTAAAATCTGTCCATGCTGAACCTATAGCCCCAGGCATCAGCAAAACAGTTTTAGGACCATCACCTGTACGTACATAATTAATATTCACTCCATCAACGCCAACCTTTTTCTCCGTAACTTTGCTAGAAAATCGGCCGATTTGAAGCAGTGCACATGACTTTATCTTTCTCAACAACCCCGGAGTGAACATTATAATCTACTATTTGTTACGAATGACATTAAAACATAGATTACCTCGGTGTTCCTCATTACAATTAGCTTTCATGCAGACGCAATCGCAGAAAATTTAAATAGAAACATTTTAACCAGGAATGACTGAACAGCGATCACATATACAAACATGTGTATGTGCAACAAATTGCACTTTCTTTTTGCCTTCACTAAGGTATAACATCTGCAACTCTGTTATTTATAGACAGACAGCAAGGATTGAGAAAAAACGCTTACGAATTCATCTATAAAAATGCACATCTTCAAAATTCGCATCATTAGTGCATGAAATATGAAAAACAAAAACAATTGCAATAGTGAAGTCAGACACTGACATTAAAATCTCCTTAGGTTCCCGTTACATTTATATTTAAATTAAAAATGTAAGTTTTATATCGTCAAACGATTGTTTTGACGATCACAAACCACATATGTGATTTTTGGTTCAAATGACACAAAACACATAACAGTCGAGTTAAATATCAGTATTAAGGGCCTTTCAAATATGCAAATTTGATTTAAGGTTATTGACTTACTCTCAGGAATCACAATAGCGCTAAATCTGTTCATAATAGCTTTGCAAGAGTGCCGTAATGACTTTAATCTTGGGTCCAGAGGTGTAAACAAAACAAAATCAAATCTGCAGACACTTACTCATTCTGAAGAGATTCTATCAGACTAGTCGTAAAATGTTAAATAGGATTGCTGAGTTAACCGTACCTTTCTGTAGACCGTTATTATGCACCTCATGTGACTTTGTCTACCGTTAACCATAGTTAGTACCTTTTTACTTTTTGGTGTTAACTTCATCGGCGAGTCACTCAATAATTGTCTTACTTCGTGAAATGAGATGCTTTCCTAAGCGGGTTGTCAATTTGCATTTCCTTTTTCTTTCCGTCGCCATTTTAATTTTAGAAGTCGAGTGCCATGATGTTGTCAATTCTTCCCCTGATATTACATTTGTAGAATTGTTTAGTGCATCAATAGTTTAATAGTTTCGTTCATCACATGAGATTTTCTTTACCTTGTTGAATTAAAAGAAAAAATAGAGTAGCTCGATAGTTTTGGCATCTACTGTGCAACCCCCATTAAAGTAGGTATGTCTGTTATACTCAAAAAACAGTGCTGGCCATAAATACCCATGTATATAACATGCCGTTAGTTGTGTTTTATGTCATCTCTCGCATATCTAGCTGTTGGAAAAAATTGTTTTAGAGATCATTGGGCATAATAAAATAGACATTATGCCAATGATTTCATCAGTATCATTTGTGCATAACAAAAACATCTATATTTTGAGATTTGTTTATATATATTCATATCAAAAAACCTTTTATTTAAAGGTTTTTGAAGACTTTTTATAGCATTTACCTACATCTATTCTTCACACAATATTTTAGTAAAAAACCATTAGGCATTAGTCAATAGTTTAAAACCTCAACTAGTACTGATCCAGCAAATACTTTGAAACCACTTTATTAAACTCGTCAACATACTGTAAGTGAATATCATGATTTCCATCACGAAATTCATAATATCTACAAAAAAATTAAATTTAATTATATTGATTAGTATCCGAAGATAGCAATGCTTACCTGCAGCCCAAGATTTTACTCCGAATATACGGAGCATGCTCAGCCGCAATTATGGGATCTTTTTTCCCCCGCAATATAAGTGTGGGAACCCTAATACGATTCACTTCTTTTCTACAAAACCTTTTATTTAAAGGTTTTTGAAGACTTTTTATAGCATTTACCTACATCTATTCTTCACACAATATTTTAGTAAAAAACCATTAGGCATTAGTCAATAGTTTAAAACCTCAACTAGTACTGATCCAGCAAATACTTTGAAACCACTTTATTAAACTCGTCAACATACTGTAAGTGAATATCATGATTTCCATCACGAAATTCATAATATCTACAAAAAAATTAAATTTAATTATATTGATTAGTATCCGAAGATAGCAATGCTTACCTGCAGCCCAAGATTTTACTCCGAATATACGGAGCATGCTCAGCCGCAATTATGGGATCTTTTTTCCCCCGCAATATAAGTGTGGGAACCCTAATACGATTCACTTCTTTTCTACAAAAGTCTCCGTGGCGGTGATCGTAGAATGATATAGTTGCGTTCACCCATTCGGACCAAAGTTGTGAAAACAATTCTTCTCCATATAGGTTTAACATAGATTCACGAATATGTTGGGGCAGTTTGCTGTTATCTCGAATAGCTACAAAATAAAGCTAATTCACATTTTCATACTCTTACGTTGTATTTATTACCTTCGATTGCTAAGAACTCAGCTTCAGTTATGTAAGCACCTGCACCCCAAATCACCAATTTATTTACCAGTTTTTGATTGTTTGCGGTCAAAATAATACCGGTTATGGCACCATTACCCCAGCCGAGTACGGAAAACTTTGAAAATCCCAAAACATTCATCAAATTTTTGGCACACTCTGCATCATTTCGGAAAAAGTCAAAATTAAATTCTCGTCTAGGTGGTATGGATTTTCCATAGCCCGGAGGATCCCAAGCAATAATTGTATGATTCGGCAATAGTTGGGGCAACTTCTCAATTTGAGGTTTGAAATTTGTCCATGCCGAACCCAAGGCACCGGGCATTAATAAAATGCTATTATTTCCTTCTCCAGATTGCACATAATTAATTTTCAGCTCACCGACATCAACTTTTTTTTCAATAAATCTACTAGAAAACCGGCTAAAATAAGAAATTGATGACTTTATGTTCCTGAAGAGCCCCGTATTGAACATGGTTATGATTTGAATATGTTTCACAAAAACATCGTCATGTGTATTCTTGAAAAATTTGTCTTTAAATAAGCGCAAACGCAGGACAAAATGGTATAGAGTTTGCGTTGGAAAAAGTGTAGAAGAAACCTTCATTAGTGTGTATGCGTTTAACAAAATGAATGTGGAGCATATCATTGAATTGTCCTTTTATGAAGCCTATTAACTGTTCCTAGTAACAGACCAATGTGCTGCCAATCAACTTGAAAAAGGAAGAACGTATGAAGTTTTAAGAATTTATATACATATTTTTGGTTTGAATTGCATAATTGTAGCATTGACGGGATTCAAATTCTGATTTTTGACAGATGGCTGACATAGGAAATGAGTGAGAAAAAACTTGACATTCCCGTTCAGCCTTTGTGTATTTTTTGATGGTTCGTGTCTCCTTGTTCGTTTATTCATTTCATTTATACATCAAAATAAGATTTGTCAGGTATATATTAAGTAAAATTAAATTGTTATCCCCAAAAATTAGGAAAGGTAAAATTAATAGCCATTGGGAATTATTAAAACGTACAATGATATGTAAATACTAGAATTCAAACATTTGAATTTGATTGAGTTTAAATTACCAATATCGACCTAAGTCTTCATGTAATTGCACTTGCCCCACCAAGTCGAATATGAGATCTTATTAGGAGATAAAAGTCGACTGTCATCGGTCTGCATGTGAATACGATCATTGGGAACCTGCACAATACTATATAAAAAAAAACAAAAAAACAAAAAATGCATGCAAGCATTGAGCAGTCAAAGTGGGGCTATGTATTATATTATTAACACTATTAATTTTTGGAACAAATTAATATATTTACAAAAATATAATTCGTTTTCAAGTGCGTTGTAAGCGATCCCTTAAGAATATACATACAAGCGACGAAGAAAGAGTAAAGCGTTTACGCCAGCCAATCAAAATCGTTGTTCTAAAACTGGACGAAACGGATGTGGTAACAAATTGTCGAAGCGTTCCCAAGCCACTGCAATGGTCGAATTTCTCATCATTCTAATAAAAATCGGTGAATAAGAAGGTAGTTCTCTTAGCTGTACAAGTCCCTGCGTTTTATTCAACTGATATCAGTATATAATTATTTTAACAAATAAAGGTGAGAAATTGTTTATTTCAATTAATCAATTCTTCAGTTTTCATTCTGAATGCTTACGCACACTTCGCTCCGTGATAATATAAATTTTGAGCGGTGAAATATTTGCCGTTTTCGGTTCATGAACTAACAAATTTCGCAGTTAAACTAATATGGCGGTGGAAATTTTGAAAAAAAAAATTTCCCACTTTTATGACATTCTAAAAATGGGAACATATTTTTTATTTACAAATACGAAGTGGTTTGTTAGGAAAAAACTATGTTGAATATATTTTTTTTTTGATAAAAGGAAATTAGAATAATATTCGATTATTAAAACATACGTGTATAACGCAGACGCGTTACTTAACTTAGTTCGCATCGATTTTAACTTTCTTTTTCTTTCAGACAAATCGCGTTGATAATCAGTGGTTCTTTTGTGCAAGTGAGTCGTCGACATGGCGGACGACGAGCAATTTTCCCTCTGTTGGAATAATTTTAACAGTAATTTATCGGCGGGTTTTCATGAATCACTATGTCGCGGAGACTTGGTAGATGTAACTCTGGCGGCCGAGGGCCAATTTGTGAAAGCGCACCGACTTGTTCTATCGGTGTGCTCCCCATATTTCCGTAAAATGTTCACCCAGATGCCAGCCAACCAGCACGCATTCGGTGAGTTTTTAACGTTATGATGGGTTGTAATGTGACTTACTGTTTTGTCATTTTGCTTTTCAGTATTTTTAAAAGATGTAAGCCATTCAGCACTTAAGGATTTAATTCAATTTATGTACTGCGGAGAGGTGAATGTGAAGCAAGAGGCGTTGCCTGCATTTATCAGTACAGCGGAAGCACTGCAAATAAAAGGACTCACGGATGTAAGTAAACATGCAGTTATCACGCCACCGTTTAGAATTAAATGCAATGAGGCAATTTTAAGACGGTTTTTTTTCAGTATGCACTTTTTTTTTTAATTATAAGTAAAATTAACCCTTAAAAATGCCTCGCTTTATTTTTCACTATTTTCGAGTAAACTTTGAATACATACAAATTTTATATTTTTCTTTCAGAGTGATCCAGCACCTTCACAATCTCCGGCTAAGCCATCCACTCCAGCGCCTCAACCAGCGCCGCCCGCCCAAGCACTTACATCACCACGAGTAAGGCAGCGCAGTAGTACAAGTCGATCATACAGAATTGAAACTGATGATTCGGATGAAAAGACCACCCAAATTGTATTGCAAACCACATCAGCAGTACCACAGCAAACACAACCTACGATAGTACAACAAACCAGTACCACCACAGCGGTAGTGAATCAGAAAAGAACCGCGCCTCGAAGCATAAGTACCCCGCATACGAAAAGAGCGAAAAATTCTGCAGACCCGCTAGAAGCTTCTGAGCCAACACAAATTTCAGTTCAGACAGTGACAGAAAGCAAATCAACTAGCGAGGCGGAATTTATGGACTTGCCAATTGATATGCCGACAAAATCAGAACCTGACTATACTGAAGAAGCTGGAGAGGTTGAGACTGCAGAACAAGATGCTACATACGTTGAAGATGATTCATACGGCGATATGAAATATGATGAAAGTTATTTTACGGAGAATGAAGAAGGGGGTACGGGAACTGGTGGCGCTGGTGGTGCTACAACATCCACGGCGGTAGTTAAACAATCATATGTTGATAATTCATATGTGGAACAGGCGGATCAATCAGCAAACGAAGCACAGGGTTAGTTGAAATTTTCTTTATATATGAAAAGATATGGTTTTGTTTACAGCACGTATTTTCATATCTCAAATTGAAGAAAAATAATTGCAGTGAAAATTTTGCGTTGCTATGTACGAAACCATGTCTTGGCAGTATAAATAAGAATTCTAAAACAAAATCAAAATTTAAGTTTCGTTTAGAATTCTTGTTTGCTGTCAATGTTGTAATATATTTTTAAAGATATTTATTTAAAAGTTAGATTGTAAGTAATCCGTTTGTTATGAATTCGCGACTTGAACCTATGATTATTATCGGGACATCTTGGTTGTTGTTCGTCGGTTCGTTTTAACAATGTCTTGTAAAAGTGTAGTGTTGTGCTGTCGAATGTTATAGTGGATTTCTTATATGTGAAATTGTGATTGTGAAAATGATGGAGCAGTACATATACAGAGCTAATATCTCTTGTAAAAGAATATGACAAAGCAATTTCAAAACTTTATTTTTCATAAAGGTGGGTAATTCTTTGTAAGATTTCCTTTTACATGGTAAGCATTTAATAAGTATACATTTAAGTGCTAACCGGTTTCACTAATATTTTTCTTTACATATTTTGATTTTTATTTTGAGTGAAACTCTCGCATAGTTTCATCTAACGGGAGTGATTTAAATATGATAGAAATCTGTGACATTGGGCGAAGTGATTTAAACAATTAAATTCATAAGAAGTAGCATCTTTCTGAGTAAGTAGAAAAAAAAATAAAACATGCAGATATAACAAAGTATTAGTAAATTTTATTCGCTTGTTCAATATAACCAGTGTACCCAGAGGTACACGTTAAACTTCGATTACCGCGTATCTTAAGCAGATATTCAAAGTATCTACTGTAGTGCTTTAAAGTTTAAAACAAGTTTTAACTAAAATCAATCAAAAGGAGTTTGATATTGATAAATTTAAAGTGTCAATAAGATGTGTGCTTATAAAAATACTAATTGGCGCGTTTATGTAGGTAGTTGAAGCTTAACTGTACTTCATATTATAGGAAGGTAACGTATTTTTTAGAGATGGAAACATTAATATTTTAAGTATTTTAATTGTAACGAGTGCTTAGGGATTTGATTAGATTCAACATTCGCTTTCGAAGAAGACGATATATTTGAAAATCGAAAAAGAAATAAAGTTAACATTATTACAGTTGCCGGCCTGTCGTTTACCATATTTGCTAAAAGGTACCGATTTTGCGAGTTCGAACAATAATTTGTAACATAACTATCAATGACTGCAAAGAAGATGCTATGAAGTTTTTAAGTGACTTCATATTTCTTTTTGAAAACAGTTTTTGCGAAACAAAATTGCTTCTAGCTTCTATATGTATATAAATTATTACATCTAAATTTTAATACAACAAAGTTTGCAATTATAGTGAGATACCATGAAACGATTGATCAGAATGACATTTACAATAAAACGCTTAGGATAAATACTTCGATGGACAAGCAATATAATGCATCATTTGGCATGGTACTAACGTTTTACTGTACCATGAGGGCATCCCAATATGAATGAGTGTATCCACACATGGGTATTTGCTATGAGCAAATAAATCATTCTCAACTGCTCGAAACGCTTGACCGAGTAGCTTTAAAGCTTTCTGCTCAGTTATAATGGTCTGTAAAATGTCCACACGCGATAGCACAACTTCGAATTGTGCAAAAGATTTTTCCAAAGCTCGGTTGTACTTTGATTATAAAGGAGGATGGCCGACTTTCGAAGTGAAGGCCGTAGTATGAGTGATTAGGACAGCCATCTTGAAGTAAGAAATTTTATTGTTTGTCAAGAGTTTAAAGTTTCGTTATTAAACAAATAAACCTGGTTTAACTGGTGAAGGAAAACTAAATTAGAAACAAATTTCAAAATACTTATATGGCAAGTCAGCATGTCTAGCATCAATAAGCCTACTAAACATTCTTTGATCATAGACCGGTTGCTCCTGAACTGGGAAAGTGGAAAATTCGAGAAATATCGGTTAAAATATGTACTTCGAATGTCAGTTCGCTAAGGAACAACTACATCGGTGTGTACATGAAGAAGTACAGAAATAAAATATTGATCTTAATTGTGGCAGTGAGGCTGGTGTTTTTAACTTTTATTGAATTTAGGGGATGGATTTTATTCCTAAAAATAAACTACTACTGGAGATGTTGGGAACTTAATGAAAGCATTACTTTGCCCTTTATTGAATTCTAATTTGTAATTCACAAATATGAAGCATCTCTAAAATTAGTGTATCGTAAATAAAAAATATAAGTCAAGATCTTCCGCCTGTTAGGTTCATATTAAATGTGTCGGCATTGTCCCTGCATCTTTAACATACTAGTAGAACATATTTAGGATGTCGTATATGAATGTAAACAGGCACTACCAAATAAGCGGTAAATGTCGAACTGATATAAAAAATCGCAATTTATAATACGAACCGTTTTATTAAGCCAGTAATCTGGTCTGAACAAAATAACGTTCAAAGTTATTTTTCTAAACTCATTTGGTAAGTGCGCAAGAATGCGATTATCAAAACTGCGTATGTTATAAACGCACAGTAACAATTTTATAAGCTTACTCGTCACCTTCATTACTTAAATCGTCAAATGCTATGCATATTCAATTAAGTGTAGCACCAATATTAATTCCATAAATAGAACTTGGATAGTCATACAGTTCGAAAATGCGTATTGAATATTCAATTCGCGGGTAAGACATACGCACCTATCAGATTTGTAAAATATTTCAAGAGTTTTTATACAATGTAAACATTCGATTATTCAAAATGTGCATTTTCATTTCTGGCAAGTCTCAGGTTTATGGTTTAACGTCCGTTAAAATATTAAAAAAAAAAAAAATAAAGGAAAAACAATAAATACTTTTAGGATGTTGCATTTTTATGTTTTCACATTGGAGTAACCGATGACGGATGGGTTACTGTTGGTAAGTATAATTGCCAAGTACAATATAAAGTGCTAAAGAAGTTGAAAACAGTCACTATCGAAATATTTCAAATATGTTCGAAGCACGATTTTTGCAGTAAGTATATGGTTAGAAACAATGGGTTGGCTACTTGTGTATCATTCATTCTAAGTTGATGTAGTTGAAATAAGCGCAAACTATGTTAACTGCTGCGAATCCATCCTTTGATGAAGTAAGCCCTGAAATCTGAATTACGAGTACAAAGTTGAACCATCTGTGTTTATACATTTGGTTAATGAGATCGGTTTGCTAATACTTTTGGATTTTTTTTTTTTTTTTTGGCTTGGCTTGTATTTAGCCATGAGTATGTAGGCGTGTGAAGACCCGCTTGTGGAGTCTACACATCACTAACTTAAGAGCCATCACGTCCAGTGTGAGAAACCTTTGACCCTGTAAGGACGATATTAAGATGTTCGCGGCGGATGATACCATTTCAATCGATTTCAAATGAAATAGTAAAAGGATGTGAGTAAAATTGGCATGCTTACTGGACGAACTGCTTTAATTGGAATTCGTATTTCCCATGTAACGACAATGCTGGTGCGCCTGAGCAAAGCAGGGTAGGAGAGTTTCACGAACTGCTGTGATAATGAGTAGAGTAGCGTGAGCTGGTGCTTTTGCCGGAATAAATATGAAGCAGTTTGAGGAATTAATTCATTCCACCGCATGTTGAAGATGGTTCATATATGCGAAACTAAGTAGCACCATTCCAGCAACATGTTTGAAAGGAAGGAAAAATAGTGCAAACACAAGAACACTAATACCTTTATTGAAATCAAAAATAATGAATGTACATATTACTCTACGTGTTTCTGATAAAAACAGTTTTATGTGCTAAGAAGAGACACTGAGAGTATAACTAGAATCGATTTATATTAGATTATGTACAGAACAAGATGTATGTGTTTGTTGGATTATTATTGCGAGCTAATAGAAAGAACAAGAATTATTACACTATTAGTACCTATTATAGTTCGTACTCATCTCTTAGTTTCTACCATCAAAGTAAATGTTTTTGCAGCTCTATGCGAAGTTGAATTCTAATATTTTGTTGGCAAAATCAACACGAAACTACATTAAAACTTGTTTGCTTAACGGGAAAGTATTGTGTTATATGTATATCCTTTTAATAACATGAAAACCAACAACTTACTAGAACATGGTGCTTGTTCTGCTCTTTGGCGTGTTGATTATATTAATGTCGAACACAATTAACACCCAGAAACTTGAGCAAAATTCACATGTTTCATACATTTATTTCCAAATTTATTTAAATCATAAGTCACCAACAGCTGATCCTCAAAATGAAAACGTACATAATTGTTTTATTTATTGACACAACTGTTCATAATGGAGTAAAGTTTATTAATCGCGAGCCATTTATTAATGGGTTGACAACTATAGTCAGACTGAATATAATATGATTACTTTGTGTTGTTGACCTTAATGGAAATCAATCTGTATAGATCTGTTCCTCAACATTTTTTTTAATAATACGCATATTGTTAGTTCATCAAAAGTATACATAATAAAAAAAAATTATCACAAGCGCTATAAACAGAGAATATGCCATAGTACACACCAGAAACCAATAAGGATCTGGTCTCTGGTAAACACATCCTTTTTAAAAGCATAAACTGATAAAAATACAAATAATTGTACAACACAGGGTAATTTGTGTGCGTGAACCTCACTTTGGCAAACTTAAGCCGGTTATCTTCGAAAGCACCCCTTTGAATTCTTTCTACAGTCATAATAATATATTTTCTTCCTTGATTCGATTTTCACATTAACGAAATCGAATAAAAAATTATTTATGTAAAATAAATATGTTAATGTCTATCTAGTAGTTTAGTATTTTCTACAGGCTCTCAACGATCTTACGAACAAAGCCAATCTTACAACATCTGCCATCTGCACGTGAAACTTAAAGAAAAAAAGTAGTAGAGCTTACGTCACTATTCAGCATCTTCCATTTATTATGTCAAGTTTGTTCAATAAAGCAAAATGCCAAGTTCTATTTTGAACTAAATCTATTTATTTTTGTTTAAATCAATTTTATAAAAGTGTTCTATGTGCGGTTTTTATTTGTTTTTTTGGTGTGTAATATCTGCTTCAGTCCAGTGAAAAACTTGAGTAAACTTCTGAACACTAGTGAAAAAAAAAGCGTATTCCATTTTATAAAGTGAAGAGTTAATATTACACACATTAATAAATTTATAAACGAGTAATTTTGGTAAGGTATAATATATGACTTTAAGTTGCTATGCTTATGTACATTTATTTGAAGGTTCCGTTTTGTGAATGCTTTGCTATTAATTTTAATACTTGTAATTTGTAAATTTTTTGCAGCCGAATAAAAAAATAGAAATATGGATAAAAACAAAAACAATGACTTTCATTTTCAAACGCGAAATAGGAGAAATTAAGTTATTAATATTGAAAATTGGATAACAGAATAAAGAATATGGTGGTTTTCGTTTCTGCTTTTCATTTTAGGAGAAGTGAAATTCATTCGCAGCCAGAAAAAAAATGCCCAGTTAGTGTACAATAATTATATTTACAATAAAAAACTGACACAGGCAAATGGACATACGACGTGGCGTTGCATCGACGTTTTAAAAAACAAATGCAAGGCAGTGGTCATCACTAAAAAAAACGCGTTAGTAGCTGCAAGACGGGAGCATAATCATCCAAACCATGTGTCTCGTATTGGTCATCGTCCGCTTTATGCTGTTGAGGAAGACCTGGGAGAATATATTGAAATAAAAGCAGACGACCCAAAGCTAAGTGAAATCATAACAGTTTCACATATTGAGGTTCATAAGGATAACTACAAAATATTTGTACCGCAACTTTGTTCTAAATCAGAAAAGGACTAATTAAAATAGTGTAAATTCTCAACGTAACCTTAATATATTTTTGGAAGAATCAATAAATTTTCAGAAAAGAAGAAAATACTTTATTGGAAAAGTACATATCTTCGCAATTGTTTTTTTATCTTATTTATACATTTAAAAAAAAAACATATTTTTCCTTGTTACTTATATTTAGGAAAAAAATATACATTCGTGTGCACTGACACAATATGTTTCATTCATTGCGCTCTATTTCAGACGGTGAACTTATATTTATCGAAAGTCCATGGTCTACACCATGCCTCATACTCAACAACAGTTATTTGTACAATTGTCATAGCAAAAAGAATGGCAAGGAATACTGGCGTTGTCACAACTACTCAAAAAAACAGCAGTCTGAGAGATGCCGTTCCCGGTGTGTTCTCGAGAATGGCAAACTCAAATCGTGTACTGGCGGACCTCACAATCATCTACCTCATTCTGAAAAAATCCATAAAATGCTGCAAAGGAATCGTATGATAAGTGGTAATTACCCCCGGAATAATGCTCGCAATAGCATAACTGGCGGGGTTTCTACCAACAATGATGGCGCATTAAATATCACAAGATCATCCCAAAGATTGCTAATAACGCAACACCATACACAGGAGCATCTAATGGAGCAACATGAGATTGTCCAGGCAAACAATTTTATGTGTTTTAACAAAATGTAAATAGGAAATTTATGAATAAATTTGCAAGCAGTACATACATAAACATGTTTGCTTAACTAGAAAAAAATGTAATCGGACAAACTTTATATTAGAAGTACAAATCCGAAGCAATGGAGCTACAAACGGGTTTATTACTATAGAAAGTATCAAATATTATAGTATTTCATTATGCAGTGTTTATTTTAATTTCTTTTTCGTATTTAACACTTTTTTAAGAAATCTCATATACACTATACATACGAATTATGTAGACGAGAACTCATATCTACAAGCTGTATTTCAAACTAAAGTACCCTATTTTTTGCAGCAGATTGACCAAAATCTACATTTTTTCAACATTAATGAGAAGAAAACATATATTTTCTTGTTTTTCTTTTATAGAATATGACTACCATATGAACTCAGGCGACATGCAGGTTTTCTTTGTTCGAAGTCGATGGGGCCGAAAATTACTGGTTTACAATAACTATACATTTACATCAAATAAGCGAATACATGCTACAAATACCACCTATTGGCGATGTACATTCTCTAGTGCTCGCAAGGAAATACCTTGCATAGCACGATGTACCACGCGACAAGGAATGATAATCAACTTTCTTGGCGTTCACAATCACCCACCTATACCTCTCCGAGTTTCTTCAGATAAGGCAATTTCTCGTGATTATAACATTGAGGATCCTTAAATTATAACCCAATGATTAATTTAATAAATTAATATGTATAATTTTAATCGCATTTATTCCTTTGTAAAGCATTAAACTTTGTGTTTTGCATGCCTAACGATTTAAAGTTCACTTTTAATAAAAGTATCATTTAAGTGTTCTGTTTTTTAATGATACTTTGTAACATATAACTAACATATATTAATATATTACACTTTTAGGTGATAACAAGTTAGTTGACGACAACCGAGTCAATTATATAACTAGTCTTAAGGGGACCTATCAACTATGCTTGGACGGATTTCCTTACACCCGGCACAGGGTGAGAGGTGGTACCATTTATTGGAGGTGTGTGCAATTTAGACCATTGAAGTGAGTTCTTTGAAATTGTATTATAGAACAAATATTGTAATTCCGACCTTCTTTAATGTTAGGTGCAAGGCACGAGTTCGAACGAACGATAAAGGTGATCGAGTAAGTATTGTTCAAGAATCACATAATCACGATGTGTTAAAAGAGCGACGCAAGAAGGGATCTTTAAAAGTTGTTTATGAGTTACGCAAACTAGAAAGAAAAGCTAAAATAAAACGAGACTTTTTAAATTAAAACTACATATAATAATGTGTTTTTTCTTTGTTTATAAATATTCATAAATTGTTAAGAACAGCATTATATATCTATTTAATAATAGATCTTATCTTAACTCCACAGTAAATTAATGAACAAACGATTAGTATAAAACAAAACAGTTAAAAGTGAGTGACGCACCAAATTCCATTTTAATATTAGATATTATGTATTTCTCTTACACATAGACTACTGGGTTTTCGAAATTCTTACAATTAATCAAGGTGGTCAAGCGCTTTATATAATTTATCTCGGAAATAAATATGACCCCTGCGAAGATAAATCTTTTTTTACTTACCGTGTTCTCATCCCTAGATGTAGGCACGCCATAGAGGTCCCATATAGAATTCCTAATATAACTTGATTTTATAGAATTCTGTATTCTCAAACTATTTTTTATCAGTTTTAAAAATCGATCATTCGATCGTCACACTTTTTCTCTTATATTTTAAAACCTCAACTTATGGAAGTTCATCTTCACTTTATTTTCATAAATACAAAGGACGCTATATACAGCACTTTCTATTTGACATTTTTTTAAGTGCGACAAGTAACTAATAATATCTGTATAGTTTATAATGTTATCAAGCTCGGTCATAATATTGATTGATATCGTTTATAATTTTATTGTAGATCAAATCGTTCATGAAACACAAGAAACTTCTGAACCTCTATTCACATATAATCGGCGGGGACAGTTGGTTTACAACGGATATTTGTACTCATCCCATGCAAAAAAACCTTCGTCCTTCGTTGTTCTGTGGCGCTGTACATATTATGGCAGAAATCGATGTCCGGCAACAATAAAAACAAAAGGAAAATTTCATTTCACAATAAGGGGAGAACATAATCATAGTCCTACCAAACAAAAGGGATACTTGCCCAAGCCATGGAATGATATGTTTTAACTTCGAACTATACATTTATTTTTTAAGACCTTACTTAAGTACACTATATGTATAAGTTTTTTTTGTCATATGTGTTTCGACTTTATTGCATATCTTGTTTACGACTATAAATAGTAGTTGAATGTTGGATGGAATACAATGAGAAGCAAGACCGATATATGTACATACAATTTCAAGGAAACGCAAGTAAAAATACCTTAGATAAGTGTTTTTATGTGAAAACAATTTGAACGAGTTTAGGCTCAAGCTTTATGTATTTTAGATGTTTCATACTTACGGTATTGCGATTTTTAAGTTAAATTAAATCTCTTTCTAACAACAAAATAAACATTTACCAATATATATATATTATAATACACCTAACATATAAATTAATAAATTTATTTCTCAAATTTTTAACTAAATAAAAGTATTTATTTCTTCCTTCCTTAGCAAAAACCACGCACATTATTCGGACATCTAATAACAAGCCATTAAAGCCAGTGAAATATGCAAATCCAATTCGTTTTCCGGCAAAGAAAAATATGCATTCACATCTAAGAAAAAACAGTTCCCGTATAATGATCGAGATGGAAAGTAAACCTATACCACTTTCGTCTTGCGCCAATATTACTGCACCGGAAAATATTATTAAAGAGTCTTCAAACAAGCACACATTGGTGATGATAAAGAAAGCACGCTTAAAAGGAAATTGTGTCCAGTGCATCAAAAATTCGACCACAAATACAAATGTGGGACTTCCTAAAATAGTAACATACTGCCCACAGTGCCCCAATGGACCCTGGATTTGTGAAGAATGTTTTGATGCATCTCATCCACTTATAGTTTGATACTAAATATAATGTTAAGCTTTAAGTCACATTAATAAAACTATTATATTGAATAAAGCACCATACTTATCTTACTGGTGGCTTATATTAACTATAAAAACAGTTATTGTACATTAAGGACTGATTTCATTGATGTCATCTGCTTATTTATTTCTTGAAAATATGTGACCTTTTTTTCGATGACGTCCCTTAACGCGGCTATGGTTATGATATTGATGTAATACTTCCAATTTGGAATTTGATGTCACCCGCAATCGCGCTCGGCATTTTGTTGTAGATCTTGTTGAACAAACCCACTTAACGCCTTTGGAATTCTGCAAAAGTTTAACGAATTCATAACCATTATATACAAGTTTAACGGCCGACCTTTGGCCACTGGTAAATGTATACACTTGAGTTCTGAATTTAGCTGAAAATTATAAAAAAAATGCAAAATTAAATTCTATTAAGTTTAAGTTTTACATTCATAAAATGTATACACAAACTTATGCATAATACGTACCAGTATTATTCTGGTATATTTCCATGATTTGTAGTTTAAGTTTACTAAACGAAATACACATGTATTTCCTATTACACACATTAAGCTATAAACAGTTAAGTAATTTTCACGATTTCTGGCATTTGGTAACTAATTTATATATGTATGTATTATATTTTTATTTCATTACATTACTTTTTTCATAAAAGTTCTTACGTTCTGAAACTGCTTCTTTTAAGTAATTACAAATATAACTACGTAGACACCTTATTACAGACAATATATGAAGAAAATTTGATGTGTTTGTCCCACAAAAAACCATAGGTGCGCACTTAATGTTTAAGTTACATAGTAAGTCTATTTATATGTTTTTTCTTTTCTAATATATTAAAACACTCACTTTATTCTGAATTACAATAAGTTCCTGAGTCCAAAGTAAGTTGGTATGATAATGTAATATAATAAATATTAATAAATATAAATAAATGTTTATAGATAAAATGTTCACAAATTATTTAATGATTGTGTGCAGGTCCAGTTAAAACGGTTCGACCATTCTTGGTTATAGCTCGCATTTTACATTGCATCTTTCTAAACAATCTACAGCGCCAGTATGAAGTGCCTTTATAAATTTGGGAACGATGAAAGACCTCATTGTTTATGATAATGGAACGCCCAGATTGTGTAACTCTACTTGTTGTAGGTACGGCCTGCCACTCCTCATTCTTCCAATGCTTTCTGGGAGTATACGATTTTTTTGGCTTTGATGACAATGGTGAAGTATGAGATTCTATTTTAGGGCGCACACTGTCTAGTGGATTGCACACATATTCATTGTATTCATCTTCCACAAGTTCTGTTTTAACCAAACTCAGATCGATCATATTCTCTAAAATGAAACAAGAAATCTACAATGAGGAAATTTGAAACGATGTTGATATTAAGAGTACAGAAAAATTAACTTAATTATTTCATACTTTACCTTTGAAAAATAATACGTAATCTTGTCTCGGATGATACGTATGTAAATATTAAATACAACACAATAAATGGCATCCAATCTTTTCTATATATTAAAAATAATAAACACAATATTGAATTATATTTTAGAGCATTTTCAACAAAATCCTTGCATAAACTAATTTTTTTCTTGTTTAATATCTGAAACAACAATTTCGGTTACATCTGCTACTATTTCTTCATATTTCATTGGTTGAACTCTCGCTATTTCAGTGATGTGCATTTGGGATGTTGGCGTATTCGTGTTAGTTGAGGTTTCTTCGCTGGAAGTTCTAGATAGAACAGCGCTTTTTCGAGCACGTTTTTTTCTTTTAACAATTTCTTCATGGGTATGATAACGATTAAGTGGTATAACCGTATCGCTTACGGTGAAAACTCGAGATCGGCATTTCTGTGCCCACCATTGATTACAACGCCAGTACTTCTTGTCTTCGCCAGTTGCAAGTTTAAGATTCTTCTCAAATATGAACGGTTGACCACCGTAGATAAGCTGGATACGACCCCGCGATGTAGACGAATAAACAGCTACACTGGATTCTAAAATAATAATACAAAAAAAAAAATGTTTAGTAATACAATCAATAATTGGCATAATGTGATAAACAAAATTACTTGTGTAAATTAAAAAAGAATAAATATAAATGAAGTACAAATAATAAATTGTATTTATTTTTATGAGAATATTCATTTCTGTGCGCGAATAAAAAAAAAATCTTAACAAGCGCACACGTCATACAAATTATGCAGGTATATTAATAAAAAACTTAACTACATAAAAAAATACTCTTTACTGAACACTAATGCTTCAATATATTCTTCACTGCATTGGGACTACGAGAGAGGAATGAACTGCATGGTAACCTTGCCTGCTAAACAACATTGGACATGCCTGAAAAAAAGTATTGTTAAATATTGTGTTATAAGTTTATCAGCTTAATTTACCTTCTGTAAGCAGCAAATTACATGGCATCTAAAAACAAAAGCTTTAAATAAAAAGTGAGTTAACTCAGAAAAATTTTAACAACAATCAAAGATAGTTGCGGTTTTCATAAAATCTGTATATTTCCCAAGAAGTATTTAAGTTTTAATGCATTTTTCAATTTTCTTCAACATTCGAGCAGATGGTCCATGATTATGATGTGGTTTAGTTACAACAACTTTAAACGTACCGTTTTCTTGTCTACTTGTGGATATTCTTGCTCTACAAGCTGGTTTTCCGACTTTACGGCTGCGGCAACACCAATACACAGTATCCCCGCATTTATTGTTTTTTGCAAATGTAAAACCATTGTAAAATAAGAGTGAATTCCCACGTTGGCCTGGTATGAAATCTAGAACAACATCTGTCTGCGTTGGATAGTTTTTTACTTTTTCAAATTCGCTGCTCTCATATTTTTTTGATAATTTCACATCCTCCCAGGTATCCGCCTTAGCTGTACGTCCAGAACTAAGCCTTTGCACATTGAAGCGTGTATTTTTACTCGATAATCCCGCAATGAATTTATCTAAAAGAAAACGGAAGTCAGAAAATGAGAAATTGTAATGCTACTTAATCGCAATACATAAGTTAGCTAATCTAAATTAGTTAAAACAATTTTTGTTTGATTTCATCTAATTGTTTTAATAGTAAATGTTTTTGGAATCATGTTTTAATCTTTTTTAAACACTTTGAATCGTACATGGGTGGGTGGGTGTGCATCTGTCGTGTTACATGAATGAAATGTTTGTCATCATCTATAAATTTTGTCACAAGTCTGGCCCGACATTTTGCTTTGTGATACATGGAACATTTCCAATCTCGAGACTTTTGCCCTGGTTTTGGTTTCTCATTTGGTGTATAGGTGTTACAATTGTACAGGACTAACAGTGTACCTCGCCGAGATCGCATGTATTGTACGGTTGCCTTTTCATCTGTAAATATGAAGGTACTTTAATATAATATAATTAAACACGAACACAGGAAATAAGTGTTAATATACCAAAAGGAGGAAAGCAACTTTTTCGATTTGATAGTTTGGAACTGCCAAATATTCATAACAGGCGAATTAATGTATCCAAGTTTAATAATTGCTATACTTATAAATACACAAGCCTCCGAAAATACGACTTAATCATAAATAAATACATATTTTTTTATATTCTTGAGATCTTTTCACTTCTTTATATTACTGACTATACTCTCTATTTTCGTTTCTCCAAAATAAGGAATACATTTTGGAAACCACATCGGGATAGTAAAATAATTTGTGATTGTGCTCGGCATGAGTGAGTCGTACTTTCTTTGAGTCTTTACGGAGTGTTGCTCTGGCTCTACATTTCGAACGGAAGTTGGCACATTTTAAATAAAAGGTCGTACTCGATTGGGAACCGATTATAAAACGATTATTGTCTATCAAAAAGCCAACTTTTGAATTGTAATCCGCACCTAAAATGAAACAAATTTATAAATCAAGATTATTTTATTCTAATGAATTAATTAATGTTTTTTTCTCCAGTTTTTAAGCGATCTAAAACCAATTCAATGTTTCAAATAACTATTTCATTTATTTGAATTAAAAAAAAATCGGAACAATTACGTTTAAAATTTTTTTTTTACTTTTATTCCGATCGATTGGCGGCATGGTTATGCCTGAATTTCTTTCCAAATTTTATATTATTCTCCGGATCTGTGACGCACCGAGAACCGCATTTTGGAGCACAGCAAACCCAATTTATAGACGTCTTAAAAGCGGCTTCCTTCCGGTATTTGCAGTTGTTCCAATAGAGATTCTCACCGCATCGCTCGTTTTTCTTAATTGAGAATGAGATATTGTTATACCACTTTCCGGAAACTATTTCTATAAATAATGTTTATATAAATATATATATGAGTGTGATGTTAGCACATTTGTACAAAAAGGAAATTATTAACTAAAGAAAAAATAATTATTTTAATACTTATAAACATTTAATTTATTTATAATATTGAAATAAATAATTCTAATACATTCTGGTATCAATATATACATTAAATGTTATAATTTCGAGCATTCAATTTACTTGCAAAAATTATCTGAACTATAATTCGATATAACTGGGTCATGATTGTGGGTTTTTCGACTAAGTTTGATTGTGCTATTTCCTGCAGTGACACATCTGGCCGGACACTTTAATTGAGAATTACTATTTTTATTACACACCCAATTTACTGTGCTATTGTATTTACGTTCAGCTGTATACAAATAGCCGTTATATATTAAACTTAAGCCACCCCGACGGTTGGGCAAATACTGAAACTTGGTGTCCAGCCAAATACCACCTGAAAAAAGTTGTAATTAGTCTTTTGAGATACGGTTTGCAAATCAAATTGAAACGCAGAGATATTGGTGTTTATTGTAAAATACAAGTAATATGATTTACGCATTTATTACCTACTATACAGATGTGACTCAATTAAAAGTACAAATACTAATTAAATATGATTGTGATTTCCTCTAATTTGAATGACTTGGCCATCTTTTGATATGACTCTCGCATTGCATTTTGTTTTCTTACACCTCAGTTTAACGCATTCCCAATAACTTGCGCCTTTTAGTTTTCGATTTAGTGTATATCGTTTTCCATCGATAGTCAAGAGATTATTGCCTCTTGAACTGCGAGTGAAACGAACATCAAGTGTTCCAGATGGAGCCAACGGCGTTTGATGTTCATTTTTGATTTTTGTTAAAAGTACTTTGAATTCTGAAATAAGAAGTTCCATCATAAGACATTCCCATAGCAAAATTCTAAGCGCAATTAAAAGTGCAAAGTTAAGAGTATGCAGCAATTTTACTTAAAATTTAACACAAAACAATTTATTTTTTTCAATTCATTTATTTTCTTAAAATTGTGTTTTACATATTTATGGGCATCCTTGTAAAGCTGTGTCTTCTGTAATAAAAACAAATCTGTTAAATTGTTGGTTTTGCTTCTGGTACCATTAGTTGCACCATTACAAAAGACAAAAGAGTACGTCCTCTTATCTAAAAAATTTTTATAATAATAATTGAGTGGCACTACAGCCCATAACGGACCAGGGCCTAGCTTCTACAACAACTACTCGTGTTGTGCATGCTATTGTTCTTCACGAGTAGAAGGGACCTACAGTTTTTTGCCGATTTCGAACGGCGAGATTTGAGAAGCTTTCCATAGACAATTAATACTCTTTGAGTGTTGTCAGCAACTCGAAAGAGGTGGTGCCGTGAAAAAATGCTAGGTGTCCCGTCCGGGAATCGAACCCAGACTTTCTGCGCCGCAGTCGATGCACTTACCACTGCGCCACGGCGACCACTATCTAAAAATTTTTGTTGCATGAAAATGCAAAGAAAGATTTTCCATAAATCAAATGTGCGGTCACTTACTTAAAGAGAGTTCTATAAACAAGTGTTTTATACAGTGTTTCTAAATTATAACGACTATTGTTATTTCGTACTTCTGACAATTCTCAACTGTTGATATTCACGTTTATGTTACGTTAAATAGTTTTGCAACGTACAACAAATGAAAAGGTAACCCATTTAGGCCTTTTCTGACCGTAAACAATCTCCTTGAGTAAGGAATGAGGAATATTAAAACAGCACATAGGTACATACGAGTATATACACATATGTAATGATAGTGTATACTACATTGGCTCAAGTCTACGTATTTTCCCAATCTAAAAGCGATTCACAATAAATAAATACATTACTTACCACTGTTCTGTTCATATGTTTGTTTACTTATAAAATAAAATTCTACGAAAATCATTTTGTTTTATTTTCTTGTTTATAACAAACAGCATTGAAATGTTTCCTCAAACCTGTAAAATTGTCGCACTGTATATTCACCACTAAAATTAATAATTTCATTTTCACAATTGCACTTTACAAAATATTAATATATTTAAAGGAGATCTTAGAGGAAATGTGTGCAAGAAGATATATTTAATCCTTTATTTTAGTAAGTATGAGCCAATTAAAAAATAAGACTACTGAAAAAATTATGAAAATATTTGACATTCCTCTTTCACTAACATTTGGCTTTGAAATCCACGCTAGATGTAGATGACGCTCTTAAGAATGTAATAGATTTATTGTTAAGAGTATGATCAAAGTGTATATTATAAATCAGAAACCAATGAGATTTCTGTTATTGTTTTCTGCTATAAATCAAATATATTTATATATGACATTGAATAAATATCGTTAGCCTCCTAAAATGCCTTAAATTAGTTTCCAACAATCATTCTATAATTACGAATACATTGCGCATACTTAAAAATTGACATGTAGATGTCGTTCCTAAAACAATGTGTCATTTCAGTATACAAAAGAAAAGCAAAGCGTCAAATTGACAACTTGAGTTAACATCATATTGTAAAATGTATTTAATTTAGGTGCGGAAATATGTGGAAATAAAATTTGGAAAACGCTAAAAACTAGAGCATTAACATCATAATTGTAATGTGAACTATCGTTTTTAAAATAAATAGCGCAATACAATTGTAAATGACAACCTTGTCTGCAGTATGCTAGGAATGTAAGTAACAACTGGTGCGGGACTTATGGATTAAGACTTAGTGAATTTGGTAAAAAATCTTAAATAGTAATACGGGATATCTGTGAGAATTCGTGCAATTTACAACAATTATAACTTAATTATATATATATATATATATATTAATAATAATATAATTAATAATTAATATATATATATATTACGAATATTTGAGAATATTTGAGACTACATTAGCTAGTATAATAAGAGTGTTAAGATTTTGAGGCAAGACATTTTTTTTATTTGGCTATGCCATTCTTATTAACAGTGAATCATAAATAAGTTATTCCTTTTATTGTATAATTTGTTTTTCTTTTCTTATTACTAAAGTTCAAATAGAAAACAACAACTTGCAAATATGACATTATAATTAAAAGAAAAACTCAACCGCATTCCAGTTAAAAGTGCTGCACAACATCCAATTAAAAGTTTAACCGCGCTTATTTTTAGTTTTTACTTTTCGGTAAAGATGTCTATTAATATATTTTTCGGATTCTGATAGAAATTTATATCTCCAATCGCCAACTTTTTTATTTACAATTTCCATTTAAAATAAAAAAAAAACATTAATAATAGCACTGTATGTAAAATTATTGAAATTCTTCTTCTTTAGTGGACACCACAGACCTGAATCTAAGTAAACGTGTCTCAAATCCGGCAATGGAAAAGGTAGTTCCATTTACGCACATCACTCGTTTTATATTTGCCTGGGCATGCCAAGGTAATCGAGATTCCTCTCTACCTCCTTTGCTTTAGGAATGAACTCGAAGAATTTGACTTATCAAGCCGAAGCTTTGGTGTCTATTTGCTCTGCATGACCTAGTCGTCTGAATCGAATTAAAAAAAATGCAGTCGCGAACATCGCGCTGTGAGGCTGAATATACATAACTTGGAAAACTTCTCTCTCGAAGCCATCTAGAACAACATTGCCCAAATATGATACTGTCCTATTTTCTGGGCCATACAACGTGGCTGAGTATCTTATGTAGGGACAGGTTCGTTTTGCGAGATAGTGTATTGCATATAAATTACTTAAATAAAGAATATTAAAAAAAAATTGGCATTTTTATTTAAATACTTGTTAAGTTATTGTAATTAAATTTAGTGTGTAGTAATGGTATATTCAACTATAGACTATATTTTAATTTTCGTTTAGGAGCTCAAAATATGAAGTCGGGTAACGAAGATATTATTCCGCTTCATGTCGGTAGTCAAGTGTTTATCTCAAAGCGCGATATTCTTCGAATTCTACACAACGACCCATCAGTATACACTGGATCATTAAGTGAAATAATCTTTGGTCGAAATGCTTTGGTTAAATGTTCTCAACTGAAACCAAAAGAGCGACTTTATGGATTAAACTTGAGCTATCTGAATTCAATAACAAGTAATAAATTATTAATAAAGATGTATCAATTTTCTACATACGCCTTCTTTTTCAGCTCATGTGGTGTCAGTATATAAAACTCGTAATGAGCAAATAGACGCAGAGTTGGTGAAATCATTTGTTCTTCGTAAGATCGAAGAGCTTGGAGAGAGGCATAATAAATAATTTAACAAAAATGTTTATTAATATTAAAATACTTTATACCACAGATATGGCAACAATCCCGGGAAGCTGCACCAAGGACTTAAAAAAAGTCGCATTAGGAATCAATTATAACTTCAGTTCAATTTTCAAAAACTACTAAATATATATTGTCTTGGGTATGTCAAATTTAACTAAATGCATATGGTAGACGAAGTAAATGAAGTTGACCACAAAACGTACTTTTTCACGAGTAAACAAATACATACTATTATAATGTTAAAAAGTTGGTAATAAAAGAGAAGAGTCATAACAACAAAAACAAATGATTCTTACCTACAGTTTACATAAGTGTCTTTAATTTCCTAATAAAATACTGTGCGCAATATCAAATTACATGTTTCATAGGTTATTCTTTCTATTTATCTTTTACAGATTTCAAGTACATATTAGAAGACAAGGGAGCAACTACTTACATTCAGTACTCAACAACGCAACGAGGTCGTGTTATGTTAATATACAACGGATATCGCTATGTAGAGAATAGACAAAGTCATAAGAACATATTTTGGCGCTGTTCAAGATATGTGAAGTATGGATGCCGAGCTACAGTTGTAACATCAAAAGTTAACGATGATGTGACGATTCGTATAGCTGGTTCACCCCATACCCACGACCCCGAGGTAAAAGTTGATGGTATGGATGATTTGAACAATGACTTCGCCGATGAGTTAAAAGCGAATTTCTTAAAAATTGGTCCTCACGCCTTACAATTAAGTGGTTTAAAGTAGGATTTATTAGTTTAATATGATTTCCAATAAACTTTATTACTTCTTAAACAATACAGCAACATGTGTAATTTATAGCATTGACATTAGTTTGATAAAAGGTAAACAGGAAATTAAAACCTGAATGTGTTTTTATCAAAAGTATATATATATACTATATATATATATATATATATATATATATATATATATATATATATATATATATATATATATATAAATATATATAATTTTATTTGTAAACTAATAAAATACCACAAACATGCTATAAGCTGAAGATTGAAATAGCGGCTTTTCAAAAGGTAATTTTTGATTTTGCTTATTAATGCTCGAGTAAATATACTTTTTTTCTTTTTTAGATGAGTGACACATTGAACAGTATTTAAAGGGAAGGAAAAAGTCGAAAAATGCATTCATATGCTTAATGAAAACAGATATATTAGAAAGATTGCTTAAGATTTCGTATGTAAAAGCTGGGCATGTTCGGAATAATCAGTAAATGCATAAAAAATGGATGTAGTTGGAAAAGTAATAGAAATTTTCTTTGAATTTCATCCTTCCTCTTAGTTAAAGAAAGAAAACCCGGATATCCCGTATAGAGACTATATGGTCAATCATGAAAGTTAGGTTGGTCTTTATAACTGAAACCTGCGTACCCCGTAACTTCGATAATCAAAGACCGGTCGAGCTCAGGCTCAGACCCTTCAAGGGTTGCTGGCCAGATTAAGTAAGTAAAAAAACAATATGTTTCTAACTGCCCCTATACTGTCTGTAGAATTAAGAAAGGAATTTACAATTTTCTGTGTTACCAACAACATAGACAGTCAATTTTATATATTAATGGTAGCATATTACAGAGGCGGCAATATAAACATATATCACACACTAACATATGTATATATATATTATATAAATAATATATAATTAAACTCCAGTATAACTAGAAAAAGAGTTTGCATTATGAATGATAATAAGTATTGTACTAGTAAACAAAGAAATATAAATTAATTACTCCGCAGATTTTTAGAAGATTGGACGTTTATATGCATATTCAAATATTTATTCAGTTGTATTATAAAAAATCTTATAAATCTTTGTTTTTCAGAGAGAATGATGATTGGAGACTTATACAGCAAGTGTTACAAAGGAGAGAGCGGGCATGTTGCTTCGAGGCGTACTCAAAACAACAAAGGTAAATTATATTGGCAAAGGAACACTTTATTTTCAAATCTTATCATATTGTTGTCTTTAATTTGATTTTGTACAACTATCTGTCAATTTTCACCATATATTTTTGTAGAAGACGACGGGGAATTGTATATGCCTGCTGTATTCGGTATATCACAAAAATCACGTCGGACATTAATAATTGAAGGTCATTCTTTTCATAGCACATCAAGGAAAGCAGGCGGAAACTCTTGGAGATGCGCGAAATATATGACAAATAGATGCAGAGCAACTGCTTGTACAAAGATAGTCGGTAATGAGTTGAGATGCCGTCTGAAAAACCCTTTCCACTCACATGATTAAATTATTTTCGAATATTTTTTGTTCTTTATGAAGAAAAAGGAAGTGAGGACAAAACTTTCCTATAACAACTTAATGTTTTGACTAGTTTTAGACTAAATATAAATGTGTCTATTATTATATTTGAATATTTTTAAATTGTAAATATTAAAACAAACTTCAAAAAATCTGAGTCATAATTAATGGAAATAATTGGTTGAATTCGCATCATCTTTGTCCAAACCATGTACAGTTTAAAGAGTAGTGAATTGTTAATTGCCAGCATCAAACATTCCTTATAGAAATACATTTTAGCAGGTAAAAGTAAATTATAGGATCTGTATTAACGTTGTTAAAATTATGGAATCTTTTAGCTATTCTTTCAATTGCGAATTCGTAATTGATAGAGGCAAAAACTTTCAATTATACAAAATAAAAAGGTTCCATTAAGTTCATATCATGACGACTATAAATTAATGAATAGACAGCGTCAAAAAAATGATTTAACACCGATTCTCAATAAAGCGAAATTAATCAATCGCAAACCATAATATCAAAAAAGGAGGTAGCATTTGTCAATGACCAATAATATATCGGTCAAATGTAATTTCATAAACGTTTTATTTCAATGACCACAAGAAATTGGTTGTTATCTTAAGCGAAGTGGTCTTGTATACGAGCTAAAAATTATTATTTATTTCCTCAAATTAGCCTTGCTTCTTCCATACAAAACCTGATTGTAGTAGACGCATTGTAATAAATTTTCCAGTAAGGAAATTTGGATTAATCGAAGACTATAATCACTTCGTTTAAGAGTGGGTTTCAGCGAAGTCTAAAAAAGGCAGTTACTGTAAGAAGTGATTGACCTCGATTAGGAATGGTATTGTTAGGTAAATGTGATTATCTTCTTACCAGAGACAAATGTTGGATTCTGTTTTTAGCTTGTGTGGTTGTGTTTCCACCTTTAAAAATGCAACTTACATATCCGAATATAGATGGAGCATTAACATAGACGTTGCTTATAGTGACAAAGATTAATCTATTACTGAACGAGTATTGGAATTAAGAAATCTGTAAATTTGTGTGTAAAAAAAAATATTTTAAGTTATTTTTACTAGACAATAAACAATTTGAAAAAGTGTATTCATTCATGGAAATATCATTCTAATGTGTAAAATTGTTCACTGACAATATCTGACTGTGTGTTGATTGTAAAGCTAAAATGGTTGTCTAACCAAATTTGTGAGTACGATTTATTCAGCAAGAGCGTGAATAAGAATTTCTTATATTTGTTGCAGGTGGCTTTAAGGATGGGACAGCTACATCATCACATTAAACTCAAATAAATGTTTATTTAACCATATATTTTGTTTTATTTCCAAATGATTTTTATTTTAATATTGTTTCACTTCAAAATCTATCTTTGTTAATATTCTTATTCTTCTTTTACATATATTTTAAAGGTGGTAATCGCAATGTTAAACGTGGACGTCCAAGGAAGAGTGTTTCCAGCGCAGCAAATGCGGGAACTGTGGCGCAAAAGTTGGAACTGGCTTTTCAAAAAGAGGGTCAAAATGCGGTACTTGTATCTTCAACAAAAGGTGGAATGAAAATACTTTTTGAGGGGCATCATTTTAAGTACTTGTTTCGGCGCGGAGAAAGCAGTATATTTCAATGTTGCTACAAAGAGAATAATGAACAATGTTTATGTCGTGTGGTTTCGCGCCAGAATAGAGTTTATCACTTGGATGGTGAACATAATCACTTCAATCAAGCAACAGATAAGAGTGTTACGTCTGTCATGTTTGAAACAACGCCTGATGATTTTGATACTTGCGTGAAAGAAAAAACGGAAAACATAAATGACTCTAAGGTTTCCGAAGTTGATCAATTTGTGGAAGATATTGTAATGAGTGGAACATTGGACGAAGATCTTTCAGAAACTCAGATGTTTGAGAAAAGTATTAATAGTACTGAGGATGATAAACAACTAGATGTAAATGATTTTCGAGAAAAGATTAAGAGAAGGCTACAGAGAGCATTAATGGGAAAGAAAAAAATAGATAATTGAAGTACATACATGTAAGTTAAATCAGTTCGTATATTTTTATAATTTTTTTATGAGAACCATAGCATCCAAAAATTTAAATGCAATTCCCGATGTTGCTTAGATTAATTATCTTTTTTTTGTCAAGATCTGCCAAGTGCAAATTTTTGCGCATTTTAACTTCATAAAATATATCATCTGATGGAATTGTTTGACTGGTTGATGGTAGACCATACAATTAAAAAAATAAAAATAAAAAACAGGCACCAAATTAATAGAATATGTGCTCATATAAAGAGATGTATTTAAGTCAATGTCTGTTTTGATTGTGTATTGTGCTTAAACATGTTTCTCTCATATATATATCTTATTTGCAGGACATCAATTGATGACATTAGAAAAGTTTTATGCGTAAAACCATACCATTTACACCATTGCTTTATCCTTCAAGTATAAATTACAGCAAAATTTAATTATATTACAATGTATGAAACCTTTTATTGAAATAAATGTTGATGGTCAGATTAGTTTTATTACTTCTATCCTATATTAGATATGTATTCATATTTTGACTATAAGTCGTCTCAATAAAAATAAATGAAATTAAAATAGGTACTACTATCGTGAAATTTAATTTTGTTAAATGTCCTTATAGGTAAACTGCAAGTTTCTTTTGTTTAATTGATAGACAAAGTAAGCTGAGAACCCCAATAAATGATTACTAACATTAGTTCATTATTTCCAGTTGTTCAACTTATACGAAATTGCGGACAACAACTTTTCATTATTAGTCGTAAAGGCGGCACTCTTCTTACAATTAATGATTATATTTACCGATCAAATCAAAGAAGACATGGTCCTTGTAGTGACAAAATATATTGGGAGTGTATACATAACCGCTCTAAAAAGTGTCGCAGCCGCATAAAGACAATAGGTGACGATTTATTTGTGACAAATGGTAACTGGTATTTCTTTTACACAATTTGAATAATTACATGATTTTTTTTATAAATGTATGTAGATGTCCATAATCACCCATCTGATGCTCACAGAATTGAATTGGCGAAGCGAGCTGGTATGTTAATTTACAAAAGATTCAGTTTGTTGGGCCATTAAAAAGAAGAACAGAAAAATCAATTATAGTATTTTTAATAAGTTGCGTTTTGATTGCATTGTAGTGGAAGGACATAAAATTGGAATCTTTTTTCCAAGACATTTTCTGTGACTAAACTGTGGATCGGACTCTGGCTGGTGTACGTCGACCATGATACCCTGCTGTGGTTTCGCACAGGAGCTTGTCGGGACAAGGTTGAATAACTGGTGGCAGGACCACAGTTGTTGCTGGGATTATGGAGAATTTCCACACCTAAACAGTGATAAACACTTAGGTTAAGGGGCTCGGAGTTTGTTAAAAGGCTTCGGTTCATGAACAGACTCGATCCTTCATAGGTGGGTGCCCAAGTGGGTTTTCTGCATTTTTTAAAACCCAACCACAAAGTTTTTTAGGTTTTTCTCCCGTTGATACTCATGTCCGAACATATGAATCCTTCCCTTGTCCGGCTATACCGTTGGTCCGTAGACGTAAAACCCTTATGGTCGTCAACCAATTAAGCATTAAAAAAAGCTATCATTTTTTTTCGCTACTGCAACTTTTAATTGATAAATTCATTTGGATGATGTAAAAATAATCAAAACGTTCAAAAGCAGAAGAAACGACATGGTCTAGTTCATGTAACTTGTAGGGCCTACTATTACGTTGGCGTACTTCAACAACGCACAATTTTCCATGAATCGAGTCATTTGGTTCGAATAAGCTGAAAATAATTAGTATTGCTCTCTTTTGAATTTATATTTTTCTGGAATGATGAATGAGAATTTGTCTTAAATATGTAAAAGCAATGCATACATTTGCAATTTGCGCAAAAGATGTTACCGCCACAAATATCGCTTGCGAAAAAGGAAGCTTCTTGCAGGAATAAATAGCAATTAAATATATATATAATATATTATATATGTATATATAATAGCCGAGATCTTCAATGCCAAAAAAGGTTTTAGACAAGGCGACGCACTGTCATGTGACTTCTTTGACATTATCCTTGAGAAGATCGTGCGTAACTCACAAGCACAAACCATCTATAGGTGGGTGTAATGACGGGTGAGGAAGCCCTTAGTCTTTTCGAGAGAAAAAACTTTTCTGCGATTTTTGGTCCTGTTTGCGTTGATGGCATCTGGAGAAGAAGATTCAACGACGAACTCTTTGGACTATACAGAAACATGTGCCTAGTCAAGGGTTTTCGGATACAACGCTTAAGATGGCTAGGCCATGTAGAGCGTATGGACACCACAGCTCTGGCCCAAAAAGTCTTTGAATCTGAGCCATTGGGACGACGCAACAGAGGACGGCCTAGACTAAGGTGGCGCATACAAGTGGGGAAGGACCTCAACCAACTTGGAGTGCGCAACTGGCGGCATCTGGCGAAAGATCGTGCTGGCTGGAGAGTCGTGTTGAAGAGAAGAAGAAGATATATATAATAGATAGCACGAATAAATAAAACAGCAATAAATAACATCTATAAGTTCCCATTTGAAACTTCTTATACTCGCACATAGGTGTCACTGAATTACAATTAAACGCGCTTTTTATCATCTACTACTTTATTTCGTATGGTATATTATACGCCAAACTTCAATATCATATTTTTTCGCCGCGATTAATTTGTGACGTTAGTTTTCATTTGTTTATTAAATTATTTCAGCACTACTATTTACCATATGCAAAAAAAATATAAAGAATAACATAAGTGATGCAAAACCAACGTTCGTTATGCATTGAAGTGAGGAAAATGTGATTTTTGTGGTGGTCAATTTTGTGTTTGATAATGGCCGAACCCATGATGCAAAAGAATCTTGATATGTACTAATTTTCTTTCATTAATAGTTACATATTATGCGAAGTGTTTTATATACTAAATTGTGGTCATCTAGAAAATGTTAATTAAAGTGTATTTAGTTTACATATTTATCTTTTAACCTTTAAAATGTCGATTATGATTAATGTGGTGTCGTGTGTGCAGAGGCAATTTTTCATTAACCCACACTAAGGAAAGGTTTGTTTGCAGGTGTGGGTTTGTATCACTTAATTTGTTTACAAAACATTGGTGAAATTTTATAATCCTTCCAACAATAATTTGCGATGCAATATTGCTTCAGATGTGTCGGCTTTCTCGATTTAAGTGATATCACAAATGATTATTAGAGTAAAGTGTTCCTTGTGATTAACTTCAGAAATGATAATGATGTTTAGTCGGTAAGTTTTGTTTAGATATTATTTGGTGAATGATAAATGCGGCAATAGTTTGGTAGAATTCTTAAGAATTAATAATAATGAGAATGTTCGTGCGTGTGTTTCTATTTGCTGTAAACAAATTTACAAAATTGCATAGGTCTTATGAACTAACTTTGGTTTAATAGCACCAAAATTTTTTTTGTATGTCTATATTATTTTAATTTTACCTCCTTAGTGAGTCCATGTTTTTAACGTTATATCTAATTATACGACAACGCATTATGAGGGTTGGCGTGAGTATACCTATTAATGTTTTATTATATTTCGAAAGTTTAGTTTAAATCTATGATCAAGTGTTTATCAAAAGTTTTACCCTGAACTACGTTTGAATGAATTTGAGCTTAAAACTATAGTCATTGTCCATTAAGAAGGTTGGGTCTGCATACTGTTAAAACCACTCTAAACTTAAGAGTTGCATTTAAAACCGACTTGTACATATTTGGTTTGATTATCGGAATTATGTACGATTCTGGGTATGTTTAATTCTATGTTGGTATTCACGTGTACGGTGTGCACCGAGATTGTATATTTCAGAAACTAAACGTAGGAACTGCCAGATGACCAATCGTCAGAGACCAATGTTATATAATAATTATACTATAAGTTACAGGAATTACAATGAAGAATAATCTTTCACATATGTGCGATGCTAATAGTTTGGTAGAATGACAATGAAGAATAATCTTTCACATATATGCGATGCTAATTTGGTGGGAAAATTTGCTAGATGACTGATACTTGCACAGTGTGACATGAGCGTTTTGTAAAAAGCCTTTTCATTATTCAATCTTGTCCGTCAATTATGACAATACTATTCGGTTTACTTTAGGGACACAAAGTTATCTTTGCGAAAATTTTATAGAATATATCTCATTTCCGCATTCCCATGCAAAATAGCAATCAAAAATAGCAAATATTAAATTTCTTTCAAAGTGCGCAAAATAACTTAAATCATTTTTCTTCAATTTTGGAAATAACTCCCACTGGCCTCTCAGGTTCTATATTAATCACAAATCAGAATTTTCTGTACAGTAAAAAATTAAAAATGATGACCTTTACATTAAATGTGCGATACTCGGGGCAAAAGGTTAACGCAAAATAATTTTAATTATATAGATGGTCCTACTTGGTAGAATGTAGCATTTAACGTACAAATTTAACAAATTAGCTAATATCAACAATACAAAATGATACTTATGTATACCAAACAAATAATCAAAAAGAGCTTATTGGAAGAAAACGTCTACAAGTTAATCACAAAAAAAAACGGTTTTTCGTTCCAGTGGTAATATGACTCATCATGAAAGGATATGACTAAGATGGGGATCTATGTTGTAAATTTCAAAAGAATTTAATATCTAACATTAAAAAATATATACACATACGTATCGCTTTACTGCTTCTACATTTTGTACGTATGTTATGTTAATATTTGTATATATGAAATGTACATACAATATATTTCATTTAATATACCTTCCACGTCTTTATTTTGTGAACGGTATTCAAATTCAAAATGATAACAATAAAGGACATTCACCAAGAAAAAATAAAAGTTTTTTCAATTCTATAAATATTTGTCTAACAAAGGCAAGTAAGTTACAGTCTATGTCGTCCCTTACAGGTCATCGGTGGATAATAAAACAATTATCAGACTATGATTCCTATACCTTTCTTAAAAGTCAAAGAGGCAAACCCATACTAGTACTTAATGGATACAAATATAGACGAGAGCGAAGCTATCGAGCAAGTTGCGAATACTGGAGATGTCTTCGTTCAGGTTGTCACGGTAGAATTGTTATGCGAAACGGTGTTATTGGAAAGTCACATAATCATTCCCACGACCCAGATGAAAATAAAGCTTCTTTTTGTTAAAAATATGAAAACTAACTAAATAAAGTTTCTTACATAAGTTTTAATGTGTTCATTTAGGAAGATTCTTACGCTTGTATTCTTTGTTAATCTTTATTACATTTAAATTTTTTTTTTTAGAAATAGAATTTATCTACAGTCAACGAGGTCATCCCCTGATAGTGCTCAATAATTACTTATATCGCAAGAATCGCGATAAGTATTGGAGATGTCTTAGGAGCACGAAATACAAATGTAAAGCTCGTGTGATATTTCGACCAGAGGATAACTCAGCAAAAGTCATTGGAGGGCATACTCATGGAGAAGAATTGGAAAAAATTGAATGGGGACGTGGGCTTTTTACAGCGATAAAGTCACACAATAGAGCGCAGTTGAATGAGAGAAGCAGATATAAAATAGCCCATCGACAGAATAGTAATTTTAACGTTGAAAAAATTCATCTTCAAAATGACGAATACCAGGAAGTTGAAGAGGACATTGCAACTGATGTAGAGGAGATTTTGGTGCATGAGAATCAGGAGGAAATGCTAAACTTATATCAAAAATAGACTCTCGAGTATGTCTACGATCCTGTTTTTGCATATTAAATTTATAAAATTACAGGAACCTGATGATTTTTTTTATTAAAGTTACACAGTTTCTGTCCACATTTGTGTGGTTGTTAGTTAGGCGTATGTTACAAAAATTTATGGGAAGAGTAAAATTGTACTGGTCTTGGGAAATGTATTATAAATGGGATGTTAGCTTTAACAACAATTGTTACAATATAACTCCACTGCACACAAAATCAAAACCAAATGATTTATGCTACTATCAAAACCATGGTCCTTAATAAATGCAATACATTTGTTTAAATTTCAAAAACTAACTAAAACTAAATTACACTGATTGAAAAGAAATATGCATTTCTCTAACTGCGCAAAATATATATGTATTTTACAGTATACCCAATTGGCGTTTGGATCGAGGATACAAAACTTTACTATCTACGTAACCAAAAGCAAGGATACAACTTAATTTTCGATGGATTCATGTACAAAAAAGAAGCTAGTTTCCGATCAACAATAAATTGGATATGTTCTAATGGGAATGGTAAACGACTGTCAGAAAATAAATGCACTGCGCGCTGCATAACTAAGTGGCAGGGAGGAATAAAATTAGGCAAAAATTTACACAATCATCCGCGTAGATTCGTTACTTTGCCTGCGAATGTAATTCCAGCTGCTACATTTCAATTTCATATGGGCTATGAAGGACTATGAGGGACAAAATTAATTAATACTTATGATAGTCTTTTCTGAATGAAATGCCAATTAAATAAAGCTAGACACATATAATACTGCATCTGTGTGACCGTGTTCATTTATTTTGAATTACCACTTGCAACGGGTCTTACCTTTTTATTTAGTTTTCAAAATAATTTTAATTTAATATTTTACTCTTTATTTCAGAAGTAAGCCTTATGTGGCATAAAGGAAAAGAATTTATTTTGCTTAAGGGTGAAAAATACAAAAAAACACGATCGTTGGCGTTTAGAAGCTACTGGTACTGTGTAACAAAATTCTGCCCGGCATTTCTTAAATATAATCATCTCAAAGGTGGTGCTATAACATGCTGTGGTAAACATGAGCATCAACATTGTTCAACCTAGTAAATTGAAATAATATTTGAGAAAATAAATATTTTAAATGTTTAGTCTGACAAATGTTTAATTTACGAATGTCTGTAAATATAGCACGTGCATATGGACGAAGCAATTTATTGCATTCTCCAAATCTTTAAATAATTACAAATTTGATTGTTCCGAAAGAAAATATATGTATATTCTTAACTACACCCAAATCGTTTTGAATTATTATTGCTTATTTATTACAGACAGTATACGTTAGATGTGTTTGTGTGTAATGATATTTCGAGCGATCATGTTAGTAATACAAATCTTTTTCGTTTTCAGAAGAATTTTGCCAACCTTCAGAGGCAACCGGCTCCGTTGATCCGGTATTTATTGTCAGTAAATATGGAACAAAGCAATTGGTGTTAAAGCAGCATACCTTCAATCGTCATGTTAATCGAGATGATGTTACGTACTGGCGCTGCAGTCAATTTGCTGTTCTTCGTTGCAGGGCGAGAATCAAAACCAAATTGGATATACTGACCGTTTTAAACGGCCAACACAATCATGAGGTTATTACTAAGGCGCGAAAGTATGGATCATTGAAAGTAAAACGCGAAGTCAAGGATTAAGAGCAAATGTATGGGTATATGTATCCATTAACATACATAAACACATACATAAATGTATATAAATATAATTTAAAATTTTTCAATCTACATACTTTTTAGGATTGACATTTTCAAATTTCGATTGGTTTTCAGAAAATAAATAACATGTAAAAATGGCGACCGAAAATACAAAGAATAAAGAAGTAATAGTAGCAACAAAATAAATATAATAATTTGTTTGTTCTTTACCATGATTATTTTAAATATTTGTTAGTTAATCTATGAGATTCCCAATTATTATTAACACGTTTACTTTATCTCTTATCTAGGTTCGTCGTTTTTCTCATATATAACTGGATTCAGGGGAAGTCGAAAATTGAAAGTCGGAGAATATAGTTTTACCCGGAATAAATCCTCAGGCTTTAAGACTTACTGGTCGTGCGCCCGGGCTGGAATACATAAATGTAAAGCACGTGTAGTTACAATAGATGAAGAGAGTCGACATGATGTCATTGTCAAATGTGGCTTCCACAATCACCCGCCGTTTTAAAAGGCATAAAAATAAAAACGATAAAAACCGAACTGATATGAATAATAACAATTTTAATTATGTTCACGTATTATTGTTTGATTATGTATCTTTTCTAGGAAACTACTTTCATATTTAGCAAAATTGTAGCAAAGCTCGTTCAGTCAAAAACATTTGAAAATAAAATTAATTTGTATAAACCTTTTACTACTTTATCTTTAAACTGTATTTACAAAAAATTGCTCGTATTAGGCATTCATACATTTTACTAATATCACAACCCTTTTCTAGAGACAAAATTCAATCCAGAAGTCGTTGATGGCTTCGTTATCAGGGAAAATCAATTGACATTTACTATTGGTCAACGTGGGTGTACTTTACTGGTGTCTAATGGTTATCATTATGTGCGGAACAGGAGAAGTGGTTACAAAACGTACTGGATATGCGCCAAAAAAGTAAGTACTTTCCGTTTATGATATTTGATACTATGCCAATGATGCTACTATTATAGGGGAGTTTAAAGTGCAACGCTAGAGTTGTAACAAACATAGTGGATGGAGTTCAGCAAATAGTAATGCAGTCTCGAAAGCATAACCACCCTGTAATTGTTGTGAGGAAAAAACGAGGTTTGCCACAAATACCGACTGTTCCACCCAAAGCAAAGGCAGACATTCAAAAGGTTATTCAAAAAAAACAAACAACCCCATCCTCTGTTGATCGCAAAACGAAGTTGTTTATTGACTATGGTTTTGATTTTATGGAATAGTTAAGAACTGTTTAAGCTTTTTATTTAAATACATAAAAAAAAAAATGTAAAAGTGTACATGAACTACTCTTCGGTCAATCAAAGGATTTAATTTAATGTTGTAAAGTAACATTTCAAATTCATTGATTTTTCTGAAGCTTATTCTGAATTAGTTATGCCCATTCTCTTTTTTGTATACGTACATAGATAAAATGTTCATTTTTGAGAAAAGGACACTTAAAATTTAGTAAATGTACTTAAAGGTAATAAAGTTTTATGCTCAGCTCTGAATCTCATTTAAAAGTAATTAATTTGACTTTTAGTTTGAATGTCTACACTGAAACCCAAAAGGTAAATGTATTTAACAAAGGTACTTATAGTTTTTTATAATCAGTTTTTTTTTTATTTGTAGGACCTTATCAGCACAAATTATTACAATTCACAAATGGGTTTTCAGACGCGAGAACTCCAGGTCCAACTGCCGATGTGTAGACATGTGAGTTTTTACATATTGTCCAAGTAGCGATGATGATTTTTTTTTGTTGTAATATTTCAAATTTAATGATCAATGCAAGAGTTGAGCCGTGGCTCTATTTTCAGCAGTGCGTTCTCTCGGCAGCTCAACATGCATTCGTTTAGTCATACTAAAAGAGAGAATTGGTGAGAATTGGAACATTTGTATAAATTGACTACTGTATGCTTTACAAATTTAAACAGTTTTAGATCATGGAATAAAAAATATAAGTTCTTAACGGCAAACTTTGATTCCAAGACACTATAATCAAATTTGTGTAACTTTACAAAAAAAAACTGTTCTTTTTATCCGTAATAATGTTATATTAAATTTTTTGAGCAGAACGTAGTCATTTCCTTTCCATTAATTCAAACATTTCCGTTTTTAGAAATTGCCAAATTCACTACTGGTCAGCGTGGTTGCAAACTTCTTGCACACCATGGATATCTTTATGTTAAGAATCGACAGTCCGAACATCGTACCTATTGGATTTGTTCAAAAAAGGTAAACGTTTTTTTTTCTTTATATTATGTTTCTTTATAACTGTTATATTGTAATCTAGGATACAGCACGTTGTAGAGCACGCGTTGTCACTGGGAGAGATGCGTCGGGTTTAGAAAAAATTATACAAAAAAGTTTTATGCATAATCATCTACAAAATTATTTTACAAAACAAAACCATTCAAGTGAAATAAAAAACTAATCACTCTAAGTTCTTAAAAAAATATATGTGTAAATATAAGAATACAAAAGTTTATTGACTTTTTAATTGCATTTCTAGAAAAGAATGAAATTCAACTTTATCTCCTTTGTTTTTTACACTCAAACATTCAACTTTCTTTGTCTTTCTTTTAGGAGCTTGTGTCTCAATGCAAATTGCTACTGCTTTTCATTTACCAACTGAGAGTTTCCTCCGATGTGTTCCGGAACCATCGTTGCTAAAACCAAAAAGTCATATTTCGAATTGTAAGCCCGCGTTCCTCGACGATCGAACTCTTGATAATTGGGGATTAATAAAATATACAACATCTCCCAGAGGCAATAAATTGTTATGTTTCGAAGGTCATCGCTTTATAAGAAATAATATTTATGGTCCGAATATATACTGGAAATGTACCAAATGGCATAACAGTTGTAAAGCTAGAGCTATTACTAGCTCAGATGTTCCAACTAAATGCATACTGAAAGGTGTTCATAATCACGAGATCTTAAAAGATGATTAAATATTGTCTTGTTCTTTTAACTTTTTTTATTTTGTAATGTGACATTCTCATCTTAGTTAGCTTGAAAGAAAAATAAAATAAATTAAATTTTAAATCATTAAGCAAACAGAAATGTATTTTTTTTGTTTTGGTAAAATTAATTTATATTCACTTATAAAGTGATAAACATTTTATTTCAATATTAACTAATAGAAAATTTTATCTTTCAGGTTTTCGCATAGACTTTATTGACTCGAAAAAGAATGGAGGAAAGTTACTTGTTATAAATGGTTTCCGATTTTTCCGAAATAAGAAACGTGGTTCACGGCAGTATTGGAAATGCAGCAACTACTATAAAGAAAAATGTCCTGCCATAGCGATTTATGATGAAATTACATTCAATTTACGCCTCTGCCATCAGCATAGGCACACAACCAGTAATGACATAGAAATCAAACCTTTTATCACGCCCAAGGAGGATTTTCAATCTCTTATGAATGTCGACAAAATCTAAATAAATTATCGCTATTTGTAAATTTGTTAGATATATAGTCGTAGTGAAAGTTATGAATTATTATTTTTTTAACAAAGTAAACAAAAAATCTGGTAAATACACAAATGTATACATATTCATAGTCCGTATTGATAAATTATTTGTTCACAGGGTACGTGTCATAAGGTGAGTATTTATTGCGATGATGTATTCATCAGTATATAAACTTAAGGTTTTCAAGAATTATTGTGTTACTGATTTCATACAACAGTTTAAATTTTAGGTCGATGAATGTACACTCGAGCGATTCAACTTTAAAATAGAAGAAACAATTTCACCACTTTATTGTCATTAATACCTTTATCTTGAAGCATTTTATATTTATTTTATAAGAACCGAATAAATGCAAAAGGACTAATTAAACATTCCAAAATTGTTGTCTAATTATTGATTTAAAATCTTTTTTTTGTATTTTTCTAATTCAAACATTTTTTTTTAATTTATCCACAGTTGTTTTGGCCAATGAAACCGTGCCAAACCCGGATGATATGTTGATTTTTTTCACACAATCTCTCCGTGGTCGACCAGCGATAATGGCAAACGGGGTGAGATTCCTGATGATGAGTGAAAATAAAAAGAAAATTCTATGGCGATGTAGTTCCATGGCGACCAAAAAGATTAAATGCCCTGCAAGAATAACAATGCTTAAAGAAACACCTCCAAAGTTTATAATTAACAAAGCCGATCATGTACACGCCGAATTAAAGAGGAACAAGTACGGTTTAAATAGGGCTATAAATATGGGACAAATTAAGAGTGAACCAATTGATGCTGAAACAGTATCATATGAGATTATCGATCATCAATAACAACAAATTGATTTTTAATTAACTAAAATTCAAAGTGCACAGGGCTTATGGAACAAGAAAATCGTTATTTTTAATAACTATTTTTGTAACTGTAAATTGTTAGAGAGGTGTGTAATTAGAAATCGTAAACGATTTGTACATAAGAATGTAATGTATATTATAAAAAAAATGGCAACTGTTGATTTCTATTTGAAATGGACATTTTTACTTTCTGTATTAAAAATGTTTTTACATTACATGTAAGAAAAATGTAAAATATGCATATATACATATTTATATTTACATTTATATACATATATATGATATGTATAAACATATATAAGTTGTATGCTTTGTGGAATTTAACATCACTACGATTTATTTGGATTATCGTTTATAGCTCAAAAAACATACTTTTTTGAAATTGAAAACTACATTTTTGCACTTTTCGTTTGTTTTATAACTACTCATTTCTAATTTTTAGCAGACTAAACAAATAACTGGTAAATATAAATATAGATTTATTGACAAAAAGAAAGAAAGAATGAAAAAATTCTTCACAGTTTATATTTCATTTAATGGATATTTTATTTATGGTGCGTATTTCATTACAGTATTATATACATATTTAATTTAGTATGTTAGTTATATTATAAAAATGTAGAGCACAAATTGATTCCCAATTAATGAAGTTTATATTTTGTACTTTTAGGAAGAGGACAATACACAGGAACCAATCCGAAGATAGATTTCTCAATGTCAAAACGTGGAGGACAACTTCTGTTTCTAGATGGATTAAAATATTTTCGAAACAACGAAAACCGGACTAATCTGTTCTGGAGGTGCCATTGGTATTATCGGCGAATAAGATGTCCCGTACTTATATGTATGAATAAATTTGATCCAAATGATTTTCGCCAAATTCATAGACATTGTCATATAAAAACTGAAAAGCGTCAACAGAACACGTCAACGAGTAAACACTTAAAAAAGTAAATTTTTACAGTAAGATTAGAGCACACAGCTTTCAAAAAAGATCCATTAATATAAAAGCTGATTTTAGAGCCGTATTAAAATTAATGTGTGAAGACAAATTCTCAAAATTATATTACTCAATGAAAATATATACATAAATGAATCAACATCTTCTATAAATATGTATATACTTTATAATTCCTTTCCATTTTTTCTCCATATCTCCATACACATACTGTTGGTAGTAAATTATTTGCGAGTTTCAATCAACGGTAGCTTAAAGAAATATGGTAAAATTAATTGTCCATAACTAGAATAAATTAATTTACTTTTTCTTTTCAATGAATTTTACTTACATTAAACGTTAATTTTTTTTTTTAGATGACCATATACTTCACTTCGTGCAGAGTCAAAAGGGAAGAACTCAACTGTATCATAATGGTTTTTACTATGTAAAGGAAAAATTGATACGCGATAAGATTTATTGGAGGTGCACACAATACACTACATCATTCAAGTGTCATGGTCGCGTTCATACATCTAATGAAAAAATAGTTCACAAAATTGCACATAATCATCGAAGATCAAAACTTTTCGCAAGGCGTTCAAAATTAAAGCTGGAAACCACATTTTGATATTCTTATTGTATAAACGACAAAATCAGTGACTAGGCTCGAGACATACATATGTTTCAGAATATGTGCAACTTAATTTAATAAACACACCCTTAAAAATAATTGTTAAAGTTTGTTTCATATTACATAAGATTTCAATTGAATACTTATTAAATTCTAATTAATTCACTTTTTCTTTCAGAATCTAGCGTTGCAGGCTATTTCCTAAAGAATTGTGTATTTGGATATACGAAGAAGAACAACACCAAGTTAATAATTGGAAAATACGAATTTGTGATTGATCGAAAGTTAAAACATACAACAAATTGGCGTTGTGCTCAATACAAGCGCTTGAAGTGCAAAGCTCGGGCAACGAGTCGTGTATTTAATGGCGTTGAAAAATATAAAATGGGACATGCATATCATTCACATTAGACTTTTTGACAAAATTTAGAAAATACATACTGCATACATTTTTATTTAACACTTTTATTCATATTGAATAATCAAAGCAAAAATTATCTAACTACTAAGAGGACAGTTTTGGTAAAAGGTAAATTATCATTAATAGTAATTATTTATAGATTCTATTTAAACGTATATTATTGTCTCGACGAATGTAAAAACAAATTTAATTCAGAGCTTTTTTATACATTTGATTCTTTTTGTTATTTATGTTTATGTGCATGTTTCTAATTTATATGTTTTTAATTCTCAAACAAATAGTCTTATTCGCTATACACTTAAAATATTCAAAGAAACCAAATATCATTGATACGTTTTATTGAATGTAGTTTGGAGCCTAATATATATCTTATTTTGTAGGATATCAATACAGTGTAATCCATGGAAGGAGTCTCTGTACATATGTAAATAAGTGAGATTAAAATTTTTATTATAACGTAATTCAAAATAAACTCAAATTAAATATATAACTGCATTCTTATTCGCTAAGTAATATAAAATATCAAACATCAAAGAAATTAATCCCTTATGCAGTCTAAAACTTATAAATTATATACTTGTAGGTAATTCTCAACAAGAATTGCAAAGAACTATTACATACGTATCTGGGCAAAGAGGAAAACCAAAATTAGTCGTTAATGGATATTCATACATCAAAAACAAAACGTACGCAAATAAAGTGTATTGGAACTGCGCACATGTTAGATTAAAAAAGTGTCGCGCACGTATAATTACAGGTCGTGATAATCCTGAAGATATAAAATTGAACCCTATTGGTCATAATCATTCACCAGAATTTAAAAATTTCATACCAACGTCTATAAATTATCTGTATAACGACTATAAACAATAAATATAAAATATTCATGGGCAAAACTTTTAAGCATGTGTTGTATGAAAACAATAGTGTTTTAATGAATTAGCTAAAGAGTTGATGAGTGATTAACTAATTTTGATATAAACATTTTACAGATCTCACATATCTTACGAAAAGTCCTGGCATAAAACTCAGTCTCGGAAATAAGGGAAAGCCAAAGTTGGTTGTCGGTGAGTTTTCGTATTTCCGAAATAATCACAAGGGATGTAAGACATACTGGTTATGCTCGAAAAATCGATATAACCGTTGCAAAGCGCGACTAATCACATCTAGTCTCACTGGCGAAATCACTGTTAAAAATCAAGAACACAACCATCCACCAGATAGCATTTGTACGAAGAGACATTTTAATTTTTAAGCGTCATAATTATGTAAAGTTCTTTAATTTGCCTAAAATAAAAAAAATTCAAAATTAAAAAAGGACTTCATAAATTTGTTTTTCTTACAAAGAAGTTTTATTTATATCCAGGCATGCTAGCTTTAAATACTGTAAACTGTATACCTTAGCAAGAATTCATTCTAATATTTTTCTTTTGTAAAGGTTTTAAAAAGCGTAAACTATTTATCTTTGAGAATATATTTTCATTTAGCGTAAAAATTTTCTATTAAATTTAATTAACTGTATTTTTTTTAATGTAATTTTTTTCTAATACATTTTATAAATTATTATATTAATTTTTTTCTAATACATTTTATAAATTATTATATTTTTAGATGTTGATAATTTTTTTGGATACGTATGCAAGGTAGACCAGTTTCCCAGTTCAGTACAATACGTTACAGGACAACGTGGAGCCAGAAAAATTGTTTGCAATGGTCATTCTTATGTATGTGCCAAAGTCAAAAAGCACAGAAAATATTGGATATGCTCAAAACAACGCAGTAGAAATTGCAAAGCTAGATTCATAACTGACTTAGCTGAATCCGAATTTTTTGCCCGTAACATTTTTCACAATCATCCTCATTGGGTCAATGAAAAACGAAGTACCACTTAACACTTTCGAAATATTATAGCGTTAAATTTTTGAAAACAAAAAAATCAAAGACTTTAATGTAAAAACCGAGCATTTAAAATAAAACATAACGTTAACACGTTAACAACATACATAAAAAGTAAAAGATCGGAGTCTGTATGTACAAATTGTTTAAGTTAAATTAACTTTCTTTTTAATTTTATGGCCAATGTGACCATTGGGGACATATATCTAATGCATGTTCGTGTGGGGTATCACCTGGCACACCGGTGATCGCATTATTACGTTGTCCATTGTCTCCGATTGTTTTTATTTTTGGAATTCCAGACATTTTTGGGTTTACGGCGTTTAGGGGACATCTCTGCGAAGGTCTTTGCGTGGTCTTTGTGATGGATACCTACAATGCAACCTACTTTAGATACGAATTAAAGCAATTCAAAACTAAGCACAGTAAAGATCGAAAAAAAGAAAACGGTGCATTTATTGCTACAGAGCTCAGAAAGAACCTAGGAAGCCTGGCGGCTACAATAAAAGTCAAAACGGTGTCAACGTACTGTAACTCATGTATGGCAAATCCTAAATCTAAAATGTGTTAATAAAATGCATTAAATATATTTTACAATTTTTTCAAAAATCTTTAAGATTTTCAAACTTAAGAAAAGTGTAGTAAAGGGAAGTCCAACCATAATGCGCGATTTTAATTGAGTCACACCTTAACCTCAAGTTTGTTTCTAGTGTTCAACTATGCAGACGTGCACGATTAAGCAGCCCATTAGGATTTTTGAAGCCTTTTACGAAAAGGGCGTGCAAGTAATGCACATGCACTTCGTGACGATTTTGGTCAGCATAATTAATTTAGGCAAATGAGATTCCACGAGTGATTGTTACAAAACGAAGCATCCACAAAGAATGACTTTTTTATTTTCTTAGGTTAGTTTAAATTTTAAGTTAGATTAAGTTAGTTTTAAGAAAAAAAACTGAGATCTTTTAGCCAAGTTTTTTTTTTTTTAATTTTCTTGGTCTATAATTTAAGTTAACTTTAAGATTTAAATCAAAATAAATAAAATCGGACGCCGAAAGGCATATTAAAAATTAAAATTAAGATTAGATTAGCTTAGAGTACCTGCATAGGGTCAGTAAGTTAGATTAAGAACATTGTTCACTTAGGTAAGCTAGCTTTAAGTAATTTTGTCTAGTACGTAAGAAAACTGAATTAAAATGAACAAAAATTGCAAAAAAAAAAAAAAAAAACTTTTTGGAGCGGTTTCTGGACTGGTCATCTCAAAAAAAGACCTTGAATGGAGTTCGCTATCGCGAGGTGATAACGGACATTTTATGACCAGAAATTGAGTATATATTCCTGGACGATATGTGCTGCCAACAGGAAGCCACTTGCCACCCAGACTACGAAAGAATGGTTGTTTTGCGCGAGAAATTCAATGCTTGTTTAATTTCACGTCGTGGCATTATTAATTGCTCGCCACGATCATGTGATTTGATTCTGTTTTATTTCTTTCTTTGGGGTTATTTAACAGAAAAAAAAAGTAAGCTGAATTCTAATTTTCAGATATGGTATAACTGAAACTTATTTCTGGTTATTCTTTCTTTTACAAAGATAAATGACAAGTTTTAGTTATCAGAGATTTTGGTCAATGATACCATATCATATGTATGGTTTATATTTCATTTTAATCGAATAAGCAGCAATGGTACAATGTTTTTTTTTTTTGCAACTCGAATGGCCTTTGGAAAACCAATATATAATTTCGATTTCTCTACTGAACACTCCACATATTCACTCGACAATTTCTTTAGGTCAACGATTTAAATGAACCGAATGCAATGAAATCAAACGGCAATGTGATGTAAGTCAGTCGCTGACGTCAACCTTAGTTATTTGCTATGAGTGCTAACCCTGATTCCCAGTCTACATCGAAAAATCCGTCGAGCGATGTATGGCCTATGGTTGTAAAGTGAATATTAAAATGTATGGTTTCTTTTATGTACATATGTAATATTTACAGCAGTCTAGTGGCATTTTCTAATTTTGAAATTGAATCTATTAACATCATTCACTACAAAGGCTATATCAGGTCGAGTTCCATGTGATAGATATAGCAAGCAGCCGATTGCTTCTTGATATGGTATATAATCTAGTTTTACTTTTTCTTTGCCTTGAGATGGAATCATTTTTATTGACAATTTCTCATTATAATTACTACAAGCTTGAAGTTGAAGAAAAAACCTAGACCGTCCTCAATACCTTCGACCATTCCTCGCAACTGCTTTGTCTTTCCTTGGGTAATAGACTTGACCGTCGTAAACTTCATCTGGAGTTGAGTTGGTGAGTTGTGTTCTCGCATGTATACTCTTCATCATATCTAATAAAATATTCTTATTTTCTCCAAAAAAAAAAACAAAAAACATTACAATTTTGAATCAATAAACTAAAGTCATTTTGTTTAGCAATCAGTTCCAACAAATGGAACAACGTTATCTATACCTAAATGCTTAATAATTTGACTTTTTATTTAACGGTGCATTTTAAACTTCATTTACGAATGTACCTTCTTCTTTATTTGTACTTGAAAAACTTGATTAAGTCTTGAAGCATGATGACGTTTTATAGAACAGTGCCATCCAGCGTTGTAGTCCTCTTATTACCTGACCTCAAATAAATATACAGCTCAGCACCAATTTTTAAATTCCTACCTTCGCTTTGCATTCTGCTAAGCATTCGTTGTTGGGTTATGTATTTTACAGCTGTTGCCTTTTAATCATGGATGATTCTTCGTTCATCCATGCTTTTAATATAACCTTATTTCCACTCTTAGCAATTTGTGCTACCGTCAACAAATTAGCTCTTAGAATAGGAACAAACTGAATTCCTTAGGATTCTTATACGATTGCAGTTTTCCGACGTCAAACTGTGCTACATCGATTCCATTGTTATCTTTACATCCGGGTTCGTATATTGGCTATACTAAAGGATTTTGTAACGTAGATCGCAACGTGGTCAATCTGGTCGCTTCTTTGATCAGGAGACCGCCAGGTCTTTTTATAGTTGTTGAAATTTGAGAGCCATGTGATTATTTCAGTCAAATTCTGCTCTGAGACGAAGTGCACTACCCTGAGTCCGCCTGCGGAAATCTTGTCGTGCAGGCTATATTTTTCGATAGCTCAAGCAAAAATGTCTTCTTTACTCAGCTGTATGTTGCATCCTCGTGCAATGATCTTGATTAAGTAGCTAGGATCGATAGATCATATTTTCATTCTTCTAGATCATTGTCATTCATCTACTCTCTGAAATTAGGTTGACGTTCTTAAATTTAGTCTTGATGGGGATTGCCATGAGGTTTTCACTTACGGGACTATAGTACGGGATTTTTTTGCTTAAGGTGGTTGCCGCGGAGTAGTGTATAAGTGCGTCGACTCACATGCCAACTTCTCAGGTTCGATTGCCGGACGAAACACCTCGCATTTTTCAGATGGCATCACCGCTTTTGAGTTGCTGACAACACTCAAAGAGTGCTTATTATCTATTAAAAGCTTCTCAAATCTCACCGTTCGGAGTAGGCAAAAAAATTTAGGTCCGTTCTACTAGTGAGAGAACAGCAGCATACACAACACGAGTAGTTGTTTTAGAAGCTAGACCCTGTAGTGGTACTCAATTTATTTACTTGTTTTATTTTATTATTTATATATAACTTTACAATCACGCAGTGAAAAAAACTCTCACGAAACACCAGAAAATTGTTGTTGTTTGTATTTTTACATTCAGTTTGATTCAAATTATCGCACTATCCCTTTTAACCAAAAACATACATGTAACCTTACCCTTAAACAGTGTCGTTATGGGCTGATTCCTTCCATTGTTTAATTTTTCGTTGAGTTTTTCCTCACAAATGGGCGTCAAATGTCACTGTTATTAGTAAAAATAAGGAAAGAAGTGGTTGGATCTGCAATCCGATGTCTTTGTTTTCATAAAATATTCCCAAATCAATAAGTTTGTTTTTTACATTGTGTAAAAAATTTTACATAAACAATACAATACGTATAAAACTTTGAGGTCTGGTGTATTTTAGAAAAGTTTACGTTTCGCTTGTGAAAATTCTGGAAACAGGTGCCCCTCTCCAATAAATTTGGAGAAACTAATTTCTAATTAAGTTTAATTTGTGCAATTGACGTACAGGTAATAGAAAATGATGGTCGAATCCGATGGAACTGCCGATGCAACACGTCGCCTCAATGTTAAAAAACAAACTCTTGATGATGCCTATGCCGTGCCAGCAAATTTTTTAGAAATCGATGTAGCTAATCCTTTAACCACAATGACGGCAGGAAAAAAACGTTTCACCGACTATGAAGTCCGCATGAGGGTACGAAAATGCAATTTAAAAAAAAGAAAAAATAGTTGAAGTTGAACTCATAACAAAAAAAAGAAGGGCTGCTGATTCATATCCGAAGCATTATCAACAGCAAAGGAAAAGCGATTAATTTGTATAAGCGCTTTAGTTAAACTTCCTAAAATATATCTGATAAAATGTTTTCTGTCAGCTTTTGTCGATAGTAGGGTAAAATTGAAGTGCAACAATTTTCTATTTGTACAAGTTGATGTTGACTTCTTATCGCGCAAATAATGGTCATGGGCGTATTACTAATCGTTCGTATTTTTATGTTGCCGATTAATATTTGCTTCTATATGAATTGAGTGGAATTCGCGATTGTGCATTTACATATATTCACCTTCACAATGATTTGTGATTGTAAGTAACGTAATTTAATAACAGATATTTTTCGAAAAAGCAAAGAAATGTCTTAATATGCTGAATGAAAGGTGCATTTCAGCCACCTTAAACAGCATCAATAATGTCAAATTTCTAATGCAATGATCATGATCTTATTTCTAAACCTAAATCACATCAACCTGTGCCATCTTCCACCATGATATTCGTGAAAAGGAATCAATCAATTGATCAATCTGATTTCTCATGTAATTTTTACCCAATTAGGAAGTATTTTTTACAATAAATCGTTTACATCATAGCCTGTTCTTCTATTCAATAAAATTATCCGGGAGTTTTATTATTTTCTCTTATACAGTATTTTTTACATAGCACTTGTTAAATTGTGTTTGTAGAAATATATAGAGTTGCAAAAATATATTTATTTTTTTAATATTTAAATTTTAATTAAAATAAATTTACGGTATTTACAGACAAATTTGCCTGTTTTCAAAATCAAAGAGTCAAGTGTTCGTCGTAGATACAGTGACTTTGAATGGCTTAGAAATGAACTCGAAAGAGACAGTAAGGTACTTAAATATTAAAAACATACAAGATTGAAGAAACTGAAATTATCTTTATAAAACTTTCAGATTGTTGTACCACCGCTACCTGGCAAAGCATGGAAACGACAAATGCCGTTCCGAGGCGATGATGGAATTTTTGATGAAAATTTCATAGAGGAAAGGCGAAAAGGACTCGAGGCTTTCATAAACAAAATAGCCGGACATCCATTAGCGCAAAATGAGCGGTGCTTGCACATGTTCTTGCAAGAAAACACAATTGATAAAAATTATGTGCCGGGCAAAATTCGAAATACATAAAAACCCTTCGAAAATATAAAAAAAATATGTTATTTTTTTTCTTTTCTTTTGAACAAAAGAAGAAAATAAATAAATAAGATCACATATGTAAGTAAAGATCCAACCTGGTTAAGCTCTTTCAAATATATACTTCTATTTAAGAAAAGAAAAGTCTGTATTAAATTCGAATTTTGATGGCTCGATCTTATTTTCTCCTTTCATGGACTAAGCAAAAACCAGAAGATGAGAAAACAAAACTTTATAATGGAAATTTAAGCTACACATTTCTTTTAGATAGACTTGAAACGATGGGAAAATGTATAAATGTTATTAAGTATATTAAGTATTAATACCTAAGAAAAATAAGAACAAAAATTCTCAATAATACACATATTTTATTTCCCTAGCGATCATGCAAGTGATAAACGCACGTGTTTTGTATAAAGAATTGATTGTAAATGCAATCCAATATTGATTAAAAAAGCATGTTCACACATTGTATTATAATGTAACATTTTAAATAAATAAATTGCATTTTTGTTTTTTCCTTAACGACTGTTTTTGTCAGGGATGTTCCCAAAGTAACCACGATTTGTATATTTGACTGCTTGTTATATATATGCATCTTTACATAATGCGCATTTGATTAAACGCTGAATATATAAATCATGTATCACCGGAGGCTTTCTGTATTGTATGGTCATACTAACCCATTAAGGACCACTGCAAAATTACGTCTGAAAATGTTTATTTCTATACATTTTCTGTCTTCATTTACTTCATGTTTTTCAAAACCAAAAAAAAGTCCTACGCTGGAAATTGAAATAGTTTTTTTATGTACAAGCCAGAGCACTTCCGTGGTTATGCTCTAAATGTTTTTTTGTAGATTTTCACGTGGCAATGCTTTCTTTCTTTTCCACTAGATCATTGTGGGATTTTAAAAAGTAGCAAGTTCGTTTTACATAAATTAAAAATTGTCAAAACCTACAGTTGCCTGCTGTTTATAAGTTTTTCAAGATTATAGAAAAAGTCATGTTGCAAAACATCACTACCATAAGCGGCCTCTTCGTAAAATAAGTAAAGAAAATGCAACGACTTAAGATTAAGAGATCTGTAGACATCAAACCCTTTTCATAACCGATGTAAAAAAAGACAAATACAAATTTGAGAAGCTTCCGAAGCGTTGTCACCAGGTTGACATTGGTACAGCCTTGATGATGAAGATTGTGGAGGTAAACACATTAGGGCATCTTTGTAAACACAAGAAGGTTCCAGTTAAGAGCGCAACAAGTTGCTGGGTTTTGTTTTGGAGTCACAAAGCTAGCGATTTTCCGTTTTAGTTGACTGTGAACTTTGCATTCCCCAGAAATGTAAATATGTATCGAGTGTATTTGATGAGCTAATACCATAAGAATATTTGATTTTTTGAAGTCAAAACCGATATCGAAGATGCGGAAATAATCCGCCAAATGGGGCGGATGATGATGAATTGGTTTAAACGTAGAGCTGTGTATCTTGTCTGGACGGCTACTCGGTTTACAATAAGACAATTCTTAATTAGCAGAGAATTTATACATTTCAAGTGCAAATGAGTGGAGTTTCATTTCAAATTTGTCTACAACAAAAATATTCAGTTTCAGTGTTTATTTTTTTTTATTTATTATAACCGTATAAAAATTGATTCTATATGAAGAAGGCACATTATTTTCTGTTACGTCCTCGTTTTCTTTGTGGAATTTCTTCTTCATCGGAAGTATTGGATTCTTCGATTACTTTTGTAGATTTTGAAATATTCTTTTTGGAGACGGAGAGTTCTGTTACCTTCTTTTTTGTGTTTTGTGTACCTTCTGTTGATGAGTCTGACGAACTTGCTTCTTCTGAACTAGTTGCGGTTCTTCTACCACGTTGTTTTGTTTGGCGCCTAGATTTATTAACGGCGCGATTGTTTTTCGATCCCTTTTTATTAATAGTTGTATTCGAAGACGGTTGCGCTTCTTGAGTTTCCCCAGGAATAATATCAATGGCATCATTTTGCACTTCGAGACATTCATTGAGACGACTTTCAAATTCGGTAATCAATGTTTTCACTTCTGGTTTTGCTAGTTTGGAAGTAGTCGAAATTATCGATTTGAACGCCTGATAGACTTCATCTACTTGTACTTTGTCTTTGAAATATTGAATATTATCGATCAGTTTTTTTATTGTCTTCTCGTTATAGTTAAGTAAACTCAGGCAGAACGATATATCACGCCATTGTCTTTCTTCGGTAGTCACACGGAAACGAAGGCATAATTTTTCAACCAAACTTTCTACTTGTCGATCTTTTTGTATCAGCCCAAGAATGTAACGCATTATTATGCGATATTTTTCTTCTTCGATTTGAAGGTTGGTGTCGCTCAGTTTGGATATAATGTCCGGTAAGACATTGTAAAGAATATTTGACTTGTTGGCAATTTCTTTAAAGAACTGCTGTGTTATGTTCTTGATTTCATCGTTGGGATCGACAATGCACATAGCCAAGTCGGCTATCTGGCCTTTTACGCGAATCATTTCGTGTAAAATTAAATGGCTTAACATTTTAACAGCTGTCAAACGCAGTTCATCGTCTGACTCATGCAATGTAGAGTAGAAATGGCCAGTCCAAGGCTCGATCACATTGGGAAAGCGGAAGGTCAGATCGGACAAGCCCACCACTATATTGCACTTAATTTTAATGTTTTTGGTGCAGTTTAGGATGTTCATTAAGAATGGCATACGCCATTCACAAAATTTTGATGAGACCGACATAAAGCGTATAAGTGTTAGGGTCGCGGCTTGTTGAAGATGTGGATCTTTATATTTCGAGGGATACTTACAAATCTCAATCACATATGGTACAACTTTGGCCAGAAGGGCATTGTCCGCGTATAAAAGTACATCTTCGCATATATGGTTTATCAGTTCAGCAATACTATCTTCTGCCGTTGCTCCAACTAAGTCCTCATCAGGCTAAAAAAAATGAACCAAAATTTATAAAAAATATTGGAAGTATATTTCATTTCTGATACCTCTTGTTGTGGCTCTGCTGTTGTCCCAGATAGTCTCTTAAGAGATTCTGTAGCTGACATATTTAAATTTGTTTTCCTCTTATTTTGGTTAAAAGCATTCTTCTTTTTAGCATTTTTTTTCACCTCTGTAAGTTCTTGTCGGAACTTCATGTTATTGTACACGTCAATATCCAGGAATATCATTTCCTTCATTGTCATGTGCCCAATCAAATAAAGGAAACGAGATATGAGGAAAACGGGTAAATTTAATTTTGAATTAGTTGAGTCTTCAGTGCCACTTTGCTGACTGTCCGAAAGCTGTGTTGATTGTTGAGATAACTGCGTTGAACGAATGTTTTCGACTTTGACAACGAAGTCCTTAAATTTTCGAGTGAGTTCAATCACAATATTCTGACATATTATATCTGGGGTCTGACATAAGTGATAAAAGAACTCAATGGTGGTCATTGTAAGTTTGTCAAAATCAGGCACTTTTGGATGAAAGAAGAACTTTTGGTAGAATGTAACAACCTTTTGCACTAATGCATTATCTGCTTCCATTCGCTTATAATATTTAGAGCTCGTAGAGGAGTCAATTGAATTCAAAAGAAACTCCAGGCAGCCGGTAAAAATTCGAGGATCTTTTTTGGCACGATCACTTATTCCAATCGATTCAATTATGACTATATTCGAAGATGAAATGGATGATTTCGCATTCGACGCCATAATTAGAAGTTGTAATGCTTGTCGAGATTCATTTTCGGTGGTTCCTTCCAGTTTCAAAGTAAACCGCTCAAAGAGCACTTGAATTATTTGAGCGTCAATATCGTCACTCGTAACCCATTCTCGGACTAAACACTCCATGGCCGTGTAGTGACCATAGTTCAAGTTCTCGAAAAATTTGCACAGATTTTGAACAACTTTAACTGCATGCGCTCTACGGGATAAACATTTAGTTAGTACAAGTTACATATTCTATGTGTCCCACTCATAACATACCTCCCCGTTTCATCTGTTGTAAAGAGGACTTTTTTGTAAGCGTTGGACACAGCATCTCGTTTCTCCTTATCACTAGACCAGACTAAGTACAACATTCGACGCATTCCACATTCCGTGCCCTTAATTCCAAATAGGTATCCTGTTGTGAAGAGATCAACAGCTTCAAAAACATCGCTATTGGTTTTAGACAACAGCATTTCCTGGATCTTTGGTACAGCTTTCGTAATAATTTTAGAAAATTCAATAGAATCTTGAAGAAACTGAACCGTTTTTATTTGGGTACCAAACTCCTCGTTCTGTATCGAAATTGAAAACAATATAAGAAATTATAATCCAACAAATTTTACAATTGATACTCACACTATCTTTGGCACCATTGGCCAAGAACATATACGATTTAAGGAGTGCCATATAATAAGCACATTGCTCCTCCAGTTTAAGAGTGTGCCTATATAAGCATACGCTGTATTAATTCATTCTATAATTTTTAACAACATTTTCCAAATCACCGAAGTTCAGAATTTCCAGCGACATAATCAGCTTTTCGAACAAGTCCAACTGCTTCCTTGTATTTTTTTTCTACTAATAAACCTGAAATTCTTGAAACTAAATCTTCATAGTTCTCTTGAGTTTCATGTATTTCCTGAGTACCTAAAAGTTGGACAAAATTTAATGGCTTAAGTTCAGTAAACATTTTAGAAGATTTCAGGCTAACATTGTGAAAGATTCTCTTCTACAAAAGGAAACAACTCTGGTATAACCGTATTCCATTTTTCATCGAGCTCCTCTGCTTTTTTCCTCTCCTCCGCAAGAACATTGCTTAGCTGCTCCATTTTAGCGCACTCTTCTTCATGTTTTTTTATTAGCTCTTGTAGAGTAAGTTTTGCAGCAAAAGGATTTCTTTCCAAGAAGGACTTTATCAAAATCACAGCATTCTTCCGTACGCTTGACGTTTTGTCTTCTAGTCGCTCGACTGTCTCACTCAATACTTTGTGTTGAAATGAAAGGGGTACTGCGTTCTCTTCCTTCATATGAATCCAAATTTGTAAAACTTTAGCTCTTACATGTGCTGACACATCGTTAACATGCAAGAGCAAATTTTCAAGAAATTCATCTCTGGCTTCTTTCATGTCTTCGGAAAGTTCTTCAGAAGTCAATTCTCCAATGATTGCTTCGCCCATTATTTGCAGAATGCAATTTCGCAATACGTGGGACTCACAGTTCAATAACTCTTCACTGAGTGTTGATAAGTGTGGAATCATCATTTTTGGCGAAGTTACACTGAGTTCTGTTAAAAAATTTGAAAAGTTTCGCGAAATTGCTGTATCCGTAGATTCTACAGTTAGTGACTCAACAATATCTCTAATCAGCACTGAGAATATGCTTGAGATGCCATAATCTTCATGTAATAGGTGAATACCACTTGCAATGGATGCTGATGCGTGCTCACAAGTACGAAGAATCTGCAGAATGCGAACTGGGAAAGTAATGGCATGATTGTAGCGTTTAATTGCCGTGCCAAAAATTTGAAACAACGTATCGCTGACGTGCTTTTCTTTTGAGTAGGTATTTTGAATTTCCAAGGTGCGGTAGCAAATATCGGTTAGTAAGCTAGATAAAATAAGTTATAGTATAGACAATAGGGAAAAATGTATGTTGAAGTACTCACTTAACAAACGCTTCTTCAGCTATGGGAGGATTCCACAATCGTTCCAAAGGTAGTTGCATTAAATTAAATATTTGAACCAAAAATTTAAAACGTTTTTGTTCCCAATCAGGATGTGATTCCAGCTCTGGAACATTTTTCCTTCCCTTTTTAATTTGCCCCGATTGGGATGTTACAACCAAATGATCCACGGCTTTTACAATGTTAATAAATAAGAACATAGTCATTTTGGTGAGATTCAGATAAGCACTTCGGTCAACCCCGGTGTTAGTATCGTTTGATCCTAAGAATTGCGACAATTTTTGACCCATTTTGTCGGCGGTTATGTATAGAAGGTCAAACGTCCTCATGAGATACGTTGTCGAAACACTTGATGCATTTTCAATAACGGAAAAGTATGTATCAAAGTTATCGAATATGTAAAATGGATCACCGCTTGGAATTGCCTGCCTGCAGACTAATTTTATTGAATGATAATGCTGCAAGTTCCATACAATTTGTTTACCTTTAAGCTTATCAGGAAGTTCATTTGGAGAATAAACTTGCTTTACATAGTAATTATCTCCCTCCGAATTCAGTAAATCGGAATTTGAACAAGGAATTACAAATTGAAAATTCATGGCAATGAAATAAAATAAAAAGGAATAATGATAAACACAATTATTATTGTTACCCGCGTCGGTTTTTGATTGTTTGTAGACAAAATGACTGTTCGCGTACAACCTCCGACTGGTTATCGCATTTTAAGGAGTGGGGATGAAATACTTTCAAAAAGTGTTAAGTTAACGACAGAAACCAATAAGGAAACAACAAAGAGAACGACAGTTCGAACATCATACTTTTAAAAGGCTGTCAGATAATGGCTCGCTATATTTTAGGGCACACGAACAGTATTTGAACATATTTGTAGTGAACACAGGCAATTTTTTAAGTACAAGAAAACTGGAAATAAACCGTCAAATTGAACACTATCGATAGCTCGTGGTACAGTATGAATAAATAATTTGCGGCAATGAAATATTTGATAAAAATGCAAGCATTAGGTTCCCTTTTCTCTTTTCTTTAATGTTTCCGATATTAAAATATATTTTTTATTTAACACGCCTATAAGTAAAGTTTGTATTTTTCACGTGAACTGTCTTAAAGCTCTCTACTCTCTTGACTAAAACATCAAACTAAAATTAGGGTTATGCATAAACTGGACACTAATTTCCCTTATTGGTTTCTGGCTTATGCAATCACTAAATATTAAACATCCAATATTATTTGTGGTTCTTGCTGAATGCATTTTAGATACGTCAGAGAAAAAATCATTCAGCTCTTGAAAACTACCTGAACATATGTCGCGAAGTGTCAAAGAATTGTCACCTAAAAATGTTAAGATCATTGGTATTTTAGTTTTTTTTTAAATTTCGCCTCATTATTTTCCCATTTTTTACCATGTTATCATCGGAGTTATCATCACCAGAAAAGGTTAAATTGACTGAGCAGGACTATAACTTAATAGCACAAGCTCAGGAAGAGTTTAATAAGTAAGCATAGACCGAAGGTGCAACCTTTATTTCATATATTGTCATGTCATTTAAAGGCGATGCTACGACAAATGCCTGGATACCCTTTCCCAGTTAGAACAGTCTATGGGCCCTTCTCAAAAGATACAACATAACAAATGTATTGCAGAATATTACAAAAGTGGCTGTAGGAATCATGAACAATTGTTGCAGACGCTGGAGTCTGAGATTTTGGATGTAAGTTTGTGTACATTTATGATTTGTTGTATATTTAGACACAAATATTATACGGATATTTTAGAACTTGGTCTCTCTTTTAAAAATGTTGGGAAATAAATTGTAGTATACCCTCATTCAGAGGTAGCACGCGAATAGAAAGTTGAAACAATTTATGAGTATAAAGAGTTTTGCAATTTGGGTTAAATTTTGTGAATTTGGAAAGTGCTTACTAAAAACGAATGTATCTAATTGCTTCTTCAGTATACCTGTTTTTAAATATACATATTTGCATGAATGACAAAGCTTAAAATTAATATATATATGAAGAGATACCACAATCCTGCAGTCATTCGAGTTTTCCCAAAACATTCACACAAGCAAGCAATAAGGAATTGGTCACACCGTGTTATTCCTGATTCCGATTTGTATTGTCTGTAAACTTTTAAATTTCATTTAAAAATTACACTGTACGAAATTGTTAAGAAAATACCTCCTTACTTTTAAAGCTCTTAGCATTATATAGATGCTGAGTTCTAGCACACAAATCGTTCAACGGATGACATCCCCAAAAAATATTTTTTTCAAATTTAAAAAAAAAAAAAAAATATATATTTGCAACACTTACTTATTTTTGAAGTGTCATGGATTTAAGGATTTGGTTTCCGATACACCTTGTAAAATTTCTGTAGTAGACTTTTTAACTTAGTACGTTAACATGTCAATGAAGTTTGAATAGCGATAGCGGTATTCAGCCATTACATTTTGAAACAAGAATATTTGGAGTAATCTACCCAAGTGGAATATATCAAAGAAAATAAAAAAAATTGTATACTACTTTATGGATTTTGAAAGAAAACGTATAATGTCTGAACAGTCAGGAAATAATACTCAAACTAAATTTGTTGAATCAATTACGAGCATAGTACAAAGTAAGAATAGAACAATGTCTTATGATCAACAAGCTCCGATCCACGAGGAGTACATTTTAAGTGCATTTCGAGATAAATTCAAGCGCGACACTCAGCAGTTTTTCAATGATGTTTTACTCCAGGATTTAAAACAGTCCAAAAGAGATCAAATGGAAAAATGTAAAGTCTGAAAATAATATCTGACATATAAATAATATTTTCTACTTTCAGTTGAAAGCAGTGATGTGTTTTTAAGACACAGTGAGAGGTTGTTGGGAAAGTTGTGTTTGCATCCTCAGAACTTTGACGAGAAATCGTATGTGCTTTTGACTAAAATGCGCCATGAAAATAAAATATTGCATCAGGATTGTCGAAAACTTACAGAGGAAGTAACTCAGAGCCGTGAGGCGGTTAGAACTTTGTTTTATTCCCTACATAAGTGAAATATATGCACATATTTCTATGTATGAAAAATGGTTATTTTCCTTTTTGCTTTGCCACGATAATGGTTTCTAGAACCAGTCCCTCGCCAGGGTGGACTAAGTTTGTGTGGACCATTCTTAGGCATAAGTGTCCTCTTTGCAGCTAAGATGCGTATACCTCCTGTCAAATTTATTTTTTATATTTTTTTAATTTTATTTATATTTGAACATAGTTTGGGGGCGTTTTGCACTTTTTTACACATCGCTTGAATAGTGTGTGTATGTTCAGCCCAACTTATGCAATGTTTCATTTTTTTAATAGTTTTGATAACATGGATTAATCACAGACTTCTTTAACAGGTAAGCAGATTAAAATGTAGTCCAATTGTAACGTACAACAAAGCCGTATTATATTATCACAAACGGAAATACTTTAGTGTAATTGAAATTCTTATGCCAATGGTGGAAAAACTAGACCAGCTGGATGAGTCAATAGTGTCGAATGTTGGTGTCCTCTTAATAAGTTGTCTATTAGCAACAAACCAACTGAAACGCGCGTTGGCTTTTCTTGAAGTAATGCAGATATACTTAGGCATTAATTTGGAGAATACTGCTGGCGAAGAGAATAGCTCACCTGAAATGCTGAGTAGTATCGATGGTTTCAGGCGGATGTTCAAAATAATTGCAATTATGACAAATGTGTTGAACAGAAAAACCATAGTAATTCCCGATGACGGTGTAAGCATGTTTATATAAAAGCTTATCTGAATATATATTGAATTGCTTGTAGACAGCTGAGTTCGCTGCACTAAAGGCACACCAATATTACTTAATGAAGGACTTTCAAATGGCGGCAAAGCAGTTATCAAAGAAATATTCTGTTGGATCATATGGTGTTGAGTAAGTGGAACATTAAATTAGTTAATTTGAATCATGAAACAAAAATTTTAATTCTGCTTTCAGAACACATGGTGAAGACTTAGATACGTGTATTGCCAATAATATGGGAATAATACATTTAAGAGTTCGCCACTATGCTGTAGCAGCGAAATTCTTTCAGAATGCAATAACGTTTGACAATAAATACTCTAGTAACTTAAAAAATGTACCATTACATCACTTAAGTGCGCCTCGTTCTCGTGAAATTCTCTACAATTTAGGAATTTCAATGCTACATTTAAAAAGACCGAAAGAAGCATTTGAATGTTTTTTAATATCACTTAAGACGTATCACAAAAATCCTAGACTTTGGTTTCGATTAGCAGAAGCGTGCATAATGTATAATGAAATGGTAAAATGTATTTATTTTATGTATAGATGCAATCTAAATGTCTTATTTGGCGAATATATGATTCTGAATATTCAAATTTTTTTTAGGATAACGCAGAATTTGATAAGAAACCCATGATAGCTGCTGTGATTTGCCATGGATCTAGAAGAAAATTTATTTTCAAGCCCTCACCAAAGCTTACTTATCCGTTAGTATATTTTATATTCGTTAATTTAAAACAATAATATTTGCTTTTTGCTAAAAGAATACTTATTTACAGAGAAAACATGCAATCAGCTGCTATTCCTGATACAAACTTAGAATTCGCATCATTGTGCTTACGAAACGCCCTTTATCTATACAATTCTTACAAAAATCAATTCATTTTACAAACAGAAGACACGGATACTCAAAGCTGGATTTCAGTACATGACGATAACATTTGCAATCCGTCAATGCCAATTTCTAAGGAATCTTTTGAAAATCTTGGAGCTGCTATCTATGCTGCCTTCAGTTACGTTTCATTACGATTGGGTGATTTCGTTATGGCATTGGAATATGCCCGACACTTACTACGAATGGATGCTATTTCACAGTCATACGAGTATGTAGAATTTTGACTAAATTATTCTTCAAAATATAAAATTCGTTATTAAACAGAATGCTGGGCCATATGTACAGTGGCGAGGCTCTTATAATGATGGATAAATTATCTGAAGCGCGCGTCCACCTAGAGCCAAAGTTTATGTCGGCTCCGAACGCATTTGATTTTGAAACAAAAGATTGGCAAGTGAAGTCCGTAGAAGCCGCGCAATCAATAATGAGGTACAATCTTGTTGTTTGTATGCTACTACAAGGAGAATTAGAAATGGGTAAAGCACTTTTAGCAACCTGCACTCATCCCATTGTCAGTGCAAAAGTAATGTCTTTGAAAACATACATAGACATTGTTAGTAAGTCAGGAGCTTAACATTTTATGAATTCGAGTATTATGATTTAAACATTATATTCCATAAAATGTAAGTGTTGTATATTTTATTAATTAGCAAAATTTATAAGTAATATATTTAAAATGAAATAAATGTTTATTTTCTAAATCGGAATATGTTATATATAGCACCAAATATTTTCACTTGAAACAAGTTTGCTCATTCCGCATGATGAAGAATTAAAATCTAGATTGGCTTCTTCATAGAGTATTTCTGGATTCAATTCTCTAAATTTTCGCTTGTAATATATAATTTTGTAATAAGCAAACAGCTAGATTGCAACTAAATACTGAACTCCTCCTTTTGGAATGTTCCTTAATAAACAACAACAAACACGTGCAAAGTAAGTGTTAAATTACTTGTCCCTTGTTTAATTAATTAATGAGATCATTAGGACAGGTAGTTCCCAGCCTTTTTGGGGTGGCTGGGATAAACCCTCTTCTTCTTCTATTCTTTTTGTGGCGCTACAGTCCTGGGTGGACCTGGGCCTCAACCAACATGCCTCTCCAGTCTGCACGATCTTTCGCTAGCTGCCTCCAACTGCGCACTTCAAGTTGGTTGAGGTTCTCAACCACTTCAGATTCAAAGACTTTTCAGGTCTGAGCATGGGATAACGCTGCTTTTCATAATTTCGGAAAGAGCCTAAGACTCGAGTGTACGAAGTGATTTTATCGGAGAAGAACAACACCTTTTCAGAAGGCTTATCATCCAGGTCACAGGACTTGTGTCCGTCGAGATGATAGGAAACTCTCGTAACAGTGAGGAAATTGATCCTATGGTAACATCTGCGTATCGTCCAGATTATGAAATATACAGCAAAATGATTGGCTTTGCCGATGAGACTAACGGCTCTTTTGAATATTGGCTTATACTCCTAGTGACGCGTAAAATAACTTTCAATAGTCGACCACTTTCTATTTCACTATTTGGTTACGTTATCATAGTATATATACGATTACTCCAAATCAGGTTTCATTATCAAATACCCCCAATACGGGTTTTTATTATCAAAACAAAATGATTATGGTATCGTCATCTAAGAATTTCATATCAGGCTTATTTTTATTATTCAGGAGCGATTTACAAGTCGATAAGTAAAAATTCAAAATCCAATATTCAATTCGATATGCCGAATTACTCTTATCTACTCACATGCGCATTGTCCTTTCTCAGTATATGGATGTGTTTAATCAGAAATGCAATGCGACTTTTACTTATCGACAAGATTATCTCAATAAATTGTCAAATAGAATTGTAAATTGCGTGTTCAATAAAATAAGGTAAACGTATACCAAATGCTTTTAAAGGAAAAATCCTCAACATATAAAGGATATAACAAAAACGGTTTGTTTACTCAAATTTTACATCTTGAAGATTGAAATTATAAGGTCCCTTTAGCCTTGTTGTCCCTTTATTTCATTCTTAAACTTAACCAGTCACTTGTAGAAATAGTGCAGGTGTAGAATCTTCTGATTGTAAGATTTTAAGAGGGAGATATTCGGGAGTGTCATTCTAGAGTTAAATAGTTAAAATCATTGAAAACTTACTACCAGATGTTAAAACGTACTCATCATGCTTATTTAAACTGTCCAGCAGTAAACCAAATAATTCGCCATTTGTTGAGGTAACTTTAAGGGTGATCTAAGAAAATTGAGATGTTTGTTGTTCAACTTTAGCGAAGTTTTGTTTTAATTTCTAAAAACAGAGACGCTGAATCGAATTATATGGAAATGCTGGTGTAATTGAGAGTAGTACGAATATTTAGTCCTAGGGCTGCATGATGTTTCGTAATATACTCGCAGCAGTGATTGTATTACTTCTGAGTCTATTTGGACAAAAACTGGAGCATTAGTAGCAATCATATTCTGACAATTTATTATTTTATATTATTATTTTATGTTTGCGTCACATAGGCTTATATAGAACGTACATATTTTGACAAAATTTTAGTAAATAGTAGCACATGACGAAGATCATATTGAGTTTTAACAAAAATGTATTAAAAAACGTAAAGTTCTTCCAATTTATTTTGTAATACGTTCGTTCACAATAGGATCAGTGCAGTAAAGCAGTTAAAATCAAACTTTACAACATATCATCATCACCTTAAGCATTTTCAAATTTGTCCAAAACAGTCATTATTTTGTCATTAATAACAACTTTTACTTCGTAAGCCATACTAAAATCAGTATGAGACCATGTTGGGTCTGATACGTGATTAAGAGCCTTGAGATTCGGGAGACGGTCGGCCAATTGCAAAACGTCTTCAACAGCTGCCATGCTATCATTATCGCTGAAATAAAAGTGAACTTCGGAAGAAATCTTTTCAACTTCATAATCCGGGGGGATAAGTTTGTTGTATATCTTTTTATTTTTTTTGGTGCCAAAGTCGAACTGCCTGAACTCTCCGGAACTTGCTCCTTGCATATAATGCAGTATCTGATCCGTTGATGCACCTGCTGGATGTGTTTCAGCAATGATATTCAGGGCACTCTGCAAGAAGAAGGAAGTCTAAATATGTTTCACGATATCACTTTATTCATTTACCTTATTTGTGTTTGTTTCTCCATTTTCATAGATGACCGCAAACTGTGAACAGAATTGTGGAAATTGGTTGTCTTCACCACACGTGTTGTAGCCTAATAGTGTAAACAGATCATTTCGCGGAAGAAACTCAGCAGATCCAAACAGTGCACTAAAGATTCCATGATGACCCAAGTATGGAGCAAAAGATGTCACCAGAGGGCTCACGCATCTGCTCATGTAGGCAACTGGAGCAAGCATATGTGCTGTTTTTATTTTATCATTGTATTCTGGTAGCATTGACATCAACACAAAAAATACAGTGGTGCCTTGAGAATGACCAACATAATGGAGGGCCTGATGTCCAGTTTGCAATAGAATGTAATCTATCATAGCTGAAATATCGTAAATTGCTATCTCATGCCAACTGAACCTCCAAAATTTCGGATTGCTAAGTGAGTATCGCCTGTGGTTCTTTGAATACGAGTTGCCTCGAGCGTTTCCCATCCAGACATCATAGCCACTATCCGTAAGTAAATATGGCAAAGCGCTATCAGGTCCAACAGCTATCCAAGCATCTGAACAACTGAATAGTCCATGTTGTATGAAAACCACGGGTCGTTCAGTGTTCTGATTCTTTAACTTGTTCGAATACGGTATGCGAAACATCTGCACCAAGTAACCATCTTCTGTTTCGACTAAATGCTCTTCTGCAGGATAACCATGAGCCTTTATTCGTTCGGACTAATTATGAAAATTTAAAATCTATTAATTCAAATATAATAGACGTTAGTCGTGCTTACTGTTGGTTTGAGCGAAGTAACTAGTCTGTCGTTGTGAACAGGGGTGGCTATTGAAATGCCAAAAAGGAGAAGGCAAGCCAACAGTACTTTCATATTGAAGTAAATGTATAATTACTGAATGACTTTGAGAACACACCTCGGCCTTATATACGTCAGTCTTTGCGGTCTCTATAATCTATTCAGATAAAAATTGTTTTGACATTCTTTAAAATAGTCGATAATAAAATTTTTACATACCTTTCGATTAAAGTGGAGTGCATCCATTGATTGAGCTTTGGAAATAATTTCAAAATTTAAAGTCAACACTTTCAATTTAATCAGTTATCCGGTTGAAATAAATCGATGAGTATTAGAAGTACACGTGGATGTTTGTTGGAAAAAACGCAACTTCCACGACTGTTGAACACAGAACCTTTCATAGTCTTCTGCGAACAGTGCTTTTCTACTAATCCAGATATTTGATAGTCAGTATTAGGCTTTTTAAGAAAATTTAAGTGGTTGCCGTGGCGTAGTAGATAAATGTGTCGACCCACACGCAGAAGGTCTAAGTTCGATTCACAGACTGGACGCTTCGCATTTTTTACGCACCACCTTTTTCGAGTTACTGACAATTCTCAAAGAGTAATTGTCTATGAACAACTTCTTAAATCTCGCCGTTCGGAGTTGGCAAAAAACAGTAAGTTCCTTCTACTAATGGGAGAACAGTAGCATGCACAACACGAGTAAAAGCTAACCTTGATCCCTTGTGGACTGTAATGTAATCTTCGATGATAATAAAAAATTTTAAACAAAATAATCTTAACAATTTGAATGCCAACTCTTAAAATAACTTTATATCTTCTTACCTTACTTAAACTAACCTAATCTAACCCAACTTTTTTTTGTATTTACGTAAACTCCTAATTGTATCCCTAAACCGACCTTTTACTAAAGGTACTGACAGCTGAAGCATTCGATGGGGCTGCAACCACAATTGAATCCTCTGATCGTTATTGCCCTCTGTTCTATTACGATTAGATCGGCTAAGCCGAAAACAGAAAACCATTCAAGCTAACTCTTGCGACATCGCCCTCATAGAGAAGACGTTGTTCTTCATTCTGGATGAAGCTGAAATACAATCAGTGCAATGCTGAGGAATTTGGGTCGAAAGGTTAGTTCGTTTTTCGGTCAGACTTACTTTATTAATAATAAGTATGATTCATCTGTAGATACGTAAAAGAAGGGTTATAGTTTGGGTGCCTAAAAATTCGCGCAGTAAATTTGATTTTAGACTTGTACAGCGCCTTCAGAATATGCTCATATGGATAGACACAAAGCACAGTAACAAAATTGACGCCAAGGTCAAATATTGCCCATAACAACGTTATACTCTGTATTCAGTGGGATCAAATAAACATGGTTTACTTTTACGTTAATATGTATAGTCTTGCACTGGGCGCCAAATTGCCAAGATATTAAAAGTGGTGAGAAGACGCGGGGGGATAAGTTATTAAAGCATTCTTCGGCTTGTAATTCTTATCGAAGAAAAAAAACTTCTCTTTATCCCTTAGATAACAACATTCCCACGGAGAAGGAATAGAATAGTTGATGCATAACAAAAAAAATTGGAGCCTTACTCCACTTTAAAATTAGGGTCAATTTGATACATGATTAGTCTAATGTCGTCAAACCGCAAGATTTTGATTACCGGCCACTTTCGCGTAACATGACCATGCTTTAAATAACTATAATACAGTAAAAGCGTTTCGCAATCAAATAGACAGACGATGTTATCGATTGAATATTCCCATAAATCATTAAGTTTTTCAGGAAGTATTAGACACTTTTGAATCTCATGTGGGTTGAATTCATGTGGGCTGTCATCGCCAATTCGGCAGATATGTTTATTAACATCTGGAAATAATGAAAAATGTGTGACCACTAATATGAAAAAAATTAGATATATATAATAAAGGATTTGATGAGAGATGTTTCAATGTTGCAATACATCATTCTGAATATCCTGCTTTCAAACTGCTGCTCTACATCGGAGTAGTAGTTTGAAGTATTTTTTTTTTTTGTCTAGCATGTAAGTAAATGAATTTCAAAAATGAAAATGCATTAAAATCTAACAAATGATTATCGCAATCGTCAATCATGCGAACGGTTCTCGAATAGAAAACCCGTTTTATCGTTTCCACATGCTGTACCCGTCCGTGGAGATTTATTAGGGGAAAAGTTTCAAGTTTCAATATAGCAGCTTATAACATTTAAAATTTGAAAACTTTATTGGAATTTATATACCTATAAATTCGTGTATATTTTGTATGCCTGTTAAAAGCGGTTAATCTGATGACTTTTCTGTAGCCATGATCTATGAATCATTCTTTTTCTTCATCTTTTCACCTTTTTCTTTTTCTTTCCATGTCGCTACGGGCCGGGGTGGACCTGGGCTTCAAACAACAACAGTCTCTCGCCAGCTATCTCCAATTAACCACTCTTTCTTTTTTCCCTTTTTATTGATTCAATTTTTGTTTCTTAAAATGTATCAGAAGTATAATATATAGATCTTTCAGTGACATTCTTTTTCCAAATCATGGTTGGCACCATATTTGTCGGCAGTAATTAGCAACGATAAATCTCAGGATTCCTATTCCACGAACAAACACTTGATTGCTTAGTTGCGCAAAATTGTAAATTGAATCGTACCAGCGTATGATATACATATATTATAAAACAAAAGATCTGTTGAACCCTAATAGAGGTTTCCTCTCACACGAAGTCAAAATTAGAAGTGAGTTTGCTTGATGCCCATCATCTTAGGGTTATCTGTGATGAGAATGGGTCTATTCAAGCTCACAATGGGGATGATATTTTATAAAAAAAAATCTAAAAAAACAAAAAATTGAATATTGAGATGACGGACAATAATCACTTTCAGCAGATATCACAGTTTCAAATATTGTTGCCATTTTTGTGTACTCTGACAAGATTTGAGCATATATGGAGTAATCACGGAATATTCCAATCTCTTTTGAATGTGGAAACTTTAACGTATTCATATGAAATACCTACCTAAATTTATTTGAAGCTTAGGACATACTTGTATTGTTTGTCATTACTATCATTATCATCATCATGACCATCTTCTTAAACTCCCATGATTCACTAATCCGCAATCGTCTCTAACTCATAAAAAGCTATTCCCAAGCGCAATCAGTTTCGAGTTTATAGATTTAATCCAACTATCTCGTCCTGAGTCTGTCGAGAGGTTGCCAAAGGAATTTCATCTAAGGTACGCCTCTGAAGTCGTGATAAGGGAGCTCCGTCTGGAAGAATGTGAGGACAAGTAAGTCATCTGCGAAAAGAAGACTAATCGTCAGCTCTCCCAATGTAAAACATTGCCCACCTCGGTTGCGCTGCAACACCCAACCCAAAATTGTTTATTTGTATCAAATATAAAACCAAACATTTTGCGTTCAATTGAAACTCCTACTTGTCCAGTTTATTTATTATTTATTTTCAATAAAAAATAATAAATAACAAATCTCCATAATATATTTACTTAAAATTCAAAATTAAAATTGATGAATCGAATATACATGTGGGGAGGAAATTGCAGCAATTATCAATTACTACAGATCTTGAAATATATACAAAAATAATTTGAGATACGGATAAGAGTTGTATAGCAAATATTTGTTTTAATTATCAACCACATTTTGATAACAGAACAACATACGTAAATAATTTTAACTCAGTGCTTAACTTGATCACGTTCATATTCATCACAGAAAGCTATTATTTTATCGTTTATCTCCTCCTTTACCTGGTTGGCAAAAATAAAATCCAGATGGCTCCATGTAGGATCTTCTAGAAGGAAGTTTCCTCCAAGATTTGGTAGTTGCGCTGCTAAAATATTAACGTCCGTTGGATTAGCAGAGCTATCGCTTTGCCCAACATAAAGGTAGACGTTAGAAGTAATTTGTCCGACCTCATAGTCCGGGGGTATGGGTTGGCCATAATATTTCATATTTTTCTTCACACCATGATCAAACATACGAAAATGTCCAGATACGGCTTCTTGCAGATAATGGAGCAGCTGATCAGTGGAAATACCAGCTGGGTGCGTTTCAGCGACTGCTGGTAGTAGTGTCTTTGTTAAGGTAAAATTAAATAGCTTTACTCTGAATCAACAAGGCTAATTTCTTAAACTTACCGTGTTCAAGTTTACCAAATCCAGTCCTGCCCACGCATAGAAAATATTGGAGCAATAGACGGGGAACTTTGGATTAGATCCGCATAGCTTATAGGCCATATCTTGAATAAATTCGTTTCGTGGGAAAAATTCAGCCGATCCAAATAACGCGGCCCCCACACCTGGTTGACCAAGATAGGGCCCACTTGTTTCGATTAACACTCCTCCCATATTTCCAGCATACGCAACTGGGGCTAGCATATGCGCCGTCTTAATTTTCGCATTGTATTCTGGTCGCGTCGACATGAGAACAAAAAATACGGTTGTACCTTGTGAATGACCAATGTAGTGTAGTGCAGTCTGTTGGGTCTTCTCCAAGATGAAGTCCATCATAGCAGCAACATCATACACGCCGATTTCATGCCAACTGTATCTCCAAAAGTACGGATGGTTTACAGACAATTTTCTATGGTGTCTCGAATATGTATTTCCGCGGGCATTTCCTAGCCAGACATCATAGCCAGCATCGGACAGCAAAAATGCCAAGGCATTATCGGGCCCGTTAAGAATAAAGCAATCTGAACAGCTGAGTAATCCATGTTGAAGAAACACTATGGGCTTAACTTTAGCTGCGTTTTGAAGTCTAGGCGAATATGGAATACGAAAAACGGTCAATATATACCCATCATCTGTTTCCACCTTGTACTCTTCAGCTGGATAACCATGCTCCTTTATCCTATCAGCCTGCAAAACATTTAAACTCTATCTTCACTTCACTTAATCGTTCAATCAAATTTTACCGTTGTTTTTCGAATGTCCGTAATATAAGGACTAGAATTTTCTGCAATTGCAAGAACTGTTAAGCAGCTTATTAAAATCACTAAGCAGCACTTCATTTTGGTTAAGTAGACAGTAAATCTAACTAACTAAAGCGATTTTGAGGAAATACTCGGTTTTATAGAATTCTGTAAGCTGATAAACACATATCAGATAGTCACACGTCTTTGATTAAGCCCAAAATTTATTTTGAAGCATTAACACATTTCAAGTGTTTTCTTTCCTAGTTTAAATATCTTATCTAATACAACAGTTGGTTTGGTAGTTATCGCAGGACATTAATTTTTCATATAAGATATTAAACTGAACATTGCAGCGACTATTGAAAAGATAACATGTATTAATCACTTTTCCCATTGTGGAAAAGGTTTTGGGGCATACCCAAAATTATCAATTGTAATCGGCTGCATTAAGAATATAATAAAAAGATCGTACAGAGATTCAATATTATTGCCTTAGGAACCAAATTTTTAAAGCAATATATTTATGGCTTGTAGTAGGTACCTGCGTCGATCCCCTGGTCTATTCACCTCGTATTTACGACACCACCTCTTTCCAGTTGCTGACAAACTCAACAAATTAAAATCAATAAAATGTGGCTTAAATCTCGCTGCTGGTGTTCCCTCTAATCGTGAGAGGAAAAGAAAGGTAAGAATGTATAGCAGCGGTCAAAGCTTCACAATAGGCAGGAAAATAGGAGAAAAAATTCGGGTAAAGAACGACATTTGGGGTCCTAATAATAACATACTTCATCTAAGAAAAAACAATTCAATTATTTTCAAAAAATAAGGTGAATTTTCCTGTTCTCTCAAAGAATACTTACTTATCCATCAATTCCTATTTCGACCCTCCTTCTCTAATAGCGATTAGACGATTCTACGAGTACATAGCATTTTTCTTCACTGTATCAACATTTTCATCGGTTGTTGATTTGCTGGGGCGTCCAGGGCAGGCGTCTTCATTCATATCTTCTCGACCTGCCTTGAAAATCTTGTACACTCACCGTATGCCACTCTCAACATTGGGCGTTTGAGCAATTAATTCCATTTTTCAAACAAAATTGAATGCAAATTCTTCGATCATTACTAGTATTGTCGACAGCAGAAAATAGCCGAACACGCAAAACACGTCTAGTTTTTATGCCTCTCACGCACAAAATAAATATGCTATATAGCCGAATCTGTAAACATATGTTCGAGACGAGTGTACCAACATAACAAAATAAACAATAATCGATAATCATACATATTTATTAGTTTATCCTCTTCTTTGAAAACCCTATACATGTGTATGTCTGTTTATAGGGACTCACTGCAGAAAGAAAACTTTTCATACATTTTTATTAATTCTTTATTTATGGTTGTTCGATAACTTATGATATTTTAAATAACTCTAAATACCTAATTACATTTTGGTCTCAGTCGCTTTAATAGAAACAATTAATATTGCCTATAAATAAGTTATATCCTTTCTCCTTTCTTTGAAGTATGTGTAGGCGTTAATAATTTCAACAACCTTATCGAAGATATATTCCCTTACACCCAAGCCACAAATAAAGTCAAGATGGTTCCATTTCTCCCATGGCACTTTGTACGCGGCGTGTACATTTGGTAATCGCATAATTAGTCGCTGAATATCCCTCACCGATACTATGTAATCATTTGAGGAAAAATATATAAATGTAGGAACGGTTACTCTGTCCAACTGATAGTCAGGCGGAGACGTTTGATTATAGACGAGCAAGTTTTTTTCTGATCCATAGTCGTACTGTCGGAATTTCCCGGAGTTGTAACTTTGGAAGTAGTGCATAATCTGCTTAAATGATCCGCCTACCGGAAAATTAGCCATTATGTCTGGAATCAGTGTCTAAAAGGATAAACAAATTTCATATACATAAATCATTTCAACGAGCAATTTAACGCAAGCAATACTTTATTAAGGTATTTCGTATCGTATCCAACAGCTGGCCAAATTCGACTTATGCATACATGTGGAGTCTCGTCCTGCAAGCACCCCATAGAGAACAAGCGCTTAAAAAACTTGTTTGTTGACAACATCTCTACTCCTTCGAGTAGAATTGATAAATAATTTCTGGTTCCCAGAAGCGGCGCGAATACTTTGGCAAGTGGTCCTTTCATGTGGTTTACAAATGCAACAGGTGCCAGGAGATGAGCCGTTTCGAACTTGGAGTTATAGTGGGGAAAAATTGCATTCATGACTAAAAATATCGTAGCTCCTTGTGAAACTCCTGCAAAATGCATGGTTTTTTGCCCGGTAATACTCAGTATGTAGTCAATCATGGCGGGCATGTCGTAAACACCCATCTCGTGCCAACTAAAATTCCAGAATTCTCTGTCTTCCGGAGAAAAATTAACATTCTTTTTCGTGTAAATATTCCCCCGGTTATTTCCCATCCAGACATCATATCCATTGTTAGATAATAAATAAGGTAATGAATTTTCACGACCATTCAATAGCCATGCATCCGATGACGCATATATGCCCGTCATTAAAAACACAACCGGTCTGCGTTCACCACCGTTGTACGGCACGCGGTGCAATTTTAAAATATATCCGTCAAGTGTTTGTACTGTATGCTGTTCAACTGGGTATCCATCTCGTCGTATTCGCTTAACCTGTATTCAAAAAGAAAAAATAAAAAAAATTAATGTTGAGCTGGTCCCCGTAACCTTGAACGTTTTCACGACAGACCTGTTAGTGAAAGTATTAAATAATGAGGATTCATCGAAAAAAATGTTACGTCTTACGTCTTTGTAATATGTATGTACATGAAAATTAAAAATTACTTAATTTGTTTCATATGCCAACACTATAATCAGCTCGGTAAAAACGGGATAGCCCCGTGGTTGTTCTATAATATTTGCAGCTTAAGAAAATAAAAAACCTGAGAATTACAGTATGATCGCATGGCACTGCGCTTTAATCAACGCGGTAAGTAAGAACTATACCAAGATCGAGGTATTTGTTTAGGTAAAATAAATATCCTATACCTGAAATAGTTTTTCCCCATAATTAATTCAGCAAAAATGTTATTATTATTAATTATTTGGATAAAGTGATATAGTTTTAATTACGAAAATAAATATTTTGCTCCAAAAAATTGTTTAATAACTCTTGATTAATTTTTAAATTGGTATTACATATTTATAAATTGCTTGATTTTTAAGGTTTTCCGAAAAACAACATAAAAAATGGCGTTCAATAATAAAAGAAAACTCAATTTATTTGTAAAAGTTCTTTCTTTTGTAAAAATTTTTCAAATTGTAGATTGTTTTTGGAAACACGCAACTTTTGTATTATTTGTATTTAAAAGTGCTGGTATGAAGAATTTCACAAATCGTATAAAGAATTTTACGAATTTGAATTTTGTAAACAGTCTATAAGAAGAAAAAGGAAATTTCCAAAAACCGACTAGATCAAATTATTCACAATTATCGGAATGTATAGACCATATATTTATAAACCACAGACAGGTCAGAACAAGTAGAGGCAAAATTCATATCAGACAAAAAAAATCGCTGCTTTGGATAAATGCTTCCATCTTGGAAAAGAGTAAATGGAAGAATTGATGCAACTGATTAGTTATATCTTAATAAGAAGAATATCTTAATAAGAAGAATATCTTAATAAGAAGAAAAAATCTTTCAATCACCCCATAAGGCTCTCTAAACGCCCTACCGGTTCAAGGAAAGATAGTTCGAATCAGATAAAAATATTGCTTGGATTTGGGTGATATGTATATCTTATTTCTAGCGGATCATTCAGTATTCATAAAGCATTTAGGAAATCAATAAGATTAGCTTTTCATTTCTCTTTTGCGACATTCAACGCGTGACTGGGTGGAGTCTATATTAAATTCTGCACATCTTTGTTCAAATTCACTGTAAGAAACAAGTTGAACTCCTGATCAGAATTTAAGTTAAGATTGAACTAAAGTTGTCACTATTTAATTGGATACAGGAATTATGAATTTTTCATAAGCATACCATAATAGAACGATTCATATAAATTGAAAATAAAATCTAAAACCATCTCTTAATATGAAATAATTTCATAGCATCAATGCTATGAACCGTTTTGGTAAGGGTAATGAACCCATATGGCACATTCTATCATGAAGAAAATAAAACGCACCTAAATACTCAATGTTAAAGAGTGCCTTTAAGTCTAAATTTCATGGTTCTTACATGTGGAAACGTTAACTGAATACAAAATGATGTTAGAATAATAAAAATAGGTGTATACAAGTATGTTTATACTCTCTGGAATATGATATTTGGACTAACTGAAAAATTTAATATCGGAATCGTAAAACTATTCCTCTAAACGAGCAATTATTTATTATTTTAAAAAATTCAACCAATTTCTATATGTAATATAGTTGCCAATAATACAGATACAATTTTTTTCAAAATTCAAACACAATTTAACTAAAACATTACATAGCACATACATTTCACTTGATCTTTATGAAACTTCTAAATTACCTTACTTGAAATCTACTCAACATCAATAAATTAAACATTTGACACATTGAGTTTTTTTTAATTTTCCATAGAAGAGTATATTATGTATCTGAACAATGAGCGAGTCAATATGTAATGAAAAAGAAACAATGCCTCACAACCACATAACACATTCATTTCATAATAACTAGTTACATGACCAGGATTGATTGATATTTAAATTTGGTTTGTAATTTTTGCCAGGTACCCACACGTTGCCAAATAAGGTGAACCATTTAAATTACAATTATTTGCACAAGACATACCACATCACATGCATACCTTTTAAGAAAGGCACGCGAGTATTTAAATTGCTATTGTTTTTAGAAGCGAACTTTGAAGACACTTACACTGCATTGAAGAAATTCAAAGTAGTAACGTGTGTAAGGAATCTTAATGAACTAAAGAAATGCGGTCATCTAGCCAAAAAAAATAAAAAAAATAATTCTAAAGCGATCAACTTTCATTAAGTAAAAGCAGTTTAGAAACCGTAAATAACTATACAATATCTAACAGACAACACAAAATATTTCGTACCGCATCTGTTATGATGATCTCCCGTCCGTTTGAAAATATCTCATCTGAGGTAGTGTAGGTAAATGCTGCAGTTGAAAGGAAATGAGCACTCAAATATACAACAAGGAATTTGAGTTGCATTTTAAAATCTATCTGTAATTACATCCGATTTTTGAAATACTATTTACAACGTCAAAATCACTACACATATCAACTTGTGATATCAATGCACTCATAATCCACGCGTCCGATACGAGCTACGGCTGAAACTCAAAAATCATCTTAGCAACAACGCTCGCAGATAACGAAAGAAAAACGCACGTGAATTCCGATGAGACACACCACTTGCAAACTTGTTTTCATTTTCGTTTGGTAGGACATGGAAGTTGTACAAGTATCCAGTCACACAGACCCGGTAATTCGACCCAACCGCCAGAAGTGAGTTCGCCCAACTAAACCACCTGAGAAAGCTCTAGGAAGCGCTCACGGGTACTGCACGTCTTCGACACACAGGAAAACTCGATGCTCGCCCGACGACGGATCGTATGCAAATGAATTTTGTTAATGGATAATTCGAATGACAAATACTTAAATTACCTTCACGTATGTTGGTAGTTGTTTTAGCAATCGTCGTACTTTTAGGTTAAAAGCAGATACGTACAAAGTATTTCATGACTATGTGTACCTTGCTTGATTTTACCTGGGTGGGGCACGTTCATGCACTTTTCGAAGTTCATGAATGAATTTTAGGGTTAATGCTATTTATGTGATCAACCTCTGTTGTGAAAGATTGGTAGTAGTAACTACATAGGTATAAAAACCTGTACTTGTTGGAGTTTGAGATTGATTTTTTTCAATACCGGTGTTAAAAATAGTTTATCCTAAGTTTGCAGTAATTATCAATTGATATTTTATGTGTCCCTTTTTTGTTTTCTAGATAAAATAAAATCTAATGTATCTTGAACATGTTGGAAAGGTTAAACCAAACATTTTTAGGAAATAATAAAGCTGTAACTTCGACATAGAATTTAGGTAAGATAATGCTTATGTTTTCTTGATGGAAATTCGGAATTATATTTCTTGATGGAAATTCGGAATTATATTTTTACAATTATATGCAATTTTATAGAGTTTAAATTCGCACCACTTTAATTGTTGTAATGGTCCAGGTGTGCCTTGTACTATCAACTGCCGAGTCAATTGATCTTGGAATTTATGTATGCCACAAAATACTTTTCTAGTATAGTAAGTGATTCTTTTAGTGAAAATTAAGACCATGCAATTTCAAAAATAAGTAAGATTTCTTCAATATTCTTACTTATTTGGGCAATTGACACAAAACAAAAATTGACTTACATTGAACGATATTGTTTTCAAAGCGTAATGTCCAATGTTTTATTGAAACGGTTTGTTTGAGAGCAAGTTATTTGCATAAATTTGCTTACATCATTTCCAGCACGAAATCGATACGGAAGATACATATGTGTTATGGGAAGATCCATACTGTAAAATATTAGCTCCAACATCAATAATTTCTTTGTAAGCACAATTAAAAAGTGATGAGTTTCTGGCAAAAAATACGAACAGTACCACGAACGACATACAAAATTCAAATAAATTTGAACAAATTTAAATATACATTTTATTATTCTTAAATTATTCTTGCTTAATACATTTAGTTTAATTGTTATCATTTCTATATTTCCAAATAAATCTAAATTGTAATCACTTTGTAAAGTCACGCCTACAATTTTAGTTGTAAAACTATCCCAAGCTCCAGTTTATACAGAGATTCATCATAATGTTTAAAAGGCAATACAACACATTGCAACTACAGCGTCCTTTGAATGCGTCAACAAACTTTTTTGATTTGTTTAGTTTATTCCGACCACAACCAACGAAAGTTAAACTTGTTTCAAAATTTTCTTAACTGCCCACTACTGTATGGAAATAAATTTAAGCCACTATCATCTCTTCATGCAAGTAATCGTACTTCTGTGCACCTTATCGAAGAAATAAAAACCCAGAGTGGTGTCTTTGCATGACGTGAGCTAAATGTATTTTACAGTCCACACCTGATGGTCGAAGATACAAAATATTTAAATAACTTTATATCTTTCTCCTGCATGTGTCAATTGTTGGAGCCATTCACTTGCACATACATATGTACGTCCCTTGATCATATTGTAACACAATGAGCATCAAGATTACTGCAGAGTTGACGCTGCTCTTTAAATAGTACTGGTAACTACTCTGCCAATAAATAAGTTTGTACCAAGTTACATGGATAAACGGTTACTCTAGGGTGTTTCATAACTACAATTTCCTTTGGTTTTCACAAACAAAGCAACATATTTTACTAAATCTGTTTATTAACTCTGTCCTTACTCTGAATACAATTGAAGATAATATTTTTTATTTGCATGTTAAATTCGTCTGAAGTGCATATGTAAAAAAATTTGTAAGGTACAGATTTTTGTATGGAACTAGCAATAACAAGGGATAGAAGAACGGTCCTCTTATGTTATGTTTGCGATTGGAGAGTAGTATGTTGGGAAGCGGGTATAGTGATAACCTAAGAAACAGACGAAACGCGAAATACTATGTACGTACTATATACAACTCAACAAAAAAACGTTCACTTTAAATTTCAATTTAAAATGTTAATGTAAATCTGTTTGCGTACACCACGTGCGTAACAGAGTTACCTAGAGACAGTTTCTTGTTACTAGTTATTCATGTTCGTACGTTTTTTCTTTTATTCCTGACTATTGAGGCTAAGCACTTTTTGACTAATAGAAAGTGTTATTTTTATGAAGAGCTTCATTTGGTTTTAAAGCTTTTTTTTTGTTATGATGTTAAAGAAAATATTTTAGTCGATGACAGTCAGTGTAAAGTATGAAGAAAGACGGACTTCAATGAAATATAAATTTTATTGTATTCCCATTTCTTGCTGTCCACTTAAGTTAAATTTATGTTTTCAATATTTTCAGTAATATTTATAATGATTTTAGAATACTCAAATATGACTGATGATTGTTCGCCATTTGCTAGGATTAATATGTAATGTTTAGTATATATTATACTTAATTAAAATTTGTATTAAGCTCTTTCACTTAAGTGTTAATTTTATTGCATTTTGTGTTGATTTAGTAGACATTTTATTTTAAAAGAAATTTAAGAATTTGAAAAAACTTATTCTCTGCATGTCTCGCCTATTTTCATGAATATGACAGTATGTAAAACAAAGTAGGTTTTCTTGCATAAGAAAATGTAACCAGAATAACCGTTTTTAAACATTTTTACTTATGTGCCATAAAATATAATAAAAAATATTAAAGATGAAGAATTTGAATCATATGACTTTGTTTGCAAAAATCTTAATCTTAAGCGTTCCGGTACATCAGTAAAATACAAACTTCATTCTGTACCTGACCATCTAAAAAACATCTCATAAATCGTATAAATCTTGATTTTCTTTCCATAGTTCATGCGCGCTACGATAGTATATAAATATGCACTCACATAACAATTTAAATATATTAGAAATAATTTTTGAATAGTTCCATATGTGCGTACGTAGGTGCGAAATTATAACATTCGAAAATAGCACCATCTAGAGTTTAAGCAAACTTAAAATAAATTAACCTGTTACACAGAGTATACATAGCAGCTCCAAAATCGGACTGATAAAACAAATGTAAACAAAAATAATTAACCTTCATGCGGTAAATAGTCCCTTGGGTAATTTGACCAAGCAAATTTCGCCGTGTTAGTCCTACGAGTGCAGTTCGGCAACAAATTACACATACAATATTGAATTATTAAACGTTATGAATGCTTAAGTACTTAATAGCTACATAACACATTCGACTTTATTGCATAAGCTCACGTGAGTTAGACTGTTAAATTTGTTTGCCTAACTACAATACACATTGCACATTGCTGTTTAAGTTCATCTTTTATTATTAATTATGTTTAATGTCACGTTTGTTATGACTAATTAAGTAATTTTGTTGCCTTACCTGATTAAGATCTTCCGGAAAAATTGTGATATGTTCACACATATATGCCATTTTTCAAAGGCATGATAAGTTTGTAAATAATTGCAGGTACTTGGAGGTAGAGTTAATGCACTTGACTTTAGGAGAATAAATGCGTACGTATGTTAATGAAATTTATGTTTCGCATTTGACTTGGCAAGTCATGGGTCCATGGATACATATCATGGGATGAATACTATGTCAAGGAAATACCTAGATGTCAATCAATTGCTTTGCCATGATCTTTTTTTTTTTTTTTCATTTCCAAATGATCTATTATGATGACAAATCGCATCAGATTTAAAAACAATTTGTATAGAATCGGTTATTTAAAAAAAATCGAACCTCATAACTGAGTAACTGTGATCTGCTGAGATTTGTGCATTTTTTTTCGTTATTTAGTAGTAATTCGCATTGTTTACAAGGAAATACCTAGATGTCAATCAATTGCTTTGCCATGATCTTTTTATTTTATTTTTTTTTTCATTTCCAAATGATTTATTATGATGACAAATCGCATCAGATTTAAAAAAAAATTGTATAGAATCGGTTATTTAAAAAAATCGAACCTCATAACTGAGTAACTGTGATCTGCTGAGATTTGTGCATTTTTTTCCGTTATTTAGTAGTAATTCGCATTGTTTACTGGCATTTAAGTTTTTTACTCGTACCTTAAAAAACTTAAATCCAGTTTTGTGAATTCGCCTCTTGTGGACACCATCAGAGTATTGATTTACATTTATTTGCAAAAGTTGTAAAAATTATAAAATCAAAAAGAAAATTCTTTCGAATTAGATTTAAACGTTGCATACTTCCAAATGTGAAAAATCAACATCAATGCTGACAAACTCAAGCTTTCTTTTTCACGCGAAAAGGGAAAGCTTGTTATTTGCCAAATTGTCAACTAAGTATAAACATTAATTTCATACCATGGGTTAGTTCTGTTAAGTATCTTTGTGTATACTTAGATCAGAGACTAACCTAAGGAGATCACATCAATAATATACTTAATAAAGTCAGGTAACAAATAGGCTTAAACAATGCACTGCCTGATCAACCACTAAGTAGCGTTTCAAAAAGGACCTAGAAGAACTGTCAAAATGTAGGACAGAGATAATGATATCTAAGGATTTCTTAAATAATCGCTTTTGAAAAGGTTTGATGGAGATTAATATTTTTCATCTTTTCAAAATATTTTTTCTGTTGGACAAAGTTCTGCAAAACTGTGCTGAGCGTAATTTTGGGTAATTAACCTTTCTATTGCATTCCAGGCAACAATCGGTCATTGCTAATTTTATTATAGCCAATCGTCACACAGATATAAAGTAATGAAAGGAGTTTTTGGTTGCAATACATGTAAAGGATAGCAAAATCTGCGTTTGGTGGAACTGAGAGGGTATGACACATTTAAGTATACTAAAAAGGAATGCGAACAAAAATAAGAAACGCGAAAAAGGTGGTGCCGCGAAAAAATGCGAGGTGTCCCGTCCGGGAATAGAACCTACAACTTCTGCGTGGGGGTCGAAGTACTTACCCACTAAGCCACGGCGACCACTCATACCAAAAATACGTCGCGTAAAAGTAATCGAATGAGAAAGACCCATCGATAAGCAACACCAGGGGCACTCGTCGTGTTTTTTGCTATATAAAACTCACAACTGGTGTACAATTTATTTCTTATATATGCGTACAGGAATGGCAAAATGTACATGATTTATGATGAATTTGATGTGAAATAAAGAACTTTTTAAACGAAGAAATTAATTACTGGTTTCCTATTTAAGAGCAGAAAATTCCACAATTTAACAATAGAATCAGTAAATTACGCATAATAGTATATAAAAATAGTTCCGAACTTATTCCCTAACTTAATACATAGAATACAGGGGTGTCAAGGTTATACCGAATTTTATGAGTAATTCAAAGACTACATACCTTTCCATACTTGCAATACCGGAATAGGTTAATATCGTTAAAAATAATGCAAGCATTGTAACAAAAACAAAACCTGGTTTCTAGTAAAGGACAAGGGCAATCGAATCAGTAAAAAAAAACAATTTTTATTAACTCATTGGTTAAAATAAAAAATACAAATTCGTGATTAGAAACATTAATTTGCATTGGAACATGTTTCTTTTACGGAAGTAATTTATGCCTTGCAAGGTTCGTTAATAGCATATCATTTGCGTTCTGGGTGATTGGCATTCATTTGTTACACCTTTTTAAAACAATTTTGTTTTAGGAATCTTAAATCATTATATCAAGGGTGTTAAGAGTGAATACTTTTCTTACAGCAAATGCATTTTGTTAGATCAGTTAAAATAATTTCGTGCCGGTGAGAAAAACTTCGGTCGGGACACTTAACAATTTTCCTCGACGGTTTCCCTTTGAACGCATTTGAATGCAATGCATCTGATAAACAAAAAATGTGCATTCACATTGATATTTATAACTTTGACATTAGTTTGACTTCATATTCATTAGTACATTAAATTTTAGAAAATGAAAGAAAATAGTTAATTGACTGCATGTAGGTTAGCTTAAAGTAAATACCCGTGTAGGGTCAGTAAGTTACATTTAATACCACCAATAATGATAATGATAATTAAGCTAGTTTGCAAATTGAATGTCGTAAAAAAACACAGAAAACGTACAGTTAATTCGTGCATAGTTGTTGTTGTTACTACTTTAATGCAGTTCATCACCTATACCTAAAGTTTAGCAACTTACGTAAAGTACTTTAAACAAGAAAAGTTGACATACGCTTTATCTCAATTTACTCATGCAAAATAAATAAAGCCTAAGAAAAAAAAATTACTTTTTAATTCGGCCCAAAATCGAATGAATATTCCTTGATGACCAGGTGCACTTTTTTGAAAAGTTCAGCATATACTGAGTCAATAGCTGCTTACTTCAAATAGACACCAAGGCCAATTTTTGTGGTTACAGACCGTCGCATTCCTTTTTAATTGACTCAAATGTATCACAAATCTTAGCATTACTATTTCCATTATTTGAGATATTTAAACGTTTCCTCCTCCTTCCACGTATATTGAACTTACTTGTATTTACATGTATGTTTTAATTGTTTAATTGTTAAAAAATTTTTGTTTATGTTTAATTGTATGTGTACATAGATACATACCTTTCCTGTATTCTCTTACAAAAAAGTTTTTTTAACATGTCTTTTACTAAATCCGGTTTTCGCCTATAAGTCTGTATTGCACTGTAGTAGGTTTACCTCTTTCTGCCGACTGTTTTTTTACAATTTATACTCATAACCAATTTTACTGCACTAACATCGCAATGATTGTCGTAACGAAAAACCGTTCACACTTAGACTGGATTTGTTACTGAGTCAAAGTTTGTGTCAGAAAAAAGCTATTGGAACAGGCTAAAGTTCACATTGACAGAATAATTGTTACTGTATTGAAGTGAAAAACGTATAAATGTACGATTTATATTGATGCAACATAATATCATGACGTATATTATTTAAGATTTGTTCCTAGAAATATATTAATAACAATTAAGTGGCAGTACAGCCCACAAGGGACGAGGGCCTAGGTGCTTCAGCAAGTACTGGTGTAGTGCGTGCTACTCTTCTCTCAGGAGTAGAGAGTACCTACAATTTTTTGGCCCATTCCTAACATAGAAATTTGAGAAGCTTTTCGTAGACGATATGGTGGTACCGTCGGAGTACGTAAAATCGCGTTGTGTTCAGGCTGAGAATCAATACTGGGACCTCTTTTGAGTCAACGAACTTACTACGTCACGGCGACCACCGAAATATATTAAGCAACTGCTAAATAGAACCATGTGCACAGTTTTTGGTCGAGTGAATCGATTCCCCAAACAAAACAAAACAGCGACGTTTTGTACTTTTTGTACCTATGTATGATATAAAAACAGACCTACAAATATCATTAATCTTTCATAGTAAATGCATTGTGCTTAGAACGAGAATGTATCTAATGACATTTGTGTTATCGACGATCGGAATACTTGTCTGTTTTAAATAGAAGTTATATATTAGATAAAGGCGTTCCAAGTTAGTCTTAATCTGATAGTATTATCTTTAAATGCTTATAGCTCGAAACTACAAACGTATTTTCGTTCTTATTCTAAGCCTATCCTATCTATCCTTTATTAAATGTATTTGTTAACAGGTGATAAATTCTGAATTGTTGCGTCGTTCAGTGCCCGTTGTTCATCTCCCTTTGTTTATACGTTCTTGGGTACGAGCCGGACGTCGCTCGCAGCCACAAGGAACTCCTACGGTTCAGTAGAGCGATTTCTGCCCGCGACAGAGCAATTTCTGACAAAGAACGGCATTTCTACTGGTGGTTATACCAAAACTACCGTTCGATGCCGCTAACTTCTAGTACAAACAGATGGGGTAGTTGAGTCTATAGGGCCAAGGAAAGAACAACATAATTAAAAAAAATTTAAAAAATAACAAAAACCAAAAAAATATTAAGACACAAAAATACAAAAAATTCAAAAACAAAACTAAAAAAAGGTGCATCACGGCGTATTAGATATATGTATGTATATGTAAAGCATATAAATAACACATACGCCCTGGTGCACGCGTCCGTATAGTTTTACGGACATAGGTAAGTTTAATGTAAATAGTTAAGTAGAGTTAAGTTTTAGGGTAATTTAATTGTATATATTTATAAGTTTTAGTTTAGTTTTAAGTGGAATACATTTAATTAGTTTTTAAGGTAGGTTTAAAAATAAAAATAACAGAGAATTCCAAGTTTTTTTCAAATTTTCTTGGAGGAATTAAATTGAAAAAAATGTGATTAGTTTTAAGCACTGAATTTAAAAAATGTATGAGGCCGAAAGGCAAAAAGAAAAATATCCTAGATTAGCTTAGAGTACTCGTGAAGAGTCGGTAGGTTAGAATTAAGATTAGTAGATTGTATTTGTAAGCTAGTTTTAAGTATTTTTGTCTAGCATGTATGAAAAATTAATTCAATAAAAATGCAGTGAAATCTAAATCTAATCTAATATGTCCTTGGCTTTGACACTCGATTTCATTTCATAGAAACAGTTCATACGCCACATCATTTGGGTCTGTGGGGTAGCACGACAGAGGATAGAGATAATATGTAATAAACTTAACGCAGCTACTTTGTGTTTGCGCTAAGTCACGCCCACGTCCAAGTCCAGCATGTATTTCCTTTTAAAAATAAACCTTAAAAATTGTACGTTCGATGATTTTATACTTTACAACTCTATAATTTCAAGACAAATTAATTAAGAGTATATTGCAGGTATGAATGGTAATTAATTTTATTTTCTATAACTTCAAGAAAACAATACAAAGAACATAATACTATACTATGATATAACACAACAAGTTTGATATTGTAATAACTAGTTGAAATAAAAAACTAAACAAAGGAAATAAAAAAACTTAAATCAGATATTTTTCACTTCTGTTGCGGTTGAATGTTTTTTTTAATTAATACATATTAATTTTCTAAAGCTGATCGCAGAAGACTGTCTTGCAACCTCTTAGCTTTGTTCTCATTTAGACGCTGGAACAATGTAATTCGCTTGGTGGGAGTAGGAGGTGGGGATGAAAGCTTTGGAATTGAGGGAAGGGGATCGTTGAAAGGCACTACATGCACTTTTTTTACAGGTTCAATAAGTTTTTTTGCAGCGAACTCTTGAAATTCTTTTTCCGTAGGACATGCTGGGCTAGGTGGCTCCGCAATATTATCTTCTCCACAAACGCCGCTATCATTTAGTGTTATGTTTATTAATTCATGCTTAAGCTCATTTTTTTTCCCATTAACACTCATATCGACTTTCATTAACAACGAGTTTAGCGGACTTTCTGGAAGTGAGAGCCTGGGCTTAAGATTCAAATCAATCTTTCTCCTTTTTGAGAAATTGTCTATGAAGCTATCTTCAGAGAGAGACGCTCTATACTGAGCTTCCTCCAAATCGGACGTTTGAATTATTGTAGAACTGTCGGTACTTCGAAATCCCGACAGCAATCGCGACCTAATTGATGGTCGTTCTGTTGGTATTTCTGGAAGTGTTGCTAAGGCAGCTCTACCCTGAGAAACTAATCTTTGAGCCATTTTCTGAGCAGCACCTCGAATAACATTACTTGATATTTGAAGTCCCAGTGGTGCAGTAGTAGGCTTATCCACCTTATCATAATCACTAGATTGAGGAAAGAGAGGTAGTGAAGGTCCGTTTAATGATTCAGAACTATTATCATCGTTCATGGTTGATGTGGTATTGCGACGTTTCAATGTTTTCATTGATTCCCTATCGGCAAATAGCATATCCTTTCGTAGCAAATTTGAAAGATCATATACGAAATCTTTATTAACCGGCTTCGTCCTATTGCGTATTGGGCGTTTATTTAAGGTCAAGTCTTCTGAGGATGAAATTGATAATTGTGAAGATGATCGTGTCATTTTTTGTTCATTTAGAATTTCGGGTACCTCTTCCGTAGCTGGCTTTGGATTTGATGTACCTACGATCTTTGGTGCCCTAGAACGTCGTTGACGCTTTTCTTCCGGCTTAACTTCTAACGGTATATTCTCAGAATCAGTTATAAGAACGATATCTTCCTCAACACAATCTTTAAAATACTTTTCCTCATGTATGCGAATATATTCCAACGTCGTTTCCTTTTCCCCTATAATGGAATGTGCAGATCCCAAATGGTTGATAACATCATATTTCCGAAAAGCTCGATAATCGCACAGTTTGCAGCCGAATTTCCTACTTCGATAGTGAAACATAGATATATGTCTCCTTAAATTGCTTATAGCATCAAAATGCTTATGACAAATTTTACAAAAGCACGGTAATTGTTTTGCATTGGGGTTTGCCCTGGGCTTAAAATCACTCTTTATTGATGTAATCACATCTGTTTTTCCTTCTGTTTTGATATGTATACCATCGTTTATCTCTTCATTTTCGGATTTCGTCAGATTATCTAAGCAAACTGTTTTCAAAGAAAGTTCATCGGTACTTTTACCGAGATTTGCAAACATTTCATTTAGTGTATCTGAGTCGACATCATCGTTTCGAATAAGAATCTTTGGGGGCTTACGACGTTTCCTCCGGTTTTGATTGACTAGCCCATCTTTTAAATCCAAATCTATAGAATCCTTACTATCGCCATTGATGTCGTATTTTTGTTCTAGGTCGAACGAATCTACAGAATTCGAATTTGAATTCAATTTAGAGTCATCTGCTAATTTAGCCGTGAATTTATTGGATAGGATAGGTGAATCTCTGTTATGTGTATTTTTCTCTATGACTAGATTTGCAAGCTTGTTTTTCATTTGGCAATTGTTTAGGTGAGTGTTAAGTACGGCCTTTCTTTCAAATGTTTTGCCGCAATAGGTACACATTGGAGAATTATCTGGGCGATCAATATTGTCTAGCCATGCCTTATTTTCTGCATCTTGCCGTTCTTTATCGGTTTGTAGGCGAGCAAGTTCTCGACTGGGTCCCTTTGTCTGCACCTCATCAATGCGAATACGTCGCTTATAAATAGCTTCGCGCATCATACGTATTTTGCGATTAGATTTTCTTAAAATATGAAAACAATCGTGTTAAGTTAAATTATTATTATTTGTTTCCTGAAGTAAGGAGAAAAATTAAAACTTACTTGTGGTCATTGCTCAGATGACGAATTACGGCTCCGGGCTGAAGAAAAGTCAAGAAGCATGATGGGCACTGATAAACAAATGTTGAAGCGATATGTTTGGTTTGAATATGTAGCTTTAGTGTTTTCTCTGTTCCAAATTGTAATTTGCCTGCAAGAATATAAACTGTCTTTAGTACCATTCAAAGATAGTATCTCCATTATAATTCTACATATTTCACAGCATTTTTCCTTGATCTGCTTTTGCTGCTGTTCATTTCCGTCGGCTTCCAGTAATTCAACCGGTTCCAATTTTATTTCCTGGCTTAAAGAACCAACGTTTGAAGTTATCGCTTTTCCATCACTTCCAACGACTGTTTTTGTATTTTTCAACATGTCGTGAACTTCCTTTACTTCATTCTTTATGTTGTCACTGTCGTCTTTTTTAACAGTTTGATACACAGCCACATCACTATTTGGAACTCTATCCAATTGCAATACATGTTTCTGCTGTAAAATTTCGTCTTGAGTTAACTTGTTATTCACTTGGTCGTAGAAGTCAGTAAGTTTCATAAGCCTATTGTTTTGCTCCCTTTTTAGCAAACGCTCAATAATGCTACTGAGATCTTTGTTCACAGATGTATTATCCCTTATATTAGATGAAGATGTGCCTTTCTTAACGAATTCTTGCTCAGCTTGAATAATAGTTGATACATCTTGATCCTAATTAAAATATTGCTTATTTATTAACGTTCAATCTATTTCAGTACCTTCATGAACTTACAATGAAACCATTTTGATTGTGATCAAAACTAGTGGAAAAATGATTAGTAGAATTGCGGCAATACACTCGTTTGTGACTAATAAAATTGGTTAAACTTCGAAAGAGATTGCGACAGATTTTGCACTCATAGACTACATCGCATTCTCTTGCCAGCAGCTTTCTTATCTATATTTGGTAAAGGGAAAGAGCAAATACAAAACAAATTATATTTAAACATATATAAGGTCATTCACTTACTTCATCAGTTCCATTATCGTATGCCCTTTTAGCTTCTAGAAATCCTGAAAGTGCTGTATGAATAGGTTTTCTGAGGAGACTCAGATCGTCCTTTTGTTTGTTTTGCTCTGTATCGGAGCTACAGCCAGAATTGCGACTTTTCATTGTGAATTATATTCAAGAACCGTTCTCGTTTAAATATGTTTAAATAATTTTTTTCTAGTTTCTGAGTATTTCAGTCTGTATAATGATATTTCAGGTCATGAACTTATTACTGCAATTAGCTCTTTCTGCATGAAATTTATATATTTTGTAGATTGTATCTAAAATAAATTGGAAAAGTATATTAATATTTTTAAAGAATTACGTTGGTATAAATATAAATATATAATACAATAATTTTCTCGTGTGTAATTTTTATTAATTTTATTTCATTGAATTTTTCCCAAAAGCGAAATTTTAACGCTTTTTATGGATAATTAGTATTTTTTTAACCTTGTCACCAACTCAAGAGATCGGTATCTTAACCTTAAACCCCGCATAAAAGTCGAGAAAAGAGCAAAGGCATAACCGTTGAAGTTAAAACAAGTTTTTGCCATTTGACAAATTCTTTTATTATATTTTTTCTACAAAAGAGACTGTAGTTTCTATTGACCAGTTTCAAAGGTACTTAAGGACCCTTGCAGGCTCTAAATGAGCACTCTTCAGTTTTTCGAAACACTGGATAAGTACAGAAACGCCGTTAACTATTTACAGCGTGAATTGAAGTAGTTTTCTGAAAACGCACAGCAAGTAAAATAAATGATTGATCTGAACTTAAGTGTTTCCTTATACACCGAATTTTAACCTTTTTGAAATTCTTAAGTAACAATTTCTGGAATTGAGTTTCCTTTAAGAATGCATACGATTTCAAAAGACCGAACGTTTAAACGCAGCCTTCGCTTTGTTCGTCACGTGAAGAGGGATGCTATTTTTGCAACTTTACCTCCAAACTTTATTATTGTTTTGGGATTTAAGAAAAAAAATTTGAGTTGATAAACTTTTTATTTTAAAACTTATCCTCCTTAGGGGAGTCCTAGCAATGAGCATTATGTATCGAAAACCAAGAATCTTATATTGACTTGGTGGATTCCAATCGAAAATAAGACTAAAACCAATTATTATTAAGATAATTCAGTCAGTTTTGCCCAAGTTTTCAAAATTTCTGAACTTAAAATATAGCCCATGTAAATTTATAACAAAATTAAAACTTCAAAAGGCAAAATAAATATTACCTAGCTAAGCTTAGAACACTCAAAAGGAGCCAGCAAGTTAGATTTAAGATCAATGGATTAAATTAGTAAGCGTGTTTTTTTTTTAAGTAATGTCTAAGTAATTAAGAATGAAGTAATAAAGGTACATTTAAATTAATTAAAAAATCAGAAGATTCCGTCAGGAAACAATTTCTCTGTCGTAAAAATATTCTATTTAAATCATGTATGTAGGAATGTCAATTTATTCGTACGTATTCGCATATTTAAATTAGGAGCCAATTTGTTTTTTTCTTATCACTGCCACCCAACTTAAAAAATATCATAAATGTGTCATAAGTTATTTGTACAATTCGCACGCCTGTATTCATTCAAATTGTAATAAAGGCATCGTGCCGAAGGTTCATAGAATGAACAACAGCTTTAGATGTATAGCCCTGTGTGTTTGTTGAGAAGTAAGTAAACACCATACGCATCATGTTATTGGTTCGTTTTAAATTATTGCAAGCAATTACAAATTAAGGTAAAAGGTGCAACAGAATTAAAAAAAAAGAGAGTAAGTCGCTCTCTTAAGCAAACAGCTTTCTATGTCATTGTTAGTATGCGTGAGAAGCTTTTAAAAATGCTTATCATAGTTATGTATTTATTGCAGATTTCAATGAACTAATTATACGAAACTGCAACATAAACAGATGTATCCATCCCGTTTATTATTAGTTTCTAATTCAAATAAACAGAAGTAAAGAGCTTGTAAAAGCTATTTATATTATGTTTTACCTTTACCAAGATTAGCTCATTTAATATGTTTAATATGAAGTCCAAGCGAAAGCCAACTGCAATACAGTATAGATTACCATAGTACTTCGTTACATGTTAACATGAGTCAACAACAATATTGTTCGTGCAACTAGACATTTTACTAGTGAGCAGAAATTATTTTTTCGAAATTATTTTAACAACACTTCATTGCGGTATTGTTTTGGTGTTCTGGAGATAAAAAAGTTGTAGCTTACGAATGACTTCACCTTATGTACATATCTCGAAGAAAATAACTTCATACCTATTATTTTATTGTAATATTTTTTTTATGCATACTCAAGGCGAATGCATAATTTAACACATCAAATACCAATAAAGGTAGTACATTTTCCAGATTAAAAGAACTTCAAATAATTTAAATAATTATTCTGTATGTTAGGTGTTCTGTGTATGTAAAATTAATCATGAGTATATATTACGTGTTTTCCCAGACCTCTCATAAGTGCTTACACTCATTAAAAATGAGAAATTTGTAACAATAGACAAGAATCTTATCATTTTAAAAGGAACAAGAAGTACATGTTTGAAAGGCTTAAAATAAATAAGTATTTCAATAATAGAAACAGAAATTATGAAACGGATGCACTTTAATTAAAATTAATTTAAAAACAAGGTATTTATCACAGCATAAATACTTGTTTTAGTATATTTCATTTTCACATAATAAAAAAGAGGTGAGTTATATTATTCTGGGCCCATTATGTATGTACCTAATTGACTTAAGATTGGTGTGTCAAACAAATTATGTTGTGTGACAGAATTAAGAATATGACCATACATACATTGTGTGTGTGCATATATTTACACAATTTTTAACAGAAGTAATCCATTTTTCGAAATGTATTCCTTTACTTATAATAATGTTTCTTTCGCGCAGTTCTTCCCTTCATTACATTCACACAAGTGTACTTCACGGAAAAAAACTCTTAAGCTGAACAGGAAAATATAGATATTTAGCACAAAAAACGACCACCTTTTTTACTATATAACTTTAAACGTAACAATGAAACACACATATATATTTATTATATATCGACGCAACTTCATAGTTCAACTAAATAAAGCAAATATGTAAATATTTCTGAAGTACCAAAATACCCATTTAACTAGGCGTCTTTCGTATTTATTCCTAAACACTCGAGTACATCTTAATAGATCAAGAAATTACTGCAGACATCTGTTACACTACGTCTTATTGATCCTTGTTAAGTTAATTCATTAATAAGTTATTAAACATAACTTGGTATAACGTATACAATTATTTCAAACAATTAAAGGTAAGCAAAGTAAAATTAACATTTTCAAGAACATATCACCTCGTGAGCAAAAAAAAAGTATTACCGTCGTGTTTGTTAAGCGTTTATCTGAAAGAGCAAAATTTATCAGAGTGACGAAAGTTGTTAACTTATAGTATATGCACAATGCACATGTTCCAAAAACACCTCTGTGTAAGATTATTTCAATTGATTCACCAAAGTTACGTATTTAAAATAGCTTTCATCTATGAAGAATAACCGCTTTACCGCTTTTAATAATTCATCCCAATTGTCTTCAAAAAGATTATATACTTAAGAGCTAAACCAAAGACAGAATTACATTTAAGCAAAGAAAAGTTGATACTAAAATAACCTCGTGTCATTGTTTTTCGATTGCGAATAAAGCTCTTATTATGAAGAAAAAGTTTTAAAAGCTTTAATAAACATCTATTCCACCAGTTTATATAGCATGTACCATCAGCATATTGTTCATCTAATTATGTTTTATAGGAAAGCCCAACATATTGTGTAAGCGTATAAAATTTCAACTGCTCAATAATTTTATGAAAATAAAATATGATAGAACCATAATATAATGCATAAAGGTTTGCAAATTTGTAGCAGGTGTTCAGGGTTCTTTTCCACTGATTATATTAAGTGTCGCGTGGAAAGTTTACACCGAAACCTTTCAGGATGTAACATATGTAATAGTATCTTTATATTTATATTTCAACCGGTCTCGGCTCTCTGATTTATTTTTTTTTAATACAAAATTTAAACTGATTGGTAGGCAAACCAATGAAGTGCTTTATTTTTCTCTTAAATATTGTCTGTTGAATAAAAGGTCATGATGAAATTTATTGTGTGAGTAATTTTTCAAGCTGATAATTTTATTCATACCTGCGACAATAAGGTGATAGTATTGTGCATCTAAAAGTAGCAAACAAAGGACAATGTTCCCTTCTTTAGAATTAATAAAACTGTTAAGAGTGCATTGGATTTTTATCTACAGAGGCAGAGCTAAAGAAGTTTGTTATGAAATCTCTTGATAAGCCTTTTAAATTTTATAATATTAAACACTTTTTTTTATTTTGTGTAAGAAAATCTTCTTTTGAATAACTTTGGGGCCTTTATAAAATAACAAACAAATTTGCTGACCAAGGTGTCTCTTTTCGATTGATTTGATTTGAAGTTAACATTGTCTTACATACCGACACTTTATTCTATTTCTCTTTACCCTCCGTGTTTCTTGTCTGAGTCCATTTAATGTTTTCTTGTTACATTTGCTTCTGAATTTATATTCCTTGCAGTAATCGTAACTGTGATAGGCCCTTCTCTACTCGAAGTAGCTCCTGTTTATGAGAAAACTGTATTCCTTTGTACCTGCAAACACTTTTTAGTCTGCACATGTTAACTCAAGCCTATCAAGCCATCATAGCTACATAAATCTCTAACTCCAGGAAATTACTTTGGCAAACGCAATAAGCAAATCTAATGGTATACATGCACATTAACCTGTAAAAAACATGTTAAAAGACAAAAAGGGGATTCACCTAAATTAGTTTTATTGTGACCATGTTAAATCAAAACCATTTATAAATATGAAAACAAAATTAGATTTACATACATTTCTGAAAAAGCAGAAAAGAATAAATAATCGCACGTTTAGTCTCTAATATTAAAATAACAAAGTTTCTTCTTTGAAACTTATCTATAAATCAAACATGCCAATAGCACACCCAATTCCGCGTTAATACAATTGGCTATCAATTCTTTCGTTGAGAGAAATGTATACCCATATACCCATATATATGGCCACTCTTTTACCTTCATATCTAGAATTTAAATTACTTCAAATGTACGTAAGTATTTGATCTACATGTATTTAAGTACGTATAGTTTAAAGGTGGCGACAAAACATCACATATTGACACATACATATGTACATACGCTCGTATATACATAAGTAAACATCGTCTTCATACCCAGCAACGCACGTGGTTTTATCGAACGAAATTTCACCCGGATCAATTGTTCGTTAAAAATATAAAAAGTATTTAAATATTCACCAATCGTTAGATTAGATAAGATTAGTCAACACAAGATTAGATGTGTTCAGAATTCTAGTTCTTTTCTTTTCACCAACTTCTCATTGCTGCATACCAACGTAGGTACATCCATGTTCTTAAGTACGCATGCACATCGATATGTATTTACTATTTGCCAAACAAATTTTTGAAAAATTATGTAATTTAATTGACTTATCAAATTGAACTGCATTCGAAATTATAACATTTTGCACAACAAAACCAAATACAACTTAGGTCAAGGTCAAATAAGCCAAAAAAAAACTTGATTGAACACTATCTAGCCCATTAAATGTATTGCTTTCATTTAACTCTTTTTAAATATTTGGATGCCGGTCGTAATCACTGATTTCACAATTGAGTTTGGGAGCAGTTCAATATGTTTGAATGTCTCGTGATACCTACAATATGAAAGAATTCTACTGACTAAACCGTGCCAATTCAATACGCCTTCATAGTGAGACAAAAGCGTTTTAATCAGACTACTATAACTTCGAGATAATGATCAAACTCATCAAACAGTTTCTCATTTTATGGGTAGAAGATCGGACATTTTGTAGGAAATAACGTTAATAATTTGGTTAATATATTGTTACACATCTAAATACTATGAATGTGCATACATACATACAAGTCTGAAAGCCGACAGCAAAAACTAAATTCAACTTACGGGGGATAACATATCCATGTTTGTAGGTATATAAAATATACATATGTATATGGATGAACAAGTCCAAATAATATCACACGTGAATTATTTCATACGTACATTTTTTTTACACATAAAGTTATGTACAATTTTAATAAAATTATGATATCATAGCTATATATGGAAATATATTAGATATATTTACAGTGATTTACATGTATACATACATTCAAATCGCAACATACATATGTGCATGAGGTGACATATTACCATCGAAAAATATTTTACCACGTTTTAAAAGCAGTATCATATCGCTAAAGTCAAGTTAAAAACTTTAGGAAAATGAAAACCAACTTCACGCCAACGTTGCTGCAATAGTACAATTATGAAGTTACTAAGAAAAATATGAAATCACACAAGGTATTTAATCAAACACATGGTTCATGTGACCAATTAATGTAAAATTGTACTATTTCGTACAACGAAACAGAAAAAAACTTTTTCTCTTCAAGCAAGTTGATACATATATACGAGTACATACATACATATTTCCTGCACACTGCGTTTCTATATTCTTCACAACAAGGTCGTAACTAAAGATTTTTTGTGTCTAAATTAGTTTGTAGGAATGTAAAGCCTACAATTATCATTGTGCGACTACCTTCACATTTAAACATTACATAAGATAATTTTAAATTGCATATTGAGAATATAATTGGCTTTCTAATATTACAGCCGATATTCCATCAAATAGTATTTTAAGGATTTAGATTTCAAAATGATATTTCACTTGAAATTTCATCAACCACATACATATGTAGCTATTCAATTGCATATTTTTCCACTCAATTACATTTACATAAATCCAAAGGAAATTCGTATGGCAAGCAAATAGAACTGAAAATAAATATTAATGTTAGGCTTAATATAATAAATATATTTACCCAAATGTGGTAGCACCGTTAAAGGCAACCCTAGAACTGGTTTTTATGACAGCACAATTTTTTATATGCGAATTAACGTTCACAGGCAATTGATGTATAATGGCAAATGGATAATGGGCACATTTCTAATTGACACTATCTTCTTGATACTTTCTCAGAAAATGAACGCGCGCCTATCAGATACCACAAAAGTGAATAGTCTGCATCTTATGTACATGACAATTTCACAAACTTCATATAAGTTTCCATTTCAATTCAGTTCATTAATTAAGTAACACAATTAGTCAGTTTTAAACAAGTCCTTTCTTTTTACTCTTTAAACTTTGCGAAATTTTTGAAACCTGCGTTCACTAGGTAACAAGCGTAGTATTGAAAACAATATCCCTATGCTTACGTGCATACAAGTTTGTCCTTACTTGCACGTTCTGTGCATGTTTATTTTGTTTTATTCTATTTTCCCAGAGGACAGAGGGCAATTTATATTCTTTTCTTTTCGATTAAACAAGAGCACTTGATGAGATTGGAGACAGCACTGAGTGTTGAGTAATCATTCGGGTTATACGAGAGCCCACCACCCGTCACCATACACCACAGTACTATAGTTCATGTTTACAAAAAAAGAAATAATATATTGCAGACATTTAACAGATAACTTCTTAGTCAATTCTGAGCTAGAATTAATGAACGTATAGTATGCACTATTCTATTGGAGTTTGTATAGTTGATTAACCATTTGTAAATTTTTTGATTTTATCACTTGCTGGGGATACTTTTTTTAGCATTTGCCCGGCAAAAATAATCTTCCAATAAGAGAGTGCACAAATGTGGTGCTCTCTTACATAGTGGTAAATTAATTTTAAGAGAATTCTTAGCGGGTATCTCACTCGCTCTAGCAGCGGTAGAATAGAGTTATGATTCACTATTTCGGTCGTTCCCATTTATCGATACTGGAGTTTACTTGCTCGTTGATATGAATGTATGAAAACCAACACACCGGTCATTGTAAATGTTCATCACTGCCAACCGAATCCTAAGCATGGAGAAAATACTCTTATCATAAAGTTCAGCCTAGATTACACCGAAACCGAATCGTAAGGAGAGCGTTTATAATTGAAAGTCCATAAAATTTATCAACATTGCGTGAAAATGTTTGTACCGAGATTTGCAATATTACACCATCAACAGTAGAATTTCCCCAACCTGACTTTGCATTGAATTAATAAAAACAAATTAATTATAATGTTTCTCATTCGAACGTGTGTACATTCATACACGTGTATTTATGTTTTATAATTACGGTTGGATTGTGAGGTTTTAGAAGATTTTTTTTATTTTATTAAGGCGGAACATTAAGAGGGTATGTTCATACTTTGTGTGTAAAGTAAAATTTTTACACCTTCAATGTACATATGCTATAAACATATGGATGGGTAAATATTTCGATAAAAACCTTTTATGAATACCGCGTGCATTTAATAACATATCCACACGTATTGAACACGTTTTCTTAGTTTTATAGGGCAAACCTAATAGAGTACAAATTATTAGTTTATACATATGCATGTATATACATCCAAACATATGTGCACATCGGTACTTAATCTTAACACATGTATATATGTACTTGTCTCTAAAAATATATCAATATTTGTAAGCCTAATTTCATAAAGCCACGTAGAAATGCGACATGAAAATGATTATCTATCAATATACTTACATTCAACACACTTATGTTTGTAGATGGACTGGTGTATATAAAAGATATGATCGCAAATCCGCTGAATGTTAAGTATCTACTCACATATTAGGTTTAAAACTATCAAAGTATTTTTTCATGTTTATGCCTGGATGTAAATATGTATTTATCGCACATTCAAGAACATCTTCAATTTGATATACGTACAATATATACATATTTGCCTATACACACATATATGTTACATAATTTTTGCAATTATTTTACTTGCTGATTCTTTGAAATAACTTCAAGTGATTCAACTTAGATGAGCCTTCATGCATGAAATGTAAATAATGGCACAAGATGTGGTTCCGGTAACTTATAAGAATAACTTTTAGTATCATGCGGTGGTTCATTTACTAGGCGCCTGCATATTCGGTTCACGTTATTTTCGCTTAACAATATTCAAAAGTACTAAATATGTGTTATTACAGATATAATTTATATGCTTGTACAGAGCCCAGGTTTAAGATAATACCTGGTCCCTGAGTGTCAAGTATAGTCAAAATTGAACAATTTTTTTCGAATATAACATGTGCTGCCATTATAAATTTTAATTTTTTACCTTAAGATACATTTTAAAGAACTGGAAGATAGACATTGGTAATTATTTTGTTGGATATTTGCAATATAAATATATGTATATACATATCTATTTAGGCAATTGTCAGGTAAAGGGTTTGAGTTGTAAGAAAAAATTATTTCATGCGGGAAATTGTTTTATGCTATTCATTATTTACAAGGGGCTTAAGCTAATATGTGTAAGCATTTATTTATTGATACTTAATCAAGTCAAAAAGCAACACGGATCTGTGATGAGTGGATCTGTCACTCTTAACAAATTATTTTATATGTCTCGAATTGTATTTATTCCTCCATGCAAATAACGTGAAATTGATTTAATATTAGCCGTTAAACAGAAAGTGCACATTTATATAGCAGGCTTATTATATTTTAATAACTAAGAATCAGCAATCAACGGTTTGAAGTATAACTAATGATGTTTAACCTAGATCTTCAGTATAAATGTACATTCAAATATCTGCACCCTCATGGGAATTAAATTGGTTTTCAGCAATTGAAGATTTTTTAATATTTTTTTGTTCCGAGAAGAAGCATAAATAATACATTGGAGCATATATTTTGCGTACGGTGTAATTCCAATGACGTATACACAGCGTATAGAAAAAAGTTAATAATATACATAAGACTGCAGTTATGTATGATCAAAATATAGAAAATCATACACTTTAATTGGAAAATATTTTTGTGTTTGCAATCAGGTCAATGTGTCAGGTTTGAATTTAGTTTTGAAAACTTTCACAGTTTGGATATACGCACGATATGCAATATAGGTAAACATACTGTGAATGCTATTCTGCAATGCGTGGGATGCATATGCATAAACAAATATAATAATCAATACATCCCTATAATCGAATGTTTTTCATTTTAAAATAGGATATACCTACCTACCTATAATAAAACAAATTATTTTATTTATATACGTAGTTATATATGTGTAATAAACGTCATAAAACAGTCATCAAGTAAGTACCAGGGCGGTGTATGTAGAAGTTTCAGCAACTAAGTATGGAATAATTTCGCTTACACCTATGTACATATGCGTGTCTGTCAGATTTAAAATGCATTTATGCTTGAAAGTCAATATCCATACACGTAATAATTATAGAATGTTTCATTTTTAAATTATATATACATATGTATATCTAAATATGCTTACAAACAGCTTTTACTATTATTTTAAATTAGAGGTGACGCAATAACAATGAAAAAGTCCTAAGAAATCAGCAAGAGACTTGTAACTTAAATTGGTCTGTAAGAACGTTAACTTATGTATGTATGTATGTATATTGTTGAGAGAATAATAGAGTTGCATATACAAGATAAAATCTATATCAACTCTCTGTTGTTATACAAAACTTATTCTCTTCTTGTTGAAACCATACAAATCAGGAAGCACCACATAGCCATTCACTCATACTATGGTTATTTTTTGTTAACTTTTAATTCAAGAGAACAGGTGAATAATACTCTCTGTTTATAAGCTCTAACAAAGCTCTTTTTGTGTTTTCATGTTAACCTATTTATTTATTAATATATTGCATTCATTATGAAAGTAAATGATTCTTACTAAAAGGATACACCAAAAACTATTTTATTTAGCAACAGTTGCTGTCCATATCTATGCATGAGTTATTGTTGCCTGTGATAATAATAAGCAATTAAAAGCAGCTATATTTTATTGCAAATATTAACAGACTAATTTGTTTTCTTATAGAAATGATCATACAGACTTATTAATAGGATGTACATACATATACATACTACGTCTTATACATACTATGTACATATAATTGGAACGGAATAGATTCAAAAAGATAGCGTAAACTAGTTATTTGGTGTGCAAGAATGCACTATTAATCTGCAATAATCATACACATGAAAGTCCAAGTCGTGTCGCTGTATACAGGTGATGTGGTACAGTGATCAATATTAAGCCGGTTTTGTTGTGTATCACAGATCACCTTATCCTGCATAAATCTTAAACATAGTACGTATTTTGTACTGATTTCATAAGATTCGTCAATCTACATATAATTTCAAAGTGTTTTGCAAAATATATCATTTCATCTTTATAGACGTCAGCTCCTAGTTGTAAGCTTTGCTAATATCAAGCCGCGATTTCTAATTGCTAGAAAAAGTATTCTTTTCCGGTCTAAACCAACTGTTGACTGTCTCAATATCTGTCCATAAAATTTTCTCTTTTCATCGCTCTTAAAAAATAACAGATTTATTTGCAGAACAATTAGCAAAATTGTTTCCCACCTCTTAAATAAAATGCTTAAATTGTCAATGATGTATGTGCTTTGGAGTCATTGTTCATCGTCATAAAAAAAACAACGTTCATCCATGGTCTGCGCTTAAACACAGATCTAAATCTTATACTCTAAAATCCCAAACAGTAAGTGACGAGGATTGGTCCATGATCCCAAATTAAGCAAATTAAACCCTTAAGAACTGCACTCATATCCATCGAAATATTTCCTGTTTCTGTTCGCGTTTAAGTCTCGGTACGTGGCAAGGGAAAGGAAATAATTTTTGTCTGTCGCTCAAGCATGTTATTATTGTGAAAAATTGTTTTTTTTTGTTGTACACGAACAAATTTGTAGTTAACAATGCCTGATGTGGACGCGCGTTAAAACTTTTATAAGCTGTCATTCTGACGTTTATAATATCTATTTCGTAGGTTGCACGTCAGAGACCAATTCCTTATTGGTTTCTGTTGCACGTGTTTCGTTCAATCAGGCACTACAATAGAAAACTTTAAAGTAAAACAATTTTCTAAAAAATGGAGTACGTCGACTTTAGTGCTCCAATTAAAAAGGAGGAATCAGTTCTTGGAGTAATGTAAATGAATCGTAGTGCATTCGCCAAAGAAAACCATCTTACGTCTTTAAATTTCAGCTTGTGCTGCGAATGTGGTGTCACGATAACACCAAATCCTTCCAATATGTGCGTCACCTGTTTGAGGAATCATATCGACATAACCGAGGGAATACCAAAGCAAGCAGTAATACACTTCTGTCGAAACTGTGAGCGATATTTGCAGCCACCCGGTGAATGGATTCATTGTGATCTGGAATCCAGGGAACTTCTTGCATTATGTCTAAAAAAGTTGAAAGGCTTAAAAGATGTTAAATTGGTTGATGCTGGTTTTGTATGGACAGAACCGCATTCGAAGCGTATAAAAGTGAAACTCACTGTGCATGGAGAGGTTGTTGGTGGGACTGTTCTTCAGCAGGTGTTTGTCGTAGAGTTTACTACCACAAATTTGATGTGCGATGATTGTCATCGCACAGAAGCAAAAGATTTCTGGCGGTGTTTGGTACAGGTTCGGCAGCGGGCAGAAAACAAGAAAACCTTTTACTATCTCGAACAATTGATACTAAAACATAAGGCTCATGAAAACACGCTTGGGATTAAACAGATACACGGTGGACTGGATTTCTACTATGCCAACGAAAATCATGCAAGGAAAATGGTAGATTTCCTACAAACTGTGGTGCCGTTGCGCTGCACAAATTCTAAGCGATTAATATCTCACGATATCCACAGTAATTCTTACAATTATAAGTACACATTTTCTGTAGAAATTGCACCAATATCGAAAGATAGCGCTGTTTGTCTACCAAAAAAACTACGCAACCAGTTGGGCAATATATCTGCAGTTTGCCTGGTTCACAAAGTTGGAACTTCCATTCACCTGATAGACCCAACTACTGCACAGTGTAAGTTCCTAAATTTCAAAATAATGCTTGTATCTATGTCTGTATTTTGTTTTTTGGTTCAGTGGCTGAGTTATCATCAATTGTATATTTTCGAAATCCATTTGAGGCAATTTGCAATCCTAAACAGTTAGTGGAGTATGTTGTGATGGACATAGAAATGATAAGAGACAAAGACCGCAGGGTATTCCCTGGGCAAGGTACAGTATCATTCAGGCATGTTGTGAGCGACGTCTGGCTAGTAAGATCATCTGAATTGGGAATCAATGAAAACCCGATACATACAAAGACCCATTTGGGTCATTTGTTAAGAGTGGGCGATTCTGTACTGGGTTACAACTTAGTAGATGCTAACATCAACAACGAAGCCTTTGAGAAACTTACCAATGATCAGTTTCCAGACGTCATATTAGTAAAGAAGTGTTACGGAGATCGTGCAACAAGATTGAATCAACGGTACTGGAAGTTGAAACATCTTGCCGAGGATGAGATGGAGGAAAGAAACACAAAGTGAGTACCACAAATTCAAATTCTACGTAAATACATTTTCATATGCCATTACATTTTTCAGCGATTTTCACGAGTTTTTGGAAGATTTGGAAGAAGACTCTGATTTCCGGAAAAATGTAAACATTTATCGTGATGCGTCGAAACAAATTCCAGTTGATGCTGCTGATAAACCAAAACGCGATGATGGCGTTCCACAGATAACACTTACTGAGATGTTAGAAGATCTAGCGCTAGATGATGATGCCATGGGGGATGAATAAACATATTAATATATGTGTATATATTTTTGCATATTTACGTTGAAGATAATAAATATAAAAAATGTTAGTTTTTACTGATAAATAAAGAGCATTTTTTTATATATATATTTTGTAATAATTTTTTTTCATACTATGCTATAGCTACATTTTAAAGTGAAAAGAAAGAAGAAGGTAAAGCCGAGAAATTGTAAAAAAAAAAAATTGAAAAATTTTAATGTATGAATATATCAGCACGAAGATGCGAGCCGTTGTTGCATTCATGGCAAAGATTTTAGTTTGAAAGGCACTAGAATATTTAGTAAACCGATAGGTATTAAGTCTAGTGTTTCATACAAGATTTCCGCTCTCGTCTCGTCTCCTGTTTAACATCCATCGGCCTTTAACAGTATCAACCGTGTTCATTTCGTATAAAGATCATAAGGACTTTTATCGAAATCATACTCTGGTTCTTCATAGTCTGAAGTAGACCAAAGGCCTGGAAATTGAACTGAAAGATTTAAGCCACTTATGACGTTCTCTCAATTCTAAAGCAGCAGAATTCCAAAATGCAAATGGTTGAGCAACGTTTTTAATCCTATTTGTGAGGTAGACTTATGTGTTCCAGTTATGGTTAGACAGGACAGCCTTTGCAGTTAGTTAAGATTGCTAAGGTAGGAAATTTAATTAAGTGCATCCCATCAAAATAAAATAAAATAAAATGCAGACAAGAATATTACGGTGATTGCGAGAACACATTCGCATGGTTTTATGTGGGGAAGACCTTTACCTCACGCACAACCTGCAACTGGTAGGAGAGTCCATTGTTTTAACTCTGGCGAAGAGAGGGATCGCTGCATACATAGATTATTCTACAACGGCTTTTGTGACGGAACTATAGAGGGCAGAGGCTGTATGTTGGTTGAGTACGATCATTCGCACTGGTTTTATGTGCACAAGCGCATTGCACTTTCATATTAAACGTGTATATAGTAATGTATACCTGAAGGGGAGAACACGGAACCTCGTGTAAAAGGATCAAGTGGTCGCCAAGAGAGCTTAATCTTGAATACTGACGGCAGTATGGCCAAGACCTGTAAGCTTTGAAATGTTGAACCTTCATAAGATGGAAGTATTCTTGCTAATGTTAAACTAACATAATCGTTTTATTTATTCTACGGATTTTAACAGTACTTCTTTTATACAGATTTACAGAACGAGTTAATGATCCATATCAGATACATAAAACATACTGTATTGGAATGGACGAACAAAAATTTTCTCCGTTTGCGGTTTATTTTTTATTAAAATAAATATTATTATGAGACTTTATCAAAACTTTCATCCGTTGCAATGCATTTATATAAGGTGCGTAACTAAGCTCTAACTGTTTGTTTTTATACATCTCTTAGGAAAAATCAAAATCAGTTTTTTTGTAAATAACGATTGTTTGCCAAAAATTTTACACAATCAGTATTACGATACCAAACAAAACGATGTATGTGCCAAAAACGTTTAATGCTGTTTTGGAAATTTAAAAATCGCCTGACGCATAATGCTCGACTTTTGACAAACAACGAGAACTTAGTTGCCCACAAATTACAATGATTCATACATACACAAACAATTTAAATCTAAATTTTTTATTCCTCATAAATTTTTCCTCGAGAATACTCATGGGTCCTCTGTTTGGTTAAAATATGTGAGAGTTCGAAATTAGCACACATAGTCTATTGTAGGGACTGTGTGTATTTAGTGATTTTGTACATTATTACGATTACGTTGTTTCAACATCCTGTGAACGAAATTTAGTTAACAAATGGTCGCACTGATTTGATATACATACCGTTGGGTCACAATCTGCACAATGCCAAGAGTAACCTCTTCGTTTCGGAGTTTTCTTGAGCGGTGGATCAAGACATGTAAAATGGTAGTTTTTATGACATTCATCACAACTGAGGAAGGGAGAGTTTTTAATTAAAACTTAGCAACTAGTTTTGTGAGGATTAAGCTTACAATACAAGGTTTTGTGCTGTTCCTGGTTCTTTACAGACATCACAGATTATTTCTGCAGGCGGCTGCGTAATAGATGAAACTCCTGATCCTACAGAATTTCTTTTGTTTGCTTTTCTGGGACTTATTTGCCGGGCTGATGGTAATACTGGTTTAGCATTTGTTTGTGGTGTCGGCGTCGAAGATTGCTTACTAAGGGCTTTTATTGGTGAGCTTTTTGAGAATTCGGATGGGGCAGGAATCTCTGGTTGCGAAGATTCATCCTAAAGAAAGAAAATCTATAGCACTGTGTGTAGAATTGACAACTCTTAAAATTTACCACGTTTGTTGTTGAATCATCTACGGTTTCAACAGATGTAGGGCGGGATGTATCGTTGGGACGTACCATGTCAGCGGAAACATAAAAGAAATGAGCCTCGGGAGCTACTTCTCCGGGCAATGGTAGTGTTTTGAACTAATGAAATTGAAATCAAATGTTAATTTATGTCCACAGTTGACAACAATGAATACGTACTTTGATTTTAATTTTTGGAATTGCAGGTTCGCTTTCGTTTGGATTCTCAATATCGTGGTTCTTCTTCTTTCGTTTCCTCTTGTGCTCTTTGCATGGAGACTTCTCATTATCGGATGAATACTTGCTTTTGTGCTTGTCCTTCCTCTTTTTCCTGTTTTTGTTGTGCAGTTCTTTTACAGGATCCGAATTAGCGCTCTCAATGCTGTTTAATGTGTTGCATATTTGGCTGCCTGACGGTTGCTCTGAAGGTTCATCATCACATTTACTTTTTGGCAGTGCTTTAGGGACATCTGACGTGACAGGAAGAGGTTCTTCACATTTTCCTTTTTGAACTTCACTTACTACATCAGAAAAATTTGAAAAATTCGATATCGCTGGAAATTTTTTTGCACCAACTGACTTAAGCGCGTCCTCCAGCACAACTGTTGGATTTTGCGTTATTAGAGGGCCATAGTCAATAATCTTAGACTTGGGTTTCTTTGTGGGAATCGAAATGTCTTCTTTAGAGGACCCTTTCTTCGGTAAATCAAGTGATTTTCTTGATGACTTCTGCACTGCCGAAGTTGAACCCTTGCCGTTTTGACTGAATTCTAACGAAGTTCTCTTCAAGTTCACCCGATTGTTGGTATCTGTGGACCTTCTTTTCACTGGTGAAATAGATTTCGGAGACATACTTGTCTCAGGATTGGAACTGGATAAATTCGGATCTGCAGGAACTATTGTGCCGTCCTTGCTGAACCGAGTCCTAGATTTTCTTGGTCCTTTGGGTATGTCTGGCACTGTATCTGAGTCATCCGATTTATCACACTCAGAGCACTGCCAACCATAGAGCTTTGATTTTTTTGGATGCCTTGTTAGCGGCGGATTCAAGCATCCCAGGTGGTAGTGAAAGTGACATGTGTCGCATTTTGCCAGCAAATGTTGATCATTGCAGCGCTTGCAAATACCACATTCGTGAACTAGGGCAGTCTTATTTTGTGATTGGGTGCTTAAAATTCGGCCCGTATCGTCTTTTGTACCGGGTAAATGGGCCAGTGGGAAACCAACTCCCATTTTGAGTGCAGCAGCCGTGGGTACCGACATAGGCCGAGAGGGTGGAGTTACGATCGGATTTGGTGCTGTTACCGGCCGTCCTATATTCTCAATAGATGGCAGACTCTTGTTTGGGCAAAGCAATTCAATTTGCTTGTGAATATCACGTACACTGGCCTGCAGTGCTTCATACTTCGATTTTAAATCCGAATTCGTTTTAATCTTCGTGTCGTATTGATCGCGAAGACTTTGTTGTTCACTTAAAAGACTTGTATTTGCGTCGATCATGTGCTCCAGATTGCATTTTAGCTCCTTTACCCGCGATATTCTGTCAAGGTAGTATCCGATGAATTCTACACTAAAGGCGGGAGCTATATGCCACTTTTTTCGGATGTCTGTTAGTGCCGAGATCTGTACAAAGTTATCAATCAATAAAGGTTTCCAAACCAACCGAATGTCTTACTTGGGCTTCCTGCAGCTCCAGAGCCGATATATCAATATCCATTATTTCCGCTTTTAACAGAAGTCGGCTACATGCGGTTGCGCTAGTTGTTAGTAGTCTGGATATTTTTTGTGTAGGAACTGAAAATGAGATTTATTTAGTCACATATTGTAAGTATTTACCTAATGCATACCCCATGGTTCTATTTTTAGATTTTTATTGTTCCTATATTTGTTTTGATATTTCGCCAACTTCCTTTGTATGCGTATTTGCCCTGGGGTGGGATTTTCATGCTTCTGTTCCTGCTTCTCTAGGTTTTTATGTTCCATAACGAGCTTAATAGTATTGTAATGCCTTTTCCTGTGTTTTATCATTGTTTTGTCTGAGTGAACCTTACAGTGTGCGTAGAAAGGATCAGCGTGATCTGCTTCCTCCGAATGCGCTTCGGATAAGAATCCAGCCGCTTGAGCACTATAAAAATTTTAAGATTTTACTGAATATTGTTTATTTTAGAACTAAACAGCATACCATGTAACGTGGAAAAACGTCTTACACATGCCAGCATCACAACCTATACAGACTCCAGTTCGACTGAATCGTTCATTTTCGCAAAGAGTACATGTTTTTGCCCCCCATTTGCTGTATTGCATTTCGAAAAGCGTCACTGATGATAGCTGATCAACTTCTCCGAAAGCTACGCCCGGGACATATAGAGCACACACCAGATGCACCCACTTTCCTACGTCCGTCTCCTTAAAAATTCCCCCTTTGTTTGGACAAAGTTCACACGATGGATTTGTTACTCCTGCTCGGCAAGCTTCACAAAACCACGGTTCTGTTGAGCACGACGATGTAGTGCTGGATACGCTGGCAGTATCGCTTACACCATAACAGCCCTCATGCACCGAGACGCCACAGCTGTCACATTCTATAACTTCGTTGGTGTCATCACTTCTATCCCCCAAACAGACACAGCAGATTGGTTTTGCGGGAAGCTGCATAAATAAGGTTAGAGATAATTTAATTTTTACATATAAGCTTTAAAGTCTGACTTTATCTTTCAATGAGGCCGAAGTAACAATTTTTGACAGTGCTTCCTTTATTTTATTCTCTTCTTTCGACACTTTAATCTCGGTATCCTCGAAAAGGTGTTTTAGATCGGAACAGCTGGAATCACTCGCGTCTCTAGAGCTATTATCGTCATCGTCGTCTGAACTGGAATCAGAATTGCCGTCGCCGTCTTGGTCACTTTCTTTGCCTTTGGATCCATCTGAAAAGTCATCATCACTTTCGTCGTGGTCCTCAATGCGAAAATCACTATCTGATGAGCTCTCGCCCAAATCGAAGTCAAGTAATGTTTGTGTTGTCATCTTTGGTGCCCGGGATTTGATTCGATTATTTGCTATAAAAAAAGGTTCAATGCATCAAAACATAGTTAAAAAGCGCCGCTTGTAGGAGTGACAGCTTGCTCTCACACTCTCTCTACTGGTGGGCATTTCTAAAGCGGCCTCCTGTCACACAAAACCCACATAACCTATAGATACATGAAGAAAATTTTAAAATCTAGTTTTTCACTTACGCGGGCCCATTTTTCGGTGTATTATCTAAAACTAACTTGTAAACTATTTACTTAATGAAGTTGCATAATTTCAATATTCTCTTAAATCAATATTTTATATTTCTTGATAAAATCCACTAGCACAAAATTGATGCATTCGCTATGCAAGTATTTTTCATACAATTTTTTGACATGAAACTTAAGTATTTGTCAAATAAAATTCCTTAATGTTAACGTTAGGGAAACGTTGGTAAATGTTCTTAGGCCGCGCTTATATTTGTATTTAGTTTAAAAAATGTATATTTTTATTTTGAATTGCATTTCTCTTAAATCTAGATATAAAATACTTAAACTAGTTACAATAACTTTATTTTAATTAAAACTATCTTACTGGCTTCATGCGAGCACTCTAATTTAATATATGAATTTTTTATTATTGCCTTTCATCCTCTGTTTGTGTTATGGATGTTGAACTAAACAAGTAAACTATGTGATACATAATACTATCTTATATTTGTTTTGACTAATTTAGCTCCAAGTTTAGTGCAACCTTAATTGGTTGCACTAAACATATTTGTTGTGTGATGTTGCCGTGTCCGTCATACAATTTTGGTCGGTTAAAGTGCCATGGTAAGCGATTAAAGGATCTTGGTTTACACCCAAGCTTTTGAAGTGACGTACGTTTTCCGATTGGATTCTGGAGGAGATGCTCTAAGGTGATGGTGATGATCATCGCAATATCAATGCTTCATGAATCACCACTGTTTGGTACTATTTGCTAGCGGGTGTTTTTATTGGGCCATATTTTGTCGTCGACGAAAACGATCGTTACTTAACTGTGAATAGTCAGCGTAGATAGATGAAGAGTACAGTCGTTCACAGACCTCCGCGGAGTGCGTATGTGTTTCGGCTTCGCAAGTAACTAGAACAGTGTTTCGTATACAGTGTTAAGACAGTGACTTTTAAATCGATTGGTAGCTCAGGCAGTAGAGCAAGAGTGCAGTGATTTGCGAATCGCGGGTTCAAATCCCAGCGAAAATTAAAGGAAAAAAAATTTTTTTTTTCTTTTCAAATTAAAATAATAAAGAGACACCAAGTGTGAGTGAAAGAGCAATGGAGAGTGACGAGCGTCCCGAGCTCAGTAAATCGGGTGATTTTAAAACACCGGTGGCCGGGACGTCAGGCCACCTAACCAGCGACGGCAGCATACGCGTGGCTAGCCCCACGAGCCGTACAACAGAAGCGACGAAGAGGAGAAAGAGGCTGCAGCCGCAGCCCAATCTCAATAAACGGAGGACGACGACGATGACGTCGGACGAAGAGGTGGTCGCACCGAATAAAGGCGGGTCGGTGGCGACCAAAACAATACCGCCAAAGAAAACAACAACAGCACCGGCAAAAAGAACAACAACTAAAACAATAATGACATCGACTGGAGTAATCGACATCGACGCCCTTCAATGTGAATCTGAGGGCAACGAATGTCGATTCTCATATAGAGGAAGCGATAACTCGTTCAAAATGCTCGCCACATCGGACGCTGACGATGAGGAGGAGGAGATTAGGGAGGAGGAGACGAGGCTTAAGAGACTTGATGAGGAAAGGGCAAAGCTCGACGCTCATATCAAGTTCCTCTACGAGCAGTCTACGGCCAGGAAGGCTGCGGAGAAAGCAGCAAAGGAGAAAGAACAGCTGAGTGCTGTTCTGAAGTTGCAGCAAAAGAGGCAACAACAACAGGAGAAGGAAAACCTGCAAAAACCTCAAGAATCGCTGCCTTCCACATCCAAGGCAGCGCAACGTCTGCAAACAGCCCAACTGCAGCAACAACAGCAGAAGGTGCAGCAACATAAGCCCCAGCTGAGGAAGCAGCAGCAGGAACAGCAGCAGCCAACGCAACAAAGACAACAGCAGCCAACACAGCGGAAACAACAACAGCCAGCGCAGCAGAGACAACAGCAGTCTACACAGCGGAAACAACAGCAGCCAACGCAGCAGAGACAAAAGGAGCCACAGCAGCAACAGCAAAAGCCGAAGACCAGATGCCCACCAATTAACGTCTTCGACATGGGGACGGATGAGTTGGAGACCTTATGTGAGTTGGCTCTAGAAAATAAGACTTATTTCATAAAATACAAGACTCCCCGAATTCATAGATTTAGATTTTTAAAAGAGAAGTTAGCGGCAGCGAACGCTGATTTCTACACTTATACCCCCAGAGGAGAAAGACCTCAGACACTGCTCCTCAAAGGCATAAACCCCTCTGCTGACCCGAAGGTCCTCCTCAACAAGCTGCGCCAAGTTGAGAGCGACGAGGTCCAGTTCGTAGGGGTTAAGCCTTTCAGCACTGCGGCAGCGAAAGCGAAGAAGAAGGCACTTCCCTTCTTCTTAGTCCAGGTATCCCAGGGCACGAAAATTGACAACCTACGAAAAATCCGTTTCGTAGGCGGTCTAAGTGTAAAATGGGAAAGATTAAACAAAACTGACCACGTACTTCAATGTGCGAGGTGTAGAAGGCTGGGGCACGTCGCGGAGAACTGCAATATGGAGTTCCGCTGCGCACGATGCACTTTCAGCCACAATAAAGGGGAATGCCCTTTAGGCACGGATGAAGTCGAGGATAAGGCGCTCCTCAAATGTGTACTCTGCGGAGGAAATGGACACCCTGCAACCTATTTGGGGTGTCCACGAATTAAAGAACTCCGGCAGAGAGTAAAAGAGGTTAGGAACGAGAAAAAGGTAGCAGCCAGGCCATTGGCCCGTGCTGTAGCTACTGCTGTTACGCCGGCTATCTCCTACGCCCAAATGGTGTCAGGCAGGGAACCGGCACAACGGACAGTGCCGAAGGTTGCCCCGGCTCCAATGGCCAGGCAACCCGAGGCAGAGCCCTCCATAAGGGACGTAATGTCCTCCATCCAGTCGATGCAAGCGCAGATGATTGCCTTGCAGAAACAGATGGTCGAATTACAGACCAGCTTCCTTGCACAGACGGCTAGAGTAGATTTCCTCTTCTCTAAGCTGCCTGTGAACCAACGCTCGCAGATATAATGGGCTCACGCGAGGTAAGAACCCTTAAGATCCTAGCAGTGAATGTTAATTCGCTGATTAGGATTGAACGAAAATTAACGCTCTCAAACTTGTTGCAAACCCACAATCCTGACGTGCTGATGGCTAGCGAAACTAAGCTAAACCAGACGCGCATTCTCAGGTACAAAAATTACCACATAATCAGAAGAGACCGACCCCAATCCACTCGAGGTGGCGGGGTCGCTCTCTTGATTAAAAAGAACATTTTTCACAAGGTCGTTTATAGCAATGTGGTACGTAGATTTAGTGTGCTAGAAGCATCCATCGCACGCATCTCTCTCCAAGGTGGAAAGAAGCTGTATGTGATCGCTGCTTATGCATCAGAGCCTCAAAACCCTAACTTTCTTTCGGAGCTCGAGGCTCTCTTCACTAGCCTGCGCTTGAACTCGGAAGAAAATTACTATATCCTAGCCGGAGATTTGAACGCCAAACACGGTGAATGGGGTAATAATGTTCCAAATGAGAGAGGAAACGCTCTCTTAGAGTGGATGGAACAAAACAATATCGAGTTCAGGTTAGATTTGCTTGCAACCGATAGACCATCCTTTCCTAGAAGCGGGTCTTATCTGGATGTGATGCTAATCGACAGACGACTGACGGTACTTAACGTGGAGCGACGCACGAGGAACTGTTTAACTACGGTCGAGTATGACAGTGATCACTGTGGTCTCGCCGCGGTAATACAGCTCCCGAACGAGCTGGAGGAACTAGAAGAATATGTCCAAACGCATCCTTATAATTATAATAAGGTGCGCTGGCCACGTTTTTCTAGATCCTTATCCAGAGAAATAAGTTCGAGTGTGATCAATCCTCCTACAAACAGAAACCTTACGAACGAAGAGGTTGACAGGTACCTCACACAAATGGACGAGGTCATTAAACGTACAATGGATAGGACGATTCCGAAGGTGTCACAAACCGACTATGGCGACATCTATCGGAACTCTGAAATCGACGCACTTCACGTGCAAAAAAAGTAGACTCCTGTCAAGACTAAAACTCTTGTACAGGCGGTTTACAGATCCACAGAGTACAGAGATTCGCTCTCTGAAGTCACAGATCAAAGTACTCCAACAGTTAATAAAACAAAATTACAGCCTAGCTGTAAGCTTGCATTGGGGCAATAAGATTCGGGCTGTAAGATCTAGCAACCCGAGCATGTTCCCGCAAGTAAATAAAATCTTCCGGAGGAGAGATCATAATGACATTCAGTGCGTTCGACTTGACAGAACAACAGACAACGCCAACTTACTTACGTCAGTTGGCATCGATCCAGATGGGGCAGTGCTTGACAACGACTTCTTCGTAGTGGAAGATCCCCAGGAGAAGGTTAATGCAATTGGTGCTGTTTTTCAGAAAGTGTACACGGTCAACGAGACTCGTAGTCCGAACCACGATTTGGAGAACAGAGCCTTGCTGAACCATTTCTATCTTCGGAACGAAATAAGTCAATGGCGATCCGAGAATCCTGGTTTTACCAGATTCAGTGACGATCTTCTGGCAAATAATGCCGTCGCCGACGATGGAAACAACTCCATCCTTATTTCGAAAGATGAACTCCAGGGTATCTTCAACTCACTGAAGAATAAGAAGTCAGTGGGAATCGATGGGATACCAAATATTGTTCTGCGCCATCTACCCTCTGAGGCGGTGGATGTATACACAACACTGTTTAACAATGCGTTGAGTAATGCATATTACCCGAAGCATTGGAAAACAGCTGTGGTACAGCCAATTCCGAAACGGGACAAAGATACTTCCATCCCGACAAATCTCCGGTCTATAAGTCTTCTTCCGTGCATAAGCAAGGTATTCGAGAAGATAGTCATTAGAGCTCTCAAAGAATGGGTTGAGGTAAAACAAATAATACCGGAAAATCAATTTGGCTTCAGGGCGGGGCATGACACCATTCATGCCGCGTCTAAATTGATTTCCGACATACAGTGGAATAGAAACAGGACCCAGTGTACAGGCGCCTGCCTGATCGACATGGAGAAGGCGTTCGACACCGTATGGTTAGAAGGTCTCTTCCTTAAGTTGGTCAGGCTCGGCATCAATAAAACATTGCTATATATGATCTATGACATGGTCACAGGTAGGAAGTTTGTTGTGAAAAATGGCAACGAAATTTCAACTACAGTGTTCCATATAAAAAATGGGCTGCAACAAGGAGCTGTTGGTTCGCCGATCTTGTTCAGTATATTCACTAGCGATCTCATAGGTTCTATGCCTAACATCATAGCGTTTGCCGATGATCTAATCGCGTACAGATCAGGTCCGAAGGTAGAAGTAATAAATGTCTTGTTGCAACGCGACTTCGATACAATTCAACGATTTTGCGACGACTGGAAGTTGAAAATCAACTACCAGAAGTGTGAAACTATCCTTTTCAGAACCCCGCTGTCCAGGGAGGTTCTGTACAACGAGGCAAACCTTATAAGGATAGATAATTTTATTATCAAGTTGATACGAAGTCACACTGCTCGAGGCATGGCTTCAACCAACAGTCTGATCTTTGGGGCTTACTACCCAAATGAAATGTACCATGAACGAGTACGTCTTAACGGCTTCATTCCGCCTGAAGCTTTCCTCTATTTGGACGCTAAAGGCCTGATACAAGATAGGGAAGGCTGCCCTATCATCTTCCACGTCGCACGCCGAACAGTCGAGAGGCAACTTCAATACGAGCCAGACGTCGCTCGCAGCCATGAGGAGCTCCTACGGTTCAGCAGGGCGATTTCTGCCCGCGACAGAGCAGTATCTGCCAAAGAGCGGTTTTTCTACTGGTGGTTACACCAGAACCAGCGTTCGATGCCGCTAACTTCACAAACAAATAGACGGGATAGTTGAGTCTACAGGGCCAACTCACATAGGTTAAGGTAGTTTTAAGCTGTTATTATAAAAAAAAATAAAAAAAATAAAAAAAAAAAAAATAAAAAAAATAAAAAAAAATTAAAATAAAAAAAAAAAAAAAAAAAAAAAAAAAAAAAAAACAAATACAAAAAAAATACAAAAAATTAAAAAGCAAAAAAAAAAAAATAATAAAAAATATAAAAAACACAAAAAAACAACAAAAAATAAAAATAAAAAAAAGGTGTATCACGGCGTATTAGATATATATGTAACGCATATAAATAACACATACGCCCTGGTGCACGCGTCCGTATATTTTTACGGACATAGTTAAGCTTAATGTAAATAGTTAAGTAGAATTAAGTTTTAGGTTAATTTAATTGTATATAGTTATAAGTTTTAGGTGGTAGGTAGTTTTTAAATTTATTTTTAAGTTAGGTTAAGAAGAAACAAAAATCTGGAATTCCAAGTTTTTTCAAATTTTCTTGGAGGAATATTAAACAAAAAAATGTAATAAAATAAATTTTAAGTTAACAATATAAAAGAGGCCGAAAGGCATAATAAAAAGAAAAATCCTAGATTAGCTTAGAGTACTCGTAAAGAGTCAGTAAGTTAGAATTAAGATTAACAGATCGTATGTGTAAGCTAGTATTAAGTATTTTTGTCTAGCATGTAAGTAATTTGAAATTAAGTAATAAAAATGCATTTAAATCTCTAGATGAAGAGTAAGTATGGTGAGCGTGTTATCTCAAGAAATGGGTCTGTCTGGGGCCATTTTCTGTGCGTCTGCGTTAAATCTATGTGGTCTATCGAATCCACCGCTGCAAACGTACCCGCGCTGACATCATGAACGAAGTCGAGTTCCTTTTATAAATGTTTTGATTATACTAGTACTTGATTGTACTTCAAAAATTGGCCTTCTTAAAGAGATCTAGCCTCTGTCTCTTGATGCCAAAGAAACAGCGATTGTCTAGAGTGATTGTTGTTCCTTTTGAGTGTAGTTTACAGTTAGATACAGTCCTATTTTAATGTTCTATCCTAAGTGCCTGTAATGATATGATATACATTGTTTTGGGCTCTTTCCCGACAGATTCATTTTGAACACCTCTGCTTCTTTGATAGCAAATGCCTCATTGATGGCTGGCTTTGTTTATCTGTTTAATTTTCATTTGCAAATCTAGCAACTGAATTAACTTTTTGAAGATCACATTACGTTTCTTGGTGGTCGCCGTGGCATAGTGGGTAAGTGCGTCGATCGCTACGCAGAAAGTCTAGGTTCGATTCCCGGACGGGACACCCCGCATTTTTTCACGGCACCACCTCTTTCGAGTTGCTGACAATATTCAATTGTCTACAAAAAGCTTCTTAAATTTCGCCGTTCGGAGTCGGTAAAAAACTGTATTTCCCTTCTACTCGTGAGAGAACAGTAGCACGCACAACATGAGTAGTTGTTGTAGAAGCTAGGCCCTGGTCCCTTGTGGGCCCTTGTAGTGCCATTCAATTATTATTATCATTACGTTTCTTTGTTGGCATCATTTTTTAAGACTTTCTGCATGTTCTTTTCTTCCAAAGTATTTCAAAAGTATAGCTCTCCTCCGCATAGCTCTCCTGTATGAAAAGTAATGATCCTATCAATAATATCAGCAAGAATAAAAATTAATAAAACACTGCAAAATATTTTTATTTTTCAGACTTTATTATTAAATCATCCTTAAAGGGGTTTGCTTATTACAATAAAAAGGCGCCTAACAGTTTTAATGGATTTGAGAATTTCTTTATATCCACATGTGATAAAATTATATCCTTTTACGCAGCACTTTTAAATAAAATAAAACTTTATGTCTCAGTTAGTATACTTCCGAATGCAAACAAATCAAACACACATGTTCAGTTAGAGATGTAATTAACTCGTATTTAGAAAGGGAACGGGAAAAAGTAGATTCAATATTGTTTTATTCTGCAAAAAAGTGCTGCTCAAATTCAGTATTGTTAATGTAAGTGACATATTCTGAATACTAAAATATAAATAAGATATTTTCGGCAACTTCATTGTATTCGCATTTTACTAAAATGTATATCAACTTTTTAGTATTACTTTACAAGTCGTGTCTAAGCAAAGGAACCAAAGCAAGAAATATAGCATACATACATCACACGTCATTTAATTTTCTTACTACTAATATTTATTTCAATCAATATAAGATTAATATTTTATTTTAATTCTTCTTTTTTGTCTTGGTTCTAAGTGCAAATAGATTGTTTACGTATGCGTGATGTTATATAATTATAAATATATTTCTTTAAATAAGAAAATATAAACATACATTTTTTAAATTTCTTATTTTTCTGCAGACTATTGCAAACACACAACTTAAATTCATTTTGTACAGATTGTACATTTTTTTATTATTATTCTTCAATTCTCCAACTATTCGAAAATTCATCTCTTACTTTTTATCGTTATTTTATACATTTATCATTACATAAGGCACTAGTTACACGTTAATTGTTAATTTATTTACTTATCTATTATTTACCCTTTGAGTTCACAGTTTATCTCTAGTGTGATTTTTCCCTTTTTTGTTTTTGAAATCTAAAGTTATAAATCAATTAATAAGTTCTTAATTCGATAAGAAAAAACTTTAACGTGTAACTACTGACTGTATTGTTTCCATTTATTTCTTATAGTTTATTTTTCCTCTTTATTTAAAACCAAGCTATACATGTACATAGTTACACTGGGATTCTACTTTTCCGCATTATTGTTTTAAATACATTATAAATTATGTTTTCTGTTTTTAAAGTTTGATTTATCAAATTCAGTTTCATTAAGGTAATAAATCTATGTTTTTCTGAATATATTATATATTTTCATTTCTTTTTTGTTTTACTATTCTCTTAATACATAAAAGCATATCTAAAGCATTATTTGTTTAATGCTCTTCGTAACTTTTTGGTTTTGTTTCTAAATCTGAGAGACATACACACACAGATCTTCGGTTAAATTAGTATGTAGTGTAGTTGGTTACTTTAAAGCACCTATAAATATATATTGTGAGATTTGATTTGTGGTTGTGTTGAACTTTATTAATCATTTTTTCTTTGTTTTTTATTCATATTTTTTGCTAAGCTTTATCTTTGTTGGAAATTTTGAAATTATAAAACTTAAAACTGAGCTAGAATAAAATAATTATATTTGGTTGAATGCATGTGTAAATTGGTATGAGTTAAGAAAATGGTATTATGTTAAACTTTTTAATTAAAATGGCTTGTAGAGAAAAAAATGCAAACTAAAAAATTTAGGCTTCATATAAGTATTTTATATTGCCTCTGATACTTAAATATTGCTTTCGTTCCTATGTTGAATTTTAATTAATGGTATCTGATTTATCTAATAGTATTAATGCTTCTTTTTTCTTTGAACTAATGTGATGTGATTCAAGTCATTGGGGTTGCAATCTGTGATTTATCGTCACAAGGAACTTGAATTGAAGCTCGAAATTATGAACATGTGACTCTTGTCAATGTGAATTGTAAATTCAAACACATATTTGTTTGACTTTTTTTATGATAATTATTTATATGAAGAAAATTAGGGCCCAGAAGCCATTTCACCTAAAGCTGATGCATATCAGCTCTAATAATTGGAGTTAGAGTAGGAACACTCTGAAATATTGTGTAGATTTCTACAATGATTTTTAACGAACACTCTGATATATTTTGTAGATTTCTTCGATGATTTTTAGCAAATCTAAAGATCAGATAATTATCTTAAATTTTGTTCGAAAATTTCCATTAGTTTGATGATTTTAATCTTATTAATATTGCATTAAAGACATATTCCCTCCTCCAACAGTATAATACAATGGAATCTAACAAAGGTATTATTTAAAATTAATTCAAAACTAAAAAACAAAAGCAAATTAAAAAAAAAAATATTGGATAGAAAAATGTGATTGTTTGGTCCTTCAAGCCAAAAATACGACTATTATTCTTATTGGATATACATATATATATGTTTTTCTCTATTGTATATGAATACTCAATTAAAACTGAAACTGATTACGTTTTCACACGCGATATCTTTGGGTTTGCAATAGTTGAAGTACTTCTGGTCAATGAGTAGTTTAATATACTTTATATACATAAACATATCTTCGTGTTTTAGCATTAAATTAGATTACTCGTTTACTTAAGGTACACATCATCGTAAATAGATTAAAATATTTAGTTACTCATTGATTTATGATGGATTTATATATTTTTTTATTTTAATAGTTATCATTTTGTATTATGTGTTTAAGTTTAATCGGCAGTTTAAGTTTTTGTTTTCGTGTCGATAGGTGTCATGCTTTATGAGATTGATTTTGCTTTTTTGTATTCTGTTTTGCTTTACAAATGTTGAACAATATGAACACATACATGCATTGTTTTTTTAATATGAGTTGCTTATGAATAAAGTTTCTTTACGAGTGGTGGTGAGCATTGCAAAACTTGTTGATTTTCTTGTTTAATATCATTTTAAATCGTTAAATATGTAAACATCTTGTTCGATTTATTTCCAAAATTATACAAACTAAAGTATACTCGTTTTCAGTTCAAAAGAAATAAACATGAATATGAGTGCACCACTATTTGGAAATTGGAAGTTGTTTTAATAAATGTACATTCTTCTGCTAAACATTAAAATATTTATAATTTAAGGAAATGAAAAGATGAGAGTAGTACAAATCTGTGGCAAAATTCTTTTAATAGAAATATAAGTGGTGGTTGGTTCAATAAAAACAACTAATAAATAATATGTACTTATGGAGGGCAATTAACACACATATATAAAGAACTGAGTTTTAAATGAGTATATAATATGTCTTGCTGGAATGCTTAAAAATTTAGTGAGTAGAATTATAATGTAATCAAAAGAAGATGATTCTTACAAATATATATTTATGTCTTTAAATTAAATCTTTGATCATTTCCAATTTTTGTTGTTGTTATTTTAATTTAAGAGAAAGTTCAAATATATTTACATTTTATAAGACTTTCGCTATAGATACCAATAGGAGATTTCCAAAGAGTATGCCTAAATTTAAATGTGTCCTATAAATACCTCCACTTACGACGACATCCTTCTCCTCGAGCAAGGGGTAATCGATAACATGTATTATTCCGTTTGTACATTCCACATCTGGACGATAGACATTGATTTTCTTATAGTTCCATGTTATATAGTATCCTGGAAATTTACGAACTGTAGTTTAATAAAAAATGAAATATATTTTTGAGAAAATATAATTTTAACTTGGTTAAGTTCTGGAAGGTAATGATGGACATAATATATATTTATCAAGTTTTTGGTGCATTTTTTTTTAATTTGAGAATGATTTCTAAGATGCAGTTTCCTTTTGTATTCTATTCATTTCAGATGCAAACAGAGATGAAAGCATAAGTTGGAGCTCAACAAGAATGCTAAGCGAACACCATAAAATTTCTTACCTTCTCTTTTTTTCAAAATAATATCATAGTTCTATTAAGAAAAAAAGAATAAACAAAATATACATTTGCTTTAAAATGAGCATACATCACAAGCGAACGGTGATCGAATGCGTTATAAAAAAAGGAACGCATCTATTCGCCATGGAAACAAAAACAAAACATTGGACTAAAAGATATCTGAAGAGTGAATATGTAAAGTTGACCTATTGGTATCTATCACAATATGAGATGACAATAACGAGGATCCAATAGTTATATTTACATTCATTTTCAAGCTCTATTTTGATATATATATATATATATATATATATATATATATATATATATATATATATATATATACATACATATATATATTATGTATAACATAGTCAGCAGTATCTCTTAAGGGAATTTCCCTTCGTTACCGATGTGTGTTCTCGCATGCATTATACGTGAGAGCATAAATATGCCAAACAATGCTGGTGTATTCGGATACAAATGAAGCAGAGTTTAGACCAAGTTAGTGTGTAGACTATATAATCAAATTCATTATGAAACGAGGATCGAATTGAAAAAATAATGATCAACTCTGAAAAACAGTATTTGCATAGCTAATATATATGTAAATATATATATGTGGGATTTACTTATGAACTTCTAAAATTTATCCGGTTATTATATGACAACAATTAAAATAAAAATAAACATTTAGAGCGTAAGCAGCCAATACGTTTCATTTGATTTTGCCGAACTTAAAATGTTAAAGGAGTGGATAATGTACGTTTCATTTGATTTTGCCCAACTTAAAATGTTAAAGGAGTGGATAATGTATCTATTATATACTGTGAAACATCTATCTCAATTATCATTTGAATGTTTATATGACGATTAAATGGGTGGGTATATAAAGTATCTCTTTTTCTAAAAGATCTAAGCGCAGCAACTCACCAGTCCATTCGTGATCCTCATAATCATCGTGCAAATCTTTTGTTTTCACAAAAAATTATTTTTCAATAAAGTTAGTTAAAGAGAAGGAAATGTAAGCATGTGTTAAGATCAATTTGTTTTTAAACGCCGATTTGATATGAAAACCTTAAATGTATTTGTGATTTTTTATTAAATTAATTTTTTCTGGTATTAATATTAACTATCGCACTCCAACAGGATTACTGATATACAGCTTAAGGCACAATGTTTTCGTATGTACGAAACTCATTGAAATATATTGCAAGCATAAATATATTTGCTTGGTACCCGCAAAAGTTCATAAAGATTGGATCAAACAAGCGATTTTCAAAACTCGAAAATGTAATTACCCTCTTTAACAAATACCTAGACGTCTTTAGAAATATTCAAATTTTCTTGAAAAAATACTTACGCCCCATTTCCTCATGAACTCGCATCTTAAGGGAGTCTCTGAATGTCGGCAAAACTATTGCATCACCTTCAGCAGTCATCATGGCCAATTCCTTCATTGTGAATGTACGATCTGCGATAACCAGATGCCTTTCAAGAATTGATTTTGACTAAAAACAAAACAGAAAAAAACGATTAGTTTTATTACTAATTTTGTGACTTGAGATATATGCACTCAAAGTGGCGTAACAGCATGACACACGGGTAAGAATTTTGTAGTTTTTTTGTGGGCACTTCAGGCCACAAAGCCATAGCAAATGCTGTAAGGATTTTTAGTTCATTTCGACTGTGATGTCTATTTCATTTATTTTCGTGAACAAATTATAGTATCCACAGTGTTATGTTAAATCATTAATAACTAGAATCATGCGAAGGATATTCCACTGTGGAGACGGGGTATAATGACTAGTTACAATTCCCCAATTCTTCTGTTTTTACGATTTTACTGCGAAAAGCTATTTACGTTTTTGCTTTTATGCATTTCCTATCGTATTTTATTTCACTTTAATTTCTTCTCAGTGCACCCAAGCACCTTTTGTGCCGTGATGTAACTTGATTCGAATCACGTGCCAATGTAAAAAATATTGTATAATACTATTTCATTTCAGCACAAATGTACAAACTGTTTTCCGAAAAAATTTAAAAATTTTAAATAATATTTACGCCCATAATATATACGCCCAGCTAATTTTTCGCACAGCGGAGACATATCCGCTGAAAAATGCCCAATTTTCTCAAACTATACTACGGACTAACTGTACCGCTAGTTTAAATAATAATAATAATTGAGTGGCACTACAGCCCATAACGGACCAGGAACAACTACCCGTGTTGTGCATGCTACTGTTCTTCACGAGTAGAAGGGACCTACAGTTTTTTGCCGATTCCGAACGGCGAGCTGAGAAGCTTTCCATAGACAATTAATACTCTTTGAGTGTTGTCAGCAACTCGAAAGAGGTGGTGCCGTGAAAAAATGCTAGGTGTCCCGTCCGGGAATCGAACCCAGACTTTCTGCGCGGCGGTCGATGCACTTACCACTACGCCACGGCAACCAAAGTTTGCTAGTTTGCTTACATCTAATTTAACAAAAAATAAAGGTAACATGCACTCTTGGAATTTTGTGTTGCAGTATTAAGAAAACATTTAATAATTGAGTGGCACTACAGCCCACAACGGGCCAGGGCCTAGCTTCTACAACAACTACTCGTGTTGTACATGCTACTGTTCTTCACGAGTAGAAGGGACCTACAGTTTTTTGCCGATTCCGAACGGCGAAATTTGAGAAGCTTTCCATAGACAATTAATGCTCTTTGAGTGTTATCAGCAACTCGAAAGAGGTGGTGCCGTGAAAAAATGCTAGGTGTCCCGCCGGGAATCGAACCCAGACTTTTCTGCGCCGCGGTCGATGCACTTACCACTACGCCACGGCGACCAAGAAAACATTTGCATATTTTTAAAATATGCATGCCGAAAAAAGTGAAATTTCATTAAAAAAAGGTATCTAATTGTATATCTAGTTGTACAGGAAAAACGAACATACTTGTCGGTAAACCATACGCGTAAGTGGCACTATAAAGAAGTATAGTTAGGATATTAGTCTGGGAGAAGGATATCAAGAATGTTGTCCAAATGTAGTGAAATATATATGCATATATAATATCATATATATATATCCTGGAAAACTGTAACGAAAGCTAATTCACTGTGCGGTAATGGTAATTTGATGATATCAGACTCCACAATGGACGATGTACATACAAAGTTCTAAGTTGTGTAATCACCATCTGGTTTTTCTACAAACATTTTAGAATTATCTTAGTCATTATTTTAGTAAATTTAATTTCTTCCAAACACTTTTATTCCGTATGTACTATTTACACAACACTCTGGGGAAATATCTATTAAAATTCTTCATTTCACATATTTTATAGCCAAGATTTCTATAAATTTTATATTTATTTTGGGGATATAAATGCTGTTGTAAAATTTATAGAGATAGTCTGGTACTTACATGATAGGAGAAATCTTTCATAAAAAGCTTCTTATGTGTTGAAGGGTAATCGATTTCAGTTTTTTGCCATGCAGCGTCTCGTGGTACGAAGAATGTAAACTTCCTCTGTGTGCTATTTAGTTGATTGTTGAAATCCGAAAATTTGCTTAAAGTGTACGTATCACTGAAATATCAAATACAAAATGTTTACTTTACATTTTTCCATTTTAAATATAAGAGAAGCAATAAATATGGATATCTATCGTGTTAAACAACTTAAAGTTAATCTAACTATTACGATAAGTATTTGCACATATCTCTATTTGCATAAATGTTTATGTAATGTGTCTCGCTTATACAAATTTATATGAATTCATGAAAATCTTAACAATTCGACATTCACTGCACACTAAGTGAGGATAATAACCTTAACATGGGATCTGTTTCTAATTTTCCCAAGACGGTGGTATATGGGACACCAAGGACTTTGTCGATGATATGAACAAAACCGTTAAGTTGTGCAACATCAGCCTGGATAATGGTTGCATTAACACCTCCACCTTCCACGGTAATGACTTCGTTAGCGTCAGCGCCATTTATATTGAAGTATAGGAATGTCCTGTTATTGACTGTAGGTACTTGAGCAATCTGAAATTTTCTTTTGTTATGTATTTAAGTTAGAACTGAATTTATTGTATTCTTTACGATATTTTGGTTCTTCTGGCGAATCTTTTCAACATTTAGACGATCCTTTATCACGTGCATGTTTAAGATATCCCTCATTTTTTCACGATTCCTAAAAAAATAAGGAAGAAATAAATAAACAAAAACGTTAAAATATTGCGTATTTTTTAATGTTTATGGGAAATGTTAATTATTTTAGAGGATAAAGTTGATTGCCTTGCATATAACAACGTTGTAAGCAACTTTTACTCATTAAAGCAACAAGAAGAACCATCTTTCATCAATACCTCTGGCAAACATGACTAGAATCGGAGAGAACGAATTGAGGAGAGGAGTAGTTACTGTACTCTAAATAGAAAACATATACTTTGGTATATTGTCTAAATAGTAAACATATACTATTAAAACAATTGTGTAAAATTATATACAGGTCATAGAGAACTGCTATCAGGGTAATAGCATTATACATCGATCACTCAGCACTGTAATGCGGTCAGGAATTGAAAGTTTTTGTGGTCCATTTGTGGTAAAAACATCTTTGCAAATAATCTTAGCAATGAAATGTATTCCCAAGCCTATTGTCACGTCAGTGGGCGTCAGGGTGGCAGATTGCCCCGCTAAGGAAGCACCAGAAAAATGAGTTTCTGTTACGCCTAGGAGGGAAAATAAGAACTAAGCAGAAGTGTCATTTCACTATTGTACTCGCAACGGATAATCATCCCACACAGCTATGACTGTAAAAGTTGTAGGCACGAAGGGGATATACCACCTGCTGTGCAATGGACCAATGCCGGTGATCGTTTAACTACAATTTCCGTTTTCTTACCTGAACTGTAGTATCTGATCATTTCACTCATTACCTGTATACCTAAGTGCAGTACTGAAAGCGTCCATCATCATTGAAAATTAATTCCAAAACAAATGGCGTGGTAGACACAGGCCTCTACATGTATTGTTTTGTTCTGTTTTTCAGTGCTCAATTTTGTTTAGTGCTCGAGTAAATATTGTATTTGACGCAAGCACATAACAATTAGTTCTTAATTGTACCAAAAGCAATAATAGCACTCCTACATTAAGACCCGATAGTCCAACCCAATGTAAGTGCTAATATGGTAAAAGAATACAAATAAGGGAAAAAGAAAATAGTCATGTTGAAAGTGGTGCAGCTGCCTAAATAAAGAAAGGTAAACTGTTTACCTTAATTTTTAGTTTTCAACTTTTTCATTACATGGTTTTGTTCTCCCATTTAAACTACTTTTTTGCCTCCAAAAGAACGTACTTCAAGAAAATGAGTAATGTAATACGTCCTCTTTTTAATACTAAGATTAATCTGTTTATTTATTTGGCGATTTACGAAAACCTCATAGTGCAATTTAAATTATTTATGAATATATTTATATATTAGCAACCAATCAAGCTTAAACTTCCATATACACCAACCTGACTTCATTGTATCTATGTATATGCAACCTGTACTACATTTCATATTCTCTCTGTTTTAACAACAGTAAAATTGAAACCACCCTGCATGTGCATTCGAGTCACACATTGGTAAAGACTAAGGATATGGCTGTGGCGTCGGCATACTAGTATTGGCGTTGGTTGGAAAATCGAAATGAACTAAATATCGGAGTGCATTCGTGTAATATGCATTCCTTTTAAATTGTTTTCAGAACAATGAACTCTTAAATTACTTTTTTCCCTTCTCGCTGCTGTAGGTAGTTGTGCTTTTCATGTTTTCCGTAGGTTTAAGAGGGTGGTATTTTCAATTGCTTGCGTGATGTTGAGTTTTGTTTCTTTTCTAAGGTTAGTGACCAAAACTATCATGACTCATAGTCGCAGTATGTTTTTTTTGTTTTGGGTGAATACATGGAAATGTAGGTTTGAAATGTGGAAGGCACATATGGTTTATTTTTTTTTTTATTTTTGTATTATACGATGGCTGAGTAGAAAAGCAATTAAAAACTGCGAGTGACAGGGTTATATACATTATGAGTCATCGAATGCCTCATCAACATTAACTGCTTTTGAAAAGTTAAATGAACTTTAGCCGATATCATGCATTTTGGAACAAATAATTGAGATTACCTTATAATATTATCCAAAAATGACTGATTCCATGCTTCATTGCTTGGTGCCAGAATTGTGACATCCCCAAGTTTGTTGATATCCTCAAGAACTTCTCCTCCAATGTCCATTATGACTTCATAGAATTTTCTCAGTGCCCCATTTTCATTGTCCTGTAGATATCACATATGAATTCATAAAAATTATATAAATGACTCTGATTTGAATTATTTGTTTATTCTCCAGGCAAATTAGTTCTTAGATTATCGTAAAAGCAATTATATTTACATGGTAAGTGGTAAAGCTGTAGCGTGTCAGTAAATTTTAACAAACAAAAACAGTTAAAAAGCGAGATAAATATATGAGACTACTTACATACTACGCAAAACATTACGATCGCATACAACAAAGAGATAAGAATAAACATGGAGAAAATTTAAGCAGTTTCGTAGAACATTTCACAAGTAAAAAGTAAAGGAAAAGGAAATATAATTTTAAAATGCAGTAGCACAGGATGAATATTTTTTTTCATCTAAAATACGCATTTTAAAAGGAACATAGTCGAATTCGTTTTAACAAAACTTCCTCTTAATTGATAAATTGCTTTTTGTAAAAGGAAATATGACTCAATTGACTCAATTTTTTTTTCATAAAATCCTTCGGCCTTGAATCGTTTAAGGTCTCAAAAATTTAACCTTATATGTTTATATACTTAGATTGTAGTATGTCTGGTTTTTTGAATATGTAATGACGAACGTACGGTTTGATTATTTGCCGTAGGGGATTTTTAAAATATTATACCAAAGAGGACAAAATTTGACTTTTTCGACTTTTTGGAAATGCAAATATGAAGAAGTTTTTATTTAAAACCAAGATTAATTTTGTTAAGGATGACACTCGGTGGAGCCCAGATAGTAGACAATTACACAAATCTTTTTTTTTTTAATTGTCAACGAGATAAATTGATTTTTGATACAATCGCGTTCAATTTATCTCTTCCAATTGAATTCGTAGAAAGACATACTAAGTTGCAAAAAATGAATTTAAATCACTTCATTTGAGGTTGTTTTTTGTAAAGCCCAAATAGTTCACAATTACCTTCAGATAATTGTGAATAATTGAATCTATCTTATTTCAATCGTTTTGATATTCCTTAGAGAATTTGTTTGTATTATTTTTGGAAGCGAATGTTTATGCCTACATTGGAAAAACCGTTGGCTTGCATTTGAGGCTGAAATTAAATTTATCACGGCAAAGCTAAAATGGTAAAAATAAATAATTTAAAATTCTTTTAAAAGACCTCAAAAGGAGTTTATGTCCTAAAGAAAATGCTTATAACAAAGCAACCTAGATATAGTTCAACATGAAACATATCCCATTTTTCTTATTACTCAGTGTTCAGATGAAAGGAATAGATAACAAAAAGATATATACATGTATAAACACATCAACAGAGCTGAAATATGCAGATTGTAGATAAAGAAACAGAAGATTATTATTTTTGCTGACCCAGCAGAAGGATGTAATTTCTCAATTTCAATATTAAGTAACCGCAGAAAGTGTTCGATGAAGAAGACGAAGATATTTCACCACACTAAAAATCCATACATACACATATTTTGTAAATACATATTTATTCGTGTATGTCCAATATATATAGATAAACATGGTTCTCTAATCGGGACTTGAGAAATTCGAATTTATTTTTTTGTGAGAGCATTCACTAGTCCTTAAACTGTCATTTATTTAGTAAATTCAAAATATTCGCAAATTATAAAAAAAATTGTAAGAAAACAAAACAATTTTTAAAACCTTATTGGAAAACCTTATTTATACAAAAAATAAGAGCATCCCAGTCCTGCTCAATGCTAGAGAGAAATGCACTTGATTGAAGTCATGTCTTTCCGAAATTCTAATAACTCTGTATTTACATTCCTTTGTGTTGGGTTAAATTTGCTTAACTGTTATTCAATCTCCGACAAAAAGTGGACAATAAATCTTAACCTTATTCGAATTATACCTATTGAACGTGTATGAATAACGTATGTGATGTGATATAAATGCTCCTACTTCAGATGGAAATAATAATATAAAATCGTTGCATAAATTTACAAACAAACCAAAAACATCAAACTAAAAACTTTGTGCAGCGTAGAAATAATTAACGCATTTGCGCTAGGAGCCTCATTTCTTTAAAACTTTACACTTCACGTAAAGATAACGAGTTCTGTAGCGAATTATTATTATTTTTAAATGCAAGTGTGTTATTTATTTAATTTATGTTTGCAATTAACAAAAAGGTACAAAAGGTATAAAATAACAAACCATAAATTATATTATTTAAATTACAAATGCAAACATTGCAGGATGTTATGTAATTTGCAAGTAGCTCTGCATTATGCTTTGTTTAATTAATATTTATGCCTTTTAAACATATTTTTGTACTAACTAGCGTTTTTTATAACTCCAATAAATTGAAAATATTTAAATAAATGTGGATGTATATTGAATTTTTCTGGCATTTATTGTTTGAACTATTTGCTTATGTAAGATAAAACATTAAATAATTGAATTATACTTACATTTACAATCTATTGTTGGGCGAAATATTTGTTTATTTTTTATGTATAAAAACCGACCATGCATTGTAATGCAGAGGTTATGGTCCCATCAAATATCATTTTGTCATGCGAAATATATTAAATTTAAAATTATATTTCTTATAAGTCTTTGGGTAATATTATTGTAAGTGTATTTAAAACTTCATTTGTTTCGTTGTTTTTTTTTAAACAACAGTTTTTGTTATTATCTTACTTTTTGTTTTTATTTTTTTATAATGGAAAATTGTTTTCGAGAATGTTTTGAATTAGACCGTTATGAAAATTTGAAAACCGTATGTGATGTGGGTTAGTATGAAGTACATGAATGAAAATGCGTCCTGAGTGAGATTTTTAGCTCTTACATTTGTGGAATGAAGCCATGATAAAATAGTAAGCATTATGACAATTGTACATGCGTGCAAAGAAAACGTAAGTGAGCAATGTGGTTTAACAAAACACGCTAAGCTACGAATAAAAAAAACTTATTTATATTCGAGTGTGATTTCAAATTTCAATTGCTTAGGAAAGTGCGAGTCTTATGCAAATCACAAATTTAGTTCTGAACTTCTTGTTCTAAAATGATTCTCGCACACAATCGTTGGATTTTAATTTGACTTTAACAACACATAAATTCTATATGTAAGTCTATGTATCTTTTTGATATTAATAATGAGTTAAGCCATTTTATGATTTGACACTCCTCCCTTTCACGCAAATTTCCCTCTTTCTTTGAGGTCGTACAGTTCTTCATGTTCTTCATCTTGTTGTATTAGAAATCTTGCCTATTAGAAATTTTTAGACAAACTCGGTTTTCGGATGAGAAGTTGGCATATAGCATGGTTTAATTAAAACTCAATAAAATCAACGAAAACAAAAATAAAAATGCCTACAATACTGCAAAATGCTGCAAGCTATCAATATACTGACATTTAAATAAATTCGAAGACATATAGACTAAAACAAGGTGTAATATCTAATTTATTTTAAATTATTTAAGAGAAAAGTTGAAGTAACAAGGCTAAGGAGACGATTTTAAATAAAATCAGCGTTAAAATGTGTATGTAAGTGAAAATTCTTATAAATTAATGTATCGCATTATGTCTTGAGGTTAAGTCAAGTTTTACAAGATTCAGACAGTAGACTTGTAAAAGTATAGCTTTTGTAAATTATAAAAGTTATTTGAAACTTCACATGATATTCGCAAAGAAAACGTTTAAAAATATTTGTAATTGCAAAAATAACGGAAAATGAGGCTCTATCTACAGTGATCTACACTTTATTCTACACTGGGATCTACAAGTAAGTGACATAAATTCTGGAGCTCAAAATATAAAATATGTGACTATTGTACCTAACATGCAGTTTACATACAAATCATTGCAGTGAAAACAAGTTGTTTACTCGTATCAAAAAAAGAAAAAAGAAAGAGAAAATAAAGGAAATGGATGCAAATGTAAATGACGATTTGTATGTCGATGCGAGAGTTGTGTCATATAATTTATATATGTATATACTCATAAGTACATAAATATCTATGTTCAGAGAATTGTATTTAAATTGTTGAAGAACAAAATAATAAAGTGTCATAAAAACTGTTCGGTACATATGACTGTTTTACCTGGAAAGACTGTAGATGTTCAAATGCAATTAGTTATCCACGTGAGATATGTAGAAGGCATACGAATGTAAATAAATAAAAAATATTCAAGTTAAAACAAAAACCGCATAGGCATTCGTAAAATATGTGTTCTGGATTAATGGAAATCAGACCTACGAATGTTTTCTAATTGCAATGATATTTAAAAAAATGTAAAGTAAAAATTATAATCAAGTTGAACTTCATTTGCAAACAAAATGTTTAAGATTTTATATTTAAGGAGGTATACGTTTCAGTTAAATAATCAACATAACCGTAAAATGTATACGTAAAAAATTATTAATCAATTCCATATGTTTATTTTACCGCACAATATTTGATGATTTGACAAACCCATTGTTGGCTTTCATTTAATATGTTGTGTCCGATATGACACCTTTAATAAAGCGATAGAAAACTTTACTTAAAATTAACAAAGAAACTATTACATTTCAATTTCATTTTTAATTCTGAAATCTCTGTGGAATTGAATAGATATTCATGGCTGATATTGTACCACTCGAGATTAACGATGTTTATAGCAAAACAAAAAAAAAATTTTGTCAGGAATTCCCACATTAAAAAATATATTCTTTTCTCTGTATCAAGACTTTTGTGGAACCATATATTCTTACTATATTGAAAATACTTTTAAAGAAAACCTATACCAACTGAAAAAAATGAAAAGTTTTACCTTTATGACAATAATTGTTAAATTGCAGTCTATTTTCATAAATCATACGTCCTGTACCTAGACTTTCGTGGATCACTGTATACAAAGTAAAAAAATGTACATTCCTTGAATGACTGCGATCACGGTAATTACAAAGTCCCAATAATGGAAAATCCTCATAAAAATCATCCTGGAAGCAAAATCCCAATGGAATGTTGTATGGAAGTCGCTGACTAAAACGCAAAATTTTTCTAAACAATAAATACTCCATAGAAAATGCAGTGTTGAAGTAAAGATATAACGCACACATATATGGCCAAATATGTAGCTTCCTCATGCAGCTCAATGGTTTTTAAACATATTTTGTCAGCAAATCGGCATTAGACCAAAAGACAAAAAGGAAAAGAAAAAAAAGTTTCAAATCGATACACATACTGTTTTCCAATTTTTTCTGATGCAATAGACAAACTCGGAATTCCAGAAATATTGATCTGATTTTGCCACGCCCTGCTTTGACAAACGCAGTGATAATTTTCAAGAATTCAATCAGGACATACGCTTTGGTTTACGTCAATATGAAAATATAAGGACAAATGAGAACATCACAAACAATATTTTATTGGACATCCGAGGGTCAAAGCTCCCATCTACTAGATCAATAAAATGCTCTAAGTTTGCAAAGTAGGTCACCCGGATATAATTAATAGTAATATGATACTAAAACTGATTTTGGAACTGAAGCTGTTAGTGTATCTAACGGCCTGATATGCATTTATAATTTAATAATAAAATAATTAACTGACAATTACATCCAAATAATGTTTGAATTTTTTTACTTAATTTAAGTAACCAGTTCTATTTTGTTAATTTAATAAGGAAACATATTAAACATGTCAACTCCTTGTGTTTGAGTCGATCTGCAAGTATCGGTGTTATATATTTCACATAAATTTGACGCTTTTTCATTTGAATTGTACAATCTCATTAAAGCTGCAAATTATTTTGATTTAGTTTTACCTAGTTGAAGTTGCGAGGGTGCTCTAGTTTAAAATAAATTTGCTGGCAATAGAGTCTACAACCGAGGTGGTATTGAATCAACTACCTGTGTTGTGCGTGCTCTTGTCTTCTATTCTCTTGTTCTCTTTCTGAACGGTGAAATCTCGGAATGTTTTTAACAACAATTAATACTCTTTAAGTTTTGTTATCTATTCGAAAGAGGTTGGCCTGTAAAAATCTGCAAGGTGTTTGTTTAGTGTTGATGTATAAAATATTTAACAAGTCTTTTCAGCACGTAAGGTAGATGCGTAAACGTTGATTCTTAAAGGGCATCATTAAAATAGTCGTTGTATCCTTATTAAGTGTGGCCATTGATTTCATTGCACATGACACATTATATGCATCTTGTTCAGTTTATAAAACTTAAAAGTACTACTAATTCAATGTTAATTACAATCACTTAAATCGCATTTAGTAATTAAACTCACATTATAAATGTATGTTATTCAACCAAAATACCCAGAAGAAAATTTACCACATCAAAGAGAACTAATATACCTGTATTCGGCAGTTGAATGTTTGACTGTTTTCACCACACTTTGCGGATAAAGTTGTTTTATTGTAATATAATATAACATAAATATACGAACTACTCAAATAAGCTTATGGTGCCGTCGAATACCAGGCAGAATTTTTTTTTATACGATTATGTCATTCAATAACGAAGCGAAACGATTAGTAACAGCGGTGCGTGTGCCAATGATCTATTATATTATTTTAGCATAAAATCAAATGTTTATACTATAATTACTCTGCACATTTTAAGTGCTTATTCTATATTTCTTTTGTTTTATTTCAATATTTATAGCGTAATATTTTGGTTTTATGATTTTTCTATATAAATATGCGACCCAGATAATAAAAAACTTTATTTAAAGGCCGTCATGGGTGGAGGGCAAATTTAGCTGCGGAGTATGTTCATCTTACCTGAAGGAACTGGGTTACAGTGGTATCCACAATCATCAGGGGCCGATGAATCAAGTGCACGACACCATTTTTTACGGGAATATTGGCTTTTACAATTTCAGCCAGAACCACTCCCTTGGAATGCTTTGCGTCGCCAATTCGGGTGTTCGATTTTACATACACTATAAATAAAATAAATAGGTAGCGTCATTATCGTGAATATAATAAATATATCCTATGTGTTAATAAATAATATTGTTCAGTGTTGGAATGTCTTCCAAGTGAAATTATTATGCATCATTAAGATAATGGTAAATTATGGTGGTATGTACATACGGAAGTTAGGCTTGTCATGTAGGATTTGTTTGAGAAAGGCGTTTCGTGTTTCCGACACACTTTTTTTGGTTTTTAACGAAGCTAGTTGTCATATTTTATGCGGAACATAAATGTCTTTGAAAGGATACTTCTCAGTATGAATATCCTGAGAATATCATGTATATGTATCATTTCGAGAAAAACGATGCATGAAATTCATGGATATTGTAAAATTTCATCTCTAGATAGCAAGTTATTTATACAAGTTATTAATACACAAAAAGATAAAATTTAATCTACAACGAAATGTTCGAAATTTATGATACAATACTTAATATTATTAACATACATACACCAATTGAGGAAAATAATCGAAGGCAACGCAGAAATACTGCCCAAGAATTCATTATTAAACAGGAAATGAAAAGATTCTGTGACGTGAAACTTTAATAAGAACGACGAAGGGGTATTGAACTTACTTTTACCATCTTTTTGCTGAAAAAAGCTGACTGTAACGCGAATATTATCTTCGAATGATGCTGTCGTCTGAGGGACTTCAATAGGAGCGGGCGCAGTGAAGATAACATTGTTTGGAATGACATGACCATCAATTACTTTTCTGTCGACCAAACTGCTTCTAGTTGTTTTCTAATATTAATAGAATAAATATATTTCCTTATAGTCATACAAAGCTTTCGTGGGTTTGGAATGTAACTGCTGAATTATTTTACCTGGAATCCCTCGTCAATGGGTATAAGAAATGTGTGCCCTCCTGCAGCCTGATACAGACCCTCTTTCCTCATTAATGTGACTTGTGAACGATATGATCTGCGTATAGAAAAAAATATTTGATTTTACATTTTTCCCCTTGAAGGGAAACTACCCTGAAACTATCACTGAAAGCAAATAAATTTTAAATAACAAACTCTGAAAATTTTTTTAGAATAGACTTTAAATAAAAATAAAGAATTAAATTTCACATATGTAAGTTTTCAATCGCCGAAGTATCAATTGTACCTAAGCCTTAAGTCGCCAATGTTCATTGAATCGGCTTGCTGCAAAAATTGGAAAGCATCTGGGTTTGTTATTTCGGATTTCGATGTGGGGAGGACCGTGAGTGGTACAAGGACATCATCAATTACATGCATCACCTGTAAAAACACATTCAAAAGGAATCAAATAAAAAATTATATGTATATGTATGTATATACTGGAATGCATCAAAAAGAATACAGAATTTAGTTTAGATTTACTCACTTGTTTCTTGCCCAAACTATTTGGCATCGATAAAGAGAGCGATGGAATTATTCTCGCATTATTCACATATATGTTCCCATTACTCTGTTTTGTGATGTAAAGTGGAGGATTTCCATCCATGTCAGATAGAATACTCTTTGGAAGTTGATCTTGGGTTAAGGCCACAGTGGCTGTAATTAAAAAATGAAAATATTATCTGTGATCTAATTTAAAAGTTCATTCGCTGAAATTATTTAATTTAAATATGTAATTCTTTTAATTCAATTCATTTAATTCAATGACGATTACTTCAGCAGTAATATGTTTATTTAAATAAAATTTCTGTACATTTCAGTGCTGCCAAGTTTATCTATGAACAATAATTTATGCAAAATATCTTTCATTCACGAGCAAGAAACCTACATTTTCATTCCCTGAGTTTCATGACACCAACTCTTTCGAATCACTTTTCACGACACTAAGAAATGATTTTCAAATCTCGCCTCGAAGTGGGCAAAAAAACTCTTTGTGAAAGAATAAAAGCACGCACAACAAGTATTTACTGAAGAAGCTAGGCTCTGGTCCCTTATGGGCTATACTACCACTCAATCATATCAAATGAAACCATAAAAGTCTAGTTCAGCGATAAGAACTGGAACTCCGACGTGGAAATCAATGCACTTATCACTATTTCTACGGTAGAAGCAAGTTTAACAATAATTATTATTGTATTTTTTCTTGCCTTTAACATATGCAACGAATTTTGTTAGTAATAATAATAATTGAGTGGCACTACAGCCCACAAGGACTATGGCCTAGCTTCTACAACAACTGCTCGTGTTGAGTGTGCTTCTGTTCTCTTACGAATAGAAGCTACCTGCAATTTTTGCCGAATCCGAAATGCGATATTTGAGAAGCTTTTCATAGATAGTTAGTATTCTATGAGTGTTGTCAGCAATAAGAAAGAGGTGGTGCCGTGATTCGTCCGGGAATCGAACGTTGCCATTCTGCGTGTGAGTCCACGAATTTTCCCACAACCCAACGGCGACCACAACGAATTTTGCCATCTTTAGGTTCTAAACATAAAAAAAGTTGATTTTGCATAATGGGTATGGGTAAGGGCTAATATCATACATCCTATGACTGACTAATGATTCATTATCTTAGCAACCAGAAATAATGACACTCTGATATAAACCAAAATATGTGCATTCAATCTCGAAATAAATATTTCTATACATTTAAGCTTTTGTAGTATTATTTTATTATTAGAAATTTTCAAAGAAATTGTTTTAAGAGGCAATTTACTTTGTTTCTTTCAAAATGAAATTTCGCCTTTGAGCGTGGACTTTTATGTTTTATATACACCATTTTTCAAAGTGTTCACACAAACTCATGAAATTTTTAATTTTATTAATCTAATAAAAATTCTTTTTTTATAATTTCAATATCCCGTGGATACACAGGTGCCAAATCTTTCTAATTCCTCTCATTCAATTGTTCTAAGAACAACAAAAAATAAGTTCGAAACTTTTTCTTGTAAATTTTCATCCAGCAAAATTCCTTTGGCTTTGGTGGGGATGGTATGCTCCTTTAAAGTCATTCTATACTTTCTTGAAATGGACCACAATTCTTAATAAAAGGCATAAAGTGCGTTCATCTTGAGTTGGGGGATCCTCAGTATTCGAGGGAGAATGGCTGAATTTGTAATTGAAGTATTGTACTTCAACATTAAAAGTTATTGATTGTGACACAAGAAAAAGAAAGCAGTGCATTGCGTTCTCGTTCGTCACATAAAAGCAAACGTTACGCATACAAAAATGACCACCGTAACATAGATTACAGTGACGCTGTACCATTTTTTTCCTAGTTCAAGAGATTAAAGGCCTACGTGGAACATCGAGAAGTTAAAAATTCTTCAACAACGCCACGTACATTTAATTTAATAAATAAAACTACTTAAACAGCGAAAGTCATGGATTAAGTCTGCCAAACGTGGGATTTTATTCTCTATTTCTCTCCTTTCATTTAATTTAATTCAAAGTAAAACTTCGTTAAGTTTATAATCAACTTGTGTTGCAAGTGTTTTGTCTCCTTAATGTGCTAACGCCATGGTTGAAGACATACATTCTGCTTAAAATGTTTAAGGTTTTCTGAAATTCTGATTATGACTTTGTTAAAATGAAAATTGCGTGTGTGAACGCGTAGCACATATACACTTGACACATATAAATAAAACCCACACAAATTATTTCTAATGGTTTTTTAAAACGTTCATCCCTAAATTTCTTTGATTTTTAAAGGGTTAACTTTTTATCCGAATAAATTGCATTATTTTGTTGCATTAATTCCGCTCTAGCATATTCGTTATTGAAGTACCGAATGCAATTGGTTGTCAAACGAAAGTCTTTCACATTCATCTTCATATACAAAACATTTCTCAACACATATCAAAGGTGTTAATAGGACGAAGCTTTAATATTCCTTACTTACCCATATGGTATAAAACGGATGTGTTCTCATGGTGACGTTGAAAAGCTTCATTTGTTGGTACAAATATTGTTACAGAACGAAGAGATAAAGTGGAATTCGCAATTGGATTTTGCTCCAGCAGAGAAAAGAACTGAAAGAATAAAAATAAAATAATATAACTACATATCCAGACATTTTTTCAATGAATAAACAAATTTTATACAAATCAGATATATGTATGTATGGTATTCATCACACCGTATTTTTTATTGGAACTCAATTTTGCTTAAAATCGAATTTCATGAATTTCCTGTACAGGAGCTAAATGCCTTTCATTTATATCGGCGCCATCGACAAAACACATCCAAATACGCCCACATTCCTCGTATCTGCCATAATATCCTGCGGCAGAACTGAGGCCTCACCTTTCCGGCTTTAAGTTTAGTCTTTTTTGTTGGGTTTAATACACCGTAAATCCAAACATGGAACTGAAATTTGATTTTGCTGCCATGTTTTTGACAACCACCCCATTGGGATGGATGTTTATTTCAGTGGTTAAAATTTGAGGGTATACGTATACCGAACTCATCCTCTCCCACTGACATTTTGTGTGCGGAAAGATATTTTAAAACATTGGCTACCGACATTTTGAGCGAAGCAACCTTCAGGGGTTAACATTGGTCTTTCAATCATTTATGAGTAAGGTTTGGGGTTGTACATAAATTATTACTGGGGGGTTAAGCGTTTTAAGTTGAATTCGACTAGGGACACATAGAAGAGGTCTATAAATGTGATGAGTTTGTACAGTATGTAGGTATCAGTGTTGTTTATGTACCTTAAAGTTGTCTATTTATTTTTTTTTCTTTGATATATTATATTAGAACGTGAATTTTTCTGTAGTTTTGAAATTTTGAAATGAAGATCAGTATAAAATTGAGGAACAAGTTTTTTTTGTTTTTCCATATTTTTGCCAAAACTGGTACTCGATATAACAATCTTTTGAACTTAAAATTATTAGAAAAAAGTGATTTTAACGTCGACCTTTTATTTTTCGACTCCCTCAATGTGCGCCCTGAAATCCATTTCGCTTTTTTGAAACAACAAAATCGACTGTTTTTATCTTCATCAAACGGCACGAAAAAAAGTATATTGCCCTCATTCCTTCCACTATACCTGAAAGTTCTATTTCATATAGTTTTTATATAAGTTAATAGTTGCGTGTTTGTTGCAATTGTGCAAAAAATAACTCAATCGCCTCCACTCTGACTTTGTTGTATCACCTCAGCAACACGAACATCCACTGCCGGTGTTAGAAATATTCTATTTACAATGTTTTGTTCAGTTATTGAAAAGAAAACATGGAAAGTCATTCTTACAGTTAGTTTAGTCCTAAAGAAGAAGAGTTTAGTATGTATCGTCACGTAAAGACACAAATGAATGCAAATATAATTAACATTAAATAAACATTTCAATAAATTCATGGATTTTCCTAAACAAGTTTTGAAAACTTAAACCATATATGCCTATAGCAGCCCATCCATCCATCAAATGTTTCCACTTTTATTGAAAACACGGGAAAGGGATTATATAAGTTTTCCTATGGGGAACAATCGATTACTGAAGCGATGCGTTGAATAAAAACACATTTCTTGATCGATTCCCCAGTGACTTGTCCATTGTTGTTGACATGCCAATTGGAATGGCTTCTCTTTTTTTATATTCCCATTTATCGCGAAGCCACACAAGTGATGTCTTATGTCACCTGAACCCTTTCACGTGTACTCAGTAGGAAGAACACAACAGTTTGAGTTTTAATGCACACAACATCTATTGAAGTAGGTTATCATTTGTTATGCATTTATCACTAATGTCCTTCCAACAAAGCCAGGCTCCGGTCTAGAGTAAGCAATAATCACTCAATTTGTGGGTGCTTATGTTCTCTCTAAAAAGGAGGCAAATGTCAAAACTGTGTAAACAATTAGTATTCGCTGAGTTCTGACTGCAGCACGAGGGAACGAGAACGTTTAAACATGTGCCTAGAACTAGTTTAGGGTTCTAACCTAGTCATCTTGTGTAGAAGTTAGCACACTAAATAAAATAAATTTTATTTGTTGTTATCATTGCGTGTCTAGTGCAATGCACTAATGAATTATTCAGCATTTTTTAATTTAGACTGAATTCTTAGAAACTTAGAAATAATTAAAAAAAAATCAATAAAACGTGAAGTATATACATAAGCCCGTTTTAGTTTTTATGCACACTGAAGTGTGCTCTTACTCGTTTGCGTGCCTTGCATGTAGAAAATTTTCGTGATCAAGCACTGTTTTACTATTAAAGAAGTAATCATGTTAAAACATTTTACATTTTTAAAATAAATGATTGTGATGACACAGTCTTAAACTCTATTTCTAACAAGAGGACTTACTATTTCAGTTGTTTAAGAGATACAATAACTAATCTTCTGCTAATGCTCTTGATTAAAAAGCATTATTGATTTGAGTGAAGTGAATTCGTCATATATGTCAGTGTCAACTCTGAATTTATAGTCGACTTTCGATAGTATCACTCTTATTAGTTTTCGATTATTTAAATAAAATCAATATGTGGGAAATTCGTTGTCGAAAGGGAAGTATAATTTGGTTTTTATCTTGTTTAAAGTCATGTCTCGTTTAAGGATTGAAAGGAAAAATATCAATTTTACTAAAAGAGTGAATAAGTACTTTCAGTCTCTTAAAAGTGTTGTAAAAATTTGATTGACTGGAACCTTTAGAGAATGACACCATTGAATTTTTTAAAACTGCCAATCGTAAAGATATAAATGTAATTTAAAAGGTGAAAAGATGAGCATAACTATTGTAATTCATAACTTTAATCATCATTGATAGAGACACAATAAAAAGATGAGCAAAGCGTTTAGAACTATAATCATTTTATTTATTTCTCACAAAAAATACCCTTAACAATTAAAAAAAAATATTTTAATGAGTAATGTTTTATTTGACAAATCTCACATGTTATTGCAGATAAAGTTGCGAAAAAATAAAATTGAAAGTCTCTAAAGGTTGACTTCATTTTAATACAATGTTGCTGATCTGATATAGACGGAAAGAGCGTGCACGAAACATTAAAGGACACTTAATTGCAACATTAAGTCATGCATATTAAATCCGTAATGTAAACTGTGGATTAGAACCCCATAAAGGTACTCCCGGTAAAAATCCATTTATGTAATCTCTTGATCTCGTCACAATTTTTCCAGCATTCCCTAAAAGAAAGTTATTTCCCTGGAAAAAAAACAAAGTGACATGTGTACCACAAGCGTTTCAAATACCACATTTCCACCACCTATCCCAAACTTAACGCCGTTCATTACATGTGAATAAAGGCAAACAAAAAGCCTGTCATTGTTGTTGAATTATATAGTACGTACGAATATATATATTTGTACAGGATGTGAACCTTCACTGTTTTCTTTTCTTTTTTGGATAGTTATAGGTCGTGAGACTTAATCAAAAACACAAAGGCATCTATAGGAACACCATCCCCTCAAATAAGGGTGCAAAATTACACCTCTGCTTATGTTTGTTTCTGTTTCCTTTTTTTTCAGTTTTTTTACGTTTTTGTCACTCCTTTAGCCCTTTGTTTATTGGTGCGTGTGGCCTACTTTTTGTAAACCTCTGTGTGGCTTAATACATTTATAGGACAGGGAAGCAAAGAGATAAATCCTTTGGGATGGCAAGCTGCAAAAATAAAGTGATATATTGCGACAATGTTAAACATGGAAATACGAATAACTTTGTCGTGGATTATAAACCAGAGTGCAATCGGCTTTTTGATTTAAATTTAGGTACGATCAAAATTTATGTTTAAATAGAATGCGCTTATTCTTATAAAATACATTCGTACATTCCATATGTAAATGTTTATACGTTAATGTAAGAAATCGCGTAGGGCATATTTTGCTGATGAAGGAAATTTTAGATTCAATATGTCATTGGCTAATTGTACACAGCGGTGAGCTGAAGGAGTCATTTGATTTATAAGCATACTTGGTGTATTCGGAACAGGAAATTGAGCCGTTATTCTTGTAATAATGTCCTGTTTTTGGGGGGAAAAACATGTAAAAGTGCAGACAGAGTTATCTGATTTATGAACATGACCAATTGAGTGCATTATATTGTTCCAGTTGGATATTCTATGAAGGCGTTTCCCCCTTTTTTGGGAGAGTATCTTTGTACATATGTATCTATGTATGCATGCCAAAGAGGGCTTATATAATACTTTTCGATGAATAACTCAATGAACCAATTATGACTGTTTTTTTTTTTTAATTTAAACCAAAGCTATGTGGCAACCCAAGAAAAATAAATCAATCTTGCATAACCTTAACTTATATGTGGATGAGAAATAAATGTGCTTTTTTCACTGAGAAAATAAATTGGTTTGGAAAGAGCGCTATAAATTCGACTCAGTTAGCTCAGTTGTTGAGTTAATTAGGTACATTCACATTTAAAGGGAAAATAAATCAAATTAATAAAAAACTGAATAATTTCAAATTATGTTTAGGGGTTGTTGGTGTGTCAATAGTCTCCTCAAAAAATTAATTAAGTCTTACATCGAGGTGCTTATCAGTAAGCTTCAGTTGTACACATAGAGGAACATATTCAAATCGATTGAAATCTACATATTTTCAGAAAGTTTATACTTATTTTTGAGGCAGTTTTATCGTTATACAGGATTTTCGTAATAAAACAACCCCCTCGTCAGTAACAACTTTATGTTCTGTATTTAATCTCGTAGTTAAATGTCCCTTTGATGTGGTTATCCCCTACATATAACTGACATAAAATTCACTGAAGCGTGCACAGACTGAGTAAATCGACGTCCTTTTCTACATTTATCCCTGTGAAGCATATCAGACTTAGTTTCAGAAAGGCACTTTCGATTGCAATCAATAATACTCACTGCCACAAACGCTGTCAATAAAGGGATAATATCACTCTGTGGGGGTTTGTCAGCCTTCTTTATTCCTATCCTGTCATCTCCTTGCCACATCTACAATTGATATGTTTGTTCTCTGTCTTCACTGATGGTTGTGAAGGGTTCCGTGATTTAATGTTATTAGATTCAAAATCTCATACTCTCTCGTATTTCCTTATCAAACCATCGCTGCATCCCGACATAAATGTTGATTCGGAGGCTTAATTGCGTTAGTCAATGTTGTATGCGAGAATGTAGTGAGAAATATTTTAAATGCAAGTTTTTATGCAATAAATGTTTCATCAGAGGGGTGGTTGAAATTCAACAACTGCGTGTAGATAATACCCGTCCGCCCTTTTTTTCTGTATCGTTTTATTGGGTATTCGCATACCCACGCGTACATTTGCGTGCATTTAAAGTCTGTTCTTCGTGTATTCCATAAACTTATATTGGTTGAAACGCAGAAACTTTGGTATTAAATGTCTTATACTTAAAATTAAAATAAACTTAGGATTTACTTTACTTACTTTAAAAAATAACATTGTGTAGATATGAGCAGTTTTGCATACTCAAACACTTGTTGGAAATAACATATACCATGAGAATTACGATTGATTAAGCTCTTCTCTGTGAAATTCTTAACTGTATCCAAAGTCAAAAGCACTTATAAGGCATTTGGTGTTCAATATTTGCATATATATTTTTTGAGCTCAGTCATACATTACGAGAAGATTGAATAATTTATTACGCTTGCTGACATATTTATATCCCACCCGTACAAATTTACAGATGCATCTCCTCCGAGACAACCCGGAATAGCTATGGTATTAATTTAATTGAGCACATCGTTCTCCATAGGACATGTACATATGGTATAATATATGCTTGCATGTAGGTATATTCCTAAATATTTCAACATTGAATGAATGTTTGTCTGCGTGCATGTAGATTTTTCTATGTCATCAAGTGGCTCGGTCTTCACGCGTGACATTAAATGAAAATAAGTGCTTTCTTCTGAATAGCAACCTAACAATGACACTGAATCCTGACACTTCAGATTCATCATTTACGATTTGAGTGGTTTACAAGTATGCACGCGTGTGTTCGGATGTGTGAACACAATTTATTTAATAATTTTCCTTTTCACCTATTTGTACATCTCTTTGTTTTCCGGTTCCTAAAACGCCGGAAGGTCACTGAAACCTTATCGAAAGCGCAGGTTATAAACATCACAGACTATAATTTTACAAATATATATAAGGGTGGAAGTATGGAATGGTGGAATATGTTAGTATTCCAAAACACATAAACTATTTATGAATTATCTGCTAGAAGGCTTAAGTTAACAGATGAGATATGCGAATGCAGAGAGATCACATATGGTTGTTTTCGTTTATTTAGATTACAAGATAATGGAATTTAAAGTCAGTACTCACATTGATCGAAGGAAACTCTTTAAGAGAAGTGTTCCAAAATAATTTCAATTCGAATCTCATAGGGCACAAAGCGAAAAGACGTATGCCATACATGCATATATAAACTCATTAATTCAATTGATGAAACAATTTATATTGGGGCACTGGCATTCATCAAATGAGTCACTTCTTTAATTCTTTTCATTCATCGCGACAGATTCCCGCAGGTTTGATTGTTTATATTCGAATTTCGTGGGAGAGTTTATTGCACTTCAGCATTTAAATTGTCATTGGTTAAGAGACATACAAAAAATGTATCCCAAATAATTATTTTAAATTAATTGTCCGAACGACAATTTCCGTTAATTTAGATAAAGAAACTGAAAGTAAATTATTTTCATATAACGGTATGTCATGCCATCTGCGTAAAAGACATTCTGGCTGGATGCATTTCCCACCCAAAACACGGTTATATATTATGTGCCTAATATGACAATTATATGTATGTATGTAACATTTCAAATCAATGACGAGTCGGCTTTTTGTATTTTGATTGAGTGTGGAGTTTGTATTCGTTACTTTTAAATATGATAGTTTAAAATAATTTCAAAAATAAAAAAGTCACAATAAATATTTGTAAAAATGGGAAACGTTTAGGCAACTCTCGTGAGTCAGCGAAAAAAATGAAGAAATTATTATTAATTATAATACAGCCTTAACTATACCAAGTAAATTAAGTGGCAAAACACGAAACAAGGGCCTAGGTCCTTCAAAAATTATTTGGGTCTTGAGTGCTCATGTCTTTTCACCATTAGGGGTAGTTTATAAATGACTTCGAAAAGATCAATTTTTCAGAACTGTCAGAAACGCGATGTACCGTGAAAAACTCGGAGATGAATGGCTCGAAAATCAATTCGGAGTCGACGGACTTTCCCAAAAGTTTGCGTAGGTCACGAAATAATAAGACACACCTCAAACTGTTTTACAACCAAACACATAAAACAATTGCATTCAAGATTCAAAATAAAAAAAAAATACGAGTCGCCCACCTAAAACAACACATAACATAACCAAAGCGGTTGCACTCTGACTGCATATTACTATATCACTACCCGCAGAAGCTGATTGTCAGTTGCATGTGCTTAATGCTCGTTGTCAATCGTGTTTCATAGCATGATTCGTTTTAATTGTTCTTTGACAGTGCTTACTGCTGCCAGAATTTAAATTAAAATCTAGCGGCAATGACTATGATATCTAGAGGTCTGCCCAGTTTCGTTACAATTAGCGGTTAACATGGTTTTCTTCATCTAGTCAAAATGTCTTACCCAATTAAGTTTAATTAAAAGTTCATTAGGACTTTGCTGTCATATACACAAGCAGGTTTGAATACAAAAAAACGAGAAAGTGCTTGGGAACGATAAACGTTTTATCTCATCGTGTATAGAACATTCGCTTCTTTTGAAATATTATTTCTGCATTCACATAGTCTTCCTTTCAATTAATGATAAAAATGCATACAAGACTGCACACACATAGGTACATGCATATTTGCACTTTGAAGTGTAGGAGTACATTTATTTTGAAGTCAATGATTTCGAAGATGTTTGCAAACTTTAAAACCAAATTCTTTACATTGCCGCTCGACTGGTATAAATAGAGCTAAAAAAGTTAGTGCCAGTGTGTAGCAAATTCACAGTTTACTTATTCTGTTTATCGTTCTAATGCTTTCGGCTTTCGTTTTGTTATTTTAATATTCGTACCACAGTTTGTAATGCAAGACTCAGTATCTTTGCGAAGCAAAATCCGTTTAAAGAATATGTTCTTTCGCAACTATTATCTTCCTTTTCAATGTCTAGCTTCAATACAATTTACAATATACTGTGTTGCACGGTTGTTTCTGTTTAAACACCGTATTGTGTAGCTTAACTGGATACAATAACAAACTATAAAGATATAATGATGACCTAAATCAGTTCGGATTTTTTAATAGGAAACTATTTTGAACATTAAAATGGAGAATAATTCATTTATGGTTTTTTTTGTCTTGCAACAATAAGATGCCTAAACACTGCGTGCATTAAAGTAATTAAAAAAACCATAAATAGATTTAAATCAAAGTGAACTGTTTCAGCACACCGTATTGATTACCAGCCATTTCAAATTCAGATCGATTCCTCCCCAAAAGAATTTCGAATCCAATTTGCCAATTAAAGTGTTCCTGTGTCTCCTGTCTACCCCATCAAATATAATTCGAATTTAGATATTGGATTTTAAGGGTGTGCCTTGACCACCTGGTTACTATTGACATTGATGACATGTGTACAGGGAAACAACAATGGTCTGTAACACGCTAAGAACCAACTTTGCCCCCACCCGAAGAAATTGCTGACAGAATGTTTAATTGTACACCCTTTTTATATACAATCGACCAGGCTTCTTCTTCGATGTACTCATTTTGTATTCGTGTCTGCCAACATCGGCTAACCGGCAAACATTCAACTACTCACGTAATTAATTCTTGATTATTATCGCATTTTGGCGACAGGTGCTACGTCGCAGTGCAGGTATACTATAACATTCTGCCATCGGCTCCTACACTTCACTGCACTTCTTTTCCCATTTGTTTTTCCTTTTTATAAATTTATTTTTTGATTGTTGTGCTATGAGTAAGAGCCAATTGTCGGTAGCATATTGTGAATTTTAACAGCAGTCGCCTCTCACTCATTTTTTGTAAGCACTTCTATGAGTTCTTTAGAAAAGACTTAACGTTTTTATCTTAAAAAAAACATTGCCGTGCATACAAAACATATCTTAGCAAAATTTTACACTATTTAAAACATTTTGAAGAGTAAGATTTTTTTTTACTATATGTCATGTGAAGTCTGTACTTCATGAAGAGGCGCATATGCCTAAGGAGTATTGAATGAAACATCCCCAGGCAAATCAGAATATTAACACCAATTTAATTATGAGGCACTCCTTAAGTTATTCATTATTCAAAAAACTTCATTAAAATAATTTATTTCAGAGTACCTACAAATCCAGTTGAAATAATAATACGAGTATGATTATGAAATTCGCTGCATGTATATAGTTTCATTGTTCTTGCAGTTGATTTTAAATTTGTAAACTTTCTTACTTGGAAAACCTAATTAATCCCTATTTTATATATGTACACGCCCAACATTTAGGATATTAACTAACTTACTTACTTCATCGTGCTATATGAGATAAAATATATATGTATCATAACGTAAAAATGACAATTATAGGTGTACGAATATGTATACACAAAGTGTTTCAAAGGTGAATCACAAAAAAACATTTAAAAATAATCGAGAATCAACAAAAAAAATATTTGGGAAGTAAAAAGCTTCTATCTGTCTAAACAGTATTATATCTACGAAAAATGTAAATTGTTATTTTTGTGGCGGCTTGGTGTAATGGGTACATGCACCCACTTACACGCTGACGCTCATAGATTTGATTCTGCCAGTGATCATATCGTGTTTTTTTCCAAAGCACCACATCTCTCTTGCGATTTTAACGTTATGCACATATGTGTGAAAACGAAACCATAAAGGCCAAAGAGAAACATATAATATTTTTTTACAATACCTAAGTAACATTAAATAAAATTCAATATTTTAAATATTTTTATTTAATGGTATCTTAATCTTACAGGTTTTATAAAGACTTAGTTACTTAAATTAAATTAGGTAATTCCATACTCGAAAATCATTAATTCTTCGTACATTGCTTCATGTGCCCACATACACACACAGATGATAAATATACATAAATAGTTTTCAAAGAAGTAAATAAATATTCATAAATAGTTTTCAAAAAGTTAGAAAAACAGAACGTTACTATATATATATAAAGGGAAATACAATGTGGTATGTAAAAACAGCAGTAATAATCATAACAATATCTGTGTGTAGATAGACATTAATTCCGCCTGCTTAAAGTTACGTGATACATCAGCAAAAAGGATTATACAGTTCAAGGGCTCAACGAAAATTAAAGAATAAAGTGATGGGGTAAAAAAAGTTTGAAGCGTAAATGCAGTTTAAATGTATTAAATATCCATTTCTTTGCACTTAAAAGGGAAACGCAGAACAAAAGACATCTAAAAAATACATATTCAGTCTCATATTGTCAAAATTCTGGAAGTAAACAACGTCAAGCAATAAAAACAGCACAATTCTCGCCACGTCCATATCGGGGACATCCCAAGAACAAATAAAATATTCTAAAAAAATACTATTTAAAGCTATTCGTACATGCATAATATATGCAAGAGTATACACTTTCCTCCCCAATACATGATAAGTTAAGAACCTGTTTTCCGAGCGCACATTCCTGGTTCTCTTACCATCTTAACTCTTATTGTGTGGTTTTGTTTTTTACCAGTATGTGAGTGTGGTTACAGTTGACTTATAGAAAGAGAAATTGTAAACACAAATGACCCTCTCGGTAGGTAAATGTTTAACCGCCATCAGAACTCTGAAAGATCAGAAGCACTATCAGGGTGCAATGACATTTATCAAAGGAGATTCGTTACGCTTTGGCTACCAAGCGTCGCTCGATGCCAACGGTATGTAATGTTCAGAAAGTAACTTTTTGAAGCCATAGGATGAATGTAAATTAAAACAATGTTTTTTTTATGTCAGAAAATTGGGTTGCTGCAAGTGTTTTAAATTATATGCCTTACAACAAATGTTTTAAATATGCCCAAAATATTATCTTCAATTGATTTAAATATAAATAAGGGTCTGCAATTTCCTGGTGCAATCAAATGTAGATGAGATTCTAGATATTTTGTGGGGCGCTCATTGTGTTATCGCATAGTCGATGGCATCCATAAATTGCGTTTATCCCATTCCAAATAACGATGTGAGTTAAACATATATAAAGCTCAGTATATTATGTATATGATCCTAAATTTGGGCAGTTATGCTTATAAATATTTTATGAGAACTCGAAATGACTTTCTCTCGACTTTGATTGAAGATAAACAACACAATACCCCAAGCCCGTAGGATAATATGATGATAGGAATCCTTATTCATTCATGCTTGAATTTGACCTTTCCTTTTCTGAAAAATTGGGAACTGATTGTTACGGAATCCTTAAATACACACTATAAGTGGGTTTTTGTCGTTGATTATTGCATAACCTCAATCGACCATAAATTATTTTCAATAAAATACTTAGGATGGGTTTTGACGAATGAGGGTTTTTTCTTTTTACGTTTCAAATAATTGGAAAACACAAGTGAAGCACGTTCTAAGATTGTGTTCTAGAAATGTTTCCAGAAAGTGATTTCAATGTAATATCAGCAATCGTGTTAAACGAATCGAAGCTGAAAACGTGTCCGTAGTGGATGTATGATCCCATATAAAGACCAAAGTTCTTCAAACCCAAAACTATTTAACAAAACAAATGAACAAAACTGCACATCATCTTCTTTAAATATAGTTCATTTTTCCTCATTTACTATATTGAAGGAAAGTATTTCGGGTCAGCGCATGGAAGTTGTAATAGTTTAAAAATGTTCATGCAGTATTTGGTAATGCGCATTCTACTTGCACGTCCGTTTATTTGCAGCTCCTTTGGAATTGAAATTTAATTTCCTATTATTTTTAGATGTCTAGCGACATCTATAAATAATTGAACGCTCCTTCCTATTTTTATTGCAAGTGTATGTTTATTTTCTGTTCAGATATGGTGACCTTGCAATACGTGTGCCCGTTTGTTACAAATATCTGCTTAGGCAAAAGTTGCACAAAAACCTACTTGTACAAATGTAGTTCTTTAACCACTTGTAAAATATCGGGTGAAAATGTTAGTGGAGTGATTCAATGCTTTAAATACTTTATTTTATTTAAGAAAACTGATTCTTACACTTTAAATTTTAAATAACTTCTTTGTACATATACATATTATGTTTCAAATGCAGATTTTTCGTATTTTATTTGCCTTGTCTTACCCGGTTACCTAGGCCCAAGGTTATTTGATGCTTAAAATGATTTAGGTGTCTTCATACAGAGACATTGGAAAGCTTGTTGAGTGCAAAAGCAGGTGAAAGACTTTTGCATTAAGCTATCAATCGACAAAGTTTAATTTAGAATTGACCTAGAGGTTTGTTAAGGGAAAATATTCTTTAAACTTCTAAAACCTCTCCTGGGATTCTTAGGTGTTTACGTCATAGCGAGCCTTGGTTGTCAGATTCACAAAAAAAAACTCGAATTCAATTATAGCACTGCTAAGCAATATAGGAGCTTTCTACATTGTATATTCTATGTTATATTAATACTATGGTGTAAAAAACAAAGTGTGCTCGATGTTTGTTAAATTCGTGTTCTTCTTATTTGATTCACCCATAAGTGTGGCCCCGCAGTGGTGAAAACGATAAGTGCATAGCTTTTAAATTGTAATGTCTAGGATCAAGTCCCGAACTGGAAAATTTGTTAATAACTCCTTTTGCATGGGTGCACCCGCAAAACTCAGAGTTTACTAATTGACTATGAAAAGCCGTTTAAAGTCGACATTAAACAGAAGGTCTTCCATATTCATTAAGTAACAATAGCACACATTGCACGATTGGCTGTAGTAAGTGGTTAACTATGAACTATTTACGTTTTTGAAATGGCTTCTTAACCATTATAATTAAAATTTGTGTTAAAAAGCAAAATGATTTAAAATAGGTAGATGAACCCAAACTAAATAAATTGAATTCAGGTCACATAATAACATTTCTTCGTTCATTTTTTGTATTTCATTCGTTACCGCCTCTAGTATTTTAAATAAGTAAGATGACGTCATATCAGGACAACTCAAACCTAACTAAATCGTTTATCTTTCTGTTCTATAATAACAAATTAACAAAATCAAAGACATACGTGAAGACTTTTGTAGTTTTGCTATATATTTTTAGTGTGGATAGAAAAAAGGGACCCAGTAAAAATATGTGTATTATGTGTATAAATATTCACATCCAGTGTTAATATTGCTACTTGGACTTGAGTAAGCTTGACACTTTACTTCATTTAAATATAACATAATCTGTTTCACTGACCTCTCTTAGTACCATCATATGATTTCACATTGTCAAAAACAGGTGTCCTGTTAAATTATTTCTATTTCAGTTATTTATTTAATAAACTCATATGTTATACAGACGTTAATGGGTTGAGTCCATTTCCTCCAGTTGCCATCTTTTTTTCAAGGAATCTTTCTAGATCACAGAAAACAGTTGTTTCAGAATCTATTAAGTACACCGTTGTCATATTCTTTTTGATGTTGTCAGGAAATTGCAAGAATTCTTCTTTCGCAGATTGCATCCTACATCACCATAACCACACATAATACCGAACTTAACCACAAGGTGATGCATGCATTTCTCTTTCGATCAATATCGAATGGTTATGTATTTACAAGTCACTCAATGGATTATTCTTCTATGTATATTAATGAGCTTTTCATAAAAGTGTTTATAACAGAGGGACATACATATTATTATTTCCAAACGATATTAAATGCATGAAATAATTTTCGGAAGTAAAAGTGTTTTTACGGTTGCTTAAAACTGAAATCATTTTCGCATAAATGGGACACACAAATATTTAATGTTGTACTTTGCAGATAATAAAATGCCTTTGTTGTTATGTCAGTGCTCACTCGCTTACATTCCATGTAGCTGCCATTAATATTTTATGGACAGAAGTTGGATTTTGCGACATTAGGGCGTTAGTTAATGGAAAAGATTGAGTGAGATAATAAGATGGTGTTAGAATGTATTTATTGTACTTCTAAGTGCATATGTATTTATAGGAGATATTTCCTTTAAAGATACATGCCTTGCGACTTAACAATAAATGTGTTTAAATATGTTTATACTGTGCAGACTGTATTCATTGGGTATTTCATTTTTAGTTTAGTTATTGTGTTTAAATATGTTTATACTGTGCAGACTGTATTCATTAGGTATTTCATTTTTAGTTTTATGATGCAATCAGAGTGATGTGATGCTGTCTATGTCACTCAGCAAAGACAACTGCTAAAGACATTGATTTTGTTTATAGATTGTGCGCACTAATAGTTTACAACATTGTAATTGTTTTTTTAAGATTCATGCAATGATTTGCAACATGCAAAATGTTGTTGATTAAAATAATATGTCTACCAAAGTCTTAGTTGTCTTTTGAAAGTCCTCGTAATAGGGAGGATACACATATTTACCTAAGTTTAATTTATTTAAAAAATGTATGACTGTCACGCATAGTGGCTAGGAAAACTGCAGTTCGGGTGAATATTTAGTGTGCTCGATTTAAATTAATATAATATAAACAAATTCTAAATGATATTGATATTGATAATTGTGATTCAGGCTTAAAATTAAGGGTAAAACTATTTCACCCATTATTTGCATTTTTTTCTATACTTCTTTAAATTGCAAATAAAAATCAATTGTGCAGAAACTACTAACTACTACTGCTTAAAAGTGCTACTTATTAAGTTATATCTTTATAGTTAGTCAAAATTTGTTTACTGTTCAACAAACACACAATAGTACTCCTTTGTAAAATTGTTTCTCTTCCTAAATGAATAGTCTTATATTGAGTCACACCGCGAACATTTCCTCGATATTAATTTTTAATGTCAATTCCTTTATCCTTTACGCCCACAGATAATGCCTGACATTCCTGCCTTGTCATGTCATATGTCAATTGTTTTAGTCAATCTCAAGCATTTCTGAAAAGTGTAAAATGCAATTTCCTAAACTGAGCTGGAAGCATTATATGTCTTAAATCTGAACGCATAACATTACATAAGACATATGAGTTTCAATAGTTTGGTTTAGCTCTATCATCTTGAGGAAGCTTTAAATAAAATTACTTAAAAGCTACACAAGGATTTAAACAAGTCAACGTGTACTCAAAGGATATGGGGGCTTAGACAAAATGTCCATACAATTCTATAAAGTTTGCATAGCATAACAACTGTATACATACATGTATGTATATGTATATATAGTTTTCTTATAAAACTTGTGATGACAAACTATTAACGTGAAGCAGGAAATAGGTATTAGTTTCTACTAGTAAATAAAAATATTAATAAAAAATTGTCATTTAAAAACATGTCATCGATACAGTTTATGTTAAGAATTTATTTTTTGACAAAAGGTTAAATCTTCTCATTCGAACACATATGAATTTAAAAAGCCAAGGAAACCATGAAAGAACTTAAAGTGGCAGAACCTACTTTCCAAACCTAACACAGTATTGAATGATTCACAAGAATTCATAACTACATTAGTTCTAAAATATTGACTAATATTACTTTGGAAAAACTAAACTAATCTAAACAAAGCTCTTTTAACAACCTCCAAAACTGCCAAAACTGTAAGCCATTAGCAATATAAATTAATTTCTTACTCACACATTTCAATTAAGTATCGAATACACAAAATTTTAATGGTCCACCAGGGCATTGGGACAACTACTGCTCATGCAGTGAGTCATTGCGGAAAAGAAGTAGATTATTGGAACGACCATTGGTTGGGTATATGAATAAGAGTCTAACTACACACAGAATATCCGTATGATTTACGTAACATGAGAAAAAGCTCGTTGTATTTTAACTTTTTTACGTTTTTGGCTTTTTTATTGATTTTCCTGAACAGAAAAAGGTCAAGGATAAATTCACCTCAACCCGACAAGTCGCTGTGGAGTCTCCACACGGATTCTCTCCTTTCTTTTCCTACTCACTGAAAATTAAAATAAGAGAGGGATATATAAAATTAAGCTTACCTGAGATAGATCCGGATCATCGCGTATCTTATCCATAATAGTTGATTGTACTAATTGCACAGTACTGCATATTATAACAGCAGCGCATAAAACCGCAAAGGATAATTTATTTCTTAACATAGTTTTTTCTATATTTTCACACTGATTCACAATAGATTTCTTCGTTAATTATTTGTGTATTCAATAGCAATATTCAAAGAACCTGTAAAAGAATTTGTTTTTCGTTGATCGGTATTATTCACAAATCCAATGAAGTGCATAAGGATTTTAATTAAAATCGATTGCGCAATTCACTCGAGAGCTTATATAAGAGTGTTTTGTTATTTGAAAAATCCAACAAAAAATTCCATCAGCGCACGAACTGGTGCGAAATCCTATTACATAAGTTAATGAGGCAACAGTGGAGAGATGACTGCACCGAAAGTGCAACCACTCATCCTTGGGATAAAACTTGAAAATGAAAATCTGTTGTGTTTTGAAACGAAAAGGAATCTCGCCAGGAAAAGAGTTACAAACTGCGCAAATTTGAAACCGATTTTCACATTATATTATATACTTCTCCAATATTTTTTTATCGTTTATTTTGTTTTACAAATTTACACTTTGTATAATTTAACCAGCTATTCACTAAGTTGAAAGAAGAGGTATAACCACCTTCAGAACTAGTAAATCATCCCTCGTCAACACCAATATAATTCAGACACACAAACGACAAGACGGCCCACAAGCTACTAATTCCGTTCTGAAACCAGTACCCGACATTCGGCTTCGCTTTACACTCAACATCAAAAGGGGAATTTGAATTTGGTTCCACCACAGGGGCAGCTTTCATCGAAATGTCACTCGATTTGAGTGAGAATTTCATTCCACTGAGGAATGCAACATAATTGATACATATTTTTCCGCGCTTTCGTTTAGATACATTTTACTTAAATACTAATTTTACTACTTTTATACCAAAGCAATATTTCATGTAAATAAATCAAATAAATGTAAAAATATTTTTTAACGAGATTTATAAAAGGGCAGTAAAATACAAACATTAAGAGGTTAAATACAAAGATAAGGAAGAGAGATTTATACATGTGGAAAATGTTATATACCATTCCATCGTCATGCCTTGTTTTTTAAATCATATTAGTTTTTTTTTAATTCTTGTTCGAGGAAGCGTCAATTTAAGAAATATAGGCATACATATATGAAAATTTCTATTAATATCTATTTCCATATCTATTCTGTTATTATATTTTTTTTTTAAATACAAGTCGATTTTAAATTAATGTCCCATATTGAAATATTTTAACTGTCGCCAAAAATATAAGCAACATCACTTTCGTAACACGTTACACGTTACACGATCTCTAGTAATTCCAAATAAAACCTATCAAATAATTTCCGAAAAGTTTTTTAGGTGGTCACACGCGGGTCAGCCAATTTTGTTTATGTAAGGCATCTACATACATATGTACTGTATACATGTATACATGAGATGGGCAGGTTAAAATATAAGTTTAAAATTTGTAAAGTAACAAAAAACATCGATGAACTCCTTTTTACCTAAATATTTAGCATATCTTGTATGAAAATCAGCGGCAACACTGCATTGTGAATTGAGAAATGCAGAACAAATGAAACTTTCGTTTGTCAACGCCTCACATTACAACGAATTGGGTCCGCAAGATACATGAACTTTTTTATGTTCCAATTGCGGTTCAAAGAATGTTTGGAAGTGTTACCTGTTGATTAACTGACACTCTTTTGACGTTTATATACTGTCGCCATGTTTACGGTGGAAGGTATGTTGCGGGAAACCGTTGTGGAAACTTTACCTTGTTAAATCGTTACATATGACTAAGTCAAGACATTATTATTGTTCGTTTTCTTGTTTGCCAAAGCATAAAAAATGTATTATATATGTACGTTTGCACCAGCATGCGTGATTAATACCGATTCCTTTAGTGCATATGTATACTATATGTTTTTGTATATACTGGTATATAATTTCTATTTAAGGAAAGTATGATGGTGACATAGAACTCATTAATCGATTAATGCTTGAAGAGACACTTCGTTAGGCGTTGCATGAAAAAGGTTCCTATTTTCAGGATTTTCATGTCTATCAAATTTTAAAAAACAAAAAGATTGTTTTGATTGCTTAGTTAAAATAATTGTTCATGCAAGTTTATAAAAATTAATAACTCTCTATTTGGTATTAAGGGCATACATACATATGTATGTTTATTTAGCGTTTGTGCTGTCTTATATTTTAGAAATAAATGAAAATTTGTAAGACAAAAAATCAATGTTCAAATTCCCGAAAGCTTAAAAATTCGAAAGGTTAGATCCTGATATCAATACCTAAACATGATATATGTATTTTAGCCGATTAGAGTCACATCGGCTTTAATAATATCGTTCAATTACAATATATGTTGAACAATTTTCTCCACCTGTGCCATAAATTTGAGGTTCTTGACGGTCAAATGTTTTTTTTTTATAAGCTACTCACATGTATAGTCAGAAACAGTAGAATCATTTGCTTAAAAAAATAATTAGTTTTTTTTCTGTATTATTTTTCGTATATAAGATCAAAATTTTTCTTAAATTCAAATTCACTTTCTAAATTCTAGTTTATAACAAAGTTAGAGGTAAAAATGTTTTTCTTTAAGCATATGTGTTTGACAGCGGCAAAGAAAATAAGCGAATCTTTCTCCTCACCTCTTAAGGGCATACATACATATGTATGTTTATTTAGCGTTTGTGCTGTCTTATATTTTAGAAATAAATGAAAATTTGTAAGACAAAAAATCAATGTTCAAATTCCCGAAAGCTTAAAAATTCGAAAGGTTAGATCCTGATATCAATACCTAAACATGATATATGTATTTTAGCCGATTAGAGTCACATCGGCTTTAATAATATCGTTCAATTACAATATATGTTGAACAATTTTCTCCACCTGTGCCATAAATTTGAGGTTCTTGACGGTCAAATGTTTTTTTTTATAAGCTACTCACATGTATAGTCAGAAACAGTAGAATCATTTGCTTAAAAAAATAATTAGTTTTTTTTCTGTATTATTTTTCGTATATAAGATCAAAATTTTTCTTAAATTCAAATTCACTTTCTAAATTCTAGTTTATAACAAAGTTAGAGGTAAAAATGTTTTTCTTTAAGCATATGTGTTTGACAGCGGCAAAGAAAATAAGCGAATCTTTCTCCTCACCTCTTTTCGGAATATAACCCTTCAATTTTTTTTTTTAAATAAGTGATGGTAACAAACGCAGACATTTTTTACTTCTTTTTGAAAATAACCACATGTATACAAACCCATGCCGCGTTAAGCACGAGTTTCATTTAGTCAATCCCGGGGGGCTTGCTTTAATAAACAACAAGCTATCGACAATATTTCCCATCGACGACAAACAAAGGACGAAGTAGAAAAAATTGCTCAGGAAGTGGAAACTAGTTTGTTTGCATCAGCGAAGAATGTTATATCATTTTCGATGTCAAAGACGTGGCAAATACATCACCACTGACTACCATTTACGAACCGGGGGTGAAAATGGAATATAATACTGTAGTGACTTTTCCAGTTCAATGCGCTTAACAGCATGTGTCCAAACACTTCATTTTATTTTCGATGATAACATCAAATCCTCAAACACAATTCAGTCAAAAGCAGAAAGGCTCTCCAATACAGATTTACTCTCAAATTGTGTAGTGAACCCTTGAGTTTTGATCCTGTACCAATCTACTAAACATAACCACAACGAATTTCAACCTAAGCGAAGAAATAAATATTTCGCAAAATGTATGACCGCACTTCATGCTTAGGCTTTATTATGTGGGATTTCAATTTTTTTTTCGTAAAGGGGAACATCATTACTCAGGTAAATCGTGACCTATATTTGTCCCCTTTCAGAGTCCCTGTTCAGTCATCACCCGTGCAAAGAGCGAAAACGCACATCACAACTCATTAATTTAGAAAACATCATATTTTGTGGGACGCGGCGCCGGACAAACCCCTAATACAAAGGTAAAATTTACCCTTTTGTGGGTTTTTGGTATGCATGAGTGAATACAAACTTATAAGAAATTTGCCACAGGATAAGGTTGAATCTGTGTTCTCTTTGAAATGAGTAAAGTGGGAGTTCGTGTTACTTTTGGTAAATTAAAGTTGGTCCCGAGAAAACTATTAAAGACATATAATCTTAACTAAGATGTGATTGTGGTAATAAGAACTTCAAGAGAGGCCCTCCGGCTTGAACACGTAAAGGAAGGCGTGCTTTGAATTTCGATGAGGTTATATTAACCCTATGTGGCACAGCACGTTTAGGGAAAGTAATCAAAGTCGCATACAAGGGCATTCTGGATAATGAAGAAACCATCATATTCAAATTTAAAAACCTTCATATTATATAGGAATAATTTAAGAAATATTTCTTTTAATTAAAACTTGTAAAAGTGGTTATATTTTCAAAAAGGTATAATGCCCACATCAACTGCACTAGTCGAATAAGCGTTAATTATGATATCGTTCAATGTCTGCAACCAATTTTCAAATTGCTTTTAATAGCACACACAATAGCGAGGACAACTTTATCTAAGGCACCCTTTATTTTGCACCCACATTATTCAAAAATAATTTTCAATTAAAACTTAAAGCAAACAACCCAATATACTCTGAAGCTTCTAAGTTGAGTGCATATTTAATTTAAGAATCGTCAAGAAATTGAATCTGCTTTAACAAGCCTCTCCTCTACTCGTTGTTGGCATAATTTTTTTATCTCGCGAACGAGCGAAATTCAAGGATAATGCAATTCCACTGAAAGCGGTAATTTTTGCATTTACGTTTTCAATCGAACCACTCATGCTATTTTAAGGATGATTAACTTGAAGTTCATTTCCCCGCCTGTTTAATCCCCGATATTCTATATACGCTAATAGAAATCGTGCAGACAGATAACACGTTATTTTCCATCTCTAACAACTGTCAAGGACACTTTAGTTAATTTGCACTAGTGTCGCACTTCATGCAAATACTCTTATAGGAATATGAAAATTGAATGGTACATGCCTGTGTTTGCATATACTGTACAGGCTCTCGGTTCTAAGCATCGCGTCATCATCTCCAGAGCAATTCAATTTACGTTTAAAATTAGTCATGCAAGAGGAAGCATGAATTATTAAAATTTACAGGCGTGTTGAAGCGATGTTCAGTGCTGCACACAGGAATGCTTCTACAACTGAATTATCGCTCATCCAGGAGTATCAAATGAAGGGGTGTATCCTCCGAAAGTTTAAAATTAGGATATATTGACATAAGGTTAACTTTAAGGGAGATTTGCATGTCGTTTGCGTGTGCGGGTTTATAAGTTCACTTGGTATTTTAACGGTCGTTAAAGGCGTTAATAAAAATAAAGTAATATGCGTAAAAAGCGTTACTAGAAATAAAGTTAAATCTCTGCATTTATGCAGATTATCAATCGATCAACCTCATAAGGAGTCAATAGTCACCAAAAAGAACACATTTTAAGGAAAATTCTCCTTGTCATGTAACTAAAGTCCATCTTTAATTCATACAACAATAATAATTAATAGTTAAATAGTTCTCCGATTTACTCAAATAAATGAAAATTAAAAGTATACTACACAAAAATTAAAGTCAAACATAAAACACAGCGCATTTTATGCGCCTTGTTAATTGGTTGAACTTGGTATCCTCCTAATAGTTTAACATTTCAAACTATATATGATTTAATTCATCTCAAAACTTAATTCCGTCTATTTATATTAGTATATACCAGCGACAATCATTTACAAATAACGTGACCTTTTCAAATATGAGTTTATAATTAATATAATTTATTTACATATGTTGATCTAATATTGTAACTTCTTATGAAGCTAATCCTTCGAGGTCTGCTAGTTAACATGGATGACACTGACGTGTCACAGCGATCCATCAATGTGGCTTTTGGTGGAGATGGAAAACCGCTAAAATGGGTCTAGTGTAGAATATTCGCTGGCATTAGGGAAAGACGCACAACATCGAACTCTTTCATCACAATGGGCAACAATCTGACAATGAGGCAGTCAGATATTGCGTCTACCTCAGCTTGACAGTTAATAGAAACAACTACATTCGTTATAGAAAGAGAGTAAAATTTTTTAGCAGAACAAAATTTTGCCCTTCGCAAACATATATATATATAAACATGATACATTACCTTCATTTTTTAAATGGCACAAATAGAGGACAGCGAATGCATGTTCGTTTGCTGGGGTCGTCAACATTGGATCCGTCCATATCCGAGGCAAGTTGTCGTTGCTGAACTCGGTTATTTTTGTGTGGTGAGGGAGTTAGCCTCACGCACAACCTGCAGACTGGTAGGCCAGTCGCTGCATACATTGGTTCATCACACAACGGATGCTGTGATGGCTATCCAGGGGGCGCCACGGGCAGGCTGTATGTCAACTTGACCTATGCACGAACGAGGATAGCCTTGGCAGCTCGCCATGTTGAGCGCGATCAAGGACATTGCCTCGTGTGCATAGGCCCATGCCTATTTCTGCAGACTCTTAAACGGCGATGACGGTCCAAATCCCGCTGTTAGGCAGAATGTTCCACTTAATTTGGACGATGATAGACAAGAATTCCGTCCCCCCGACTTAGACGAGGTCAAGATAGCAATATCGAGACTGAAGTCGAATAAAGCTGCTGGAGCGGATGGACTGTCCGCAGAACTGTTTAAAGCAGCTGGGGATGACCTGGTTGGGCGCATGCATCAGCTCATCTGTAAGATATGGTCGGAGGAAAGCATGCCCGATGAGTGGAATCTCAGCGTCGTCTGTCCGATCCACAAGAAAGGAGACCCCTTCGACTGCGCCAACTATCGAGGGATAAGTCTCCTTAACATCGCATACAAGATCCTTTCTGCCGTACTGTGTGAACGCCTGAAACCGTTTGTCAACAACCTGATTGGTCCTTATCAGTGTGGTTTCAGGCCAGGGAAATCCACCATCGACCAAATCTTCACACTACGGCAGATCCTGGAAAAGACCCAAGAAATGCAAATCGACACTCACCACCTATTCGTCGATTTCAAGGCCGCATATGACAGTGTGCATAGAAACGAGCTATACAGTGCAATGTCTAGTTTTGGCATTCCTACCAAACTCGTCAGATTGTGTAGGATGACGATGGAGAAATCTCGCTGCTCCGTCAAGGTCGGGAACGAACTCACCGAGACCTTCAATGTCAAAAAATTTTTTAGACAAGGCGACGCACTGTCATGTGACTTTTTTAACATCATCCTTGAGAAGATCGTGCGTAACTCACAGGTCAACACCAGAGGCACGATCTTCCAAAAGTCAGCTCAATTGCTAGCTTACGCCGACGACATTGACGTGATTGGACGAACACAGCGAGCCGTCAATGAAGCGTTTGCTGGCATTGAAGCGGAAGCGGCTAAAATGGGTCTGATGGTAAATGAGGGCAAAACGAAGTACATGCTGTCATCAAGGAAGGACACACAACATCTGCGTTTCGGACAGAGCGTCACACTAGGCAGCAGAAACTTCGATTTAGTCAAGGACTTCGTCTACCTCGGCTCCGCAGTAAACAGGGACAATAACACCAGTACCGAAATCAAACTCAGAATCACTCTTGCCAATCGCTGTTTCTTTGGGCTCAAGAAGCAATTGAGTAATAAAGCCCTCTCTCGAAAGACTAAGCTTGCTTTATATAACACCTTGATCATCTGAGCCATTAGGACAACGCAACAGAGGACGGCCCAGGATAAGGTTGCGCACACAAGTAGAGAAGGACCTCAACCAACTTGGAGTGCGCAACTGGCGGCAGCTGGCGAAAGATCGTGCTGGCTGGAGAGGCTTGTTGGTTGAGGCCCAGGTCCACCCCGGACTGTAGTGCCACAAGAGGAAGAAGAAGAATGCATGTTCGTCAAACAAATAGTAACGTAACTTTTGTGAAGAAAAAAATCATATCGCCATTTGTATTGACTATTTTTAAGGAAAAAATATCGAATGCTAAGATTTTTGTCTAGCTATCAAAACCTACTGAATAAGTTAACGATTATGCCACATACAAACTCATACTACATAAGTACGAGGTTCGAAAGTCTCAGTAAAAAAAAGTTTCAGTGGAACAACATACAAACGTTATATTTCCAAATAATATATTTTATTTATTTTTTTTTTAATTTTAATATTAAAGTCAAAAAATTCAAAGTATTCTATTTTTATCATTAAATGTTATTGACATAGAATTATATTATATGTATATATCAAAAGTGGCCATAAATAGAGAAACATAATTAATAGTTTGTACTTCATATCTTACATACATAATTTCTCAGTACCACATTATTGAATCTGAATGTGTGCATATTTCGGATACACAAGGTATTTATTATGAGTATTTATCGATTAAATGGTTGTGGGCGCAAACGTTATTCTATTTTCATTCATATCCTTTGCCTAAGGCAAAGCAATATCCTTTTAGAAATTGCTTCTACATACATCTTCCTTTCGATTGGTTCAAAAGCCGATTGCTTTGTAGACAATATTTATTTTTTAAGTGAAAAGCTGTTAGTTTCCAGAAACTCACAGTGATCTTATTTAATTCTAAGGAAAATTATTATTAACTTAAACAAAAACAGGTAGTCAACAGCGACATAAGCACACGAAACGATTGATTTGTTTTAAATGAGTTCCACACACAAGACTGACTGCATTTTCCATCTGCATCCTATCAAGCCGTTTGAGATTGAAAGTACGAATATGTACCTTAGTTACTTAAAAGCAAGCACTCCCCATAAATTTAGTGGCATTAATTGGCAAATTGACCGGAAACTAAGATGATTGGCCAGCGAGTGAAAATTTAGAGTTTAATCAAATTTCAATTTTGTTGAATATTTCCCGAACACATGGCGAAAGTTATATATTTAAATAATACGAATTTAAAAGTTACGAGGAAACTTTATTTATTGGGTATTTTTTATAAATTGTTTAAACTGTATTATAATTATTAGTTTCGTAATAGGAATTAATTAATTATAAATCAGTTTCACAACTACAATTGAACTGTGCATGCCAAAAATGAGTGTATTGTGCATACTTTTTTAATGTTAATAGCTTGTAAGTTGTATGGAAAAATATTTTACGCAGCTTAATATAACTTACCCGTATGCCCAATTGGTTGTCAATATTAAATGGATGTCTAAATGTACATAGATGTTTAAGGTACGCCACGCACTTAAACTGCATCATCCTTAATAAGTAGAACAAAATTTATTGAAATAGTCATTTCTGAGAAATAAGTCTGAATGTACGTGCGTTTATCATATTTATGTTATGAGACGAATGAATGAATGGGTTGCAAATTTTTTCAGATATAAGTTTTGAAAGTAATATCAACATATTAGCATATAAATTAAATATTATATAGTGTAATGCATATGTAGTATTAGGGGGAAAATAGTCAAGTGTTGCAGAAGTGGTTAACATTTCAAGAACTGTTTTAAATGTGCTGATGCTGGTAGAACTGTGGGCGTTCGTTCATCCAAAATTAATTAATAGGGGTTGTTGCGAATATCAAATTAAATTTGATTTAATAAGAATCTGTATATGCATAATCAATTATGTACATCTGCTTTTCTACATAAGTCACTAGATTCGTGAAGTAAAAATTGCTCTTCATAAAAAAATAGGAATTAATCTGAAAATATCAGTTTGTTGAATGATTTGTAAAATTTACATATGTAGTTATATTAGTAGCCTGACGTTAGGAAAAATAATTCTCAGATTGTTCCACTCACAGTCGGCTTTAAACTGTATGCATCTTCAAAATTTGTGAAAGAAAAGTAGCATGCACAACGCGAGTGGTTGTCGAAGAAGTTAAGCCCGGATCCGGAAATAAAACGGACGTTATTTGTTAGTTGAGAAATTCGCCGGTGAAACGTTCTCACTTAAAGGATAAAGTTTCGAAATACAATATCTTTCTTTGCTTAATATGGAAAGTGTTTACCGATAGCACTTTCTTCCTTAAGGAAAAACCACTAATGTACGAGTATGTTCTTAATCAAAAAATGCAAAAAAAAGATTAGTCGTAAGTATATATAAGTTAGAATAGGATATATTAAGGAAGATTAAGATATATTTTTTTTAGAAAATTCAATAGATAGCTAAGTTTAAAAAAAAAAGTTTTCTTAATTTTAAAATAATAAATAATAGTTTTTATTAATTTAAACTAAAATAATTAGAAATGACGCCGAAAGGCAAAAATAAATATATCAACAGTTTAACTTAGAGCGCCCGCATAGAGAAAGTAAGTAGTTATAAGATTTCATTTTGGTCGTTTAGCGTTTTAAAACTAGGTACAGTTTTAAAATACTATTAGATAAAAATAAAAAAACGAGTATGTTCTCAATTGAGATTTTTATTTTATACAAATTAGGAAATGTATACATTTCATTCACACCTGACGTCAGGGCTGCAGAGTGTAGGGCCGTTGCCGATACAAGACGCATAAGCCATCAGATGAGGAATCACATTTTGCTCCATTACACCGGAAAAAAGATGCGATTGTGGTCCACTGGCAAAAATGCCAACGTCATCCCCAGCATGCGTTCCCATAGATGCTTCCACGTTACTAGGACTCGCAAAAACTATTCCGTAAGATCGTATTAAAATTATTTTTCGCCAATATCAAATACATTTATACATATACATACATGGTGTTATCTTTTCTGTTAAATCAATTCTCTGTCCAGTTTCGTCTCTGTAGGTATTTGGCCCAATAGCATAGTTAAGGGTAAGATATGGGATCCCATTAAAATCTAAGTCACTTTGATTAATGTCGAGAATATTATTTCCACGACCTGGATAACCTGCCATGGTCATTGTGTGAGCATGATCTGAAGATATTACTATCAATGTTTCGTCGGAACTAGTAAGACTCTTTGCCACATCAATTGCCTTATCGAGCTCTAGTGCTTCATCCAAAGCCAAAGTTGGCACAGTGGCATGGTGACCATAATCAATGAGGCCTCCCTCGATAAATAAGAAATACCCATTTTTATTTTGACTTACGATCTTGATTGCTGCCTCCGTCATTTCTGCTAATGTAGGCTGAACAGCTTCATTTGCGAGCAAGTGAAAGTTAAGATTGGAATATCCAAACAGTCCAAGAAGTCGATCAGTTTGAGTTAAGTTGGTTACACGCAAAGAACTTCCGGTATCCACATATACTCCGTTTGGGTTATTCGATTTCCACTGATCAATTAAATTTACACCATCTCTTCGTTCTCCGTTTTTACCGGAGATGTCTACAACACTTGATGGCAGCATTTTTCCGCGCCCTCCACCCATGATAACGTTGAAATTTTTTCCAGGTTCCTGAGTGATTAATTGTTTCGCGATGTCAGAGCAAGTCGATGAATCTGCCCCAAAGTTTATGACATCATTGTCTGACTCCCACAATCTATTGGCGACATGAGCGTATCCACCAGATGGACTAGCATGTGTCACTGTTGTAGTTGTGACAATGCCGGTAGATTTACCCGCCTTTTGAGCCCATGCAACGATAGACTCTACATGATTGGCGACATCACTACTCTCATCACAATTGTTATAGTTAACGTGAGCATTGACTCCCAAAGTCATTACATTGGCTTTAACCCCACAAAGGTATGCTGTGGAAGTGCATGCCGAATCTGCAACTTGTCCATTGGCACAATACGTCTAAACTTTATAGTAGTGTAGCAGCTATAAATAAATATATAAATTATACAGTACCTTACTTAAACCGCTAAATGGAAAACTCTCTAGGCTTAAGGCATCTTCTTCTCCTGTGTTTCCTTTTCGTTGTCCCTTCAGTATCCGTGCTGTTGTTAAAGTTGTAATCGACATACCATCTCCCAAGAAAAATATTATATTTTTGGCTATTTTGTTATTGGGCTTTATGTTCATCTTTTCCTTGACTGAACTCTGAGCCTTATTGAACCAAAAAGCCGAATCCATTTCTTCGGGCGGGGTATACTTTCCTTCAGCCAGTTCCACAATTCGGGATCTTTTTCTTCCAAGCAGCATCTCCAGGGGATGATAGATATCCTCTAAAAATAAAAAATCAGTAAAAATCCTTGCAAATTAAGTTTTGATATCTTATCATACGTAAAGAGGAACCCACAAAGCTTAAAAGCATAGTGATCAATAATGCTATAGACCGCATTGTGAAACTGAAGTGACCGGATTGGGCGATAAGTTTTTAAAGTCTGAAGAAAAAATTATTATATGCAGACATTTATAGAGGCGACTTATCAAAGTCACATATAATTATTAAGATATGTTGATCCCAAGGATCCCCAGAGCAAATTTGCTTACAAACAGGTCCATAAAAATATTTCATTGCTGTAAAAGTTTATTAACCTTATCTTTATGCAACAGACCTTTATCAAAGAAGATTTACTTGATGGAACCTAGGTAATTTTCAAGAATGTTGGGCTCTTTCTTTTGTTGATAATTTTAAAATTATGTTATTTCATAGTACTTGAAGAAATAAAAGGCAGATGTGGCCAAATCTACAGGTCTTACTTATATACAAAAGTGACAAGGCTACGCTTCCACAAACCAAACGGTTAATTGTTTCGAAAATCTTTACAGCATATTCCATAGGTATATGGCACATTTATTGTGGCACACAATTTATTTGTGTTCCTTTTATGGGCAAACAATTTCTTAAAAACAATGAGCTTACTTCTTAATTATACACATCATTTGTGAACTGAACTTTTGAATACAGTATATGTATATATATATAACATATGATTGATCTTTTATGTGAAAACTCTTTGGTGATGATTGCTGAATTTTGTTGGCACAGCATAAAATTGTATGTTCAAACTTCAAAAACAAAAAACTTCACAAACAAAACAATACTTTGTATGCATTTATTTATAGATACAATGAATTAAAAAAAAACAACATTCTTTGAACTCGCAACATGCTGCATTTAATTACCCAAACAAACATCATCGCTATGATTTTTCCAAATTTTCAACATCCACATCGACTCGATAACCTCAAGTCCGAATCAACTTGATTATGGACTTGTACTTCTTTGCAATTATCTCTATTTAAAAATAAAGTTAAAATATTGTCTTCTACGTAATTCTCATGTATTTTAAAATCGCTAAGCCAATTCCAATAAATAATATAACATTAAAAAAACAGTTTGTCTTCTTTCTTGCTTGGGGCTATAATCTGGGGTGGACCTGTACCTCAAACAACATTCCTCTTCAGCTGCCTCAAATTGCGCTCATTTTCATCTGCGTGCACTATTTCGTTCGAGGACGTCCTCTGCTACGTTGTCTAAATAGCTTGGAATCGGAGACTCTTTGGACCGGATAAATGGTTTCAGGAGTTCACACAAAACGGTAGAGAGAATCTTATATGCGATGCTAAGGACAGCTCAGTAGTTGGCGGGGTTAGCTTTCTTGTGAACCGGACCGACAACGCTGGGATTACTCATCGGTAATCCTTTACTCCGTACCATAGCTTACAGATGAACTGATGCATGCGCCCAACCAGATAGATCATATCCAGCTGATTTAAACAGTTCTTCAGACAATCCGTCCACCTCAGCAGATTTATTTGACTTTAGTCCAGAATTCTCGCTCATCTTCGTCCAAATTCAGTAGAACTGATATAGGTACATTTTGGGGTCGTCATTACCGTTTCACAATCTGTACAAATGATTTTTTTTTTTTTTAAATTTTTAGCATTGACTGCGACTCTACTAACAGTTGTCCATTTCTATTCCTGCAGATATTTGTCCGAGGACTTAATTGTGCGGATAACTGTCTTCCTGTTCTTGGAAGAACTTTCGGACATTCTTCCTATTATTACATCTCTCCATCTCCTCGATTGTGCGCTTCTCGTGCTCCTTTTCTTTTTTCTTCTGAGAAGCTGTTTTTGTTTCCTTTTTCTGTCCGAAAAATTAACGCACAACCCTCGTGCAGCGTACGCTTCGAACATATGTATATATGTATGTGTTATATATTGCAAATGTATAAAAGTGGCAGGCACATTGTACATTGCAAAGTGTGCAACTTCATGCTTCAATGCCAGTTTTTAAGTATAAAAACCATGATTTTATTATTTTATTATTCATTCATATATTTGAAGAAATTTATTTTTTAACATTTATACTTGACATTTAAGTACATCAAGTAGCGTAATTGCAGACCTTAAGACCATTTCCAATGCAGGATGCATAAGCCATCAGATGAGGAATTACATTTTGTTGCAGTACACCAGTAAAAAGATGTGATTGAGGTCCAGTGGCAAAAATACCTACGTCATCCCCAGCATGCACTCCCAATGACGCTTCTACGTTACTAGGATAAGCAAACTCTGTTAAAAAGAGAATAATTATGTTCAATCTCATATCACGTACAAAAATTAATTCAAAGCCACCTGGTGTAACTTTCCCCGTCAAATCAATTCTGTTTCCAAGTTCGTCTTTATACGTTTCTGGTCCAATAGCGTAGTTGAGAGTTAAGTAAGGGACCCCATTGGAATCCAAGTCGTTTTTATTAATATCAAGGATTTTGTTGCCACGACCAGGATATCCGACCATTGTCATTGTGTGCGCATGGTCGGATGATATTACAATCAGTGTATCGTCAGAACTTGTGTGATTCTTTGCTATTTCGATTGCCTTATCAAACTCTAGCGCTTCATCCAAAGCTAAACCGGCTGAAGTAGCGTGATGACCATGATCAATGCGTCCCCCTTCTATAAATAGGAAGTAACCATTCTTATTTTTATTCACTACCTTTATAGCTGCCTCTGTCATTTCTGCTAGTGTGGGTTGAACAAATTTATCTGCGAGTAAGTGATAATTTAAGTGGGAGTATTCAAATAATCCAAGAAGTCGATCAGTATTAGAAAAATTAGTCCTAAGCAAGGAAGTTCTGTCATTCACATACACTCCACTTGGATTATAAGATTTCCACTGATCAATTAAATTTACACCATCTATTCGTTCTCCATTTTTACCCGAGATATCTACAACACTTGATGGAAGCATTTTTCCACGACCGCCACCCATGATGACTTTCAAATTCTTTCCGGGTTCCAGGGCTATTAATTGTGTGGCAATATCAAGGCAATTCGATGAATCTACACCGGAGTTAATAACATCATTGTCTGACTCCCAATTTCTATTGGCAACATGAGCGTATCCACCAGACGGACTAGCATGTGTGACTGTGGTAGTTGTTACAAATCCAGTTGATTTGCCCGCCTTTTGAGCCCAAGTTATTATGGACTCAAGGTGGTTGGAAACGTCGTTACTCTCAGAACAGTTGTTGAAATTAACGCGTGCGTTCACTCCCAAAGTCATTAAGTTGGCCTTAATTCCACAAAGGTATGCTGTAGATGTACAAGCTGAGTCTGCAACTTGCCCATTGGCACAATAAGTCTACAGATAAGTACATGTATTTATAAATTTTACGGAACGTAGTATTATTATTATCAATTTAATACCTTACTTAAACCGCTGAATTCAAAACTCTCCAAGCTTAAGGTTTCCTCCTCGCCCGTGTGTCCCTTACGTTGTCCCTTCAATATTCGCGTTGAAGTTAAAGTTGTAATTGACATGCCGTCTCCCAAAAAGAAGATTATATTTTTGGCTACATTGGTATTGAATTTAGTGTTCATCTTTTCCTTTAGAGAACTTTGAGCCTTGTTGAACCAAAAGCTTGAATCCATTTCTGCGGGGGGTGTATATTTTCCAGTTGCCATTCCGGGATTCATTTCTCTTTGATTTCTTCCAAATAGCATCGGGTGATAAATATCCTCTATTAAAAAAGTGTAACATTAAGAAAAAATAAATAAAATTCCGAAATATTAAGCCATACGCAAGGATAAGGCCACAAGGCATAAAACCAAAGCCAATGTGAAAATAACAGATGCCATCTCAGAAATAACTGCGGGCGTTCGCTTCTATGTCATTTAAATGACTTGAATATGAATTTGTAAAATTCTATTTATAAGCCACCTTGGTTCAATAAAAACCTCTGATGTAAAACCTGCATTTCTATTCTTATTTACGTTGTAAATTAATTGAAATATCAGCATTTAAATACGACTGTATAACTCACTAATTGTGTCACATTTCAAAAAATAACACGTGCAGAAATAAAATTATTTATTACTATACTACGATAATTTACACTTGCAAGCCAACAATTTATCGCAATTAAACGCGTTTTATTTTATAAGGAAACAATAAACTATCAAAGAAAGTAACATGCATGCCTACAGTACTGACTTGCAAAATTATGTTTTTTATATATTTTATAAGGCTCCAAGCGTATATTTAATAGTTTTTGGTAATTGCTTACCTTGTTACGCTCGAAAGAGAGAAAGTTTAAACTAAACATAGCCAAAAAAGTCCATAATATTATATTAACACTATTGGTCGCAGGAGTAAAATAAGCAGCTGAGTGGGCATCAGTCAGTGATCCTTGTTTAAAGAAAACAGGTCAAGAAGATCCTTATACTTCTACACTTTCCCTTGCATTCGGCCCATAACGGCAATTACCTGCTTAAACATAGTTCCTGTATAAATGAGATATCTTAATAAAACCACACTTAATAGAAGTCAAAATGTCTTACTTTTCGTCGTATAATTTTTAAGGCTTCATTAAGAAGTTTGGGGATTGATAAAATGAATATAAGATCTGATTTTCTGGCGTCATCTGTTTCTTACATCGAGAGCTTATCGATAAATATGTTAAGTAAAATAAGTAAGTTAATATTTTTTGATCTAGTTATCCTAAAAATTATCCAGGGCAAATTATTTCATTCAGATTAAGCTTAACAGTATGTCAAAATTTCTGAAAAGTAGTGTCAGCTTTGCATAGTGTATGAAGGTACGTAGACAAGAAAAACCGGCTCGACTGAATATAAAATGACGAACCATATACATATATATCGGAATGGGTAACTTACGACAGAAAAGCTTCGACTTAGTTGTCCAGTTTAATGTAATTGTTACAATTTGAAAAAATTTGACTTTTTTATGTATTTGACCATCGAACAAGTTAGAGACTAAGCAGAAGCGTTATGCATAGAACCTAAGTACTGTTGGCGCTGATAACAACTGAAAAAAAACACTCGGTTCGCTTGATCGAAGCAGCTATCATCTCGTTCCATGTTGACAAAATTTTGTTGACTATGGTGCAGGTCCGTTCAGAACTGTAGAAGAATCCAAATATAATGAGAATTATTTTTGTTCGTATATGTACATACATATGTTATATGTGATTATAGAATTATAACATTATTTCTTGATATTTTTGGTACTATTATCTTTGTTCGTATTTTTTTACATTCTCTGCAGTTTTAATTGAAGCTTCACCTATTTATTGGCCAAAGAAGGACGATCAAACTTCTAAACGGGGCATGTTGCAAAGCTTTTTTAACCTATATATTAAAGAAAATATTCGACAATATGGTATGAAAAGCCCAGTTCAGAAAGCTTAGCAACTTGTGGAATACAATATTTCTGCATAAAGTCAAATAACTTTAAGACACAAATACCACTACCTACATAATAGACAAAGTGATTCTCTAGGCTTGTAAACATCACAGAAAACAAAGCGAAGAAGTTAAAACAAAAGAAAAGACACCAAAATCAATTTTCTAATATTTTCATTTCATTGGTCGTAATTTCTGTGGAAAGTTTACTGAAAGCGTTAAGTGGAACTTTCAGGAGAAATACTCACGTCATGCTCACTTCCAACTGAATCCACAGTGTTTTCAGTTATTCAAGTACAAAGGGGAAATCGATGTTGCTTTGGGATGGATTTTATTTGACAGCGCGCTAGGTAAGGATGATACTTTAACCTATTAATCTACAAATGTACGTGTATAACTCAAGGGCAAATGGGTTTTCTTTTAAGCTTTCTATAGTTCACTCAAGGTCGACTAGGTTTTAAAGTTGCTTGTAAGATTTTTTTCTGTAAAGTACTGTGCTTCTGTAAGCTAATGAACGCTGTAAATTCAAGTACTTTTTATATGAATGACGCACCTACGAGTATGTATGTTTCTATATGTATCTTGATTACGTAAGAAAGCAAAATGTTATATTTTTAATACATAAAGGACATTGCTTATAGTCTTATTTAACATAGTTTTCCATGTATCACTTTGTAATCTGAGAAGACGTGACTCTATCTCGTGAGAAACACGATCTTATCATGCGATATTGTTACGTATACCATTGTAATCTGCAGAAAACGAATAAACAATCAGATTTCATGGCATAATCATCTCTCGAAATATGATATGTGATAAAAATCTTAAGACTTTGTACTTATCATGATGATAAGCACCATAAAATAGTATTGCCTCCAATTTCTAATTTATTTTCGTGTTCAGAGTGTAGCTCTTTAATTTAGGTATAAAAGATAAATTATCTATTCACTCTTCACAGTCTATCAGCAAACACAAGTCCTTAACTCAACAATGGCAGCTGCTCTAGTTCGTTGGCTTATTTTAGTCCTAACGGCGTTGCTAGTAAAAGGTACTTATTAGCACATCAATCTTATGGTCTCGGAATCATTTTTTGCCAATTTAAGGTGACGAGTACCATACTGCTGAGCGCATACTTGGAAATCGGATTACAAAGACGCGTATTGCAGAGGGAAAATATACTCCGCCAGAAGAAATGGATGCGAGCTTTTGGATAAGCAGAGCTCAGGCTACTGTCCTTGAAAAAGCTAACAGAGAATTAAACAAAAACAAAGCCAAAAATATAATTATGTTTCTTGGAGACGGGATGTCAATACCAACCTTAACGGCTTCCAGAATCCTGAAGGGTCAGTTGAAGGGGAAAACTGGAGAGGAGGACTCACTAAGTTTCGAAAATTTTCCGTATTCTGGATTAAGTAAAGTAAATTCTTCAGAAACTACTGCAATTCATGAAATAATCCATTTCTTCTCTAGACTTATTGCGCAAATGGACAAGTTCCGGACTCGGCATGTACCGCAACTGCCTACTTAGGTGGGGTAAAAACGAACATGTTGACTATAGGTGTTAATGCACATGTGGAATTCAACAATTGCACAGCTAGTGCTATAAGAGAAAATCAAGTTGATTCCATTGCTGCATGGGCTCAGGCAGCTGGAAAGGCGACAGGTATCGTTACCACGACCACCGTTACAAATGCAAGTCCTGCAGGAGCTTACGCACACGTTGCAAATAGGCTGTTTGAGTGTGATAATGACATACAAGTTTATGCAGGTGATACAAAAGTCTGCAAGGACATTGCTTGGCAACTTATTACCCAAGAACCAGGAAAAAAATTTAATGTAATTCTTGGCGGAGGACGCGGGAAAATGTTGCCAAAGACGTCCAAAGACATCTCTGGAGCCTACGGAGAGAGACTGGATGGTAAAAACTTGATTCGAACATGGCAGGCAAACAACCCCTGGGGTGTTTACGTCAACAACCGAGATGGCTTATTAACTACAGATTTCACAGAAACAGAAAATTTGTTGGGTCTTTTTGGTTACTCTCATTTAGACTACAACATTCATGCTGCTGCACAACAACCGAGCTTAAGTGAAATGACTGAAGCAGCTATTCGAGTTGTGCAAAAGAACGAGAAAGGCTTTTTCCTCTTTATAGAAGGTGGTCGCATCGACCATGGTCATCACTCTAACCAGGCTAAAATTGCTCTCACCGAAACAATCGAATTCGAAAAAGCAATTGGAAAAGCACTTGAGTTGACAAATAGTGATGAAACTTTGATTGTTGTCACCTCTGACCATGCGCACGCAATGTCAATTTCCGGATATCCGGGTCGCGGAAATAATATTACAAATCTTAATGAATATGACGTGGCTAATGACGGCCTGCGATATTCAACCCTTAGCTATGCGGTAGGTCCCAAGCAATACCTAAATGCAGATGGAAGTCGAATCGACTTAACTGGACAATTTGATGATGGTAATATAATGAAAATTAAAACAAAACCATTTTACATGATATCCATTATTACTTCCTATTTTGTAGACTTTATATACCCGAGTTATATAAAATCATCAATGGGCAATCATGCTGGGGATGATGTCGGCATTTTTGCAAGCGGCCCTTATGCACATATGTTTAGCGGAGTCTTGGAACAAAACCTGATTCCTCATCTGATGGCATATGCATCATGCATTGGAAAGGGTCGCACTGTATGCAACCCCGTATTATGCCACGGTCCTAAATGATAAAAATATAATTTTGTCCTTTCTAAAAGTATTTTTAATGTTTTTGAATCAAACCAGTTTTATTTGAACTCATTGAATAATATTAAATTTATTATTTAACACTAAATTATACTAAATAATACACACAATTTTTTTTTTTCAATTAAGAAACAAACCGTGAAATATCCTAAATATTAACAGGTTTTCTCCCGTTTTATTAAGGTAGATAATTTACATCTATTGAGGATAGTTACTTTTTTCTCCCAATAAGAAAGATGTATGTTATAACTGGTTTGTATGGATTGACCCACTCAAAGGAGATAGACTGCCTACGATATCTGAACCAATTCAGTAGACAAATGGAATCTAGAAAAAAACAAAAATCCCAAAATGCCCAAAATCTTAATCCCAAAATCATGTTTTCAGTATATATATATATTTATATATTGAATGGCTTGCCAATAACCAATAGTGGTCGCATATCACGAAAAATTCAAATCCACGATATTAAATATTATTCAAACGTCTAAACACCGGACTGAGTAGTCCTAGTCTGTCGGATTTACGAATTTACGATTTAAAAAATGTAAACGCGCGACTGTCCCGTTCCGATTAAAAGTCTATGGTACATATAAGTGTCATTGTTCAAGCCCACAACCGAATCATTGCGATTTCGATATTACTCCTAAGTGCCACCCTGTGTACAACAATTTTATGACAGCCCGACTAAATTAACACTTCAGTGTCAACTGTTGACATTTCTTTAAAGAAATTAAACTTTTCACCAAACATACTTATGCTTACTGCAAAAAATACAATTTTCAAATTCAAGTAATTCATTCGGTAATCTAAAATAAATAAATTTATTCCACTTCAGCAAACAAAATCAATTTTTTAATGTGAATCCGTCAGACAGTTGAGGGCTGTGTCGATTTGTTATTGTTTTGCTTCCCCTCGTAACTTGGATATTTCTTGTCGTAGTAAAAGAAAATTACTTTCGTTGCTAGTTAGTCAGCTATTAACCACAAAATCGCATCTAAGCTGAAAAACATGTCGTCCAATTTTAAGTACACAATGCTCAAAACAGTTAAACCTTACGTTAAATACGTCCCCCAACTTTCCAAGCCAGTCTTACGCGTACTAATTCAAGTCTCTGTTCACTACATAGAGAGTCGTAAATGTTCTCCAGAAGTTTTGGATTTAGCATTAACAAAGCTAACTCATTCTGGTTGTGAAATTCCGGAAAATTTCTGTGAGTTATTTGCCGCTATATTACAGATAATGCAAATATTTTTAAGGACTCCAAAAGGCAGTGTCAAGGATGATGAGTTGCGTCAATGTCTCAGAGAGTTAAAGTAAGTTTGAAGAAATATTTTTTTCCTTAAAATACTTTAATCTCATCTTTTGTAGATTTACTGAAGATTGCATTGACGATATTAGTAAGGTTTTGCACAATCACCGAGATTCCTTGACGAAAAACTTTTATGAAGTCAAGTGTCTTCGGTCGCCTCCAAAGAGATTGCAATGGCGAATTAATATCTCTTTGGGAGATTGGTAAGCATACACTTTATTTTGCATACATCAAATTGTTGATCTTTATATTTCAGTGGAATTATACAATTAACGCAACCTACTATCATAATACATTTCCAAACTCCAAATGGGGAGTTCAGAACGCTGGAATTTCCTGTCGCGATGTTCCATCGACTTCGTTATAATATTGCCCTTCTATTAAAAGAAATGCAATCTCTGGAAAACCGCGCTGTTATGAAGAAGTATACGTAAATTTTCTACACACTTATCAATCTTCTGCTGCTGTTTTTTATTTGGTTACAATCCATTTTCAAGTGTGCTGCATTTGATGTTACTGCATTGATCAATGACCTCTATATTGCGTCAATTTGGATCATGATATTATTGTTGAATTGTTTAATACTTAATGTATTTATGTAAGTAGTAAGGCTGTATGTAGTGGTTAGCTCCTAAATGTTCGATGTGCCAGTCTAAAACAGAGTTTTGAAAGTTATTAAAGACATTATACACGTAAGCATATTATACAATGTATTTGCCTATGCAACTGGAACGTTTATTTTTGAATTGATTATATTATATATAATTGTATATTAATTAAAATGAGTGAGAGGTAACATTATAAAACAAAAAAATGTGTTTTTTTTTCTGAATGTTTACATTAAGTCTTTATACCTGGAATTTAAATATTATAAATATAAGTATAGCAAAAAGTGTAGAAATGATTATGATGTTTAGCCACAAATGTTTTGGGTCGCGCACTATAAATTTACTGCAAGTAGTGCCTTTTTCCATCAATTTCACGCAGCCGCTGTGCGGCTTGTTCAGGTGTAAGATCCCGTTGTGCCTGACACAGAAGTTCAAAACCAACCATAAACTTGCGAATGTTTGCAGATCTTAATAATGGAGGATAATACATGGCATGTAAAGTCCAATGAGCAGTGTCCGATCCAATTTCGGACCCTGTCGGAGCACCATGCCATCCCATGGAATAGGGAAAAGAACACGAAAATAAATTATCGTATTTTGTCGTCAATTCCTTAATAGTTAAAGCTAAGTTCTCAATTTGACTTGCAGTCAAATCGTTGATACGCTTATTCCCGTTTCTGGAAATCAACATCGTTTCAAATGGCCATGAAGCCCAAAAAGGAACGACAACCAACCAATCCGGATTTTTTATTACAATCCGTTCCTCTTTGAAAATTTCTTTTTGAACATAGTCATCTAAGAGAGCGCGCTTATACTCTTTATAATAGTTTCGAAGGTTTAGGTCCTTTGCTAACGGATCTGAAGGAAAGAACGAGCATGCCCAGATCTGACAGTGAGGATGTGGGTTTGAACATCCCATCGCTGCCCCTTTGTTTTCAAAAATCTGAACCCATGTGTACTTGAACTGAAGCTCGTTCAATTGATTTATCCATCTGAAAGAAAGTATTTCTGCATTAATTAAGAACTCATGCGAATCAAATAAACGCTGCATACTCGTCTATTATTGCAATAATTTCATTGATACTCATTAGGGGAAGGGTAATGTTAGACTTTGGATGAAAACACATCACTTTACAAACGCCACGCGCTGCAGCAATTTGAAAAAGTGGGTCGATGCTTTCTGGTGGATCTGGGACATTTTCAAGTAGTGCTGGAAAATCATTATTAAAGACAAATGTGGATTCATAGACAGGATTTTGCTGATTAAATAAAATATATAATATAAATTTATCTACAATTCCTTGACGAATATTATATCAATTTACCTTTCCATTGGGTCGAGTCACTCCTGGGCAAAGTGGGTTGCTAGGATCGAATTCAGGAAGTTCATTTTTTTGAGGAATCTCCTCTTGACCTGACCATGGCCTCTTCATGCGATGCGGGCAAACTAAAACCCACAACCCAGTAAGAGGGTTAAAACGCCGATGCTGATGTTCTGCAGAAGAGTATCAAGCCGTAAAAGACATTTGAAATCAAAAGAAAACTTACCAGTTGTAATAAAAGTTTCTGTCGACATTTCTCTTTACTGAAATTACTCAAGATACCAAATAGCCAATTGATAGCAGAGAAGACATACATACATATGTGAGACTTAAATGATTATTTAATTGCAAAATTCCATTGGAGAATTACAAGTTGCTTACATATTTTGTAATCTGAAAACTGATTAAGGCTATCGCAGAGCACTTGACATGATCGAATATGTGCAAGTGCGTTTGAATGCTAGAGATGTGCTTTTATTAGTAATGGCATGATTTCGATCAACTATCGATTTTCTGTTTATTTAAAGAAACTGTTATATATTCAAATTGCTTTCAAATGAATTGATTTAAACGTATGATTTGCTAAGATTTATACAAGAAGTAAAGAGATAATTTCCTGAATATTTCTAAGCCTCCCAACAGCTTGTCATGTATTGCACCAGTAAACGCCAAAATACATCTTATGTTACATAAATTGCTTCTGTCCCGTTCATTATCAAACATTTATGTGTCTGCGTATAACTACATATGTCGTAATTGCGGCTTGGAGTTAGTTAGTAAGCTTAGTAAGTTAACTATTACAAGAAATATTTATTTTATTCACGTTAAGGAACAGTCAAAGTTTATCAAGAACTAGTTCGCGATTACTACAAATGTGCGCAAATCTTATTTGTGTACAAAAAAATTTACATTTTTTCGCAAAAAAATCACTCGTTAGAGAGACATAAACTATAGGTGGTTTGTGTTATAAACGAACGAAGAGTACAACGAGAATCTAAATTGAAACCAGAAACCATGGATGAACAAGGAAGGAGATACACAGCTTCTTCGTCTCCCGCCCTTGGGGAAAATTTGACAGCGTTTTTTATAACATTTCCCCTTCTTGAACAGCTGATCGGAGAGCCAAATTCACAGACAGGGTTTCTCTCCGAAATGAGAATACGTGTGAGCTACTCAATCTGCCGATTACCTTCCCGCTCAAACTATTGGGGTGGGTTTTAATATGAAAAAAAGTCGTTATTTTTTGCCAATTTTATTTAATGTCATAGAATTCTGATTCCTGTGATAAATTCTGCGGAATGTGGAAACATAATTTTTTTCGTTCTTCTTCGTTCATCCATGCCAGAAACCAATAAGGAATTATTGGTCTCTGATTGAAACAGATTGTCGGAGCAATCACTCCGATTTTATACCTCATTCGCAGGGGTGACGTCTTTCGCATATCGAGTTGAAAATTGTCTTCCGAAGATACATATATCAGAAACCAATAAGGAAACCAATTGGTCTCTGACATATATTATATGAATATTTATCTCTTTGGCGACATGTTTGCTTTGTATTTGCATATTAAAAAGTGTTTATGTAAAATTCTAAATCAAATATCCAATTTGCCTGATTAAAACAGGAAGGTGTAATAATGGTCAAAAATGTACTTCTTTCCCAGTCCAGCACTCCCATTTATAAGACTTTATTTAAGCACGAACAATCAATTAAGATCCAAGCTTAGCCTACATACATATATATCTAAACTCAAGGATGTGTGAGGAAGGTAGAGGAGGAATCAAGAAGAATTGTCCGGAGACTTGACTTGGAGTTACAGAAATCGAAACAACCACAGCTACTAGCCAAAAGAAAGAACTTTGTAATAGTCAGAATAAGTACGGTGCGGTTTAATACAGAAACGGTATATTCTGTAGCGTTATATGATTATCATAAGCAAGTAAATTAAATTTATCATGTTATTGTAAACGAGGTAGAATGAAGTAGATAACTCTTACTTGAAGGAATGGGATATGTAATAACATTTGGTAAGCTTGGCTGTTCGAAAGAATTAATATTCTGGCGCCCTTGATATTCCGCGCCGGAATTTCATTTTGTAAAAGCAGTAGGGCTTAGTTCTAAAGACACCAGGTCAAACTCCAGGCACCCCTTTGGATCCGTCTGTCTACCATACTAAAATTCTGGGGTCCAACAATTCAGGGTGAAATACTTTAAAGAAACATTTTGCCTAACTATTGAGGAAGGTAATGCAAAGAATCTTTGTCTTTTAGGCTTGGGTATTGGGTTGAAGCTTGTATTGAAGCTGCGGTCTTCTTGCAGCTTTTTTCCTAATGAAAATCGGTAAGACAGTTCCAAGGTGGTGACAGTAGCACGTGGTTGTACTGGCCAGGGCAAGCATCAGGCTGACACTATACACATGTGATTTCGGGAAAGATTCTTCTTCTAGAAGTTTAACATCAAAACCAAATTTGTCTTATAAGTCTCGATATTACCTCTCATCCACTCAACAGTGATACTGTCGGAGCAGTGGTGTGTTAGGTGTAGGAAAACAGAAAACCTGCATTTATGAGAAAGAGGCTGTAGACGACAAAAAGTTGTAAAGCACTTTAAAACTACATATACACTATGCATCTACTGGTAAATCAAATAAAATTCATCCTCTGTTATGACATTCGGATTTGTGTGACCCTCTACATACAAATTTTTGTATAACATCTTAGCTACTTTAAAGCATTTCATCGTTTTGCTTTTTAGTTTTGTACCTTTGACTTAACTCCCTCCAATTTAATACATATGACTGCATCGGTTACCTATAATAATGTACAGTATATATAATGTATATTCAAGCTGAAAAATAAAACACATTGCAAATTTAGTTGCAGATTAAGTTTTATTTGAATTTAAAGCATAAAAACTTATTCGTTTATATTTATTAATAGAATTACTACATATAGTGTGGTAGGAATATGAGATACATTTACATATGTGTATACACGTAGTCTTATATAATTAAGTAACCATTCCCCTAACAACAAATCATTAGATATGCATTTATGTCGGTGTTTTTTATCCTGTGTTACTCATTCAACTTGCTTCTGAAGCATTTAATTTAAAAAAATGTACAAAAACACATAACTAATTAAAAGAATCCGCCAAACTGAGACACTACAATATTTTAACACAACGAATGATCTTGATTTATTCGGTTCAGCCTTTTAAATAAGCTAATGAAATATCTTCACAAATCGGTGTAGTATCCAGATCTGCAAATGATATGCAGTTTTATTTCAAAGACCGTCAAGTACATAATAGAAATAGTATCCTCATTGTAACAGTCTTTTTTATACAAGAAATATCGTGGTCAAAATCTTCAAATTGGTGAGGAAAATGATTAACAAAATAGAATAATTGTTTTGTATAGTGATGACACACCCGTACTCATATATATATATATATATGTATATATATGTATTCCCATATATATATATATATATATATATATACAGTTATATATGTATATAACTATATATATAGTAAAAAAATTAATTGCACGCATTCGACTAAAATATTAATAAACATTCTAGTACGTTCTCATTCCTCTAAAGACCATTAAAAAAGGTTGTTTTCATAGCTTTTCTCAAAGGTTATTCTAATATAAAATAGTAATATATGTATGAATACTATATTGGCAATTCCGAAAATACTAGCTCTATTGCCTCCATAACCCTAATCGTAAATCATAAGAGTTTCTGTTTTACAAGTGTCCATTCATTGTATCCATGTTACTGCGCAAATGTATGGGACTGGTGAATGATTTTCCGCTAACAAGTTTCTCCAAGCCTTCGCCTGCGTAACTTAAGAAAGGGGAAATTTCGCATTCATCACCATGTACGATACCGCCAGCAGCTTCTATATATTTCTTGTGAAGTCGATATAGATCGTTTCTGGCTGTTGATGGACAATCCTTTCCCGCTGAATCCGAGTTCTTGAGAGCACTAAACTCTTCATCGCGAGGTACCTCCATCGCAACGAACTTTTGGGCAAACTCAAACACGTCAAAGACAAATTTTTCAATTTTGATTCCATTTGGTTTTTCAGGTGCTATGCGTTTTCCGGAATTATCTACAAATGGAATCTTCTTCTTTGCCACATGTAGTTTTAATTCAGTTTCAAATGTATTCCCAACCTTATTCAGAAAACCTGCGGTAAAGAAATGATTACAAATGTTGCCAGCACTAAATGTAAGCCTTCCATCTGAATTCCGCATTTCAGCTGTCTTTGCGGAGATCTCACTATACTCCACCACTTGATATTTTCCATCAACCATGCACACCACGCCCACTGCTTCAGCTGGATGCGATTTCTCAACAACTTTGGCTGCACAATCGGCATTCTCCTTTACACAAAAACCAATAAACATTGGATCAGCGACTTTAATGAGAATGTTGTCTACGCTGTGAGCATGCAAATATTGAATGCCTCTCGTATTCATGTCTTTCAAGATCCCACGACTTTTCATTGCCCTGTAAATCCCTCCATTACCGTCAGGAGCCCGAGCTACACGATGTTTTTGATCAAGTATAATTTTCCCATCGTACTCAAAGCAAGGTAATGAGCCCTGCTCAAAGAGAATCACATTTTCTTTTTTCAAACCAAAGTAATTGTTGGCAACAAAATAATCGAGCGTTGCTTTAATCGTGTGCTCCGATGTCATGATGTACCAAGTAATTCTTCCTCGTTGCCCAGTGTACTCAAATGCCAACTGTTCCAGTTTCAATATACGCTCAGCTTGTATACGGAAAAGAGTTTTTCTCGATTGTAGTTGCACATCGTACATGCCTTTGGGGTGAGCAAAGCCCAGACGAGTTCCTGTAAATATAGAAATAGATTATATAAGAAAAAGTTGGTTATGTGATAAAGTCCCTAAACTCTAAAGGATGCGATTGCTTTGATGATTCTATTACTTTTCTAAATTAAGGACCAAAAGTGTATGGCAAGACAATGAAATCATAAAGAACACATCAATATCGCTTGTGTTTTCACATTCCAGTAGTAATATAGTATTTAATAAATATATTTTCATTCGCTGTATCTCTCCTAATCAGTAACTTGGAGTTTGGACACATCGGCACTATGTATGATCGGCGAGTGCTGGGAGTCACGAAGGCATAGATTGCATCCGCCTTCAATACCTACCAATTCTTATGAAGGTGAACCAAATACATACATTTTAAAACAACTGACGTAGCTTAACGGTGGATGCCGTGGCGTAGTGGCGACCCACACGCAAAGGTCCCAGGTTCGCTTTTCGGACTTAACAACTCACGTTTTTTCGCGGCACAACCTTTTTCGAGTTGTACTCAAAAGGTACTAATTGTCTATACAAGATTCCCAAAAGTGAGGGTACAATAGCACGCACTACAGGAGCAGTCGCTGAAGGAAGTAGGCCCTTATCCCTTGTGGACCATAGTGCTTAAAACGGTACATCAACATTCATACATGAACATACATCAATTCTAAATATGAATGAAAGAAAAACCCGCGATTGTGTTATAATATTTAAGTCATCGAACTTCTGTACTTTATTTGATTAAATTATTGCCTATGATGCTGCATATATCGGTTCAACACATAGTCTTGAGATAAAGATAACTGTACAATTGTACATTTCCTCCTTAATTAATTGCACATACCGGTGATTTTGTTTATACAATCAATAGTTGTTTATCAATTTTGTTATTTTCCTGCCTGATAAAATTGCGCTTAAAAGAAAGAACGTTTCCACAAACACATTTGTCACTTACATGTCTCTCAACGCTACATATTATTCCAATTTGAGATGTCTTATCGCACGTCCACGTCAAAATGCCTCTATCAATGTTAAGGCCACGAGAACAACCAAAAAATTGAACTATTTAAAGCTCATGAGATATTGTTCGCGTTCAGAAAAATGTATTGCATTACGCCTTGATTTTCGGATATTAGCTCCTCGAACACTACAATTGTACAAACACCTTTATATTTCGCACAGTTTTAATACTCCACTTTTGCAGTCCAGACATACATATACTATACTCAATGTTATTCCCAAATATTTTTAGTAAACAGTCATACATGCGACATTTCGGAAGATAATGGTTTCATGTTAAATGTTATGATTTTTTTTTCGTCATCGATTAATGGACAACTGATATAAACACATGATAATGTGTTATGTTAAAGAAGAAGACCAACACCGCGGCTTACTGCACACATATATATATGTATATGTATATTTCTGAGGATATAAGAATTTCTGTCCAAAATTATGCGCAAATATAAGAAGAAATTAGTTTTAAACCATACTACTATTTTAGAGTAGGGAATTTGATATCGATTTTTGGATACGAAGTAAACCGCTGCTTTAGCTATATATGCAAGGAATCTTTAAATAGGAAATATCACTACAAGTCTGTCATTTACATAAACACTGTTTTTTATAGCTTAAGATGATAATAAATTTTGCCTAAAACTAATGGAATAGTTCTAAGCTTCGAAACTGCTTGTAAACAAAAATACATACAGGTACCTAAACTGAGATTATTTTCCACACTGCCACTTTTAAATCGTTTCTGTGACTCGCGTGGAATTTAAAAAAAAAAAAGAAATAAATCCGGTAAATGCAATGCGTGCATGAAATAGTTAATGAGATTTTATATGAAGAAATACTGCGACAGTGAATATTTAGCAATTTCTTTCACTCTCTCTTACCTATAGTTAAGCCTATTAAAAAGAAATGTTTACCTATATTATTCTTAAATCAAAGTACTATACATATATATTCAGGCATGTATGTATTGAGATAATATCAGTTAAATAATCCTCAGAAGAGTTCATTGACCAATGTGATCCTACACATAAGACACTTACCTTGCCCACCGGCCATTAATATTACGCCAACGTGCCCTTTACTGATCTGTCTGTAGCCTTCATTGCGGTATTCATCCAAAATCTCCGTTGACGTGCGAGCAATGCTCATCAGTTTTGAATCAGGGATTGGCTGCAATCGATCGTCCAACTTGATTCCATTCTCACTTAATGAAGCTGTGCAGCGATCGTAATATTGTTTTACTTCATTCAACTGCAATTCTTCAATATCCGCCACAAGCTCCTTTTGCTCATGTTGTGATAGTTCATGCCAAAACTTAAGGAGGTGCTCCTGGCCAACTTTGACTAAACGCTCATACAAGTCATCAAACGTTGCCATGATTCAGCCCGTTCGTTTTTCTTATCTCTTTTGCTTCAACTGATATTACTTTTTTTTATTTATACAATGTGTGGAACGAACACACCGGCAAATTAACACACGGAATTTGGAAACGCGATATACTTCAACAAACCACCAAACGCTGACGGCTCCAGACCTTAACTAAAGTTAACTTCACGATTGCAATGCTCAGTGAGTGCCACTCGAGAGACATGTTTAAAAAAAACTTGTCTGCTTATGATATCTCGACTATTCAGCTCGTTGGCCCTGAGTAAGTGAAAGTAGTTCTTTTTTTCGTACGTTGTCTATGGTAGTCGATGGAATCCGCCTCTGGTTCCGATATTTTAAAAAAAAAACTTTAATTTCTGGTTATTATACAAAACAATTAAGATACGAGTTTAAACATCAATAAACAAAAAAAAAATCGATCAACAAATTGAGTAGGAGTTTTTCATATTGCTCTATTTGTAAAACACATAGTAGTTGCACTTTTTATATTCTCCAATCTCAATGCTAGAAAATGAAAGGGAATGATTTGCTTTCGATCTAAAATTATGTTTCTTTTATTTACAGTGCCACGAAGCTCTTTTTCAAAAGATTTAATTTTTTATTGACAGACCCACTCCAAGAATTGCGAAACGTCAACAAAGTTTTGTCGATGCTTCGGAAGAACATCTGTTTTGTTGAGCGTAGCCAGATGTAAAAAATAAAAATATCAATGTCTTGTTAAATTACTTCAAATGCATATTTTAGGATTAAGGTTGAAGTAGTTATTCAGAATAAAGTCATTAGAAAGGGTTAACATTTTTTTAAGTATTTTACTTTGATTACGCTACATGTTATTTTGACATTAGGTACACTGTGTTCTGCAATTTAAATTTCATTCCATATTCAATTAGCACCAATTAGACTTCTTCCAACTGATCTATTAATGATAAATAAAATTAAAGTTAACTCCTTCTCATTTCTTAGAATTGTTCCTAAAGCAAGGAACAATTTGGAAAACGATTTTAAAATAAAATTCTTACAGGAATTCGATCGTTATTAGATACGAAAAGATATTTATATTGCTAAATGTAAAGAATGGAAATCATATGAAACCTTTTAAGTACACATCCGTACCATAAAAGTTTTAGTTCATTTAATAAAATTGTTTGTTCATTCAATTAAATAAAAAAGACGGAAGAAAACGAAATTCACCATTTTTATCATTCATTTGCTAGAAGAAGAGCTAAACTAACTATCCTACTTTAATTTAATTTAATTTTTTTGTAATAACTTGATTCGAATTGCATACCTATTTAAATTAACTGTACATAACAATGAATAAGACCTTGTTTTAGAAATCTCGTTTCGACTTCACCCGTATAAAAAAATGTCTTTAATATTCATTCATCCACCTTAGACCTGTTAAGCAACTCGAAACCGATACTAGTGACCTTCAACAAAAATATATACCAACAACCTAAGAAAGAAAATATCTGAAACGAAGTAAGGCAGCATCTAAAAACCTGTGGCGGATTCAGTCACCGTTGGCATTAAACAATGGTTGGTCTGCAAGAAAAGGCGAAGAACAGGTTTGTCTTGCCTCTGCAATCAGCTTACTGTTTTTATAGTTAAACGGGACTGTAGTAGATTTATACATTAAATTAAAAATTAATCACTTACAGTATGAATATAAGTATATTTTAAAATAGTAAACGAAATCCATTGATTTTAAGGGCAGCGTGGCCGAGCGGTCTAAGGCGCTGGTTTTAGGCACCAGTCCGAAAGGGCGTGGGTTCGAATCCCACCGCTGTCATCTAAATTCTTTTTAAATTTTATAAAATATGAATGGTATTGTCTGTCTGTGAATTCCAAATTGTCTTAATGTTTACGGGTTTGGAAAAGCATAAACAAGGGGAATATATACAAATGGGTATCGAACCAAATAAATGCGGTAATTAAAGAATCACAAGACTCAGGTGGATTTAAATTTTTGATTAATCATCCAGATATGTATGTACTTTTTAAAGTACACGTACATACGTGCCAATATATATTTATTTTTTTATTTAATAAATAAGTAGGTATGTTCAGCTTGATGTTTGCACAGTCTTATTTTGTTCCATAAATAAGGTTCTTTCAAAAGCTCCTTTTGCGAAATAGGAAAATTGTTATTTTGACCATATAACGATAGCTGATTAAACTCAGACAGAGTTAACCTAACCTAACCTAAGGTCCTACTTTTATCTTCAGAACTTTGTGATTTGTAGGCAAGTAGTAACTCGGCATGACCATAAATTATGAGTATGAGTTGAATGAAGGTTGTCCTTCATATTTTCAAGCTGCAATGATAAATTTTCAGCGCATGAGTTTTTCAAGAAAAATAAAAACAGCACATTTTTGAAAGAAGAGACATTTAAGAAGAATACTACTATTTTTACGTAAATAATTGTATCTTAACCAATCGCCTCTAAGTCATTTCGTTAACAGAAGATAATTCTTCAATTTATGGGTCTTAGCCTTAATTTCTTATGTAGGAAATGTTAGTTGAACGTCATTCGTTAACCAAACAAGCATGTACATATGTACATATGATTCTAACTACGAGCGGTACATGTGTTGTTTTAATGTATGTGTTTTTGAATGAGTTTGATTTATATCAAGAAAAAACAGGATCATGCAATAAAAACACGCTTCATTTATTCGCCTGTATGCATGAAAATTATATCTACCTACGTATACAAAATTAGTTTGAGTCACTCAATACTCTTATATTATATTACAAAATATTGACAATCGTTTACATGATTTTTTTCGTTTTCGTAAAAAAATTAAAGCATCTTTGCAGTCAGTTGCTCAAATGGTAAATGTTTATTATTCATATCTATCAAATAACTCAATAATACCCGATTCTGCGAAACTTGATCATCATTTTATCTGCATACATTATCCTCGTTCGTTTCTTACAAATAATTGCACTTATAAAACTAGGCTATTAACCCAAAAAGATATTTCGCTAAAAATGAAAATGAAACTGTTTCGAAATATTACCACAGATTCTTATACGTTTTCTAATGTTTTTTCGATATATGTCCTTGCTTCTTCAACTGCCGAAGAGCGCATTTCGCCGCAGTACACTTTGCAATACGATAATTTCGCCCGATACCTCGGAAAGTTCCTTTGCAAAATACCTCAACAGTTACCCTTACTCGTCTTCCATCAGCAAGTTTTTCAGGTTTTCTGTAAGACCAGGAAAACCAATAAAATAAAAATTCCCACGTAAACAGGAAATACAAGAATGCTTACCCGAATTTAGCTGTTTCCGGTTCCAACTCTAATAGTTCCCTAATTGGAGATTTTGGAACGGAATTGCTGAACTGTTCAATTTCCGGTTTCATCATGTTACTATAAATCTTCCAAACAGTGTCCAAGGACATATTCGAGTCTAAAAAAATTGCACCAGCTATCGATTCGAAAACATCTCCTAAAGCTTTGGGAACTTCTACGTCCTCAGCGTCATCGCATTCTTCTTCAGATAGCAAATAATACTATGATAATATAACATTACAATATTAAATTTAATTTAATGGTGAAATCATTGTGTGTTACCTCTTCACTAATGCTGTGACCATTTTCATGTTGAATTCGAACAAAGCGGTCTATTACTTCATTTAACCCTGGAGATAAGTGTCTAAAGTACTTATGAAAACCATGGCGTACTGCCAATGATGCAAATATTGTGTTGTTAACTAAAGCTGAGCGTAAATCGGTCAATGCACCTGGAGAATGTTGACGTGGGTCCTCGTATAAGTGCCTAGTTATGAGATAATCTAATACCGCATCTCCAAGAAATTCTAGACGCTGATAGCAGTCAGTTAGTCGATTTGGGGAGTAACTAGCATGTGTCATAGCTTGAAGGAGGTAAGAGCGATCATTAAAGCTATATCCGATAGCTGCCTCAAATTCTGTATAACCGTCGAGTAATAGTTCAAGTTGTGCTCGTGGATTTGGTGCATATTCCAGAAGAGGTGACTTCGGTGCCGTCCATGAACCGTACACATTTATAATATCACTATCTTCAGCTGGCCGGGTGCTTCCGGGTATTCGTGGTTCACATGGATCATATGTTTTTTTGATAACTGGTAACACTCGTATCCCCAGCCAGGCCATAAACAGAAGAGCTCCTCTGGGCCCACATTCAATTAAGTAAGCTCCAATTAATGCTTCAACGCAATCAGCAACAGACTTATCTATTTTTTTAGGTTTAATAAAACATATTCGCGCCAAAAACAAAATGTTTCTTACCAGGTATGCTATGCTGAGTTACTAAATTATATGGAATCAATGATGGCAAGTCCAGATCAATACCATCACCACCACTCTCTGGTGTCAGACATTCAGCTCGATCATATGGGGAAAAATTACTTATGTCATGTTCATTGTCCTTCAAATTTGATAATAAAAATAAAATAAAATGGAAGCATTGGAACAATATTAAGGTACTAGTAAAACCTACGTATTGCTGTCCCAGTTTCTCGGCCTTCTTGCGGACAAGTTCACACAGTTCCTCACTGCTAAGTTGCTTGATATTCGGCAAATCTGCCAATTTCCAATGGTGTGGTGGGATCTGATAAAGATCAAATTAAATATGCTTTTCGTTAATTCAAAGTTATATATATGTGTATATATTTTACCCTGGCCTTGATCAGTGTTTTTTCCAGTTCCCTGGGAACATAATAACAGGGAGGCAACCAATTGTCGTGCGGCTCAAACTTAGTAGCTATCATGCATTCCCCAAGCTTTTTTTTTCGGCCTAATCGGTACAAATTTAAGTTAGCCACTTGCTTTGAACGTAAATGACTCAGTTTTCCCTCGTGTACATTCTCGTATGTAATGTATAAATATGTTGTTATGGCATATTTGAGAAAGGAATCGCCAATAGTTTCCAGTCTTTCAAGATTAATACCATCATTTGCGTTTGACATTGTTAAAGCTTGCAATATTATACTTGGACTTGGACCCGGATGTCCAACTAAATCAGGTTGGTAGTCGAAGCTAAAATCGGTATCTCTTAGCTCAGGCAACTTGTGTGTTGATCCGATATCTTTAGAGTACTTTTGTTGGTCACTCGGTTTCCGGTCAAAATTTACTAGTATCTCTTTTTTCTGATCACTTATAGAAATGTAGCCATCATTAAAATTGTCAAAAAGATCACCGTTTCCGTCAACTACGTACTTTTCAGTCATTTGACCATTTAGATAAATTTTGTTTAGATTTTCAACATCCGCTATTGATAATTGTAGGTCTTTTTGGTTACATGCAAAGTAACTTCTAAGAACGTTCTTTTCCAAATACGGAAAAAGCTTGACAATACTTTCGAAGCTCTGTGAATATTTCTCCTCCAACAAGTGCTGCTTTCTTGGTAACGACAAGCTTTGATTGCATCTCACTAACATACCGGAGGAGTGAATTTCTTTTTTCAGCTTTTCAGTTGATACTAAAAATGCTTCTTCTGATATTTTCAGTTCCACCTCCATGTTTGTTTCCACTCCATCGAAGTTGAACCCCACTTGTAAGTTTTTTGTAATTTGATAATCACGTTCATTTGCTATGGTGTCTTGGATGATGGATAATTGCTTTTGCCTTTTAAGTATTTCATCCTCCGTTTCGATAGCTTCAGCAACATTGTCGGATGTAAATTCAATCCGAAGTGGTCCATCATTCTCATCTGCGCTACTTGACAATACTTCATCGTCGTAGTCGTAGTTAGAATTGAAGGAATCATCTGAACCATATATGTAGTTTGAGCTACTTTTCCGATCTAATTTGTTTGTTAATGAATCTTCAACATCCCAAAATGTTGGGGAGCCGTATCGTGTTGGTTTATCTGATGTTTTTATTTCTAAACATAAAGTCATGTTTTAAATTTTACTAAATTAGAGAGTAGTTACTTACCGTAATCCGTTTTGCAAAAACTAACATTAGGTGGCAAAAACTCTGAACAGAATTCTTCATCTTCCATATCGGTATCTTCTTCGCTGACGTTATTAGCCATATCGTTAGACCATGTTCCAATTTCAATGAACGTGTCCGCCTGTAGTCAACACAAACTATTACATTATCATTTCACGTAACTTACTCCATTTTCACCTTCAACTTTTCTTCTCCCTCCAAAACAATCTCATTTGCTGATTTTTCAATTTTAACTGTCTCCATAGGTTCTTCTTCAGCCTCCAATTTAATGTCAACCTTTACTTCGTTGTCGACTTTTTCCTCTTCTGTGACGCGCTGTGTTGTTACAATGTCATACTTCACCTCATCTGTTAATTTTTTCTCAGCTATTGTTTCCTTGTTCTTTTTTAATACTTCCGCTAAACTCCATCCGAAATCCAATATTGGCCATTCAAAGTCCTCGTCTTCGATCTCCATGCAGCCTAAGCCTATGTCAAAAGACACTTTTTTACGTATTTCATCAGCTAGCAAAAGGCCATTGACTCGATATAAGATACACGGCAGGCACACAGCAGTCCTCCACAACGATGCGGGGAAAGGGTGAATTGTACACAATTCAGGTACAAGTATTTGTTTCTGCTCTAAATTTTCACGTTTAGCACGTTTTGTTTCCTCTGAACTCGTAGGTAAAGCAACCCCTTTCCGATTCACATAACGCGGTGTGAGAAAATTTAATCTGGCACTTGTATGATCGACATCCAAAAGCGGCTGCTTAACGTTTTGTATGGTTATTCCATACTTAAGGAAATAATAATGCTTAAAAGTGTTATAATTTTCCCCAGGGAAACAACTCAGTGGCGTCAGATGAGGACAAATTTCAGCAACATAGAAGTATTGCGGCTGATCCTGGTTTCTGTACCAGGGCATGACCACCGCATCCTTGAATTTATTTGCATCGAACTCCTGGTTTTTGCGGACTTCATCTGGTACTACTTGTGGCATCATATTACAATCTCTAGCTATGACGTCTAGGAAATTCCAATCAATAACCACACCGCTCCTTTTAGTCTTTATGGTAGGAACAATGAATACACAATTCTCATTGGAGTCCACGTCAAATAACATTAGGAACTTTTGCAGTCTCAGCACATTACTAAAAGTGTAGTTCACGAATGTGTTTATTCGAGAAACCTCATCTTCGGTCAAAATTATTCGATCTTTGGACAGGTCAATGGAGACCTTCACTTCTCCGGAGCGCGTAAATATTGGAAATGCACTAACCTTTGGAATTTTTTTCAGAGTCAAAATGCCGAATCCTTGAAGTGCATCTTCTGGTGGATATATCTTTCGTCCACGAGTGTTCTGCTCTTCAGGAATCGGACATTGAAGCGTAAGATTTATAAGGTACAAATATGATTCAGCGCCCGCAGTAGGTCTGCAGTTTGAAAACTCCGATGCAATCTATAAATATAAAGCAACTTCTATAAGCGTGCATAATTCTGTGTAATATTAGACAAATCTTACACGTTTGTAGTAATACTGTCTCCTTTTTGTTGTGCCTGGTCTTGGCTCTGTGTTTTCCGTTACAATTTTTTCGTCCAGTTCCTCTAATTCGAAGTTCTCCCAATCTGGTTCAAATGCTTTAAACCCTTCTTTGCCAATTGGTTGTAATGTATTGTCCAGTTCGCCACAAACATGCAGCTCCTTGCACGCTTGCAGAGCTACCATACGGCGTGCTAATACCTTTGTTGGCATAGGTAAGCCCTTGTCAAAAGTAAAAAAAAAACATTAACGAATAATCGTAAAATATTATCCAATAAAACTTACAATAATATCATATTTAAGAGGCGAATTAATAGGAAGACGTAAGGTGTACTGATACATAGTTTCTCCGTTTCGTATAGTCACCGCGCATCTGGAGAGTGGAGTTAGTTTTGTAAAAGTATCACTGGGCAATTTGGCACAATATTTATTGATCAGCGATATTGCAGTGGATAAATCAACTGTGGCACCAGTTAGCAGTTCGGGAAGTGGTTTGTATGGAGCAATGCAACTTGTAAATTTTTCAGCATCCTTGTGTTCTTCTTCATTTGGTTCCGTATTTGCACACTTTTGTAAGAGCATCTAAAACAAACTTGGTTTATATAAATATCTACCTCATTAAATATTCTACTAACCTTTTCTATTTCACGATATTGCGCTAATAGATCTACCATAGTGTTTGTAGCGTTTTCCATTTCCTGAAGCACTGATTCCTCAACTTTCACGCATTGTAAATCATTTTGCATTTTAACAACGCATTTATATTCTTCAATTTCTTCATCCATGATATTTGATTCAACACATGTTGCTTCATCAGCGCCATTTGAAAAGTCGTCCTTTAAACTAGGGTTCGTATTGGCTTTAGACGCGTCTGCTTCATTTATATGATCTAAGGGGACAATTTCGAAACAGTCTTGATAGTCGCTTACTTTTGATCTCTTTTTGCCAGTTACACTATCTAAAGAAGAAGTGGATTCATTTGATGTGTTCAAAATGTCGTTTGAAGATGGACTCTCAATAGCTGATTGATAAGAAACATCTGAGAAACGTCCTGACTTCTCAGAAGCATGTTTACCAGCACTTGCAGCAAGGGAACGGGCAATTACCTCAGGGTTAAGAATTTTAACGGACGCTCCGGAAGAATGTTCAATAATTATAGGCTTTGGTTGGGATAAATTGTCGATAACATCAACACAGGTTTCTTTATTTACAAAGAGTTTCGCACTTTCCGCTGATTCCGTGCAAAGAATTCGATGCGAACTATCACTTAGTGACTCATCAGTAGACTGAAACTGACCTATGTTAAATGTTGGAGCCACTAGAATTATATGGTAGGCTTGTTGAGCTCGTGCTCGCCCTTTGCACTGAACATAACTGCGATACGTGGTAGGTGGATTCCAACGTACAACTAAGTTGCATTTTGGCAAATCGATTCCCTCCTCCAGAACTGACGTCCCAATCAACAAGTTGCAATCGTGTATTCTGAACCGCTTCAACACATCTTCTTGTCGCCGATGCTCCAGCTCTGCTTCTTTTGGTTCCGTAATTGGATCAGCTACTCGGTCTGTAGTAAATTGACATTTTAAAAACTTAAGTTGGCAGTCGTGTCGACTCATTTCAGCTAAAAGATCAAAGAGAACTTTAGCGGTGTACTTGCTGTTGCAGAATATTATACCACACAATGCTTCTGGGTCACCGTTTGCATCGCGATTATGACGACGTGTAAATGGCCGTTTCTTATGACGACTGTTTGGATTTCGTCGATTTCTTAATATATTAGACATCTGAACGGCTCCGCTCTTTTGTTGCTTTTCATTGTAGGTATTGTAGGTGGATTGATAACACGTGTTTGGTTTCTTTAAAATAGGGTCAAGATTTTCAATTATATCTTTCGAAAGAAATTTGTTTATGTTTTCAACCGCGTGAGATGTGCTTTCTAGATTCAGTCTCAACTTGTGGAAATTCAGTTTATCGATTTCTTTAGTTATATTACCTAATTGTTCATTTTCACTAACTGATTCATCCGGCTTGAAAAGTCTAAGCACCTCTAAGAGCCTCAGTACCTTCGGACTTGAATAGCGTTCAAGTCTTTCCTTCTCAGAGCTTATTTTTAAAAATGCATGTTCGCATAACGTATGAATCTCAAATAAGGCGGTGATAACTAAGCAAAGTAACAAATAGTGTCTTTCGTAAGGAGTCTTTATCTTCTGCTTTTCTATTTGATGTATTAGTGTAACTGCTACACGATCTGCACCCCAAGGTCCCATTTCATGGAGGGCTTCCAAGTAAATGTCTAAAAAGTGAGTTGGTTCTATTTTTGGGTCGGGAATACCTACAAGTTTGGTTTTGGAAACTATTTTTTCTTTTAAAATATAATGTTTATAATACCTTTTAATTCTTCCAAAAAATCGTCACTATAAATCTCAGATGGGTCATATCTATGATCCTTCAGAAAAGCTTTCCTAGCACAAACTATTTCTTCAAGGATTGATGTCAATTTATCTCTTTTGGAAGGTGAACATTGTAAAATAAATTCAGTTGGCTTTGTGCAATATCTATAAAGATTATAAAATATGTAAATAGAAAACAATATTGTCTCAACCGGCGTTTGAACCCAACCTTAATACAGTAACAATATCACTCGCAGTTTCAGCTTTACAGTGCACCCTCCTTTCTAAAATTTCAAGCATAGCATTAAGATCTTCCGGAGCACATCCAGCACTGTGCAGTGGACCGGCTAATGCAAGCACTTTTGGCTTGTTTTCCAATTTACTATAAAACTCTTTGAATATTATAAACATTTCACTCTGTTCCTTTATTTCATGGCAATCTTCTAAAACAATGAGGTTAACATTCGATAAACTTAATTCATCATTTCTAAGTGCATAAAGGCACTTCTTTGGCTGCAGTATTAAAACTTGGGCTTCCCCGAATTCAACATGCGATTCACTGGTATTTGCTTTATCAGATTCATTGTATACTTTGAGGTCAGTGAGATGATAAATAAGATTGTATGCCGATTCTCCAGATGATCTACTAAGGTATAAACTAACCTTAGATGGATTATGCCGTAGTTCTTTAGCCTTCTCTTGTAGTAGTTTTAAAGCTATAAATTCCTTGGAGGACTTGTGTCCTAGACAAAGCATAATATTTTGCTCAGACGCCGACGCAAGAAGTTCCACTTGATAATCTCTTGGAGTAAAAGATGTAGTATGCACATTATCACACCAATGGAATGCCATTGTTAAGTTCAAATATGGATTAACTCTTATTCACTAATCTAGTTACAATTGATTAAAAAGAAACATAACACCGTCTAAATTATGATACAAATCACAAAAATGAGCAAGCTCCTGTCCGTTTGTGCAAATATCTGCTGATACAAAATAAATTCTGTCAAATAAGAAATACCAGGTATGTATGCGAGGAAATTCTGTATTTTCTTTTATTGAGTAAACATGGAAATTTTCTCTTGAAACAGAAATCATTATTCTTTAACTCTTTTTCCTTCCTGCAGTCCGAAAATATTAAAAAATATCAAAGAATTAATGATGAACGAAATTTAAAAAATTGAACTGTTTATCTACAGACGTATGAAAATTTTGTTCAATACCATTATTGACCATGATTGATGGGTCCAATTGCGATTGATGGGTTCAATTGCGAAAACTACAGGTCGCAAATATACTATCCAGTGCAACTGTAACACCATTTAATACAAATCAGAGACCAATTTCCTTATTGGTTTCTGATACAAATCATCTATGTCATTAACGAAGTTTGATACCCCATGACGGACGCACAAACCCAAACCAAGAAAAGGTTCAACCTTTGCACACACTTGATATTTGGTTCGAACATACCTAATTTAGGTTTGTGCGCTTTTCCGAAAAGCAGTCCGTTTTCACTACAAACTTCTCCAAATTTTGTTCGTGTATCGAAACAACCATATTCTTGCAAAACAAACAGAAACCAATAAGGAATTATTGGTCTCTGAAAACAAAGCTTACGTAAGAGTTATTAATTTTCCCAGGCAGTCAGTGTTTGACTAGAAAAGTTTTTCCTTAATATTGTCTAACAGGCGGTAAAATCTCTTGCATCTAGTGCCTGCTATTTCATTCTTCTTGTTCACTCTTTTTATTATCTCTTCCTAAGAGAGAAAACCAGGCAGTGTTTGTACGCGATCGGACCCTTTTGTTTGTCAACAAATCGTGACAACTGTTAATGAATCCCTTATTAAAAGTGTACAAGTGTTTTAAAAATGAGTTCTATTAAATTTCTGTGTTTGTTAAATAATACTTGGTAATTGTATCATATATTTAACTGCTGAATAATGGACCAGAATGCGAGCTCAACCACTGTCAATAATAACAACGCCTGGGATAGCTTTGGGGAAGATAACGACGACTTGCTTCTAGTTAATGAAGATGTAAATCTCAACACGTCCTCGTTGCGAACGGACGAAAAGTATGTGGGATTTGATAATAATTGCGGTAACACATGGCTCTACCCATCAAACTACCCAGAGAGAGCCTACCAATACAACATTGTTCAAAAGGCATTATTCCAAAACACCTTAGTTGTTCTACCAACAGGACTCGGTAAAACATTTATAGCAGCAGTTGTGATGTATAATATGTATAGATGGTATCCAATGGGAAAAGTAGTATTTATGGCTCCTACAAAACCTTTGGTAGCCCAGCAGATCGATGCATGTTGTAAAATCATGGGAATACCAATGGCAGACTCAGTTGAAATTACGGGAAAGTTAAGTAAAGCAAAACGTACTCAGCTGTGGCAAACAAAGCGGGTGTTTTTTGCAACTCCACAATCGGTACAATCTGATATGATGGATACAGAGGTAAACTTCCCCTTCCACGCTATAAAGTTGATAGTTGTTGACGAAGCGCACAGGGCTAGAGGGCGATACTCTTATACTGAGGTTATTGGGACAATTTGGAGTAAAAATAAATTCTTTCGAATACTCGCTCTTTCAGCGACACCTGGCCGTCGAAAAGAAGACGTTGAAGAAGTTATTCGCAATCTTTTTATATCGAGTCTAGAAGTGCGCACAGAAGATTCTGTTGACGTAGTTTCTTATGTACACAAGAGACTTTTGAAAACAGTAGTGGTTGAACTTGGTGAGCAGATTAAAATCATTCGGGACGAACTTCTCGCTATTGCAGATCCACATCTTCGGAATTTAATCGACAATCACTTAATTTCAAATCGACCTGGAAGCATCAGTCGTAACTGGCTTGTTATGGAACAAAAACGGTTTCGTGAAAGCTTAGTTAATAATAGAGTTCCCCAGCAAAGAGAATTGAGCTCAGATTTTAGCATTTGCATAAGTATCTACCATTCTATAGAACTTTTGGAGCGCCACGGGATCAGAGTATTCTTAAATAACTTCGATGAAACTCAAGATGGTGGAGCAAAATTTGTTGTGAAATTACTTCCGAATTTAAGAAGTCTTATTGAAAGGATTCGTGAAGAAACTGGGCCTAGTCCGTTTGCATTTAGTGACCAGCCCATGGTTAATGGTAAAATAGCAGCAATACCCCAAAATATCGACTTTGGCCATCCGAAATTTGAGATCGCTAGAGATCATGTGTTGGAGCATTTTCAGGTATTTATGGTCATACAGAAAAGTTAGGTTAATCTTAATTTTAATTTTTCCATTAGAAAAATGAAGGCGCTCGTTGCATTATATTCTGTGAGTATAGAGAATCGGTGATGTTGATGCATCGACTTTTACTTCAGCACAGACCTTTGATACGACCCAAAGTCTTTGTAGGTAAGATTTGTCAATTTCACCTTTTATAAGTGAACCCTTTAATCATTATCATATTAATGATTATTTTTAGGGCAAGGAGGTAGTGGTTCCTTACGAGCAGTTACACAACGCCAGCAAATGAAAGTTATGAATGATTTTCGTAGTGGGGAAAATAATGCGTTAATTGCGACATCGGTAGCAGAAGAGGGAATAGACGTTGGCGAGGTGGACCTAATTGTTTGTTTTGATATCAATACTTCAAATCCAACAAGATTTATTCAAAGAATAGGGCGAACAGGCCGAAAGAAACAGGGTAAGGTACTATTGCTGGCGACTGAAGGTAAGGAGTATGCCTTGCTTAAGGAGGTATTGTCGGAACGTAACAGGTTGAACAAAAGTATTTCCCGCGGCGGGGAGTTTTCATCAGCTCTATATAAGCAAGCTCCCAGAATGGTACCAACTGAATTCAATCCGAAGTGTCTAAAAACATTTATACAGCCGCATGTAGAGGACTCAAAGTCAAAGAACAATAATCTGTTACAAACAACAAAGAAGAAAAACTTAAAAGATAAGGGCGGCCAACCTCGGGACTTAAGGCATTTCTTTAAACCAAAAGTCCACTTGAATAAAGAAGAAATTGAAATTTTTGAAAATGTAAATGAATCACCTTCAAATGCTAACTTAAGATCCAGAACAGATGTGTTCGACACTGTGAATGAAGTGAGAGACATTATTGACTTTTCTCCGATTAAAGCATCAAAAATAGATAGTAAGGTTATGAAAAAAATGACAAAATATATACGGACATCTTCAAAAGGAAAAAACATTGATATACAAAAGGTTTTGACGTCGAATAAACTTACAGAAAGCGGCATGCAGTTCTTTGCTGATTTTAGCCCCAACGCAGTGTGTGATATTTGGAATCTGATGGCGACATTATGGAAAAAAGGAATAAATGAAAACAATTTACCCACAAAAGGCATATCTCCCGAAGAACGAAAAGCTGCAAAGTCTTATAACAAACTTATTGACATTTCGGGCGGCAATGATAAGCTAGCAGAACTTATGAACAATCAAAAGGAAAACGTAAGCAATTATGCCGAACTTTTCCAAAAATACAATATGATTTTTAAAAATCATCACAAGAATTTACCTCACGATAACTTTGATTTTTTGTCAGACAAATTGAAACAGTTATCAAGTTTAATGGTTCCTAGTAATTTTAAGGGAGAAAGTTTCTTCCAGTCAATTGTGTATGATGACGAGACTGAAAATAATTCTTTGGTGGAATCATTGCAACCCGAAGATAATCGATTTGAATATAGCACGGATCATATATTGGATTCGAAGTACATGAGTCAGTGGGATGAGCCCTTACATATTGCTCGTAGCAATCAACAAAGTTCTCATAAGCAAAGTAAATGCCCTGGACAAAGACGTGTCACCAAAAATGCGAATGATAATAGTAGCGATGAAGAAGTTGAATTTACCACAGAAATTCAACAATCAACACCCATAAGAACAGTACGCACAAAACAGACCTTGCTGAATTTTAAAAACAGTCCTATACTGAAACCTGCGTGCGTGGCTGAGCAAAATGAACAAAGTGCTTTGCCAATTGTGTTAGAAAGCAAGCAACTTCTTTTAGAAAATGAAGACTTCTTTGATGCCCAATTTGATGACATTATAGCAGCAAATAGTCGCATACTTGCACAAATTGAAGGCAGTATAATTTTTCAAAGTACAAACAATAAAAATGAAATGACCTACATTCCTTTATCACAGGACATGTTGTCGGATAATATAAAATCTTCGAATCACAGTACCTCGGCTGTTACCTGTACACATCTGAGAAATATAAACATCCTACGGAATACCGAGTCTCTCAAAAATAAATGCATTCGCGCTGAACCCATTGGAGTTCACAACAATTCACCAAATAAAGAATTTGATTTTGATGCACCTCCTTCTACAAGTAATCCAAAGCCATGTGATAATTTTAAAGAAATTCATCCCGAATTAGCCGATATCGATTTTAATAATTTCTCTGAAGTATTTAGTGATGAAATGGTCAACAATTCATGCGGAGACCATCGATCAAACTCACCAGACATTTTTGAAGATTTAACACAGCATTCTAAAAGCGATCTTAAGGATTTTAAAAATGAGGATGCATCACCATGTCTTCTAACAAAAAAGGTTCTCACGTGGAAAGAGGTGCGCTTAAAATACGGCAATGCGGAAGCAGAAATTAAAACTTCACCTAGAAAGCCAAATACAAGCGATATCGAACGAGATGAAAGTGCCATAAACGCGCCAGCCAAAAATCGATTTAAGCGGAGAATTATTGACTCAGACTCGGATACAAGTGAACAGGATTGTGTCTTGAAGTCATACGCAAAAGATAATATTACCATATCAAACAAGGTAAAGTTAATTTAATAGATACATATGTATGTTATAGAAAAGCTTAAATTGTAAACACTTTAAAGAAAATTCGTAATTCATTCAAAAAGCCTCGACTTTTTCGACATCAATTTATTGATGATGAAGCTGTTCACAGTGGATCTGAGACAGAAGATGAAATAGAGCCAACTCAAGGATGTTACATGATTGATTCAGTTGTTGTTCATGATGATGATGTGGAAAACAATGGTGTCAATATGACGGGAGTATATCTGCGCTCAGTAAGGTAGGATACATTAAAACATGCTATTATTTCATGTGCATAAATATCTCATTTGTAGGAGTCCTTGTAAAAGTTCAGTCGGTACATTTAAAATACCACCTCGTCGTCCATACAATGATGCCTCAAAGATATTTTCTCAAAAAGTCGTGGAAGAAAATAACTCTTATGAGCAGGATTCATTTGTTATAAGCGAAGAAGAGGTTGAAGTCGATCGATCTTTGTGTCCACTAGAGCGAGCTGAAGAAATTTTGAAAAATAGGAGGCGGGCAAAACGTAATGCTAACCGGAAGAATAAACAAATGCGCATACTTCCAAATAGAAAGAGAGTTCTTAGAATTCATAATGAGTCTGATGAGGAATTTGAATAGTTTACAAATTAAATGTTGATATGCGTAAATATTTAGTGCCTTCTTAAAATAAAGAAATGTAATTAATTTTCTTTTTGAAATTTGACTTTTCTTTAATTGGCGCTAATATCCTTAATGCACCTGATCTTTAATCAATAAGTCTTCCCAGTCAATATGACATCCTTTTTCAGTTGCGCGCATCACGTTGGCTATGTCCTTTCAAATAGAACGCCTTCTTCTTTGTTTACGATATTTTGAAAAAACGAATACGAAACGAAAAAATAAATAAAGTTGTACTGCCTGAACGTCCCGAGAGCACTTTGTCTTACATACAGTGTCTTAAATTCAAAATTCGACTTTATAAAGTCGAGTAGAATTTAACATTTCTTTCTCAGAAAATAGAAATAAATCGAACAAAATTTTTCTTAAAATGCACTTTAATGGATTTACCTTCATTTTTCACACGTTCACAAACAAACGATTTAGTGTAATTGATATTAATATTAAAGTTACTTAAATAAAATAAAGAACATTTTTAAAAAAGCTTGCAAGTTGCGCGATCTTGTCCTTAGATGCAGCCTAATGTATAATAAATATTGCGATAGGTCTACCCCTTGGCCGCCTTTGCTTTGCTTTTAATCTTTTTCACTCGCTTAAGACCGTCCATATTGCTTCTCATAAATTGGCCATACAAAGAAATCATTTTAGGGACATCCTCTTCTTTTACAATTGTGGATATCTAAAAGCAGGAAGATATACGATAAATTAATATGTATATGTATACATATAAAGAAATCGAAATATTCCTTTAAGCTTGAATTCATGATAAAAATATTTCATATTCCCATTCACCTGCCATAACGGGATAAAGAACTTTCATGATACAATCCTTGATTAAATTGACAATTACCTTTTTCGATTTGGATTGTGCTCTTATAAGACACATATACTCACTAGGCTCTGGTAGCGGACGCTTTCCTTCTCGAGGCACTGGCTTATTGTGCCCATTAACTGCAGAAGTAAAGATAATGCATTTAAATTATGTTCATCGGATGGAAATCGTGGCACTCACATCGTTTGAATGTTACCGTAAACGAGGAATCATTTCTGGCTGCAATCGCAAACTTCTCAAGGCTAAGAATAAACTAATACAAAAGAAATAAGAGACAGTTTTAACAAAAATAACAACGTTACCTATTTACTTCTATTAAAAACAAAATATATTCTCACCGATGAATTGTCCAACAAAACCATTTTTATGTTTAGTCGTGCTGATTTAGTTTTTAGTGTTGGTAGTAGTTAAAATAAACGTGTCAAATTTTTGACATTTAGCCCTTATTGCATTAATCTGCTTCAAACACGCGTGTTTTAAGATGACAACATAAATAGTAGAAAACGAAATTCTTATTCATTTTAGAATTGGGACGCCAAAGTTTTTTTTCCGTGGCGGCCTGAAGAAATATATGCACGAACAAGATTAGTACATACATTTATAGTGATCATATACTATTTTTTGTGTACACAAACAAGCCTCTTGTAGCATGTGTCTAGGCCAGGGATGAATGTTCATGGATGTTGTCCATCCCTGGTCTAGGTGTTAAAATAATGGGATTTTTTTTTCTTACATTTTTTCCCTCGGGGATGATTGGTCAAAATTTGCTTGACTATTATTTGTTTACATATATCGTTTCGGTCACGTGGTGACCCACCTAGCTTGTTGGTTTTTATTCATAAATCTTAAATCATCATAAAGGCAATGCCACGCCAAAAGAAAAACTACTCCCGTAACAAAGGAAAACATATTAACAATTCAGCTATAAGACGCAACAAATTTGAAGGGGATCGACGAAAAAAGAATTTTCACTTCATTCAAAGAAGTAAGGAAGCCGAGGATCTACAAAGAAGGCAGAAAATCATTGAGGATAAATATAAAGAAGATGTAGTCGTTAAAAATGACAGGGAAGAAAGTGACTTGGCCGAAAGTGATGAAGAGGAGAATGCTTTCGAAAATTTACTATCAACACTAGATAAAAATGGTATGTTGTTTTCGTCTAGTTTTTATTGAATTTTCAAGTCTTTATTTGGTGTTGAAGGACTGGTAACGAGTTTCGATTAGGTGCCTTCAACACGTCACAAAAATATAGCAATTAAAGCACTCTGGTAAAAATGTATAAAAATTTATATTTATTTTTTATCCAATTCGGCTTATGATCGTCATGGCGTAGCGATTCTGAATTAAAAAAAAGGAACACTACGCAATTTTTAAGGTTTCACCCGCCTCGAATTGCAGAGTGTTGTCAAGTATAAGCTTTTTTTTCCACTTGTCAGGAGTAATAGGAAGCACAAGAAATATATTTGGACAATTGTTAAGACTTAAGTATTTACTTATTTCAAATACTTAATAAGAAAATTAACTTACTGATTTCAATACAGTAAACAAAATTATCGAGAGTTCGTCGGACGAAGAAAATTGTGAAGAAAATGAAGAAACGGACGGTGAAGAAGAAATGTCCTCTGATCCCGATGAAATGTATGAAGATATAGAAGAGGCATCTGAGGAAGGGAATGTCTTGGCAGAGGAAACTTCCGAGAAAGAGGAATTGTATAACACGAAAAACGATGAGGATGAACGTCATTTAACATCAGAGGAAGAAGGCGATTGTATGGAAGATGTGAAAATACAAGCAGGTCGTGCAGATCCATTCTCTAGGCACTTTGACAATGAACTATCTCCGCAACATATAGAGAATCTTCTTGCTAAACCTGTTTTAAATAAGAAGTCAGAGTTGATTTGGCCAATACTCGGTAAGCTACAAATTGAAATTTCAAAGGCATGTAAGGATGGAGACATTGGCAATAAAGAAGAAAGTGTTCGAAAGAAAACTAAAATTCTCATCGATGAAGAAACTTATGCAGGAGAGGGTAAAGAGCCTGCTATAATTACAGATAACACTGAGTGTTTAGAAAAATTAGGTATAAAGCAGCTTTTATTAAATAACATAACGGTTGCAAATATGGGTCTAACCTGTCAAAAAAACTTGAGTGCATTTCAATGTGAAATCTTGTCTATTATATCATGTTACCAGGACTTATTATTTCCACAAAGGTCATTTAAAAATTCTGAAGAAGTGCGTTTTGTATATTGCCTCCATGCACTTAATCATATCTTAAAAACACGAGCAAAAATTCTTCATCACAATGCGAAACTTAACGCTACTGACGAAAAGAAAAAATCCTCTGGAATTATACCGGATTCATATAGAGATCAAGGAATGGTCCGACCCAAAGTCCTTATACTACTTCCTTTCCGGGATTCAGCTTTTCGTGTTGTCAATATCTTGGTAAACTTGATGTATGGTGAAAAGTCTGGTAAGTTACGTTTATTTTAAACAGTAAACAATTTGTTTTTATTGTATATGTTTTCTTTATGCAGAAAAATCAAAGACGGACGGTACCGTGATAAATTACAAACGGTTTATGGAAGAGTATACAGGGAATAGCATATACTTCCCAAAAACTAATCCAAAGCCAGAGGACTATGAGAAGACATTTTGTGGGAATACAGATGACAATTTCCGCATTGGAATATCGCTTACAAAAAAGTGCATCAAACTCTATACAGAGTTCTATTCTTCAGATATACTCATAGCTTCCCCACTTGGTTTAAGAATGGTGGTAGGAGCAGCAGGTGATGCGGAACGTGATTACGATTATCTTTCATCGATTGAAGTGTTAATCCTTGATCAAGCGGAGTTGTTTTTGGCGCAAAATTGGGATCACCTGCTGCATGTTCTTGATCATATGCATTTGCAGCCGCAAGCAGTACGTAATACTGATTTTGCTCGCGTACGACACTGGTGTTTAAATGGTCTTAGCCGATTCTATAGACAAACACTTTTCTTTAGCTCACACGAGTTGCCAGAATTCCGATCATTATTTAATAACAAATGCCACAACTACCAAGGTAAAGTACGTGTCACAAATCCAGTTCTTTTTGGCTCAATACGTAATGTGCTAACAACAATACCTCAAGTGTATCATAAGTTGGATGTAAGTTCAATTGAATCATCTTTTGAAGCAAGATTTAAGTACTTCGTCAACGAAATTTTGCCGCAGTTCAAAAGCCCATCCATGTCCCACTGCATGATATACATACCTAGTTATTTCGATTATGTTCGAATAAGAAACTATTTTAAATCAGAAACATTAAGCTTCGTGCAGATTTGCGAATACACAAAGGATGCCAAAATTGCACGCGCTCGCGATATGTTTTTTCACAGTGCAGCACACTTCCTTCTATATTCGGAAAGAGCTCACTTTTTTAGGCGCACACGGATCAAGGGAATTCGGCATTTGATAATGTATCAACCGCCGTACTGGCCACACATGTATCCCGAATTACTTAATCTTATGCAGGAAAGTTATCAAAACCCACGGGATGGCTTAGAAACATCAATGAGTGTGACGGTTTTGTATACAAAATATGATATGTTGCAGGTTTCTGCCATTGTAGGTACTGAACCTGCCAGTAAGTTATTGAGAGGAAGTAAATCCACACATGTTTTTATGGCGGGGGAATAATTTGATTTATAATTTTAATTTCATGCGGATGTAAATACCGTTAAGAAACAAATATATTTAAATATAGAATATACCTCTGCTTTGCTTTTTTTCTTCGCACTGCAGAACAATTCCAGCTTATATAGATTACAATTTATTATATATAGATTACAATTTCCTTGTTATCTAAATAAGGTAGCAGAAAGTAAAATTTGTGTTGTGTATCAAATTGGGCTTCTTGTCAAAAACTAAGAATAAACCATATTAAAGTACTTAAATATTTTATTCTTAGTTTTTGACGTTTGAAAAGAACAAAATTACATTTGGCATGGTTGTTTCATATCACATTTCAATGACGTCAGAAGCAGATCAAAAAGTGGTCAATTGCGTAAGTTGTCGTCCGATTCCGAATTTTTCATTTACATTTCAAAGGGGTCCATTAACTCAAGAAAAACATTTAAAAAATCCCATTTTATTGTTTCTTATTTAATAGATACGTGCAAAAAATACTTCACTGTTCAATATGTATGCACGTATTGCCGGGAAACTATGCCTACGTTAGGTAATTAGTGTTAAATTTTTAGGTATGAAACAATGCATTTTGTCCGAAATGATTTTTTCATATAAAATCTTGTAATTGCTGTTTGCACAGGAGTTGAAACGTAAATCTCTTACGGGACGCATATTTACTACGTTTCGGCGGACACGGACAAGGTAAATGATCAATGATGCACATACCGTCTCCTCCGTCTACTTCGAACGGCGAGATTTAAGAAACATCTTTGAGTGTTGTCACGAAAGAGGTGGCCCCTTAAAAAAATACGAGGTGTTCCGTCCGGAAATCGAACCTGAAACCTTGGCGCCTAAGTCGAAGCACTTGCCCACAACGCCACGGCGACTATAATAATTACAAATTACATACCCATATGTATAACATATACTTCAAACTGTGGATCGTAGAGTTGAATTACTGTATTTTAAGAAAAAAATCTGCACAAAAAATTAAACTAAAAAAACCGCACACATTCATTTACGTTTTTTATTTACTTATTGTTATTTTTACACAAATTACATATACATATTTATCAGTATTCATTTTATAAATTCTAATCCCCTAGATGCGAATGGAATTTCTTTATTTGTTTCATTTATTCACTACTTTTTACATATACCAACACTGTGTACTTACTAATTTTTTTTAAGACAAACTACTGCTAGTAAATATGATACGTTCGTCTGTGTGAACTTTCATTCCAATATAAAAACTGTCAGTCAACTAATTAAGCCTCGGGTGCAGTAACGCTTTGAAAATACTATCTTCTTTTGTTCGAGTCAATGAAGTTAAATGCTGACCAGAATGTGTTTGAAATACTTAATGCTGCAAGAAGTATCACAAATCAATTTAAATAATAGTTTAAGAATTTCAAAATTTACATACACAACTCTGTTTTTCGTCTATACGAACTTTGTATTATGTTTTGCTGTTACGGCCACATTTACATATTGTTCCTTTTTCTTTTTCGTGATGATTTTATAGAATATGGGTTTTTATCGTTTCTGTTATTTATTTACATGTTGAGATATTCATACGTGCGAATAGTGGACTAATAAGTTTACGCCAATTTTTCGTATATTTCCATCTGAATTTTAAAGGAGGAAATATATTAGTTTTCCACTTGAATCAAGCAGGTCGAATGCCAGTTCTTAAAAAATAACATAAATCGGTCCGTACTAATCTGCATCAAACTTTCTTCTATTATTATACTCAAAGTTAAAAGGAAAGAATCCGCTGGATTCTACACCAAGTGTTGAATCGTCTTCAGAGTAATCTTCATCGTCATAATTACTAGGTTTTTCGTTTATTGGCGGTGCTGTTGGACTGTGTGTCTCTAAAGAAGATGTTGATAGGGACTCTATGAGAGCAACTTCATTTAAATCTTTAAGTTTCGTGAATGAATGATGCACCATTTGATGACTTGTTGAACTGATTGGAGCTTCGGATTGCGTGCTGTCAAAATGTTTGGGAATTCTATTCGGCGTATCACTTTGCAAATTTCTTGGCAATGAATCTTTACTCCATAAATATTGATTGCGATGTCTTTGGTAATATTCATGCAAATTTTTGTAAAACTGCTCTGCTGATACTTCTGAGGAATTTAAGAGTTGAATAGCAATTTGTTCTGGAATCACAATTTTGTCTGAAAATCAATCAAAAACAACTCATGAAAAAATATATCAAAACTTTTACTGCACGATGCTTTTAATCTATGATACTATACAATTGTTGAACAACGGTATAGCGGTGAAGTATTCTCAAGAATCAAATGTATTATTATAGTACGAATATGCAACTGGTTCGGGGTCATATGTACACATGTACATACACTGACCCAAATTTAATTTTATGGAAATAATTCAAAGAAAAAAATTATAACTAAATCTTTGAGATAAAAGTATGCCCTTATTTGCGATTTTCCAAAACCTTCTATTAAAAAAAAAAATAAACTTATTGTATTTAAGACATGTTTTAATATATTTGAATTAGTTTGGAAAAAATGAAGTCCAATAACGAAAGCCAACTTACCGCAATTGGTTACTTTTGTTACAAACGGTCGAATACTTGGATCCCAAATGAACACGTAGTAAAGGGATAACATTATTGCAGCCAAAGAAACGCAGAACACATAAACGGCAACTGTGAGAATCCTTATTGCCTTTCGATTACTTTGTGGTTGCTGATAAAATCTGCTTATAGATTCGGTTGGTGGAAGTTTAATTTTCTCTTCAAGTGACCCAAGTTTTGAAATCATATTTATGAGTATACAAAAATTTGAACTTTGTGATACCGATATGTTTTATGTGAGAGGAGGTAAACAGAAAAATAACTACCAAATATGGTTTTTAATAAATTTTCTTAGAACTATCCGACGCGTTCTATGACCCGAATGCAACTGCACCGTTGAATTGGAGATCCGTTGTATTCAAGATTAAACTTAAAATAGCTTTTCAGTAGAAGTGTAGTGAGCAGGAAAGGGGCGCGACACACTCGCAGGAACTGTATTTTAAACTGCCCGAATGTGTGTAAATGCACACTCCCTCCTTCAAAAACGCAAATCGATAAATCTACAACAATTGTGTGCAAAAAGGATTCAGGTTAGTGACCGAAAACCAGGTCACTGGGACATCATGCAATTTAGAGATTTTTATTTGTGTGTATAAAAAGCTTTCAAGGTAGAAGCCTTAAAGTTGTGTTATTTTTTTTATTTTTTTTTGTTTAAATTATACCTTTTAGGTGTTGGTATGATATAGGAGACAATTTTGCAAAAGTAACAACAATTCACATATCTTACTGAAATACAAATATGACAAAAATAAAACGAGTGTTGAATGGATAATATTTAAGTTTTTGAGTTTAAGTTGAAAAATTGTTTTGACTACTTACAACTTATTTATTTTGCAAAGCTTTAGTCATGACGAGCACTAAAAATCAAATTTATATACACATGCATACATGTGTAATGCGGAGATGAAAGTTTATTTTGAAAAGCAAATATTTACGTTTGAAGTAGGTCATTTATTGAAAATCAGTTATTAGCTATTATATAAGTTTAAAAGTCTGAAGCTATTCTAAACGGGTAGGGTAGAAATAAAATACACAGTTGCGTATCCTAAATATTTTCTTCTTTCATAAAGTAATATACACATCATAACATATGTGCTGTGATGAAAAATTGATTTCAGAATTAGAAAAATTCATCACTATTTCTTAATCAATTTTTTCCATTTTTCTTCTCTTTTACAATGCAATTAGCATACATGCACATATGCATTTAAAATAAAGATTTAGACAATTATGTATGTACATCAAATATTGCATGTAAATGTATGTATATAACTGTAAATATTATTCAGCACAACGATTGCTAATTGCAACCATCTATACTTATGACCGGCTACACATCCGCCAGAGCATGTGAACATACAAATAAATCCTCACACATACATATATGCACGCATAGTTTTACTGAATGCAAGGCGAATGGAAACCACATTCAAGTTCATGATTATTTTTATTTTTTTCTTTTGTGTTATTTTGATCTCACACAAATCGATTTCCTTTACACAAATCCAATTTGCAAGGAATGTATTCTTGACCGTCAGCGCAAATGCTTTAATGAAGCCCCTGACGTTCGGGCTTATATTACATCGCCGATAAACTAATATATCCTTGTCCTAAATCCTTTACGCATTTGCGTTCACAATACCAGTGAAACGAGCATTCGAAAAAATAAATATGATACAATACAATATACAGTTGTGTTCATAAAAATAGCAGTGCTCGTCAAAAAGACAAATAATTTTCTAGTAATTCAAATTGTTTTATTATTTTTTCAAAAAAGGTATACAAAAGAAAAGTATTTCACAAAATAAACGTTGTTCAGAACTTTTAACTATTTTTTTTGTCGTAGTAATATTTCGCAGCTGTCCATATAAATAACAGTGTTTAGAGTCATGCTATGCCTAGACAACAGAAATCAACGAAACAATATGAGATCATTATTATTTACCTTAGTACTGTGTAGCAAAGCCTTTGTTTTTTATCACTGCGCTACCTCTTCGTGGCATTGAGTCCACCAGACTCCGACATCTCTTAACTGGTATACCTTCCCATTAGTCTCGCACTACCGTACACAATTCCTTGGCTTATTTTGGTTTGACCTCATGGACCGAATTTTTAACATCGCCCCACAAGTTCTCAATAGGGTTTAGGTCAGGGGATTGTGCTGGCCACTCCATAAGGGTTATTCTTTTTTTTATAAAACCAATATTTTGCCCGTTTTGACGTATATTTTGGGTCGTTATCTTGTTGGTATATCCAAACTAGTGGCATTTCCTTCTCGGTAAATGGCAGCATAACCTCTACTAAAATTTTAACGTACTCAGCACCGTCCATTATACCCTTGATAGGATATATAGGCCCAACCCCGTTATATGAGAAACAGACCCAAGTCATTAGTTTTGCTCCTCCGTGTTTAACAGTTTTAACTGTATAACGGGGATTTATTTTCTTCATTCTTTGGTCTTCTTACATATTCCCGACGACCGTTGGACCCAAATAAGACTATTTTGCTTTCATCGCTCCACAGAATATTCCTCCATTTCTCCTTAGGCCAATCTGTGTGAAACTTTGCGAATACCAATCTTTTTTGCACATGCTTTTTTATTAAAAGCGGTACTTTTCGCGGGCTTTGAGCTGGTAGTTTAGCCTCTAGAAGACGTCTTCTAACACAGCACAAACTGGAAGTTGGAGTTCATCCCTTATCTGTCTGGAACTTATTGAAGGGTTTTAATTTGCCATGTTGATAATTTTTCGGTCAGTTCGCTTAGTCGTCATTCTTTTTGGACCGCGTGTTTCGGGCCTAGCTTTCCAGTTTAGCGCATTGCTGACCATTTTCGCTGAACATCATATGATTTCCTGGATTGTAGCATATGTTTTTCCCTCCGAACGCAATTTTTTCATCAAATTCCGCATATCTTTAGTACAATGTTTTGATCGACCCATATTTCTAACTTTAAAGTATGTTAATAAAAATCAACATATACAAAAGCATTCAGTTACCAAACAAGAATACACAAATATTTTTTAAACTCTAAACAACAATTTTTGAGACACTTTAGGGCAAAACCAAAAAACACTGCTATTTATGAACAGGCTTTAAGTCTTTATTTTTTATTTCTGGTATGGTATATTAGTTACCGGAAAATACAATAAAACCGGATATACATTTGGAAAAAGGATCTTCTTAGAAATAATTATCTAAGTCGTATAACTACTGCTATTTTTATGAACACAACTGTAGGTATATACACAACTATAATGTGTAGTCAGAAGTAATTCTACAAGATATCAATATCAATACTATTCGCTTATTCATACGATGTTCGGTTTCGTATAAGAATAGGAGATAAGAGGAACATTAAGGGTACTTTATAAAATTCGCAAATGTCCTATTGAAAAAGGTGAAGCAGTATTATTATTTTGGGTTTAAAAAATCATATAAGCGAAGGTCGAGCTGGGTGCAAAGCCAAGTTATCGGTCTTAATTCAGTGTTTGTTCCAACTCTATGGTCATACAATTTTGGTGGAAGAATAAGATCGCGAATGCAAAGTGCTGAGATGAGATTTCTCCGGGAGTTTCTTGCCTGGAATGGATGAGAAACGCGGCAGTATGTTGAGCAGCTACTTCTTCGGCTATGCTTCGATGGTTTGGCCACATGGTGGGGATGTCCAGAAAATGATGTTGGTGATGATAATAAACAAAACGCCCATCGTTTTAGGATGATAAGTAATTTATGTTAGGGAACTAGATTCAACGCCTGAACTGGACTTGGCTTTTTGGAAAGTAATACCACAATATCTCTACCTAATGTATGATTAGCTGTAGCTGTATCTATCGCTGTATTACCATTTAAATTTACCATTTTGACATAAACAAAATGTTCTTTTTACCACTTCCTGAAATTGTAAAAAAAGAAAAATAATCAAGTACTCAAGATAAAACTGAATTACTTCTGATGTAGGATAGAAAGATAGGATTCCTAATTCCATATATTGAAAGATAAATAAATTCTGGCTTATTGAGAGAAAGAAAATATGACGAACGCAAATTATTCAAACATTCTTTTTTTGTATCATTTATATTTGTTAATGTCTCAAAGTAAAAATATTATTATTATAATAAATATAAACACAAAAATTAAATTTAAATAAAACAACTTAAATTCCTTTATTCTCTGGGACTTGACTTTAGGACTCACACTACTGGAACTAAGTCTATCCAGCCGTTTTTAAAGCTGTGTTTTAACAGAAAGAGTTATAAAACTGCCAATTTTCACATTTTATCTGCAAAATGCATTTAAAAAGTTAATATTCTTATGATTTGGAAATAATTATTTAAAATCCAAACCAAACTCGAAAAAAAACTTTACCTTAACCACGGTCAAGTTGCAAAATAACTCCCAGAAGTTTTAACTTATAAATCAGTACCAATACCTAATCATGAATCATGCCTAAAATATGTTTAATTTTATTATTTTAAGAAGACAATCATGTGGATGTAATACCCAGAGATCAAGCTTCTGAGGATATCAAGTGCCGCACGAGTTTTCACCAGGTTTCTCGTACGACAAGTTTTCTCTAGAGCATGATCCTACTTCTAGAATTTTGAATAAATATATTAGGGCAAACTCTTAGTTCGATTATAATATTAAAATATAGGACCTTCAAGACGTGGATTAGAGAAGTTTCTTTGTGGCTTCGTATTTACGTCAAAGCAATTTAGCGTGCATAAGTTATTGTATGGATTATTATTTAATGGTATTTGGTATTTCTAGAACTAACATTTCATAGTTTTGAAACTATTCTCGGTCCCCCTACTCAAAAAATTGCCTTTCCCCGGATGAAACTCATTAGGTATTTATATATATATATATATATGAAATCAAAATATATATTAAATTCGAGTACACAAAAGGTACACACTTTGTATGTATTTTTTTAACTCTGTATATTTTTTTAACTCATATACATTTCTTTGCACATAAACGAAATTGGGGCAGAAGGGAACGGTTTCTGTCGATCGCAAAGCACACCAATATAAGTCAATTTGGAATTTGGAAAAAAGCTTAGTTTAATCACACACATTCAGTTAAGTATTAATTTCATAACACCATCAAAACGTATAAGTATTAGATTTCGCAAATTATCAATAGCGCAATTAATTTTTTATAGCTTCATTTATTATTGTTATATTATATTATTATAATCCATAAAGTACTGTATTCACTTTTTAAAAATGCTTTTTTGTAAACGTTTTATACACTGGTGGCATTTTTGAATCCCAGAAAAATATATAATAAAACGATAAAGCCACCCCAAGCCCAGAAAGTCCACACAAATATACAAATAGAAGGAAACACCGCAAGCATCTTGCAGAATATTTCGGTACTGGTATTATAACTTCCTCTGGCTCTATTTCAGCAGGCTCTCTTTCAGTTTCAACGGTTTCAATTATTTGAACAAATTTTAAACCTGGCTGAGTCACTTTTTTGGACATTTTTCTGACTATACTTTAATGCAAGTAAACTGTAACGACAGTCAACGAATCAAAGTCGAAACTGGCAAATGTCACAATTCAATCTGAATTCGAATTCTTCAATTGCGAATCCAATTAAACGCCATGTCAAGTTAATTTGCTCTTCTTCATTACTCAGCGATGTATAATCCTTTTACCGTGTAATAAATGTTCGCTAAACCAACATTCGATATGTTTCAAAGGTAAGTGGAAATTAAAAACTTACCATTCAATAAGGATATTATCCGACATGATGATGTGGCTTTATCTCCGGTAAAGGGGGCATTTTTGAATCCCAGAGAAACAGATAATAGAAAGCTAATGTCATTCCTAAACCACTTAATCCAGCAACATATATGCCCAAAGTAAGAAGTTTAAAAGTCTTCGTTTCAAAAAAACTACTTTTCTTTTCTGGTGTTGTTTCATTTGGTTGGTTTTTGTTTATTGGCTCAGTCATTTTGAAGAAATAAGGATTCAAGTTCTTATTAAAAAAAAAAAATGAAGACGGACCGCCTGTGGATATGTGTACCGGCTCTTCGACTCTTCTTCGACTAAACTAATTTTGTCACGTTGTTATTTTGCTGGTTACGCCATTATTAGATGCAGAAATTAGTAGGGAAGGAACGAAAAAAGCATTAAGTTGCTTTGTGGTGGCTTAGTACATATATATGTAGTTAGTGTCTTTTTACCAATTTAATTTACACGCAATGCCACCCACAAGTTCTTATCCTATTTGTTTGTGGTGTGTTCTGACAAAATGAGAAGTATCACACATATTGATATTATTTGGAAATCGATTTTGACTTTACATCTACTTATGGCAAAGGCCTTCACACAAGGCAAAGCACATTTGTACGCTTTTTTACTCCATACAGCTTTTCAAAATATGAAAGGACGTGAACCAACTACCAGAATGACGCTTAGCACGAAATGTAAAAAATCCCGAGATATAAGACTATACAATCTACCAATTTTATCTCCAATCCAATTTACCAACTAACTCCTTACTACTCCTCTTAAATTTCGATTTTTTTTTTTGCTATTCTCTGTTTGAAGAATTTTTGATTTCGCCTACATTTATATTATCATTATGTAATGATTCTATGGCTTTGTAAAAATTAACTATGTTATTCATTCATTCACATACAATGGGTGTCACCAGTTAGGTCCTCTCCACGAATTTAATAAGTGCCTTATAACTTTATTCTTATAGCTCTATTAAAAGTACGAGATATTTAACATACATTTAATGACATTTGAATATCGTAAAACAAAACAAAAGCCACATTCAGTTCGAAAGCAAAAAAATCAACGCATAAAATAATAATAATAATAATAATAATAATGGGAATAATAATAATAATAATAATAATTATAATAATAATAATAATAAAATTAATAGTAATAATTATAATTATTATATTAATAAAAGTAAAAATAATAATAATTATTATAATTATTATATTAATAAAAGTAAAAATAATAATTATTATTATGAATAATAATAATAAAAATAAAAATGGGAATAATACTCAATGCTTCGAATAATTAACGTAGCACACATTTGCTACACAAATGATTTACGTCTTGAAAACATATTCTATGGATCTTACTGAACAATTATTTGTCACAAGAAAAGTTAAACTCGTTTAAAACTATTGAGTTGAAATACGAAAATTATTTTGTGAAACTCACTGTATATTCTCTTTGTTTAAAAGTTACACCATCAGTAAAAGATGCAAACATTTGATTAAGTAAAGTAAGCAATGATAATGAAGTAATCAGACTATGTTTGGACCAACATTTAACTAAGATGTTTATTTGATATTATTGTTATACGTTACAATTCTTAGGAAGACTCTATGTTTAACGATGGCGACGATTTTAATGCACACTGGTCATTGTCAAAATAAATGGATTAAAGTTCATTAAATTTAGACACACAAATTATTTCGATCAGAATATCAGCTTAAAAAAGAATGAAATAATATTATCTAGTCAATCTGCCAGCATAAAACATTTATACAAAAGGTACCTATTCAAAATGTCGAACATTTAAATCTTACCTCTTTCAAATTCAAAACACGCATATACTATCCGTCGAACAAAATGTTTATTTAATGGTTGTAATGTGGAAGAGGTGGCATAGTTGAGTCCCAAATAAAGATGAAATATACAGCCAAAGTAAATCCTAATCCTCCTACTCCGGTTACATACATTCCCAAAGTCAAAAGTTTCCCTAATTCTGTTTCAAAGAAACTTTCTTCCTTTTTTAATTTAACGTTTTGTTCATTTTTATCTGTATCACTCAACATTGCTATTTTTTTCTCGTTTAAGTTTAAGGTATTATCGATGTAATGTATTTCGTTCGATAGTCCGTTGTCGAATGTCGACAAAAAACTAACTCTCAATGTAAATATAGAAACGAATGAGTAAATTAAGACATATTCACTGAATATATGTAAGTATCGAAAATCGACTTCCTTCAAATCGAATTATGATTTATCTAGAAACTCGGCTTTCGTATGTACAAAGTAGAAAATAATTAAATTCTTCAACAAATATGTTGTCATATCGACTAAGGGTTTTTATGTACATACATATGTTAATTAATAACTGTTATATTTAAAAGAAGGAAGACCGACTGCTTATGTTATTTTTCTATTCATTGTCATTATATATAATATAATTAATATAGAATAGGGTTGAAATAGAAACGGTCTATATGCCCGTTTCTATTTACTGAAATCAGTAAATTTCATGACCTGGGACGTTCGCAACTGGTGGCATTGTTGAGTCCCAAAAGAAAAAGTGATACACTGCTAACATTAGTCCTAATCCACTCACTAAAGACACGTACATAAAAATCGTAAACAAACGAAAACATTTACTTAAGCGAACTGTGTTAACAGTTCGTGAATTACTTTCTTTATCTTTTCCTAAAAAGCCGACTTCCGCATCTGACTTGGTTGCCATTCTAACTTGCTTGTTGTTTTACTTTTATATTCGTGCGAATATCACAGTTTACTTTTTTCGCTAAACCAGGCACAAGCCAGACTCTGCTCACTGCTCGAAAAATACTGAGGTTTCGCCTTTGGGGATATTTTTGGACAAACAAATTTACACGCTTTACTTGTTGTAGCCGCAGTTTACATAAATAACATGTCAGAAAGGTGTAAAGATTTTCTTAGGTTTCTATTTGCCCTTTGCACAAACTTACAATACACATATATGTTGCATTTACAAACAACGCCACATGTAGCATGTGATGAACTTATGAAGAGAGAAAATAAGGTGCAACAAGAAATCAAATTGTTAAAATCTGTGAAATAACATAATCTGTTACGGATTTCCGATAACCCACAAATTTAATTTAGGCAACAATTACAAAACTAGAAAATCAGATTTTACATTGCAGTAAATACAAAATAAATATGCACATACATATATTAAATTATTATCTATGTACGTTCTTATGCACACATCTGAAAATAATTTTAAATGCATACATATACGAGCTTTGCGTTTACAGTATAGCACATAAGCACTTACGCTAGTGGCATTAGGGGTTAAATATTTACAAAATATTTGTTTGTAACGAAATTGATTTAACGGTTGTTGAGAGCAAAATTAAATAAACATTTTCATGAGAGTATAAAAACCATTGCTGGTCTTGTTGTTTTCCGGTTAGACACAATCACTCGGCCAGTGTACATTAAAGAAGTCGTTACAGTTTAAACCACTATAACATACAATTTTAAGCATAAATATGAGTTCGGAAAAGGGGGACGCCAAAACAAAACCGGAACAGACAGAATCTGGAAATCCACCAGAGAAAAAGCCCGACTTTTTTGAAACAAAACTGTTTAAATTTATAACACTTGCACTGTACTTGGGTGGCGTAAGCGGTATGGGATTTGTTCTAGCAGTATATTACTTGTTCATATGGGAATCCAAAATGCCCGAGATACCAATTATAAAGAAATTTTAAGATTAGTATTGCAAGTTAGCATTTCTCAGTATTATAACTATAGCCATTTATTTAATATATTTGCAGTTGAAATTATGCACTTATATTGATCTATAAAAATGTATACAATTTAGATTATATATAGAATATATAAGTAATAAATATAATTTACTACATTCGACTTACTCGTTTTTTATTTATATTATTCACTATCACTTGCAACTGTTATGGGGAATCGCAAATAAATTTCTGGCATTGTCGAGTCAAAAAAGAATATGTAGTACAATGATAGGCACATTCCCATTCCACTAACTCCGCTTAGATATAATCCGAGCGTTATCCATCTGAAAAGTTTCGAATCATAAAATGTTGAATTTTCTTGTTCTACTTCCACAGTAGGGGCTGGTGATCTAGGCGTCGTTGGGTCTGCCATTTTACCCTTGTTAAAATATTTACTAAATGGTATAAAAGAAGTTCATGCAAACCCTTTATATAGCATTGATAATTAAAATTGACAACTTTGCAATTATTGCAAGAATTAACGTCGAAATGTGACGGAAATCATGAATATGTTGTAATACTAACGTTTTTTTTCGGTTAGTGTAAGAGTTGCTGTGTTCACATGATTAAAACTTTTATAAATTTAATATTACTGCATTTCATATCCCACAGCCATCTTAGTTATTAAAATAAAATAACATTTAAGCCTAAAAACTCATATCTTTACACTCGCCATTTCATAGAACATTTTTGGTTTACAGCAGCGAGTTAAGAGTTAAGTTAAGAGTCAACTGCATCTAAAAAAAAATTAATCTAAAATATATCTTTTTATATGTGAAGTAAAATATGAGCCGTGCATTTAAATTCTTAAATTTATCCACTTGTATCACTACTCAATTGCGGTTATGCATTTTCAAATCAAAAACTGTTTTTTAATTTAGTTTTTAAGAGCATTCTTTCGACAGGTAGATGTCGCGTTAAACAATGCGAAGAATTTTCTGACATTTGTTATTAGAAATCAGCTGTTCGCCTGCTACCATTTCGTGTTTTCATTATTTTTGTAGAATTGTAGAAAGCTAAATTAACAAGCAATTTGTGAAAAAACGATGGCGGCAATATTTCGGTTCTCAAGTAAAGGACTTCGATTTACTTGTCCGAACTATGGTTCATACAGTTGGGTATTACAGAACCGTAAAAAAGTTCACACGCATTCTCAGAAATCAGATCATTACGATGTCATTATAGCCGGCGGAGGACTGGTTGGAACTGCCTTAGCATGTGGAATAGGTAATTTTATTTTTTCCAGACGTTTGCTTGATATATTAATTAACTTTATTAACGAACATAGCAACAACAAAAGTTCTCTCCGAACTAAAAGTGCTTTTACTAGAAGGAGCTGCACCATTCAAAGGTTTCACTGGAGGGTCTTACAGAAACCGAGTGTCTGCAATTAACAATGGTTCCGTTGAATTATTCAAGTCCATTGGTGCTTGGGAACATATATCTTCGCAGCGCTATAAGCCCGTTAAACAAATGCAGGCAAGTATTGGAAAAAAATGTATGAAGAAATATAAGCTTATGAGATCTTTATTAGATATGGGACGCTAGCTCGGATGCAATAATTACCTTCAACCATGATAACTTTTCTGATGATGTTGCTTGCATTATTGAAAATGATTTGATGTTGCACGCAATTCTTGAGCAACTAAAACGTTCTGCAAATGTGACATTGCTGAATCTGGCTACAATTGATAATGTTAACCTGAGAATGAATGGCAGCGCAAAAAATGTTGTCAGTCTAAAAAATGGGAACACAATTACTTGTGATTTATTGGTAAGTTTATATTTTCTAGTTAGTATACCACTTTCCAGTAACTGCAGGTGTTGTCGCGCAGATTGAATTTGAAAAACTTGCAAGTCATAGTAACGGTTATTTGTTTGATATTATTTTTCCGTTGGTTAGTCAATCTTCAGTACAAGAGCGTGTGCTGCATTTTGGCTTATAAAAGAGAAAGTAATTTTAATTATATCTGCTTTCGTAAAGACTGCTAATTTTATCTGTCCACTGTCACCTACTTACTTAATTTAGCCGATTTCTTAATTTTCAAATATTGGACTATTTAAGTCAAAGCCTTAACAATACCTATTTTTTTACTTTCCCCTTTTCACCTTGCATTCGGACCATACTAAAACTTGTTGTTATTGTTGTCGTTGCCGTAGTAAGTAGGATGTCTAGGCCCAATTCTCGAACTGCGTAATTTTATTAATCTTTCACCGGATTGGTGATAACGCTCATTATTGATTATTATGGAATAGCTTTTTTCGTATTATGGATGTTATCAACAAAAAAATAAACCGACAATAAATTTTTTTTATTATTTTAAATTTGCACAAAGACGAGGATTACAGACACTTCAAAATAAAACATACGTATAAATAATTTTTTTCTAAAACGCTTTCATATATTCATATTTACGGTTAGATAAATTAATCCTTATTAAAATTAAAAATAAAACTGTGTTCTTCTTTCAAATTTCTCTTTTAACTGGTTAAATTGTTGCGTAACGTCATTAAATTTTTCGTCAACATTTGCAACGAACTTCTCTACCTTGTTCGATAAATCTTTTAATTGTCCACCTAAGACTTGAATGTCTTGTCTTATGTCTAACACACTGTATACCTGTGGTCTAGCATTCACATTGGTTTTTAGATTTTGCGCAAAATTAATTTGATTCGGAACATTTGTCGCCGATCTTGGACGTAAAATAGACAAATTCTCCAATTTTTGACTTTCCAAAACATCATTATTCAACAGAGTTTTATTAAAAGCGCAGCAATTACTGTCGTATTTCTGTTGCTTAACAATTTGAGTTTTGTCTCTTCTTTCTGCTACGAGTTTATATATGTTAATTTTTAATTCTTCGGGAAGTTGCTTATCTCGAGGATCGTTCGGGCGCATCACAAATTGCAACTGATTTCTGGACGTACGTAGCAAAGCACTGCGTTTACAAAGTGCTAGCAATCGCTTCGGTGAATTTCGAAGAAGTCGTGAAAAAAATAAACTTTCAAGTCGAGAGACCAACTCAGCTTGACGGATCAACCTGTCCAAACTTGCTGACACTTGTAGTCCCTAGAAATGGTCTTGAATATGAAGCTGTTTAAAATTAATAAGGGTCAAAATACTTGTATATCATTGACTGCCAATCCAACCATTAAATTAGTTAAAATAACAGTTACTAAAAGCACAAAGGAAAGAAACAAAATGTGTGCTGTGACCGGATATTTTATAGGGACATCTCCATAGAAAATATCTTCGAATTCTAACTCGCCAGACATCATTGTGATTGCTTTTAATATGGACCTATGAGAAAAAAAAATATTTAAAATCGAAACTCCAAAATATGTAACATTCAGGATACACACCACGCAATGTTCATAAATGCTGGATAATCAGTAAAAAGGACGCAAAAACTCAGACCAAATGCAATCAATAAACAACAATAAGCCAAGAGAAATTTTCCAAAATTCACAGCAACTATGATAAGGGAAACTATAATTTTTTCTATAAATTATATAACTAATATTTCACCTTTAGTAAACATTTGCACATATAAACCAAATATCGGAAATCTTCCTACCAGCATCATTAGTTCTAACCATACTAAAAAAACGATGATCGCAGCAACGTGATGCTGCCAGTCGGGCACCGCAAAAAGATCGCTGGCAATTAAAAGTTCTGGTGTCTGAAAAATTATACTTAAAACAAACTTTTTTTAATTCACATGTTTAGTTACCACACAAAGAAATACTCCAAAAATAATCGCCCACTGTAACCAGTTTTCCCAGTATTTTGCGTATCCCGTCAATCCATGCGCCATCTACATTGGTTAAAAAAATTCTTCAAAATTGAAATTTCAATTTTGTCGTCAGGAATACCTGGAAAAGTTCTTTTCCTAATAATAACAAATTTAGGGCCACTACGAAGTAACCAGTTGGTGAAATATAGCTAGCTGCACGGCAAGTAGAGTCCTTTTCACAATTTCGTACGTAAACTCCTATAACATACAGCGTGAACATTAAAACGTATACTGCATGATAAAGAAGACTCATTAGAAAAAATTTTCGTATTCGTCTCCATTTTAAAAATAAAAATGTTTCACAGAGTGGATGCATCAGCACTCGTTTTTGTCCCACTTCAATAAAGGACATAAGTAGTTCGGTTTCACCCCTTTCAAGTGTTGGGGATGGAACTAACAGTCTAAAATCTAATTTTATCTCGCAGTCTACATCTCCAATTTCATGATCGTTTACTTTAATTGAAGAATCTAGTTTTGATATTAACTTTGGTATCACGTCTGGCGTCCGTCGCACAATAAATGATAAAGCAGACACATTTCCGTCCGTTCTGGCTGTTATATCTGCACCATTCTCTACAGAGATATATGAACATAAATATATATTTTTCGTTATTCAATATCATATATATACAATATAATAAGATGTGTTTAATCTTAGATACTATTCCACCAAAATCTTCTACCATTTCGAATACTTTTGAACCTACCACGTCAACATTTTACATTTTGAGTTGTTTGCTTTATTGGCGGTTTTTTATTCCCTTTTCGAAAAAAAATCTATTTACAAACTTTTACGCTATCAAAATAAATTACAGAAACTTGGTTTATTTTAATCATAGCAACAAGACAAAACACACATTACACACACAATTTAAATGAAAAGGTCTTTTCGAATACCTACATATTTTGCCACTGTACTTTTTTGAAAGGAGTGAGGCTACTTTGTGCCAAAAATTGCGATGATAGAATAATAAATAAATATAAAAAATAACCAAACACATCGATCACAAAAACTGCTGAACATATGTATAAGCTCACTACAAAATCAAATTTAAAAATCCCAACAAAAAATAGTGGGGAGAGGAAACGCCTTATTATCTCTTTTCTGCGATATGAAAAACTGGTACACGGACAGAACAGTATTTATGTGTGCATAAATTACTGGGAATAAAGAATCAGCAGTAAGAAACTGAATGATTAACTCTTAGATTTTTTCCCCTTTAAATTGAAGTAAAATAATTGGAGTCTAATAATTAAATTGTGGAATTGCCACATTCCCATTAGATCTATTATAATAAAAATAAACTGACTTTGAAGGCACTAAAGAATATGAAGTCAAACATTCCTCTAATATCCATAAGAAAATCGCACATCATTGACACGCAAAGGAACCGTTGAAGTTTGACATTTAGTTTGAAGTTTAAGGCAAATAATTAAAAATCTGTTTACTTGGGCAATTACAAATAAAATATTTTCACAAAAATAAAATGGAAACATATCGGATAATTAACCGCGAATTATCAATTAATAACCAGGAACTTCGAAATGCAATAAACAAGTTAAAACATGAGGTCACTTATTTAAATAATCAATTATTCGAGCAGCGTGAACAATTCATTCGCCTTAAGGAATCAATCGCGTCCGCTATAGAAAAACAATATCATATGACTATGGCCATAATCTTTCCAGAAAAGAAGCAAACGAAGTCACCAAATCGTATGGATTTTATATATCACCGGCGTTCATGTAACAATGTTACCGTCGCCAATTCACTCAAAAATACTTTTCTTTCTCCGCCTGTAAAATCACCTCAAAAAGAACTTAATGTAAATTCGGTCGCTATATTACCGAATTTTGTTAGTCAAAGGGGTTCTAGAAAAAGGAGATCTCCCAGAAAATCGGAAAGTCCAAAACAAGGAGTGAATGCCTTAGGTAAATAGTTAGATACATATACATATTAAATTAAATTAAAATTGTATAATTTACTTTGTTAGCTCTGGAAATTCATATAGACTCTCCTGAGGATCAAGGATATCAGAATAGCCCTATTACAAGTCAAACTTCAGCTAACAACAGTCTTTTAACAATCAACGAAGAGGAAAGCAATGCAACTGACTCTCGAGATGAAACATTGACTGATGCAACAATAAACAACTTGCTTGATGCCCCGTGCAGCACCCCGTACAATTGTAATAAAATAGCATCTGATATGATGCAAGGAACTAGAGAAATACGAGTTTTAGTACAAAAGCTAAATTTTGAGCAATTAATGCGATCAAGTAAAAATAAAACGCCATCAATAACAATTTTGAGGGATAGGGTGGAGAATGAATCAAATTGCAAAACCCCAAACAAATTACAGTATGATGGTTCTCGAAGTGATGATATGGCGTTACAAATAAATTTTGAACAAAATATAAATAAAAAAACCTCAAAGCCTACGATTAAAAAGAAAAAACTTAAAGAAAATATAGACAGTGAATCGGAAAGTAACTATTCCGGGGATGATTCGAATTCGAAAAATACAAGCACAAAAACACTGAGACCGAAAAGGAAAGCAATTTCCTTACAAGAACCGAATCTTAAAAAAAAACTTAGAAATACCTCAAATATGAAATTATAAAAGCGGATTCTAATAAAATGTTTTTAACCAACTACGATGTTTCCTGTTTGAACTTAATGTGCAGGAATTGTATGTCAAGGTTATCTTACCAATAAATGTGTATACACAATTACTAAATTCATTTAGTGCTGCTATGTGGAGTGGTGTATATCCATAATTATCGGCTTTGTTTACATCTGCTCCAGCTTTTAAGAGTGCCAAACAGCAATCCAAACATCTTGATTGCTTCACAATAGCAGCGTGTAAAGCCGTGCGTCCATCTCTGTAGTGTGCGTTAACATTTGCTCCGTATTGAATAAGCAACTCAACAGTTTCCACCGATTGTGATAAGCAAGCTAAGTGCAGTGGAGTCTGGTATCCAGCATTTCGACAATTGACATCAGCGCCATTTTCCAATAGTAGACGCACACATTCAACATAATCATTTTCTGCGGCTAGAAATTGTTGCATTGCATTTTGCAAAAGACATCAAGTAATAATTTTGTTCATTTACCTAAGTGCAAAGCTGTGAGTTTTCCTTCACCAAACTGCGGCCGAACATCTGCTCCGTGGGCGAGCAAGAGTTCAACACATTTTTTGTGTCCTAAAGCACAAGCTGTATGTAAAGGTGTTTCAGTATATACCTGGGGAGTGTTTGGATTTGCTCCGTACTTAAGAAGAGTTTCTACACATTCCACAGCATTTCTGTCAATGGCAAAATGTAATGCGGACCGTTTTTCTATTCCAATGTTTATATGTGCCCTTCTTCTAAGCAGAACCAGAATGCAATCAATACTGCCCGCACTAATTTTAATATAAAATATCTTAAATCTTAAAAATATTAAGAATATTGACTTGTAACCTTGCAGCACAGTGTAAGGGTGTTATCTCTTTTTTTATGTCCCAGCAATTTGGATCAGCTCCTCGGTCCAATAAGAGTTTAGCAATGTGCGGATTTGCGTTGGAACAAGCATAATGCAGAGGTGTCCTTCCTTTTATATCTTGACAATTCGGATTCGCCAAAAATGAATTTAACAGTGTAATTAAATGTTCTGTCATACTGTAGAAGGCTGCGTAGAGCAAAGCTAAATTTACATCATTTGACCCAGATATCAGGTCTGCAAATAAAAAAAAATACTGATATGAAAATGTAATTTCAACATGTTGTTCATTATTTTACCGAAAAATTCACCAGTTTGGACCATTTTAGCAATACTGCTTGAATTTGGAGACTGCTTGCTAAGAGCTTCCTCGATATCCTGGTTATCCCATATAACATGACTACGCTGCTGCCATGAGTGTATTTCATGGGTTTCATTGCTGAAAATATCACTATCACTTTCACTCGATATGCTTCGTCTATCATAAAGATCTTCTGATTCTCTATTTGATTTCCAGTTCATACTGTTTTCCTAAAACATTGTGTGTTTTAATGCGTTTGAAATATTTTACCTTTTTCGGGACTACTTAAGGTGTTAAATATTTGCATACATAGACGAAAAGATAGTGACTGCAGTGGCATTGCGGATGACTGTCAAGTTCTTCGTCACAAATATAATTATCGTAAACTGCTGAATAAATTATGAGTAGAGAGATCTGAGATCTGACTGTAATTCATCTAACATTTTACAATCACTAAAAAATTTAAATTTTTCGCAAAACAGTTCGATAGTCAGGGTTTGGTTTGCTAACCATTTCTTATCTGAATTTGAAAATTTGTAATGTGTGTTCTTCCTTTCGCAGTTTTAAAACTTTTTGAGAGTATTTTAAATGTAAACACCAGTCAGTGCTTATACGCGAACCTTGTATCTCAAATTTTACCGGCATCAAACTCCCGCACTCCTTACTCCACACAAGAGCAGCACAACACTTGCTCTAGAACACATGTGGCCGTTTCCTTGGTGACTGAGCGCCATCCAGGTTTGTAAATGAACCTTATGTGTAATCGTTTTGACAATCACCCACTGTGCCATGCATACATAGATATAAAAGTATATGTTGCCGTTTCCGTTGCTAACATACCACAACAAAAAAAAGTTTGCACAAGTCATTTTAAAAAAATTGCCTATGAACAAAAACTTTCATAGATTTTTCGTACGTTTGTGTTGTGCGTGGTACGAAAGAGACGAACCAACTCAATCCGAATTCGGAAGAAGATTTATTTTCAATAATGTATACAAATATTCAATAAAAATCAGCATTTGAAATTTATGTGCAAAGTAATTGAAAAATGGACTAAAGGTTAAAATAAACAGAAACTTACAATGATTGAAAATCGAACGCTCTCCATATTGTGCTTTGAAAAATTGATCTTCATAAATCTCTGCCCCAAAAATTGTGCCCGGATATCGGTAAACAAGGAAGCTATTGACTATAACCAAAGACGCAGTCAAAACACATAAGTAAAAAAATATTTAATTTGTATTTATGGAAACTGTTATCTTTTATATGTTTTCTATTTCAAATATTTACATCAGAAAACACGCGTCACGGTCAAATATAAACAAAACCGTGCAAATAACACAATTTTGTATTTTGATTTCAATAAATTCATATAGAAAAGAAAAAAATAGTTTAACAACTTAACTTGAAAAGAATCATGATCTATTTCAGAATGCTTTTAAGAAATTTGCATGTATGGATGATACAATGGGTAACTGTGTAAATGTGAATACTAGGTACATATGTTACATACATATGTTAAAAAAATTACGAACAAGGTGCTTATATGTTTGCTAATTCCGCCAATATATAGTTTACTGAAATTAAAAAAGAAAACTATACCCTGCTAAATTTTTTTCTGTTTACGATTGAACCGCGATTAGAAATGTCGAGCATAGTTAATACAAGTTTATTTGCAATTTTCTGTTTTAGTGATTACCCTTTTTAAACGTTTAGATAAACAAATACAACTCAACGCAGAAAAATTAAGTTCGTTTTCTAAATATAAACTGATAAATTTTATTCTTGTACAAATTGAACAAGAGTCTCTTAAACCGTTCTTTTAAGATAACCACAATACATTTAAAGTTGTTACATTTTATATGGAAATATTTTTTAATAGAAGAAACAGAAGAAGATTGACTATGAAACCATTTCTATATTAATACTTGTTCGCGATCAAGTGCAAAGTTTTACTGATCATTAATGATCACACAAAACCTCCCCATAAGTGAGTTTTTCATCTTCTCTTCAAGTGAAAACAAAAAAAGTTTTAAGGTGTGTATTCTGTAAACAACTTTCAATATCGCTCTCTCTCACGTATTTGAAAAATTCGATGGTCACCTTTCGCCTTTGGAGAAATATCTGTACACTTGTCTTGGTTTTGTTTAACTTTTGTAATAATATTTTCCAAAAAAAGTCTTGTGCGCTAAACAATTGGCTTAGAAGAACGTACACAGCACACAGTATGGCATTATAAAATTCTTTCAAAACACAACATTTTTTTATGCTTGTGCAACAAGCAACAATTTAGATTCAATCATATGGAACATACATACGTTCTTATAAGCAGATCACTTAATTATTGATGGGAACCATATCGCAAAACATATGTAAGTATCATCAAATGTACATACACATGGAGATACTCAATTAATGACATCTTAAAAAATGAAAACAGAGTTGATTTATAATCAACAATTTATAAAACTTCTGAAATGATTTATTCTTTAAGTGACAAAAACAAAAAAGTACACCACATTTGGTTTAAAAAGAAACTTGTATCTGGGGCCTGGACTGAAACGTCGACCAAACACCATAATTCCCATCAAAAATAAACTTTTCTCATACGAAGCAATCACACTTTTTTAGACCATATCCTCAATATATTTATTATAGGCAGGAAACTTTATCTAGCTACCTTTGTTTAAGATTTATTTTTTTTTTTCTTTTTTTCACACCAATTCATTATTTCTAGTTGCAATTTCATACATCTGCACCTTAAAAATTAAATTAAAATAGTTCTAAAAGCAGTAGCTATTCGTTCCACTATGTGTAGTTGAAGATAATAGTGATGTAATAAAACCAATTTTCCGATCCGTCATCAAGTGATTACTTTAAATTTTAATGCGCACTACTCTTGATTTCCAGATTGGCGCAGATGGGGCAAATTCAGTTGTTCGAAAAGAAATGGGCGTCGATGTTTTCTCATATAACTATAAACTTTCCGGACTGGTAGCAACTCTTGAAATTGTCGATGTAACACCTCCATATTCAATATATTAACATCAATTAATAAGAACTGCTTCATAGGCAGGAGACAATTCCGTAGCTTGGCAAAGATTCATACCATCGGGTCCAGTAGCATTTTTACCTCTTAATGACACAATGTGTTCTCTAGTATGGACAACAGCACCAAACGAAGCAAAACGACTCGCCTCCATGCCGCCGAATGAATTTGTGGATGCACTTAATGAAGCATTTGTGAGTAATTACTGTAACAAATAACTTGAATATGTGTACGAAACAATTTTACATTGAAAAGTTGAAAGAATACCCGAAGAGCGATATAGTAACAAATGCGCTTAATTTGCTGAGTTCTGTCATTGGTCGAGATAATGTAAACCAGCGCCAATATCCCCCAAAAGTAAAAGGGGTTTTAGAAGGATCACGTGCCACTTTTCCACTGAGTTTCCTTCATGCATCATCCTATGCCTCCACTGGAGTAGCACTAATTGGGTAAGACCAAGATTTTTTTTTAAATGTATAAAGGATAATTTTAAATGAGTTTTTTATTTTCAGTGATGCAGCACATAGGATTCATCCTTTGGCTGGTCAGGGTGTAAACTTAGGATTCAGCGATGTGAAGTACCTTTTAAATACCTTATCAGACGCTGTCTACTCGGGAGCAGAAATCGGAAATAAACACAATCTGCTGCAATATGAACAGCAAAGCCTAATAAAGAATGTCCCACTAATGCTTGGTATACATGGGATCCAACAGATATACTCAACAACATTTAGTCCAGTAGTGTTGTTACGCAGCTTGGGCTTACAAATAACTCAAAATATTCCTGCTATTAAAGTAAATTAAGAATATTGAAATTTGAAAATAATATATATTAAACAATTAAATTTTATTTTAGAATATTTTCTTAAAAAGGGCGATGGCTTGAGGCGAATGATGGCGAATCAATCCGTATTCAGTTTTTTTTTTATGAAAAAATGTATATATTGAAATAAAGGAATTCTTTAAATTTCTAATTCTATTTTTATTTTTATTTAACTTTCCAAAAGTAAAATTATTGCCTCGCTCCTCTCCCCAGAGATTGCAACGTTCTGATGTAATATAATTTTGAGAATATATTTCTTTTCATTTTTTGTTATTTGGGAAAGAATTTTTGTTTTTTAGTACGTTGAATTGAATATAACTTCCAACAAGAAAACTATACCTGTATAAGAACAAGAAAGTACACAAATCGACTAAATACTTTATATGCAAATCCTTTACTAGCAAATCCATATCCGAATATTAAAGCAATAAATGCTCCCTGCAGCATCCTCAAATTGATGGGCTGTATAATATACTCCGACCGTTCACTTGCACCCTCACTCAAAGATTCTTTGTCAAAATCACTTCTACCAACGGGTTCTTCTTGCAATGCAAACTTATCCGTCGCTGGGCACGCATACATATTAACCAAATGAGATAGTGAGTCATATTCAGCATTTGTAACCTTGTCAAGAATTCCACTTTCGAAGAGTCGCAGTAATCTACAGAAAAGTATATTAAATTTTGAAATATTTTCAAATTTACTTGTTTACATCTCATTTAAACTGTCAAGGTATGGACAACCAAGTTGTACAGCAACTGCTGAATACCGAGTGTATAATTTTTGACTGAGTTGAAAAGTTGTTGATCCTGGGAATTGAATGTGCAGACAAATTAAATATTGTAAAAATTATTGACCAAACCGAATTGTTTTATGTTAAAGTACAAGGTTTCTCGTCCTCCCATGACTATCTTGTTCTCAAGGCCATCAGCGATCAGTTTTACTGCACATTCAATGGAATCGATCATATATATTTGATGCTTCATAAGTGCGTACAAATTTCGAAATATTTCAGTTCCGTTCTATTTTATAGTACTGCAGTATACTTTTTTCATGTTGTATACTGATATGTGCAAACATACCTGTAATATCTCAAGAGAAGAACTTTCAACGTATAAGCGATACCCATCATTTATTATAGCGCTCTGCAACTCTTGTAGATCGGTAATAGGCGGTTCGCGCGCCGGCTTTGCAAACTGTGATGTTAACTGCGCTGAATAGACATCAGCAAGAACATATGTGGCAGAAAACCAGAATACAATCATTAGGAACTTTGTTCTACACCCATCATATGGTTCTGAGCACGCTGGCAAAATTTGAAAAATATATATAGTAATTATAAGATTATCACCTGACACAAAATACATTGCTTTAAAAACAGTTGCACAGTAAACCAAATGCACCGATCAAGTAATTTGTCCGGAATCTCCATACATTTAATAGAGGGCAAAGATTTTGGGATCGGTTTCCTATTATAAACAATGGGCGTAATCTCATTTAAATAATCCGCATAAATAAGCACTTCATTTCTTCTCTGGAAATTTAATTTATATGGCAGTGCAATTATTATAAACAACATTGGCCCTGTAAGTGCAAGAGTCAGAATAAGGCAGGGCCATACATCTTTCTTAAATGGTCTCAGTACAGCTAATGCCTCATTCAGACGTCGTGGAGCGTGCGTTACAAAAGCCCCAGAATCTACCAGAGTAAAAAAAGAAAACTCCACTGCTTTCCGGCGTTCCCAACTTAGATTTACATCGCCTAGCAGGAGGTCTGCTTTCTAAATGTAAAACTGTAAATATGTATCTATATATATGTAAGTAAAAGTAAAATGCTCGTACCCGTTCTTGCAGAAGACCTATTGCTCCGTTAAACAATGTGATGTTTCCATCGTCTACTCTAATCATACCTTGGGTCCTTCCAGGCGTGTCAATATATATGAAATTGAAATTCATGCTGGACGCCAGTAGAGTAAGTAAACGATGATCTCTTCCACCTGTTACATTGATTTCACGATATTCAACGGCTGTATCCAGGCTGAACTCTGTATCATACTCCCAATCACCATTTACTTCGTATGAAGAGTTATTGTCATAGTTGACCCAAAACCATGGTGGAGACTGAACATTAAATGAATCTGCCCCGATATTTCATCTGAATTTTATGCATATCTTACGTGAAACGCCGGAACTAAAAGTACTCGTTCTTGTAAATTTGAATATACGCTTGTCATAGATGGAAGAAGTGGGCTGCGATAGAGTCCAAGGCTTTCAGCATCAAACCAATTTACAAGATCCAAAGATCCCACTTCAGCTGGGGACGCTTGATTATAATAGATTCGAAATCTAAGCAAATATCACACAATATTATTAGCTATTGACACTTCTTCTTTTGAACCCGCTACTACATACGCTTTATTTCTTGGACGAGTAATGATCACAACTCGCATTGGTTCACGCAAGTGTATTCTAGAGATCTTTGGCGGACGTTTAGCTCCCCAGTAAAAAATAAATAAATTCAATCGATGTGCCAACTTTCGCTTGGAAATACATTTAAATATGTAATTAGGTTTACCAAAAATTAAACTAAAACATTCAACAGAACCTTGAATGCAGTTCTCGATAAATAAAAAATATTGCTCCAAATCGGAGAATACAATTGATTTGTAAAATCGTCGATGAAGGAGTTTAATAAAATCATTAACATCTTCACAAACATAGGAGTCATTTAGTAATATAGCCAGTAGAGAAGGGTTTAACCCATTAATAGTTTCTGAGAGACCTACAAAAAATAAATAAACACTGGCAAGCAATTGTTTAAAATCAACAAACCTATTGACACTTCTCTGTTAGTATTATTCGGCAAACTCCGCAACGCACTTTGGACAGAAATAACGTAAAGACTGAAAAGAACGAAAGTTGTCTTCATGTTGGCAATTCTTTTTATGAGTACTTCGCTTTTATATGCTGAGGGCTTGCAATTATAACGTCAATCAAAAATTTTAACTGCCGTAGTAATGAATGTGGCATTTGAATTTTATTTGCTATTCCAAATGTGAAATCAATTATAAGATATTAAATACGATCATGTTACAATTTGTTAATTGAGAGACGCCGATTTATAGAAGTTATAAGGTTTTGAAGCCTGCAATGCACTTTGACAATTTACTTCGAATTATTATCCATTCATCCATCAACAGTTATATTTATTGAAATTAGCGATAATACAGTGGTAAGATTTAGTATATATCCAAAGTTTAGTACTGTAGCTTGTTAATTATATAAAAACTTGATCGGCAGAAAGGCTCTCCATAAATGGTTTTACCACAGCACTTGTTGCAAAACAAAAGATAAGTCCAAATGTAATTGAGATCGGTAAGGCAGGCAATGCTTTGCGCCATATTGCCAATAGCAAAAGAGTTAAACACAATCCTATCAGAATTGCGACAAAACATGCTATAGTAGTCGTCCAATCGCCGTAACTAGATGCTTTTCCCACAAGTACTGAGTAGAAGATGAAATCCCCAAGACCCAATTTTATTCCACCTAAAAATAAAAAATATCTTGAGGACAATGCTGTTTAAGAGCTTTTTATACTAACGTTCTTCACTGAGCTCGGGATTTTCTCCGGGGGCTGAAGCTGGATGTGTAACAGTACGATATTCTGTGGATCTCCCCGAACTTCCTCCGTTGCTAGCCTGCACTTCAATTTGCCGACGTGCAATTCGCTGATCGATATTCGTCGACCATTCTTCTGTAAATCCTACATCTGCATCTACTTGAAAACAAAACCATTATTATTGCAGGCTTTTTAAAAGTTTCTATAGTGCAATTTCTATGTTAACAAATATTCTACAAATTAACAAATATATCAAAGTACAAATAAAATAGCAACAAATTCCATATAATTTTTTTCGTGACTAAGATTGCAAAATAATTTCATGCAATCGTGCTAATTTTAAAAATATTTATAAATGAATGTGAAATGTTTAGTACAGGCAGAGGTATGTCGCAAACTAAAAATTATTACTTATTGATATTTTTAGCAACTACAGTTTAACAGTAAACGTTGATAAGTAAATAAGAATAAAATTAGTATATATACCATTCGTGCCAGAACTAAATGTCACTAGGGGCGTACCTTCAGGGCTTGCCGTCTGTTCACTGGTTGAATTACCCGCCCGCCTTCTCGATGGGCCAGCTGTATCGTTCCTAGTACTTATTGTAATTGCATTTGGCCTCGAATTTATTCCATCATTTGGATGATTCGTACCCATGTACGAGTACAATATTGTAGCTGGAATTAACAACCTCAGTATTATTTATCTTATATAAAAGTATTGTAGTTGACGTCATACACGAGTAGATAAGAGCTGGAAAAATTTGTTCATTGCGTTCTTGAGCAGTTTCTACAAGTATTCTCAGAGGACCTTTAGGAGTCAACACTGCAATCAGATCTAAGAGGATATAAATTTATTATTTATTTATTTAAAATAACGTTTTCATATCCATCAACAAAAATTTACCCCAAATTGAAATAGCTGCAAGGACTGCCCACGCTGTCCATTCCGGTAAGTATTTGATAAAGACAAGTGCCATAAGAGCGGCAACAAATATAAGGTAGGCCTGCTGTAAGCGCAGGGGACCTTGCCAGTGAATAGACATCATGCCAGCTACACCAAAATTCCACATTATTAATATAGCCGTTGGATAATCCATTGGAATGTTGTAGGCTCGTAACAGTTCCCTGAGAAATACTATATTCTTTTTTTTTCATTTCCACAAATTGTTAAAGCAACTTACTCTAAGTAGAGGTAACTGAAAATGAATAGTAACATAAAACTTGATAAAATCAACCATCCATGGATGATCTTGTAGCATCGTTTCTTATATAAAACAATAAGTAAAACTGTCATCAATACTATCACTACCATTAGTATCAGTGAGTTGGCGATGGCATTCCAAAACTTGGTACCAGGATCTGGAGACGACTCATGAAACGGCGTATATAATCTATAAAACAAAATAAAAGTAAGGAAGAGTTCTTAGGAGAAAGTTATTTGCTCTTACAAGTATACATCTGTCGTAGAGTAAAAACTGACTGCATTTATTGTCGCAACTACAACAAGCATACAACATGAAACAGGTACAAACAGTTTGATGACATGTTGTGCTCCGTACTTTAAACCTTCTTCTTCATCTTCTTCTGGCACTTCGTTCGGATTTTCTGCAGAACCTGATGGATTATTGCTCCTCCGCCGTTGATTTCTTTGCCTTTGTTCCGGACCCGAAGCATTTGGTACATCATCCAAGGCCTGTACAATTGAAAGTTATTTATTATACATCAAACAAAACTCTACCAGAAATTACCCCGTAGTTTCCTTCGGATGGTCCACGCTCCCTCTTTTTTCTTAAATTTCTATCAGACATTCGATCCGACCGATCGACACTATTGTGCCTAAGATTTGATTCCCCAATGTGACCATCCATTAGTGGTGTCCTCTCAGTAACAACCTTTGTAATATTTACTTCCTCGATATCGTTTCGTTTATTTTGGATTGCTGCTTCAGGCGAACTTATATTCATGCGGACAAAATTTCATCGGAAAACTAAGAGAATAGTGAAAAAGAAAACAATTAGACTTTCAATAGCAGTTGTTGATGCATCATATGTATTGGCAGTTCTAAAATTTCACTGAACACACTCCATGTTTTCGTTAGTAGTGAGTGCAGTCAGCAATAATTTTAAATGATACCAGAAACCAATAATTATTGGTCTCTGATAATACGTTGAGATTTCGCGACAAGGCAAAAAAGGATTGAAAACGAAAGCAAGTCAATGCGTATTTACATTCATTCTCTTTTTATTGTGTTTGCTACAGCAGCTTAAATGCCAAATGTTCATCAAGTGCTTCATACATGTAGGAACCCACCAGCATGTCTCTCTAGGTTATAAAAATGAATTCCAATATTCCATATGCGCGTACACAGCCAACCGTCAAACGATAAGATATGTTTATTTAATTTATAATATATTTACTTATATCATATTTATATAATAATAATAAATATATAATAGTAAAACTTAATGTATACAAATGAATTTAGAATTAAGAATATTTTATTAAGTATATATTATTAATAAACTTGAACAATTTCACATAAAACAATAATAGTTCGTTTAGTAAACAATTATTCTTGGCGTAAGTTAAAGAAAAGCTTAGAAAATCAATAAATACATGGGAGCAATATGCTGCCTACATTTACACAATCCTTTTTAATTAAAAGAATGAAACATTTTTCCTAAACGCGGTCAGTAGAATTTAAAAATTCGATTTTTTTCGAAATATATATAAGTTCAATTTTAGTCTTAAAGAAATTTAAAGAGAAAAAAATAGTACTGGAAATTGCGTTGAATATAGCTCGGGAATAAAGTAGTATGCGTGTCTCCATTCTTCCTTCCAGTAGAAAACACAACTTTAACCAGAAACGAGGCATACTTTTTTCTGCTTTTTGACCACAATTGCAAACTAGTGTCAGGTAACTTCCATATGGTGTATATTTGTGTATGGTGTATTCTACGAAATAATTCTTCATCACATCGGTTATATACCATATTGTTTACGTTAAAATCAAAGATCTTTTTGCATGTATTTCTTATTACAAATTAACTCTTATTAATTGGCTGATCGTAGCGATTTACACGTATTCATGGACACGGTTGTATAAAAAAAAAAACTGATTTTGAAATCAAGGGGCAAGAAGAGAGGAAGAAGTTGAATAACAGAGGTGAGCAAGAATTTTTTCGTACCTGACGCAAACATACATAAAATGAAAATAAATTTATAAAATCGGATTTTATTATTTTATGTAATACTGTAGTAATGTTTCAATTGAAATGGCTGAGAAAGTTTGTCCGAAGGCACACTAATCCTATACCTCAACAAGATGCTGAAATTTGGAAAAGGCGCTTGAGTTTAGGGTATGCCGTTCTGGCATGGCATGCCTTTGGTTTTGTTTGTTATATGATATACGCCGGTAAAAGTGATTGGGCGAAATATCATGGGCTTAAAACGGAAGAGGAGCTTGCATTAACTCCAGGTATAATATACATTTCATATGTTGTTGCTGTATGTTTTATTCTACTTTCATTACAGCTCAACAGTTCGCAAAGTCCTTAAATATTGAAAAAGGGAAAATAATCCGCTTCAAAGGTTTTACAAAGGTTGATGATACGACATTTTATAATGAACCAAAAGAGGAAGAATAATTTGTTTGTTGGTTAATAGTTTATTGTAAATACAATATCAAAATACATAATTCTGTTTTGTTTTATTCGAACTTCACGTTAAAATAAGTGTCTAGTACGAGGCACTGCGTTTCTTTGCAGGATAATGCATCCTGACAAGACGAATAGTATAGTATATAAATAGGGTTTATCACACTTTTCATTTTAGATATACAAATGTAGCTTTAAAATAAATACTTGACTTTCATGGTGATGAACGAATAAAAGATAAATTTAAGACGACATTTGTGCTGAACCAAGGCTGAACCAAGGAAAAAAAATAGCAGTCACAAAAAGTATTCAAAGTGAATGTACTTATAAAATTAGGAAGTCTTTAAAAAGTCGCATTAAAACCGCAGTTATTAATGATATTCCAATCGCTGCTTGCCTTCAGTGGATTCATGAAACTCGCTAAGTATCCTATCCTCCTCAGCTCTGCGATTCTTCTGAAGGATAAGAGCTCGTCTAAGGTACAGAAAACATTAAAGCATTATAAAACTGAAGCTCGTGTTCTATACTTGCCTATATCGCTCATAGAAGCCCACAATATTTCCTAGCTCCTGTTTGAAGAGACGAACCAGCATTCCATCGAAACACTCGAGCTCCTGCAGACTAAACATGTTAAACTGCAACATGTGATCCTTGGAGGAATCAGCTGTCGACAATAATTGTTTTGAGTGAAGTTTTACAACTTTAAAAAATTTACCTTCCGAATATACAATGAGCCACTTGGGAATCTCTTCCAGCAGATATGGATTAGCAGGCACAAGTGCATTGTGTGGATTGTATTGTGTGGGTTGGGGTTCCGGATGAATGGCTTTTGGTGGTTCTGCAGAAGTTGTGTACACGTAATAAGAGGTAAGACATGGATGATTGAGTTGTGTTTGTCCAGTTAGTTGACTAAGGGAAACTTATTTTTTTGAGTCCCTATATTTTTATCTCAAATAACATACTTTTCGTAATAAACTCCATGAACTTTAGATACTACTCTGCGCCAACCAACTGGCAGCCCTTCCCTTTCCAGCGGATGCGACCAATGTGTAGTGTGTGCGTTATGATCAATATAATATTTCCTGCCGTGCAACGTATACTGTGTAGCCCAACCAGGAGGAAGAGGAAGTTCCTCTTCGATTGACTGTTGCGATGGAACTCTTTGAATCATTTGATGACCAGAAGGGTTATGAACTATATGATCTGTAAATTTAACAGCTTCGTAATTATTAAGTGAAGGGTAAACAGGAATTTTCGCTTGTACTAAGGCAACATTCTGACCCAGATGTTGATATCCCATTGCTGCTGCTGCGGCTGCGTTCTCATTTTGCATATTAGAATACAGTGACTGCATCGAACTGTTTGCACCATATCTGTAAAATGTGGATGAAACAAGATCACTTTGAAAACGTCTAAACACCTGGAAATTGTACATATATACCTCGAATTGTTCTGAACATCATATGCAGACAAAAGATTTGAATTAGTATTACTATATATAGGTGACTCAGAGCGCTGCATAAGGTTGCTCATGGCTCCCGAATTTGATCCGGAAGGTCCATTTGCTGCACCAGCTATCACACTGTTGCCAACACCAGGGTTGTTAGTTGTTTGATAATGATTTTCGTAGATCGGAAAGTTATCGGAATTGTAATTTCCTGAAGATAAATTTAAGTTCATTTGTGAATGTTGCTGGCGTTGTTGCGACATAGGAGGAGACTGTGGTCGAGGCGAGATGTTGTGACGATTCTGTATAGCATATTTTTGTATCGCAATCAAATCATCCCTGTCGCCCTTGTATCGAGAATCGTATGTATGTGCATGATTTTGATTGACGGAGTAATTACGATGAAAATTGTCAATGCGACCTCCGCGACCGCTACTCAAACCTCCGTTGTAAGATGTTGAGCTGTTATAAGGATGCTCAGACTGCTGGCGCATGCGATCAATCTGATCTATATTTACATAATTACTATTACTGCTGCTTAAATTATTACTAGAGAACGAAAGGGTGGCTGGCAGATACTGTTGCTGCTGCCTTGAAGGGAGCTGTGAGTGCGCTCGACGTGCATGATAAACATCATGCTGATGTGAATCATGTATAAAATATTCATTGTAGGAACTGGACTCACAGTTTGGAGAAGAGCTTGCGCAGCGACGTGTTAAATTGTGTGGCGACAGACTTGGTGTAAATTTTCCAAAGTAGCCCATACCAGAGGTTTTAACTATATTCTTTGTGCTCCCAAATTTGTCCTTATCAGTTTTATGGGACAGGGTCTGACTGTTACGTCGATTTTTTCCTTTGTTCTTATTCTCATCAAAGGACCATACGTTGATAACTGTTAATTTTATATAAAAATATATTCATATATCAAATGTTGGAATGATTGCACACTTTACCTGGAATTTCTGGCGGTGTGTCCTTTTTTACATACTTGCCAACGACACCTTCCTTGAGGGATTTATCTTTGCTCTTCCGTGATAACATTGCTTGTTGTTATTTAGGCAGAACTTTTTGAGAAATTATGTAAACCACTTAAAGAATTTTATTCATTTTTTAATTAATTAACAAATACTATTCTATTAATAAACTTTATGAAATTAGTTTGACAGCCGACTCAAAACCTGGAGTCGACAGAAGCACAGTTGTCACTTTTTGTATACTATTATAACAGTTATTCAGCTTAGCACCGACTTATATATTAACGTGTTTACATGGTATCAGAGCAAAAAACCAATAAGGTCTCTGATTCAGAGGTTTTCGACATGTAAGCAAAGATTCTTTTTTTGTTTCTTTATTATCTTGTCCGTGCTCACCACTCGTCGGATTAGCCAATTTTCACGATTCCGAATATCACACACAATTAAGTGAAAGACCTTTGAAAAGAAATTCGATGCAATTTTTTTGCAATTCCTCATAAAATAAATGTTATGATATATTAGATAAAGAGACCATAGCTTATTGTAATACGTTATTACATATTATTGGTTGAGATTAAGGAAGTTGAAAATAAACATATAAAAAAGAAATCATTTGACAAAATACGGATCATATTCATATAAGTCCTTACATATTCATTTATCTTAACAAAACATCTCGATTATAACAGAAATCAACTTTGTAAAAAATATGCTCTGTTGAATACACGCACAAGTCTACTACAATTTATGTCATGTTACGCAAATTGTAATACGTAAAATATATAAAAGATAGGTTTTATTTTGCTCAATAATGTCCATAATAAATTTGTTTCAAAGGTAAACTTTTTTATTTTAAACACGATATATTGCAATAATGATTATTTTCAAATATAAGGTTGTCTCTTCGAGAGGTTGTCAGGCAAAGCCGGATATTACATCCTGTGACACCTTCTTATTTTCATTCAACACCAGCGCTTTTTGCAGAGCCTCTGAAAAAGAAGAAAAAGATTGACCCACAGATTATAAAACAGCGTGAGGACCGGAAGAAAAAAAAGCTTGAGAAACAAATACGGCGGTTGGAGAAAAATGCTAGGCAACTTAAACCAGTTGATGAATTAGAAGTTCCTATGGAACTAATTGACGAAAAGAGGTTAATTGATAATAGAAAAATAATTAGAAAGCATATTTTTAGTATCGCATTTTATTTTGCAGTCAACGAATGCGTTCAATTAAAATTGCTCCAGAGATCTTAGAGGAAAGAATCGCACTTAACAAAGAATGGGCTCGTTATAAGCATGAGCAGAAGGTGGACGATTTCCAGGTGATAGACCGTGTTTTGCAATCGCAGGTGAAAGCATTAGAAGAGTTAAGGAAAGAATCCGAAGATCTTTACCAGGAAGCTATTCAGCCAGATCTGCAGCTACTTCCAATAGGTTTAAAAGGACCTGTCTCTACACCACCAATAGACAATTATCCCAGCCCTGACGGAGAATACGTACACCTTACGAAAAATTGGGAGTGATATGCATGATAGACTACCTTAATGACATCAAATACAAATTGATTGAATAACTTAATGTGATTTTTGTTTTGTACAGAAAGTTTTTTGCTCCCTTTTACAACCAATATAATCCTCAGATTGCACAGATTGTCTGTTGGCAACAAATGCAACCCGCAACTCCAATATTCAATAATACTTATTACCCATTGATTGTGGACTTACGACTCACAGAAGTCGTTGTGAAGCCTATTTAGGTTTGTAACTTAAATTTTTGTGGACTTATTGCCCAAGTAAGAGGGGGTTTATAAACCCCCAATCAGTTTGTGGAGTTATGCCACATCCAAGTGGACTTAAAACAAACATTATTTTTAGATTTTTTTTATTATAGCATGTCTTGCTTGAGTCGGCATTACGTCCAAAATAGATCGGACTTACACGGACGTGTACGCTCGTGTGCGCACTTACAATTTCTACGTAAAATAAATTACACTCAGTCCTTTTTTTACGAGATTATTGGTTCTGCCACTAATCGCGTAAAAATGGTTAGTTTTCCAATATTAACTGACGAATTGGTTTAGAATATAAAAAATATCGCGTGTAACAAAATATACGCGCAAAAAAATATTCAAAAACAATACAATAAGTATCAAATTTCAGACTTATGATTTATTCATTCATAAAAAAAATAAAAAATACAAAACAAAAACCATATATAAAAGAGAAGAAAATAGGTAGATTTATTGAAAAAACCGTTGAATGCTGTTTAATCACTGTCACTATCCGTAGTGCAAATTATTCTTAGCCGCTTATTTTGATGGCCGGCACTGATATCACTAGAATTTGTATTAGAATCAATAGTAAGAACTATGGATTGATGCTCTGATTGACTTAGCATCTGAGTTTGCACCATAAATTCAGTTAATTTTGTTTGAATGCTTCTTTTTGGACCCAATAAATTCCGATGTAGTTCTTTATATCTTAACATACAGACTCAATTTTTTTTGAAAAATTAGTACACGTTCGGCATCAGTATCATTTTCTACAAAATAATTTTCCAATTTTGCTGCAAGTTTAAGACCTTGCTTAATCGTATCTGCTTTAATTGGATGCTCGTCTATCTCGGTGTCGCTGCCATTTTCCGATTCAATTACTTCCGTAGCTATTTCAATCAAATCGTCATCATCGAGCTCTCGGTCTAGAAGAATCTCGTCAATATCTTCTCTCGTCATATCATATATAATTTTTTTGTTGGCACTTCCCCGTATTATATTCAAAAATTATTACGCGTAAAAATATGTAAACAAGCAAAAACGAAAAAAAGCACTCGCGTTAAAGTGAGAAATTCGCGTAAAAAAAGGAATTTGCGCTGCAAAAATAACCGCGTTAAAGTGAAATCGCGTAAAAAGAGATCGCGTAAAAAAAGGACTGGGTGTATACTATTTCTCACAGTATGCTTAACAGATCAATTAGCAGCAAAGTTGTCTAAGGGATACTTCGTATTAACATAGCTGCAACAACAATGAACGTTTATTATTATGTTTATAAGTTTATGTTTATATTTTGAAGGAGAAAAAGCAATGCCCAAAGGAATATTTTCAAGGTTGTCTTTATGAATTAATTTCTGACATGCGCGTTTCCTATACCATACATATAAAAATATATACATGCTTATGTATGTGTCGCTAGTTGCATCCATAACTTTAAGGTTTTATTTACATATATATATGTATTGCAGGCATTAGGCATTAGTTATGTCCTGTTTCACACAATTTTGATTACACTGGTTCTTAAAAACGAAGCACTAATTACGTACATATGTACTAACTACAAACGTACATAACAACATACGTGTGTGTTTTAACTGCTTATAAAAGAGTAATTATATACAACTTTATCCATAGTAAGATAAGGCATTTTATGTGTTGCACACTTTTGCTGAATATCCACATGCAACCATCATATAACATACATATGTACATATATCAGTACGTACTTATTTCAGAGTATGTAAGTCGTCTACATGGCTTTGTTTCCGTCACTGCAGCGCCGGATTAGACACATGCGTATTGTATTTATTGTTCATTTCTGGGTACAAGCAGAGAAAACTGCTAATTTCTACAGGTATATAATATGTAAAAACAAACACATGTAAATGTGTTAAAAAACACAACTGAACATGTATGGAGGTACCTAGTGCAAAAAAAATACCTAATGCAATGCTCAATGAAGACTGCAATAATATTGTAAGTATGTAGATACCTAACTATAAAATAAAAACATTATGTTAACATTAACATACCCAGATGTTAAATTTATTAAATGTTGTTATAGCTCTAACCATTTTTAATTTAAGTGGCTGGGTATAAATCGTTTATTTAACCCTTTTCCTTAACTGCAGAATATGAAGAAGTTTTGACAATAAAATTAAATTTGTCTTTTGGGGTAGGTCGATCAGGTGGACAACAACTGCCAGATAACTATCACAACACTAAAAGTGTTTGCATTAAAATGTACTTTAGGACCTTAGCTAATATGTTTTATACGTATTTACTACAAATCTAAGAAAATTCATATTAATTTGAATATAACAATAACAATTTATTAATAATAAGAATAATCGAGTGGCTCTAGAGCCCACAAGGGACCTGAAGTTTTTTGGCTGCTCCGAACGGCGAGATTTTGAAGCTTTTTCATAGAGAATTAGTACTCTTTGAGTGTTGTCAGAAACCCGAAAATGTGGTATCTTGATAAAAAAGCAATAACAATTTACAGTAAGTACAAATCCTAAGTCAATTTCGATTTAAATTTCGCGCGACATGGTGATGTGGTTAAAAATGATTTGTAGTTACCTAGAGGAGCAACGGAATTGCTTTCACACCTCCATTATTTTCAGAACAAATACAGTCAAGATCACTTGATCTGCGTGAGATAATCAATTTAAATTACGATGCGAGACGTACATACATATGTATGTATGCATCTAATATCATCCGTCATATCTATCTAAAAAAAATATTAATTTTCTAAGGTTGGGTATTTTTTCCTTCCGTAGCATAGAAATCGAAACATCCCGTATTTGAGTTCGCGATTATCTATCAAGAAAATTTGGTACATTGGTAGGTATGTAAGTAGAACAAGCAAAGTGTTTTTTTTTGTGCACAAGAACTTATTTTTTTTGTATAATTTTTTCCAAAATTATAAATACATATGTTGGCATCAAACCAAAGCAATCTCTCTCCGAGAGTGTCCGAGGGATATTGCCTCACATGCATACATACATATATACCTACATGTAAAGCTTTTGAACTACTGAGCAACCCTTCTAGTTTTTACTATACAACTGATTTTTGCTCCCTGTTTTAATATGTACTACCTGAGTAGATATGTAGATAATTCATCTTTTTGATTAATAATTAGTTAATAACGAAAATAGAAAATCCCCATTGTTCGGTTTTACATCTTTACAGTATACTTGACAAAACTTGCATCCATAATTATCGTACATACATAATCATCGTCCTGAAGATATTCATATACACATACATATGTAATGCACATATTTTCAAAAAAGCGGACAATGTCTGCTTCTATTTAATACAGATAACGGCGATATGTCTACTTTCTCAAGCTTAATGATGGGTATTGATGTTTTCTTCCGTAGCTTAAATTAAACAAACAATTTTAATAATGAACTATGGCGTTCCAGAAAAAAACAGATTAGTACAGAAGATAAAACACACATTGACGAATATATAACCAAATAAACGAACGTCATTTAAAACGCAAGACAATATTTTTTTATTTCAATGTTAGTCATCACGAATTTTCCATTGTGGCATTTAACACACATAGAAAAAGTAGGTATTTGCAGAAGTTCGTCCCTTTTATTGAGTTATGTATAGTTTTAGTTTCTCCCTCGATGTGGTAAGTATTGGGAAAGTAATTATATATCTATGAATGCATCATTCTCCTGCTATATACCTGAGTATGGGGAAGGACATAACAGTTTTCTGTGGTACTGCTTTTCATAAATCGGCGGAGGAATACAGTAAAAGAGTGGGGTAAACAGTATAAATACAAGGCGAGATGAGCTGTTTGCCACATTCGGGAAGTGGTGGTCATTCAATTCGTTAGTGCGCAGTTGGTTGGATGCTTTAAAATCTTCATTGTTAAAGAAGTTTGGAAAGAGTGTAGTTTTGGTGAAAGTGTCTTGTGTATAATATTGCAGTGCCAATTACACATATTCCAAAGGGAAGGATATGCAATAAAAAATTAAAGCAGGTGTGTTTTTCACTACATAAAGCAAGTACAGACCAAGCTTTCTTCGTGTTTCGGACAGATAGATATTTGATTGTTTAAAATATATAAAATGAATTTGGATGCAGATTTTGGTAGAGAACAAAAGACCCTTAGCGATTGGGTCAAAGATTTTCGCATTAAAAAAATTGAAATGAAACGAAGGCAACGACAAGGAGGTGTTAACCTTCGCGTGTGTGCCATTTTATCAACGGCGCTCCGAAGCGCAGAAAGAGAACTTCGTCAAAAGCAACAAGAACGTTTTAATCGTTGGTCAGAGTTACAATCTAAACTAATGAAGCAAAATCAAGATACTGACTGTTGGTCTCGGTGCGCAAATATCGCCAGTGAGGACTCCTCGAAAAATGAAGCAGCTGAAGAGAGACGTCATGAAATTTCGGAATTGTGGAAACATGAAATAAGCAGCTTGGACGAATTCATGCGGAATATGAGTAATCAAAGTCGTCAAGTTGCTGCTGCTAGTTAAAGTCGAAGGATTCTTTTTAAATGGAGGAATAGAGAAATTTAAATCTGTATAGTGATATTGCATTAGGCAGAGCAGACTAACTTATTTTTTATGTAAAACTTTGTGATTTCGTTTGTACTATGATGGTTTTCCATTTACAGTAACCAATTGTGTGAAGATGAAGAGAATGAGACAACTGCTTTCTCGACCGGACCGGGCTTGATGGCTTGGCAAGTGTCGTCGTGGCAATCCTCAGAGAAAAAGTTAGTAATTTCTATGATTGGTTTGTAACTGTTTAATAACTGTGATTTGTGGAAAATAGCTTTCTGTTGAGTTAACCTCAAATAGAAGGCTAGTTTCAATATGCTAAGTTTAGTCATGTTGGAAGATTGCCCCAATGTGAATTTAGAATCAATATAGATGATTCATATTGAATCGATTTTTGTGAACTTTTTTTTTTATAAAAAAACGTATATAAATATAGACTTCATATTATTTGGAAAAGAATTCAAACATTTTTTTATTTATCACAAAAAACTGAATTTGTTTCCTAAAACCGGCATTTTATTTTGCAGCACAATAACTCGAATGCATTTAAGAACAAACAAACAAACTACATCTACACATTCAACATTTAAAAGTTCTCAACAATTGTTGTCGATGTATAACTTAGTCATCTTCCTCACCTTGGTGCAGCGTGCCATATACTGGAGCCCAAGATGTGTGCGCGTAGTACGTGATGATGGAGGCTAAAGTGAAAATGAGTGGGACATACGTGTATCATCCATGGCATATCCGACTCGTCTACACTGATAGTCTCGTGTGTGTGTGAAATGTGAAAAGGGTGCGGTCAACATGCGCACAAGGGATTCTACTGCGCTCGGTTCGAAGTGAAATTGTGTTCGATAATTGAGTGATTATTTCGGGGGCTTGGATCTCATAGGAAAAAGTTTCATTTTGTTTATTTATATAACAGTTTGTAGTATCTGTGAAATTAGCTAGATTCAAACATTTTCAGATCACCCATGATCCTCGACTTATTTAATTTGGATGATTCGACTGAGTGGTATGCAAAGGTTACATATGTGGGCCGCAGCGTTTGCGAATAACACCTCTAAAAGCTGAATTAGAAAATTTATTTTTCATCTGAAATGTATTTGTGAATCTCAAAGATTGTTCCTTGTATTGTAAAATATGCTAGATATTAGATAAACAAATCCTTCTGTAGAACATAACACATCGAATGTGTAATGGCTATCGTCATCTCTGGCATCATAGTTTGGGTAACCTAAATGCGAACGTCGAAGGAAAATCAATAACTCGGTCGTAAGATGGAAATATCTTTGCATCTAATTGTTACATTTTAGGCACACCACCAACAATCACTTGTAGCCATCTGGTAGCTCTCAGGTTCATCCGTGACAAAAAGAGAAGAGGTGACACGTGTGCATACCCACCACGTATCAGTGTAATGTTCATATACGAAATTTGCTTTTGTCCTTTTCGAATACAACACCGTAAGTGTTGTCATAAATTTAAATTTTTCGCTTTTATAGTTCACCGTCAGTTTTCGGAGTCAAGTCTACATCATTTCAAATGTAGACAAGTAATGCTGATGTTCCGCTGAAGTGGTTGCATACTGCATCAAAGCCCTGTAATGGTGTGAATGAATTTGATGTTGCATTTAATTCTTTTTCGAATACACCGCCCCTGGCGGTGTCATAATCGTATTTAAATTTTGGCTTTTATAGTTACCAGAGATGATCCGAACCTAGCGAAGTTCCCTTATGTCCCGTAGGTTCTTTCTTCCAAAATCAACATTTAACGTTTGGTTTGCATATTTGTCCCTTTATAATAAATTGGATAACCCGGTTATTGTCGTAGTCGTAAAGCATCGTTTTGAGTCCAACGGGAACGTTCTGTTGAATTAGAGCTCGGTTTGAAGAACCAATGGGTGACGATTGGTCCGGTATCGAAATAATATATAGATTCAATTTGTTCTTTTTTTCGTTTTTGTTTCCAAACATTTTTTTTCTTGTAGCACTATCTTTTATCTTTTTTAGCTTTTAAAGGGAATCAACCATTAAGGATGTGTATTAACAAAAATACTTCCGACGCAATGTTATCATTAATTGTCACACTCCGGCTCACGAAGACACGGTCTCGTGTTTTTATCTTTCCTTTTCTTTCGATTTAATTGTATTTTTAGAATTGAAACGTGCACGAAAACTAAAACAATTTTTGAAACGAAGCAAGACAAAACTATAAGGGATTAATGCATCTTTTCGGTCACCTAACTATGCTATACTCTACTGTTCGATATTTTATCGGAAACAAAACTAAGGCTTTTATTTTGCAGGATGCTTGACAGACTACGAAAAACCTTGCATCTCATTCAAATTAGCTTGCACATACTTTAATTTGCATTCGTGTTTGTTGTAAGTCTTTGGAATATGTTTGCAAACTAATTTTATTTTGTAGTGAAAGAGTGAGAGGGTTGAATTCCAAATGAAAAAAACATCGGCATATTAAGATATTGACGCAATGTGATACTGCTGCAAGATAAGTGGTATTTTCGATTTTCTGCATGGCAAAATTTCTATTTGCAGTGAATTCATACTTGTCTGGTTGAATGATACAATTAAAACACACATGTTGCTGCAGATAATACAAAAGGGAATCAAAACTACAAACCATATATTCTCCGGCCCGTGTTCCTCGTGACTTATTTCGCAATCACACCTACTGTAAGTGATGCACTACATTTCATGTTTAACCTCTCTTCGTTTTTTCAGTTTTATTGAATTTACATATAACCATGAACTGACATACCCTTCTGTACGAATTTATTATGAACATAATGCAAATTATAAAACTTTATATTATTCAGTGTCCATGCACACTAATATGTATCTGTTGAATAGAATCATTTTTGGGCAATCAGTTGAATGAAACGCAAAAGCGATATGATTTTTGAAACGTAACATGTTAAATTTGTGAATGCTGTAAAACCATTGAAATCCTTTGAAAAGTTCCTGTAAAAAACAAAACACATCATTCAACACAGTTTAAAACGATTAATTTTTGTAAAATAAGTTCTATAACATTGTGAATTCTAAATGGTGGTAAAATGATATGTAAACATATATACTTCTCTGTATTGCCTTCTGTAATCATTTTAACAAATTCAAGTTTACACATTTAGGTATTGTGTGTTATGAGCTTTAATATCTCTTTTTCGCTGTATGCTGGAAGTTTTCTCATAAAGGTGCTTGCTTCTGTTTAATTAACTTGTTTAGAATCATTTAGCTTCTTTTGTTTCCTTTTTTTTTTGAATGATGTTACATTATTAAATTACTCCCTTTTTGTATATGGACACTGGAGAGAGTCAAATGAGACCTTGTTTATGTAAAATGTATGTTGTAGTCTAATATGTACGAGTATGTCAATGTTGCTCTTAATATGTAAGGAGTAGCAATAGAAACATATTTCCAGAGCTAGGACCGATGATGATACACCCTTGATGGTCAGGAATTTAGAAGAACGATGTCCGTGTTAGCGGTTTGAGATTTCGTGTAGTTGTTATCTGTGGTGGCGCAGTCTGTTTCTTCAGGAGCTCGTTTATTCTTTGGGTTTACATCAATCAACATCGGAAGAGAGAGCCAGACATGGGGAAGGAGCAGGGATGAATGGAAGAAAAGTCAGGATAGGAGGAAAGTCGTCTGTTCATCTTTGTGTGCATTACTTGTTACAAATTGCGAATTCATCTGAGGAGGACCAGCTTTCGATGACCCAACCTTTGAACTGGTTGATCTTTGAGGAATGTGTTTTCTTCGTGTCTCAATCTGCAACATTCAGCACTGTTGCCAGAAGACCGACCAAATCCAACCACTTGCAAACTACCAAACATTCGATCGTTTATTTGATTGCTGAAGTAGTCACAATGGCACATGGATGTGCGCTTTTCAAGAAACGAGTTATTACGTGGTAACTACGTGTATCTTAACGACTGACCAGTATTTTTCAGTTCGGAAGGCCGGCATAAATTCTTAAAGGAAGTCCTAAAACTTAAATTTACGTCATCATGTGGCAACTCCATGTCCAGCAGCATCGTTTGGTATTTTCCCGTTCACGAAGTGCACCAATGTTCAAATGCAATCAAGTACACCGAGTTCAAATACAGTCGCAAAGTCACTGAACGTCATTTATAACCTGTGGTAATTTACATTGTTTACTGTGGAAGAAACTTCATATATTGCAGTTCCTTAAAATCGGGCGGAGAATATAGCACCGATTTAATGCAGTGAAGTTTGTTGCCGGCACTGTTAACATAAACTGAAATAACCTCTGTTGGACCATCTACAATAAAACTCATGCACTGATGACAACGGAAACAGCCTCCTTATGAAACAACTGCATTTCCTAACAAGTTCCCTACACCTATTTGGGTAATTTGTGATTGTCTTTATTTGTGGACTCCTTCATATATTGCAGTTACCATTATGAATTGGCCCGGGAATGTACCGATAAGCCTGGGCTTTTAAATGTGTTCATCATAGTCTGTCTTTGCAAATCACGGAGCGTTATCGCCCAGAACCAGTAGATGAATGGCTTCCCCGCATCCTAATATAACGACACTATTCCAGCTGTTAACATCACTTACATTGAAGTTTTTAAGCATATTGACTAGTGGAACGATGAACATCGAGAATTTTTGAAGACATGTGTTAATGTGTATACATCCGAATGAAAATCTACGTCTGGTAACATCTTTGAAGAATTTCGATCACAAACTCCGTCTTTTCAGTTAAGTCTGATTCTGCTGCTCTCATACTTGTGAGCAATTCAATAATCTACTGTTTGAAGCGGACGCATCACAAGACTCTAGGATATGCATTTTCTGACGCCATATACCCAACATCTTTTCAGTTCAGTTTGTACTTCAAATTATTTGTCATAAAGTACAAAAATAGTTAAAAATATGCTACAACGAGAAATCTTCTAACAACAACAAGTCATAAGTGTGAGATGTGTAGCAGTCCATCATTTCTACCTCGCATTGATATTCTTCGAGATAAGCGAGAACATATAATACAACTGCGGTTACTTGAATTAAAACATTCATAACGCCAAACTATTTCTAGTTTAAAATGCGACTTGGCGACATGACATTATGCACATGGTACTCTTCCCCCCACATCATCTTGTCGATTTGCTGTGATTTGCCAATCTTGTGGAAGACGGCTGAAGTGGTATTCTTCCCCCACATCGTTTTGTCGACTTGCTGTGATTCGCCATTCTTGTGGGAGAAGGCTGAAGCAAATATTTTACTCACTGAACCTGATTGTATAGCGCGTCAGAAATGGTGTCTTGAGATGATTCCGAATTAAAATATCAAGTAGTCAGCATGATGATCCACTTCAAAGGACAGTCTTGCATGGGTGCACAATTGGGCGTAGAAATGCGGAATCTCTTAGCAAATTAAATGTTGAGGATAAGGAGGGCGTGATATTTGGCGATGGCATCGTGGGATATTCGTACTGACGGCGGCGTGGGAATCACGGTTTTTGCTGCGGCGTGGGACTCTGACGGCGGCGGGGGAATCGCATGCTGTGACAGCGGCGTGGGATCTTTGACGGCGGCGTGGGAATTCTTGAGCGGTGTTGGAGCAGTGACGGCGGCGTGGGATTTGTGCGGCTATGAATTGACGGCGGCGTGGGATTTATGCGGTTAAGAATTGACGGCGGCGTGGGATTTCTGCAGTCCGGAGTTGACGGCGGCGTAGGATCGGTTTAAAAAACTTGGTGGCAGCGTGGGACTTACAAATAAAAGGAAGGACGGCGGCGTGGGATTCAGTAAATATCTGACGGCAGCGTGGGATAAGTTAATCAATATGTAAAGCAGCACAGACGTTTCTACAGACACATGCAGTACTGTTATCACCCTTGAATATAGTACCCTTATGACATGATTTTTATTCTTGAATTAAGCGTTCAATTGGGAGCTTAATAACCATACCATATTCAAATTGACTATTCCTGCGTCAGTTATTTCATTATTTGTTTGCGTATAAATTTATAACCATGTAAATTAATTTACTTCAATTTGCATAGATCTAACATGAAAAGTTGAGACAAAAGATCATTATTGAAATTTGAATGGGGTAGTAATGCTGTTTGTTTGACCTTCAACATTTTAAGAAATATATATACATATATATCCAAAGGAAATAAATTGAAGATTTTGTTTTTGAAAAAAAAAAATGTTTTCGTTTAAAGAGAAGTTGCAATGCCTCAGGTTTTTTTTTTACATTTCTTAAATGGAAATAAGCAGGTTTACCTTTCAGAAGCACAAGTTAAACTTGTGGGTGGTTTTTTCGTCCGCGGTTTTTGAAGGTGCTTTCAGATTTAGGTCAGAAGGTTAAAGCGACATACATCCTATGAAAGTTGTATATAATTTACTTTCGGAAAACAAATTCCTGAACGATATTGAGGACATGGTACTTTTGCAGCGATTGTTAATCACCCCTATTCCGGGAGTCATCTCATTTTAGTGACTTTTGTCATTTTGAAAGTCATCTCATTTTTTCATCGGTATTCCGAAACTAAAATGACTTGTGGAATATGTTCCACAACAAAAGCCGCCTGTCAAATGCAAAATGTCATATGCTTACACTTTGTTTATATTTTGAATTCTTCAATAAAATAACTTTTAAATAATTTTTAAGGGTTTTATTTGAAAACATGGACAGCATAGCTCTGTTTGTAAATATAGAGATCGAAATTGAAGAAGAAGAAATAAGAAAAAGAACTTTAATAAACTTGAGGAAAAGCATCAGAGCTGGTTGTTCTCCATTAGATTTGCCAGAAAATGTGTAAGTAATTAAGAAAACAATACGAGGAACTATATTCAATTCAATTCTATACATACTTTGAAGATTCAAATTGAATTTTAGGCTGAACAAAGAGGCATTCACTTATTTACTGAACACCCTGCAACAACATATATCTCCTGAAAAACGTTCGTGGTCGATACCGTACATCATAAAGCTAGCGCCGCACTATTGAGATTTTGTGCTGTAAGTAGTTACCAATGTGGCGTTGGCAACGACTTCAAATTAGGATTAGCACAACCGACCATCAGCAAAGTAATAAATGAAATGTTGGATTCATTTGAAACCAACATATGTCCGCTCTGGATAAAGATTCCCAAAAGTGACGCCGAAAAAAATTCAATAAAGCGGCATTTCTTCGAAAAATTCCGGATTCCTGGTGTAAAATTTTGGTCTAAAGGGTCCTCCTCCGGTTGCCTCAGATTGTCTTTTGTTGTGCGTTAATTTTTTTTTTACTTTTGATTTTAAGTCGAACCAAACCTATGAAGTATTTAAAAACAAATTATTTAAATGTTCGTATGTACATATGTATACGTATAGTCAATTGCACATACCTTCTGCCATTCTTTCTCATTACGCATAGGTGGCCCTAAATTGTTTAAAATTGCCGCAACCTCCTTCCAGCCAATTCTTATGTCCTCACTTTGAGTAACGCCTCTTTTAAAATTTTTGGCAAGGGTCACGTTCTCTTCCATGAGTTCAACCAATCTAGTGATTTGCGAAGGTGTTGATACCTTTAACCTTTGGAAACCACAAATAATAAGCAAATATATATCAAGAAACACAAAAATAAGAAAAAAAGCAAAAGAAACTTACTCTTTAGACATTTTTAATTTTGTGTCATGTACTAATTTGAAATCAACTGTTTTTGTCACTTTTCCTGTCGTTTAGTGACTCCGGGAATACCAAAAAATGACACATGTCGAGTGGTAAATGCGTTCCACAGGAGCTGACAGGAGCAAAATGACTAGTGTCATTTTATGAATTCTTAAATGGCTATGGGAATACCGATTTCTCACATGTCACTTAACGACTGCCGGAATAGGGGTGAATAACTTCGTTGGTTTCTGATTGGAATCTCTTTTAGCTTGTACATAACTTTAGAAAGACTGTAGGCAAGAAAGCGTATCGATTGTGCAAAATCCAATCATGTCTTAAAACTGATTCGATTGTTAAATTTGTTGCAGAAACCAATAAGAAAGGAGTTCAGTCGACCATCTAATTCCTTATTGGTTTCTGCTGCAAATTACACTAACGAGATGCCATCCCTGCTTTCTGTCTAATTGTAAGAAAATCCGGCACACGAACGGATCTTTTGCTCCAAACATTGTTAAGAAACAAAATCTAAACATTGTTGAGACTAAAAAAAAAACAAATAAACTGAAAAGCTTCCTTATAACAAAGATAATTTTATATAATAATAATTACATACATATGTATGTAAAAAACAAGATCAACAGAGACGAGTGTCAATTATGGAAGAGCCCCAAGAAAAAATTCTTCAAGAAATTATACTGAACACAAGGTACCCGATAATGTTGAGAAATTTTAGGCCGAATTGGAAATGCTTTGATTGTTCCATCGAGGATTGGTGTAAACAATATGACAATAGTCTAAGAAACGAAAAATTGGTTAACTTTCACCAACTGCCAATGAAGTTCTGTGACAGTCCGCAATGGGAACGTTATCGTAATAAAATTCAATTAACCCTCACTGAGTTCCTTGAGCTTCATTCTACAAGTGATGAAATGTGGACAGCATTTAATTATGGGCGAATAGATGAAGTACCCTCAAATTGCAAAAACGGTATCGATTTTAGCTGCTTCGGATTTCCATGTGTCGCTAAAGATGTTTCCTTTTGGTTGGGATCGAAAGGGGCAAACACTCCATGTCATTATGATACATATGGTTGCAATATTGTTGTTCAAGTTTACGGCAGGTATATTTCAGAGAGATAATTGAATTGAAGAAAAACTATAAAGAAATTAATTTAGAAAAAAGTGGCTATTATTTCCACCAGAAGCGCAGTTAACACCTACAAGGGTTCCGTATGAAGAAAGCAGTGTTTACTGTTTGGAGAATTTTTTTTCTCCAAAAACAAAGGAGACCTTTAAAGGTAATCATTATAAGTAGAACAAGATCTAGTTTAAAGTGCCACTTTATGTAGGTATAAGGGAAAACGCATATGAATGCATTTTGAGTAGAAACGACGTTCTGATTGTTCCGAGGAACTGGTGGCACTACGTTGAAAGCTTAGAAACATCTTTAGCAGTAAACGCATGGATACCTCTGGTTTGTTTCTCTCCCTTTCACTACTAAAAAAATTGATAAATAAACATTTTCGTTTTAGAAAATTGATGTGGATGCACAAATTGAAGAATGTATTGTTAAGTATATAGTTGAGAAGAGCATTTTGGGAGAAAACTTGGACAATGTAAAGCATATTTTAAATCCCAATCAGGTACATCCGAATTTTCAGTGGTTGTTTGTGTGGTATGTACTTATTCTCTGTCTATATTAACAGCAAAGCTGTCGAATGACCCAAATGTTTAAGTACTCGTTAACTAATAGAAAACTTTAAAGCAATCTGTTTTCCAATTTTTTATTAGTTAGTGTATTGAGGTGTGATGAAACCCAACTAGTTTAGTGAAATGATTTACATCGTCCACCTGGCCGATAATCGATTAGAAAGCTTTCATAAAAAAAGTAGTATTCAAATATTCGTGAATGCGTGGTAAAATCTTAGCTCATCCTGTTTCTATATACAGCGAACCCAGATTAAAGAAAATTATTTTTATACCCAAAGTGGTTACAATTAATTCACGCATCTACACTTTTTTCTCATTCAAAATCGAACGAACTCATCTTTTTAATTCAGTATGTGCATAACAGAGAGTCACATTGAGCTGTCTCTGGGGTCTTTCTATATTCGCTATTCCGAATAAGTTCGGAAAAGTTAAGACGCGGCGTAACTTTCAGAAGCACCACAGCAACAAGAACTTCTTTGAAGAACCCAATAATCATTGACTTGAGGAGTTTGTTTTATTTTCTTTGTTGCTTACACATAAACAAACCGTGGCGTGGTGGATAAGTGCCTCGACCCACACGCCGAAGGTCTAGGTTCGATTCCCGGACGGGACACCTCGCATTTTTTCACGGGTTGCTGACAACACTTAGAGAATATTAACGTTCGGAGTCGGCAGAAAACTGTAGGTCGTGAGAGAACAGCTCGACCCTAGTCCATTGTGGGCTGTAGTGCCACTCAATAAATTAAAAAATAATACAAACCATTATCTAGGCTTAATAAGAAAGAAAAATCTAATCTTCCTTTTCACCATTGTAATTACCTCTTCCGTATAGATAGCATATTATTGAACAAAGGTAATTAGAATTAAATGAAGACCTACAGACAGCACTGTGCAAAATATGGTGCGATCCTATCACCATTTTGCTAATAACTTCTTCCTGCCGTCATTAAACACATCATATTTACTGCACAACATCCTTATTCATCAGTAATAAAACACATAAACAAGATAAGAAAAAAGTGCATTCTGAACTTAGAAAAGGCCCCTTATCCCGAATGACACCGAATTTCGTATTATGCAAAATAATAACACCAAGTGCAAAAACTCAAAATCTGTCCAAAGGTTTTCAATGGGATTCAGGTCCGGAGATTGAAGCGGTCCTTCCATAATATTTTGCGCCAGTTAGAAAGTTCTCAGTTCAGGTGTTCTTTTGCAAATTTGGTTCGTTTTAGTAGGTTGACTTTTGACAGTAGTGGTACTTTTCTGGGACTTCTGGCAGGTAAAATCTTCTTTACCAGTCTTCTTCTTCTTGCTGATGTCACCACGGGTAAATTTAATTTGACTAATTTTACTATGTGTCGTTCATCGGCGGGGGTTAGTTTTGATTTTCTTCCTTTTGAACGTATTTTTGGGCATTTGCGATCACGTTTCTCGGGAGTACAATGCACACCACCATCCATTTTATTTTGCTGACAACGCTGCACTTTAGAAATATTATCTTTTAGTAACTACGATATGTGTATATATAGTCTAAAGCCAAAAAAAAATCGAAACACTGGTGCACACTTCGAAAACTTAATGTTTATAACTGATATAATAGAGATGTTGTTCAATAAATATGAAGCACCTGTCTGACTATAGAAAAAAGTAATTAGCATAATAGTAAAAAAAGTCGAACATGATGCTATTATTTTGCACAGTAGTTATAATCGTAGAGTATGAATTCTGTACATCCCCTTGGCAAATTTAATGCGATTTTTCGTACGTTCATTAAGATTTACCATTAAATTTGTAATATAGTGTTTCTTTTATTAAAACATGTTACTATATTATATATGTTTATTCCATGAACACATTTTAATTATTACTTTCAGCTCGAGCTTACTACAGACAGTAGAGAATTGCTCAAGATTCTTCAGATTCTTGTCGGTATGAGAAATGCCCAAGAAGGCGATGACACTGAAAAGTATTCTTACCAGTATTTGAGGGAATCAGACATTAATCAACTCTTGTCAAAACTAAGGTGTAATGCCACGGTCTTGAAAAAGCTAGAGCCTAATACTTTTGACAAACACATTTTGGCCAACTCTAAGCGCTATACATGTACCATATTGGAGAATGAAAATCGTGATTATCTTCAAGAGAGTCTTTTAAACGCTATTCTGCACCCGAAAGTGATTAAGATCGTAAGAGATATGTTCCTGAAAACATATTCCAGTAATATTTAATTTATTTTATGTTCACAATTTATCATATGTACAATATCATCGTTTAACGTAACGTAAATACAAAGAAATGTAATCTAAATTATTCGTATGCTTCTAATTCTTAGCTGTAAGGCCACTTTCAACAGTACATCTACTAGTGCAGGTGCAAATGACAACTTAAATTAGTGACACTATCACAGGTTTTCTAAAAGTACTTACAATTAATCGTCTATTTTTTTGTCTCTATATACAATATTGAATAATTCCTTAGGAACTTTGGAATTGTGACACTCTATGTGTGAATAAAAATATTTGAATATATGCATGGTGCTATCGTGAGCTTTGCCCCATGTTTACTTCCCACAGCTTCAGATAATTGTCAAGGACTTCCTTGAACCATTTCTGCTTGTCCATATCCGTGAAAATTACTTGAAGCGATTTAAGATCCAGTTGAAGGATAGCCTCGTTTCCAAGTAATGTGTCGAGTGATCGCAACAGGGTGCCATTTCCATGCAGTCTTAGAAGTGTAACATACTTAACAATGTAATATTCGTATTGCAGTTTTCGTCGGGCCCATCGTTCAATTGTGGAATTCCCGCTTGCTGATCGTATTTGCCCCAAATGCTCTGCATACCAAGGTGCAAAATAATTGTATAAGTCTTGCTTAGATAGGCCTCCTATCCCCTTTGATTTGAGACGGTCTTTTATTACTTGGTAATTCTTTCGATTATATACGAAAACCTGAAGAAGAATTTAATTAGTTTTGTTTTTTTGAATTTTGCTATATTTGTAATAACTTACCTGGTATAGTGAATTACCAGTAGTATAGGAATTTATATAGTGCGTCCCGAATGCCTCCATGAATTTTACCGCAGATGTCAGATTACCGGCTTTAAGAGTTTCTATCCTTTCAGCTATGTCCACCTCAAGCGACTGGTTTGCCGGAATTGTTGTCTTTAGCTTACCAGTTTCCCGAAATCGTACGACTCTAACTAAAACATATGAATAATCGCCACGTACAAATGACGCGTTTATTCCTAACTTTTTAGCTGCAGCTTCTGGATGCCATCCACCAGTGAATGCTTCCCAAGGCTTGTCTAGTCGTTCGATTGTAAAGTCTCGAAAGTATGCCTGATACAGTTGACGGCGATTGTCACAAAATTCCATATGGAAATCACCATGGAATATTCCTGGTACATTCTCTTCCTTTGTTTCTGTTAGCGCATTCAAGTTCTGTGACAAGATTACCCTTAGTTATCATCGGTAAAACATGTGTATGGAGTTTTAAATTACCTTATAAATTGATTTAGTAGGCTCTTTAAAAAGCCATCGTTCTGTGTCATTGAATGAAATGACCTTTACTGATATACTCAAGTAACCATATCGGACAAATATGTTAATAGCTTTGCCAATTCTTAACTGTGATTCGTGGCTGCCACCAAAACAAAGGTCGCTAGCAAGAAGAAAAAGCGCCAGGAGCCAAATAAAGCCATAAGTGTGGTTCATTGCTCATTTAAGTGCTTCGGAGGTCAATGAGCGTTACCTAAAAGTAGAAGTAAGTTTAACTTTTATGTATATGTTATTCAAAATGAAAAATTGAATAAACAAAAACCTCATGTGGCATACACTAACCAAAGTAAAGGTTAAACTATTCAAATGTATACATTTAAAATTTTATTACTAGGAGGTAGACATTTTAGTGCATAGAAGTAGACAACAATAGAAGGTGAAAAAAATGTGTTCTTTTACTAATGTTATCCGGCTACCATGCAAAATTATTCAAGTTCATGGTACCAGTAAGGACTAGTATGATTTTATATACATATTAAATAAACTCTGTTTATGTAACCAAAACGGAACTCTGTTAAATTTAACTGTCGAATTTTGCATTGATAAACGAAATCACACGTGCTCCAACATTGGCACACACATGACAATATATATGCGGCTATGGGAGAAACACTACGTATACTTACATACATACTCTAATTTATAACGCAGGTCTCAAAGATAAACAAGCTTTACCACCACGTATTGAACAAGAAAAGAATATTAAGTACAATCGGAAACAAATGCTGACTCACTTAGAATAACATAGCAAATGTCTCTAGTGGAACAAAAATAAAATAAAATAAAATAAACTTTACTGTTCAAAAGGAAGAGCGTAAATGGCGAAGAAAATTTGAATAATTTCGTAATATGTATGAGGAAAAAAAAACTGAATGAAATTAAATGAAATTCAATTGTTTTCATGTAACTCAAAATAGATTATTTTCATATTATTTCCTACTGATTGGCATATACGTATGTAATCAAACCAAAAATACATTTTCAGAGATGAAAATTAGAGGAAAATTCCGTGTTCATATACATATAACATAACATGAAATGTGTTCCTATTAATTTGAGTGTTGAATGATAACTGGGGACTTTTTTAAATATGCTCGTATTTATAACGATTTAGACGATTTGGACGGAAATACGTTTGGTCTGGCGATTTCTTGGAATCCATTAACTTAAACGCCACTATACAATAATTTTGGCCAATGACAAGACAAAATTTAAAACCCCTGAAAACACACCTTCCGTGTTAATATTCACTATATCTGATTTTCATATGTATGTCCATATAGGCATATAAATGCACATGTGGCCGTGAAATACGTTCGCTTGGACTAAAGTTAATGTAAATTAAAGAAAAAAACTGCTTTACGCTTGAGGCTAAGTACATAGAGCACTCGACCCACAGTGACCTTAAACGTCTATAAGTAAACAAATTGCATAATTGCTTACTGGTAATGGCGAACCATTTTTGTATTCTTAGATACTTTATAAATGATACGCCAGGAAGCATTTTCCATTGAAGCAATTTTCACCCATTTAACAGCGAAAATAAGCAACAATATACGACAAGCGGCACAACAGATGATTCCAAAGCAGAAAAAGTAATCAACTCAAGTTCAAGATCACTTTCTACACGTATTGAAATATTCACATGATTCCGCAAGAAAGCTGAAATGGTGGGACCAGCACATACTACAAAACACCAACAGTTAACTTGTAGCAACTCATGCTTATAAACATGTTTCTCAACGTTTCCGTACAGCGTGCAATGCCATGATTCAGCAAACATGCCGCTTCAGGTCTCACGTTAATAGCGAAATCAAAGAAGAAACACACATGAGGCAGGGGTAGCAGCGTTTAAGCTCTCAGACTTGCTAGCCTAACTACCCGACGAGCGTACGATGATCTCCATCATAATTACCATCAATTGTATGCAAACTTGATCACCTTGACTTATCATTCCTTTCTTTGTTGTTTGCCTGTTTCTCTTGGTCTTCAATTCGCAATATAACAAGACGGGGTATTTCACACTGAATTTGGAATTGGCATTTCGGTGTGACAAAAGGTTGTACATATTACATACTCATGTGCATACAAGCGCATACAAGTATACGCCTCTTTTGTATCACGAGCTCAATTCATAGGAAACGTGTCAAAAAGGCGATACTGCTTCTGATACTCTCCAGTATCTAGCACAAGTTTTGATATTCTAGGCACACTGGTGTTGATGACTGTCCCAGTTTACAGGGCTGAAGCGATCTTCATGACCATCATCGTCATTTTACATTCCGCATGCAATCTGCGTATTGAATTTCGACGGCCGTTATGGTGTAGCACCCTTTATCATTGGTCGGTCCGTATAAAAGTGGGAAAAAGTGAGGTAATTTGTAACACAACAGAATTGAAGGAAAAAAAAAAATTAAAAACCTGCGCATTGTAATGGGCGAGGGCGATGATTGTTTTTGCTTTCGGACTCCATGTTTAATTGTTAAAATTTGGAAATTAAATGAAGACAATCACATTTCACGAGACTCGGCAGCAGAAAGTGTTTCGTACGCGTGTTGTATTTGTTAAAAGCTGACTTGAGTACATTAAAAGCTGTATACTCGTATGTTTGTTGTATATTCAATTGGTAGCAAATCTTATTTTCTTTGAGCATTTTATGTAAGTTATTATTAAAAAGAGGGTCTACACTTGCTAAACACTTAAGGCTCTTAATGGAATTGAATAACGGTGACTGTGTAAACGATTTTTTCATACAGTTATACATATATGAGTTGATTAATGATGTTATTCGCTCTTGTACTTTATATTGTTTAGTTTAGTTTAGTTTAAAAATGTTTTTTTTATTTTGAGTTTCATAGATATAAAATACTTAAACTAGCTATAATAACTTTTATTTTAATTAAAACTATCTTACTGGCTCCATGCGAGGACTCTAAGTTAATCTATGAATTTTTTATAATTGCCTTTCAGCCTTTCAGTTTTTGTAGGTATGTTCAAGTAAAGAACTAAATTATATACTTTATATTGTATACACGCACTGGAGTATGTTTAGAATTTTGTAAATCTTTGTGTTCTTTGACAATTAGCTAACGTATAAAAATGGGACACTTGTTGCATTTTCGATGATGTAAGGTTTGGCTACTGGCAGTAATAAAGAGAAAGAAATAAATAGAACTTTATTTCTGAAAATAACGGTACTTACATTTTTAAGCGTCTACTTGTAGTTTTATTAGAAAAAAAAAAAATAAATAAAACGTTTTGGTACAATTTTAAATCGGAATAAAAAATATTAATATAGGTATATTAATAAATAAAAAATATTAAAATTGGTATATTAATAAATATCAGCGTGGTTGTCCTTCACTCGAGAGAGGTAAGGCCATAAAATGAATGAATTGTGAAGAGAGATGAATGAATTGTGAAGCCTATTATTTTAAGTACAGTATAATTCTCCTTTATTGCAAATACATATATACATAGATAATATATACATACAAATATGTTATATGCATACAAAAGTCTATGCATAACGTCACGTGAGGTAACGATAATCCAGACCTTTTAATCGCACAGCACAGGTTTTGTGAACCTAAATGGTACCAATGCGGTATTTGAGTCGCTTTTGTATCTACATACAATATTAATATTCCTTTTAACCTTTTTATATTATTAAACAACAATGTTCGTTAGATTTTAGACAATGATATTACTGAATTCATAAAAGTACTATTAATGCAACATATACATAAATGAATGCGACATTGTCGAAATTTGTCGTTAAAAAAACAATAATTTTTATTTTTCATTGTAACAATTAAATTCGTCAAGAAGAATAACAATTTCCGTTCTTTTAAAGATAGAGTTAACATAAGAATGAACAATGTTCTGAGCTTATCGTAAATGCCTTTATGAAAGGTCAATTAATTTTCTTTTTTTTTGTGATTCGAAAATATTATCTCATCACTCGTCTTGTATTGTCGTGTGTTAATAATCTATTTTAAGAACTTAACATATATGTATACATATTCTGTAAAATATTTCTATATGTGACAACGTCTCATTAATCACAATGGAAACCAGTTTACGGAAATTAAGTTCTTCCCTGAACCTATGTCATTGACACTTGTCTTTAGTTGTTTTGTGTTAGATGACTGCAATGTCACATGTTTTGATATTACATATGTGTATATTCTTACGTTTTAATTAGTCACCATTTGATGTAGGTCTAATAATCTATGTTAATTTGCAATAATGAAATTTATACGATGTTATTGTATGAGAATAATAAGTAAGCAATATGCGTCTAAGTAGGGCACCGGTAAGTAATTAAACATTTATTTTTCAATGCTAACATTTTGATTTATAGGGGGCATATTGAAACGTGAATAAAATTTTTTTTTAATTCTGCAACATATAGAGGTATGTAATACAATACAAATGTAATGGGCCTGCCGAAATAAAAGTAATGTGCAGGTAAATAAATTTTAAAAATAATTCTTTATATGATAAATTAATGGTCTAAATGAAAAATCATTTATAAAAAAACACCACGCTTCATTAAAATTATAATGAAACAGAATGGAAAAATGCAAATGTCTCCACGTGCCAAACTCATCGAATAAATAATATTGATGTCGGCATTGTCTTTCAGGAAGTTACAGCTTGTTTGACGAGATTTGTTGCGTTATTTGAATATTATTATGAGGAAATGTGTTTCTAGGGTTTAGCATTTCAATCATGTACGTTTCTCACATGTATTTTATAAATAAATATATTTTGAAAGTTAATTCTTCTTTGCAGGATGAACGACTTAATCAAAGTGTGCATTGAAATCAATATTAACCTGCATTTAAAAAAAATCTTCATTATTGCCTAAACAATAATTTCATGGAATTTAACCGGAAAGAAATATACTGTGGTGACAACTAGCACAGAGACACGTACAGACATTCGAGCCCCGCCTTGTTAAAAACACAATTTTTCTAACGCAGTTGCAAAATAACAGAATCCTCCAACCAGAAATTTACGGTATCCAAATCAATCTTGATAGAATCAATTACAATAGCCAAAAAATCCTACCTCATTGGACCAAAATTCACGTCGACTTATTGAGCTGAGTAGTGCCAGCTCATCAAATTGTTCCTTTCCCATAGGGGCCCTTGTCCTCCAAAAAGAATACAGGGTAATAGAAAAAACGTTCAGAAGCATTATATTGGGGAGGGAAAAATATGGAGACAACTGGAAGAGGTTTGAGACTAACAGGTTATTTAATAGGGCGATGCAAGTTTGGGGAAACATATGAAAGCTACAGTTTGCAGGACGAGGTTTCTGCTCTTTTCTATTTTCTACCCTGATAAAGATAAAGAAATGCAATCTTTGGAACCATCGTAATATTAGATTCTTGAAAGATGCTAACGTTGTCTATAGCCTGAATGGATTGCTTAGCAACGAAATAAAAAATAAGGTATAATTTTGTCTTAAGATATTAAATCCTTTTTTTAAATTACATAAAAAAATCGTGTTACATTGTTTTACTTTGGCATGTGGCACTACTTATTTCTCACATCTATGTTCGAATATTTTCTTTTTTGCAAAAGCTGGTTGACATATAATACAGCTCAGTTCGCTCAAAGATTGGCAACACGATTGAACGGAACTTACCTCAACTCACTTCTTTTCACGAATATCGTATCGCAAGACCGCAACTCTTTAATAACCAGACAAAAACCTGCAAAACGTGTACACTGATAAAAGTTAGGGCTAACTGGCGTAGTATGTGTCGCTCTATTTGTTTATACTGTTTTACGAATTGGAATTATTTGCTTGTGGCTTATTTTTGCTTGCAAGTTGAGGTGTATTTTGAGAAGTTAGCATGAGCAATGTACAATAGGTACAAACAAATTTAATTTGTGTTGTAAAGGACAAATCTGTCATACACAATTTCTGTATGTTTGGTTGGTCCAATGATTTACATTATTTGTTGAAGTTATTTCACACAACTTGTGGTTATACACACGTGTAAGTGTTTAAATTTATTCATTCAGCAATTAAACGTCTATTTGCGAGATGAACTTGGCTTGTATTTTATTTTTAATATTAAGGGTGAGTTAAAAATTGCGAACATTCAATCAATGCTCACATATATACATATTTCAAGACAATCAATCAATCAGTGTGATCAATGACAAAGGTTAATTGAAAATATTTTGTGCGAACTTTTACTTCAAAACAAAATTCTTATTGCTACTACTTTTATAATTTAATATATGTATATATAGAAAATATATAGATAAACAAAAAAGAAAAGGAAATAAGGAAAGGGCTATTACAAACTTATATGGACATTTATAAATGTACGTGTGAACATAAGGTGATAACAAATAATGTGAAATGATTCACCCTATCCCTTAAATAAGCACATACACATATGTATGTTATAAATGTCAGTATTCTGTGAGTTTAGAACAATGGGTTACGGTTGACGTGTTAAAAAATTACCAATCCGGTTGTTGCTTCTAAGGCATTCAAATAGCACAGTTAATGTTAATTTCACTGAGTATGTCTGTATGTGGCTGGGTGATGTGGGAACAGGGTAGGCACTGATTGGTATCAACCTGGCGATGCCCAGCTGTTGTAACTGTCTCCCACACATCAACTGTGCTTATAGTACCTCCGCGTCGGTAGCCACCGGATACTGGTTGTTGTTCATCCGAACTCAACTTGCTAAACCTATAAGTGCGACCTCCGCCCAAGAGGTATAAAAAAGGGCCCGGTCCTCCAGGTTGGGGGTGTGCGTCGGGGTAACTGCCCGGCCACAGTAAAAACAACAAGTTACGAACCGACCGAATGCCTCGGATACGGATGGATACACTGTTGACGACCCCCGCAAACGAACAAAGGACAATGATTTACGGATCTGCACGTGGAATGTGAGGTCCCTAAACAGACCACGTGCAGCCGATGAACTTGCGGAGGCCCTGGACTGCTATAAAGCAGACATTACCGCAATCCAGGAAATGCGGTGGGATGGGCCGGGCAAGAGAAGAGTGAGAAACTGCGACATTTACCACGGCGACTGCTACAGGGAGAGAGGGAAACGCTTATTTGGATGCGGTTTTGTTGTTCGAGGCAGACTTAGGCAAAAAGTCTTAAGCTTCCAATACATAAGCGAACGCCTCATAACAATCCGCATCAAGGCTAAATTCGGAAATATAAGCCTCATATGCGCCCACGCCCCGACAGAGGAAAAAGATGACAGCAGTAAAGAAGACTTCTATCACCTCCTAGAAAGGACTTACGATCGTTGCCCCAGCTACGACACCAAGATCGTTCTAGGAGATTTCAACGCTCAGCTGGGAAGAGAAGAAGTCTTTGCTAAAGTCATCGGAAGACACAGCCTGCACGCCAACACCTCCGGAAACGGACTCAGGCTAGTTGACTTCGCCTCGGGGCGAAATCTCTCTGTGGCCAGCACGCGGTTCCCACACCTCAACATTCATAAAGGGACCTGGCGATCACCTGATCAATCAACCGTCAACCAGATTGATCATGTTGCGATCGACGTCAGACACTCCTCCAGTATTCTCGATGTCCGAACCTTCCGAGGTGCAAACATCGACTCGGATCATTTCCTTGTTGTAGCCAAGGTAAGAACCCGGATATCGAGAGAGCAACGGAGTCGAGACAGGCCAAAACGGTTTGACGTCGGAAAGCTACAATCGCAGCCGATCGCTAGAGCCTTCACCGATCGATTCTCCCTGAAACTGTCTCAAAGTTCGACGCTGCCTGCACAAACAATAGAAGACAAATGGAAACGTTGTCAAGAAGCCATCAAAGAGGCCGCCACTGATGTGCTGGGTTTCAAGCCACCACCTAAGAGGAACCCATGGTTTGACGACGAGTGCAGGCAGGCGCATGCAGCCAAACAGGAAGCTTACAAGGCAACGCTGCATCGAACGACGAGAGCTGTTTGTGAGCTCTACAAACAGAGAAGAAGGGAAGAGAACCGGCTTCTCAGAAGAAAAAAGAAAGAGCACGAGAAGCGCGCGGTCGAGGAAATGGAGAGGTGCTATGGCAGGAATGACGTCCGAAATTTTTACCGCAAGATAAAACAGTTATCTGGCGGTTACAAACCTCGGACTGAAGCCTGCCGGGACCAAAATGGACAACTGGTGGTAGAGTCGCAGTCGGTGCTGAGAATTTGGAAGGATCATTTCTGCAGACTCCTAAACGGCGATGACGACACAAATCCCGCTGTTAGGCAGAATGTTCCACTCAATTTGGACGACGATGGACAAGAATTCCGTCCCCCCGACCTCGACGAGGTCAAGATAGCAATATCGAGACTGAAGTCGAACAAAGCTGCTGGCGCGGACGGACTGTCCGCAGAGCTGTTCAAAGCGGCTGGGGATGAGCTGGTTGGGTGCATGCACCAGCTCATCTGTGAGATATGGTCGGAGGAGAGCATGCCCGACGAGTGGAATCTCAGCATCGTATGCCCGGTCCACAAGAAAGGAGACCCCTTCGACTGCGCCAACTATCGAGGGATCAGTCTCCTTAATATCGCGTATAAGATTCTCTCTGCCGTATTGTGTGAGCGCCTGAAACCGTTCGTCAACAACCTGATAGGTCCTTATCAGTGTGGTTTCAGGCCAGGGAAGTCCACAATCGACCAGATCTTCACACTGCGGCAAATCCTGGAGAAGTCCCAAGAAGTACAAATCGACACCCACCATCTATTTGTCGATTTCAAGGCCGCGTATGACAGCGTGCATAGAGACGAGCTATACAGTGCCATGTCTAGTTTTGGCATCCCTACCAAACTCGTCAGATTGTGTAGGATGACGATGGAGAACTCTCGCTGCTCCGTCAAGGTCGGTAGCGAACTCACCGAGACCTTCGATGTCAAAAAAGGATTTAGACAAGGCGACGCGCTGTCATGCGACTTCTTTAACATCATTCTTGAGGGGATCGTGCGTAACTCACACGTCAACACCAGAGGCACGATCTTCCACAAGTCCGTTCAACTGCTAGCTTATGCGGATGACATTGACGTGATCGGCCGAACTCAGCGAGCCGTCAATGAGGCGTTTGCTAGCATCGAAGCGGAAGCGGCTAAAGTGGGACTGGTGGTAAACGAGGGCAAAACAAAGTATATGCTGTCATCAAAGAAGGACGCAGAACATCGACGTCTCGGACAGAGCGTCACTATGGACAGCAGACGTTTCGAGGTAGTGAAGGACTTCGTCTATCTCGGCTCCGCGGTGAATAGGGACAATAACATCAGTACCGAAATCAAGCGCAGAATCACTCTTGCCAATCGCTGTTTCTTTGGGCTTAAGAGGCAATTGAGTAATAAAGCCCTCTCCCGAACGACCAAAGTAACTTTGTACAACACCTTGATCATCCCTGTCCTGCTTTACGGCGCAGAAACCTGGACGTTACTAAAAGCGGATGAAGAAGCCCTTGGTCTATTCGAGAGAAAAGTTCTGCGTGCGATTTTTGGTCCTGTTTGCGTTGATGGCATCTGGAGGAGAAGATTCAACCACGAACTGTATGGGCTGTACGGCGGCATGAACCTAGTCAAGCGTCTACGGATACAACGCTTAAGGTGGCTAGGCCATGTAGAGCGGATGGACAGCACTGCTCCGGCCCGAAGAGTCTTCGAATCCGAACCACAGGGACAACGCAACAGAGGACGTCCTAGATTGAGATGGCGCACACAAGTGGAAAAGGACCTCAACCAACTTGGAGTGCGCAACTGGAAGCAGCTGGCAAGAGATCGTGCTAGCTGGAGAGGCATGTTGGTTGAGGCCCAGGTCCACCCCGGACTGTAGCGCCATCCGAAGAAGAAGAAGATGTCTGTATGTACTTCTGTTTTGTTCTTAGACTATCACTATCATGAGTATCACAAATGGATATGAATCCCGCGAAGTAAGAATTTAAAATCTTTTACTGGGATATGATTATCGTTTGTAGTGTATATATGGTTTGCGATTAGATATCTTATATTTGAATTTTAATCGGTAGATCAAAATTACATCATATAACAGTGAAGGTAAAAAAACCGGATAGCTTTTTAATATTTATCATTTCTACCTAGCACTAGATTCGGTGGTTTTAACCTACAGTAATGAAAAAATGAATGGGTAAAATTGAAAAAGCATATAATGAAACTTGTCATCAATTAACGTATTTAGCACAAATTCGATGTACAATATTGGAAAAAAATCTATCAAACGTTTTATTTAATATGGTGTACCTAGAAATCGATATAAACTACAAAGTGTTACGGCACGTAATTACATACATACAGCTGCGTTTAAGATAATAGTAGTACAGCGCACAATCCACTGTGGCTTAAATTCGGTATTGGGAGGTCGTCTTTCAAATAACAGAAATACTCCGCATTTGAGAATTGTAGATGCGTCGACCATAAAATAAATTTCAATGGCAGTCTGGGGTCTGTTTCTAAGCTTGCTTGCAATTTGAGTTTGTTTTTAATAACCGGTGCTGGCATGAACGGGTTAGCTTTTGGGTTCCTCACTATATTTAAGGGCAATGCAGTTAAGGAGTTTTTGAGCTTTCGCAAAAGTTTTACCCTCAGATATTTTTTTTGTGAGTTCTAATTGTTCCGCTTCCGGTTGCTCAATAAATCCTAGAGAGTTTTAGAAAGAAACCTTAAATTGAATTTAATATTTATCGTTGAAGAAGTTTCAAATACAAATTAATGTAAATGAATACTTTTTTATTGTAACTAAAACACTTCTATTTTTATGGCCGTCGAAATAAATAATCCAAAATGACAACATGTTGGACGATTGAAAGTGGACACACGAAAGAAAGTGGTAGATTAATGATAGTAAGAGTTTGCGATACTTTTAATCAATGACAATGTCATAATATTTTTTTTATATAAACTAACATCAACGAAATAATAAAGAATGAAACATGACGAAATTTCGCACCTTCTAAAATTGCATACTGTTTGGAATACTTTATGAGTTGTTCTACCAAACAACAGTCAGATATCGGTGTCTCAACATACACATTAAGTTTCTTCATTCGAAAAAGCAGAATTGTTTATAATGGTGCCAAAAGTTAAAGTTACATGCCTCTAAAGATCACTCGTATTCATAGCATCGTACAATTGTTGTAGCGCAAGCCTATTTTGGTAGAGTAAATATATTATTCTGAATAACAAATATAATTTTGTTTAACAAAAATATTACGATAATGAAGTTACAGTTAACTTATGGGAAATCATAATGCCCTTAATGGATCGAAAAACATGAATCTTACAATAACACTAATTTTCAACAATTGTGGAACTATAAAAAATATTTGTTTTGACAATTGTTTTAAAATTACGAAAAAATTGGTAAATTTTAAGTTACTTAAAATTTTAAAGAAAAATTAAAATTTAAAAAGTGGTCGCCGTGGCGTAGTGGTAAGTGCTTCGACCGCCGCGCAGAAAAGTCTAGGTTCGATTCCCGGACGGGACACCTTGCATTTTTTCACGGCACCACCTCTTTCGAGTTGCTGACAACATTCAAAGAGTATCAATTGTCTATGAAAAGCTTCTCAAATCTCGCCGTTCGGAGTCGGCACAAAGCTGTAGGTCCCTTCTACTCGTGAGAGAACAGTAGCACGCACAACACGAGTAGTTGTTGTAGAAGCTCGGCCTTGGTCCCTTGTGGGCTGTAGTGCCACTCAATTATTATTAAATTAAAGTTTACAAGAATCCTTTTTTTTCTAGGTAGAAAATTATGTTTGCTGATCACTGGATATCTGGACCAAAATTCATTTGGGTCACCTAAACTGGAATAAGATATCTGTTGAACCTGGATAGTTCGTTCTCTTTTATAGGTGTGTATTTTCAAAGCAATGTTCTACTTAGTTTAAACTGTGACTAGCTGTATATTATTCAAAAAATAAATTGGAACCATATTATATTAAAAACAGACAAACGAAAATTAAAATATGTTCTTGTAATTAGAGGATGTATAGTTACAACTAAATTTACCTACGAATCATATGTCGAAATAACGAAGAATATGTGCACATAGATATCTATATTAAAAATGAGCCTTTTGAAACACATCACAGAATGCAATGGGACAGTTTTTGTTATCTAGTGAATTACAAAAATGTTGACCTTTCTTTAACACCTTTATTTTGGTTAAGTGCATCCTCCACAAGCAAACACGTCGATAATTATATATACAGTTGATTTTTTTTTAATTTTTTGATTTTTAATAGTTTTCGCGCAGAATTTTAATTTAATAAACGAGTTAGTTCGCGAATATACATACATATATTTCAAATGGATGTGAGTAACATTCCTTTATTCAACCGTGAACAATTAGAAAGCTAATTAGCTATCATACACAATATTACTTACTTTCAGCTAAAAGTGGCAAATAAGTTTGAGACACGTGCAATATCCAATGCTTGTTAAATGCGACTATTTGAGTAGATTCTCAATTGACGATGACCGTTAAGGTGTGAATATTCGCATAACAATGTAAACAATTTTTCTCCATTTATTCAACTATTTACTGAAAGCACGGAATTATTTCAACTGTTTTAAAAAAACAAACTTCACTTATTGCCTGTCTCTTCTTTTCGTGGGCAATCGTAATAAGACTTTATGAACTAAACTCGATTTGTTCAACACATTTTTAATCTGAATTACGTAGCACACTGTAAATGGTATTATTAGTGTTCTAAAGGCCAGCAATCAGTTGTTACGCTTGCGCTCACATGGGCCTTTACAGAATCAACATACGTAAGTATGTGTATTTCGTTTATCTGCATTTTCAAGATTTGTTATCAACAAAAAACTTAATGCCACCCGGGGAATCACGCTCATTACACACAATATAATAAAAAAAAAACAAAATTTCATTAATCACGAAAATAAAAATAAGACCACAAAATGCAAAACTCTCTGGTTTATTTTTTTCACCCGTTCGTGCACACGTCCACACAACTTTACCGATCTGCCATACCCGTACGACTACCGGTCTGGTCTGTTGAGCGACGCGGTCAGTTTGCTCGGGACTATAATTGCTTCTCGTGGTGTTGTCTTTTCATCGGGGGACATGTTGACAAGCATAGCTTCTGATAGGATCTGATCGTAGCTGAATTTGACTTCGGCAACAATGTTGCTTTTAAAACCGATGTTGATGACGATGATGATGCGAAATGTTAAACTTGCAGACATGTTTCATGGATATATAGTGGTATGTATGTATTTGAAGCTTCTTAATGATTACCGTATAATTAAAAGGGAGTTTTCTAAATGCGGGAGGAAAGGGAATACATCTTCTGCAAGGAAACACGGCAATGGGTCAATATTATGTATGTATGTGAATGGCTTGCGTGTTTTCTCTAATTTTTAAAGTCAACTGTAAGCTCTTAACAATGCAAACCTTCCATGTTGTTTTTGGGTTTTAATATATGTATATTTTATATTTTTTAGAAAAAATGACCGTTAAAAAAATTTGTGAGTCGCCTCCTTGTACCTGGGTCAAAAGATAAAATCGCTATCTAGACTTCCTAGTTGTTTCCTTTCTCTCGCGGCGGTGGCATTAAACCGTAACCGTCCCTTCCACTTGAAAGAAATCGCACAACACTAGTGTGCTGCTGAAGAAGCAATTTTGTGAACTGGAGAGCCAACCACTTTATATTTGTAGAACAATTTACTTTTATGTAGAACAATTTACTTTTTAAAATATGTAACAATATCCAAAAATTTAGAAGTAATCTATAAATAGGAACAATTATGTAAATTTTTCTTTTAAGCATCATAGTTTCCGAGTATTACACAGTTTCCATTTTTTAAAAGAATTTTTTTCGAAAATCTTGAATATTTATATTATAGTATTTGTGAAGTGAAAGTTTACTTTTTTAATTTAAATTAGTATCGAAACCATTAAAATGTCTCAGTCTCTTCAGAACTATCTAAAATTCAGATCAATTAGTTTCCTTTTTAACATACTGCGAAGTGGTCTTTCATGTTTTTATTACAACAAACTTTGTTTTCTGTTATCAGGCTGTTCAAATATTGTAAAATTCGGATAGGATTTGTATTTGACAGTCAAATAAGTGCATCTTTAGAACTCTTAATATTTATTCGCTGGAAATATAATAGGCATACATTTATTAGATAAAGTGCATCTGTGAAACTTTTCTTCCTCTTTATCTTAGACATGTGAACCTTGGCAACCGAAATATCTTAAGAAACGCAACAACGCAAAAAATAGTAATTTTTGTATTAAACTCAAAACAGCGATTAAACAGGAGCATGGTGCTGTTCATATATACATATGCATAGCTGAGCAGCATTGCCAATTCTCATACAGAACTCTAATTCTACTTTGTTCTTTCTTAAATATACTTTTTTTATATATTACTATACATCCTTTAGTTTACGAATTTGCTCTATTTTCGCAGATCTAATTTTCTATTAGATTTTTTGTACTTACCATAATCGTATAAATTAATTCATAGATTTGCTATAAATATATGTAAGTACGTGTTATGTAATCCAAAGACGGATTAAAATATTGTATAAATCAATTGAAGACCATATTGGTGTAAGAAAAAAATCGATTGTATTTTACCTTTTGTACGATTTTCACGCTCCGCTTTAATTGAGAAAAATACAAAAAATAAGCATCGACAATATCGTTGAGAAATTGAAATTAATTGTTGACATAAGACCCGAAGTTGATCGTACGTACAACACTTGAAGCTTATTGTGATGTGTTAAATAATATCGCACCAAACCGGAAATCGGATCAATATACATGCAATCGTATTAATTACCTAAATAATTTTGAAAACGCCGCATAAGCTCCAGCAATTAACACTCGTTACAAGATACAGGCTTTGAAGTAACATCGCATGCTAGAAGTGTGACATTGAAACTGTGCTAAAAGCACTTACCGTGAGTGTTCAGTTTAACATCTTCGCCAGTTTGTTTTATCAATCGATTTGCAATAGATAATCCAATTATGGAAATAAAAATGTATCTTAACAAATTCGGCAGAGAAGAGAGATTGACAACCTGGAGGTGCAACGTATTAACATCCCTTTTGTGAACAATTTTATCGACGATTTCATTTCATTTGAATTTAGTTATACAGTGGATGGCACAATTTCTAATGCCCGTCGAACGATGGAACAGCTGAAAGGTGGACGAACTCCAGAAAGAACACACATAAATAATAACTTTCGGCTGTGCCTACATTTGTATATGCATATATTCTTAACCTCTGATCTCGCCGAATTAGGTTTCTGAGGCACGTTGATTTGCCTTAGCAATAACGAAAAAACTATGATAATTATATTTAGGTACATAGTATATAATTAACCTGAAGCACTTAAAAAAATCAGGTCAAACCATTTCTCTTGTTGCTCACTGTTGCTGTACCCTAATGAGATTGGTGGCCTTTTTAAATATGACAGGCGCATACATACATTGCATTCATCCATTTTAATGGTATAGTATCTGAATTGCCGTGTGAGCACGTAGTTCTCCCAGACAATAGGCGTATTCAAAGGGATGCATGGAACAAAGGGCAGATTATAATCAACAACCATGCAAGGGAGATAGGCGATTAACTCAAATGGACAACATCCTCAGATTATGTTTGTCCGCTTTTTGTTTTCTCTCTCGCACCACAGGTCAGTAGCCTTAATTTAATGATTAGGAATTATAAAGCAAAATAAATGGAATTAAGGAGTACGAACCACTTTTAAATGTAAATAAGTTGCGAGACAGAAAAGAGAAAAGAAAAATTCCATTTAATCCTTTTTTAGCGGACAAAAATAATTAATGAAAGAGATCACGAAAGACCAAACAGAACTGAAAACTAAAACAAAAACAGAAAATATGAAAAAGGAGGCAAACAAGTTTTTGGATACAGCAACAAAGGCAATTGGCCTCTACTTCTCTTGATGGATCTTGTTCTGCGCCAATCTTGTATCCATACATGTACATATGTGTGCACAAGATTTTAGTATGACCGAGTGACTTTTGTGGACAATGACATTCTGCCTTCAGGAAACGACTAATACAAGTACGGGGATAGGAAAAAAGAGGTTTCTAGTTGTTTGAATTTAGTCGGCAAGGATTTCTTAATACTGGTTCAAACTGGATTTAATTTTGTAAGTGTAATAATATTTCTGATACGATTGTGAAAGTTTCAAATATTAACTTAAAAAGTAATAAAGATCATTTAGACCCATTTACACAGACCTATTTAAGTATGTATGTACATTTATATGTGCACTCATGTCTGAATAATTTTCATTGTAATTCTTATTTTTTTGTCTCAAAAATCCGGTATTGAATTGCAACATGTAATTGTGTCACTTACTTGGTCAGACGCGAATTGTCAGAGTTTCCTGGTTCATTTTCCTAGAATTTCTCTAAGTTTTTCTGCTTCGACCATCATTTCTGTGGGTCAAACAATGGAGCACATTACGAAAAAAAACTCTGTACCTTCGAATATATGAGAAAAATAAGATTTAGCAGAAAAAGTGAAGAACGAAGGAACACCTGCACGAAAAAAAGGCCGGAGGAGGTTTGACCGCGATAAATTCTGAGTAATTGACTTGAATCCGAAAAAAACCGAAGTTTCAACGTCGGAAGAAGATTATGCTTACATATGTGGAAGGTTATGAAGAAAATCTGATACATGTTAGAGAGGACATATATGTATATAGTATATATATATATATATATATATATATATATATATATAAATATATTTTATGCATATTTATATTATTTATACATATTTAAATATAAATATGCATAAGGTATAGTTATCATTCGGGTACAGTAATGATTTTAAATTGCAACTTTATAAGCAGCAAGGCAAAGACTTTTCGTAATTTTATTGGCAATTCATTATATTTATTACTTTGACGAAGTTAAGACTCTGTAAATCCAAAATTTATAATTTAAATTTAAAAATCACAATTCACAAATTGTTCTTGTTATAGTTGGAAAATAAATATATATGTAAATTCAAAGAGTCTTATGTCATAAAATTTAAAATTTCAGGAGAAAAAAAGGAATTCATAAATGTGATATAAGCGTATATGTCTGAATGAGGCTAACTTTTTTTTCTCTGAATATATCTGTATGCACGTTGTTAAAAAATAAGGATAAACAAGTTTTTTTTAAAACATAAACAACACATTTATTCTTGCGACAAGCAATACGTTAAGTGTCCACCTGTAAGTGGATTGATATTAACAACATCTTATTGACAAAATTGATGAAACTTGTCACATTAATCATACAAACTTGTATTTGTAATTCCGTCTGTTAAAATGTTATAGCCGTAATCTGTTTGAAATAAAGATATAAAGATCTGTGATTGAGAATGACATGTATCTAAGGTGGTGTAGTGAAATACCCAATGTATGCATACAAAGGCCAGTGGTTGGTTTTTTCTAACAGTGTTATAATGGGTAGCTGTGTCTATGCAAGCCGCTAGGACGTACCACAGCCGTGTAATATCGTATCCTGTAGCACATCTGACCTCTACAGCCCTCTTGCTCATGTAGATTGCAATTTTGCCTTCGTAAAAAGGACTAGTTCAGACTTCTTGGTTTTGTACGAAGTCCTGTTAACTAGTAGCTACCATATTAAGACAAGATAAGATAGGATAAGTTCATCTAAACTAAAATTGCCCTTGTATTATATATCAAGTGCATAAAGATATTGGCGCCTTGACTACCAGCGCTCCTTAGCGAATGCTTCTTCAGACTGTCAAATGGTTTAGAATACCAGTCTGAAGTAAGAGTTGTGCCGTAGAAGAGCAGCTTATATTAAATTATTCCCTTGCCAATCCTACAACATACAGGACGACCTTGTTGGGTGCAAATCCTTGACTTGGCTAGACTCGAAACGATTCGACCACGACCATTTTTGCTTGGTTTTTTTTTCGTCATCATTGAATTAATATTTACGAGTAAAAAGTAACATGTTCATAGTTACGGCAATAATAATATACTTACAAGCTCTGTAAGATATCGTCACTGCACACTTCCGTTTTCTGCAGAAGAGCAAGAGTTGCGTCTTTTACGTTCCTGATTACGAAATTTGTTTAATGACAGTAAAGAAAAACAAAACACCATCTAAAAGAAGTGACAAAAATTCTGCTTATGCCAATGCCGATGTAATTTCGTAAAAAGTGCGAGAACGTCATTAGCTGCACAGATAAAAAAAAAACAGTTAAATAAAACTGGTTTTAATGTTTCAAAATTTTTATTTCTTCATTTCTTCTAAATATATATTGTTCATATATTTTTATTTTTCATTTTATATTTTCAATTTTGCTTCATTGATCTCCCATGTTTAAATACTGATTATTATAAGTCGAAATATATTTGTTTAAACTGTCGTGTTTCTCTAATCTATTTTTGTTGACTTTTTAATTGAAAACTTTGTTATTTGTGTTTTAATCATGCGATATAATTTCCTTTTTTTTGCTTTGTGTAACGTTGTTACGTTTCAATTGTTTTTGCTGCACCAGTGTCGATTATTAATAATATATTTCTGAAATGTTTAACTGTCTATTGTTTCAAATATATATGTATATATTGTTTTTGCTTTGGGATTTTATTTCGTTTTTTAACACATGTGTCAGATGTGTTTCTTTCTTTTGAAGTAAACGGAATATTTGAAAGACATAAGTAATAAAATTTCTTGTATTGAAAACAAAAAAAATATTCAAATAAATAAAAAACAAATAGGTAATGTAAATAACAACGTATTTCTTTTCATCAATAAGCTCTTGTGCAGTATATTATATTTCTTTGAAAGACATTTGAGATACAAAAATATTACTATCCTTTGCTTTTGAATAGAAATGCATACACGTGATTTTCTCTTTTAAAAAATTAAACACACAAAATAAAAATAAAAATTAGGTACTTACATATAGCTATTTTGTTTACTATTTCAATCAATATGTAAAGTTAAATATTTCAATGTGTTCAGAAACTCTTAGGATTGTATACTTTACGTGTCCATGTGATTTGCATGAGTTTTTTTTTGCGACGCTTTTGGATGTTTTTAAATTATCTTTTTGATGAAGTGGCATGTTAACCCACAATTTGGCAACTGTTTGTCATAAGGGGGTGAACAAATAGTTTTGATACTTAAGTAATTGTAAGCGTTGTTATTGTTGTTTATAAATCATCTGCCTTTTTTGTTATTATTAATATACATAATTAGTTTGTTTACTTTTTTCTTTGAAACCATAGGATGTGTATTTTTTCTTGCTTTTGTTTTTAGATTTTTTTCGTTTGCATGAAACGGTCATTTTAAAATGTTTCTTTAGTACGTAGGTAAGCTCAATAGTTGATGAGTATTCTTCTTCCCAGTTTTTATTATGTTTTGGTTGGTTGCTCGGAAAAAAGTTGCCAGAATGGAGGTATTCTCATATATTTTGATATTTTTTCTACGCCTAATATCTTTATTTCAAATCACATTTTATTTGTTCTTTAAAGTATATTGCAAACATTTCTCTAATTTTAATATATATATATTTAAATGTGTTAAATAATGAAGGTAAATTTATTAATATAAAATACGAACAAAATAAAAGAGCTTTGAGAGTAAAAAATCGACTGTTCACAGAATTGTTATATGTTTAAAGGAATCTTCTTCTTCTCTCTCTCTTCTTCTAAAAAAGGAGTTTAAAATGAAGAACGCAAAAAAATAAAATTAAAAAAAAACATTAAAGTCGTCATCTAAGAAAAAATCACTTTATTTGTTTCAAATCATCACAATTACTGCTGTGTTATTAAAATTTATATGTGCATGTCCCTAAAATACATGTGAACATACATTTTTTAAATGATTAAAATAATAAAATGGCTTGAAATAAAACGACGACTTATTCTCTGGGATTGTGTTTTTTGGATCAAGAAATGAAAAGAAATATATAAAAAAGAGATAAAGAACATGTTATATCCACTAGATTACTGAATAAATTTTTATCGACAGAAAGTATCGTATTTTTGAATGCTATTGATAAGTTAATAATGTACAAATAATTTTTACAAATAAAAAGTCAGTAACGAACAGATTGCCCATATTTGAATTAAAAAAAACGGATAATAAATAAAATAATAAGATTATTGTTTTAGTTAAACACTGCATGTGATATTATTTCAAGTATGCATTGGGAGGATTTGGTATAATTGGTAACACGTTTGGCATGATGGAAATGTTAGAATATATTTTGTTTATATTTCTTTAACTTCTCGTTATATTTTCAAAAACTGATTTAATCTTTCTTCTTTAATAATTCGTTTAATTTGCCTATTTTATTAAATTCTCTATTAAATTTTATTCTTTTTTATTTTGAATAAATTATTTCTTTTTCTTTCACTTTAAATTCAATACTTCACGCTTGTGTTTCTTTTTTAATTTACTTTTAAAAATGTATTATCTTAAATATTTAATTATTTTTAAATTTAATGTTAACATTGGTTTGAGTTTTCATTCATCATTTTTTTCACGCACGCCCCCAGCTCAAACATTATATTTGCAGCAACCCAACCAATTAGAATTCCGGTTTGGTTTTGCATAATTTGTGCTCGGGAATGATTTTAATACAATGTTCTTGTTTTGGTTTTAGTTATATTTTAGTTTTAGTTTTAATTCATAGAGAATGTTTTGCGCTTCGTTTTGATAAATGTATGTTCTTTCAGTGAATGCTTTCACATTTAATTTTCGTTTGCGCCGCGCCTAGCCATCAGTATGGAATGTTTGGATGTCTTGATTTATTACGTATGTAAATTGGTTACGATACAAAAGAAAAAAAAATTAACAAAGGTTTCTCTCTCAATTTGCTTCTTGAGTTCGAAATAATGAAAAGACAATACGAGCGCATGAGTCAAACTGATGATAAATTTAATGCGACTTTTTTGGAATGTATCCTGAGTTATAAGTTGTTAAATATTTGTGTGTTTTTTGTTCTTTTGTTTTGTTTTTCAAAATCTACTCCAAATGCTATAACGTAATTTTGTGTTTTACTTACTTTAGGTAATGTGTGTGCTCACTCTATGATTAAATTCTAATTTTTTTCTTGTATAGTTATTGCGCCATTTTGTTTTAAATTTTTTGGTTGAAGAATAAAAGTGCGATTGTTCTTCGGAAATGATAGTACATTGTCCATTGCTTTTATAAAATTATATATCTTTGGGTGTTGTGGAAAAATAGTTTTTTTGTTGTCTTAAGGTCGTTAGTTGAAATATTATCCAAATAGGTATATTGTATATTTTAAAGAGATTTGTAAACACTTAAACGGCATTGTGAAACGCAATAATCATTTACTTGATACGGCTTAAATTTTTGGAAATGAAATAATAAACAACCGAAATAATACGTCTGGAATTGTAACTGAGTAAGATATTTATGTTTTTTTTTATTCAAATTCCTAATATTTTGACTCAATTATTTAAGATTATATTGTGAGTCAGCCAATTCACATTCACAATCGCATCCCTCCAAACAGTCCGGACATTCTAACTCACTGTCTTGTCAGTATAGCCAGGATACGGGCACCCATTGAGGTGTGGTATGCACTCGATCGATTGCGTTTTCCAGCGTTGCTATTGTCTCGCCAATGTCATTATTCACTATTGTCAAGTCGAAAAAGTGACCGTATGCTTGACGTAGCATATCTGATTCCTTTGCTAAGCGTTCGAGACTTCCATCATACTACAAGAAAATACAAATATTAAATATTTAATATTGAAGCAAATGCAAGAAAGTTTCACTTACGTCAGCGATGTTCTGCAATGATGGTGCAGCAATGAACACGACATAAGGAGTAAACTCTGCAGTTCGAAGAATTTTAAGTGCTTGAGGTTCCACATCCAATATTGCCATTTTTCCATCCGTATGAATACGGCGTATTGTATCCAATTTTGTGCCATACATTGCGTCCTCATGAGTGCCTATCGAAATAAAATTTGCGTATGAAATAGTTGCATTGTTCTTAAGCGTTCTATATAACATGATGTGACTGGTTTACGATTCTCTTATTGAAAGTTACATCAGTGTCACTTTTAATATGGGTATAGTGCTAGTAGGAACCAGTCAAAGAACCAAGGTCCATACGGTGTGATGTTAAGGAATATACCTGGTGGTGACAGCCTTACCATAGGCTTTGTTATATTTTGTTGTTATGGATCACAGGGCCTTAAAAACAGTGCCAAGTGACTGAGTGTTTTACTATCTCCTCCCAGATAATAAGGGAGAATTATTTCGACTCAGTGCGGAGTTGATTTTTAAGCGTTTGTTATGACACAAAAAATATAACCGTTAGAAAGGCCTTGTTTCCAAGGATGAATGACTTTGCTTTAAGACAAAACCTCATTGCCTCCGTGTAATAGACTAAAAGGCATTACATAAATCCAAAACCCATCTGTCCCTAAGCGTAAGTAGGATTGGAAAATTTAACGCCCAGGATCTAAATCGTGCTGTCCATGCTGCTGTTCTCTCAAGAGTTTTAAAAGTAATTTGAATTTGATTCACAAATAGTGCGTTCTAACCATCAATGGTGATCGTAGCAGAAGTAATATTGCCTTTAGATATTTTTTAGCTATACTTTTACTTTACTAGTCGCCGAGATCGTTACAGAAAAACATTCAGTTTGAAACGGCCTCCAATGAGCTACGAAACAGTGAAGAAAATGAATCAAATTACTTACCATATTCGAGATACTCATTTGCAGCAATGTCAGCCATCATTTCGTCATGTGATACAAAATAATAGCTTCGGCCATTTTCTTCGTCTGGTCTTGGAGGTCTCGTTGTATCTTAAATAATATTACAATTCTTTTAGATTTGTTTAAAAAAAGGAGAAATTCTGAAAACTTACGTGGTATTGGATAAGCATATTTGTCTTGATATTTAGCTATAAGAGTGTTTTTGATATGACGGCGACCAACACCATGTGCACCTAATAATACTAATGTTTTTCGCTGAAAGTTGGGATCACCAACTGAGGAAATAAACAGGATGAATCAACATTTTATAATCACTGGAGAAGATCATCAATATTACCTGGCACTTTAACAACCTCCTCATATGTGACCAAATCTAAGTTATCGAACACAGCGTTATGTTTGGCCAAATATTTATCCCTGCATTGCTTCTTTTTTCGCCCGAAGATCGAACAATTAACTAGAAGGAAAATACAAAAATCCAACTTTAAATATTCTCTAATGATATAGTTCGGTTAGGTTTCTTTTAAAATCGAAAATACAGCATATTAAAATTAATATATTTGCAAATATATAATATACATACATACATATATACTAAGAGTGACAAAGCAATGTGCAGCAAATTTCACAAATAGTTTCAAAGCAAGCACATTAACTACCTGTACAGAAACGATTCTTATAGAATTCTTCAATTTTATTCTGCCAAAAATATTTCCAAATGGATAGTACTTCAATTAGCCACCATGCTATCGTGCATTAGGCATGCTGACATCCTATTTCCAAGATTTGAGAATGGTTATAACAGCAAAACATACAATTTAACTAAACTTTGACTAAACATGCTGTTGAATATGAATGATGAAATTTGAGATGATTCAGATTTGTGAAAAAAAAAACATCTCGCATTGATCCAACCCATGTTGTATCAGCAATTGATTGAAAACAATTAATGTTGCATGAAAGGAAACAAAAAACACTTTAAAATGTATATTACATGTTTGCAATGCTGATTAAAGTTTATTTTATGACGATGTTGAGATGAGAAGTTGATGAGAATGCAAACTCCTGCAAATGAAACCCTTGTCAATAGGTTGGGGAATTCAATAAAATACGATTACGGCGAAATATGATATTCTGCATTTCAACAAGTGAACTTATTTCCTTTTTAGGTCAGGAAATAGTTTTGCGTAAGGTATTTAAAGTTTGTTTTTAAGTCAGCACATAATCGCAATATACGTTTGAAAGGATAAACAATAATAAGTCAATTTTATTTCGCTTACTTTGGTGTATTATTGTCATGTTCAATACGTAGACAGTTTTCTTATCTGGATCTAGTTGGCTTCATAAAATGCCAATTGGGATATTTATGTAATTGAAAATAGTTAACAAAGCATACAATATACCAAACAATTAAATAATCTTCCAAGTGAAAAACTAAACCTGCGATAAATATTTTTTCAAAAGTAGGTGTAGTAAAAAAATTAGTTGCCACTGAAGTCCACAATAGACCAATAGACCAGGGCGATATAGGCGACAACGAAGGGCGAGATTTAAGAAGCTTTTCTTGGACACCAATTACTCTTTGAGTGTTGTCAACAACAGAAAAGAGGCAAGGCCGTAAAAAAATTAGAGATATTGTTATAGCTGAATCGCAACAACCTTAATCTATTTTTGAAGGAAATGGTGGCTGGGGATGAGAATTGGATCGTTTACGACAAGGACTTTTAATGTGGATCTCCAATGCGTATCCATGTGCATTTATTGTTTAAATACAAGGAAATTCTTTTTAACTTTATCTGTTTACTGAAATATTAAAATCACAAGAACGACTGTCTTCATTATTTAAATTTTAAATCAAGCGCGCTTTTATGAAAAAAAAATACATTTTCCAAAGTAAAGATCATCAACAGAATGTCTCTGAATAATATCCACTTTTGTTATTTCTGTTGCGAATTATCTGTATAAAATACCACAAAAGAAGGGGCACCAATCAAATTAACAGGTGGTAACAGACGGTTTTCAAAAGCCCAATATATGTGAAGTATGCTATTGCCAATTCAAATAGTGCCATTATGGTCTATTGGAATTGAACTTAACCTGAAACGAGGATGCAATAAAATAAAGCGTAATCAAACTGGGGTGGAAATCAAAAATGCGATAAGTGATAAGAGAGCGATTTAATTAAACTTCAATTGAATTCTTGGTTTGATGCATGTTGTTCGCCATAGGAGATCATCAGTATCGAAGAATTTTGAATAAAAATTGATGGCAGCTTCGAAAATTCGCAAAATTAGTTTGCTGCTAAAATCTGGGGCGAAAATGATTGAAATGTACGATTGTTAGGATTAATGTTGGAACGAGAATTGCGGAGTGTTATTTGAAAATTTTATAGCAAAGTTTCAGAATAGGGGATATTTACGTAAATTTGTAATATATTCGAAAAGAGAAGTAATTGAATACTATGGAAACCCTTTTCAATAGTATTTGTCTTGTTCACGAGTATATGGTTTTGAAACCTTTTTGTTCGGAATTTTTTTATTTGTATTTATAAATACAAATGAGACCGACAATAGCTTAAATTATTAATATACTATGTGAAGCCGTCATTCGGACTAGAAGTAAAACATCCAGAACGTATCATTTTTTATATCTACTTTTCATGGTAAATATTTTAAAGTTGTGTCACGGACATCAAAGAGCACAGTAATGGCTGCAGCAAGTAAAAGAGTTTTGTACTGAATAAAACTACAATTCTAAATATGAGGATTGAAACCTTTTATCGAAGCCTTTAATAAGAAAGATACACCGAGCCATACCCAACATAAAAGGTACACTGAGCCATACCTAACATGGTACATGCTGCAATTTTTCTAAACAAAATGCAGGGCCGTGAAATGCTCTTTGAATGTTGTCAACAAATCGAAAGAGGTCGCGCCGTAAAAAATTCGGTTGTTCCGTCCGGGAATCGAACCTAGACCTTCGGCGTGTGGGTCGACGCACTTACCCACTACACCACGGCGCCCACAAGCAAGATAATTATAATTGTGAAAAATAAACGCAGTAATACTTTTTCAAAGATGCCATGTTTAAATTAAAAATATATTATAGCCACTGCAAAAGATATAAGGTCACTAGTACTTGGTAGATTTGGGTTAAACATTAATTTACTTAACTCGGTTTCTTTTGTATTTTTCGCATTTCCTGAATAAGAGGACATTTAATCAGAAAATTATAAATGACCCTTTAAAATATTAAGAATCATCACTGTAGATTTATGCACAAGTAGTACTAGATATATTTATTATTACTTCAAAGGTATCCCATTTCGGTTGTATCACACATTCTTCGACTTTGAATTACCTTTAACATAAAATGTCTCCTCCGCTGCCATATATTTAGTTGCCTTAATTCGAGTATAAAATAGTTGTGTAAAAACCAAAAAAAAAAAAATTACTTCAAAATGTATTATAATTGCACTTCACACACCTCCATCTTGTATACGCATGTATGGGGATATAATTTCGTAAAATCAGGACCCCTGTGCCCATTTGATGTAAAAAAAATTAAATGGACGTCCCCACAAAGCATCATTTATGTTACTTTGCTTGCATTTTGTATGACCTTTTTTGCCGCAGGAGCTGTAGACTTCCTCACCATATCATTAAGTACATCGTCATTAAAATTTACTGGTTGTTGTGCGAGGACTGAAAAATAATTTTTCTGTTATAATTCGCTGCATGGAATTTCATGAGTTTTCTGTGTGCATCTGTATTTTGCTTGGTGCAATTATAAAGACAATTTTTTACACTTTAAGATGGCTCTTTAAAGATAGTTTCGTCGCTGAATTATTTAAATTTCTGGTAATTTAAATTATCAGACAACTCGATGGATATATTTTGTAGACATCTTATTATCTGTGAAAACCTCATTAGGAATGACTTTCGAAATGGTTCACTTTATTCATATGAATTTAAGTCGCACATCAGGAGCTCATCAAGTAAAGCCCATTTGGCTCCCTCCCTGAGAAGAAAAACATCATCAGTAAGGGACTCAAACAAACCTACAAGGCGCATTTAAACTTAATTATCATGAAAAGTGGTGTGTATACATATGTATATTCCTTGAATCTCCTTCTAATCCTTAGACGTTCTGTCACCAAGAGTGTGTGCTTGTGTAAATGTTTATGATACACAAAAGTGCCGGTAATTCAGAATGTTCAATGAATATTAAAGCAGTTAACATTGTCATTGCGGTTACACCCTCGTCGTTGCATACAGTTATATGATGAAAATAAACTTCAGAGCGTAACACAAAGTGTATATTAAAAATAAGAAATGTATTTTTTTCACGCAACAAATTGCGGCCGTATTTATTAATTACTAAAAAAAAGTACAGCGCGAGTGAAAGGGATTATGATTTCTAAGATGAAAGGACTTCGGTGAATTGAGTTGGGTTTATTTGATGTCTAACATTGAACGGAAATACATAAAGATTGCAACTGATGCGTAAGGGAGCATATCTTTGAATTTTGGCTTAAACGGTGTGAGTGTGAAATACTTATATAAATATATAAACTATTGATAAAAAGAAAATGTATATTAATTGATTTACTCAAACGAATAAAAGAAAAATGAACATAGGAGAAATAAAACTGTAAATGGTTGCTTTTGGGGTTTGAGTTTGCTTTTTTTAGTTTTATTATTCAAGATACCTGTCGATCCATCACATCCATCGGCATGTGCCGAACATCCTGGTCCAGCTTCCCCTGTGTTCATTTATATTTTACATTTATTTTATATTTAATTTCGGTGTTAGACAAAGTTTGGTTTGATTTTGTATTTTGTAATTTTTTTTAAGTTTTTTGGTTCGTTATTGAGTTAGCGGCCACACAACAGACAAATCAGCACACAAAATAAATATCACACACGTTTTATAAATTTATGTGGAAATTAATTGTTATTTATTTATAAATTAAGGTAGATATACATCGATGTTATGAATTTTCATGAGATGGATGAACGAATAACGTACATACATGAATACATACATAACAGTACCAAATATCATTTTAGTAAAAAATAAAGAAACTAAAAAAAAACTAAACTAAACTAAACATAAACTGAAGCGAAAAAAGGCACGGGTAGTAGTTCATGAAAGGTCTCTAAGACCCTAAGGAGATCGTAGACGGTAACGTCTAGTAGAAATATTTGTGTATACATGTACATACAGTATATACCTTAGAGTTGTATGGGTTGGCTGTATTGTATAGCTAAAGTACCACATCAAAGTGCACCCATAATCGAACATTAAAACATATTTGGGACTACTTTGTTTAATATAAAATGTATTCAACAATTGTGTTACGTGCAATGCATTTCAAGAAAAAAATGCAAGAAATCTTATTTTGAAAGAAAGTTGCTTTTCTGCTTGCTGTTATTCGATTTTACAGCTAAAAAAGCAACTACTCAAAGGAAAGAGCCGTAAGGGATCAAACCAAAATCATTTGGGCCCTAAGTAACTATTTGTGTTAAATGTACAACGTGATAGAGGTGGTAAAGGTGGTAAAACTCCAATTTTTGGAGTTTAAGGATTTAAAGTCGCATATAAAAGCATTTAAAGCAGTCAGAATGTAGGAAGAGGACGGTGGCAACTTGGTGCCACATCAAGGTTTGTAACGAACTCAATAAGACTTTAAATATCAAAACAGGTTTAAGATAAGGTGACGCGAAGCCTCGCGAACGGCATTAACATTATTAGACGAACTGGTCTGCTTGAAGATTAAAGATGTAACAACAAATTTAATTGAATGGTGCAAAATTAAATGCAGTGGGTTTTCTGTTGGGAGAAGGCTCATATTCTTAAGCTAACGCCCGCGTTATGCCGAATATTGTAGTCTCACAGTGTGAATGACCAAATTTGAGAAGACGTATGTACAAAATTTGTTGTTCTTGGCAATTGTCAGGAACTTGAGAAAGGTACAGCCATGAACATGAACAAATTTATTTTCTCAAAATATATATGTATGCTTCCGGCTATTAAGACGACCCTTCCTATAATGTCACGGTGACTAGCATTCATTATTCACACCTTAAATTAATTATATATTGCTTTAATTATTTAAAAATAGCAATCTTAAGCTATTCCAAAAACGCCAACATCTTTAGTCAAAATACACATGAATATTCATCATTGCAGCAGTGCGAGCACAAGCTATGTATATAGACATTCACACGTATAGAGCCATTCACACGTGAATACGCTTTCATTATTTTCATTGCCCGAAGAAAACTGCGGTTGAGTAGGTTTAATTTAGGTATCCGACTTGTTTTTATTGCCTGGAATAAATCCCACACCTTAAATCAGTGATTGGAAATTAATAAGGAATCTGTCTCAAACGAGAATGTTTCGCAACAAGTACATTTAGAAATTACATTGCAATATTCACAAGAAGCCGTTGGTGTGGTCAGTATTTTTGAAAGCATTTTTTCTCATATTTAAAGTGCTGCAGTGGAAATTCTTCAAAGACCATTGCTCAAAGCAAAAGTAGACGACTGTAAATAAATAAATTTAAGTGTGGAAATAATTGCGCAAATCGCAGACGTTCGAAATGTCAATATTTGAGTAAAAAAACATTTGAAAACAACTAAGGACGGCTATTTACGTGCATCAGTTTTGCAGGAGAGTGAAAAAACTCTGCATAGTGCTTTGAACTCCTTTAACCTATGTTTTTTTAAATAAAGCATATGAGGTTTTAATATCACAACACAGGGAAACAAAAGGAAACAAAATAATAAGGAGCCTAGCTAGTTTTGTTAACAACTTTTGTATTTTTGGATTTCTGTATTCTTATGACCGCTTATTTATGAATATGTGACTAAGAATGCCGAAAATCATATTTGAAGGAAAACATTTTATAATCTTTGTGGTCGATAAAATTTCAAATGATAAAGCTTTTGGTTTCTTCAGGAACAAGATTAAGGATTTTCATGGAATTTATTCAAACTAAAATGCATAATATTATTTTAATAAATAAAAGATAATATAATAAACAAACTTACAGAAGAAAAATAAAAATGTAATTAATTTAAAATATACGGGTATACATATCATGATTAGCGCACCAAAACACAGTACAATACATACATGAATAATTATGATACAGAAATAATTTTACCCTATTTGATGATGTGGTTACAATTTTGAAAAATCAAATTATATATGCATTACGAAATGAATTGTATACTTGCCTTGCTCCTGTTTGGTTTTATCCACAGTCTGACAAGCAATGCGCCATTCTTGTAGTTCTGGGGAGGGAATCAGCCCAGCCGAACCTCCAGCAGTATCCAGTCTAGCTTGCCACCAATGATGGTCATCCTTGCTTATAATCTGCGCAAAATATTTGTCATTTATTTACTGAGTGTAATTCTAAAGAGTTTTACTTACTTGTAAAATATCACCAGTCTGGAAAGCAATTCCAGCTTGAGCACAGGGTATAAGCTCATCATCCAAAGGATTATAGTCGAATTGTGCTCGCACAAAAATCTGTTCGACCAGATTAAGCGATTAATGAAAAGAAAATAAAAATAAGAAATATTAATCCATGTGCATTTGGTTTTATTTTACTTAAAAAAACATGTAAAATACAATCTTATGTATGTACATATGTAAACATATTTATATATCTCAAGTTTGAAATTAATTCCCATGGATATATTTTCTGTTAGCAGCTGTTGAACGTTGGGAAAAAAGGTTTGATTATTTTACTACTTTCAAAAGACAAGGTTATAGACCTACTGATCAAAAATTCGTTCATCCTTGTCAGATAGTGAAAGGACCGTACATAAGAATTTAAAATTAACTTTGAATGAATAAAGAAACAAGTTCTTGGTAATGTTTCTTTGAGTGGATCCCCAAGCGATTTTGCAGGGAATATTGAATTTTAAGAAAGAAAAAATAATAAATATAACGGATATTTAAGTAGGAATTGTGGTGAAAACAATTTTACACTGGAGAGAAATGTTATCCTGTTACCTTTTTGTAACAAACCAAAAAAATGTTCATCAGCATGGAATAAATTTCAGTGTCAATCAGAGTAGTCGGAGTTTCGGTGAACGACTTCCAAATTTGATACTTTTAAGGTGGCAGTAATATCTAAAACGTCTTAAACTCTTTTAGAAAAATGGAGAGTTTTAAGTCAATACTCATTGCCACTCTATTAACTTTAAGGCCACAGAAGACATTCATCGAAGAATTTTGCCGACTTGGGGACCAGGGAAAAGTTCACACGGATGTGTCGCAAATTCGAGTTCCACAATGCAGTTGGAACTGTCCCGGATTTTGGCAAAAGATACGTTGTCATGCGATTTCTTAAATTTGTTACTGAAGATGATAGGACGGTCAGTTGCAAAATCGAAAAACACTATCTTCTTTAAAGCATTGTAAATGCTGTGCTTTATTGGGTAGTATCATCACACACAACGTAACTTACATATTCGTCAAACTGTTAAGCAATTCTTCAATAAAAAATAGGTGGTTTTATTTTTGTAACCTATCCACACTATACTTTGTTGAATTGCAAGTTAAATGTTGAGTGATTTGATTTCACCGACAGAGATATTTTTGTGACAAGCGCTGATTTTTTAAGGGAACGTAAGACTAACCGGGATTCCACACGAAGGAAGAGCTACAGATACATTTCTTTTTAAAATATCCACTTCCCAGAAACAGCAAACTTGTTTGTAAACTGAAATGGGAGCTTCCAGAAAACATTTTAACTTTTAACCACTGATATCTGCTGCAATAGTGATTATAATCTTGATTACGAAAGAAATTTACATCTTTACGTTAAGGATTTCGCCCCAGTGATTGCAGCATGCAGTGAAGAATAATTTAGATTGTATTCAAATTTATGTTATCGAATATATACTTTTACTTCTGGCATCGGATACCACCTGTAGTGATTCTAAAACTGATAACAGAGGGGAAACTATTACAGTAAAGTACAGTAAATAATAGTTTTAATCATATTCAAATTTATTCGGGAAGTATTTTTTGTATGATGGCACCATAAAAGCAGTAATATGCAACCCGATTTGATAAATAAAGAAGGATTTTTGGGAAGGCTTAGCACCAAGGCTTAGCTTTTTGGCAACTCTTAACGGCAACAACTATCAACTCTATTGATAACGCTGAACGGCAAAATTCGAGAAAGTTTTCAAAGACATTTAGTAGTTTTGAGTGTTGCTGCCAAGTCGAATGGGATTGTTAAGTGGAAACGATTAAAAAAATATTTAAATTAAATATTTTAGTAGATACTAACAGTTTTTCGATAACATTCGTGAAAGTGGGAGGTGGTATCACAGAAATCTTCATTCGGGCTAAGATGTTTATATGTTTAACATGGAAAAACATTCAGAGTTGCCTTCCTCGAATCTTGCTCACAAAAATTACATACGTAATGTACACATTAATGTGTGTCACAACAAGTGTTGTGTGCCACAACTGAGTAACGTAAAAATACCGTTATTTTTATATTTTTATTATATCGGAAAACTTGTACTCATCTGAAGGGAAAATGTTTTTCCATGTGATGCGACAGATTCTCTTTGCGTCTACTGACAGGTATTGTCACTTGATTTTAATTAAAAATTGTTCCATATAAATGATATAACATTATTGACTGAAGAATCTGATCCGGCAGTTCAAAACTCATGTTTAATATTAACTTCAAAACAATAAACATTGCAACATTTTTGTATATTTAAAATTGAACAGCAAGCTGAACTTTTGGTGTTAAAGACAAAGAAAAATAATATATAATATATATGTCAATGTTTGCTTGGATTTTTTTTAATTCCTGCTATTTTAGACAATTATTCTATAAATACTATTAAACCTGTGATAGGCTAAGACAGAAAAATGTCTTTTAGAAAATGAAATAAAAATTCGAATAGCATTCTTTACTCATTTGCTGAAGCTCAGGCAAAAATTTGTATCTATGTAATTGATATATGTATCCCATTGTATTTCCAAATTTCCATTTTATAACTCTATCATCTGTCTGTCTACAAACATGTACGGCAATGCAAGACATCAGTTAAATATCTTTACTCTATAAGCATAAAACTGATGTGCACATTATGTGATTGCAGATCAACAAAAAGGAACTGCTATAGTCATCTTTTTATTTTATCAAATAACGACTTCTAATCTCACGTCCATTACCGAATTCCATTATTGCCGCAGCAGATGGTTATTGGCCCCAAAAAGCCATGTATCCCTGAATAAGTGATGGAGGCAAATTGAATTCCGAAAAGAAGAAGCGTAAACGCAATAAACTGATATTCATGAATTTGGCGGTATTACAGTAGTTTGAATATCCCATCTCGTAATCGAAACAGTCATTCGTTACATGTACATATGTATGTATATTTGCAAAATTCGTTCGATAGCAGTATACAATGTGAATTGACTGACAGTGTGAAGCTCGGACTATAATTAGAAGCGCATTCCGGGCTTTAATTTGCATTATTTACACGTTCACACGTAATGCAAAAGGAAAAAAGACGATTATTGTGCCCTGAGAGAACTAACTTTATATCCAGTAGTTGTATTCAATTGCTACAGTGCAGACATAGTGAACAATTGTATGTCCAATCCTTATAACATTTGAAGGTATACTAATGCATACAAGGGACATGATTCAAATGTTTCGCTTTGCGTGCGTTAGAGATATGATTTTTTGCTTGTTTTATAGTCCAGTATCGTACACCATTAATTTTCTTCATATTTGCATACATTTCTTTCCTTCCAGTTAAAGCTATTAAAAAGTGAAATATGTACTTCAATTACTGTCTTTGTAAAATTAAGTTAATTGTTAAAAAAAAACGTATCATAATATCAGTAGGTTAAATAATTTACATCGAATCTTTATTCGTATAACAAAAATTAACTTTTTTGATGTATCCGAAAGTTGAACTCCATCAATAGAATTGCTAGATAAGGAAAAGGTGCTGGTGAGAAAAAAATGTGAGAGGCATGTTTAGTTCACGAATTAAATTTAGGCTCTCTCGGGGTGGGATTTTCCCATATGGTGGCCACATAAGTTACCATATTAAAGCCTCTAATGTAATTAATAATAAATAATGCATCTACAATGAACAACAAAACTACCAGAATAAAAATGTATGTGCGAAGAATGATAATTTCTTCATTATAGAAGCGAAGAAGGAAATGTTATACCCTTGATTCTAAATTATTTAAAATCCATAACACTTTGGCAAGAGTATCCAATGATCTTTATTTATCATTTGCTTATAGTAAAATATACTTTACGACGCTTTTCAAATATGGCATTGCACTGGCATAATAAGGGTGTCACATAGCTCACACCACATTGGCCAACCTATACGAGAATGATTTGCATAAGGCAATGAGGTTGATATTATTAGACTTTTTTCTGAATAGGTCACAAACCAACATTAGGCTTCAAAGTTTATTTCAAAATCAGATATAAGCGTCAGAGCCAATGAAATTTGACATCTCCAAAGTCTTTAAAAGATTTACTAGTACATATTATATTTTGTGAAGCAATACATACTGTAATGTTTTACCAAGCTATATATGATGTCATAATTTATTGTGGCACAAGTGTACAATGCGTACAATTTCAAATTCAAACATTAAAAAAAGTATTATTGAGCTATTTTTTTTTTAAACTACTGTGTCTTGATCAGAAAGCATTTGAACTGCATATCTATCTATCTAGCTATCTTTAAGATCGCTATAAAAGCTTTTGAATTTGAAGGCCGATGATTTCAGGTAAGAAACAGCTGTAGATCCAATGAATTCGCTTAATATGCCCTACTATCTCAATATTTCTGCTCATATGGATATAACAACTCTCGCTTCTTCTCTATTAATCTAAGTCTTGCAAAGCAAATTTCTGTGGTGGGAGACACTACCTGTCTCTGTGAAAAAAGATCGGATAATTTCGATAAGACTTCTGTGGGGAACGAGAATTATATTTATAGCATTCATTGCACGTGTTCTCTATGTACCGAAAGAAATACAAATATTTCCTTCACAACTGGCTATTCGTTTTATGAGGACTCCTGATAGAATTCATTTTTGCATGTAAACAAGTGTCATTGACCGTTAGCATTCTCCAAAAATGTGTCGAATTTGGTATGGTCGTCCAAGATTGTCGGCGCTAAGATTTACATAATGTAATGTTTAAAAAAAATTAAAGTCATAATTTAAATTCTCTTAAGCGCAAGTTTGTTTTCTGTTTTTTTTAGTCACAATTACAGAAAACGTAACTCATGGATATAAATTCTACTCTTTAAATATCAAATACAATCTGTTACTGCTTACTTGATGTTCATGTACAAATGACCAGTCAGAGCTGTTAATTAAATAAGTTACAAAACAAAACTCAGAAGATGACAACAAAAAGGAAATCAGTCATGTATGGGAAGTTCGTCATTAATTAAATTGAATAAAAAATCGCCTTTCATTAAAATCATAAAATTCATTCTGGAGATTAAAATGATTTATGTACATCGTTATTGCTAAACAAACACAAACTCCAAGGGTCTAATGGTGACTGGTCGCACTAAGAGCCACCTTATTTATAATAATTTGAGGATATTTGTCAAGTAGTGAATGACCACGTTCGACGTACGTATGTATGTATTCAGTATGAATGGTTGTATGTACACTTTGAATATGCAAAATAAGGGATGATAAAAATACTTACTAGAACTGGAGCAGGCCTAATCCTGAACAGCTGCATGATTTTAAAATGTATGAATGAAATGGATTTTAATTAGTTTATGTTTGGAAAATATTATATTGAATCAATAGGAAACGAAAGAAACCGAAAACAAAGCAAAACAAAGAAGCAATATTTTACTGATTTAAAACAGCGTGTCATGCATGAATTTGACTACGAATCCGGAAATAAAAGAGAAAGTCAAAAGAGAACCTTCTTTAAGTCATGTGCGTCCCATTTGCAAGATGAATAATGTTTTGCACATTTAGAAGAGGAACACACGTAATGCTTTATGAGAGTGCTGACACTTTTGTGGTTTATTTTGGACAAGGATTTATCGTTCCTTTTCTTTGGTTTCTTGGGATTCAATGTCTATCTGTATGACATAATACTGAATGCAGTAAATCACATGGCTTTAAAGATTTTCACTTTATTGCTATTTTTGGTGTTTTTTACTGTTGTCGTTTCTACGGCATTTGTTATTCGTTTATGATATTTGAGTTCCATTTTATTTACTTGAGAAAAAGCTCGTGAAGCAATAGAAAACTTGTTAAATACGTCCCTACAAAATATTAGAGCACACTTATAGAAGAAAACGAGGTGTATGCCTTTTATTTGATTTTGTCTGACAACCGATTTATTGTTAAAAGAAAAATCCACATTGGTCAACAGAAACGAACATTTCAAATCAAAACAATTAATGTAAACTGCTTTCGTTATTGAATTATGTTGGGAGCCATAAAACAATTATGTGCATGAAATATTAAACACATAGAATATTTATGACCCATTTCAAAACTTAAGCCCCTCGTGCGATCACAAACATGTTGTGGTCCCATATCCACAGTACGGACACATAAATCCACAATTGGGCGTCATAAACCCGAGTAAGATATTTCGTATTTCATTAATGCGTTAGCACTTCATAAGTAATTTGGCCGTATACTTGTTCCAAAGTTACTAAAGTAAGAGTATTTCATTCTCAAGGGAGGCACATAACTTCAAATCCTGGCGCTGACACAATGAACGGACATATTTCAACCGAGATTATTAGAACCGTAAAATTCTAACAATGATGATCAAATCGGAATGAATGGCACTTAAAAATTTCAGTGCCCGCAATCAAATGCGCCAACTCATCTAATTCTGTGTGTCCTTGCACTAAAGCAGTCTAGCACCACATTCGATGCCGATGGGGTACTGTCCGTCCCGTTGTATTAATTTCTTTTTCTGCAACTCACCGAATTTATTATCAATTCATTTCGCGGTATTTATTCATGCATAGGGTACTCATGGAATTGTCAAATGCGAGACGGTCATCGTGGACGTTTTTTTTCCAATGGTGGATAACGATAACATTTATGAATAAAGTACAAGCCCTCCCCTTTGAAAAGGCGGACATGCATGAATCATAACTGGGACAGACATAGCAAGGGGGTTAAAATAAAAAATAAAAAAGCAAAACAGAAACGTTACTGTATCTACCACATTTTTCAGCATAAAATTTTCCGAAACTAATTGTGATCTGTGGCATGTGCGCATAAGTCAAATGTATCTTTGGAAGATTTACACCCAATGTCGTGTACACAAAAAAATAATAATCGCTGAAAGGTGTCAGCGTGAATTTATGAACGATTAATTACGTTGTAGTGTGTCGAAACCTTCGAAAACAACTTGTTTTATTTTGTACACACATACATGCTTGATATAAAATTTCTTCAGCTTTGTGTAGCATACACGTCTTTAAAGCTTGGATCATATGTGCACTTAAACGAAAGAAAAACTATTAGAAACATGCAATGGGTTTCAAAGCAGAGTAACAACCGTGCTAACAATGAATTACATGTTGCGTACATTACATATTGGATTTTCAAACAGAAACCAGTCTGAGCTACAATACATAGATTGCCTGAAGAAAATATTCTCAGAGATAGGGGTCAACAATATGTTCAAACTAAAATTATGTCGAGTGCACTGGATGTGTTTTGTGAAGAATGAAGAATGAATTTTAAGGCCAACAGCATACAGCTTCATTTATTATAGTCTGAAGGAGCACATCCACCCTCCGCTCAAAATTCATCGAATTAACTGCATATGGAAATGTTTCAAACATCATAATCGTAAATTATCCGAAACTCTGATTTTCTTAAAGAACAAGCAATTGAATATAATTCCTTTCAATACGCCAAACCACAAAGTTTAACAATAATGTTTTAATTAAGTACATATTGAAACTTTGTGAAAAACAATTTGATATCAAATTCTAAGGTTTGACCGGGAAAGTTTTTATATTGGAAATATGTTCTCGTCCCCAGATGTTCTTCAATATAATGGAATCAACTACGATTGACAACGGAAAAAGACTTTACAATGAGATTACAGTATTTTGATATAATGGAGGGCGTCATATTTCTGTACCCTCTATTAGGATATCGAAAAGCGATAATTCAATGAATTGCCTTGTCTTATTTATAGACTGGGTTAAAGCTTTCATTTACATAGTTACATTGTATGATGTTATTTTGTTAGTGTCTTTTGGTAACCTTCACAAGACGTTTAAAAGCCAGCGAACAAAAACAAATCAACAAAAAGAAGTATAGGTAGCTATTCCTTCTATCGAAAAAATGGGGAAGAAAAAATGAAAAAGCACTTAGTTTTTACACTATTAATGAGCTTAATCGTGATCGATAGTTTTACATTAGCGTTATATATACACATATATTGTTGCATATTTGAGGATTTTGAGATTTGAGATTGAAACAGCCAACAGCTGTTTTCGTATATTGAAAGCAACTAGAGAAACTGACCGCTCCTTTCAGCGATTTTTTCTAACGGCAAGACGTTTGCGTTTCCGAAGTGAATTTTCTGAATGAATTCTTTTTCACACTCAATGAGTGGTGTCTGTAATTGGAAAGACGGAGCGCGGAAATGTTAAATTAGTTTTCTAACCACCACTTTTTTCGTTTGAAGTCGTCATATGTATTTATTATAAGAAATAAACCAAAACGGTAATTGTTGAATTTAATAATTTATCTTTTATATTGCATGGTACAAATTTGAGATTCATCTTTAATTTAAAGCTGACGCGAAATGGTGAGAAATGCTCCGCTTTGTTTGTTGCTTCCTTTGTTTGTTCAATTTCATTGTTTCATTTACATGGGAAGGTGAATTCATAATCATCATTCCATAAATGTCAATCACAATAAAAAAAAAAATGATCAGTACGCTCTGTGCTGAATGCATTACTTGGAATTTTAACGCACCAATTGGAAACAATGAAAAAGTAGTGATTCTTTAATAAATAGCTGAGCGGCGTGCTAAAATTAATTTCAAAAGTGGAAATTGTAAATTCAAAAATGTATCAATTAAGTGAGCGATAAAAGAAAACAGAAATAATTTAAATAATGTTAACTACCACGTTCAATCGATAATCATTTATTTGTGATACACTTACCTCACAAGGTGGCGGAGCACTCCTGTACGAAGGAACTATTTTAAAGGTAACAGAACCACGAGCTTCGCGCTGCAATCGAAGTGAAAAAGAAAAAGAAAATGATAATAATAGATGCATATTTATTTTCATTTATTGAAGGGATGAAGGAAGAAAGGAAAATAAAACGAATACAATTACGAATACTGTAAAGCAAAGAGAAAAGCAATTGAAAAATTAATTCGATTTAAATCAGTGAAATCAATCGGTTTTCCTGCGCACAAGTTGTGATCGATATAAAAGAAAAAACAAAACTCCTGTGTAGTTTGAAGGCTGTGGTTGCGTTGTGGAGCTAATGATAGATAAATAGAAGATTAATGCTTATAGAAGTTGTTCGCCTTTCAGAAAGAAATGTGTGCAGGTAATGGCCACGGTGTGCACACAAATTATTTCGAGTAGTTGAATATACGTCAGATAATTAAAAACTAACCTAAGTTTGCATAATAAGGTATATTTATTATTATATATTAAAAGCAAAAGACTTCTAGATTCGAAGAAATACTAGTTAGATATATACAATTTTCGTTCTATAATTAATGTAAACCCATTAAGGACCACTAGAGAATAGTGCATAGAGTACTCTATGTAAACTCAGTATGTATGTGTAAATTTGTAGTTTTTTAAACATACTAAGCCTAGGAATTCTTCTAGAATCGGCATCCCTCACATTTAATACTACAGGAGTTGCAGAGACGCGGAGGTAAAATTTATCTTTCATATAACTTGCGATTGTTAAGCTCTTGCAGTAAGTAAAAAGAAACACTTAAGGAAAAAGTTCTTTAACAACGTAGGTGAAATCAGCGATATTAGCGTGGGACACCACGATAGCAACATACCTAACTCACAATGGTTTAAAAGGACAATAAGGAAACTATTCGCGGAGCTTTACCTAGCCTTTGATATAGCCTGTAAAATTACAATAATAAATGTATCTTTCGAGCGTAAGAAAAATCCTTCAATTTTGCTTATCTGCTTTCCAGAAATGGATAATCATTAAGCATCAGTAATATGTGAGGGATTTTGAAGCGCAGTGCACTCGAACTAAGGGCATACTGTCGGTAGATAAATAAGGTGAACATCCATGTACGGTTTTTACCGAATCTTTTCTTAAGTGGTTACAAATAGCCATAAGTATTAAATCCATTAAATACAATTTTATTAAAGACAACTTGTATTTTGTCCATATATGGAACCGTTTTGTGGTTTGACATTATCGAAACATTTGCTGTAATAAATGAATTTTAACAACTTCTCTGGTGGTACTACTTTTAAAAATTTTCCTTGCATAAAATGTATGTAAATTAAATTTCAATTCCCTAATACATTACCTTAATGTATATGTCTCATCCATGAGTGAATGAAGACGGAGCATTTTGGTTTGAAAACAATCCATCCCGAAATTCTTAAAACGGAAATCCGATAATGTGTGTATATCATTTCGAACAGCCAACATTATTCCTGGTTATACGTCCATCATAAAGTTTCAAAAATTCATCAATTTTTCAGTCAATTCTTATGAAAATTATGGAAAAATATGAGGGCCTTCCGTTGGGAAAGCTCTCAAAAATTAGAATCTCGAAACTGAGTGATAGCTGGTTGTTTTTGAGAATATTGAATTGTTTTGAACATAAATAAAATGAAAGAAAGGAATCCCTTTCCAAATTGTTCATCTTCCTATAAATGAATGCATGTTTACGAAGATTTGATTTAATTTTTAAAATTTTTCTATTTTATTGGTATAACACACGATAAAATTTGAGACAACTGGCGTTGATGTGCGGCCGCGCGTTAAACACATTTGAAAAGTTATGCAGCACCCATATTCAAAAATTTTGCATAAAATTCTTCAAAAACAATTATTTCCAGTAAGTAGTAATTAATCTGTCCACCAGTTATTGCCAGTTCACTCGCCTTGTCAAATTATTTATACAATTTTTTACATTACAAAATGTATGCGATTTCTTTCTTTCGTGATGCACAATAGTCCTTAGTTCATTAGTTCGCTCCAAATACATATGTAAGAAAATTCAGTAATGCCTTCTTATGGTCTCGGACCACTTAGATTGCTGGGCAATTAATTCTTTTCTTTTGAATTATAAGTAACATTCAAAAATAGTCAAGTTGAGGGTGGACCTCTCGCTTGCATGCCATCTTTGGTTGGAATTTATTGAAGCAATTTTTCAGTACTCAGCGGGATTCCATTCTTAAAAAAAATGTTTGGCATGTTAATTTTATTGCTCTCGGCACACAACATTGAACTCAAAATGAAATAATAAATTCTAGATACAATGTACTCATTGACGTTGATGAAATGGTAGCATAATTCTGCTTCATCGAATTTTCCATCAGTTGCGGAGAGTGTTCATTCACAAATTATTCTTCAGACCGCCTCTTGATGGAGTTTCTTGGGGATAGAGGAAGTCAACGTTGTTTGAATTATAAAAAAAGTACGAGACGTTTGGGAATTGGTAGTAAAGAAAAAAAATAACACGAGCTTTATGTCGATCCATACGGATGGATATGTTTGCATGAATATGGGGAACAGAGCAATTAATCACTTCAAACTTCAAACAAATTGTTTATGAATGTAGAAAAAAAAGCAAATATTTGCCGGAAAATCGGAAAATAGTTCCGAGCGAGGATGTGTTAGTGTACTTCATTGCTTGAGTTCACCTAGAATTTCTGTTTTATAAGACTTAAAGGTAATCCTATTTCATCATTTCCCTCCAAAGCTGACAGCAACAACAGTTTTTCTTCGCGGTAATTGGATACTTCATTGCCCTGAAGCACGCCACTTGAAATGCAGACGTGAAATAATAGGATAATTTATCTAATCTAATACTCACCAGCATTCGTTGTAATTGACCAACAGACTGATGTTGCACTGGTTGGCCATTTATTTCCCGAATTTCATCGCCCACATGCAAAGTTGCCTGGCGATGTATCATACCACCATGCATTATCCTAGCTACAATACAACGTCCATCTTCGGTCATTTTCAGAGTTATACCCTGTTTGGAGGAAATGGAATGAGAAACAATCAGATCTAGTTAGTCAGTTACATAAATCATAAGAGCTTATGATTATCCAACAATTTGTTGGTTTATACGATAAATATTTGAATTCCTTCAACACTCCATACTCACCATTGGTTCGTCGGTGTTCTTCTGGAACTGCACCAAACGGACTCTGGTCACATGCTGCAGTTCGGCACTGTCAACATTGTCGATGTCATCACCATTGATATAGGGCGCTATTGGCGGAGGTGTTACCCGTAAAGCCTCCTCACCGTATACCTCTCTTGCGACAACGTCATGCGTGTGCAAAAGAGCCTACAAATAACAAATGAGAGGAACTTATAACATTCATTATCTGAAAGATAGATAAGCTAGTCTAATGGAGTTTTAGCAAACTTTGTAATGGTTGTTTTCCAAAAATTAATAGAAAAGCATTTAGCTTCGCAATATGGACTGGCAATCTATGTTTTTGGAAACTTGAATCGTTTGTGGTGAGTAAATTATGCGAGTACGTATGTGAGAATGTGATTCTGCTTCAACCTCACGTAGATCTAAAACATAGTCGTAGTTCAGGCACGTAGAGAAGAAATATTTGTTTTATGAGGAAATTAAAGTTTGCTCTGCACGGACCACGTATCGGAAATATGATCACATTGGTAATTGGAAAACGGACAGACATTTTAAGGCACATATGTCCAACCGTTGATGCATTGCGGTGTTATTGAAAATATGTAGCCGGAAAATAATCCTTAACTCTGGGAATTTGAATTTGGGTTAAAATAAATGAATTGGGCAGTTATTTTAGGTCAACGAACATTTAGTGGTATCTTTTTAATTCTACATTGGTACTGTAATTTTTTATTTAACTTATTCACAATTTGGCATTCATAGTTCAATATATTCTGGGCCGAAATTTAATTCATTGATGAGTATTATTTTTTTTGTGGTCCCCAAGACCTCTTTTAAAAGCATTGGTGCCTATTTGTAGAGATGTGAAGTTTTTCACTTTCATATCTTGAGCGAAACATTTAGGTAATATTGTGGAACTTCAAATGGTAGCTGAGTTGATAGCAGGTTTCCAAGGTCCACTTGTGTCCGCCATAAGTTCAAATTTGAAAACATATTACGTATTTGTATGTCTTACATCCATTAATATAAGGACATTCGTAAAATACAACGTCCATATACCAACCATTTTCAAAAGTTAGTATGTATGCCTTGTTTTCTCACAAATTGTCCTTTAATAATGAATTTGTTTTCAATAGTTACAGAGGAGCAGTGTGTCCAACTGATGCGTTTAGTCTTTCTAAAAAATAATCTAATCCTTTTTTATGGAAGCTAAAACGTGTGACACACAATTAAAGTACATTTTGGCAGTAAGCCAACAGTCTCCGGAACTTTAAAACAAAAAAGAAAATAAATAAAGGCAAAAGACAGAATGGAGCGAAAAATAGGTATGTAAATGTCGGGGTTGCACGACAGTTGGCTTTGAACTAGAAACGCAGGATTAAAGCAGCCAACTGATCTGCTGTATAGGGAATACTAAATAGCAATTCTTTTAACAACTGTTGGGTGGCCAGTGGAGGAAACTGAACTGAACATATAGTCGTACCTAAACTATAAAAGGATAGGATGTCAGTCGAGGGCATCATAAAACGGAAAAGACCTAGCTCGTGAAATTCATCCTTTGAGGCATTTTATAGCTGGAATGAAATTTGGAGGGTAAAGCACTTGTAGTCGAGGAGTCCGTATATGTTTATGACAGAATGATCATGTGTACATGTGCACTGACTATATATGTATCGTATGCATCGGGAAATGTTTATCTGGATCATTTATGAGTGGAAAGCTGTATAGCTTTATTACCTATCACCGCTTCTTCGAAACTGTATATTCTTGATTATTTGATGTCGGTTTCATATATTTTGGACTGATGGGAGAGGGTTGAATTAAGTCTATCAAAGTGATTTTAGCCCAAGCGTTTCGGCACTTTTGTGCGTCGCCAAATTTCAAAAAGTTAAAAGTTCGCATTATATTTTCTTTGGGGTATTCTTGTTATTAAGTTGTTATTAATCTCTTGATTATTTATGTTGAAGTAGTTGTGGAAGACAAATAAAATATTTTTATTTGATTTGTCCAATGCACACTAAATAATGCTGACTGCGAATTCTATTATTGCAGTGACCGACAATAGAATGAAATAAATTGAATGGAGTTACAGACCACAAGGGACCAGGACCTAGCTTTTTCGGCAACTATCTATGTTGGGCGTGTTCTATCAGGAGAGGAGGGGCCTACAGATTTTTTGAGAAGCTTTTCATAGAAACTTGGTACTTTTTGTATGTTGTCACTAAATTGAAAGGAGTGTTCCCTCTAGGAATTCAACATAAGACTATTGATGACATGAGATGACGCAGCCCACTGCACAGATACCGGTAATGCGTAAAATTGACAGACGGGTTGGAGTGGGCATTGTTATCTTTAATGGCAAGTTTAACCGGGCTAACGTAAAATACTTGAAGATGTTGGAAGCCAGAAGGACTCCTTTCCCTCATTGGAAGTGTTCTCTGCAGGGGCAGTTATAGGAGCTTCTAAATTTTAATTTACGTAGTCAGATGTATAACATATTTTTGAAAAATGTCAATAACAAAAATTCCCGCTAAAAAATATGGCAAAGTTTGAAATGTTAAAGTTGTTTTACTTCCAACCGCAGTTATAAGTGTCGCTTCTTATGTCAGATCTGTTGGTCCTTGAAGTAGGCTTTTATTTATCGTCCATACTTTCCAACGTTCTACCTCATTTAAGATTCTGACAACTCTTAGAATGTCCTTTCCACGCGCTAGAAAACACTAATTCATACAGTTTCCACGCGCTAGAAGACATACAATTCAACATCCATTAAATTACATTGTTAATTTGTAAAAGGCAATTGCTAAAAACGGTCTTGGACTCCTAATAGCAGTGTAAGCGCAGTGATGCAACGTTGTGTGTTTCCTAATTGCAATTAGGAGAAATGATGCTGTGCATCCTATTCTTAAATGATATCAACGGTTGTGGCAACGAAAGCAACTAGCGCATCATCCATTACAGTAACGCGATGGAAATTTAATTTCAAATCATTGCTTTATATCACAAAGGCAATGAGCATACGCGATTAGAATATTCTGACGATTACCGTTTTCTTCTCTTAATGATAATAATCATAGTTTCAAAGGATATATTCGATTTTTTTTTAAGTTTAAAATGATTCTTAATAAATAAATATAATATATAAAATGCAAATATACACGCAAATACAGGAGAACTTATTGAGAGATGTTTCAGCTTCTGTATTTTAATATGTCGCCGTGGCATAGTAGGTAAGTGCTTAGAAACCGTGCGCTGGTCATGGCTTCACCAAGAGTTGCTGAAAATACTTACGATTTACAAATTGTTTGTAAAAAAAACTTTTCAAAGTTCCTTGTTCGGAGGCAGTGGACAACTACATGCACAGAAAAAGTTACACCTTAATCCCTTGTCGTTTACGAAGTCTAATTTATATATTTTTTATTTTAGCATAACGTGAATTTACGTGATTACCTGTGACCTCAATCACATGATAAAGCTGAAAACTGTAAATAACTAGACTGGGAAATTTAAATTACGAGTCGCATCTGCATACTTTTCGTGACTTAGCCGTGATAGTACATTCCTGATTGAAGTTTAATTATATTTTACAAGGTCTTTACGAATACATCAAATATATTCTAGAAGCACAAATGTTTAGCCTACATTTAAGGAAATTACTCAATTGGCTGTAAGAAGAAACCTTGAATTGAAATATATCTAAATTACATATACTTGGCAAAATATCGGTGATCATATACATATTTCTTCTCACATTTACAATCAAGTCCCTAAATGTAGTAAGTTTTCAACCAGGCGCTGCATATGGGGCTATACATGATAAGGGTGAGTAGGAGTAATGAAGATATATGCATATATCCCTTGAAGCAATTTGAAAAATGGCTTGTTTTCAGACAGTTACTGTCAACTTCATACATAATGCATTTATTCTTGTGAAATGTATCCCAATATGCAAATTTTCGAAGTCAGCAGTTATTTTAGGATAGAGGCGTTATTGTTATTATTTATGGGGTGTCGGGTAGTATAACGACGTACGTACAGACGTTTTAGGTTTGTTTTAAGCAATGGCAGAACAGTAAACCCTCTGTGAAATTTGTGAAAACGAAATTGGTATGTGCAAATAATTCAATATTTTATAGCAAAAGATATAAATTTGGTTTATGCGCTTCGAATTAAATATAAAATGTACTGATTATTGTGCAGTATTTATTTTACCTTTGTCATTGACATTTATTTAATAATAATTTACTTTGGCGTTCTCTACTCCAATGCTTATTTATTTGAATATCCTCAATTCATTCATGCAGAATTACCTATACAACTAAATCATTGCTCAACGTTATGTCATGCTGAAATAACTTAATCCACTGCTTGTACGAGTAATCAAAACATTATTTAAGCACCCTTGTCAGCGCCCTTAATTAGTGGAAACCCTAATGGAGACTCTTTACCTTCTCAGGCTGAGTAACCTTTGTTACCACTTTTGTCAAGGTCAACTATAAAGTGTCTTTTTCGAAGTTTCCATTTTAAATTAGTTCGTTCATTCTCTTCAGAAAGGCTTCAAATGATGATTTCTGCCCAAGGCCTTGGCGGAAAAAAACCTGCACACAAGATGAACATAATGGGTTTTCATCCGAGTACATTGAATTGCATAAATAAAAAAAAGGATTTGAAAGAGTCTTTGCGATAAGTCACTCGAGTGGAAACATAAAAAGAAAGGATACCATCCGCATCGTGAAATTAAAGGAAAACTCGTGCAAAGACAGAAATTGAAGGTAAAAAAGAAAATCACCAATGAATTCAAGTAATACTCCAGTTCTCAGCCAAGGCAGTCCCCCTTTTTGATTATTATTAATTGAATAAAGATAAAAACAAACGAATGGCAGAGGAAGGATTTAATTGCCTCAGTCGAAGTATACGAATCGATCGTCAAAGACAAATGATGCACACACTTTGCTGAGTAATCGTTTTCATTATTTTAGGTCGAACCCTTCGCCCTGCCAGTGCGATAGTTGTTATCACTGGGTCACGGTTGATTAACGAAAGGTTCCCTGAAACACCAAACTAGAAATGTGTAATGACTGTGGCAATGATTAAGATTGAGTGGATACTATTGGAACAAGTAATTCAATACGCGGCAAAGAAGATATTTATTAACAGTTGGGCGCTGTGCGTAAGGATATACATAATGAGTCGCCGTTTCGGTTCAATGGGTATAAGGCCGTTCTCCAAAGTAAGTTTTTGGCAACAATAATGACTGCGGTCTTTATAGCCCATGAATTGGTGCCTGCCGGTGTCGGTAGTTATTGTGTTGTTGTTTAATTGTTGAGCGAGGAATTGAAAGAGGAATTTTGTGATTCTGAAGCTTATATTCAGATCTAAATTAAAGGGCATGATATTGCTTATCAGTACAATCAATTATTGCGTGCCCGATTTGCACTGAACAAATATAATAAAAAAAAATTACCCTACAAGTATTCATACTTGTAAATCTATACAGTACTGATACTCAATAAAATCGTTTAGTAGAATCTTGTAGTATTTTGCATTAAGTAAAAAGGTAATGGAACGTGTCCGCAGTACATAGTAACAAATTAAGTGGTTTAAAAAAAAACGTATTGCTTTATACATAATTCACTCACCCTTTATATAACACTCGTAATTCAAGGTGCTCTGTTATTCGTATCTTTTATTCGAAATAAGTTCTGAAATATGTATATTTGCACATCAATACATTTCATTACATGCTATGACGCAATGTCCGTAACCTACTTAAGATTTGGGAATGGTCTCCATATTATTAACTTCCTTAAGATATTGTTGGTCGTAAAAGTTGGTCACGAGGCAGAGAATTTTTGCTGAATTTTAAGAGAACTCAAACCGATATAGTTTGATGAGTGTCACAATTCTTATGTCATCATTGAAGATGGCTGCTAGTAAAGTTAAGAGCAACACATTAACTTCAATTACGGAAATGACAATAGCTAACCCAATATATCTTCCATCAGACTTGTTGAAGATAGTAAGTTGAATGTGCGAGTATGTACATTAAAGATTGGAGAATTTACTTAAGCGCTGCGAATATTTGATGATTATAGATATGCCATTGTATATGTATAGTGTTTTCTTTTTCATTTGGCACTAAATAAATAATTTGATACACTTTCGTAAACGACACACTTTCAAAATCAACGATGTTCAATCAAAAAGTCATTGTTTGCAATTCTACTGGGTTCCTCACACATCTGTGAATTCTGTGATAGTTAAATGCTTTATATCCTTTGTAGAGTTCTGCCTTACGTTCTTTTTATTTTCACATACACGCATACGTAATTGATTAATTGGACCTTTGTGACATCTTCAGAGAACTTAAAAAGGGAACAAAATCGATTGCTCTCTTGAGTAAAATGCACATTTGGGTATCTGCTCCATGTCTTCTCAACCCCAATCATGGTTAGGGCCATACAGATATCAATTCATATTCTGGAAGTGACATTTGTATATTCATATGTGGATTGGACATTAAATGTTTAAATATTCAGCATTTATTGAAATAAAGAGTATAATTCAGAAAGTAACACATTTTGGTTTGTCTTTTTGAGCGCAGCATTTTGCGCCATCCTACCATAAGTGAAATTGGCAGTGCTATCCGATTCACTTGTCGACTTAATGCATTGAATAATAGTGGATCTCGGCTCTTAGAAACTGTGGCAATATACTTTAGAATAAGTAGCGTGATGCACAATAGTTTGAAACTGGATCCATCCTCTGCACGCCGTGATCACACTGATGATTTTACAATTGCACGTGAGCATGATTAACATTCCATAATATTCTATTTGATTGGCAATCCTTTTTGACAATGTTCCATTGCACCTATTAAGCGGAATATTGACCTTAACACAACCCTTTTAACGCACTTGAATTGTGAAAAATATAAAATTGGAAACGAATACTTCATTAAGTTACAAGTTCAGTTGCACATTAAGAAAACATATTTAAACAACCTATAATGATATACTATTTTGCTTAATTATCTTCAGAACTAATTCATTAAAACATTCGGTAACATGCCTGCCCTACGTTGAAATTACTTTCACCTCGGTGAATTACACGCTTTCTGAAGCCAGACAAGAGGAAAAACTGTAGCATATTATGCAGGATATTAAAAACCTTTCGTTGTTTATTTACGCTTTTGCTACATAAAATGCAACATTGCACAGGCTAATTGGTAAGGATGGGGTAGAAACAACTCACTTGATCCACATTCAGGAAAGAGACTTTAATCATACTCTCCATAGCTAGCAGTCATTGTTGCTGTTTCTGAAATAATGACGCTCCTTGGGTAACAAAAACAATTTGGGAAAGTGTTAAGAACATGACGATGTGAAAACCTCAACACAAAATATCACTTTTCGGTCATATCGTTCGGATAAGCTGTTCATTTTAGTTGTCACCATCAACCAATGCTTGCAAGGGTGCACCTAACTGCAATTGCGACAGTGTCCTGTTCGCTCGAAAATCGTTCTGTATATGTGTACAAATATTTGCGTATGTATAATTGTATGAATAGTCTTTGCGCTGCCCCAGTGACGTTTCACTTTAAGAGTATTGCAGAAATTCTGTTTTTCTGTGTATAATCCAAAACAACAATGTGGACGCAGTTCTTCATTTATTTCCTCTACTTTCAGTTGAGGAATTAAGTTCCCAGTCAAACGCAGCGACATGTGACCTGTAGAGAAGAGATTTGCTTAGTGGGTTGGTACATTCCAACTTTTTTTATTTTGGGCCGCATGGATTCATCTGGTGAATGAAATTCTAATGCTGTTTCCGCTCGGCGCTTGTAAATTCGACGTTAACAAGGTTATATGTACATCTGTCGAGATGAGAAGTGGCGTTCGCCTCAAAGCAAACGGATGAGTCCTTAATTTGGAGCATATGTACTTGTATATCGGATCTCAAGCGCACATTCGTTAGTATCCTGTGCTGGTGCTCCCGGCTAAAGTATATTAATTGCAAAAATTTTCCAACCCTATAATTATGTTAAAGAACATAAAACACACTTGTCGCCATGTAAGCACCCAGCTTTTTGATCTGATAAATACCTGACTTTACGATGAGAGTGCACGTCAAGGTAGGGAATGATCGCGGGTGTTGTGCACACCAATACATAGGGCTTCCACACACTTAACAAATACAATGGCGGAGCGATTTATTTAGTAAGTCCTCAAACATAACTGCTCCGCCGTATCCATCTACAACAAAGAGCACGATTTCATGCGATACCCGTTCACGTTAACTTATTATATTAAAACGTGCACACTTACTCTGAGCTTTGAAGTTATTTTTCATGAAATTAATTAAATCGCCTTCAAAAACAAATGGAATGAGGGGACATGTACATGTCTCTTCTGAAGTAACTTTTGTACCAGGCATTTGCAACGCCAGGGGGAGCGAACAAAAATTAACTACTGACTGTTTTTTTTGGTTTTGTTGTTGTGCTCTCATACGCAGTTAAAGTTAGAAGAATGGAAGAATGTGTATGTATAAACCCGGAAAAATGTGTGTTACATATTGTGCCCCAATTAATTAACTTGTAAACTATAAAACTTACAACTTCAGTTGTAGTTAAAAAAGTTTACCAGAAATGTTCTTAAAAAAATCAGAAAAATAAGCTATAAACAACAGTTATATCGCGTACTTCACCCTAGTTAAAGTTATGTTTGCAGGCATGTTTGTTCAGTTAATTGTTTTCAGATAGTTTTTTTTAATCGCACATTTAACGCTTGTTATTAGTCCTCTTTTTATTCTAAGTAGCACTGGCAATTAATGAAAGATTGCGCTCTTGGATAAATCCTTCAGACACAAACAATAGCTTTCTTTTTTATAATTTTATTTTAACACTACTTCGGGTGTTCTATGTATGCATGCATAATTTGTGTTTCCCATGGATACCCGAGTTGTGTATGTCCCTTGTATTCTAATTTAAAACAGTAAAACCATGTCGAATTCAGCGTAGCTGTTTCTTCAATTATTTTCGAATTTTGAACATACATACTTACGTTACGCTGTGTAGGGAAAGAACATACTGCAAAAAAAGTTTACGTTTTACTATCGCACAGATTGTATCCTTAAAACTTCAATAAACTCGGGCGTCCTGCTTTAAATTCTTCAGTCCTAAGTGTTCATATTTTGGATGGTCTGCAAGATAGCAAAAGTTTCCCTTAAATGCAATTCAGATGTAAAGATGCGTTTCTTTGCAAAAAAAGAACAAAAAGTTTCACCCAATTGTTCCTCGAATAAGTTTTCATTCTTAGGATACTAGGCACTTCAGTGAAGAATGTAACCATTGACGAAACTAAGTTTTCGCAAACATTTTCCGCATTTTACTTCGCACACCGCAACCGAAGTGACTCTCAAGTGCTATTAAATTTTTCCGGCTTCCAGTCATAATGCACACACCCCAGTAAATGGCGTCCTTTGGGAATGCCCCTTCTGCCCACGTAATGTTGGTTGCTTTTGCACTCCACAATCCCTCGCAGCGAGAATAAAATATGTGGTCAATAAAGGTGCGATTGTGGCATCTTGTGGGAAAATAATAAACTTTCTTTCGTTGTTTTACGGACAGCACAAATATGGCTGGAGGCGTCATCCAGGGGATGACCTCGTCTTAACACAAGCAGCAACCGCACCACCTGCTAAGCATAGCAACGCTACGTCTGTTATTTATTCTGCATTCGCTCTTTTACGTATTAAACTTTAATGAGACGTCTTCCTTGTCGTCTGTAAGACCGCGGCAAACATTAAGGCAAATAAAAATATGTTTTATGGCAGATCTCGTGTTTTAAAAGTAGGCTTCCACTTAGCGCGGAAGTGGTTGAGGGAGAAAAATAATTATCAGTGTATTGTTCAGTTGGTAACTTTTGCTGAAATAGGTTGCGATAACAAGTGCCTTTCAGTGGAAGAGAACTAAAAAGAAGTCATGAAATTTAGTTTCCTTTAGGTTCTCTTGTTGTTTCAGTTCGCAAAAGACAACCGATTTTATGCTGCTTTTAAGTTAATAAATATTTTTGCTTCTCAGAGAGGGATTACTAAAGCGGTAAGCATACTAGGAATGATTCTTTCCCGGTAAAGTAGGAAGTGTATTTGATACCATTAGGTTGCTTGGTTTCAACTTCCAAAAAATATGTTAATATTGAATTAACCGAATGCATTGTATTTGCACAAGAAGAAATCAGTGCTTAGATAAACATAAATAAACACTTGAACGTCAATTAATGAACGTGTTTGCATAGACTTTTCTGAACGGTTCTGAACTTTTTGATTTGTCGGTCAAATCGACTAGCACTAAGGCGATATCACTCATCATCTTGTCTGTTGTCGAAACCGTGCAGAGTACTAATTTTCTATGGAAAGCTTCATCAATCTTGGAGTCAGCAAAAAGCTTTATTTATATCGACGAAAGAATATTTCGATTTTCGTAATGTTATTATAAAACGACCAACATTATAGATTTATTCCCTTAATTAAATTTGTTTCTGTTTAATATTGAATCTACCTTATAAATGCTCTCTTTCCAGTGGCAGATTTATGCCACGGCAATCAGATTATTGATGTGTGAAGTTTTTATTTGTGTTGAGTAATAATATATATGCTGAACAAATTTCTCAATACTACCTTGATTTGCTTACTTAAAATATGTACATAAATCTTCATTGAATGTTGGAAAATCGCTGAGAGCAGTCCTCTTGAACTTAACGCAGTCGTTTCTCCGCATTCACATAAAATGGCTTTCCATCAAAAAGAGTGTGCAAAGTACATCGTTATTTTCAAACAAACAATTCACTTCAGTCAAGTGCTAATTAAAAATCGCGTATAAGCCTTAATGAACTAACTCCACTATATTTGTATTTAATTTGCTAAATTATGAGTTGAATGATGTTTTTTTTTAAATGTGTACAAAATATACTTATGTGCCGTATACATGTGCATGTTATCTAAATCCTCTTACGAATTAAGGGATCAACAGACGCTAACCCTCTTCATCGAGTGTGGTTTGACAGCTTGTCATAAGAGTCAACAAAACCAAGAGACCACCAGTGTGTTTTTCTTTCCTCGATATATGTGAAACTGTCTAGATATCTTAAAGATATGGGCTGAGTGCAATATTTCATTCGCGTTTTATAAGTTTTGAATGTGGGGGTAGCATGCCGAGTCACTTTCAAGAATGATAATAAAGTTTAATGTCCCCTTAGTAACACCATATGGGTCATATTTAAAGTGAGGATGATTTCTTTGAATATTAAGAAAGGATGCGGATTTGTATTATTAATAGACTGCGAAATTATTTTCGCTTTTACCTCTGAAAAGTTCTTAAAAGAAATTCGTCCCGGACGTTGTTTTATTTCAAGGGCAATTCCTGCTTTTGAAATTGTCATTGTCATCCTAGATTGTATTGCAAATGAACTGTTGATAAATGAGGCCGAAATGACTACGCATTTAAAATGCGGAATTTCTTCCCATCTTTGAGTATCTTCCGAACAGAAGGTAATGTAAGGCATGAACGTATATAATATACGGTGCATAAGCAAAAAGTTTGTAGAACAGACGAGATTCGCGAAGGGCCGGGGTTTCAGAAGCATATGACATCTTTATGGAAGTAAGGGAATGTCGCTTTTATTTTACTTTAATTTCTACAAAATGGTCACCATGTTTAAATTTACTTTCCTTTCATAGATTACATTATACTGAAACCTTAAAAGCAGGTGGCGTATGCATGGCTCCGAAAAAGCGTTTCCCGCTAATATCATTTTAAAGGTTTTTCTTTGTTATTTAATTTCCAAAAATGATTTTTTTTTTCTTGTTTTCCACGCCGTAAATGTGCTGTCGTACTTTTTGTGAGGAAACCCATAAAAGGTAACTAGATGCTGGATGGGGACATTTTAACGACACAGGTTCGTGGATGGCAAGAGGGGATAAATTGTAAAAATAAGAAAATGCTTAAATAAGGGACATAATAGTAACATGGGTAGAAAGTTATATTTAACATTTTATTTTAAAAAATATAATGTCCAAATCTCTGTAAGAATTTTAAGCATTTCTTTATGCCACCTTTGATCATAAACTTTATTCAAGGCTTGAATTTAGAATCTTTGGCTTTATTTAATGACGCTGGAAGAAAATTGGAAAGTAAGTATAGTATACAATGAAAAAAGCAGTCTAGAAGGTTTGACTAGACACAACCTACAAAGCATACTCATCAGCGCGGAGGCATTGTGATTTTCAATGAAATGAAGCCGTGCTAGTCGTTAAGACATGATTATTAACATAGCCCTCTGTTTATTTCGTAAAGTAATTCAAACTGAAACACATACATACAGGCATTATTAATTTGAATGTAAAACAACATTCTACCTGACGCAAACTAACTTAAAATAAAATTGCGACAATTTATAAGTATGTACCCTTGTCTCAAAGACCGTTGAAGTACTCACTTGAAAAAGGTAGCTACTTGTATGTTTACAAACACACTCTCGTGCAAGTCATAAAAACAACTCAATTTCACCGTTAAAGAGCAAAAATAAAATATTTTTTTTTTTTTAATTTTATGTGACGGCAAATACTTGGAAGCCAGTTTATAAATCTCTTTTTGCCCTTCTTGATCAAAAGATTACGAATTTTCATAACTGTGTCCCTCGTTTCAAGTGTCAACAGCATTATGAATATTATATTTGGGCTTGTAATTTATTCCGCAGCACGTAGGCCAACAGATGTCTCTAAATGATATTTTCTCTCCAAAAGGACATTCCAATAGTGCTTTAGAGTGAAACTTTTAGACTTTTAGGTAAAAGAAAGTAGTGAAAAAGTCACTCCGGTTTAAATTTGTATTCTAAATTTTAATTTGGAATACCTCTAACTAAGTTTTATTTATTCATATTTTATTATTATTTAGTTACTTCTACCCTTACACACAAAATTCTTAGATTTAACCATATTCTAGTTTTAAAAGTGACCTTATTTATTTTTAAGGTTTTCTGTATAAGAGAGAATAAAAACTCACCCACGGTATTATAATACATTTTGCAGGCATGGAATGGACAAACATTCAACAGGATATTCGAATACACACTTTTCACTTATTTCACAAAAGCTACACACAACAAAGAAGTTATATTCGCTTTTGATGCAAAGCACTGTAATCAATTTGCAAGTTTTCGGATCTTTCAATTCAAACAGAATTCTTCCTTAAATTGACTTACTTATCTCCATTTCCAAGCGATGCCTTCTTCTTTGGAAAGGGTTTCGACGATATAGCTCAAAACTTCGAATATGTACTAAGTTTGTTCACAATGAAAAAATATACTTCATTCGAACTTTATCATTCCTTTTAAGAAATTCTGAATTTGAAATGGAGTGCACCCAGGTATAGATGTGTGTACATTGTACATATGCTATGGTCGGGTAATATTCTAGAAAGGGTTGTATTGAATAAATTGAATACATCGTACCGCAATTCTATTACGGAATGTCATCTTCAATTTCTGACGAGTATTATCAAGATATGATATATTTGATCAACAATTGAATATATTCACATGAATGAAACATTTTCGAAAGATATTTACGTACATATTTATATAGTCAGATGTTGGTCTTAAGTGTTTGTACGGATGTACATGTTCGGATGAACGCACCCTTTGCCCGCGTGTTGACTGCAGAATATCATTTTCGGATATCATATCTTGGTTAAGTTTGTTGGCACATTGCGTCATTGTGCTACACTGAAGTAGAATGCTTACAGACGGCAGTTACTGTGTAAACATTAAGAGGGAATTGTTGTGCCCATAGCTTAGAGCCTCTAGTTCATGAATAATTTAATACATTTACCTGCATTCATGAGTCCATTGAAAACTAATGGATTACTGCTGAAAGAATGGCGAGGAATATGAGATTTTTTTAGTTAAAATTATGATAGATTTGTTTGCACAGTAGAAAATTATATATCAATTTAGTTAAACTAATTGAAAGAGTGTACTGTCAAACAGACCCGTAGAGAAAATATGCACCGTAGTTTTTTGGGGAACAATGGTAATTGGATTCTTACATTGTTTATATCATATACAAGAAAAGGAGAACGGTTAAGTTGTGCTGTACCTTATTTAATATTTCGCATAACGAGATTTGATTTCATTAAAATTGACAACTCATTTTATATGCTTTCATCGAGCCGATTGTCAATCTCTATTTTAAACAAAATCCATGAATTTCATAGCTTAGTGATATTAAAACAAATCTACAATGAAATGATCTCTGTTTTTATTTAGTTTTGCGAAAGGGTCTTCTTTCATCATGCGAAAAAAAGCGTTTTTTTACTCAGTCAACGCTCGCATAGATTGTGGCACAGAAAACGTAAACGAATCACTTAGAGATCACAACGAATTAACACTGTTTTCACAGGGGTGAAATGCATGTATTGCAAAGAGATTCTTGCCAGGAAAATCTGTATACATTTTTATTACTTGTAAAAATCGTGTGACATTTAAATGACACACAGATATTTTTATTGTGGGACCGCTATATGTATTGTGCTAGAGGTTAATAAAAATAAATAGAATTATGGTTGGCACTACAGCCGACAAGGGACCAGGAGCTAACTTCTTCAGCAGATACTCGTATTGTGCGTGTTGTTGTTTTTTCACGACTATTGAGACCGTATTGCGCACAACCAATTCAGCCATTTGCCAAAAAAACTTATTGTTTCGCCTTTGCTTCGTTTCCATCTGATTTCGGTCGAGGATGGTTATAGCTTCCTGAAATGCGAGATATTTGCTGTAAAGATATGTGCTCTGGTTTTGGAAAGCCTCTGCGGATAGAGTGAATTTAACCGATACACTTTGATATGTGTAAGTTGAAAGTCGATAGCAGACTTTGGTCTTGCACGTCTCAGCCCAGTTAAATATTTAAAAAAAAATTCTTTGAAACTTATACGAATCAGTCGATACTATTATTTACAAGCGCATTGTTCTGCTAAATTTGAAGAAATACATTTCTTATAATGAGAGTATGCGAATATTATTTATTGGCATACTCTCATTATTATTAAATATAATATATAATTAATATTATAAATAAACATAATGTAAATATCATGTGTCATTCTTCATAAACGGATTCTGAAAGACTTTAGTTGACTTTACTTATTCGTTCTGCTGGCGTTGACATAAAAAGTGTTCACAAGAACTTATAATTGCAGGCTTGAGAGTTCTTCCACGAGTAAAGGGAACTAGAGTTTACTGCCGACTTCGAAAGGCGAAATTTGAGAAGATTTTCGTAGTATTCCTTAAGTGTAGCACAAGCTAGGCGTGCTGTGAAATAAATCCAACATGAACGTACAGTCCGGATATTAAATATAGGTGTGTTTATGTTCTATTTACCATTTTTTCCTCTTTGAAACACTTTATGGCAAATTTTAAATATTACATCCGCTTTGTTGATCGACCAGGAGCACGACTATTTTTAAATGAACGAAAATAATGTCGAAATGATCTGTGTAACGTGATGCATACAAGATTAGGAAGTCTGACACACCATATTATCATATTATCCCATAAACCATGAACGAATCATGAACCAATGTGAACCAGCATTCAGGGCTGTCAAATGAGAAAAAAGTAAATAAATCAATAATAAAACAGAACAAAGTAAAATAACGAAATAGGATAATTTTATGTAGTAGATAAAAAACGCGTATAGACAGGAAAGTTGAAAACTGCAAAATTAAAATAATTCAACTATATTCAGTGTATGTTTGCATGTTACCAAACTAATAAACCAAACAATGTTTGTTAAGTTAATTGAAATTGGTAAATGAGATGTAAATACGTGAATTGCCTGCGATGTGCATTCCTAATATGATATATTATGTTGAACAAGGCCTACGTTTTTTTTAGTTTCATCAATTTTATTTGTCATTTATTTTGATTATATTTATTTCTGTATGTTGCGTATGCGTAGCATAAAATGCTGAAATAAATAAAGTTTAAGCTCATTTTTTGCACTGCAGTTTTTAAAATTTTTTTTATTGTTCTTAATAAAAGAAAACATTTGAATTTTTTTAACTGGATAATTGTGATTAACTGAATTTTTAATGGGTATGTATACTTAAAAGCTTTGTACCTGATGCCCTTTAAAAAAATAAGATATGTGTGGATGTAGTAATGATTCAGTCATCATTGGCTCAAATATTGTATTAAAGCGACAAGAAGAAGAACAACCGGACGTTAAGTAAACAAGCTAAGCAGTCTTGAATTTGGCTCGCTTTTAATTTTGTTAACCTAACGTTTACAGTTGACCTATAATTATTGATTACCTTTTTTTTTGCTGGATTGTTAAGTGTTCGCACTTAAATTCAAAACAAGATAAGTTATGAGCTGTATAGCTTTTTTTATATTTGGGTGTTCCAAAAAATATACATACAAGCAAAAAATCAATAATTTGATTCGAATCGAACTGTAATCATGAATACGTGTAGGTCATATCTTTTATCACTGAAAAATGCTCTTAAAAAGTGTTGTGAGACCAAGCAAATAAATCGGTATTTCGGTATTTTTAATTATGACAGGACTAGAACTGACCGAGTTAAAACTAATGCATAAGTTGCATATTTTTCTTCTTGTCATTGGGTTGGTGCTACAATCTGGTGTGGACCTGGGCCTTAACTAACATGATCCTTTTTCGCTTGTACGTGTCATCTCAGAAGAAGACGTTCTCTGTAAAGTTGTCCCAATTGTTAATTCATACTACATGAACATGAGTATTACATCCATAAACGCTTGATTATAGAGTTGAATCTGCCAGATGCCATCAATGAAAACAGAATCGAAAATTGCAGGCAAAAAGATCAATGCATGTCATCGTCTGCTTTTAATAACGCCCAATTTAATGCTCCAAACAGAAAGACAGGGATGATCGACGTGTTGGGCAAAGCCAGCTTGGGCATTTGAATAAGGATTCAACTTATCAATTGCCCGATGAAACAGCGATTCTTAAGAGTGATTCTGGGCTTGACTTTGTTGTCCATGCGAATGTGAATGCGAATCCTTTTGGTGTATTATTAATATTAATGATAAGTTAATTGTTAAGAGTATATGGTAGAATATTTAAATTTTAATAATTATAACATTCATCACATTTTAATGAAAAATAATTGAAAAGATTTCTAAAACCTTTAAGTATACATATATAGGGTATCATCTGAATAATTTCTATGAGTTGTAAATATAAATTCGTAGCACAGGACAAGAGTGCGCATATGTACATCTACAAGCATAGCTGCGTATAAGATCTGCAAGGACATTACGTACAAATTTATGTAAGTCTTATTAATATCCTAGTAGTTCCTCTTCACGATTTACTGTCACTCCAACTAATACGCAGGATTTGCGGAAGTAGCTGTCCGTTTCACGACATACGAGTGTGTTTGTATGTGGACAGTAAATTACTAACAAGAAATGCTGTGCAAACTATTTCATTCATCTACTATATGTATGTATGTATATTCTTTGAACTTGACACTTGTCACAATTCATCATTTCCGAAAATATTTTACACTTTTATCCCCTTCACATGAAAACGTTTAAAAAATTTACCCCAACCTCTGCGCCTTTGCTTCATTCCCATAATGAAGCCATAAAATAATTACACAGGACTGTATGTTTTCGGTTTGTACCTATGTTAAGTCCTCTGAGGTGGTATTCCACCCCATCAACAAATAAAATACATACACACGGCCATAGTTCCATAAAACTATACAACAATGTTTTTTTTTTTCTGTTTTAGTGACGCATTGGCCAGAAGAATAGACTGTGGTTCTGGGCTTCGTTTCTTTTTATGGTCATTTGTTTATAATTTCACTGATGCGATGGTGCGCCTATTGAACTGTATTCGGGCTGGAAGACCATGCCATCGGTGATATTGAGTCGGTTCATTTAAAAGAGGTTACATAGTCCAAAAGTATACCCTCTGCGGTTGAACCTTTTGGGTACACACTTCCGAGGCATACAGGGAAACTTTCAAGAGCAGAATGCTTTCGCTACAATTATGAAGGAATGAATGTTTGTTCGTGTATCGAATGGGAATGACTAAATTCAATTGATTTCCTGGTCGATTGATTTAAACATCTGCAGAATGTAGCACAATAACACCGCTCATGACGTATTTACTCCCTGCCTACTGCAGGGTATATCATTGGTGCGCCGCGTCGTGAAGTGTTGCCCACAAAGAATTCAGCCATTTGGCAAAAACCTGATTGTTTTCATTTTTCCTTCTTTTTCATCTGACGGGGATGGCTTCTTCAAATGTGAGTTATTCGCTCTAAACATATGTGGCTTCGGAAAGCCTCTACGGACAAAGCATGTGCATTTAACCGAAAGGTAAGCAATGTATACTTTGATTTTGTAGGTTGAATGTCGATAGCAGACGTTCGTCGTGCACGTCTCAGCCCAGTTTAATAAATTTCAATAATGTATGTGATTGCGTACACGTATTGAATGTGTACCAGACCACAGAAAAAACATTGAAATTCATATAAAAATATACAAAATCAGTCGACTGTGATATACTTTCAAAATCGGTGGGATGTTTCGAACTGGTTTTCTTTTTTTTTTTTAATTGAAGAAACACATTTCTAATAAATTAAGAATGAGATTATGGCAATGCTATTTCGGCTTTTGCAGCATACATATGTATATGTATATATTAGTGTGTGAAGAATGTAACTTGATTTACTCGTTTTGCTGGCGATTGTCGCCATTTACAAAAAGATGTTTTCAAAGACGCAGAGTTTCGTTACTGATTACATACATTAACTTCTTCCGTCAATTTCTTTTGACTATTTGCGGTGCGTATCAAATGTACAGTTTTGTTGTACCAGTTCAAAATTTCGTATCAATGGCATCGATTGGATTTTGAATTACTTACTGCTTATACATACTTTATTTTATTTAATTGTTCATACTAAAATAAAACAATTATACTATTCTTTTTTTATTTGTATTCTCTATATTAAGGCAAGGAAGAAAAAAAAATGCTGAATTGCAGCAACCGTATTCGAAAATGTGAGCGATTGACAATTCTTACAAAGATCTGTTGAACATGTCAGACATCGAGGGCGTTTACCGAATGATTGCTTCAACGAGTATTTTCTCTGAAAAGCTTAAAATTAAATAAAAATTACTAAATGAAATGCCGTACAGATATCATCAGCCATTGCAGAACAATTTCACAACAGGAGCTTGTCTTTCGGTTACGAATCGGCCGGCTAGGTTATGCCATATAAAGTCTTTTCAAAAATTGAAATCAATAAAGCGTATAAGAAGTAACAGTGATCGAAGAACCGATAAAGAATCTTATTGAAAATAAAATGGCTCAAGTTGCTCCATTGCATAAATGAAAACAAAAATAAAATTTACACAAGTTAAATCAACAAAGCTAACATACATACATAATGTGAATGATGTGTGAGAATTTAACGACATTTTAAATTAAATCTCATTAGCACAAAACACTTATTGAATAGCAAACTTAAGTCTAGCAGGACCTTTTAAAATTATATACAGCTTAAACACGCAGAAGGAAGAAAGTCCTTTTATACGGGACATGAAATTGAACGCCACTTGCAAGTACTCAAGTGTATGCGGTTTCTACCTTAAATATTTGTACTCGAAATTGAGTTTATGCAATTGCTGGCGTTTATCGAATAATCCCACATACAAATACGTGCAAAATAATCTCTCACAGTTTACTTCCCACGCATATTAACAACCACTCATTACGACTTTTGATTGACGACGAAAGCTTGCAGTTAATTAAATCTGGTTAATGGATTTACACTATGATTGATGTATATCGTTGCGTCTGAATGAATATTAAATTAATACTCCATTTCATTGCAGTTTCACAGCTTTTTATTTAAAGAATATGCCTTTATTGCGGTAATATTGAGTGTACAAAGAATAATAAATACAAATATTTACTGTTTCGCTATATATTATTGAATTTTCCAACATTCAAAATTTGAAGTAATATTTATTTATTTAATGTTAATTTCAAATTTTACTTAAGTTTTAAGTAAAAATAATGGTTTTCTTTCGGCAACACCTCATTCATGGATACATATTATATAAATGTATGTGTTTCTTAATGTGCCCCCTTTCTAAATTATTTGCCCAAATAATTCAACCAAATGTAATACGTACTCGTATTTGTCAAAACTGATTTTCGTTTGTTTTCCCCTTCTGTTACATTTAGTAATATTCGCATATTTTGACATTACTCGTACTTCATTCCAATTTTTTTTGCAACCTTGTATGCATATACATACATAACATGCATACAGAAGAACGCACTCTGTTTATACAAATACAGTCTGCATTATATTAGATGCAGATGATCTGAATGAGTTCCTAATATATGATATATATTGGCAATAGCAAGATTTGTTTCCCATGAAAACATCTGAACACCGAGAAGTAAGAACCCATTAAAACAACCTAGACTGAAATTAATAACTGAAATAAGCTTTCTTATGATCCGCGGCTGTCGGTTATACATATGTTTCACTGCAGAACATTACCGTCATACAATTTACGAATCGATGGAATATTAAATGCTTTCTTGTGTAAAAGATTTGTAATTTCTAATAACAAAACTATAAAAACTTTTATTCAGGGAGTTATATCTGGTAACATGAGAAACAAGTTAAAAGGATACACGCAGAACTAAAACAAGAAACTTTTTCTTTTCCCCAAAGGAATCACTATTCATATGCATTTGCTATTTAATGCGATGAAAATCGCATATGAATCGAATCGTAAGCCCTTTAATTATACATTTTTTCATATCCGAGACCACAAGCTGGAAATTGTCCCGCTTGAGTATGTGTCGGTTCATGCTTAAATGCATAACATGGGTACTGAATCTGCATAAAGCTTACACATGTATTTGCCATGCAAACTGACCAAATCAACAACTCAGTGGAAAGAAAACAAAACATTTCAAATTTTAATTGGACGTCTGATGGGACAGTTCAGCACATGCATGGCGTAACTTCCCGTATATGTTTGAATTTGCCAATACATATCTCGAATTCAGTTTTGGATTTTCGTGTTTCTTTGAAATATTGAAAATTCTGATATTCACACAAACACATATTGGGCGACTACGCAAGTAGTGGTGAGTAGCTATAGCGCTTTTGGTTGTATAAGAAAAAAAAAATATGTGCAATTTCTACACATTTTTGTTTTATTCCAAAATTCGGTCTGAGAATACGGCCACTAAAATTTAATCATTTTGTAACAGAGTTTAAATTCTTGTTGTCGAAGACAGAAATCTGTACAACATTTTGTTCGGTCGCTGGTTTCAAATCTACAAATATACTGATGAAGTTACAGGGTGTGTACTTGTACTTTTAGTACGGTGATCTCCCGCCAGGGGAATGTGAAACTAACTCTTGAAATATTACAAAAATGTCTACAAGAATGATTTTATTGAGGAAAACTCGAATTTCCTGTGAAAAATTTAATTAACATTTTAAGAAGAGGTCAGGCGTTTTCGTTTCTTTTACATGTTATTTCGTGTCCCATCCTCTTCGAGGGATTGCTTTAAAGAATTGTAAACACTTGAATAAATGCCAGTAGTTATTCTTTTATGGCTTAAGGCTATTTCAAATTCCAAGACAAAATCTTGGTCCTCGTGGCGTAGTGGTAAGTGCGTTGACCGCCGCGCAGAAAGTCTGGGTCCGATTCCCGGACGGGGCACCTCGCATTTTTTCACGGCACCACCTCTTTCGAGTTTCTGGCAACACTCAAAGAGTATCAATTGTCTATGAAAAGCTTCTCAAATCTGGCCGTTCGGAGTCAGCAAAAAACTGTAGGTCCATTCTAGTCGTGTCTTCTTGACGATATCGCATAAAGAATATTCCACTACGCAATGTAAAAGGCGACTGCTTAAAAATGCCACTCCTGTTGAGGGTTTTGGTCTTCTGAAATTTTTTCATCTATGAGTGGAATGTTCTCTGCTATGCAGACATAGTCATATCTGCTCACGAAGTACATTTAAACGACATTGTGTCAATTCCTTCGGGAAATATGTCACATATCAAACAAAAAAAAAAAAAATAAATAAATAAACACAAGTATCGTGTGCCGTATGTTACATCCGAAACCCGTTGGTTTATAAATGTCACCTTTGTTCATTTAACGATATCAAATAGCATTCAAATAGATGAAAGTGGCATGATAAATCATAATATCCTGTCGATGTCATGTAATGGTTCTGTCGACATCAAATCGTCTTACCCCCAATGAATTCCGCTCACACTTGATGTCACCCGCGATACCATGTCGCAAGTTAAAAGAACGTTGCTCTGACTGAGATCTGATTGGATATGCTTATAGGAAATATGTGTGTGTGTGTCCTCCACCAATGCCTGGCATGGTTTTTATGTGGTAAATGATTGTTTCGATGTCATGAATTTGAGCACACTCCCATCAAGGAATTGCGGGGGTTGCGTATGACAAATTTCTATCCCCTCCATTGATGGAATGTACGATCTTCGAATGTATTCATTATGACTTATAATCAGAGCCAAACGTAGATTTCATTCCGCATGCCGTGCTGGGAGATGGGAAGAGACGATCAATATACTTAATGGGGCGCACAAAGTGTCTTTTCGAAACACAGGAACTGGTAATTGTGAAGTGTGAAGTGTCATATTAGCTTTTCTCCACTTTTGAACATCTTAAATTTGGATGCCTTTTCCTTAATCACCCACATGTGGTATTCACGTGGCAGCCATAAGCATATGTTCTTCGGAGCGGAGGGATTGCAACATAAATCAATGGATGCAGCAGTTTGCTGCCATGATTTACTCACACTCCCACAACAAAGCGTTACAGTCTGTGGGGGTTGTGAAAGATGTCTGCCAACATCCTGCAAGTAATTGCCATTGAATTGCAATTTATGGCAATATCAATTCATAAAGTGAACGCCAGCACTGACAAATAACCAATCGCAGAAAGAAAAATTATAAAAGCTCATGATAAAAAAATTTTTTATTGGCGTTTAAAGAAACTATAATCGTTCGTAACAAAACGACTGAAGCAGTAGGTTGACTTCTATGCTCGGGTCGATGCTGTTCTGTTTCTTTTTTGTCTGTCTTGAGAGTGATAAAAATTGTGGGCCAGTGCCACATTACGCCATTCCTCCTACACTGTGGTAATCTAAGTGAATTAGTGGCTTTGTTAGTGCTGTGCCGAAGGGTAGGGCGCAAATTAATGTAGACTTTGTATGGGATTTAGAAAGGATATACAAATGTGTGTATACAAGTAGTTCGCTGTAGAATTTTTGCGTTGTTTACTCGGTTGCTATTAGTTGCTATGTACACACACAGGTTAGCTTTCCGACATTATGGACAACTAACACAGATACCGTATCATGTTAACTCAGGGTTGGTTGAGCGGTTGTAATTGTAATTGTTTTCGTCGTTAAGTGAAAGTAAGACACATGATATCTTAGCATAATTTCCTTATTTGGGTTCAAATTCAGGCATACAAAAATAAAAAGTAGATGAGCCGCAAGCAGGAACAACTTAATTTAATTCTTCAATCTTGTGTAAAAAATAGTTTAAATAAAATGTACAAATCAAAGACGTGTGTGTATGTATGTCTTAACCTTCCACACCTTGCAAATTATTTATAAATCAACAGTAGCTGCGAATTTCGTTCTTGATTGAAGTCAACAAACGCATAGATATGCACACATAAGACGGTTCCCTTAGCACATGAAGCTAGGTCCGCCCTTAAACTTGGTCGTATAGTTACGTATTTATTCACCTTAACTACAAGTTGACAACGGTGAACACAGTGCTGCTTATCCAAACACGTTAGAAGCTTCGGAACTTCGGGAATGTCCAGATAAGCGTTACCTCCAGTTGATGTTTTGGCAAAAACATCTAATCTTTCAGTTCATACGTACACAACCGTGTGTGCATCCGCAAACGTGTATGGATGTAAGAGCAGCACCTTCCCAGAAGTATAATGCTGAATTCAATATCTGACTACGTGGATACGACCCCAGTTGCACATTGTTGCGACCGTGTGCAAGGATCCCGAAGAATTTCTGACGGGTTGCAGAGAACAGTGAGACTGGTGTTTATGAAGTCGCAATGGAAAAGTAAGTTGCATTTTGTCTTAACGAGAGCAGAAGGCTTGCGTGCAATGAGATGAGTATTTTCCGAATATTTGTGTGGGATTTCGCTTAGCACACACACGCGTATTCTTGTACAAGTATCCAGTGTGAATTGCAATTTGCTGTTCTCTTTACTACGGAGATATTGTGTCGTTCACATATCCACTATCGCTGACAGAATGGGGAACCTTTTGCTTTGTTGGGCTGCGCATAACCAGTGAATCGAATCGAATTTGAATTTAAATTGCAAAGTAAAACACAGAATATATTGGTGCCGACTGTGGTTCTTATTCTGCCGTTGTTTTGGGGTTTCAAATAGAGCTCAGTGGGATTGTCCTTAAGATTGAAATGACAAATTGGATATCGGACTGGTTCTCACACCATATTTTACCACGCAGTTTGCTGAAAGCAAAATGCTTCTGGCGCTCAAGAAATCATTTTTAAATATTTGTATTCAATATTGTTATATGGATACATGGGCTTAAGATGTCTCTTAACACCGACTAAATTATTTTATCGCCGTCACATAATAAGAAGCAAAAATAATACCTTCACACTGCCACAACTTTAAATATACACTTTGAACGTACAAAAAATCATTTTGCAAACTCACGCATGATACAACATTTTGAACCAAAGAATATGAAAACACAGCCTTACGGCATTCGTATTCGGCGAAAGTGCATTCGATGAAAATAAACTCCCTTTTCCATATCCAATTAGCTTATGAAAGGCATTTAATTCAGAACCGACTCCCTGACTGATTGGTTTCATCTTTGTGAATTTTTTTCCTTTGTGTCCTGTGATACGCTTCCGTGGAATCGGTTGAAGTTATAACATCCCGATTGGTTCTTTAATTAATGTTTTACTCGGATTTGAGTTGTTTCCAAAATCGGTCTATTTGTAATCGTTATTCACATCACGTGCAGCTGCTGTTGGGGAATTTAAAAGAAATTTCGAAAACAAAACTCTATTAATCACTTTGCACAGTTGAAAAACACAATGGCATTCGAATCATTAAGCTGTAAAAGGATAGCCCCAAGTATCTTGGGCGGAAACTTGTGACAGTATTCTGACAGATAAGCGTTTGGGATGAAAACTTTACTGCTTGTGGGTAAGGTGAAAACTTATCTCATCCAATGATAACTTTGGGAGAGGAAATAGTTACAATCAGGACAAATTCGTTTAATGAAAAGTTGTTTTCCAAAGGAACGGGCATCATTAAGGAAGGACGTTGAGGCCACGGATGTGAACTGTACAAGTTAACAGACTGGACTCACATAAGCCAACACTGGGTAGCACTTACAATAAATGCTTATCACAAATATCATAAATCGAGATAATTGTCTTCATTCCGTCAACTTATTCTTTGAGAAAGTTCTAAGGGATTTATGTTATCTTCCGGTAGTGTTGAGTCGAATAAGAAAAAAATATATATAAATAAAATTCCCTCTCCGGCAGAAAACTGAATCAAACAATGTCGGGCAATCAGCGGAAAGAGGAAGCAAATTGTTGATGTCGAAACGACAAATTTCAGTCTCCTTCCGAGTAAATTACAAAGGAGTTGGAATTGGGTGTAATGCCCTGTTGATTTCGTTTCTTCAATTTAGGATTCGTATAATTAAACAACGGCCGTCCACAGGCCATAAATTAAATCAGAATTCTATTATTTAACCCTCCATTAACCTGTTTTTTCTTAAAAAAAAAAATTCTATCTATTCTGAAGTTCATTAATTTCATCGTGCACTGGTAACTCCATTCGCATTGCTTTTTTTTTTTTTGAGAAATTTGTTTAATATTTTCCCTTTTGTTGATTTTTCTAAAAGGATGGTTGGGTCGTTAAGAAGGTAGAAGGTAAGGTACAATCTCAAATTCCCAGTTTTGTACATTATCATGAACCATAACAATTATGTGCAATTGCGAGATAAAATTTGTGGTTGGTAAATGAGAGACATTCAAAACTTTATAAAGTTCTTTTACGTTCAAATTGTCTATCGCTAATTGAAACGAATCGTTTTGTTGTGAACTAATTACATTCGCATTTGCTTAATTTAAAATTATAAATAAAGTGAATGTGAATGTGAATCTTCAATTGAAATTACACACTACATCAAAGGAAACAAAACGTTTTCATTTGCTAGATGGAATTCCCCCACACCTTCGCAACATTTTTGTCTACATGAGAATACCATCAGAGGGCTATTAATGATTCCTTAAAAGAACCTTGCAAAGACATTTATGGCAAAGGATTATTTCAATAATGTATAGAAAGTCGACTCTCGGGAGGACTCACAAATCATGGTATAAGCTAGATGGTCTATGGCAACACATTAGACAAAGATTATGGTGTCATGGAGAAGTTCAAGCCTTTTACCTGCTGAATGGTTGAAATTTACTCGAACAGCTTAGATCGCGATATATTGTTATGCCACGTTTGCTTTATGTGTTCAGAAGATGTTTATCATAGGTGTTCAGTCCTTTAAGATTTATAAAATATTATATGAATTGAAGATGAAAAATCTTTATGTTATGAGGGTAGTATCTTTGCTTGTTAGTTTCTTCAGTTATTGAAAATTAATGCATTATGCTTGTATGCGTAGAAAGTGCTAGAAGTTCAAAAACGGTTTAATTAGCTCTCGTTCGGCATTTTAGCGTTATAGGATTGGAGTTGTTACTAAAGTTTCTTTGTTTCTGAGAGTTTTGAAACAAGTTTGCTGTTAGTGCGGTTCCTACCCCTTTCGAAATGCAATGTTTTTCAATTGTTAACGTTCAATTTGGTTATTAATGATGGTTAGGGACCGCCGTGGTGAAGTGTGTGATTGTGTTGACTCTTAGATAACAGTTCTCTCTGCTTTTTACATTTTCATTTCCATCATGTTGTAGACAACACTTTGAAAGTAAAATTGCAATCTTTATAAACAATTTAACTACGGACACGAAGATCCATTACATGCATTGGTTTAATGTATGTTATAGAAGCAATTTCAACTTAAAGAATACACAAATATATTTAGCGCACTGCTGTTATAAATATCTATCGTGCTAATTGCAAGACACGGAAACATTGCGAATTATATTCCTTCGAATCCTTTTAACATATTCAAATTATGCTGCTGGACGTAAACAGAAGCTATGATAACGGTAACATTCATCGCAACAATGGTATGCAGGTCTCTTTCACTATATATTTGTAAATTAATACCATCATGTGTATCCCCATGAATATGGATGTCAATCCTGGAAGGATACACCAAACATTTGCTTTATCAAGTCGACTCTGTGCGGACGTTTATTTATTGACACGCACAGAGAGGAATAATAAATGCTCAGAGCAATGAAAGAAAAAAGCTAATCTGATTACTTAGAGCCATAAAGATAAATGGACCCGTATTCATCTGTATGGCATTTTATGCAACCACGTACTGGGAGTTTTTAATTTTATTCATTTTTCCTTTTCATATTTGCACAAAGATCGTGGATTTTCCTTTGTACCTTAAATCAACATATTAAAATAAATATAATGTGGGGTGGCGGTGCTTTACAGGGTAACTCTGAGCTCGTCAGTTGATTTTTGCAATTCTAATTTCAATTATCCTACTATTATGAACAATCGTAACATTTCCACACATCCGTTTGTATTACCCGCATTAAAAATCTCCCATTAGATGGATGTTCCCCATTTGCATAATTACACATCACATTGGCTATTTGATTTTATATCACGTAACTACACCTCCGAGTCATTACGGTGATAATTATTTGATTATTTCAACCTCAGCAGATACATCGAGGTAAAGAACGCAAGTCACGTTGCGTGAGATTAACTTAATTTTCGAATTCGATAAGTGACACAAAAATCTATGTCCGAAGCTCACTGAAACAGAAAAATCCTAATTACGTTTACCGGACTCGTGGTTTTGTGGTCCACAATAGCTCCGAGGTAGTTTTCCACTTCACATGGTCGTTGTTGTCCGGCGGCGGGGAAATTATCTTTTCCTCTTATCAGTCTAATCGAATAGAAGAAAATACACACAGTAACTTCACAGAGAACGTTTCAAATGCCCACAAATTTTTGACTGAAATGGTTTAGCAGCTTTCCCTCCAGATATATGTTAGTGCGCCCTGAAGGCATGATGAGACGAAGGGGAGATGAAGGGTCAGTTTTAAGTGCTGGCAATATTGCTTTCTTTCGGCAGATTGCGACCCTTCTTAGTTGAATAAGTTATACAATGTGTATGGGTTGAGACCGGGTGAGGGCATTGAAGTGCCATTCAATCTTACTGACAGATTTTTCACTCCACTCATTTTATACATTTCTCTTTACATCGGCAGTCTTCCGTGTTGAGCATTCTTCTAAATTTGAACAAATTAAACGACATATTTCTAACTTTTGTTAGGGAATGCGAGATTGAAATTCCTTCAACTATGGATTGTCCTACAGTGTCGGGAACACAATTATTCAGGTGTAGTTCCATCAACCATAAAAGGGTTCTTTTTGGAAGAATCATCAATCTAAATTCATTGAACGATGTTAAATTAATGAGGTTGAAATAAGAAAGCAATATAAACTTTGATATGGTTCTTTCTTTTAAAGACCTTAAGTTATAAATGTTGAATTTGGTGTTTTAGTCCAACTGCTGTGTTGTTTTACAGCTTCAAGGTCGAATCCTGTTTTTTTATTGTTTGGCAAGGTAAATGGCCGGATAAGAGAAAGTGGATGTAAAATTGTGTTTGATTTGTTAGAATGCCAATGTAAAAAGCAAGATTCATTCAAACCAGATCCAGTTGTATGTAAAATAGAGTTAACAACTTTGACACTAAGAAGCTGCTGCAATTCCTGTGAAGAATTCATCCAAAGATACTGCGAAGTGTGGAGGTGTATCGGCCATGCTCTGGTAAAGATTGTCTACAAAATGACGAGTTAATCGCCATATAATAAGTATATGTTGTGGGATGTCTCTTTGAAGAAATCCTTTTTAACAAGATAATTAAATCAAAGGACATAAGTATTTGAATTTCAAAAGACAAAGTATGTTGTGTATTCTGGTAAATAAAATTAAGATATGTAATAGAAGGTTAAGAAAATAATTTTTGTCGTTTAAGTTTTTGTTTACCCCCTTTGTCAACAACACGTGCGAGAACATTGTGTATTTTTTGGAAATTTCAATTAAAATCATGTATACGTTCATATGTCGATACTGCCATTGAAAATCTACTAGTTTTATTTTACAAATATTTATATAACTTGAATGACCTAAATTTCGATTTCGGCGAACCTACAATAGTACCTTACAACGACGCCATTAAAATCTCACATCCTATCACTCGAACATTACTTTGTGTCGGTTTTAGCAAAAAAAAAAAAAAAAAATAAATGAATAAATAACCCAACTTTAAGCTTTGTTCTCAGTTGTATTTGAGTTAAAATACTCAAAAACATTTTTCGCTACCGCTAGGTGAACCGCAACCACCAAAACCCATAAGCAATCTATTCAGCATTTATACACATAGTCGGGCATACAGACATCTTGCAATGTCACAGCGAACTCTACTTTATTAAAGTCCGACAGATTTGTTTCCCCATTTCAGTTAGTTAATGCCTCAATGTTTGACTTAACTGACTTTCTGCAAAAGTTGATGTGAATGAAATGGTTTCCCTTTGAAAAGCTTTATTATATTATTCTTAAACGGCATCACTCAGGCAAAGTTCGGCCAACAGGCAATTCACCAAATGCATGTTTTTCAGAAGTTGGTAACTTTTTGGGTGCAAACGGTTGAGGGATCAAATCAAATTTCCCAGAAACATTGCCCAACTAATTTAACTTAAGTGACCTAACCTAGTGTTTGAGAAAATTTGAAAACATCAACCACAACTGAGTGTTGACTTGAGAAAGAGCGAGTCTGCGGTTCGACTGGGTGCTGCGATTTTCGGCAGCATATTTTCGATGGAAACAGAAATGTTATAAATTAGTTTTGGCTGGGATTCTACTTACATATATCATTCCGTCGTCAACTTTCCGCAGTTATGAACAACAAATACGTTGCACCCTGTTAAGTTTGGTCTATCCAGCGGTGGTGGTCGGAAAATTTTCATTATTTCGCTCACGTTTTCCGGTTGCTGCTGCTACTAGCCACAGGAGTATGAGAACGAACAACGTGCACAACAGTAAATCCAAAAGTTCGATGAATTTTATTGGACGCAGACCTATGTCCAGGATGCATAGTAGCCAAGTGTATCCTTGTGGCTCTATTCTGACTATGGTCGACCAAGTTTCAATGTTCCCAGAGCAAGAAATTCAATTCGTTATTGTTTTGATTAACTTTCACAGATACGGGCACTATATACGCAAGCATGCTGCAGCTGCCAGCCTACTGCCACACTTAGTATTCACTTTTAATGGATGGGGAAGTTTCAATAATTTTCCTTTAAAATGTAAATTTCAGAAAGAAAAAAAGAAAATTTAACTTGGCCGAGAGTAAAGTTATTTTCTCCTTATCAACTGAGATAAGAGAGATTATTTTGGAAGTGTTTCTTTGTTGAGATTGAATGGGAGATAAAAAATGTGTAGGAAAGCCCTTAAATCTGATTAGGTTGCAAAATTGGCCATTTATTTTTATTGTAGTCCCAGATTTGTACCTTCGCTTGTGGTTGATTCTTTCTTTGCGTTGCAAATGTTATCAGAAAACATGGGAATGTTTGATATAGGCATTGAAGACAAGTGGTTGGTCTATGTTCTGGCTTAGCTAAGTCGATAAGAAGCTTTACCCGCTCTGAAGGGTTAATGTTTCGAGTGCCCGGCTTTTAGGTGGTATTTTGTTTAAAAGGGGACGTAAATAATTTTCTAAGTAAGTAAAGTAAAGTAGGTAAAGTGAAGTAAGTAAAGTTAATCGGCAACTTTGACTTAACTGGAGGAATGTTTGCATTAAACAAATTAATCTCTAATTGCTTAACTGATATTCTGAATTGATGTTACAGATGATGTCAGATAACTTCTTAGCACGATTTCTCTCAGGTTCTTGGAATTACGTGCCTTGTGAGATAATACGTCATCGAAGGTAATATCTGGAGTGATACTTAAACAGTGTCTGTATAGAGTAGCCGGGAATCTCCTTCTATTACACACATATGAACATATGTATCTCGCAGTACTTATCAAACATTTGATTCGGAATACGAATTTTCCATAAAAAAATCCGATACTCTGACCACTTTGGAATAAAAATATACGAGAAGGGAAGTATATTCTGCTGTGTGCTGGAGTTAAATGAAATTAATCATTGATGCTGGTGCTTTATTTGCATATCTTTGTACTTTCGCAATAAGCGAGAATCAATCGATAAGCGGGTTTGAGTGTGCACATCAAAGCACACACACACACAATTGAATAAAAGTCCCATCAGAAGTATTGTTTTGTTTTCCTCGAAAAATCAACTTTCTTTGTAACGGTTCATTAGTTTGTGATTTGTGTAAAACACAATAGTTTAGGGCAAGTCAGTGACGAGGGGTTGTCCATCTCTCGAATTTTTAGTTCATGAAACTTCAAGGACATTCATACATGTCACGAGAATTATGTCTATGGAACTAACATGACAATGTCTTAACAACACGTTCAATAAAGCACATCCTTGCACTAAATGCACATATTGTCAGAGAAGTGAAGATCTTCTTTCCATCTATGAAGGGACGTTCATGAAAGAAAGAAAAAAACTCAGGCTTTAGTCTGTTCGTTACAACAGTCCTTATTCCCTTTCATTAACTCACGCAACCACATTTTCGCCCAAAAACAAAAAAGCCATCAAGTGAAACATCTTAATTGGTTTGATTCGCTCATGCTAGGAACACAGCCTGATAGATAGGCAGCCTTTCTCGACAACTCCCACAATGTGTGTGACTAAAAAAAAACAAAGTACTCTAGATGTGTGTCGTCTTTCCAATTTGGTGTATCCATAATTAAACGAGACTTTCAGTGCCCCTTCACATTTCTTCTCTCCCCACGTAGACCGTAAAAACTGCCTTATTCAATGACCCGAGGTTTAGGTTTGCAAAACCCATTCAACAGAAACAATTAAGCAAATTGAGTGTCCTGTTAGATCTCATGTGAAACATTCCAGGATTATCAGAAAGCCAGACGACGACGCCAATATGGCCAGCGTTTTATAAATTTAAGAACACGACTCAAACTCGACGAGTTTGTCCTTCATTTCTTTTAGCTTTCCGAAGGATACACGTCTGCATACAAAGGCACACACTTTTCTCTAATTTAAAATTAATACGGTCGATTCGAGCGGAGGGGAGATAACACATGTGTGCACTGTCCACGATTAGACTCCTGCCTCACATTTAAAAGGTATTTAAAATTCACCGCTGTTATTTTAAAATGCTTATGCCATTGGTTGAAATTAACAGAGTTATGCATATGTATTCGGATTATTTACACTTGGCTGTTGATTTGAAACCGCGCGTACACCCCTTGTCTAAAGCGGGTCATACGGGTCCTTCAAAGAGAAGCAACTCGAGACAAACGCGTTTTGCTTTGAGGACTGAATTTTAAACGAACTACAAAAGTTCCCGCCACAAACGTAGAAGCAGTTAAACCCGTTCGTTTTATAGACTCTTATTAGGAGTATGTTCCGATAGGGACTAAATTAAAGACCTCACTTCGAGGATATGCAGACCTAAATGACGAACTTTTTCCAGTCCATTCTGCGCAGGTGTCCGGATAAACTTTTATCCGGCGGCATGGTTTCGGTGCCTGAATGAACCGCAAAATAACCGATTCAGTGTTATAATAAATTAGATAGGTCGGTCGGTTTGAAACTGGGTTTTCGAGTTCGAATATCACATACAGCAACCTTCTCCATAATCACAGCACCGTAGACAACAATCATAAACTGCTGACACCTCGTCTGTGCTTAAGAACAAACAGCTTTTGGGTAGAAATAGTTTCGAAACAATTTTATAGGAGCTTTAGAACCTTCTTTTATGAAAAAATGTTTATTTAGTCGGGCTCCAGTCCAAGTTTTGCGCCATAAAAATTAAATTTTAGTACTTACTTGAAAGTTAAAGTTCGAATAAGCTTCGTCACATACCTGAAATAAGAAAAAGAAAATGGTTGGTTATCCTTTTGAAATGTACAATGTTTCACCACTAGGTGGCACTCTCTTATACGAAAATCGTAGGTTTAGCGAGTGGATGCAAGAATCATTTTCAAAAATGATGTAGATGTTTTTGAAATAGGGAGTAGGGACAGAGATTAATTTAAAAATGCAAAAGCACGAAGAGTGCAAAACCATTATGATGGGGGAAGATCGTATTGCATCGAAGACAATTCAAAAGTTATGTTAGTTATGTTTCTATATGCAACCTTTTTCTTAGGCACTTGCTCAAAGACACACACAACAGGGAATTTGTAGCCTGTCTCGTACTGAGTACCAGTCTTGTAAAGATCGGACGACTGAAATTGTTCTAGAAACAGGGTTCGAATTCATGATTAACACAATAATAATATTGTCTACAGTAAGACTTTGAATATTCGTCCTCAAGCTGCATATAAGAAGTTTGGTTTGATTTGTGGTAGCACGCTGCCCCTGCAATCTCTCAGCTCTGGCGCAGACAGGGTATGGACTGGGTGCTTGGTCGGGCGGATAAAACATGTATTTCTCAACCACGTTTCAGGCCAGAATTTTTAGAAATTTTTCAGAATATAGAATTTTATGCCATGAGGATTTCGTTTTTAAATATCATGCGTCTTCCAAAGAATCACATTCAAAAGTATTTCCATTTGAGATTCTTTTGAAGAATTTAATTTTAATATTGTTTTCGGTAAGTACAATTCATTAAATTATAGGAACGACTTTAGCTGTGGCTTTAAACTTACATATATATATATACATTAGGTTCAGCTTTAACAGCAAATATGTATGTACATATTTGAATTTTGACGCCAAAAACCTTCTGTGTTACTTCTGCATTAGTTAGGCAAAATATATGTAAGTACGCACACTTACTGTAGTATGGAGCGAGGTTTTTATTGGTGGCTACAACCTCATCAAACTCCAGTTGTCGTAAGCTTTTCCGGCTAACTTTGATTGTCCCCTACGGTCAACTTAAATGTAGGTTAATTTAGAATAGGCTAGATCGTAACAATAAAATAAAACAAAAAATAAAAAAAAATAAAAACATTTAGTGTTAAGTTAGTGTTAGGTAGTTAGGTAGGTTAATTAGAATAGTCCTAGATTAAGATATATATAAATTAATTTTTTAAATAATAGATTAGATTGCTAAGTTTTTTCTGTAACAATTTTCTTAGTTTTAATAATATCTACAAATAGTGCATATAATACTGCAAACATATAATACAGAAGACAACTCCGAAAGGCACTAGTAATAAATATTTAGATTAACTTAGAGCACCTGCATAGGGCCAGTAAGATAGTTTTAACAAAATTAAGAAATTTGTAACTAGTTTAAGTATTTTTACTTCTAGATTTCAGGAATTAGAAAAAAATTAACAATAAAAAAATACATTTGGAAATGAAAAAAAAAAACGCACACTTACTACTTATGAATGTTTAGTAGATGAAATAAATACAAGATTACAAAATGCTAAGTACGGAGCTTCTTAATGTGTTAAAGATTTTAAAACCTACGTGTCACCTAAGGCAAAATGAATAAACAATTTTTTTTCTAGTGCACAAGAAGACAAGAACTTTTTACTTTGCCAAAGTAAAGAAAGGACAAACTTTTTACTGTCAGTTGACAAGGTATTAATGTTTTTGGAGTAAAGTATTTCTTGGGGTTATTTCATAAAAAGTTGTCCCTTTTCCTTTAAATGCTATTATGAATTAATTTTCGAAATCTTGGAGATGTCTGCGCTTTGTACATATTTAACGCATTGACTGCCTTTAGGGTGAACCATATGCTGAAGGCAAATTTTGCATTTGATTTTTTTATGGTTTCCTTTAAGTGGTAAATCTGTTTTACATTGAAGGGTGATTGATAACACGAAATGCACAGTGGAGCATTTAAAAACAAAATTGTATTATAGGTGTAAATGAAGAGAACCTTTTTCGGGCGAACATGGGTCATCTTCTCGTTTAAACTTTTTCACACTTCTCACAAGCAGTTTAGACCTCCATCTAAATTCTATGAAACTTCTGTTATATTTGGAGAACCATTTGTCACATAAAAAACGTCTAAATTAGTAAATGAAACATAACAGCCAAAAAGCAAAATTACACAGCGATCACTTTCTTTAAGCATTCATTTGCAAAGGAAAATATTTCAACTGAGATAACACACCAAACATGAGGGAGCATAATAACAAAGAGCCAAACGGTAAAAGCTTTTTGAAATCTTTTCCAAGTGGATTCATTATCATTTAGTTTCGCCGAGTACCTTTTATGTGGTTGCTGTGTGCATGTGCGGGGTGCTTTTTTATAGATAAGGTTCAGTGTACTGTCAGAGAATGAGTATAAAACTTGCGTTCTTAAAACAAAGTGAACGAACACATTAATGATGCTTGCTGCTTCAATGTCAAGAGTGTGTATATTTCTGTAAAATTTGACACAAATATTTTATTTTTGTATTACAAGACGTTGCGGATAGAGCATAACAATGACACTAGGTGTGATGCCTTCTTTAGTTCGGCAGCAAATATACAAAAATAATGTCAATAGCTGTGTTTATTTATAATTAGCAATTTATAATTAGCATTTGTTGATTAAAAATACTAATATCACTCTGACGGTCCAGTTTTTCTCCATAGTTTAGAAACATGAAAGCGCTAGAAAATATTTTTGATTGTTTTTGTAGAGTAGATTCTACAATAAAATAAACAGACTGTACGACAGCATTGTTGTTAAGTGCCGGCGGATATATTTGTACCTCCAGCCTGAAGAATCTTTGAATTAATGCGTTAGTGAAGAATGAAAAGAGGATGCCTTTGATTGTGCCATTGAGGGGGGATTTTTCATTATTCAGTTGGTTACAGAGCTCTTATTTGCAAGAAGACACTATGCTTACATATATGTGGAATAGACATCCGCATCAAAAATTAAAGCGAGATTTCTGCGTGCCTATGACCATCTATTACGTTCTCTTTAAAGCTTAAAACCACCGGTGCCCTGTAATATGTGCATCTTTTTTCTTTAATCAAATTTTCATGATTAATTACGAATTGGAAAAATCTGTTTGATAATTTGCTTCGTGTAGTGCGTTTTTTTGTTCTCCCACGAGTAGAGTAGACTTAAGGGTTGCAGCTGACCTGAAAGAGCAACATTTGAGAAGCTTAGTATACTTTGAGTGGTCACGAAGTTAAAAGATGTGGTACCATGAGAAAAATCGAGATGAACAAACGCCCATTCCAAGAGCGATTAGTTAGTCGACGCACTTTCCGATTAGTGGAAACAACTCATAAAACTTTTTTTTTTGTTCTGAAGAGCAGAAAAGGTCTAGATATAATCATAAAAACGTTTTTAAATCATCACATTTGGCGATAATAATATAGCTATTTAACTGATCGATATTGTGATTGCCGTGGGGTAGTGGGTAAGTGCGTCGACATACACGCAGAAGGTCTAGGTTCGATTCCTGGATGGGACAACACTCAAAGAGTAGCAATTGTCTACGAAAAGCTGTAGCTGTATGCAAAAAACTGTAGGTCCCTTCTAATCGTGAAAGAACAATAGCGCGCACAACACGAGTAGTTGTTGAAGAAGCTAGGCCCTGGTCCCTTGTGGGCTGTAGTGCAACTCAATTATTATTATTAACTGATCGATATTTACTTTGGCAATATTAAGTGTAGTAAGAACTTTAAAAATATTTAATTATTCTTTTTTCCGCTCAAACATTCACATTTAAATTAACTTTTAAAATTAAGTCTTACTGAAACAAATATAAGCGTGAATATTTATATAATTAACAACTACTAACAATATTTTAGTTTTTAACAATCAAAAAAGAGGTATTTCTGTGTATCGAAAAATGTGCGAGCATTTATTGCAGTTAGTACGATTGCGAAAATTGTACGCAACGTTGTTTCCCCAAAGCCAACATCGATTGTGAATAACTTAAAAAATAAGATACGCTGGGACATCATATTATATTCAAAAGGTGACATTTCAGTCTGTAATTTTGAATTCAGTTATAAACAACGATCACATTCCACGTTTGTCACACTGAATCCTTTACTATGCTGTTGTTTTAGTAAATTTTTCCAGTGTAATTTAATACCTCAGGATCACCTACTTCCTTGTCTTGATGAAACTTCTCAACACATAAACTTAATTTTTCAATTCCATCTTGAAAGAAAGCAAATAAATTCATAAATAACCTTGTTTAAGCAGATTTCCGAGGGAGGCCTTGTTTACGACATCCAACGTCACAAGCTTATTTCCTTTGCTAAACGAAATCATTGCATCGTTACATCTTAAATACACACATTGTGTGAATAGAAACGTTAAGAGGTGCTTAAATAACACCCTAACTTCAGCAAAAAAAAAAAATAACCTCTTTCCTCCAATCGGTCGTTGTCATGTACACTTTATTTTAATAGGCACGGCAATTAAAGCTTACATTATCGTGCTTTAATGGTTTTTTCATTACGAAGGCCGGTGCCCCTAAACTTGAACAACCATCTGTCTCATAATTATGATAGGAATATACAAGCCAACTGTTACTCAACCGACCCTTATTTACTTTCAAAACTGCTAATGAGGTTGTTCTAAAGTTCGGTTAATCTGAAAATCATCCTTTAAGCGCCAGAGAAGCAGATGTAGAAATGTTTTCGAGAAGATACTACCAATTCACCTTTGAACATTTGCTTAAATGAGTGAGGAGACCATTTCCTTAAAACATTATAAATACATATATTCTAGTCGAAATCATTGTAATCTCATTTGCGGATATTAGGGAAGGCCATAATATTTGCTTATTTTATTCGGATCAGATGTTTGCATAGATGAGGACGAACATAGCATACTAGTACTCCTACGCTATTTCAGATACAGGATAGTTTTTGTGTTGCAGTTACGTATGTATATTTTGTTTGGTTGTCATTGGTCATTGGTAAATTTGCTAAAAATAAATATATCACATACCTTCACCTGATTATTAAGCAAGAATTTCATCAACTTGATTTAATGATTAAGTCAGTCTAGCGTATACAACTTAAGGAGCTCCTACACAATGCTACCTTGTCTATATTCAATCTTCTAGTATTCCCCAAATATCATTTACGCATTAATAATACCTCCGTGTCTTCTTCTTCTCAAATCTTTAAATTTGAGTGCATATATACACTTAGGGATTCAATAGATTACTTACACATCTCCCTAAGGAGTCACAGCAGAAAGATATGGTAAATATCCTGTGATGCTCATCTAAGATATGGAAAGTGAAGAGGAACGTAAAGTTCACAGAGAAAGAATCTGTGGGGAATGGAAAAGTGATAGAAAGTCAAACAGGGAGTAAGGGGAAAAAGAACTCTGCCTAATAAGTTTGCAATCATTTATATCATAATGCCCGATAATATTCCCCAGTTTGATTCCCATTCATAATTGAATAAACGAAGTGGGCTAAGATAATTTTATCGCTTCGAGTTTATTCGGAGGAAGTCATCGACTTATTGAAGGAATTCAATAATTTACCCATTTGCATTATGTATATTACAATGCGAATTCCTTCAGGCCATGTATACATTAATTCTGTAGTTGTTTCTAAAAACAGCATGTATTTACATATTTATTTGTCTGTACGTAAGCATATAGTGCGAGTTTCAGGAACAAGATAAAAAAGAAGTGTAAGTTTAATGGTGGAATGGGGCATTGAATTACAAAGGGGTCATAATTCGGTTTGATGCTTTATCTATTACAACAAGGTGGTGTCTGGTGGTTGTAGAAATCGCTCAGTAAACACAATAAGAATTGTTGAAAAAATGCAGGATCAGTGTTAGATGTTGAGTGTTGGAAAAAAACTAAGCTGCATTTTTTACGAAGTTTTTTGTCAGACTGAAAAATAAAGCTAAAGATTAAAATACAAGAACTATATGAGTACGTAAGTGTGACCAGAGTTGGAGAAGAAATAGGTAAAGAGCAAATATGTAATTTTACAAACTAATAACAATTAAACATGGTTCCTGAATTTACTGACATATTTAGGTGGGTATTTAAATAGGGTGTCTCTTTGATCAACCATGTACTCTTGAGGTTGCATTTAAAACAATCGGTAACACGACGACAGACTGCGGTATAGGTGATGTTCCGATACTAGCAGAGTGTATGCGGAAGCATTTCAAATCATGCCATCCAACAGAAATTCGTATACACAATATCAATTTGATAAAATTTCTCGTTTCACCGCGTTAAAAAAATTAAAGGTGAACTGGTCCTTTCGATGACTCCCATATTATAACTGAAAACTTTTCTAGGTAGCAAACATCAAGTTTGGGGTGTGTTTTTGACTTTGGTTTGCAACCAACCAAAGTCAAGTAGCCGTGGCGCAATGGTAAGTGCATCGACTGCGGCGCAGAAAGTCTGGGTTCGATTCCCGGACGGGACACCTAGCATTTTTTCACGGCACCACATTTTTCGAGTTGCTGACAACACTCAAAGAGTATTAATTGTCTATGGAAAGCTTCTCAAATCTCGCCGTTCGGAATCGGCAAAAAACTGTAGGTCCCTCCTACTCGTGAAGAACAATAGCATGCACAACACGAGTAGTTGTTGTAGAAGCTAGGCCCTGGTCCGTTATGGGCTGTAGTGCCACTCAATTATTATTATTATTATTGCAACCAACCAATACCCACATCTTTTACGGTTTCGTTTTCATGTCATGACCTACCTTGCCGATTTTTTTTTACTTTTCCTTCTTGAGAAAGGTGTTGACTTATGAACACCCGCACAGTTTTTTTTGGGTTGGGTTCTGTTTTTGGTTCAAACTAACGCCGAAGGGTTTACCGCTACAGGTACGTTTTTTTGAATTAATGATTTTTTTGAATTCACAACTCATTAAACTTAATTAGATTAAGACCGCTCTTGTGTTTTGCACATAACGTACTGCTGAGTTCGAATGATTACATGGCAATCCCACGTTCGAGAGTGGCTTTTAATGTAGCATTCAACACAACTACGCAAACACGACGCCGCCCGCCAATGCCTGGCTTTTGTCCTCTCCCTTTTGTAATTATAACACTATTTAATAATAGGAATTTCTTTAACTTGTCGCCAAAAGCAAAGATTCTCTAAAGTATTCAATAGCGTAAAATACATGCTTTAATCCAGATTATGGGAATTTTAACGAATTAAGTGTTATATACTCTTTCTATAAGGGAAACATTAACAAGATTAATTTTTACTACACGAGATAAAGAAAGTTTCTTCGAGTTTCCCCGAATCGAGTGGCAAGTGACATTTAGTTGACTTTTGCATAGTTAATCTAAAATATTAGAGAAGCGTACATTTAATGGAAGGTCTTTGAGAAGTTTGCTTGCTAAATCCAGTTTGCGGTTGTTTGATAATTTACTTGGGGTAATTTTATATCATTTCCTTTATATCGTTTCAGCTGAATGCTGTTCTTGTTTATACTTATGTATATAATTCAGATGGTTAACGCATATTAAATTCATCTTTTGAGTATGTTTGTCAAGGATATTGCAGAGTTAAAGTAAATGCCATTCTACACAAGAGAAACATTCATCAGAAAAAAATGTCACAGACTATATTTTTGGTAGCTTAGAGAATATTGTATTTAAAGTGCCCCACATGACCTATAAAAATATGTCCAAATACTCGTACATATGCTTCATGAGTTTGTTACCAGAATAGGGATATATTATTCCTGGATTCTCATGGGATCCATAAAATATTTCTGAGACATTAAAATTAGTGTGTAAACATGCTACCCTTCTCTACCATTGCGCATCCTTTGAAGCAAAGATGATCCGGGGATTATGCACCTCAAACAGATTCCTCAACAAAGTGAGGCCGCTAATGAGCAACCAAAGGTAAGAAAAAAATATGTTTTTAAGGCCATCAATGTTAACATATTTTTCGTTGCGTCACTAATAACAAGTAATTTCTGCGCAATTTTGTTTTTTTGACCAAAAATCCAGGGTGTTATACTACTTTTCATGTCTAAATCTTCCCATCTGAATGTTTCAGAATTGGGCTTAAAGCAAGGCATTTCGAAAAGAAGCTTGGCACCCAGTTTATTTTACATACGCATTAATAATTAATTTAATTATTGAGTGGCACTACAGCCCACAACAGACCATGGCTCCTACATCAACTACTCGTGTTGTGCGTGCTACTGTTCTCTCACGAGTAGAAGGGACCTACAGTTTTTTGCCGACTCCGAACGGCGAGATTTTCATAGACAATTGATACTCTTTGAGTGTTGTCAGCAACTCTAAAGATGTGGTGCCATGAAAAAATGCGAGATGTCCCGTCCGGGAACCACTACGCCACGGCGACCACATTTTTTTTACATACGCATTGCGGAAATTAAATTTGAGATCAAACACCGATGTAAAGTTACAATGTTTTTTCAGCAAGATAATAGCACACAAAAAACACTTAAAATCACATCGGAGGTGGTTATTTAATTGCCGATTAATTACAAATTCACCGGGAAGAACTTACTGAAAGCCTTGAAGTTTTAAAAATACTGCTTGTTTGCTAATACCTGCTCCGTCCCCAGGAAAAACATAACTATCTACTTCTTTAATAAACTTCTTCACAAGTAAACAGAGCAAATTTAACAAACTTTATACGAAAGCAAAGTAAAGTGCTAAAACTTTCAATTTGCTACGCGGAGAACAAAATTAGATGATGGCACATGGGAGTAGATGATGGCGATAGAAACATGCCGAAGGAACAGAATCTGAATAAACTGTGAAAAGCATGAGATCGAACAAAAAAATAGAAATGAGCAAACGAGAGACAGAGTGAGAGCGAAAAAAAGAAATGGAGAGACAAAGTGAACACAGCGGAAAAATTAATTTTCCATATCTCGGGGGGTGGCTATTCCATTTCTAACTCGACTCTAATGTCAGGCACACAGTGATGGGCGGTAGTGGCAGGTGGCACTCCTTGGGGATGTTTTGTAATAAATGGACTTTAGTGTACGTGGGGGTGCGAATGCGCTAAGGATGCTGAATGGAATGTTCCTTTTCGTTTATTTTTTCTTGTATTTATTTATTTTTTTTTTAATTTTAACTCAAATGGATGTATTTAATTTTCTTGGGCGGAGAAGAATGTTCTTCTGTGGCTCTTTGGAGTCTTTACTTGTTTTGTTTTTTCGCCGCCTGGTGTGCTGTCTTATCCGCTATTCTAAGCACGTTATCACAGATTTTGCTTCTCCTTGCTCTTTATTGCGTCAGAGATTCGTTTTTTCATTGATAATGGAAGTAATAATCGTTCTGTCTTCGTCTTCAGTTTGCTTTTTTTTTTATTTTTTGATGCGCTTTTCTTAACGAATTTTGTCGTTGGTTCAGAGGTATTCGAGGGCATAACCTTGGTTTTGAAAGAGATGTGTTTTATTTGTCATTAGGAAAGGTAATGTTGCGTCTTGTTATTAAAAGTTTCATCGTTTATTACAAGCACTTAACGCGATAATTTATATACTGATGCGAATTTAATTGCTAAGTACGTCTGCATAAACTACGATGCGGTTAAAACAAATAGTTGCTCTTACTAATAAAATTTTATGTTACGAATATTAAATTTGTTTTATTGATGTTGTCCTCGTGATTATTTGTTTTTTGTGTATACTTATTGAAAAAAGGATGTGAAATTGTGTATATTTTAAAATATTGGCAAATGGAATTCGAATGGAAGTAAAAGCAACAAATTTTCTGGTAGCAAATGAACTTCATTAAGTATCTGCCACTCTACTCGTATTTCTGTGAACGATTAAAAGAGTTTATTAACTTCACATCAACCACTTTCCCTACTCTCTAATAGATATTTTTTGTCTATTAAGGGATTGCCATGTCTAATAAGGATCACAAGTAACTCAAAAGGATTACAAAGTCCACGATAATCACAATACTAGAATAATCTTTGAAAGGATTAAACTTTTTTTTTTCATTTAACCTTGCCGGCCCCGAGAATTTCACTAACAGGCACACAGCATGAAAAAAGTATCCAAATCAATTTAAACACCAAAAAGGGGGAAGGTCGTCGAAGTCGTATTAGGGGCAACGGAAATCGCTGAAACCAACCCTCTCCTGGAATTCAAATTAAAATGGACAAACTTTTTTTCTCCCTCTTATCGGCTCCGAAATTACATCAAAAAGAAGCTATCTCCTTGGAGCTGTTCGTGCAGGAACTGAAAAATGCAATATATATATACACTAGATATATACATGTATATATATGTATGTATGTTTATTACATTCTTATTTCTATTTTTAATATCGAAGCGTTAAGATAGATTTTTTTTAATTAAAAAAAACTCAGTTTCGAAATTTAAATATTAACGGGACCTGGTATTTGGGTTTTAGTTTATTATGGAAAGATACTAACATGTAATAGATAGATAGATATCCGTAAGTGGAGTGAGTAAAAAAACACTTCTCGGTTATGTAAAGCACGGCTCGGTGTTTACACCTTTTTGGCTTGATTTCGTTTTCAACCTACGTAGTTAAACATTAAGAGTGCCAATTAAAAAAGGGACAGTTTGTGGCCAATTCAGACTAGTCAGTTTTCAAAATAACATGGTTGAGGTTGGGGCATCATTCCGCCATAGAAACCCTTATCAATCGTTAAAAGCCTTGTCACCAGTTTTCACAAACCAATTAACTTTAGTTTTATACAATGAAACTGTGAAATAAACGTTTGATTTCCTTCAGCAAGATGTCTCTATGATGTTGATGTGAAGAAAAGAGGGAACGTTTTAATTAACTATATTTAAAGTTCCAATTATTTTCCAAATAAACCATTCTTCAGAAAATAGTTTAGAGCGGTTATATGTTATGAAATGCTGTATTAAAAGGTTATTTTGGCTTTTAGAAATTATCTTGGTTCACTTTGATATATTCAATACCTTGGAAGCATACTCTGCTATAGTATAGCTACGAACAGTTTTATAGGTTGCCATTGTTGCCAATCAGAGCAGAAAAGTGGAAAAGTAGAAGGACATACATATGTACATACAAATAATAGCAAAAAATCCTTATACATACATACATACATAAGAATGAGGTAGTTACTATATTCCATCATGTAGGCGTAGGCGATTAATAAAAGTGTCAAATGAATTTGAAAAAGGTGGCTGCCGATTTAGGGTATTTTCGGAGTGGGATAAGTGGGAAAAGTGGGATTTGCACCCCTGAATTGTTCGAAATATTAAACGACAAGAAATTGAAATGGGTCTGGTTATGTACACAAATGACTAATGCAAAAGACAACCTTCACTACACAACACACATGTAAATGTATGAGTGTCTTTTTTATCGAAAAATATTAAATGCTTAAATGTCACAATGTTTAAATTTTGAATATGAAATGATAGCAGATAATATCTAATCAGCATACATTTGGATGCAAAACCCAGCCTCTCGATAGATAAAAGATGTCTAACAATTGTTGACAAAAGTATATACAATATGTTTGAAATATTCTTTTAAAACTTAGGGGAATTGCATAGTGAGAAATGCACAGGTATGTAAAATAAAAAGGAAAAATAATGGACTCAGTTCTGCATCAGTTTTTTTATTTTATTTGTTTGCACTCAAAATAAAGAGTGACGCATCCGCTTTTTTAAATATCACACCAGAAAAAAAAAGTGGATAAGAAGTTTACAGCGCGAAAAAGATATACTTAAACCAGAAGTATCCATTGTCATAATACTAAACAAATGTGTAAAAGCCATATTAACAAAAATATTGCTTCGATCATAAGCAAGGTACAAAAAGCAACTGTAAAGTTGCAAAGATTAGAACAGGATTTGAAGATAGATACTGGCAAGTAAGGTAGACAATGTACATATGAACACTCCATAGACACGAGGTAATCGTGTCAATCGGAGAAACAATCGGATAAAATGGAAAAGGATTTCATTGACTCCGCATCTGCACTTCAATACAAGTTATAAAGCCGACGGATGAAACCTCATTGACGATACTTAATTTCAAAAGCTGTTTTAAAAATTATTATGTACATATGTATGTACTTCTTCTTCTTCTTCTTGTGGCGTTACAGTCAGGGGTGGACCTGGGCCTCAACCAACATGCCTCTCCAGGCAGGACGATCTTTCGCCAGCTGCCGCCAGTTGCGTACTCCAAGTTGGTTGAGGTCATTCTCCACTTGTGTGCGCCACCTTATCCTGGGCCGTCCTCTGTTGCGTTGTCCCAATGGCTCAGATTCGAAGACATTTCGTATGTATGTACATATGTATTTACGATGTGAAATAAAATACGCTATTAACTTTTTACGAATTTAAGGGAGGAAGTTATAATAGCAGCCTTCTATGAATAAGTTTTATTGAAACTGATACATATATAAAAAATTCAACGGATTTACTTCCGAATCCGTAGATCGAAATAATGACATAAATTATCTGTATCATATCTTTAGATTTTCATAACCCACTAAAATGCCGGTCGAACCTTGCGGTTAACATAAAACAATGGAAGCCGATTTAAATAACGTTTTCTTAGTTTTAAAAAAATATTAGTTTTTATTAATTTAAATAAAAATAACTAGCAATGACGCCGAAAGGCAAAAACAAATATATCAATAGCTTAGCTTAGAGCGCCCGCATAGAGCCAGTAAGTAGTTATAAGATTTCATTTCTGTCGTACCTAGGTTAAGCGTTTTGTACCTAGTTTTAAAATACTATTAGATAAATAATAAAAAAATGCCTTTTAAACTAAACTAAGCCGATTTAAATTTAATGAAAATGCATTAGCATCATAACCATCTTCTCCATATACATATGTACATATGTATTTCCCACCACAGGAGGTAAGTATTTCAATATGACACATCTGGTGGCATATACACATAATTAAAGCTAACACCTTGTTCAAACACTGATCAGGCATTTATACTCGTAATCATAGTAGAGTTAAGTTTAACCCATTTTTCCGCCCATTTATTTAGCTAAAGATAGTGACACGAGACTGTATAAAGCAATTAACCATCAGACAATGTGATATTCTTGACAGCCATATTATTCTTCATTTGTGTTTGCAAATGGCACTATTATTTGCTTTGCGGGTGTGTTAACTGTGTGTTGATTTCTGTAGCTAGACAAAGCCTGCGTATTCTGGCATAGAGCCTTCTCATTCCCTCTCAAGAAGACACTATTAGTGTATTTTATTAGAAGTAGATGAAATGATCCATATGTTTTCATCCAAAGGATTTTCTTTTGAATTTCCTGTCTGAATGGCATTTCGTTTTGCAGAAATTTGACAGCATGTTTGTGCGGATTTTTTTCGTGAATTGTCAGTTTTACTAAGCTCAGTGTAGATGAATTAAGACATTAAATAGGAATGTCAGAAGGACTTAAACATGCCAGTACTGATGCTAAAATGAAAAGATAAAAGTGATGAGGAGAAATACCATATGCTTATCACATTTATTAAATTGGATAAGAGACACGTTCGTATTTTAGAATGATTAGGGTCAGATTATTACATATGGTTCGGTTTGGTTTACATAGAATCAAAATTTGTTTTATCCGTTTTTATTTTTTCAAAACCGTAAAAGTTGCACTTAAATTCCTTAATAGTATGGTATAAATAACTTTATCGACAACTATCAAATTTATATGTTATACATATAACACTTAACTTATGTAAATTAATACCGACTAAAAGAATTTGAAGCAACTCGACATCTCGGTGCCTTTTTATCAAGGGTGTAAAGAAACCCTTTCAGCTGTGTAAAGAAACAATCACCTCTATAAACGTGATGAGGTAATAAAACGGCACGGAATATCCTTGTGCGCAACAGCAGCAGCGCTTGGTGACATCGCAAGAGTTTTCCTTTTACCAACTGCAACAGTTTGTATATCGTTATCTTCGGCATTTTCGGACGAATTTGAACACCCAGATAAATACATTGAAATGCACAAGATCATTAGTTCGAGTTTCCTATGCATAGACCAATAATAGTTTCGGAATTACACCGTCAACTTACTATACATTAAATTCTAGTGGTGCCCTCCCATGGAATCGATATAAATTCTGTATCCGTACTTTTATACAAGTTATACAACAATAAATTAAACTATATTTATTATCTCTTGAAAACGTTCTATTAGAAAATCAAAAATTTAAATGAATCTCGAAAATTAAACTTTTTCTTAATTTACTTAAACACAGTCCAACGTTGCATTTGTAACAAGACTAAGACACAGTCTTACAGTTAACATTGATCCATAGCACAACATTTTCTGTACGACTATGTCCCAGTAATGAACATCACACTTTTGATACCCCCAAGCACATTTATCGACTTATCCTTGTAATACCAAAATTTAAACAGTTGCCATTTATTATATATGTACTTATATATGTATATTTAGACTTTAGGCTTTCGTAGTTAAGATGACAAAATGAAAAATATTATGATTGAAAATAAATCGTGTCCAACAAATGCACCAAACCTATATGTCTATGCACTTATATGCAATCAGGAAGCAGACTCCATCGGAAAACAACAACAACCATTATGATTTGCTTCCCACTTCTGTCACGTGTCCAAAGATGTAGAAGACAATCCCAATTTCTTGGCGACGACCTCCCTGGGTAAACAAGCATAATGCATTATTAACAACAGGCTAGGAACCGGGAGAGCAGGTCAAACGATTGTTTACTCTCCTATACACAAACAGAACACATTCGCCTCGTCTTTTGTCTGCAATTCTCTCATTTGTATGCGATCGACACCTACAATTGTACTCCCATCACTGCTCGTGTACATGAAGAATTCCAGGATATGAACTTACTCCCAAGATACACAAAACGAGTTTCGATTCAACCAGTTTCGAATGAGCAAGCATGTTTTCTCGGCCCTAGAACCTTTTGACATGTTTGTCTTCTTGTGGTTTTCTTTCTGTTTGAACTCCTCATCTCTTCAGCACCCTGTTCTTTCGAGGTTAAATACGATTAGTTAGTTTTTATTCTTTGTTCCTTCTCGCTTTCGACAACGATGATTAAGAACGCAGCCGAATTAGAGTAGCAATTATCCTAATTAGAAATCACATGAGTGGACGTTGTGTATATTTTAGGATGTGACCGACGTACATATGTAATTTGTTTTTATAAGAGATATCTTTTTGTTCGATTGCCTGATATGAAACGTGATGTTGATGGAAGTGGAGGTGGAACAAGACGATTTCGCCAGAATTACATTTGAATACTAATTGTGTCTCCCAGACTCTATGTAATGGATCAGATATGGATCATTTTATGGGGACTGCAAGGAATACTGGAGCTGTGATATGGACATGATTGTTTCCATTAGCTTAATTACAAAGTTCAGATTCCCAACCTCATTGGTTCTCAGCAAACACCGCACTTAATGTTTTTGTTAATTTCACTTATAAATGTGACGTCCATTTACATTTAATTCATAAAAATATAATGCAATTCATAAATCAAGAACATGGTTAGTGTTAAAAATTGTTTGTAGGTTGTTGTTAAATCCGGATTAGATTTCAAAGCTTTCGGAAAAAGTGAGGTCGTTACGATAAAAAACATTTCAAAATAGGCTACATTTTATTACTTTGTTAATATCAAATCGCAGACATAACAGTGCACAACTTTTTTTTTAACTTTCGATGTGTTTATCCTTTCCGGAAAAAAAGCAACATTTGACGAAAATGTTTGTTTTGATTTTCCATTTTTCAACAGACGTCAAATAAAAACTAAACAACCGATCACAACATTTTGATTGACAATTGAAGTACCAACTATCAAATAACAATAGGCGTTTGGCATTTCGCTTACGTCCACAAGCCTAAAAATTCAACTAGAGTCATCTATGACTGAAATGCGCAACAACTTAGTTGCCCACCTAATAAAAATGTTTTCGCCAACATGGTACAATGGCTGTTGAATTCGCAGAGAGAAAAGTGATATCGATATTTTTCTCATTCTGTATAGAAACTACAGATAAAATATATCTATATATATATATCTATAGATAGATATAATATATCTATCTATCTAATAAAACATGCGGTAAATGAAGGCCACGATATTAAGTGCTGGTATCTCCTGAAATAAAAAGTTTACATAAGCAGTTCGAAGCTCATGTAAATTACTCTCTAATTCTCTAAGCTTACAGCCTTTGAAGGCTTTATGATAAGAACTTGGCCACATAAACGTAACCGCAAATGGCAAACCTGATACATACTCATACTCATCTGCAACTCGTTGGCGAATAGCGTGAGGCACTAGCAAATTAAATTAGCGACACGGAAAAACAAAAATGTGGATCAGATTGGGCTAGCAACTTCATCATTCAGAAATTCCATGATTTGTCGGACTTTCAGTAAAGGAAATAGATAGAATAGAAAGCGATTACAAACTTTATCACCAGTAGTTCATCTCAAAAGGTTTATAAGGATTTAACTGAGACCACAGCCAATAAAATTGTTTTATCTACGTTTAAGTTCGTTACTTAATACAGTTGATTTCTGTTGTCTAGGCACAGCATAATTCTAAACACTCCTATTTTTATGAACAACTGCAAAATATTAATACGACAAAAAAAAAATAGTTAAAAGTTATGAACAACGTTTATTTTGTGATATACCTGTTAAGACTGAAGTACTTTACTTTTGTATACGTTTTTTTGAAAAAATAATAAAGCTATTAAAATTAATAGAATATTGTTTGTCTTTTTTGAGGAGCTATTTTTATGAACACAACTGTATATACACACTCACAAAAGTATACATAAGGCATGAATTTTCAATATTTTTCTTAAAAGAAACGCAAAACTTGAAATATTTTCCACTAATATTATTTATTCACATTAAAAAATAATAATAAAACAAAGTAAAACATAATTCATAACAAAACTTAAAAATAAAACATTGTTTTTCATTTTTTAACACTTTGGAGCTCTCACAAAAGTATACATACTCCCAATAAATATTAGATATTCCATTGTTTTTGCGATGAACTGTTTAAATTTTTTGGTGCCCTGCATTCAATACAGTATTTTGTAAACTTAAAAAAATAATGCCTAAGTCAAAGGAAATAACATTGGAAATTCGCAAGATCGTTTTAAAATATAAAAATGATGGAAACACCGGTACTTTTGAAAGTAAGCCACGCTCAGGACGTCCCCGGAAACTGGATGAAAGAATGCAGAGGCAAATTGTTCAATCTATTATTGAAAATCCGAAACAGAGCGCTGTTAAACTTACAAAAGATATCGGAAATGAATACGGAATATCTGTTAGTGCAGAAACGGTTCGTCGTTGTTTGAAGCAAGGGGATCTCCGTTGCAGAGTGGCAAGAAAAAACGTTCTTAAGGGACCCTTCGTTTTGGAAACGAGTCATTTTCACCGACGAATGCAAATTTGACATTTTTGGTGGTGATGGTCGCGTTAAAGTGTGGAGAAAAAAGAACACCGAGCTTGAACCCAAAAATGTTGTTCCTTCCGTAAAACATGGAGGTGGATCTGTCATGGTATGGGGAGCAATGGCAGCAAGTGGTGTTGATGTTTTAAGGTTCATAAACGGAATAATGGATAAGCATATGTACATAGACATTTTGAAAGATAGTTACCCTCCGAGCGTTGAAAAACTACAATTAACGGGCAAAGATATACTATAACAAGATAATGATCCTAAGCACTCATCCGGTTAAGTAAGGGAATGGCTGCTCTATAGTATCAAAAATAAACTGGAACATCCACCACAATCTCCTGACCTAAATGCCATAGAACACTTGTGGGATCATTTAAAACAACAAGTTCGGAATAGGCGAGCAACATAAATTTTAATGCTAAAATCAGTTCTGACTGAGGAATGGAATTCCATGCCTTCCTGTTTATATGCAGTTATTAAAGCCAAAGGAGGCCATACTTCTTATTAACAGTCTTACTATTCTTATATATTTAGTTTTTATCAAAATCGTATGTAAACTTTTGTGAGAGCTCCAAAGTGTTAAAAAATGAAAAACAATGTTTTATTTTTAGGTTTTGTTATGAATTATGTTTTACTTTGTTTTATTATTATTTTTTAATGTGAATAAATAATATTAGTGGAAAATATTTCAAGTTTTGCGTTTCTTTTAAGAAAAATATTGAAAATTCGTGCCGTATGTATACTTTTGTGAGTGTGAGTACTGATATATTGCGCCAACAAGTTCGTGTTGGAATTGTCGCCATTAAACTTGGAAATTTTAAGGAAATACCAATTTCTAAATAAAATATGTGAGACAATATTTTTGTTTAAAATTCAAGTTTATTCTGCACTTATATTAAACTTCCTTCTTTTTTTCAATATACATATTGAGTACTATATGTATATGGTATATACATATATAAAATTTGTATCCGCAAAAAGAAATGACTTAGGTAATCCTTGTTCGTCTATTATATCGAATGAGGACGCATTAATGAATGTGCAGACACAGGAATAAATCATTCCTCCATAACAAGAACTTTCAATTAAAAATGTTGTCACAATACTCCCTAAAGGCAACCTGGGCGTAAGTGTGCGTGTAAAACTGAGAAAAGCGTAAAAAGAATTCCTATTTCGATGGCTCTTCTACCGCCTTTTGAGTCTAATGAAGTCTTATTTGATATCCGCCATTTCTCTTAAAGACGCGACCAACAAGATTGCCGCCCGCAGTGCCGAACAATTTATTTCTCTTACAGATCGAACTTGCGCGTGCCTGCTACAAAGGCGATTTTCTGTCTGCTTTGTACCTTTTATTGATTGCCACACGATTTTCAGCAAAATGTAATTAAAAAAAAAAAACAAACGTTTCCTATATCAACCTATCTTGTGATGTGGAGGAGTACCGTTCATTTCTGCTCTCAAAATTAAGACATTAAGACAGTCGTCACTACAGTTTGTATGCGCACAAGAACAGAAAAAAAAATATAATTTCATCGACACCATCAAGTACAGAGTTCTACAAGGCGCATTACAAACGGTCACACATTGTCTCATTAAGTCATGTTACTAGGTACTTTGTGTAGGTCGTTGTGTGTTTTAATTAAGAATCTTACCCTCGATGAGAAGAACGATAATTACATTCGCCCTTTCATAGACCAGTGATATTGTATGTACATAATCTCACGACTCACAGCGCTTTCATACCTGCTTGCAACAGAGCTTCCCTTGGAAAAAGTAATTCTAATAAATCCGCCTTCTTCATAGAAGTTTTGCTGCCTCCTTTAGTACGTCTTCCTAAGGCAGGAAAAGGTTTAGACAATAATCTGAATATGAACCTATGAGATTGACGTTTCCGATTTTCTCTTGTATTATTCGCACAATGACTGGTAAAACAGGTCGGATAAATCAAGTTGTTATCGATTTTCCATGCGCCCACAACCCCACTCACTAACGATTATTGCACACAGCAATTGAACCATGTGCACTTTTCACCATAGCTTAACATTTTTCTCTTTTGCCCATGCCCCTATTTATCAGGCATCGAGAACTGGGTGGGAAAGAGTTTGGGTATAAAATGGGTCGAGAACCCCAAAACTTGCCGCTTAATACTTTTACAATTTCGTCAGTCCAGCATGTACCGAGACCGAAATCCATAAAAAAAAATTTTATCAGACCAATATAAGCAAAAAAAGAATGGAAAAAAATTCCGGTGATTGTATTAAAGGAATAGGGCCAAAATAGATGGAGTGTGAACTCGCTGCGCCCAACGCACACATGAGCACGAAAATAGATCAAAGTCCTTGTGAGTGCTTTGCAAGCAGCAATTTAAAATACTACGGAAGGCCATTATTATGAAAATTTGTGTGCCTGCGGTTGAAGTAGGACGGCACATAGGACAAGACTCCCTAACTCACACAATTGTTTGTTCGGGTTTTTCGTTTCATTCATTTCTCTTCTTTCCTCTTTTTTACAGACAAATGGGAACGTGATTGAAGATTGATTTTATTAATTATCCTGTTTGCAGACGTTGTGTAGTCGTCGATCTAAGTCAAGTCGTCCTCCCGCCTGTAAGTCATGGCCAGTGTGCGTGAATTTGATGAACCCTCAAAATGCACTTCCGTCATCAAAATATAAATTAAAGACAAACACTGATTTGCATTTTCCTCGACCTAGGTCCTTGTTTACTGTTAAGTCAAAACAGAGTAAACACAAATGCTGCTACCACGTTGTGTGAGTGATCGCTATCAGTTTCGTGCAGGCCTTCTCAATCCTCCATTTTGCTTCGTCCCGTGCGGGCTCCTGTGCCACAGTGTGCTCATCATTGCGGACCCCGTCGAGAAACGACAATTTAAAAGATGTGAGGAGGCGCTTCTCGTCTACGTTGATATCAGGCTTAAAACGATTAAGTAAAATCAGAGCCAGTGTGTGGGGATTTTGTTTTCATGATGACAACGTAGAATATAATTCGAATTAAGATTTTCGTTCTGTGGCAGTGTCCTTCGTTTAATCTGAGAGAGGCTGACGGACCGACGATGGTTTGCAGTCGAACTTGGGACTGGAGTGTCGTGTGTTTTAATCTGATTATGCTGTTGTTTGCGAATTTGGACAAATAAATATACATAGTAGCAGTTTGATGTCGCAATGGGCCCTAAATGGAATAAAGAAGAGCCGGGTATTATGGGGATTCGGAGCAGATTAAAAACATAATCTATTACAATCTTTCGGTGATTTGTTTATCATAAAATTTTCTAAAAATTATTTAATACTTAGCGAAAGGTAGAACGGATATTATATTCCCTGGGGAATGCGCAATTTATGTAATGTGATTTGCTACATTTTAGTGGTCCCTGACTCTTGCAACGGCAGTTGATTTTTTGTGAAGTGGTGAGTACTATTTGCACTTTTAAATAACATAAGTGTACACATACAGGTAAAAACACATTGTGCAGAAAGAAGTTTTAAAAGTTTTGATTGTTTTTATGGATACACCAGTATCGTTCAACTTTTAATGAGATCAGGTGCAGCTAACTTTTTGCTTTTGTTTCGGCATTCCGACGAAAGCCGAGGAACGCAGGCCATTTTATCTCACGGGGGACTAGTAACTTTAAAGTTTTCACTTAATGTTGCTCCATCAACGGTCAGTTGCATTCACATGAATTATAGAATTTGTGCAAGTTACTGGGTTGAAAACATTGTCCGGGGTCCATAGCCAGTTGATGTATGAAACTTTTTACTTTTTATTCTCTATCTGTCCTGTAGGAAATCGGAAAAGTTTTGGCATGCAACCTGACAGAACCGCCACAGGTTTAATGTCTGCTATGCCCGGCAGAACGCTAAGCCGCCCTCGCGATTCCGTAGATGGTTGAGATTCAGTCGTTGTGGAGTCAGTCAATTATCGCACGAAAAAGCTGTCACAATCAGTTATTCGACTTTCGTTTGTGGTGTTGAGCACACACACCGAATAAATGGGATTTACAAGAGAGTAATTATGGGTGTACACACGAGGATTTTCATGCTGCTATATGTGTCTGTCGTACCCTCAAGCAAGGGACTTTTAGCCCCTAATGCGAATGGGAGTGTTGTTAACTTTTTCTATCTAATATTTCGTAGCATCGCCAAGTGAGTGCCTGAATGTGGCTGTGTGGGCAACGAATGTGTCTCGGATACACACTTTGGACAATATCTCCATGGGGACCTCTCGGTGATGGAATACACTTAAAAATCGGTTACTTTTACTATGCCTTCCGGCGCGGCAGATGGAGTATGGCAAGCATCAAGAAAATTGTTACTCAACATGTCCTTATGCTGCTACTTCTCCTTCCTCCTGTAAGTTGGTACAAGCTTTCGATAAAAGGTCCTCTGTAGGAGGCTGTCAGAATACTCATTTTATTTATTTTCCTTGCTCTCTCATCGTTTCTTAGGATGCACACAAAAGAAAATTTACGGCGGGGTGCGTTATAATGCCGTCGTTAAACACCAGATACCCCAACCTAAATGAGACTTGATAGATACTTTTTATGCGTTATGCTGGCCCGCCTCCAGCGGAATGGGACCGAAGCTTTCATACTCTCTTCTTTTTTTATTTCAAATCTTTCATGAATTTCATTAGGACATCTCTTGAACGGTATGTATGTATGTAGTCGGGAATTAAAATTTAATTTAAGCACTTTTTCCATTCGCTTTCGTTAGTAGGTGATTTGTTTGCATTATTATTAGAATTATGATTTTTATGACTATTATTATGATAAATATCCTGTTTTTGCTTACATTTTGACCTTTTTCACAAGTGTGCTTCATTGAAGCTTTTATGGAATAATGGTGTCGCTGGAATAAAAATGCACAAGCTTTAGACATGTGTATGTACGTGAAGATGGAGTGGCGGGAAGAATTCTTGAAATCACAATCTGTTGAGCTTCCTGATTTATGTTTTGCTGTATAATAAAGAACGTGATTGATTCTAAATATAAAAAAAAATTCAGAAACATAAAAGTACAAACATACATATGTATGTATTTTCGAAGCACTTTAATTTGAGAATACGAAAGATTTGTACTTTTCTAGTACACGTGAGGTTATGAGCCAGTAGAATGAGAACGTATTCTCTTTTGCATTTTGATTTAATATTTTTAAAAATATAAAAATATATAAGATTAAACTTTGTAGACAAACATGTTTAAGGAAGAAAAAATCGATTTCGGTCAGAATTAAGGAAAGGGTTTAAGGAAAAGATCCATTAAATTGATTTACAAATTGTCCATTTCGGTCAGAATTAAGGAAAGGGTTTAAGGAAAAGATCCATTACATTGATTTACAAATTGTCCATGTGATTCCTGATTTGAGTGGGTTTAATCTGAAATACTACACTATGTGTAAAGGCAGGGATAAAATAGCTTATATATTATAACCTTTGTCTTCTGTCTATAACCTGCATTTATGCTGGAGCGATGTTTTTCAAATAAACGATGATTGATTTAAACTTCTAGTAAATATTATGAATATATCAATATTGCACATTGCTTGTATATATCACAATGAAAAGACAAATCTTCTAGACAAAGAATTTCTTATTTACATAGAGAGTAAGAAGAACTGAATTAATTGTGGTGTTGGTTTTTACATCCACTCGCTCAGGGATGAACGATGAAATTTCGTAATTGGAAATTGTTTTGAACTAATGGGATTCAACAACCGCATTCTATAAATTTCCTTCGATTCCCTCGATTTTAAGAAAATGGAAGGGAAAAGATTTTTAAAGCCTATAACTGCATTAATAAAACTGAACCTGAACCAAAGAAATCGTCTAAAGTTCTTCTATTAACATGGCTCATAAATCATCCGTGTAGATTGTAGTGCATATTGTAAACTCGTTCGACAGAGGTATCCACTTTACATCACATTCATATCCAAGCGACACAATAAGTTAGGTTCCGTTTCGGTAATTAACTTTCCCATGGTCATTTTGGGAACGTAACCAATCAATCAATTGTATTTCTATCCCGCAACTGCCACTTGCAGAAGTGGATTCAGGTGAATGTTTTATAACTATTTAGCGGTTGTTTTGTAGTTCACATGCCCTTGAAATGGCCGCACGTAGAAAAGGTATGTATATATGTATACATACATACACCCGGAAATACTGCCCACGTCGACATACATATATTTTTGGTAAACCCCTTTCCCAAACACATCCATGGCATTGGTTTGCCAATTAGTATCCACATTTACGCCATTAGTCAAGTTATTTCTTTATGCGCTGTTTATTAGGTTTTCAACCAACCACCTAACCTCGTATATACATAGTTGTTCATATCATTGAATATATGCATTTTGTAAATCTGGCTTAAGGCGAACCCCATTCCAATCATTCCATTTTTACCCACATTCTGCCCTCCACCACCAGTCAGTATTGTTTGGCCCCCTACTCTCACGAGATCGTTATAGGCATCGGTATCAGCAAAGGCATCCCTGGGGATGGATGAATTAGGTTTTGCGGCACATGCCAGCAAAGGAGCCCGAAACCACAGTTAGGCAGATAATTGTTTTTATTGCAATTCCTGCTGTCACTTAAGTTGGCGTATATATTTATCTGTAGTGGCTAACGGGGTTCTGTGTAATATATGTCACCCCAAAAACAGCTTCTGCGCCCAGTTCACGTCTCTGTGGGCGGTACGCGTTGTCTGTATCATGTGAATTAAGGAATTCGCACATAATTAATGTTGATGCTCATGAATCATTCAACTTTTATCAAACACATGCTTTATGCACTCAGAGAGGACATGCTTAATTACGTTAAAAAATCATACACCCTACTTTCAAGACTGCAATCTGTAATTGTTAAATAAAGGTGAAACAAAAGAAAAAATTCCTCGAGGCCGGCAGAATTCATTAAATATTCTTCACTCTCACTCAACAATAGCTAAACAATGATACTTCCAGCAAGATATCCTTTTCTTTGTTAAGAATTAAGCAATGACTGAAAATTAAGCACTTTTTTCGTAAAAAGGAAGGAATTCTTTGCGATTAAGAGATATCAGAATTTGAATATCATGAAAAAGGACAGATGAAGTTAAAGAATACAGCTTATGTTCTTGAAGTATAGTACATTTTTCATAATTTATCCATCAAGATTAGTGATTTTTAGGGAGCCATTTAGGTTCAACAAAGTGTGGGCGCAGTGTTGTTTACCAGACGAACTATTTCTACCAATCCACCGACACCGATATATTGACAAAATCTAACAAGAGACAGGTACACCGCCGGGACAGTAAATTACTATGGGTACATAGGTTCCCTAAATTCTGGAAAACCCGATCTAGAAATAGAAAACAAAGACTTTGGCGGCAATTGAAAGATAGGGTCTTGCCTCGAAGAATCGGTAATTTTTACAGTACTGAGAACGACGACATTTGATAAGGTTTTCATTGACAATTATTACTCTTTGTGTGTTGTCAGCCGCAAGAAATGCGAAATGAACAGCCCAAGAATCCCAACTGGCGATTCTTTTGAGCCGACGCACTCACCCACTAAGTCGAGTTATCGTATCGACCTGGACAGTCGCGTAGAGCGCGCATGAAAGCCTTGCTTTAAAAATTCTTCGGATCTCACTCAACTGGGTGAGTCTGGGTGTACGAAACTAGGAGCGATAGCCCAACAACGCGAATCAGGTCCATTCCAAATCGTAGAAGAAAAATACATTTATCACATAAAGTAATTAATGTTCACAAAACTTTTTTCTTAAGAAATTATGGCGAAATAAATGGAACTAAGAGGTGACAATAAAAACACGCCTCATCGAAATCCATATTTCGTGTCATGATTTACAGGTGACTTCTATAAACCTGTCAACTTTGGCAATCGAAAAGTGAACTTCTAACACACATTTATCACTTTTGCCTTTTTTAATAGACTCCGACACAGAGAAACCATCTATTTATAAACTGCTCTGACCAACTGATGCCTAGGACATGGATATATCATAAATTTATTTGACGGTAACACACTGGCAACTTTTGTTTTATTTTGCCTGAATCTGGTTGTAGGTCCACAAATAAATGCAACTCTCATGAAAAATTACCATACGTGATTGATGTGCATAGTGTGTCCGAGTGTGCCCGAGAAAAGAGACATTTCTCAAATAATAATAAACAATTATCGTTCAATAAGACCGCATAGTCTGGTCCCACATTTATCTCTCAAGAGTATGACTTAAAAATAGACAATCAAAAGCACTTTTGGAGCAAGAGCCGTTTAGCATTCAACTTGAAACGATACCACACCAGAGCATTAATAATAAAATCGACCTTCAAACTTTGTGAAATAAGACTCGTCCTTGATAAATGCGAATGAATTCTCCGACGAAAAGAAGAATCAATAAAATTGCTGCATTGGACAATAATGTCTATGTTGTTATTTTCCTCATTTTCTGTTCACTGTTGTGGTTTCCTCCTTGAACTAAAGGCAGTGAAATGTCGAGACCATTTCAATTGAGCAGTAAATAAAATTGTAGTTTTTAATTATTCGCATTCGGTTGGTTGCTTTGTAAATTGTATACAAAATGTTCGACTTCAATCGAAGGTAGGCACAAATTTTAAAGATGATATATAGATTTAACAAAAGGACGTTTTCGGTTCACTACAATCCGCACAAATTAATTTTTACTTTTGTTACAAAACCAAGCTCCGAAACAACAGACTCTTGCTAATTTTAATAGTCACTCACCTTTTGTGCTTCCTAATAGTGTGCTCGTTGGTTCGCTTTTGTTAACGAGCTTACTAACTTAAGAAATTACTCAAAGCCAGTTCCTGCCTGAAATTGCTTTTCGCTGTGGCCAAAAAGGATACTTGGTGGACCGATGAAGCGAACAAATTAATGAAAACGACCGCATTCAGTCAAATATACCTTTCCTTTTGTCCACGCTGAATTAGAAAGAGATTAATTGTTGCCACTACAATAAAGGGACAGCAGGAAGAACCAGCAGTAGTCTTCTAGTTGCAAAAAGAAAACTCACCACCTGTAGTGAGAAAGGTGAATTGACCCGGTCAGCTTCGTTCGAGGACTAACTAGAATTAGAGTGATGATGGATCATTTCCCAAAAGATGCCGCTGCCATTGCTGCTCCACCAAAATCATTAATTTCCGTATACTATAACTGTTATAAATCATCTCGGGTTGTATACTTTTCCATTTATTTAGGTTATGGCGCCGCCGCTACCAATGCCAAAGCCGACGCCATCGCTGTCAAAGTCCATGCTGGATGCTAGAAGATTTGCGTCGTGAATTATTACATAGGTACTCGAGACTTCGAGCTGGGACACAAATTAAGATAAAATAATTAATTGTACTGCTCCCAGATTTTCCCCCGATGAGTAATGGGGGGGACCACCCACCATTTCTGTGCTGGAGTTATTTACATTTTACAATTTCCATTTTCCCCGATTTATTTCAGTGTATTAATATTTATCATAAGCCCTGGAAAATTTGCCGTTGTTTATTAACAAGCTAACAAGGTCGGTTGTGTGCTCACTGTTTACTTGGGGTGCGCACATGTCGGCTGAAAGAAACGTATTATGCTAATCAGTTAAAAGCATTCAGAGACGCCTCTTCATTTTGTAGACCGTCAGAATGACAGCCATTGTTCGCTTTTTGAATTTCTGGTAAATGCATTTGTTAGTGATGTGAGATGGAGTTATCACTTCTCAATAAATTACTCTAAAGCTGTTGGCAAGTGTCAAAAAAGAGCAACTGAATGGACAGAATACACTTCTGGCACAACCAGTTTTAAAGTGTTAAACAGAAGGGAAACATATTATTCAAAGACGAAACTGCTTTATGCAACATAAATTCTGAGACATTTACATCTACACCATCTCTCCGACTACCTGGACGCCAACTTTCATGAATTATTTTTGCAATATGTTCTAAACTCATAAACATATGTACAACTTATTGGGTTTCCTTGGTCTGAATCACTCGCCTTATGGCAGTTGTCGTTTTTTATTTATTTACGGTTTTTTATGTTTTTCTGTGGAATGTTGTGTGTGCGTGCCGCTCAGCATTCAAGGAAACGCTTATATTTTGGAATGCCGGTCAGTTTATTAAGACCAAAATTGACTTCCTGAAGACCTGAAGAAATCGAATATTCGACATACCATTAAGTTCCGAACCCGCAAAGTCGATGTCGACATCAGTTCTGCTCGCATACTTTCATTTCAAGCGCCCTACCTTCGTTCTTTGAATTTTAATCTCCTCTTCCAGGTGTACCCTGCGGCATCAAAATGAACTACCCTTGAATACTTAAAATTTTACCTGGCATTCTTAGATGCGGATTTGAGGGTAAATCAAAGTGTAGCAGTAAATTACGGAGGAAGATTTTTCTTACGTTTTAAAAGGAGATGTGATGGGAATAGTGTCTGCTATGATTACAATTGCCTGGACTTCGATCGAAGAAAGTTAAGTGCAAGCTTTCGACACTTTCAATGTTAATTCGGTAGAAAGGAAAATAATTGAGGTGGATATTTCATTATTGGATTTTGCTCTTTCAACTTTTTTGCATGTATAAAGTGTTCTTAGAGTATTGAAATTCCGATCACAGGGTGCGTTTGTGGTTTTGGTCCCTTTTCTTTAAAGATATTTTGCAGGTGAATCTTTTTAGACAATCTCATTAATTAAGAAAGGATTGTATGTGTACTGGCGAAAATAATAAATATGTCAGACTTTGTCTTTATATTACCATGAACGAATTAAAAATGAAAAAGTAAATGAAATGGTATTTGCATAGCTGTTTGTCGACAAAAATATTAATTATACAAGTTGACTGCAGGCATAATATTAATATTTTTATTTGTGAAACTGAGTATGTACCTTCCGATTAAAGCGTACTTGCCGCCGTTTGTCGGAAAATTGCGCCTGACAGCACCCTGTTTGTTGTGGTCTGTGGAATTAACAGTTTTGAATTCAGTTAAGAGTTTGTTGGAAATAACGGTCGTTCGCAGAAAATTGAAAATGTTCACTTTTTAAAAATAAATGTTGATGAACATTTTTAACAAAATAAATCTTTCTTGAGTGGAAAAAGAAAGTGTCCCATACAAAAGGTTCCAACCCGCCAGGAAAATTTTTTTTCTTTCTTTCTGCTTATAATCAGTGTTAACATGTAGGCTCCTATCATTTTTAAATTTTAACTTCAAATCGATTGTAGCGCCACCGTAGTCATTTAGTTTGAAAGTTATATTTTTAATACATAAATTTGCCTAATTGGTTAAAGTGTTATAAAGCAAAGCGAAAAAATACATGCGAAGACGACAGAATTTTGTAGTGGGAAATAATTAATTGTTGATTTTGCTATTTAATTTAATTTTATAATATGATCACACTCATCGTTAAAGTTTTACGCGACTGGAATAAGTACGCAGAGTTATAGTGATGCATTATTTGCGATTCATGCAATGGTTAAGAATTCAATCTCCGAGTCGAATAGATTTATCAACACAGACACTCTTGAGCTATGTAAGTCTGCAAAGTGATAAAAATATGAGCAGGTAAGGAGATTGTGGCACTGAAATTTATGCGCAGCGCTTGAAAACTCTCTGCTAAGATCGATGGAGAACCTGTACAAAGGATACTCGTATACTCATTTGATTATGTTATTGACACAACTAACCACAACGGATTCCACTTCTGTGTTTCCACCTTTGTATCTGTGTTTTAAAGATTGGGTTATGCATTGGAATTTCCAATAAAACGTAAGGGAACATGCAGATAACTTTTTAAACGGGCCAAGTTATATATTTTTTAGTTTCCATTGGACGGACACGGAAAGTTTTGTAATAACGCAAACAGGCTGTAACTGTATGCATGTACCAAGGAAATGGGAACGCAAATGAACACCAGATGTTATTTAATACTTGGATTACGAACTTACGAACAATTAGCAATTCTGTTGATGCATTCGGACAGAACTCATTTACTTGGACGTGTGTGCAATGTTTTATAAGCATTCCCTCAAAGATTACACACTTGTATGATTTATTATTAACTGACTGTTAAATGCTTGAGAAAATCGAACTCAAACTGCTTACTCAAGTGTACCAAACAAATTTAAAGCTTTTCGCGATGAAATACGAAAATGTCTGAAAGTATCTTCAATTTAGTTTAAATAACTGTGATATTAAATAGCTTAATTGATAAAGGAAGCTGGGATGTTGAAGATTGCATAGGGGTTATGTTACTGTGACTCCATAGGGGTTGGATATTTGTAATGGAAGACACAAGGATGGGAGCAAATTCAATTGGATTCGTTTCTCGTTGAACACTTTTCAAGCGTGTACATGTTTTTTCCTTCGTAAATATATTTTTAAGCTTCGAGTGCAGACAAATTAGATATATATATATATATATATATATATTTCCATAGACTTCTATATATATATATCTATATATATATATATATATCTTTCCATAGACTTCATATTTTATATATAATATATATATAAAATATGAAGTAAAATAAATAAAACAAAAAAAAACGAGGAAACATATTCTAATGTAATCCTCAACGTCTTTTTACGCCTAACTTTTAGGTTAAAAAATTCGTAGACGTCAACTCGACGTCGCTGCCACCTGCTTGAGCTTCCGTGTTCACAACTGCTAATGTATCTTTAAAGCGTACAACTTTTTAGGTTAATTTCTGTTGCCAATTCCGTAGACTTGATTTGAATTTTGTTGACTTACTTCAGCGAATCGTGCCTCTTATGTAGGAGACGTATGTATATCTGCATGGATTTCGTTTTTTATAATCCATTACCATCGCTTCCATAAACCTATTAATGTTTCTTTTTCCTTCTTAAGTTGTACCCCCTTATGGAATTACTTCTACGTGCAGCCCGACTGTCATGTAATTAAGGACATTGGCTTTTCCTATACGAAAATACACGCACGCGTTCTAAGTATGTCTATAGTTAATCGTATTTCATAAAACAAGGAAAAAGGAACGGTTTGGTCGATTGAATGAGATTTTCTAATAATTGCGTGTCACGTTACCGAAGAGAAATTTTTCATATCGCTTTATTTATTTGTATCTGCTAAGATGACTAGCTTCAGTGACATCACATACAAGCAAGGACAAAGTCAGTAGACCGAGGACAGTAACAAAAGAACGGATTCAGTTGTTTTTCTTCTTCTTTGCCTTACATGTAATCGTTAATGAAAGGACGTCCATTTACGGATTTTCGGGGGGAGGAAGTGTCAATTGTCGGATAGAAAATGTGATAGACGGTACTTAGGTTGTCGCAAATAGTTACTTTCCTAATTGCAAGTTCCACGTCCTCTATCAGTTCGTGTTTTACCAGCACAGAGACTACTTAGTACAAAGAAAAAGGTGGAGCGTAATCAAAAAGTAAAATTAAGTAGGAACTAACTATTGTATGATTTACATTCTGTTATGGTTACACTTGGTCTTGAGAATATGCAAATATAAGAACAGATAATAATGTAGGACAAAGTACACAAAAAACCTTGAAATTTAAGACATCTAAGGTTTTATTTATTAAAATTGCATTATAATTTTCACAGAGTACTTGTTGTCTCTGAAGAAGTTTTAAGATTTCGTCTTTCGGGGTCGGCATGAAACTGAAGATTGATTTCCTGCTTTTTAGCATGAACAGCATATGTGGTTATTGCAGACGGTAACTGCTTGTCCGTTGAGGACTGCTGCATCACTCAATTAAGTTGTTTCTGTTATCGTATCTTCAAAACCAATTTGGGAAAAGTTAACTTTTCTTAAGGTCATCAAATGCTATAAGAAGCTTACCAGAAATATTCTCCGTCGATTTTCATTCAGAAGTTGCGAAATGGACCATCTTTTGTCATTTGCCGCGCAACAAATAGATTGAAGTTAGTTTTCAATAGGGTGCGACGTCTCAGTCGAAGGCATACAAATGTACTTATGTATGTAAGCGATAGTATCAAAATGGATGTATGTATGATGTATGTAGTTGTGTGTAACACTTAAACTAAACAACACTAACCCTTCAAATTACGGCGTTTTAACCGAGAAGAACCATTAGAAAAACGGTAAAGAACAAACCGTTTGCATGCTGTGCACATGATACGCACATACACTGCGTCATCTATGCTCTTCGATAACCAATTTACTAAAGAAGGGATTCTCAACTTTTTTTTTGTCACCGCAAACTTTTCACGATTTCGAAATCGTTTTCGATCCATACTTGTGGGAATGCAAATTTGCATTTTTAATTAATTTGAACATATTTACATTTTTCGAGTACTTTTATTTAATTTAAACTCAAACTTAATCTTGTAAACATACACTTTTAATTTTTTAACGACACACTTTATTAATTACGCCTAACAATAGTTACGAAACATTGCCATAAGGAACAAGCAGTTCCGGTATTTGAAAAAGAAAAATGTATATCATCTTTCTAGAAGAAACAAACAAATACAAATTCAATTAAGTTTATCACGATTTTTATAGTATTAAATATGTTAATAATTGTTTCTGAAATTATTAATTGAACTTTGGTTTTTAGTTCATTAATTTTTTTGGTTGAAAATTATTAAGCCTTATTAATTATTTTAGTAAGGTAATTAACTTATTTGTCTCTTGAATGTTTCGTTATTCTGAATGTAGACTAACATATTATTTCATCCATCTTAACTCATATAATTAAAATAATACTGGGGTCATTAGAATAATTTTTGTGTGTATAGTATACTTTCTGAAACCACCGTTTTATTTCAAAATAAAACAATAATCAGATTCAAAATTATATCTTTCCCCACCCTCCACCATCATACTTTCTCTCAGGCACGCTTGCCACAGCCAAGCTACATTTATTTCAAAATTGTTCATACAAATACACTTCTAGCTATTCGATTGATTAATGGTTTGCTTTTTCTCAAAATAGGGGAGAAATTGAAATGAGATTAGATTTGAAAAACAGAACCATTCGGGTTGGGCATTTCGCTCATTTCCTCACGGGGTGACAGGCTGTAAATTTCTTTGCACGTAATTTTTTTTTTGTTCTTTTCTTTATCGGCTGTTACGTCTTCTGATTGCGAAGGGATGTTTGTAAGAACAATGGATTGGAAAGGTTATTTACAATAAACACACACCTACATACCTCAAACTTACCTTTTCTTGCCTCGAGAATCTGATTGCCATTTTATTCCGGATATGAAACACTTTGCTCATTTTATGAATAAATAGGATTTTCGTCAAAGAAATGAGGGTCACTGAGGGACCGTTCTGAATTTAAACCAGGTGCCATTGATGGTTGGTTTGTGTTTTGTTTCTCTTCTTTTTTTCAAATAACATTGCTTAACTTGTTCCTCTATTTTATTTGTTACTTTAAATGAATGGGTAACAAAGATGTCGAACCTTGTAAATTAATGCATATCAGTTTTGAGAAATGAATTTCGTTTCCTTTGTGCGATGATACCAGTGAAGCGAGTAATTACTTGATTTTGTAAATTTAATATAATAGGTTAGGATCTTGAATTTAGAAATATATGTATACCAGCTGGTGAATGTGGCATACAGAAAATAATAACAATTTGATGTATGTAGTTGTAGACTGAACAAAGTCACGATATGTAACCAAATATATGTACATACATATGTCGGTATTCCATAACATACATTTTACACGCTTCCTTGAGTTAAGATATCTGCGCAAAAAATAACCGCATTTTCAACATAATTTGATTGCTCCGTTTCGAATGTCCCATAAGACTGCCTTATATATTTTACTTTTACGGGAATAAAAAGAATTCGGATAACCCTTTTTCTACTAAAGGTTAAAATTTTAATGAGGATAATCTCCTAAAGCATTTTGAATGTCCCTTAATCATAAAAGGTTATTCGGCTCCCAAGAGATCTCTCGCCAATCTAACTTCTAGCAGACCCAAGAGAAATGATGAATTTACGGGACCACCAAAAGCATCAAAACATTTCCATAACCTAAATATGGACAAATATTAGAAATCGGGACATTTCCTTTGTGACCGTGTCCCAAGAGTCAAAAATCTAACCGCCTCCGATTAATCTACACAGCTCTCTTTACGCAAATTATGCGCACTCACACCCCGAATTTTTATTCATCCTCCTTTTGCAAATTTGAATTTTTTCACAAACAGCGGAAGCATGTTTCAAATCGTATTCCCAATTTTTAAGCAAATGAGTCATCACAAATTCCAACTCAAAGTGAACAAAAACTGTTGGGTAAATGATGTTGTGGCCCTAGCGTGCTCATCCGAATTCAGTCGTGCCCACGCAGTTGTGTCTCACACTTAAATTCTCCACTTGGGGCACAAACTTGTGTACTAAAAATTATCATTGTAATTTTCAAGTTACAAGGGATATACATATTACGTACGTTTTGCATTTTTATTATTTCAGAAAACACAATTTTCCAAAACATTCTCCCGCTCGCTCGCTTTGAGTTCTTTGCCTTACAAACAACAGCAGCGTCGAACCGCAAAACGTTCGTCCCTTAACAATTTAACACATCTGCTGCTGTTATGCATTACATAAATACATACATATTCACAACATTCTCGACATTGCCTGCGTATCCCCACTCCTGCCCTTTTATTCATCTTGAAACTCACTCCTTTCCCCGCTCACTTTTTCTACGCCTGAACACCTCGCCCCACCCTGAGAAAATACAGAATCGAACGGACCATTTCACCCCTGAAAGACGATTCGAATTAATTAGAAAATACTTTCCCGCTGCCCAACACTTATAGGGGTACGCGCACGCACGATATGTAGACAGGAACACGTGCCGAACAACCACAGCCACTCATGTCCGGGCTTTAATCTCTGCGCCTGACGGGAAACTTTTCGAGAGTTTTTCCGAAGGAGAAAAATAATTGATCTAATTACTTTCAAAAACACTTTAAGGCAGGATGCCGAACTTGTTTTCGCCTTCTGGCGATGGCTTTTGCGGAAAAGTGATATCTGGCGTAAATAGTTAATATGAGGTACGGCTAATCCAAAAAGTCAATAATAAATCAATAAAGTTCGCAGTTTCGCCAAGTACATACGGATGTATGAAAATATCATATGTACTCCGGTGCGTGCACAGGTTTGTATACCAATAACTATTCTTCGTATCAATTCAACCAATAACTTTGTGTTTTAACAATATTTACTAATCGTGTTTCTCATTTCATTGCGGTGTAGCTGATGAATAGATAAATGTGGAGCGCTGCGTTCAAACTGGGAAGTTTTACGTTAATCCTGCTGAGCTTAACTATATACAATGGACGGGCATTTGTAGCTGATAGCGGGAGAAATGCGGTAGTTCAAATTAGGTTGTGGATTTCGGACGTCCTGTCGCGTCGTAATAAATTCCATTAAAACATCGAGTACTGGTGGTGGGCTCATATTAAAAGACTGATAGCATCTGCCGGACGGATGGATAAATGGATGGAATTGAAGTCATAACAAAAACAAATAGATGCTACTTTTAATTGATGTGTAGTAGAAAGCGTTAAAATATTGACGTGTATAATGGTCTTATGTTTCGTTTTTTGAAAAGTAATACTTTTTATTTAAATTCGCTGGTCGGAGTCAGCAACAAACTGTAGGTCCCAGTCCAGATGAAGGCAAGTTTAATGTGTGCTTCTTAAATTACATTCACTATATATGTACCTAAGTCTCTAGGACAAAGACATAGTGCCAGGTATAACGCGCCAGCATGCTTGCTTATGTCATTGTTTGAGCTAAACAGCTATTTTTTTTAGGTTAAGCGTTTTGTACCTAGTTTTAAAATTCTATCAGATAAAAAATAAAAAAATGCATTTTAAACTAAACTAAACTAACAGCTATTTTGAATAACATAAAATTTACAAAAGCAAATTTTGTATGTGGTGTGCAATACCACAGCAATTACTCATTGCTGTAATGAAAAGCAGATTGCGTGGTGTTATTGAAAATATGGGTTCGTTTGTGGGTAAATGCGACACGACAGCTTCACACATCGGTCCTTATACTATATATAACCAAAATTACTGGTGACAGAGAAACCTGGATAGTAAGTAGCAGAATTTTCTTAATGTTCTTACCCTCATTTGACCCAGGAATAAACAGTGGAGACGGAGCGATATAATGATGATTGTGAACTATTAGTCACAACCGAAGCGTATTTATTGTTGGTTTTTACACTCTTATACCGGGCTCACATACTGAGTGCGGTGTGATAGCTAGTCAAGGAGCGTCGCCAATTATATTATTTTTGCACTTATGTCCTTGTGATCAGGAACACAGCATGGAGATTCCACATGCTATGATCTAAAAGCCTTTCGATCTTCGTAACAACTTGCGACAAAATGTGAATAAATTTTTATCATAGAGAGTTAAGTTAACAACCGCTATATGAAAATAAGAATGGCAATATAAAGTATGCATTAAGCTGCCAGATGACTCTAGATCTAAAGATCGTAACAACCGCAACAAAGGTTAATTGTGGTTACGGGAGCTAATAGTCGTTCGTCGTTTTTATTAATGGAAAGTTTGTTCAGGATGCTGGCATTTCCATATGAACTGCCATTCATCTCAGCGAGCGATGCCCAACAAACACGCCAGCATGAAGAAAAGCAGAAATGGTTATAATTCTATCAATTAATAAAAATGTCAAACAAACTCCAAAACTAAGTATTATTCAACAAAACATGTCTGTTCAGGATGCTGGTACTTTCATATGAACTGCCATTCATCTCAGCAAGCGATGCCCAACAAACACGTCAGCATGAAGAAAAGCAGAAATGGTTATAATTCTATCAAATAATAAAAATGTCAAACAAACTCCAAAACTAAGTATTATTAAACAAATTAAATTTTACAAAAATTATATGTGATCAGTGTGAAATATAAAAATGTGGTTTGTATATAAAAACAGTTTTTCGAACTTGTACACAATTTCTTGAAATTATTGCCCAATTTAAGCAACGATGTCGCACTTTTTCGTTTGCGGTACGTTCAATAGGAAATTTAGGAAGCAAGATGTGCAGATGAATAAGATCAGTTCAAATAAGAAGCTTAAATGGCTTCTAAACTTGATTAAGGTAAAACTAATATTTCTCCTGATACAACTAAGCTCATCGAAGCAATACAAGAAATGCCTATAAATATTTTATAACGGAAAGCAAATCCTAAGAAGTATAGCACTTCTTTTTGTTTAATCTAATAAATTACTTGCCTTGTTGCACAGAATATGCATTTATGAAATTAATAAAAACTCTCTTTAACTCAATCTGGACCGTGATGTGAATTATTTATTTAACGTTTGGTAAGGGTAAAAAGAGATTCTTGTAATACCAGTTTAAATTGATATTTTCACGCATAAATGAATATTAAATGCATAAGCAATCAAGAAAAACTCTTAAGCAAATGCTAAAAATGTCATAATACATTTTTTCATCCACATATCAAACAAAGACCTTCCGACGACACCTTATGTGCTTATCACTCTTGTAACCGTTGTTCTATGGCTGGTGTTATGATTTTTATTACACCCAATACAAAACATAGCTGTTATAAATATTACTGATTCAATGAAAAAATGTCCTTTTTTCAAATGGTATATACAAATGTATCCCGCAGCGATGGCACTCATCGGAAAATTTTCCTAACGACTTCACACACCTATGTAAGTAACTTATAAAGAATTTACTCCTCGAAACCAACCATGAATAGGAGAGGGCAAAAAAAAAATCACTAACGCAAATGGGGAATCATGGGGAGCAAAAATCGTTAAAGGTTGCCAGAGCACGTAACCATTGACACGAAACGTTTTTTTTTCTAGAATTTATGTCAAAGCCCCAGTTGCCAACTTAAAATCACTTCAGAGCGAGGCGTTCAAGTATATGACACATTATCTGTACCTGCTTCTTGCAGTCTGTACACAGAGTTACACGATAAGTGAGCAGATACGAATAGAGGTGTAGATATCCATATCCGCTTAATTGCCTATGTACTAGAAAACTACTCATACATACATTTCCTTTTCTCCCTGAAATCAGTTTGAACAAACAGAAGTGATGCGGTAGTGAAAACGCAAACGAGCCTAAGCCATGAAGACAAAAGTTAATGGATGTAAACTGAAGGAAAGGGAAATGTTGTTTTTTCTTTTTCTTTTGCTTTTTTCTGAGATATATGTAAACAAATATATTCCTCATACGCCGAAGTCGGCTGTGACCTAGTGGGTTTAGGGAACTGAAATGAACTGGGACGTTGGAGTGCGATAAAACGGGAGAAATTGAAGAAAATTGCAATTTCCTTTCTGCGCAGACGAATCTTATCGCCGACGTCGTTTAGGTGTTGGCGTTTTTGATTTTCTTTATCGAAATCAAATCTACGTCTGGAAATTAGACAACATTTTTTTGCATTTCACTACTAGATCATTGACTTTTGATTGAGAAAAGATACGATATATCTGGGTGTAGATATTGAAGAATTCCAACATACTCGTGAAAAATTATAATAAATTTATTATTATTATTTACTTTCATTGACATTTCTTTGTCTGTATGTATTAAGAATCATTTTTTTTACATTATTTATTATATGATAATACTGATTGTTTTCTTTTCTAGGCTATAAATGATTATTAACGTTTCGCTGACGCACCCAATATGCATGTGTCATTTTGGAAAGTTAAGAAAGTGTACTTCCTCCTTCCTCCTTTATCAAATCTGAATCATAATGTGTGTTCGATGTATCGAGATTGAAAACGTCACTTCTGTGAATGCATGTAACCTTCCTGCAGAGAGAACATTTCTGTTCGAAACAGGTGAGAGCGTGCTGAAAATGTTTAAGAATTCGCAACACCATCAACTAAATAAAATGGCAATATGTTAAAATTTGGTAACGACTTTAAGTTTCCCTTTGTATACCATTTTGGTATATTGGCCCCCTTGGGATTACCATAAAGAATCATTCTATTTATAACCAGCTAAAATATGTAAGCATTTGTTACAATTTAAGAAGTCGTCAAAAATTGATCGCTCGATATACATGCATATATTGTCTTCAATTTCTATGACAATCAATATTCAATCCTTGGAACAATTTTATTTATTTTTAAGCAAACGAATATGGCTTCTTGTGTCATATCCAAAATAGCAGGGCTCAGTGGTTTGAATAACGTTATATACGTATTGTTATTGAAATAAGAGCACACGTTTTTGTCGCCAGAGGTTAATTAGAATGAACGATTACTAATTAAGAGTACACCAACTGAACTGAAGTTATGTATTTGTGCCCGTTGTCGCTAGGGAATTCTAACCAATCAGTAAATATCGAACACCTATTTTAGAGTGAGTTTTTCTTTTGCCGACTAAAATTACCACCTCACACGTATTTTCAGTTAATATAATCGCATCAGTCGTAAGGAATCTAGAAAATTTTATAAAGACACTGACAAAAATAGATTTAAAACTAGTCACAATATGCAATATGCATTGGAGTTTTACTGACATTTTGGCTCGCCAAATAACTATTAAAATAATTGGTTTTATCTCATATTTTCAAAGACGATTACTTGCAAACTTTAGTTGGGATCGATTGGCATCGAGGATGTACACAATAATTATTTTCCCATGTTAATTAGACCAACAACTTAGACGGGATGGATGTCTTTATACTAGAAGTACTCAGGGGATTCCAAATCTGTATGATGCTAAATCACATTTTCAAGATATGGTATTGAAAAACGATTAGAAACTGACAAGGGGACCCATAGGTGCAGCATTTTAATAGCATCTTAAAAGAGCGAAAGATTTCCACACTCAAAATGGTAAACAAAAATAATGAACTCAATTTGTTTTTGTTTTGAGCGAATTCTTTTCGTTCTTCTCGAAATTAAGATATTTGTAATGCACAAATTAAATATATTTTTGTTATGCAACGTCTTTAAAAATTGTTTACTATTAAGGTCTGAATGCGTTTTGTTGGATAGACGCCATTTTACCTCGAAGTTAGCGGGCTTACCGACTTCAATCATATTTCTATTGCAATTAAATTAAAAGTCGTAATGATGTGTTACATTTATTCATAAAATAACTTCAGATTCAACGAATTATGAATGCTCGAAATATTTATCCAACGAATTATCCGTATGTTGTGGATGACATTTCTGTCAATAAGTTTTTCTCCTTGATGTAAGCGCCATCAATAATCCGATTAAGGTTTTCTGACTCCTTTTTCCACAGTTCAACCAATGATTGAGATTTCAACTCACTCAAGAAATTTAGTTTGTTCCTTACGACTTATAGATTGTAGGATAAAGTAGGAGAGTGAAATAAATCTCCTATTAAATACGGTTTCAGTTTTGAATACCACCCGCATATACACTCGTATACATACACAAGTAGTTCAGGGAAACACATCTGTCACAAATATTTCTGTGTTCACATGTGCATGAATATTGAGACATTCTTTTTCATCCGCAATAATCTTTGAATTACATCGGATATCATCAAATTATTTTGCATTTTTACATCTCTATCTTCATTTATCTGGAGCGAATCAAATAATGTTAGTCGACACACATTTTTAAGTTTTAGGAAGAATCCATATCTATTCTCCGAACAATTGTCTGCCTGTAGTTTTTTATTTTTTATTTTCGTTTTTAAATCGAGTGACACGTTCATATGTTTATGTATGGATGTATCATTTTTTTATGTGTGTTCTCATTTTCATTATCTGTATCGTGCAGTGATACCCTTACGCATGAATTGTTGAGTGGCGGAATGAATCCTGTCCTAAGTCCGAATACAAATCGGAATCGGAATCGCAGTCATGTATCATATTCATCATCTGCTCGCATGTGTAGAGTAAATCTTAAAAAAAAAAAAACGATACACAGCTATCGCATGTCCGAATGTGGGAGCAATTCGACCGAACTAGGCAGCAAATAAAACATATAAGCCATTCAATGTCAACGTGGTGGAAGAATAGAGACCCTTTACAACTTGTCTGCTTTTTTTTCCATGTTTCCTTTTTCGCTTATACATACATATATAGAAGCACAACACGGGCCACCCGTGCCCCCCAATCGTTATGGAAATAAACCTGTGTCACATTGGACGTAAAATCCCATAACACACATAAATAAAAGGAGAACAGCAATTCAAGAGGTAGATAAATCTACAAAAGGCTCTAATAAAAAGAGTCTGCCAAAGAGAGTGTAAAGAAATCACAAAGTTTCGGGATGGTGAAGTACGGCCAGATTTATTTCGCCTCACGTAACTCGCATTTGGGCTTAATCGGAAACCAAGTTGTTAGTGGCAGGACAATTTGAACCCGTATATGTACCCAAGTTAGTCTAGGAAGAGCAAGATGTGATAATTGCGTGGTCATACGATTAGGTATTGTGACTGAGACTTACTTAATATGTCATTGTCTTTGCAGTGGGAGCTGAATTTTATTAACTGGCTTCACCACAAAGACGTGTATTTGTGAATGGAGCACACGTAGTACATCCTGTGTAAAGGTTTTTGTAGCAGCAAGTGTTATAAAATATATACCACCTACCACGTAGAAACATTTCTTTCGGACGGCTCTCAAGTGAGAAATAACGATCAGTGGCAGTTTGCGAACAGTTTCGACAATGATTAACCTTTAGGTTTTAGCACATCAATCACCGAAATCAACAAATTTACCTGGTAAGTAAGCATCGGATTCGGTAAGTAGGCATGTTTTGAAATCTACTTTAGAAGAAAAGGACTTTTGTAGAGGGTGATTGTTCAACTCGATCGAAATTAACTAATATGCAAATATAGGAAAAATGTTTCACAATCTTAATTGAGTACAAAAGCTCGCCTTGACTATAAAAAAACACTTAAAGCGTTTATTCCGTTATTGAAAGAGAACTACATCAATTTGTCTGGGAATAAAGTCCGAATATCGCAATCAGCACGATGTAGATAAAACAGCCTGCGTTCAAAAGGAACTTGCTGTCTAATTTGTAATGTCATTTTGCACAGGAAGCAGCAGAAATCGGTACTTTGATCACACAATAGGCCCAAAATTCTTAATCATTCCGTGAATGACCAAAACGTTTAAGGTCAACTCTATTAAAGGACACTTTTTTGCTCAACTAGGATACGTATACACACATTACAATCAAAAAAGGATCAATCAACGAAGCGTCTCCCATTCCACTGAATCACCAAAATAAGAAAGCGAACGACAGAAAAATAAGAACGAAAAGACTAATCTCGCACATCGTGGTATCAGGATCTCTGTTCAACCTTACGGTGAAACGATTTCTCTAATGAAACAATGTTATAAAAAGTAATCAATAACCTACACATTATCTCAATCAGATTGAGATTCTTACACATGCACACAAACGACTATCAGATTACATGAACTTCAGTAAGTATGTACATACATCGGAACACATGTACATATGCTTTAAATGTTATATTTATGCATTTTCTCGGAATCCGATGCATTAATCTTGACTGCTATCGGTACTGTCACTTCCCAAGTGACTTTAAGGACTCATCAATCACTCGTTAAACTTTGGACACTCCTCCATTAGTTACAAATGGCAGCTTAATGCATTTCACGTCAATTTTTTTTTCCGGGTCATACGAAAGAAGCTTCACATTTAAAATTCTCTGTTACCAATGCCTTTGAAGCAGGTAAAGGTTTTTCTTTAGGGATTCTACCCGCAATCCAGCTGAGATTGCAAGAAAATTCAATAAATTTCGGTGTGTTGTCAGCATATTTGGGAAATATCCCAATGAAGTGCGTGTCATATGTACACATCATAAATCATTACTATGCATAAGTCCTCACTCAGATGTATACATATGTGTATCCTAAAATCGAATGGATTCCCGAATTTCACATGCCTTCAAGTCCATACATTCGTGTGTACAAAGCCCATATGACTTTATAATGAAACGCAATGAAATGAAAAAGCCAAAACCAATATATTAACACACACGAATGAAAGTAATGCTTTACAGCATAATAGAAACAGACCTGCGGCAGAGAAACGCCTCACCAAATTTGGCCAAATGCAACAGCATAGAACTTGTTAAAATATATGTTTTTTCCAAACCATCACGAGTGACAGCTTTTTTTCGCTTGACTGATCCACAATATGGATTGATTTCCCATTACGTCCCTTTCTCAGTTTGTGCGGACATTCGTACAAATGTGTTGATGGTTTGGCTGAGTCGCTTTGTGGGTCTTGTTCGCCGAATGGTTAAAAAATTGGATTCTCACACAATCAAATACATTCTGTACACGCATGTGGGTGTTTGAGGATTGAACTACAATGGAAATGGAGCGAAGAGAACGGGCGCCATTTTCGTCCTGAAAGAGAAATTTAATCAACTGACACAATCTCTCCTTTATACAATATTATCCCTTTGATTTTCGTTGCTAAATTTCTTTGCCTGGACTTGGGAAAACACAGTAATAGGGGTAGCTAATGCTACAGCGCTATATCTGATCCACATTCGATGTGGGAAGATAAGTGGAAAGTGTGCATTGCAATATCCCACACTCCTAAGGGTCAAATATAAATGTGTGCGCGCTCTGTACACTTGTTTCTGTGTGTTTTCTTTTCTCGAATAACTTATGTGATTCAATATCCTCTCAGGCAATCAACTAAGTTTCTAAGATAAGTCAATTGAGGATCTTTAATGTTGCAAGATAAACATACCTTTCATATCACTCACATTTTGCTCATGAGTGCCATTACTTGTTCATATGTACAATATTTTCCTCCCATTTTCACTTAAAGCGGAGCGAGAATTCTAGTGCAAAACCTCTCACAATGCGAACAGATATGCACTTCGTCTAAAAGAAGTGCTACATAATTATCCTTCCGGTTGGTTCTTGTATTTCTATTTTTATTTCCTCTTCTAGCCTGCAATACAGGCCCATTTCGCCAACGGCATTCCATGTGTACTCATATGCCCGCCCCGTCCCTATATCCGACTTGGTTTCGCATGGAATAACCTCTTCAGTGAAGTCAAATTGTGGTTGCTTTGTGAAAGAAAAACTATTTCCGTAGGCAGTTTTAACGAGTTTTCTATGCAGGGCAGAAAGGATAGCAAATCACGATCATATTTTTCCTGGTGTATAGAGGTAAATTAAGAGGGTCTTCTTGTGAGGGCTGACAGAGCACAAAACTGGTTTAGTTAATCAATTGATTGAATCTGTGATTTCGTTAGTACATGAGCAAACGATGCATGAAATGAAAATTTTGCTCATCTCCTTCGACATGAGGACTAAATTTAAGGTGTATCCAGCACTATGGGTCAATTGGTTGACTGGGGTGAAGTTTTATAAAATATAACTTACGTGTTGCCTGTACATTTGGTCTTTGGTTAATCGTCTTACCTGAAAGCATAGAAAGATAATTTTAAGTAAAGATCTGACAAATGAGATGTAAAACGTTATTAGTTTTGAAATCTTTAAATTGCGATGAACTTATAACTCATTAAGGTTAATACTGATTAGCATATACTCCAAATAGAAAACACATCCTAATCAAACAAATGTTTATGATTTATATTTATAAACATTTGTTTGATTAGAGAAAAACAATCTTCTGCCTGCGTATCAGTATTCTATCAGCATACTAGAGAATACCACAAAAGGGGTCTACACTTTATTGCGATATTGAGAATTTTAATTTATTAGAATTCGAAGCCCATGAGACGTGTCAGCAACTAGAACGATGCGCAGCACTGATAAAACTGCAAGATGTTCAGTGATGTAATTACCCCTGCGAGGCAATTAGCCTCTAAGTCAATGCTTGTTATGAATAAGCTTTGGAGGGATTACTAACAACTCTTTGAATTAGAGCGTATATCAAATAATTTCTGTTCATAAAATCTTATCTAAATGGCTTATTGGCTAATAAAGTGTTAGGTAAGATTAATATGATTTATTACCAGAATTGCTATTAAATGTCCATCATCTATGTCCTCGGACGTTGTCTAATTACATATTATAATCTACGAAACTTTGCCTACTCGGACGCATAAGCCAAGAGATTACTTCTCTAATGGACATATTATTCCTATTTCCATAAATAATGTCCGACAAATTTACTTAGAAGGCTACAGATTTGCTAAGTAAACCCGTTTCCAGTCTCCAACGAAAAAATACACATTCTAGTATTAAGGGATGAATGAAATGCGTGTAAACGTTTCTTAAATATTAAATAATACCATCCAGATGCTGGGTATGGATGCTGAACGTTCTTCGTTAGATAGATACGCAATTTCTATTAGAAATATATTCGTAATCAAGGATGATCCATTCCTCAACTTGAGATGAATCACTCAATGCTGATGATTACTCAAACGGAAAGACTAATCGCTTGTAAGGCACTACACTACCCGGCCGATTACTTCAGCAGCTTTCTGCAACAACAATTCAATCAATCCCAGGTGTTTCTATTCGGCAGCGGTAATTAATATAACAGGCACAACGGCGAACTAAATCGGTTCGAAAACTAAATTAATTGGTATTCGAAGTGCCTTTAATAAGAGGGTTATAGAAGCTTTACAAAACGTGTTAGAACATTCAAGAATTTGAATTTTTTTTTTTCGTATCGCAATTTTAGTTTAGGCGTCACTTCTTTTACAAACCGGATTACTCCTCAACCCACAGCGCCTATATCAGCAACTGTGTTGGGCAAAAACATCCCGCACTACAATCCTTGTGGCTAAATGACACTTAAGTTTATTTTTTCATGAGCATCTTGAGAGAATCCCAAATACACTCACATACACTCACACTCCTAAAACCCAGGTGAATCTCATACTCATTTGAATGATAAATGATTGTCATTTCCGACTGTGCGTCTAGTTGTGCAGAACCAAAAGGCATTGAATGCTGGATTCTGCTGAAGCTTCCAAAATTCAGGAAGGAGAACGAAAACTGTGATGGCGGTTGATGTAATAATCGTGTTGTAGGTGAAGCAAAAATAGTAACAACCATCGTATGCAACCAGTTGACACAAGAACGAGTCTTGTCGAGTTTGATTGATGGATAAAAGTCACGTCACGAAAATTGTGGGGTGGAAGTTCCCACCGCAGAAACATCACTCTTCAATCAACATGCCACTGACATCAGAAGGAAAGCACTCGCTCGAAACAAAATGAAATGTGTTTAGAATATCTGGATTTAAGTCAACCTTAGAGTTTTAACTCGCAGGGCGGTAAAGAGCACTCATCGTCATCGTCGTGATATTTCATTGACATTTATTTGGAAGAGATGATAACCTCTTCAGAAATCTCTTTGTTACGTACTCTCGCCACTGTAAACCTTTGCTCAATAACAATCTTCCTAATGTCATATTCTCGCTCGGAATTGTTTATTTGACTGGAGAATGGGCCACAACACAAAGAGATTTAAACGTACATGTGTCATTGCGTGCCTCGTAAAATTGTTCGAAATTTAATCAAATAAATTCAATGCCTTTAAGCAGAAAGTGAATTCCAGATGCGATAAGAATAATATTTCCATTCTCTTAGCAAACTGAGACAAACGCGTAATATTTTGTTGGATTGTTTCTTGTTTTAAGATTTAATTTTGGAAATTTTTGTATGGTCCTGTGCTATGCCATTTGAAGGTATTAGTCATCAAGAAAGAGCAAATGTTTCCGTAATAGAAGTAGGGCTGCTAGGGATCCATTTGAATACGGAAATGCAACATGTTAATGATTTCGCACAAATGCATTCAAGAGGATTATAATAAAATTCTATGGGGGTATGAACACGAAGGACAAACTGAATTATTTCGTAATTGAGTGCGTGCAGAGATATTTTATTAATTGATCCAAATATATGCTGGAAGAATAGTCGTTTACGTAACGATACACACCAACGCTTTGTGAATATTTCAACCCATTCGTCATTTTGTTACTTTTAATTTTTTACTATATTGTAAATATAATCAAACGAAGTAGGAAACATTTACACGCGGATTTTCGAAATCTGCGAGGGCAGAATTCTAAAAAGTCAAAATTAAGAAACGTCATATATGCTAAGATGTCCAAAACCCCGAAACAAAGAACCTGACATATCCGTGAATGAAAGATAATATTGTCCATATTTCGTCCCTAATCGCAATTCCATTGTAACCGCAAGGAGGGAGGTTTGCAGGGAGCAGTATTTTCACGATAAAATCATATTTTTAGAATAACCACAACTATCCGCTTTAATACGGTTTGATTTATGCCCCAGGGGCATGGGAAATAAGACATTTTAGTTGACATTTAAACGATGTCAACGAATTTAAATTCATTCTCAAATACACCTCTATTTTCACTGTATTATGCAATAACGAGGATCATCATCAGATAGTCTTGTGCAAGAAAAACTTTACGCACTAAGGCAACTCCCGATTAAAATATGCAACTTTACGGATTGTACGAAGAAACTCGAAAGGAGACATTAACTTGTCAAGTACTTTAAATGCAGAACTGTTCGCTAAGCAATTATGACAAAACTACAATTATTCACAAAACAACAAGCAAATGTTTGAGAGAGAATATAAAAAATGAGATGATGCTAGGATTTTTTACTACTTAACTAGAAAAGTATTTCAATTACACCATGAAATAAATTGAGTGCAATAATTTTAAGTGATCAAGAGAGTGTCATTAAGATGATGGAATGTACTTTTTTACTTGAAGTGCTTGAAGTGATAGAAAATGTTTCAAGCAATTTCACAGACGACTAGAAGTTTTACGATGCATATATTATTTGACAATAACTGGTTTCAGCAATACATAAAAGTGATAAGAGCACAACTTGCAAGGATCGTTGCTTTCAGCAATACATAAAAGTGAATATCCAATGTGTATGTATTTAAAACACAGCCCTACAAATGTTATTAATTTCAATTTTCTACGCCAATCAACTTCAAAAACCACTGAAGAAGTGCAAAATATCGGCTATAATAGGATATCACAAACACACAAATTCCCACCCTCTCCGAGCACACTGTTGGGAATTAAAAAAACAAAAACATTACCCACCACAGCAAAAATAAGAACTTTCTATATGCGTGGGAGAAATTTGATGTGGAACACACATGCAACAACTACCCTTAATGGTGCATTATCGCTGCCAAAATGTAGCCGCAATTGCATCCACATGCACATACATATTTACATCGGTGAAGCATTAAGCTATAAATACATACATAAATATATTTGGAAATGCATTAAGGTTCGCTTTTGCTCACTGTTGTTGCTGCTTAGGAAACTTTAAATGCTTACCTTCATTCATTGCGTGGGTTTGATATAAAAGGCGAGAACAAAAATTCGTATGCAAACCAAGAAGAGGGAAGCGCACTGGTTAGGTAACCCATAGAAACTTCAAGGGTGACAATTTGTGATTGTGTTGCGCTGAAGGATAAATTGCGAAAACAAAAATAAGCTCTAGTGCGGTAAGTATAGCGGCGTTGTCGTTTTGTTTACATTTCTTGTGATGCATTTTGTGCTGCAGCTTATGACTTGCAGCAGCTGTGGCGTTAGCGAAACTTTTCTGAGCATCTTTTTGTTTTTTTAGTAATAAGTGCGATTCTGCATTAGGGTTTACGTGGTTGACGTGGCGCAACTTTTCATCACAGACGATACTTGATTACTGCTGATGTTAATTAAATAAGGTGGAGCAGAGCAGATACTTAAGTTTTACCGAAGAAACTTTGTCTTGATAAATAAGTGACAGTGCATATTTTTTATATATTTTATTATATTTTTAAGCCGGAATAGTATGCGGAAGGAGAAAATTTATTATTTATTATTAAGGAGGCACCAATGAAAGAGGCACAAGAAGCTAAAACCTGTGACGTAAATAATGAAGCAGGTCATTTTTTTAATAGTATCCAAAGATTTTAATTAAATTATATTTTTAAATAGGTATATACGTGTTCATACCATGCATATTTTAAATTATTTTTTTTTTTGTTTCCTTTAAAATCGACTATAGTACAAAAAATAACACTGCTTCGACGTATTTTTTAATCATTCGCCTACAAAAAGGAAGCACACAAAAAAGAGAGACGTATAATAAATTAATTAATCCATTAAGGATTGCAACGTTGCAACGAATTCTGTATGAAATATTGCCCCGTGTAAGCCGGTGTAAGCAGTTGGGTATTTAAGCTCTTTTCACCGCATGGAATATGCAAGTGTCATTGGCAGCATCATTTTCTGTCATAATGATTTAATAAAAAAACTGTTGGCAGGGTTTAATTCCGGTGAATTCTTAAAAATTACTCCCAAAAGGTTCTTTTCCGTCAAGTCCCCCTTTGTAGGATGTAATGCACTATTAACGTGTCATTACGATAAAACGTTATTTTGTTACAGTATTACCATATATTCATAACATCACAGCGGGTTGTGCCGTTAAAAGAATCATTTAATAATTGCCATCCTCTTCAAACAATCATAGTGTGGCACAATACTATAAGTATACTCTTGCGTACTCTGTATTGCGGTAGAGACTTTACTCGTTTACAGTTGAGCGGAATGATGACACCCCCTCTAATAAAAGCTGCACAAAAACAGAGAAGAAAATTAATTCCGCCTTTAATTATATAATGGACGATGAATATTTTATACAACATTTTGCAGTCATTTTCCAATTAAGATAGAAATACAAAAGAAACCTGCGCACTAGTACCCAGTGAGTTGTCTTCAACATAAACATATTGACACCTTAAGATCGAGGGAAGTATTCGGTGTACTCATTCCATTTTGTATGGATACACAATGAATCTTTGTGAGATACTTGCAGTAACGCTTTGATGGGCGCTTAGATGGGATCAATAAAGCAATTGACGTTCTGATGTGTAAATAGATTGTATTTCCGAGTTTGGATATTTCTTTTTATTTGATTTGCAGTAATTCTTTTTGGGGCCATTTAAAATATTGTTTCACAAAAAAGTTAGAATAAGGAAATGATCAAAATATGTATATTACGCTAAGAACAAGAAATGATTCAAAAAGTTAATGAGAAATGTAAAATCTTTCCTTTTATGTCTAACATTCTTCGCTAGACTGTGGTTTCAGTCAACGATGTAAAAAAGGAAATAACGGTACATTTTCGAAAGCTTTGAAAAAACAACTAAAAAAAATTAAAATTAGCTGATTCAATTTTGTACTACCATTTCATTTTGGGTAAAAATACGTACCAGGTGCAACAAAGATCTAAGACTTTGTTGCTAGTATCTATTCCACAAGCAATTTAATTGGACTGTGAGAGCCAAGTACAAGTTTGGGAACTGAAGGCACAATTGTACTGGGAGAGATACCCGCGTATATTTTCGCATAGTAGAAATAATTTTCTTAAAACAAATTCTAATGTCGTTATGTTGCACCCTCAGATATAATTTACGATTTCAACATAAACAAACGCATCTGAAGTATGATGATTGGTTACACAGAGAAGTCACTTGAGACAGCGTCAATGCAGTAGCCACTTAAAAGGAAATATCGTGCACCAACAAAAAAATAGAGAAATTGTTACATTAGTTCTGAAAGTAAGGCTAAAGAACTTTAGAAACAAAAGCCCATACTCATATATACATCATTGTATTAAAGATGAAACTTCAGTTAATAAGACATGAAAACTAAAAATCTATATAGAGAATAGAACGAAAAAAAAAACGTTGAGAGACAGTTTAATATTTGTCACCCTAAGTCGTGACCGAACACGACTCAGCCACAGTCGTCATCACACGCAACGGAGCAAGAAATGTGAGATTCATAAGAAAGGCTAAGAGTTTTAGCAAAGTGAATAAATTGAACATTGTGAGAATGCGCAAATAACGTACTTAACAAAGCCAACAATTTCATACAGAAATAATGGATTTGTTTGTTTTAATCTTTTATTTCTCTACACCTATCCAGAATGAACAATTTAAAAAAAACTGCAACTTATCACTGCAACCTGATGGGAGAAGAAGGAGAAGTTACTGCCGAATCTCTGATTGCAACCACAAAAGGAGACGAATGTGACAAATATCTTGATCACGAATTGAAATTACTTTATAATTGTTAACAGTTAATCCGAAAAATTTGCATTTTTTCCTTTCAGTATTTTTCATTTTACTGCAGTATAAAAATTCAATTTTTGGACAAATACGACAAAAAAAACAAAATACAGTTTGCAGAAAAATTAATTTTCCTGTATCCTAGTAAAAAAAATTGCAGCTGCACCCAATAGAAACGGTTTTCTTCAGATATTGTAAATATCTTACAGCAAAAAGTTTTATCGTTTTGCAAGTGATTTATTGAAAACTGTTGGCAACAAAGTAAGTTGGAAACAGCCAGAAAAAGCTATCGAATAGGATGCTGTTTTGGATGGAGGCATATTGCAACGCAAGGAAAACATTTGTCATGACACAAAAGACAACAAAGGCAAACGATATGTTTGCATAAAAGCAAAGGGAATCATTCAAAGTAAAGAGATTGAATGTCATATGACATAAAGCCGAAACATGGTGAACGGCGCAAAAAAAAAAGGATTTTTGCCATCAAATTGTTACAAATCAACACTAAGGCCACATGTTCACGGTAACAAAGCCGTTCTGTGTAATTGGGTGAAGTTTTCTATGGGCTATGTCTAAACCGGGTATCAAAGGATATCCCTTTTTACCATACAGTAGAGAGATGACAAAGTAAAGTCAAGTGACTCGACAAGTCTCACAAAGGTAACAATTTCTTTAGAAAAGGAAAAATAATATTACATTTGTTTAATGGTAAACACAAAACAAACAATAATTAATTTGAAAAAAATCACCTTGGAAACGAATTCAATATTTGAATTTGAAATAAACACAATTGAAGTTGCATCAATTTTGAAAAAAAGCGTATTGCCACACAGACTACTAATGCAATTAGTGCACATTTTTGAGCAACAGAAATGAAGCGAACTGATTCTGACTTTTATATTTATTTCAACAGATAATGTCCTAGTGTAAACGCAAACAACTAAATTTTAACATTCAAACCATGTTATGTATACAACATAAGTGAATATGTACCTATCAACTGACCTTTTTCCAACACCCACAAACTACTAATGGCCAGAGGCACAGCGACCGTAGAAGTTCAATGAAGAATCCGTCATACTATACCTTCATCAACATCCTTTTCATCCAGATGCTGGAGGCAAATTAATTAATTAAATACAAAAACAGAAAAACGGACTGGAACAATATCTAACTAATGTGGAGAGGAAAAAAACTTTCAGCGTTTATCGCTGTATGTATTCGTGACCCTGATTACGAACACAAACTTACTAAACTTATTCTGCCTGTTTTCAATTAATCCTCCCCACAAAATGTCGTTAATGCTCCGAACGTTGTTGCAATTTACCACGAGAATATTCCCCCTTAAGACCAGACATTTATAGTCAGATATGCGAATTAAATATGAAATAGCCATTTCCTTAGGATAAACGAATTGGCCCTCCATTCATAATCCGGGCATTCCAGGACACTTGAAGCTGACTTCAGGTGTTTTTGGAAATATTACCATCTACCACCGCCATTTATTTACGGCCAAGTGGCTCCTGCCTATTTTATGGACGCCAGTTAGTGTCTCCAGAAAGGTGCAAGTAAGCCCACGCACCGCACAAAAAGACCACCACATTGGCGGCTGAATTGTTGTTGAATTTTTAAGTAAACCTTATAAAATGCGATCCATTAATCTTTAATGTAAGCGTATGCGCAGAACAGACGACTCCCATTCATCATTCAACAACCCGACACAAAAATAAAAAAAAAAAATGGTTGTGCCACCCTCCTTTCGGCGGGGCTGGGTGGAAGTATATGTCTGTGTTGTGCGAGTATGAGTGTCCTGTTCCGTTCCTTGTTTGGCCCAACTTGAGCAGGGCAGATAGATAAAAAATAACAACGTATTCAGCATCAGCCACCCTCAAATTTTCTTTTTGGTAATGGACGAACGCATTGGTTATTCGGATTGAATTACGTCGATTATCCTTTATAATGGTATCCTTTGTTTGGCCTTTGCCATCTTAGTTGAAGATTTATGGATATGTGGTCGTATGTGTTGAAGAACCTATTGTGGTTATTTGGGACAACAGTGTGCTGCCTCTATATACTCTTTTGAGCGTTTTTCAGACTGCTTTGTTGTGTATCTTTTGGCAAAGTAAAAATTTAGGCGAAAAAAAAATTTTGATGTAATCTGTTATTTTCTGATAGAATTAGGTAACTGCCTTAAGATTTATGGAAGTATTGAATATTTTATTGCAAATTGTAAAAATGTGAGGGCGCACTGATTGTTATTAACATAGAATATAATGAGGCTGTCCTTTTTGAGATTAATGGGCCAAAATTTGTATTTGAAGTATAACACAGTCGTTTGGGTTTAAAAAAACGATTTCTGTTCCATTACATTCCCATTCTTCACAACTGTCATAAAGACCATGTGCTATAATTGTTTTTTCAGTTCGGTTCGTTAAAGAAGCGAGAAGTATAAATATTGTAGTAAGTACATATAAAATGTGTATCCCTGTTCGGGATTTATCTGCAGATTGTTGTGACATTGTCAGATAGTTCAAACGAAAAATGTTGCCTTTATCAACACTCTCCCCACAAAGTAGGAAGTGCCTCCGGACATTAAATACGACAGCGACTATTCATTGAAATTCCACGAGCGTCTAAAATTTACTTGTAAACTATGTATGTGTATATTCATGAACCAAGGACAAGCTGAAGTGACATTTTCTTGATTTCCTACTCCATTGTAAATTTGTGTGTACAAAAAAGAGGACACATGTCCTAGAAGCAGGCACAAACTGCGTACGGTAGTGATAAACCAGGACACCATCATGCGCTTGTCATCATTTTCCTCTATGTACTAACCCAACAGTCAACGCAACGACAAGAACAGACACGACTTGAGTCTAATTCTGTATATAATTATGTGCACTTTTGAGGGATATTCTCTTGAAGAACATTACCTCATTAGGATGCTCGGCACGCTGTTTTCTTGCTTTGAAAATGTCTACCTCTTCTTGCCAAACTAATTATCTGCTTAAAATTTCACAATTTCCTCTCGCTTGGGTGAATCTTTAAGGCACTGTCGTTGAGGATTAAGGATTATGGCATGTGTGCTGCTTTCATTGACAAACCTTTCCACCATTCCAAGATCGATGTTTCGACCGTGGGTGGGTGGGTAATGAATTAAAGTGTAATACGGTGGCTTGTTTCATGAATAACGTCTTTATTTACCCCTTCGCAAAGTTTTGAGTATGCACACATATATCGATGTGGTGTATACACAGTTGATTGATGGAAAAACTGAATGGGACCGGCAAGTATAGGGAAGATACTATCTTGGTCGAATGCCATACACAAGTGGGTACCGAACGATATTGATGTTACTAATTTGTACATACATTGTATACACGTATACTTATATTATAAATGTAGTTTATGGCTGGCATGTGAAACGACTATCACGACAAAATCGTTCAATTTCTCAATTTTTTATGCTCAACCAGTGCCTTTTTCTTTTATAATTTTTGCTTCACCGAAAGTGCCTGGAGTTGTTATTGTACACAGCCGGTGAATAACCGAGGTGCTGTCGTAGTGCGTAGTTTTCTCTGCCTCTTTGAAGATACGGGAAATTAATGACAACTCTTGGTACGAGTAGGGGTGTACGGAGTGTATCACGACATGTGACATATCAAACAACCTGGATGGAGATACAACCAATATTACATTTTCTCAGAAAGTTGAATCTAAATTTCTATTTGACACTTAGACATTAATTGCGGTATGCTCATGTATAATATTAAGTTGGATATAGATGTGTTTGCGAATTGTTGTTTGACGAATAGAGAGGTGTAAGCCATTGAGTGAACAAATTTGATAACGACAAATGACATTTGTTACTGGATTGTGTTGTATATCCCTATATGCTTCTACGTAAAATTGTAGAATTTCTGTGGTTCACCAAAAAAATTATGAGAAACACAAATAGTTTCTGATTAATTTTTTAAAAAAATATGAAAAAAAAAAACATTATATCTTCATAAATATAAAAAATATTGGTTCGTCTTTAATTTATTTAGCATCACAAAAATTGTTCCAGTTCTCAAGACCGTTCGTATAAAAACAAGTCAGAGTCATACATTCAGCTCAGCATTCAAAGAGAATGTCACACAAGGGATCCATTAATATGCTGCACAATTTTATTTAAATTCAATGGAAGTCGTGAGACAATATAAATTAATTTCCTTACATACCATCGGCATTTACATGATGTCCTTTCTTCGTTGGCAGGGGATAACGATTTACATCAGATATTTACAGTAAGTCGTCGTATTTTATGTATGGAAATAAAGTTCGGAAAATGAATTCCCAGCACATTAAAGAAAATCATGAATCCTAAGAGGGTAAATTCTTTCACTTTCTTGGTACTACTTTGGCCTTTCTGGTGCCGTTTCGTTTAATGTCTTCACATCTTTGGCAGTGTTGATATAAATTTTTTTAATGCTGGAATATGAAATACTTCAATTCATAGACGTTGACACCTGATTAAAATATACAATTTCCCGTAGAACTGACGTTCTATTTTATTTCTCCATTCATGGTTTTCTTTTTGGTTTAACTAATTTATCACGGGACATTTTATTTTAAAAATAAAACATCGTTTTGTTACAAAGTGATATCATTTTTGCGGTATCCTTTTTAATCTCGAATACTGTACCAGAACAACAAAAAATTTCAAATTATTTTTCAAAATAAAGAAAACACAATTACATTACATTGTCTCTTGGTGTTTTCTTAACCCCTGACATTTAATATCGAAGTGGACAATTTTGTAAAAGGATGATTTTTTATTTACCTCCTGGTCGCATTTAAAATTACGACCACGTCCACTTATTTACCTCTTGTTTTCAAGCAAGCAAGTATTTTTTTTTCTTTTCTTTTATCTTTTTTAATGTTTAGACTTATCTTGGAAGTCTTGGAGGTTGAAATGACGACCTTAATATGTACACCCCTAAATGTCCCTAGACTCCACATAACTCTCGTACATATGGCTCTACGAAGCAAATAAATCTAGGTTGGATTTCTCAGGGACATTTTTCAATAATTTAATCTACATCACTAACACTTATACGTATACATATTTGAAAAGCATACCTTGTCTTTAAATTTTATAGGGTGACCCATTTCATATAGAAAAGTTTGACCGTGAACTTCTTATTTGCATGAAGTGTAAACGCATATCACTTACGTACTATATTTAACAGCCTTGCTCTGCCATTGGAATGCCCGCCGATTACCAATTCAAGGCAAAACTACAACAATATTGTCTGAAAGTGTCTAAAGCGGTGGTTTGCTTTCCAGTGCCTTGGCCTCATTCTTACAAAGACAGTGTTTTTTTTAAGCAAATTGCGTCGTGAATTTTTAATCACTACTATTATGTGTATACACCTTCAACTTTTCACTCGAGCTGGATTCATAATCGATTTGAGATGGTGTCGAAATGCCTCTGGAGTTAGATGTGTTTTAACAATTAAGTCAACAAAAACAAATTAGCTGTTCCTAGCGAAGTTTCTCATAATCATAACGGCAATGTCATGAAAAGAAATATAAGCACTTACCATTTATTTATTTACTATTAAAAGTTTAAATTTAAAGTATTTTCTACGACTTTTCATATCATATCTTTTCCTTTATTATATCTTAGTCAGTATACAGCTCAAAGTATAGTTACAGACTGAGTTAACTGATTCAACAAAAAAGTTCAACTTTAATAATTTTTAAGCGATTCATTACTCAATTAATCGTTTCTAATCCAATTAATATGTGTACCATAAAATGTTACAGTTTTCCCCTGAAGCGATTGGAGCACAAATAAGAATTTGTTCACTACCCCCAGGGTTGAATCGAAAGTTCAAATAATTTCTATACTGTCCAATTGGAAAAAGAACAAGGAGAGCACAGGGTTAACTGCTACAAATGAACACACAACCTTGTGAGTATTTTGCTTTCTAGTCACGACTTCCTCCGGATGGGATATCAACCTATCTGTTGATTTCCTTCCGTTGTATGATGATGACATCTTTTAGAGCCCTTTTAGGTAGATAATAATGAAAGCGGATTAAGTCCAAAAACATAACACCACGGAGACTTAACAAAAGATGTGTGTATCCCAAATTCCAATAACAATAAAATTTAATTTGATTTAATTCAGACAGAAGTTCGATTTGGGGCTTTTAAAATTGTTATTTTGGGAAAAATTAATAATTTTGTTTTTCTATTTATATTTATGAATAATCTTCAAAAGTTCTGTGTCACATCTATCCAAATATTTTACTAACTGGGCAACTTATAGAAACAACATTTTCCCGCGAATTGTTCCCCCTGTATTTTTTTGTAGGTCTCCTGTGTTCATCGGAAAACAATATCACGCAACACATAATCATAATCCATAAACTTAGGTTTAACTTAATCCACCAATCGTGAACGCTTCAAGCAGCACCAACGATCATATTGGCTTGGCCACATCGAGCACATGGATCAACCCTTCTATTAGAAATGGGAGTTTGGATAACTCTAAACATCTTAACTGCAGGGCATGTTTGCCGTGTCTCAGGTAGACATTATTCATAGATCTTAAGTCCATATAGAAGGTTGTAAAATGAGCAGTCAAGAATAAATTTAATGTAAATTTCAAAAGTAATTGGAAAGTTCTTGCAACACACGACAGGACTCGATGGCCAAATTCGTAAAACCGGAAAATTTGTTCTCACGGTAAAACAAACACAATGCACAGTGCAGTTTACTTCAAGAGAAACTAATTTTGAAAAGAAAACGCACTGTGGTGTGATTTTTTCAACGGGATGCTGGGAAGGATTTTTCAGAATATATATGTATATCAACTCTGCAGTACAACAATTATCATCATTAAGTCAGTTAAAATCCTTTGCAGTCCCTTGAAGGAAATAATGTTACATCAGATATATGATCTTGTCTGCCCTTAGTTATTGTGACTCTTGTTATGTGTAGTGCTATCCGAGCACATATATTTTCGGAAAAACTTAAGCAATCAACGTATATTAAACATATTTGGAGATATAACGCGTTTTTCAGCATATCGTATACATTTAGAATGTATTCTTAATGAACTGACGTGAAACCTTTCGAATTGCATATGTGCGAGTCAATTGATTAAGGTTGTGGTACAAAATGATGGTACTGCTTAAGTTCAGAAAATAATTATATATAAAAACGTATGTTAGGCACACAATATAAATAATGTATATAAGAAATCAAAGTGGTCTACAGAGATAGAGGTAATCAAATTTGAGGTTAGCAGATAAGTGAAGCGCAGACCTCGTTTGGCCGCATACAAATGCTTCAGTTCCCCAGACAATTATTGATGTTTCAGCGGAGCACACAACAGACGCTTTGGTGATAAATACAAAAACTTAAGGGATATAACCCATTGTAGAGATTCCATTGGCGAGTAACGAAAGATATCGTACAGCACTCCCTACAGTACATTTTTATAACTGCCTTGGAACCTTTTCGTGCCCCATCCTTGGCAGAATTCCGCCTTCGACTTAAGCTGCATTTAAAGTTGATAGCAACGAACATGCGGTTTATGATTTTCAGTGAGAAACATTTCTTGTATATACTAAATTAACGATCAGGGGGAGAATATGAATAACGAATTTATATAGTTAGGGTTGTGCGTTTAAATATTTACCTGATGTCCTGAACAAATCGAACCATTAGGCACTCGTACTCGAAAAGGGCTATGAACAGGGCACGACGTCCTTGGACCCCATCGAGATGACGACGGTCCTGGCATTGGCACTGAATTAAAACTATTTGAACTACACGGGTTACATAAGGGTGGAGGCGGTGGCACTGATGGCGGTGGCGGTGGACCGGCGCCGCCTACGCCACAATGACCAATACCACCGCCACCAATGCCAATATGTGAACCTAAATGACCGCCACCACCAACACCACTTGCTAGCATGGATTGTGGCGGGGGTGGTGGCGGAACTGCTGGTGGACCGCCTGGACCTGGCCCATGATGACACATTGGTCCTCCGCAATTCGGTATTCCCGACCATTGACCCCCACTCCCGCCGATGCTGTTTAACTGTCCCCCGCCGCCGCAGTAATGGTCCACGGCAAAACTGTCTTGGCTACCAGAGCATTGCAATCTGTGAGGTGGTGGCGGAGATGATTGTCTTGAATAAATTTTTTTAGCTTATTTAGTTATCTCGGTAGTGGAACTATGATGGCGTTGATTGGATTTCGACTACTTCCTCTTAGGTCTCTATCTGGAAACACGTTCGATTTTTTTTATCTTACACTCTCCCTCTCTTTTGATAATACAAAATTCTTAACGACGATGTATTCCTCCTACTATTTTGATGATTTATCAAGTACGTTGTGACAGCACACGAATTTATCGTTGTTAACTTCGAAAATACACATATTTTTTTAGTGTTGATATATATTTGTGTATTTTTATGTATATGTATATAGGTTTCCTGTAGTCGCGATGCGGTTAAGATTCAGTTACGTGTCTATTGGGCTTTAAATGTTTATATCGGCAATAATTACTCTAGGTATCTATTTAACGTGAATTGGAGTTTTTGATCACAGAATGTAACACCAAAATTTCTAAAATAATGAAATTATAGTTGCGCTAATTATGTTATTGCATTGTAGGATTGTGTATCCTCATTTGTCTATTTACATAAATATATAGTACCTCTGATGATTATAAAAAATAACAGTTATATTACAACAACAACAACGACGACTATTCTAGTAATAACAGCAAAATTTCCATTTAATTATATATATTCTATATATACTTTTTGTTTTAGTGCTTTTGTTTAAATTATTTTCTATTTTAAATATATTTGTTGTTATAAATTATTTAACTGTCGGTTCATGTCGTATTCACATGTAATTTCATTTAAAAATATGTTTTTCTTTTCTTTTAGGTTAACATTGGTTTATATTATTGTTTTAAATTTCTTCCATTAGTTTAAATATTCAATTTGTGCTTTTTTATATTTTCTTTATCCAAGGAAGAGAGTTAAGGAGGAGAAGTGAATCTGAAAAATGTAAGAAAATTAACGAAACATTATTAACTAAAACCATAATACCAAATTTGGCCAACTTTTATCTCTGCATAAGCTTTGTGTTCATTGTTTAGTTTTTTACAATATTGTATGTTAAATATGAATTTAGGTTTATCTGATGTTCAATAAAAACGTTTTTTATATATATATATAAGTGCGTCGACCGCCACAGAGGAAGTCTAGGTTCGACTCTCGGACGAGACACCTCGCATTTTTTGCCGGCACCACCTCTTTCGAGTTGCTGACAACACCGCCATTAATGCAAAAATACATGTTACGCATATGGTTTCTCGATTTCTACCAAGGACCTAATATATGAAAAACCTATCATACTGTACATAAACCGTCGAGCGACTAAAGTTTCTTTAAACGCTGTCAACTAAATCATTGATGATTTAATGTTGCATTCAATCTCTTCAGGGGATAGTGGTTAGATGTAGTATCACCTTATGCTAAGTTTCTGCGCATAAAGGTATCCTCGACAACGAAAGAGCACCTAAATTAGTAGGCATTAGAGTACGCCGTTGGCAGAGGATACACTCTTCCATGGATAATAAACTTTAATACTATCTGGCCTTAGTGTAGAAAACTTGCAAAGACCAAGGAAGCAGTCTCACTTATTGATTTTAACATTATTTTTAATCTCTCGAATTGTATCACTTTAACTTTTAATTTCAAACCGAAGAGTTCATCAACTGCAGATTGTCTCAACTTGTAGAGAAAAACAGAGATTTTTTTGTATTTGAATATCGTAGTGATTCTCATTTGATAGCAGTTGTCATGAATAATTTTGAATTTATGTATGACAATGCAATTTGGTTCAAAAATGTCTCATGCTAATTATTTTCAAACAAATTGGAAATCTAAGGGCAGTAACTGCCACACAACACTTCAACGCCTGAACAGAATCCGAGTTGATTTTATTTACTCAAGGACGTTGATACTTGTCGAACCAGTGCACACGCACAGTAAGTTAAAAGTATAGTTCGACAAAAAAGATGTATTCAATAGATTATCAATATTATTACATAATATATTTTATATTTATTATATAATATTATTTATATATATTACTAAAAATTACGGTGTCTTGATGTCTCGTGTACACAGTGACGTACATGACGAACAAATTTTAGTATAATCGCGCTTTAAGCTACAACGGATATAAAATTAACTTCGTTAAGTGAACCTTAACATTGTAATCAAACCTAAAATGCACATACAAAATATTCCCCATTGTTCGTATGTATGTATGTACGTATGTACTAACTTACGAATCCTTTGACAGCCATTTTTCATTCCGACAACCCTGACAAACTCAGAATACAAAATCTTTAAAGTAGCTTTGCTACTCCGCTTCTTAACAAATATATAATACCCACAGGTCCCCATTATTTTCCCAGACGAGGGAGCAGTCGACCCATCGGAATCCCGATAATCCTTTTTAACTCCAATCCCTCGCCGCCACCCACCCGTCAGTCTTGTCCGTCATCAACTCTCCAATACAACTCAAACAACATTAACCATTTCACAAATTCACTATCACTTAAGAAACGTTGTACTTTCCTATTTACATATCGCGCAGTCATTATTGTTATTGTCCTTAGTCGGCAGAACAAGCCACAATACGACTTGGTACACTCTCGCTTATTCAATTCAACCCATGGAAGAATCCCGTCACACGCTTAAAACATCCCTTAGCACTCCATCAAGCTGTCTCCTCTGCACCACCGATAAGCAGCACACACCAAGCTGCTTTTACCCCACCACATTTTAGCATGGAAACTCCCAATCATTGTGCTATTTTTTTTTTTATCAAACGACATTTGAAGGACTAATTTAAATAAATACTTATTTTCCAGAAGAATAAGACGACGCCGAAATATGTCATTGGGGATGGATACAAATATGACAAAAGTTTACATTATAAGGATACCAGGGCTTAAGCTGATGTCATCTCTAAATGCAAATTAGCCTGTGTATACCCGGAAGGCCTAAAGGAAGATCTGCACCAGTACGAATATTCACAAAGCTGTGACGGTAACAACAGTGACAGTGCTGTCTGTTTGTAAGCTTCACGCCCGTTTTCTCGTTGAGTCCTTTTTAGGATAAGCATTGGGCCATCTATAACCCTTGGTGCGATGGTCATATAATTTCTTATTAAATAAAGTCATTACTTTTATGTGGTAGCACCCTAGTTTTAAGGGCAGCAATCAAAGGAATGTATTTCTGAAGTTAGTAAAACTTAGGGCTTGGACGGCCTATTACTCTGTGGAAGTATCAAGTTCATTAAAGGTTTAATGGCGAATCTTGTGAAAAAGCAGATAAAATAGTATGTTGTTGGCTGGTATGGCTCATAGGTTAATAAACATGAGTCAGATTTTTCTTTTTATGAAAAGGAGAGGAGATTCTGAATGAGCACTCAGAGCAAGTGAGAGAAAAAAAATGAAACGATTATTTAACAGTTTTCCCTTAACAATTTTTTTTAAATAAAACTAATACAGACAATTAAGTCTGTCTGCAGATCGATCTGATAAAATTTAAGACAGGACTGAGGGAAAAGTTGTACAGTTTTCAATACAATCAACTTCAACTAACTACTACTACTATTATACAAGGATGTCCATTTAACGGTTGTTTCAGTCAGTCTTTAATAATTGCCAAGATAGCAATTTGATTAAATGACGTTGTTAGAAGGTAAAATCCACTTCTTTTTTTCCCCTATCCCGTCTAACTACCACACCGCTCATATTAATCATAAGGTACTATGTTTAGAGTTTTTTTTCAATCAAAAGCACTCATGACTTGACAAACGAAATATAATTTCAAATACATTCCACTCACGCCAGTGAGCCACGCCCAAATAATACTGGTGGGAAAATAAAATATGACGTTCCTGGAGTAGAAATGATTTTTGTTCGTCAGAAAATATGACGAGTCAGACCAACACAGCGCAACAGTCCTTCGTGAGTAGAGGAACGGATTGAGAATGTGAACATTTTACATAAAATTACGAGTACAGCTGTGCTCACAGTAATGGATCCGGATGGGTAGTCGTACATGCACCTGAGTCCACCATGTACGCCATGTATGGGGACAGTGTATTTACTTTTCCCATCTCCATTGTAGCGGAATTTTAGCGACGTTGCCCAGATTACTTTCATTCAAAAGACGCACGCCTGTAATTTGTTTTGACAAATATTTTAATGCAATTCAAAAAGTCAGCTCCTTTTGCTCATTTTTATAATAAATGTTTGAGCAGACATGGGTATTCAGTTTAAATATTATGTTACTTTTGACGGATTTACTTACGATTGTTAGTAAAAGTAGATATTTGATATTTCATTAATACATGGTGCTTAATTGGGTTCGTGTTTCGTAATAGATTTCGTGTAGACGATGCAGAACGATACTGTAAGTACTTTACATAGTTTGTGCAAGATATACGGATTTGCCTTAAATTGTTTTAATATTTTAGACATACATATATAAATGGGGGAATCATGAAACAACGAGACAAATGGAGTCACACTACTTTCGTAATTATAATATTTACCATAGTAATCAGAACGCTTAAGCTTAGGATTTAGGCTTTCATTTACAATGATCAAAGTTTTAATCAATTGCGATCGTTGTATAATTTTCCAGAATTCGACAACTAAATGAACATTGGATGTTTTTTCCCTTCTCAAAGATGAATTAATTTCATTATTGTTATACTAGGTAGAATTGGATCATTTTTGGTTGTGTTGCTGCGTTTATATTATTTTTAAAGAGCACATTCCTATTTTTGAATCCGGCGTGCATACCAATAAACTGATTATGTTTGAATTATGTTTTTAAGTCCGGAAATGCTGGGTTGAAAACTTATAAGTTTTAAATGAAATGCCCATTCACACAGCATAAAATTTCCAACGAGGATGTCATTTTATTAAATACGGATACACAGAGGATACCGGGAAAAAATATTCCCCGGTCCGCATATTATGTTACCTATCAAAATGACTAAAACTGCCAAGTTTTCGAATGCGGATCACGGGATAAACGTAAAAAGCTATTCAATGGAAGAGCATTAATAGCATGGGATCATTATTATGATATAAATTTTGATTCTTTATAATGTTTGCACTTGCCATTAAATGTGAAAAACAATTTTATTGAAATGGCCGACTCGAATGTTGTGAATCTCTTGCAGTAATTTCCTTCGGACGGTATCGCAACCATAACATCAGTGATGTGGGTTTTAATGCATCTGGTGTTCGCAGTCTTTTGCGTTGTCCCATGATGGCAAATTGACTTCGCCAAAATGTGAAATTACGTGACCAGGAAACTTTTTACGCATCAAAGCCAATTGGTCATGTTGTGTGTCTTGTTGCCTCGTCTTCGTGGAGTGTACAACGGCGTACAACCGTTATTTTCGGTACCCTATGTACGAAATAGTCCGAATAAGATTTCACCAAATTGCTATATTTCTATAAAAAAAAAAAACAGCATATCTGACTGTATGACAAACCAATGAAAACTTTTGTCATAAATGTTGAGATCAATTCGTATTGGTTCGAACGGCAGATGGTTCATCCGAATACCAATGAACAAATACCTGAATACGCTTCGCCAGTGGTAAGGTGCGCTACCGAATTCATTTTTATTTTTGGATTCTTTTCCATAAAAGGATGTATGCCCAGTTCATTGTACTGTAGAAACAATTTACGAAGACGTAATTTTCGTTTAAATTTAATTGAAATTCCAATTTAGGACTCCATTTCAATTATACTGAAATAAAGAAATAAACTTATTTTCAAATTTATGTGTTTTATAAAAAAAAATAAGCAAAGAGGGCGGGAATTCAGTGAGTAAGTGCATACCATGTCCATACAAATTGGAGCCAAACAGCGTTCTAGCAAACAATGTTTCCAAACATGTCTACTATACTAATATACCAAACAAACATTTTTTTCCAAAGAACGCTCGCATAAATTCAAATTCACACTAGGTACGTTGAATACATAATGTTTACGCAGTGCATATCTACGCATTTAAACAAATAGAAGTATATAAAAGAATGCAGACACATGTGTTTGTTCTCAGAAAACAAAGCGGGTACATATTGGCTTGTGAAAAGACGTATAGTACTGACTCTAACTCGAACATGTACAGGCAGATGTATGTATTTTTGTGTGATCTGCATAAGAGTTTGCTCCTACCACCAACCAAAGCTTAACATCAAGACGACATAAATTGGGCCATTAAAATGACACCATATGACCTATGCATGTACACCCATACAAATAGTCATGAAAACATCCTTTGACATCGTATCCCATCGTCAGTGGTAACGCTCCCCCATTATGCATGTGGGTAGTTTCATACGCTTAAGGTAGTGGCAAAAAAGAGAAATTCAACACTTGTGCGAACGTTGCACCGTTTCAATGAGGTTCTTAGACTCGAAGAAATTTACATGACGGTTCAAGGACTGAGTTCTTTAAAGTGAGCGTTCGACAGAGTTTCAGTACATTAATCAACTGAAGTGCCTTCGGGCTACAGCTATCCGATATTTCATTGACCCTGCACCAGATAACATACGAATGACCCACGTAAAAGGTAACCGTCACGGGCATATTCTACTGATTCATAAAGAAACTACACATACATATTTCCCAAATCATCTTCTTGAGATGACGAGAGTAAGGCCAAGGACGAGTATATAAGTATTTCTCCGTTTATGCCTTAAGTCAATTGCTGCTTAGAAGATATAATCAAGGACTTCCTTAAAATTTCCTTCAAATCTTTTCTCTCAATTTCCTAAAGAATCCGAGAGCATTATGAAAGAATGTGGATCAACAAGAGCCGTCACTCGCAGAGAGTACATAATTCTCGTACAGACTGAGGCAGTCGGCGAAGCTGAGGAAGTATAATTGTATCCTTAACACCGCACAAGTATCACGGCCTGAATGCACGGCGGTTGCTCGAGTGCAGGTTATTACATTGCATTACTTGTCACTCGCGGGCGGTATTATGTTTTTAATTTATTTCTATTTTAAAAGAAAACCACCATCATCACCAGTGGCATTTCACACAGTACACACTTCACAGCGTTTGTCCTTGCCACCAGAAGCGGGCGAGTGTATGAGATCTTGGGATGTTTGTCTACAACAAATTGCAGATAAAACTGAAGAGTGGAGTTCAAGGACTGAGGCGTTGTCATATGACAGCTTTGTAAGGAACGACTTATCTTTTACCTTTGGCCTGTTTGCCTAATGGACACTGAAGAGATATCAACTGAACGGGTGAAACACACATGTTGTTTGAAAAGGAAAGGAAAGGAAAGGGAACTCAAACTTACTTCCAAAGGGCAACACAAATAAAAGCGACGAAATTCAATCTGTATGGGATATAGTGGTCCTTTTATCTTCTTCATGCAAAAATGGTCACATTGCTGGTTCATATACATGTATCTCTTCTAGCGGTACACGACCGAAAAGTTCATTTAGTTGGCATTTTCTCCGTCTTCTTTCTCTCACTAGGACCACGTTTGTTTTCTTTCCCCCTCTGTATACTGGTGGATAACTTTTCTTTTCATGAACATATGCACAATTAGGGTTCTTAGTTCCCTACTCCCAAAGCAATTTTCGAAGCATCTTTTCTGGTATTCTCAAAATTATCCTCTGATGGTTTATGTATGCTCGTAAGTGTAAAACCGATTACGCTAATAACATGTTATATTCTTTCTATTGTAATAACAATATTATGGTGAAAAGTATATAGATGTACAACAATCCATATATGCATGCATGCTCCTACATACCCCAACAAAATCGCAATGTCGTGTACGAGGTTTTTGTAAATTAACCCCCCACCCATCTTGCCATCAACTCGTTACGTATAAACTCCAATTCAAATTAATTAAATGTTCTTTATCGCAATTTGATGCTCGTTAAAATTGCCACTGACAAAATTTGCATTCGTTCAACCAACCAAATACATCATACGATGGCGAAGCATTCGCCAAATTAATGTGAGATTCACTCGACAATATTCCGAAAATCTGATTTCACTTTTAAGATCCTTAAAAATTTGTGCAGCAGTAGTTAATGCGAAGCGCAAATAATTGTTATATTATTGCCACAATTTTTTCCGTTTTTTTTTAAGAATACGCTTTTATGTATGGCACAGCCACGCAAACGTTATTCCAATTACTCTTTATTCTGCTGGGTGAGTTTTACAGCTGAGAACGTTTCAAGGATTACTTTCGACAAAGCTTTATGAAAGCAAACAAACACATTTACATCAGAAATGTGGACTCTTGACAAGGGCAAATTTTATAATTTTCAATGTTTTGGGCATTTTTTTTATACCAGCATAAAATCGAATCTTCGTTTCCATACATGTGCTTTTGCGGCCGACTGATGTGACTATTACGAAATTGCAAGTCCATAAAACTAAAGGTCGTGAGTGCGTTTGCAAATTACAAAATTTAGCAAATAAAAATGCATTTCGTTCATAAGCAAAATTCAAAAGGTAGTTTTAGTATCGATGACGCTGGAATTGCTTAAGTGCTTAATATGTTTCCCTTTGCGGTTTATTTCATAATTTGAATTTCATCTAATGTGTACATACATTCATATATCGAATCATGAACTGTATTAACGATAAATTACCTCAAAAGAAACTGTAATGCTGGTCATAACTAATTTGTTTAGCTTTATGTACTCAACTGCTAAATGCTCGTTCTTTTATCCCTGGGGTCTAATAAATGTACCGTGTAGGTACACACATTTTCTGCAACAGTGACTGTACGTAAGATTTTATTTTCATAAAAAAAATATGCACATACTCAATTTAAATGCTTACTGGTGTAGATACACGTTAACGTGTGTACCTAAGTATAATATTGCATATAAAAGTTTTATAGTCCATTTAATTTACAAAGGAAATTATGTTCTTATAGCAAAATTCAAGTCAGAAATTTTTCATATATAACATAATGAGAATTGCTGAACTTCATTTAAACTCAGGTTGTTCTTGATTTTTGTGTTATTTTAAAAATTTAACGTATAATAGAAAAGCTTTACAGTATTTACAGAGAATATACAATTTCCATTATGAAGCAAATGAACGGGTACAGTTCTGGACTTCTCTATTTCCTTCTCTGAATTTACTTCGCTCTGATTATTTCCGTTCTGCCATGTTTTTGTAGACATACACATCTGGGAAGTCAAAAGGAGCATAGACAATGCGTTGCAAGGAATATCTCCTTACATTCACTCAAACCAAGAAAAGCATATCTACAAACGCAGATACGTTTGAATCTATTCACACCATGTTATATTATTGATATTTTTGTTGAAACAATGAATATACTTTCTATACTTTCTTTCTATTAAAAACTACCGTAATACAATGGTTATTCTTGCCAAAATTAGTAACCTTCGGGCAGAATGAAAAAATGTTAAAATTATACTGATGTTTTTTAATTTTCAATGCATCTACTTTACCTAGTAGTATACATTTCTTACGTCAGCCATTTCCGTAAAGGATCTTTAACGAAATACTCACAGCGAAAATTTACAAAATTATAAGCACCCTTGTCTATTCCTGCAAACATTTCAGCAATATTTCCATTTACGACCATCATTTGACTTTGCTCAGATAACGTTTAGCAGGGTAAACACTTTTTAATAAGTACACAAACCTAAGAGGATTTAAAAGCGAAAGAAGAGACAAGAACCAAAAATCGGGATCCATCACACCCTACATACACTTGTCCAAAAGTTATTACGCAAATGTAATTTAATGCTATCAGAAAAAAATCATTTCACATTTACATACGCTTGCATAAACTGCCGAAGTGCTTTCAAAGTTTGACCAGACGTCAACGGTTCATCGATTGCCCCAATAATGTCCCTACTTAAATTAATTTCTCGAAAGTTAAAAAAAAATCTTGAAATTTACATAATTGAAGTGTCGAGGCCACATTTTCAATTAATATCTGCTTAAAAGTGGGGAAAGCAACTTTCTGGTCCTTTATCGCTATACAACCTATCTACACTCGTCGCAAAAACATATCAATGGGTTAAAACAAACTCTGGCCTTGTTGATAACTACAGAAAGCCCTCCAGCTTTAAGTGTTTTTTTCTTTCTTTTTAATCCTCATAATTCAATGTCTCATACCTTACCGAGCCCGACCCCTTGTTAGAAAAGAAAGATTTCTGGCCATGTCCGGATCATCTCCCGGTTTATTGACGAAAAACTCGAACAGAGTGTACATAATTCCATAACTAGGACGGAAACCTTAGGGAATATGATGGAAAATCGAAAATTTTCAAGACATTGAAGTTTTTATGCGCCCTTGCGACAAAGGTGCCAACAAAAACTGTACCAACTCCGTTTTTACAAAACACAGACGATGTCACCTAAAATATTATGGCTTTCACCCGATTAACTGCCATTTGCATTTCTCTTTTTTGTTTTTGTTTTTACTCTATTTTTTACGTTTTCCTGCCCCCTTTACGTCACATATAACAGTATCGAAGAAAAAAGTACAAAAATTTACACTCAGTAGATGATTTATATATTCTGTACAAAACGAGGGAGTTCTTTGAACTCGTCAACGAACACAGCTACTTCTTGGCTTCGTCCAAGAAATTTAATCGTGCGCCATTGATAAATACTTTTTAACTTTTTCCATAAATAAGCAGCTTTGGAGTGAATGGAATTTATTAGTTCATTTTTTTCCATCATACATTTTAAAATATATATTATTTCGGCCACAACGACCCACACGTGTTTTATTTATTTTTACAATACTTTCAAAGAGGTGGATTCCGGCTGCCCTTTGGCAATTTCTTTTATGGGAAAGGACAATAAATTAATGTCAAGAGGGACGATTAAGTACCGCCCTCCCAACAACTTTCTTGAGCGCAACATCACTGGAAATTGATTTTTTTGCAAATTTCAAATTGAAAATTATGCGAAATCGAAATTTTTATAATGTGTGTGTATCTTTTCGCAGCCTATCAATTTACAGTTTAATTTTATGAAAAGTAATTGAATTTTATAATCAGCACTTCACGGGTTATTAAACAACGACTTAATATGATTCGTTCGGCGAAATGAGATTTTATGAGGATATTCAGACTTCGAATTTCGTTTGGTTCTTAGATTTATATACTGTTGCAAATGTGCAGTCAATGAAAATCATTTTAGAGAAATTCATAAAACGTTGGTTACGAATTTCTGTTTATAGCCCGTTTAGTCAGCTGTCGTTGTAATCGTATTTTCTAAGTTACCAATTACGTGTAAACTTTAACTACACAAAGTTGTTGATGATAGCTATCAAAATTATTTACTCGGCAATGCAAAGGGAACGAACATTCAAAAAAAAAAAATGTTTAAAGCCAGATTTGAGGTCCTTCATGAATTAAATACTATTTATAAATGATTTCTGAATAGATGAAAATGTAATAGATGCCGCCACTAACCGTCTCTATATGTAATTTATAAGAAGACAGAAATCATTGACAATGATTTTTAAAGACAAGGGACATTAGATTCCTTCGAAATTCTTATTTACTTTCTCTAAAGCCCAATTCCTAAATTGTTAAATAATGTTAAAAGAAATTTAATTTTGAGAATATATCATTCTTGCAAGAGGAACGTTCTCATAATTTGATGCTTCTGCAAGATAATTTCATTCCGCCGAAAGAAAGAAAGAGAAATCCTTAACAATGACCTAAACACAATATTTACCCAATTATGATTGCCCTGAAAATCATATTTTTACTTCCTATAAATGGCGTTACATTGCTTAATCGTTTACACAACAATTTCTGCTGAAATACATACCTAACTAAATCTGAACATCTATTGTTCGACGCACAAAAATCCTCACATTTTTTGTCTTATTGTGGATTACAACAACCCTGTTTATTTTTCGGTACCCAGTAGATGATCGGTAATTAGTGCTTTAACATATATGTACTACATAATCGGTTTTAGTTCCTTTTTTGTAATAGATTTCTTATTTGCGAAAACAAATAGAGTCAAACGAGAGATAATTTTGTAAAGCCCTACCCAATTGGCGACTGTACAAAACTCCACGTTTTCATGCATTTGAGTATTTTTACCATAGAATAGCATATCATATAGTTCTATAGATATGATTTCTAATCAACTAGGAAGTAAGGCATATTCTTGTCACAGCTTCAAGAAATGTTATGTTTCTTAAGTCGATGCTACAATTCCAGATGAACCTAGGCCTAGACGAAACTACGATGTAAAATGACGTCAATTGTGGTTTATTTCTAATTTAAAAAAATAAATGACAACAGGACCTACAGTTTTTTGCCGATTCCGAACGGCGAGGTTTGAGAAGCTTTCCATAGACAATTAATACTCTCTGAGTGTTGTCAGCAACACCGTGAAAAAATGCTAGGTGTCCCGTCCGGGAATCGAACCCAGACTTTCAGCGCCGCAGTCGATGCACTTACCACTGCGCCACGGCATTCACAAATCACTGACAATGCTCCATGAAAAAGATTCATAAATTTGTCTTAAGTTTATTTGAGATTGAAATTTTTTTCGTTCAAATATGTCGTCACGCACAATACAAGAGGGTAGTAAAGAAATGTTGGGCTAGTCCCCACATGCCGTACTTAGATCTTATGCACATACGAAATACAAGATTTTGAAACAAGATTCTGTATGAAATTGTTCACTTTAAGTCATCATTCAAAAAAAAACATAACAAAAAATACACTGGTAATCGAAAAGCGAAAGATATTAATTTTATCGCTTTGAAAAAAGTTACAACCACACACAATTCTCAGCAAAATAAAATGTTTAACTTAATTATTTACTTCTTTAACTAAATTAAGCTTTAAGCTCAAATATAGCTAAATAAAGCCACAAAAAATACTTTTCTTGTTGACTTGTGTGATTGCGTACATGATTAATCTCAGAGACAAACTAAATTTTAACTGGGCATTGACACGATTTTTTTTATTCTATTCATTAAAACAAATACATGATTAGAGAAAGTTACATATGACGACGTTTCTCATAACAATTTTCAGATTTTTTCAACACTCGAAATATATTAAATTTGATTTCGTGTTTTAATCGACGCTTTAAAAGCAACAGATACTATAAACCATGTACACAAGAATCGGATATATTTTAAAATTAAACAGATAGGTTGAAACTGTTTTGTCGCCTATGGAGTACCTATTTTCTACAGGCAATAGACACTTTTTACGACTGAATGTGTTCTTTTTTCAAATCAGCAAAGCAAGATGAACGGTAGTAAAACGGAAGCTTTCATCAATAAAATTGGTGTTCAAATTCGCATTTACGTTTCTTATGGGCTGCAAGAATACGATTTCTACTATTGACAACACATTACATATGAGATACAATATTCTTTGGTTCTTCGCAATATACGAGGAGATCAGATATTATCTTGTTATATCGGAAAAAGGCGATGTGTATGTTATACATGGAAATTTTTATAGAATTAAGGAGTTTATTTTGCGTTTAAGCACACATACGGTTTAGGACCATTTTGAGTGACAGTTAAAATTCTAGACATATTTGTCAGGAAAACATTTAACATTAAAATTCTCAATATTTTTGTATTTATTTGTTTTATTTGTATAACGTGAATAAAAACAAGATTTTAAAGAACAATTATATTAACCAAACTTTTATTTCACTTTAAAATATAATTCGACTAAAAGAGAGAAGCCGCCCGAATTAATTTGAGAAATATGTGGAGGGTTATTATCACTCCAAACGGAAGAACGAACGAACGAACACATCATAACTAAAGGGGCATGATTTTAAAAACAAACCTTTTTTGTGCACAAATGACACAATAAAATGTTTTTCATTAGATTCCAAAAATAGCAAATCAATCAATTCGATTTATTCAAACTAAAATTCTCCCACTCGCTCGGTTAGTTTGATGTGTTTAATATACACGTTCATGCTATTGAACGCATTTTTTATGTTTTTTATCTCTGCAAACATGAGCAGATAAAGAGGAGGTTCTTTTAAATTATTCCATGCTTAAAACACACACAATAAATGGAAACATGTGCGTTCGAAAAGTATTGTGTTTTCTGTAAATGTGAAACACAGTTTATAATTATAGTCCTCTAAAGACCAATTGTTTATTGAGGTATAAGATTTAATTTTCTTTGCACTTCTAACATTCTTCCCAGCTAATTGTTTATTGCCAGCTCATATTTATGAGTAGTCTCTGTTTCGATTTTGTATAACAAATAACTGACTCAGTAACATTTTACAACTTTAAGTTTGTGTCATATTTCACTTACTTAACTTAAACTCGTTCCAAAACAAGGTCAGATGTGAAAAGTTAGAAATAAATAATAGAGTGTGACTTTTTGTAGAACTAATATAATACATTGAACATAAGGAGTATGAGACAAGAGAAATAAATTTCTGTAGATTATGCCCTTATTTCAGATTCTTGTACAATTTTCAAGCAACTATCTGACAATTGTAACGGAAACCACAAACAAATCACAAATTAAGGTCAATAGATTTGCTATTTACAGGACTGTTCGTTGTCATTGGCAGTTAAACGGCTCATTTGTAGCTTTTCTTAGAAACGTAAAACTTTTCTTTTGACCGCCATTAAACTGAGATGCTATCGGGGTCACACTTAATAACCCAAAGCGTTCTGTTTTCATAGCAGACATAAATTTGATCACTGACAAATTTTTGGCAACAGAATTATTTCAATTTAATTTATTAACATAGCTGAGTTTCCTGCCAAGGAAAAAGTAGGTCTAAATAAATTCGGTTAGATTCAAATTATTGCATTCTAATAACTTGTAAAAAAAAAAATTCAGATTCAATTGACGATTAATGTTTCTCAGAAAGGTCCTTTTTGAATGAATTTATACTCGTAACGCACATATAATCGTTTAAAGTTTTATAAAGCTTCTCATATCTACAATAAATAAATCAACCGAGGCAGACTTAAACTTAAACGCCGCATAATATTCTAACTATAGATGAAAAATTTCATAATTCAATAAATACTTTTATTAAAGAACCATATGTCTGCAAAATATTTACAAGAAGTATGTCTTATTCTGCTCAACCAATACCCAATAAATGTTTAAATCTGATTAGACATTGCAAACAATCAGATTTAAATTAATTATTATTCCCTTCCTATCACAAAAAAGGGAATTTCGATTTTTGAAATAAACTATATCCAAAAGTAAATAAAATGAAATAAAGTTCGATAGCCGATTAACAGAGCAACAATAAACATAGTTAGATAGAATAAAATCTCCCAATAATCATCAGACGAACCTGACCGAGTTATCACGCAAGTGACGGGTTTTATCCAAGCACTAGAGCGAGACAGATTCAAATAAAAAACCAATGGCAATAGAAAGAACACGAATGTGCGACAAAGAAGTAAAAATTATATTAATGCAGATGCTTATGCAGAGATAAAATCTTTGGCCTTTACAGATGGATTCACGGATAAAAAAAGTAATGATTGGATCTAACATATGTATGAACACATTAAAAAGTACACTTACAGCGAAAGGCAATTTCTCCAAACTTCGCGCTTATCTATTTCAACTCATGTGCTGCTCAGCCAAAAAGAAAAAAAAATCACTCAAAAAAAGGAATTAAGTTTTAAACACAAGCACAAAGTTTGTCTCAAACGTAGACAAAAATAACAATTACGATGTTGTACGTGTATTTTCTGCGTTTTCATGTATATCTTTTATTTTTGCGAATAACGACGTAGGCTGCTGGTATGCCCACTCTCTGTGGGTGTTTAAAACTGATATATTCGAGGTGTGTGCAAGTGATGACTTGCAACGAAAAAATTTCAGAGAAATAAATGAAAATATGTTTGTTGCTGCGGATTGGTGATCCTTAGTTGCGTTTACTGTAGGACAATATAAACCGCGTGTGTATAACAAGCACGTTGCGAACAGAATGAAAAATGTTTTTTTCTCATCTAGAGTATGCTGAGGCGTTCAGGAATTTGTTGTTAACACTTAACACTTTGGATTTCATGATTTATTAAGTTACATACACAATTAAGATCGGAAATTAAGGAGTGAGTGAAAAAGACACATTTGTATGAGAAATATTGAACTGAACTGCAGCATAAATTCAATGGAAATGGATTTCGTATGCTGTGTGGCCGGCGATGATTTCCCGTTTAAACGAGGACAAAGATTTGTTGCTTTCCACTACATTGTAATATGATGGCCCGATTTTTAGAGGTCCTCTTTAATTTTTACTTATTGGCTGTAGGTGGACTGTGCTTTCTCTCTACTCGATAATCCTTGTGATGTTCTGGGGTGTACCCTTTCAAGTCAAGGGCTCGCGATATACTGGCAGGATTTGGTCCATATATTTGTTGAATTATGGAGAAAAGCAAGACGGTGATGTACACACAAGACGACTTGTATGAGCTTGTGTTGCTGGAGCTGATTATTACCCGCACTGAGATTGTGCAAGGACGGATGAGATGCGAAACGGAACGGAAGCTGGAGAAATTATGATACGAGCCATGGGCTACAGTGAAGGATACATCTGGGTTACCGTGGGGGCACATGGTGGGGATAAAGCTTAAATTTCTATGGCAACCGTTGAACAAAGGTGTTCATTTTATAGGTGGAAAAGAGATGGAAATACCTCGCGCAGGAATCTGTCAGAAATGAGATGCTATATTGCTTGGAACACCGTCTCGCTCTTAAGCAAGGAACAACATGCGCAGTAGCCATTGGTGAGATGACTTCCGATATTTTACAGAATGGAGATAGTTCTTCATTCCAACAAGATGATTTTATGTGGTTAATGGTAGTTACATTTTGGATGATTTCCACTTTGTGGGACGAAAGCTTTACGTGAACGTATAACAGTATTTTTGTGGATGAATTTTACACTGCGGGATGAATTTCACACTGCGCACACTCGAGGTAAATGCACAAATCTACTTTTCAAGAAAAATATTTTAAAAAAAAGGAAAACACCTTAGTGAATTGTTTATGATATGCAGTCCGAAATATGATGGAATGCGTTCAAATTTATTTACCATTATCAAATGAAATAACTTCAACTTAGATTGGAATATAAAAATATAGCATTGTAACGACACATAAGTATAATTTTCAGCGTCATCGAACAATCACATGGAATAGTTGACCCTATGTTGCCGCGTCAATAATATCAAGACTTATTGAAGAACACATTGTTGATACATTATTTCTTGAGTATGTGCTGACTATCAATTAAACCTGATTTCGAATGACAAGTATACATATCTATTTCAAAGGGCCATTTCACCGTTCAATCTTGTAAGTCTTAAGCAGTTAAAAAAATATTGAAAGTTCATCATGTGCGCTTTAAAGTTTCCAATCGAAACCACCCACTCACAGGTTGACGAAATTAATTTAGAAACCTTAACTAAATAAACTCAACTTTTTCGTTGTTCCAATAATTGTTGAGCAAAACTTTAGCTGGCATTGTTTTCAGAAAGCCCTTGTAGCCATAGACAGGTTGGGTTTGGAGTGTATTGTAGACTAAAATATTAACCGCACAAGCACTCGGGAAGTATAGCTTTTTAATTATATATAACTTTCCGTTCTACGAACTTGAAGCATTATTACTGATGCGTGTAACTTCAATCGAATCAAAATCTTCCATCAGGGTCGTGCATTGAAAGGAAGAGAAGGATTTACTTACAATTTTAACAAGGTTGAATATACATATAAATGTAAAATATATTCACCTGCTTTTGTGCTGTATTTCAATTAGCATTTATCTTTCTTTTAAATTTTTACAAAAGCCAAGAATTCTTGCAACAAATTTTCGTTCGTGTAATGGTTCCCTCCGCTACTGAAGGACATTTTATAAGTCAATGTTCCAATAACCATGATTGCTTTCATGCGTATGTGGTAATGAATTTATATAGGACTGTATATTGTATTCGAAATACATCTAGGACAGTCCGTGAATCATTCAAGAAAATTTGTTTTGTGCAATAGTTTTAGTTATTTTAAAATTTGTATTATATTTAAATTTATATTATAAATATTTGTATCATATTCTTATGAAAAAAAAAAAAATAAAAATACAACGAACTCATGCGTAAATTATAAAATAACAAATAACATAATTACTTTTAAACTCAGTATGGAAGTTTTTTAAAGTAAATATATTCCCTACATAGCACAAAACGAAGGTTTAACATCATGTTATAATTGTACGCTTCATGCTGATTAAATTTTTTAGCACAGAGGAGATGCTTAAATATTCAGAACTCATACAATAATTTAAAAATATTATCAATAGCGGGAAAGTCGATGTTAATATCTCACACATCAGTTTATCACGGCTGTTACAAAATTCTTTCCTTAAGATACAATTTGTTTATTGTCCATATTATTTGATACTCTTAATACAAAATTAACCGCCCATAATTAAAAAGTGTTAAATTTTCTGAGAAACTTATAAATATATGCCCAATTAATTGCTTTCACCCAAAAGCTCTTTATTTTATACCTCCATCTTGCACGCTGATCTTCGAAGAATTCGAAGACAAGATTCATATTTACCACAACTGCAAGCAGTTTTTAGACTGTATTTAATTATTCGAAAGCAGAATTTTCAGCAGAGATAGATACCTTTACGTATTTCCTAAAGTATGCTGCTTTCAATTTTATCTTTCATTTTGATTTTCTTCTCTCTGCATATGAATATCTGAGATTCCGCCGTACTCTGTTTCTTTATATTGTAAAACGATTTAATATTTATAAAGCAACATTTCTCATGAATAAGTGAATGGACTAAAATAATTGTAAAAACAGCGCACGTTACTGTTAAATTTCAGTTATCATTGGCAGCAGTCATCATGGGGTAGTCAGAAAAAGCATCGAATCCCACTCACAGATCTAGATTTGCATCCCGAACTGAACTATGTTCATTATTTCTCGAGTTGCTGACAAAATATGGGAAGTACGAATTGATTATTTCAAGTTTGACCGAACTGAGTGATAGTTAAATTATAGGTCAACTCCACTCTTCGGAGAACAATAACACACATATCACAAATGGCTAGTGAAGAATGTTGACTCTTATTTATTGTGGGCATAGACACATAATTTAATTTTACTGTGTATATTATTTATTTAATTTTGGAAAGTCAAGAAATATACTACTTCTGTGCAGACGTAGTCAAGCGATTTCTTTGACAGGAACAGAAGTCTCTACATCCCTATCACATAAACGAATTTCGATATTGCGGAAGATTCGAGATCTATGAAACTACTCTAAAGTTAACTAACTCATTAAGGACCAGTGTTACGTAAAAACCATGTAGAAAATACGACGTCTTTTTTACGGTTGAATTCTTTTTCGGACTTGTTGTATAATGATATTTTATTTCTGGTGATCTGATAATAAACATTTTACAAGCAAAATATATAGCATTTTTTTTTAGAAAAAAATATATAGTATTTTTTTTAGAAAACTGATTTAAATCTGAGCTTAAGTTAATAAATTTACTTCTGGCCCACATCGCAACACATACTAAGTAAATATTCGTACCTTATAATTGCGGACTTGCAAACCACAGACATTTTATCAGATACAATTCTAATGCTCTGTTAACATGCGAATAAATTATGCAGCTGTAAAATGAAAATTTCTTTGAAGTCATACCTGCAAATAAACAAACAATTGAAAAAAAACACGTTAATAAATTATTTTAAGAAAATAATTTGTTTATAGCAGATTACTAAGAACAACAATTTAAAATTGCGTTTATGGAAAGGTTTTATGCAAACTATTCCACAAAGTTTGAACATACATATGTTTGTTAGCAACAAGAGTGGCAAATCACGAGATTGGATTTTCATTGTTCTTTTTTATAAAAGATAAATTGCATTACGACATCTATATATTCTAATGGTTGGCAATCAAGGATGTAAGATAAAACTTATACTAGAGTATAGAATAGCATTGGACTGTTATCCAGACTATCAGGAAGACCTTTAGGTTTTAAATTAGGCGTAGAAAGTGCAATATGAATGCATGATGCATCTTTCGCATAAACTGTTGGGTCTGCGGAAAATATAATTTTTTTATTTCTCTTTTCTGTCCCGCATGATTGTAGTTAACAAAAATACATAAAAATTTCCAAAATGAGCAATGAATTTCCAATTAAATTACGCAGTAACAATTCTATTTCAGAAAATCGAATGGAATTGATTTGGAATTGCACAGCAAATATTAAATTTTAATTAAGCGGAGTTGTGAAGCTCGTAATAAGTTTGCAGATCCGTTCGAATCTAAAATAATGTTGGTCAGGCAGCGCTTTAATTAATTCGACTGAATTATACATGACTTTACCTTGGAGGACTGATTTACACACTTGTTTCATAATTACTGTGCATGTGCTGTTATAATTTTCAGCATTATTCTGATTTCGCTTTTCGTAGATATAGACGGAAAGGAGAACTTTCATTATAAAAAAAATACTTCAAAATACACACAATTGTAATGTTTAAACGGATGAATAACCATCATCCACTCGGACGTGAGGTGCTTTCAGTCAAAATAATTCAAGCATACATCTTTCATTAGCATGGTTCATCGGGGTATGGAGACAATGAAAATGGGGATGTGTTGATAACAACTGCAATTCATTAATTTGTTTCAGTCAGTGTTTTGAAATTTGTGGTCGAATCAAGCCTTTAGCCCAAAAAAAAGAAACAACCACAACTGTGTTTCGATGGATACGGCAGCGAAAGTACACGTCTATGTTCTATGCTATCCAAGGTGACGTGTATTTGCTCCCGTCAGCAACTGGTACTTTAAATAATCAATTAATGCACCTGACAGCTATTGCTACGTATTGTATGACAAATATGACGGATGCACTGAAACGAAATCAATTTCGACCTAATCTTACTTCGGTACGTGACATCGTAAAATGGTTTCGTGTGTATATGTTCACGATTGATGGTAAAATGCATACGGAACGCGCCTCATTATTGCTCAACGTGATATTAAAAATCAAAACAGAATACTTGACCACTCTAATAAAAAAGGAATAAGCTTTAAACGAATCTACATGTATATATTGTAGTAGCGCTTTGCGATAAAACAACAAAACATATTGATGCCACAATAAAATGCCGCAGTGAATACCCACGGAGTACAAACAGAAGGAAAGTAGTCCAAGGCTGTCAAGAATTGTATTTGCCGACAAAGTCTGGTGACTAATAACAATTCTAGAGTGATGAATTCACAATGGCCGGGAAATTACTCTCTTCGTCGGTCGAATGATAGTCAGCATACAACATTCAACCAAAGAAAGACTGGCCACATTGCTCATTTTCATTTTAATTAATTTAAATTATGCATCTTGGTCAGGCATTTTCCTCGCGGGAATCAAACGTCAACAGAATTTCCATTACCCGATTACCACGGACACCCAAAAATCCCTCTCGTGGACACAGACCACGAAGAAAATGCAATTGCATTCCTATTGCTCACCATCACTTATTATGGTTAACGGCACGACTTCATTTTGTTGGCTGACTGCATGACCTTGCGATAAAAAACTGCTCCACAGAATGCGCCAAACATCCATTAGCCTGATTGTCAACAGATTTCGTTATAATTTTTGAAAAGAATGAATAAACAGATACTTCAGTGTGAGGATGTGTGAAAAACAGCGAAAATAAATATATGAATGTATATGATATCAGATTTAAACACATCAGGCGGTATTTGCAGATTTGTGTTAAAGCCAAACAAGTCATAACATTATAATTACAATGTCTGCAAAACTAACCGAACGAGTTTTCAATAAAAAATCTCTTTCGACGCAACCCCCACCCAATGGTTGCCTCCCATTGGTAAAGAAGGCAGTAGTTCGCCGTCAACAATGCAATCAGCTGCTGGCATAGGTCAAGGACTGGCATAGGAAATGAACATTCTGAACGGCATGTGAATAGGATGAATTGTATGAATATAACGTGATTATTATTCCTTGTGCGCAATGATGTCAGCTGTGGCAGGGCAGGCCAGTGGCAGAGCCTGGAGGAAGGCCGCACATGAGTGCATCATTTAAGCCTTTACCTTTTGATGCAGATTGTTGTAATAACGTATGATATATGGCGGAATAAACTGTGCCGTCTCCGAGCCAATCCACTGTTCTGTTGGCGAAACTGAGTCCGATGGGGATCCCTCCAACCGATACCCACTTGGCGGAATGGTTAATGGGCACTCGATTGGCAGTGACACACTCATGCCGTCCCTTACGAAAGGATACTTTCCGCTCGAAAACCATACACAACGGATCGCGGCCTTACTTCTCACAAACAATGCGAATTGGCGCGCACTATCTTTCTTTGTTGTCAAACATACATACATATGTACTCTTATAGCGCTTTAAAACAAGAAAAAAAATACAAAACAACTTGTAAACACTTCAAAACACAGTTTCCCTTCTCGTATCTGATAACCAACAGGACCACATCACCACCAAACTAGAATAGCACTAGTACAGGGTAGACTGAAAATTAAATGGAGCTCAAATCTAAACAACCCAAACTAGGTCATCGTTTTAATCCGAATAAAGAGGCTACTTCGAAGGCAGCTTCCTTTCACTCTTGTGGGCCTTTAATCCCTTGGAGTTTGCTTTGCGCTTTGCAACGCTCAATCCGAGATAGTATTCTTAGCGCCAGACTGGGACAACTTGTGAAATCTTTATTAAAAGTATAATACCGCGCGAATAGCTTCCAAGTCAACTTTCCATTAAACCGAGCACGTGATTGTTTTAATTCACATAGTTTTCTCTTTCTTCCAAACGGCAATGGACGACAAGGACGACGGATGCTGCTGCTGCTGCTGTTTAGAGGGAAATTCTCCACCCCCGAACGAAGGCAAATGCCGAATATTTAAACAAAATGGGCCTCTTGCGGATACGCAAAGAACTAGACAATTTATTTCGGGATGCACTGCACACGTACACATGCATTTGGGAAACACTACGGTGAATACCGTGTCATCAACTGCAGGAACGAAGTATGGCAAAACAAGTGTTGCATCATCACCCACAGTCTTCATCAATGTACAACATCAGTATCACATGGTTGGACTGAGCATAGGGTACGTGCTACGCACACCCACTCAGTTAGCCACCCACACACGTGGGAGTGGATTGGTAGTTTTGGTTCTAGGCACTGGTTGTGCAACAATGTTGTGTTGCTGGCGCCATTTTTTCCACTAGTGGAAAATAGATGAACTTCTCTGTGGAGAAATGGGCTTTCGGAGAATGGCGACCAGTCAATTCAGAGACTATTGTGAATAAGTCAACTAAGAATTTAAATTTGCAAAATAAATGTTATTTCATGTTCTTTTTATTTGTGATTGTGTTTGTGTCAAAATTAATGCGGCATTCTAATCCATATCCAAAATAGCACCTCCGAACATAAAAAGGAAAAAATTCGCTTCAGTAATTCGCCACTAAGTAAGTTAAAATTTAATTTCAGATAAGAATAATAAGAAAAAGACACACATACACAATATCGGCTGATTCATCGTAATGGATTATTTTCGTCTTCATTCACCGCGACTAAGAAGTAGAATTTCAGGCAGCTACATATGTGCGTCTATGTGAGTTCTTGTTTCAACAAGACGGCGCTGCAAGCCATACAACGGGTGAAACGATAAATTTGTTGGCAAATTTTAATTTTTGAGAGCATTTAATTTCACGTTAAGCCACGATAAATTGACCTCATAGATCTTTCGATATCACACTTTTTGGCTATTTTCTCTGGTATTCTCAGGTCTTAAGGAATAAGACAGCTATTGACGCTCTGGAAGCCATATCGTCATAATAGAAAGGATAATATTGAATTAATTTAATTTATTGCCAGTCACATACATGTACAAATTCAAACTTTATTAAAAATTATGTTAAAACAGTATTTTAGCGTATTTCACAAAGAAACGTTATTTTTTTGGTGCAGTATCTAAAACAACGATGCATAAGCAGTACTGTGACTGCTAGTCTAAGTTCCAAGAATTCAGCGAACCGACATTTTTTTTTTTTCAAGTTTATGTCTCTAAGTGCTGCAAATGTAATGTTTATAGGCATAAATTAATGCAAAACCTGACAGTAGTTAGTATTAGTTACATTCAGAGTGTGATAATTATTTCTTCCTGATTTCATTATAAAGAGTAGATTGAACTTTATTTGAAGAAAGGATATATGCGAAAGTGGCGAACGTTTCACACCTGTCTTTTGTAAGGCTTTAGGTAACTTTCTATGTATGATTTGTTTTCCCTATTTTTCTCACTTCATTGCGAGAATAGTTGCTTACAGCCCCTCGTAAAGTGTTTTATTATAACACACAATCCGGTACATCCATATCTAAGAAATTCTTCCCATCCACAAATTGCTCCATATCAACTAAGCTAGACTGTAAGTATCTATTTCTCTATATAATGAACATATATCATTATCTACCCTAAGGCCACATCGCCATAATAAACCTTTACGAAAAATCCTACATTTGTAGTTCTATCTAAATTTTAATTTTTGCTAGAGTTTTAGTCATTTTTAAAAACTATATTTACTCTTAAGGACTCTCAAGCAGAGAAAAGTTCATAACACCTTTTTTTAATTACTTGCCCAAAAGGGCAACATTGATACGATACAATGATTATTATGTGGGTCCTTGCAAACATCATAACCACCCTCCTTAATAAGTTTTTAGAAACATAAACCCTATCGACCTCCTTCCCACAATTCCATAAATTACTTTTGATCCGATCGAAAAGAAAATGGTATACATACATACATGTATACATACGAAAGAAAAAGGTATACATGCATACAAGTGTACATATGTACAAAGCCATAAAATCACTCATTTCTTCTGGATAAACGCTTATCAATATAATACAAATCCCAAAGTGACTTCTACGGCTAAAAATTCCGACATTACGGTCCGTTTCGTTTCAATGTCCTAAGCCTAAACAAAAGTAAAAATATGTACACACATTGTCAATGAAATAATTCGAATGTCTTCTGCCCGGTCTTAACCAATGCCGTATTCACCTCTATAACACACTAGTGGAAAGTGCACATTGTGGTGGTATAAATGAAATACGACGGCACCTAAGAATGTTAATGACATAATGCTAGACATTCAACAATATTTATGTAAGCAAATATTACCGACACGATGAAACATATTCGAATAAAGTGAACACTCATGAGAATAATATAATTTGAACTCAGAAGTCGTAAATCATACACTTTACTACTTCATCCACCCTATCACGAAATGGAGCATTTTCCTTTTACAAATTGCTTTTTATTCTATTACCGCTAAGGAGTCAGTTATTCATTGGACATGCTAACATCAACGACTACATACGACAGTGCGTTTCAAAGGAAATATATTCGCTAGTCTATTGATAGAGAAGGAGTTTTATTTTTTTGAAGACAAGTTAGGGTTCATGAATGTTGAACTAGGATGTGAATATTGTCGACTCACCTGTATGTGTGGAGACACAAGAAGCTGCAAGAGCTCCGATTTTTCCCTCGCAAATTTGTGTCCGGATGACGATGAAATGGCATCAATTACATCACGGCTTCGTACTACAGCATCTCCAGGTGGGGCCCGAGATGGCGACATCACCGTGCAACTAATCCGGTCATAAAGCTGAAAAGAACATTTTATGTATAAGATCAAATCAGTGAATTTTGTCTTAAGCCAGCGGGTCAACGAGTTTCCCTCTCTATCGCTGGAAGTTGGGTTGGGGGAAATTGGAGAAGAATATTATTTCATCAGCATAGTAATTTTATGATTTAAATTCTCCATAGAAGGCTAAGATAAATATTGTAAATCTGGCATACCTGTAGCAATTGATGGAGTTTGTTGTCACGCAACATCTCTCTTAAAACCTCGGGATCAACAAAATTATCTTGCAGCGCATAAATGTCATCAAGAGAATCGATAACCCTTTGAACGGCTTCAAGCCCAGCTTCTTCATCCGCCCACTCGTTAAGGGTTTCCGATGCGGTTCCGATGGGCACTGAAATGTAAAATTAGGTTTGTGTTGAAAACTTAAACTCCCAGACTTATTAAATTGTTTGGAAAAAGATTCAAACAATAAGTCAATACTATCGAGTATGTAAGTTGTGATGTTGCATCAGATCTACTATTTTTTATTTAATTTCTTATCAGTTTGTACTAAACCACAGAAACACACTCGCACACTAATTTCTTATCTTCGTCTCAGCACTCAAATCATAGAATTATAGGATGAATAGACCATTAAGGTCCGCTTCGAGTGTTCTTCAATTCAATTCAAAAATGAGCACGAAAGCTTTACGTATCGCAAAACGACACCAGCATTATTTCATGCTACCACAACGCAACAAGGGAAAGTGCATCTTCCGATGAAAACCAGTCCAAATCCAATTAAAACACATCGCATTCATTTTATAAACTTTGTACGTAGCTTTCCTAAGCGGAAGAGCACAGTCAAACCACAAAAGGAATTAATTTCACATTTCTTTTTTGTTGAGTGTTTCCGCTCGTTTATGTATTCTGAAAATTGTCTGGGTTTCTTGCTAAGTGAACCAAAAATGAAAATTCTCAGTGTTGTATTTCTCTCCACCATTCCATTCAGCTACTGCCTGAAGGGCTGAAGAAAATGTGAGAGAAGTGGCATAAAATATTGAGGAAATTTCTCGCAGTACTTTCCTGTCAGTTGACAAGTATAAAACGATGGCAATTGGTAAAAAAATTTGATATTGAGACGAAGAAGGATGAGCGGAAACTAATCATTTACTCTACTCTATTACTTACTTGAGTCGGTGTCCGTACCAAAGAGAGGATCCATCGCAATACCGCCAGCAATTGCTTGAACAGCTCCTTTCAATTTTCTTCGGGCATTGTATCTTTTCAGCTCTTCGACGGTATCAGCTAAATGCTGTCTTTGCAACTTGTCTCGATCCTTTATAAAATTTCAAAACAGAAACGTTCAGTAAATTATATAACGTACCAATGGAAGGAAGGGAAGAGTAAACTGTTACTTACTCGCATCCATGGGTGATCGAGAACTTCTGTTATCGATGGTCTATGATGTGCATTGGGGGCAAGCATTTTCATAACTAAGTCCTTGGCTGTTGAAGAAATTGATTTCCATTCGGGCGCTTCAAACTAAAAGGATAGATGAAGGAACCGAAGTCCATAGGGCAAAATTATTAAAACGCCACCCTCAAATGCGTTATGCCACTCTGACAACTTACGGATATCCTTCCACGTGCAATCGAGTCCTGCAATCGCTTTCCCGACCCTAGAAACGGCAATCGCCCCGACAGCAGCACATGCAACATCACGCCAGCGCCCCAGACATCACATCCTTTACCATAGATTCGCCTTGAAACAACTTCCGGCGACATGTAATGTGGACATCCAACACGACCTGCACATAAGAACGCACATACAAGAAGTATTTTAGATTGCTGCCCAAGATAGATGCCAAGAAAAAGGATTAAGTTTAAATAAAAAAGCACATGTAAAGGAAGACAAAGCATCCCTTCTGTGAATGAAAAAAGTAGGAGCACATGGGAGGTGAGGTGGAATGAGTTGATTTTCATTTCTATCTTAGTGCATTCTCCTTTTTTCGTGGCCAGCTACCTCTAATATAGGTAGTTTGTTGCATTTGCATATAGCCGGAATGGATAATCGACTTTTGTCAGGACAAATAAGAGGGTTATTGTACCTTTGTATCCCCTCAAAAGTCCCCCTTATACCTATCTCTCCATAAAACTAACTTTTTTCATCTGCTTCTTTTCCACATTGTCTATATAAAGGAGCTGAGATGAAAATACTTTTTATGAAGGTAACTCAAGTAGGTACGGGTGCACTGTTACTACTTTTCTACGTTAGTAAGTAAAGGCAGCTCTCACCGATGGGAGAAAAAAAAACAAACTTTACGGATTGAGTGCTTCAACACTATAATCAACTTAATTGAGGGGTACAAACAAAACAAATACATAGATACTAGATGGCAGATGTTGTAAAAAAATGTTGGGATGTACATGTATGTAGTTCCTCCTAATTAAAAAACTGCAGCAGTGCAAGAACAACCGAACTATGTGATTTGTGTTAATGTATTTAAAGATAATTTCGATTGGTGTTTCAGTGGTCTATCCTATGGGGAACTCATTGTTGTTATATTGCCGACATTTTCAGGGATGAAATGTATAGTTAAGCTTAATAACATTTCACATTTTATCTTATTTATTGATTTGTAATTAGGTCTTTTTTCTATAATTCAAACGCATTAAGAAATAAACATAGGTCTCTGAACTATGTACAACTGTTTGAAATTGTTAGCTACAGAGATTTTGACCTATTTCAAAATTACAAACATAAGTTTTTCTATAAGTTACAGCTAAATCCCTTGAAGTTAATTTTTCACAGAAAATAAAAAAAACCCTTCAAGCGAAAGGATTCTTGTTTTTAATCTGATTTAGAGGGAAATTTAGTTTTTTTAGATTAATTTTGTTTTGGTTATAACACAACTTCGTTGTCGTCATTCAATGTATGACACACAAATTTTACATTTATTGTATGTATGAGCAAAGAAAATGCATTCAGTTGAGAACAAAGCACTTCTTGGGAATATTACATATTCCATAAAAAAAACTGCATTAGGGAAACAATTCGTTCTTCCTTGCCAAGATTTATAACACAACAAAAAGATAGAAATTGAACAACTCTTGAAGTTAAAATTCATTTACAGCCGGAATTTATTTTCCGCTGCTATTTGTTGTGTATATCACATTAAATCCATCAGAGTAGACAAATTTAGGTTTAGTTAACGTGATTAATAAGGATTTAGCCCGAAAGAAAGCCTCAGAATGTTGTCATTTACGATTATAATATATAATTCTTCGATTAATTAAATTAAGAATCAGATGTAGAACAAAATAAATTAAAATAAAGTAGATGGTTAAAAAACTCAAGTTTAAACTAGGATGGATGTGGGTATTATCTTTAAGCATCTCATTTGTTCGGTAGGTGTTTATGCGCAATATACGAAAGATTATATATGTTTTTAGCATAAAATCTAAACTATGGAAATCATAGTGTTGCATTGCGCGATATTTAAAGGAGATATTAATAATCAACCCCATCTTATCATCTTATCAAATCGTGGATTTTGTGATGTTATTGGAAATCCCTTGTTTTTTACTTTTGCAAAATTCGTTGCATTTCGGCCACACTGGCATTAGTAATGAGAGATTAAAACTGCTAACATATATTTACAAACATGGGTGTAGAAAAAACACCAGCCAGTTGAAATCAAGAGACAACAGCAATGTTCCCTCTTCATTTATGCTATTATAAATACTAATTTAAGTTGCACTTGCAAAATAATTCAGTGTAAACACATGTTATTTCTTAAATGCAATTGCAGTTGTGGAAATGATTAGGGTTTTTTATTGGTTCCAAAATAAACAATATGAGTATCTGAAGCTATTTAAAAAGGTCTTAATAAAAGCATTTATTAAGCAATATACAATTGTAAGCTATTTTCGTTTTAAGAATCATTAATATGAGCCGCCGCGTAAGGCTGGCATCATGAGAAAGCATTTGGCAAAGATTATTTAATTTCTTAATTTAAGATAATAGAAAAATAATAAAACCGTCTATGACCACAAACAACAATCGACGCCTTTCGCCGATTTATATGTGTTGCAAAATACATAGGTGAAATAATTCGTTTAGATCAAATAATTTACCAAATAATAAATTATCACACAGTCTTCTAGTTGAGTGCGATGTAAGATAATTACTCAAAAATATGTGCGAATGCGTTTTAAATTACACTTAATCATGTTAGTATCGCTTTTAAAGTGAACCATGACAGGTGTCTCCTTGTATTACTGGATGAGAATTGAAAAAAAAAAAACAAAATGAAAAGATCTAAATGGAATATGAACAAACAAAAAAATAAGGAGGAAAACGAAAAAAAGAAACAACACCGTAAAACAACAATAAGAAATATAAACAAAGAATAAAAAGGAGACGAAAAATAACACAAGGTAAAACAAGGCTATATGTATATCATGGGGGCATAAATACTGCGCTTACCCTCGTCGTCAGTTTTTAAATAAAGCTTTCCACGGGGTGTCATTATCATGCATTTGACATCCATATCTATTTCTGTTTGTGTTTGTATGGATACGTAACGTTTACGATGACGAGTAACGCAACAAGGATTTGTACGTAGAGAAAAAAAGAAAGAAACACATATCATTTTTTTCTTGTTTATTAAGTTTTCATTGTGTATTCGGTATTCTTTTCTTAATAATAATATTTTAATCAATATGATATTGCATAGACACTCAGGACTCGTCCTTGAACGTGTCTTAGGACAGGTGAAAAGAGCAACCCTTTGCTAAATATCTAAAAACATCGGGTGAAAAGATATTGATTTAGCTCGTTGGAATAGCAGTGAGTGTTAATTCTATAGATACTCTGTCTGCTTCTGATATTATTAAAATTCAACAACCATTTCGTTAGATATAATAGAAAAGATATACGATTATATAGCAATCAACCTACAACCATATACCTACACACGTTTATGCTGATACTTAAGGAATCAACTGAACTTTCAGAATGAACTCAACGCCCCTTCAAAATTCTTTTTTCTTACATTCTGCTTCAGTTTCAATATGAAAAAAGCAAGTAATTACTCCACCAAAGTCACTCTATGTCTGTGACGGTTTCACAACAAAAAGTCTTGTCATACGGTACAAATTAAATGAAAGCAAACATAATACTTTCACCAATTACTGCTAGACACTTCAGATAAATTGAAACAGAGGTTCTGACAAGGTCATGATGGCAAGGGAATTATTACACCATGGTCCTCGCGCCACCATAACCACCACCACCGAAGAACAAACCCGAAACAATGTGTAACGAGTAAATTAACAGAGAAAACTTGAATCGCTGCTATCGCTTAAGGAGTGTATTTTGTTGAAAATTGTTGAATCGTTAGCTTTTTAATACTTTGTAAGGAGCATGTCATCGAGGAAAGACAGCCTCATCGTTACCATTTGATAAAAGGGAACAATTTTTCTTCCGGTTATCACATTTACAATAAAATCGTGTCACATAAAATATGAGACAGCCGACAGTGTTATACCCTGCACTATGCCGTTGTTTATGAGTCTTATGAACGTATTATTCAGAACCATGATGGGTGCTGTGAAAACTTCAGATTTTTACGTCAACACGACGAAACAACAAAACAGAAGGGGTTGCACGCTCGCATGGACTTTGGTCCTAAAGGAATAACCACTTATATTGCGCTAAAGTGAACATTTTTAAAACACAATAAAATAAATCGCTTGCTTACAGATTTGTTACCTGTGCTATTACTGCTATTACTTCAAGTTTTTTTTAAGTCTAATGATCTTTCCTGACATTTAAGGTATTTCACCATGACAATGTCTTAAAATCGACTTGTTGTATTGTGCAGAGATAAATACAATACGTACATATGTACATATTTATGTTTTTCAGAAGCGTTTGAAATAATTTGTAACAAGCAACCTTGGAAATGTTTAGCAAAGGAGATTAAGATTTAATTTTATTTAAATTGAATTGATTGAAGATTTAATTTTATTTAAAATTAGTTTTAGAAATGCACTGCTTTCATAAAATTATCGTAGGTGCGCTGATTCTATCCAGTAGCAATTTCAAATAATATTGAGTGGTACTACAGCCCACAAGAGACCAGGGCCTAGTTTCTACAACTGTTCTCTTACGAGTAGAAGTTAAGTTTTTTGTCGACTCCAAACGGCGAGATTTGAGAAGCTTTTCATATAAAATTAATAATCATTGAGTGTTGTCAGCAACTCGAAAGAGGTGGTGTCGTGAAAAATGCGGTGTCCCGTCCGGTAAACGAACCTAGACTTTCTGCGCGGCGGTCGACGCACTTACCACTACGCCACGGCAACCAGATTTCAAACTGATAGCATCAGTTAATTAAAATAACATTTACTAAAACTGCTCTAAAAAATTATTATTATTCGGTAATGTTAACTTGAAAAGTCCAACAACATACATACTCTATGGTTGCAATGAAACTAACCATTGATGAAAGAGCTATATATTATATACCTATTATATATGTAACTTTTGTTTATAAAAACCTGTTTCCTAAACCCTAACATTGCAATATATTATTCATAATAATGGTGCATATTTAATTGAAGCAGATTTATTTTCTCACTATAAAGTATAAAGAACTTAATTTTTAATTAACCGTTGTAACAGTTGCATACGTTTTATAAAATTTTATTAAAAACATATTATTTGTTGAGTGATAAAACAAACACAAGGCTTTCTTTTCGTCGTTATAAGCGACATATTTTCTAAAGTCGCTAAGCGCAAATCGTACTGTATGGAATTTCGCCCAACAGTCTGGGAGAAACCAGAGTCTAGTGTAGAAGATCTACAGCCGAATGTCAAGACCGAAAAACAACTTAAAGGTTAAAACTCTCTTAACACTTTTAGCGATCCGAGTGAAGAATCAGTGAATAATACTGCTTTTTTTCCAAACAAAGCTCAAGTTATACAACAACACCCAATAAATATATATATTTCATAATTTTTTTCTTCTTTTCAAAGAATTAATCCCCAAAGGCACAATTTTGACATTCAGGTAAGAAGCGCAACCTTTTTCATCACATAAATTACACACTTTTACAGTGCATATATTACATTCGAAGGAAACTACCAAAGGAGTAATATATTTTTAAGTTTTTAAACATAAATATGTATTTTTGCTATTTTCCATTACTCACCATGAGTTTCAATTGTATCTCTACCTCCAGGCAGTTGTATTGCTGATCCAAATCCTCCCAACTTAACCGGAGCTGAATTGTCTGCGGTAGCCAAGAGAGCACAAGCTGGTCTCACATCACGATGTAAGATATCATTTTCATGACAATATCTGAGGGCTTCCAGAATCTGCCGCATATAGTGGCTAGAATGGCCAGTAACAGCTGTAGCAACTTAAAAAAGGATTAAGTGGCAGTGCACTTACCAAGCAACCGCCTCACTATACACAAATCCTGCTACGGCCCTCCGCACCACTTCGAAGCATAAATCCGATCCTTCCATACTGTAAGATAAAAGTGTAGAAAAACGTTTATAGGTTACAAGAATCCATTAATAATGCGTCTGCGAAAATTGGGAGAAAAAAAATAATAACCCTACTGAATTTCTGTATGTTTGCAAAAAGTTTTGCCATTACATTAATTTGATGAATACAAATGAGAGAAAAAAAAAAAACAAAAAATTTTCGCTACCCCCGGGTAACAGCTGCTAACACTGAAGGACATCTTTCCAACTCTTACGATTGTCGTTTATACTTTGCATTCTTTTTTAGTTTGTTGAATTTTGCGAACATTTTACATTTGACACATTCGTAAAAATACTCGAAGCGTTATGGGGAAAAATCGGAAAAATACAAGTTGTATCCTGCGGAAATGCATGTTATGAATATGATTTCTTTATCTATTTTGTAACAGTTTTTGAAATCAATCATCTTTTTTCGATTGGACTGCCCAGTGCAGCACTTGAGAATATGTACACAATATACATATTTTACTTCGATAAACCAAACCGTTTTCTGCAGATATAGCTACCTTCTCGTTCAGATTTCTTTTCGATTAATAACTACGTTTCCATTCAAATTACATAATAATTTACCTGTTCTAAACCTGAAGCAAAAAAGTAAAAAAACAAAAAAAAATGATAATTGTCAGGGTGTATACGTTAATACGATACACATCAACTGCTGTGAAATATAATATTAAATGCCCCACGGTACTCTGAGCATATGCGGAACCCTACGCTGCACCGAGTGCATATTTACAATGCATGCCAGCATTCATTTATTCACAACCAACATGGACTTGGTTGATCAGGAACAAAATATTTAATTGTCATATTCAGTCACCGGATCACAATAATTACGATTTAAACGGGTATTATCCTCAATACAATAAGATCGAGTAAAAAATAAAATAAAATACGATGCGTTATGCAATTTACCATATATGTATGTATGTCCATACACATAAAAAATGTATGCTGTTAAGAGAGTACCATTGATGAATTAATCTTTCAGGTTCTTGACATACTTAAGTGCAGCGCATCGTTCCACTACAATATAAGCCCAGGTTCAAGTGAACGAGCGAAGTTTTATTTCTTCATTTCTGAATGAACATTGAATTTATTGACGTTTGTTCACACTTACGCCCAACATATCGCCAATGGGCTATCTTAAAGTTGTAAGAAATTAATTGATTTAAAATAAAATTATTCACGTTTTTATATTCTGGTAGCAAACGAAATTAGAAAATCTAAATTTTCTAAAAATGTTGGATTTCGGGATTATTTTGTATTAAATATTTTGGATATTTAAAATATTTGGTTTTCGGAATCTTGTTTGTACTCTACGTTTCTAGGTTACACACATTTTCCTGATGTCTTTACTGAGCCGTACAGTTGGACGCAACTCCTTATTTCCGACTTCTAATAAGCAGAATACAGTTTCTTCTTTTACATTAAGTTTATAGCTGGCAAAGGTTTGAATAATGTTATGTTTCTATATTTTAATATGTGCTGATGCACAGTTCAGGCTGTTCCTTTTCTACATTTTCTTTTAATACTGATGCGCAAGTAAGGAGTTCATTTTCTTGTTGGTCTGTTCGAATTTTCCTATTTTTAATTGCACCTTTATTAAATTGTTTTAAATCTTGCAAATCTTGCAACGTCAACACAGTCACAGTCCGATTTGACGCCTCGCAAATACTCACTGCTAAATACTGCTTCCTTGTTCGGAGGAATGAATTTCAGTCGATTTTCGCACGTCATAAGAAATCTGGTCCCTGTACACACCCGGAGGAAAATGTAATGCAGTCTGGCGCGCTCAAAGAGTGGGTGCCTGTGTTTCACACGTAAAAATGAGATTGGACAATACTTTGGAAGAAATTATTTCATCTAGCTTGTGTGACAATCGGTATATATTAAATTGACCTGTCGAAAACAATTCGTCTCATTTAAATTGGCATGGTAGTTCTGTAATGGTACTACGAAAACAAAGTGATCCGATTTTCCCGCCACTCATGTGTCAGATACATTCCGCTCGACAGAGTGATCTCTGGATGCGGTGATATCCTCATGGAGTACAGAAAATACACATGACCGTATCACCATTGAAATGGGGTGGTGCAAAAGTATATTTCTGCATCGCAGAAAGTCCTTGCTTTTGTTAGAGATTCTTGAAAATTATTTTTTCTATGAAAATACTTCTTACAGATATTATATTTAGAAGTTTATATTTTAAACCATTAAATGCTAAACATAATTAAGAGTACGACTTTGAATTTTAAATTAATTAACAAATCCTTCCCAAAACTCTAGTGTTTTTTTTTACTTTTCCTCTCGTAAAGTAACAAGGGTAGCACCGATGTTGGAGAAACTAAATATATTTGCTTGAATAAAAAAAACATGTTGTGTTGTGTTATGTTTTCTAAATTTAATTTTTGTTACAAATTAATTTGCATACCACTGCATTTCGATTTTTTATTTCCCAAAATAAAGTTCCGTTAAAAACACCATACATCAAATATCATTACTAGAACTAGGGTGCACTTAAAAGTTTTAACATTTACAAAACTTTATTTAATTTCCTTCATTCGCGTCGTTTATTTCATCATTTTAAACGAATTAAAATAGATAGCTAAAATCTTACAAGTTGACTTGCATCAACTTTGTAACTTTTCCCGAAAGAAACCGACGCATCTTGCAGTCAGAATTCAAGGAAATTATATAACTTGCTTTTCATTCTTTCTCAATGAACCTATTGAAAATATTTAGACACAAGAGAATTTGATAAGGAATTGAAATTACAAGTGTCGTACTTACAACTCAAACACCATGTATAGCATCCCTTCAGAGCTATAGGTTTCCAGCAGTTCTACGATGTGTGGGTGCTTCAGCATATGACATATGGTTGCTTCCCGTTTCAAATCTAAAACAAAAATAAATTAAATTGAAATCAAATGATGGAAAAGCATACATTTGTAATACGTGGCATTTTGCAACAGTATTTTGCGAAAGGCATATAGTCATGTAAATATACCTACGAAACGGCATAACATCAATTTGCTTTGAAACATAATATCCCTATATCCGGAGGACTTGTATGCAGGTCCTTGCACAAAATACACTGCAAGGGGATTGCAATAACTTTGACTCGATGAAACCCAAGGGAATTAATATCGATTATGGATAATAACGATAAGTGAAGGGAGCGAATCCAGTGCGTACATATATACATACGTCAGACGATTATAGTAAATTCCTTTGAATACGTGGGGTTATCTTTTTTAAGAAATGCAAACCATAGAATTCCGCTGCTTCACTTTAATTTGTCTGTGGTTGTGATAATTTCTCTCAGGGTTGCGGACGTGCTTATGAGGGTGCCAGGTTCTTACAGAAGAAATCCTTCTGAGTGTTCCTTTTATGTATTACTATGGAAGACCATATGTAGGATCAAAATGTGGGGGTTATAAGCAAGTGTGTGGAATTACTAAATCGGTAGACTGAAGGCATATAGAATGAAACCTTTTAAGAAAATTACTTCACCCCTCGAAGAGAAGAAGAGGGACCTAAGATATTGTGCAATTTCAAGTTCGAAAAGCCTAATAATTGTCGGAATTAATTAAAAAATATCAAACAATGACACTATAGACTATTATTTTCTAAAGATTGCATTAGACAGTTTGTCAAGAAATACGTTGAATACAAAAAGAAAATAAATCTTTGTCAAAGACATACTAACTGCAAAAAAGCATACCTGTTATATTGAACATTTCCGTTTCCACACTGTGCAAGCTTACTCTAACTCTATTTCTCTGATTTTCCATACAAAAACAAAAGCTATTGTTCAAAGAAATAATTTGTTTTTCTAATGTGTCCTTCTAAACACATACGTTCATATACAGAAATTGCGGATGGTAGGCTGAATGCTGGAACAATTTAAAACTCCACAACCACATAAGCAACAACTCATTTCCAAATGGATTACAACAATTGATGGGAAGCTTACTAATTAGACAAAAGGAAAACTCACGGAAAGGGTAGCAAGACAACAAATTCCATTCCCCTCCTATTGTCGACAGCAAAATCAACTAATGCCATGGTATTCATTATACTTGTATACCCTGCAGTACGAGAATAGGGTGTCGACCGTTCAATGCCAGCAGAGGTCAGACACGTTCGCCACCAAGAGATAGCCTTTATGAATAGACGTCAAAGTCATAAGCTAAAATAGCAGGATGTCATATAATTAAGAGAAATAACCCTTCAAAAATTCATTAATGTACAATATTTCTCAAAGGATTTTAGCTATAGTTCCGGTTCCTTACAAGTAGGAGTTTTCATTTAAGAGTTCTAAAAAGACTTATCCTTTTAATAATAATTGACTTTGAAAAGGACTTTTTATCCTATTCTCCTATTACTTCAACTACAGCGAATGCAGATTTTTAAACTCTTCCTTTAAGCTCCCATTGAGGTAAGGGTAGACAAAAAAGGGAAAAGTTCCAAATCTTCAGTCTTTCCTTTTGTATGAAGCTGCACTACATTTTAGTTTTGTATGCCTTCCACACACCAAGGCTATGAAATTCTTAAATACAAGAAAAAAAGACAACAAGAGTCCTGCAATCTCCAACATTTACGGTTGCATATTTTTAATTTAAATTTATTTTAATTAAAAAAAAATCAATATTGAGAAATGTAGGGATACGTACCAGCTGTACTTAGTCCTGGACTCGCAGTAAATTTAGCGACATCAACAATTTTCACAGCGAACTGCTGCGCGGACTCGCGATGAATGCATCTTCGTACAATGGAAAATGGTCCTCTGAAAGAAAAAGAAACACAAAATTTTTAAAAGACTATGTTAAGAATTATTAAGACTCGTAGTACTTTATGATGCATTTCCCTAAGAGCGACGTACTTATATAGCCAAACCAAGACGATTTCATATTACTCCTTTAGGGTCGCTGAGTTGTTCTTTACGGTTCACATTGTAAAAGAGTGTACTTGATGAAGCTTTCAGAAAAGGAAATACGATAGCCTTGCTTCAACTTCAATCATGGAATGGGCGAAATATTGTTCAAACTATATTAATCAAACTAATTGTGATTTTTACACGCTACAGTATTAAGTATTATCGTAATAAAATTATGCATGCCAAAATAAGAATACCTCCTAACACTTTTATTGTAGATGTCCACCACTACTTTCTACAAAGTATAAGAATCAAGGCTTCGTTGCCGTAGAAATAGAAATTAATGCTACAGTAATTGTTGAAATGAAAATGAAAAATCACATTTTTCAAGGAACATTCAAACCATGTAGATACAATATCAGTATTGAGGAGCACTCGGGAATGCAAATACTCGCTAAGAAAATACTGAATTATGGAATGCATCTGGAATGCATCATATCAAAAGACAATTAAAGACGATCTATACAAGAGTTGGATTACACACAATACAAAATCTTACAAATATGTTTTGTTTTTATTACTCATTAAAAATAGATAGCCTTAATTTTTTCAGAAACAAAGCAACGGATAATTGTGCTTGATCCAATACAAAAATGTATTGCTGCAAATACCACTGCAATATGCAACTCTTGTGCGTTTATTTATATCACATTCGATACCGTGTTGCGATCTATTGAGTTATATCCTTTACAAGAGATCCTTCTAAAATAAACAAGCCATATGTCATCGAAGAAAAACATTTTTTTTTTCAAATTTCTTTCCAATGAAATACAAAAATATCATATAAATATTATGCTTTGATTTTTGTTTAGATTTTTAAATCCTATTTTAATTTTTCACAAATTTAGAAATTTTAGAAGCATGGACACTAGCAACACAATGAACCATATTTGTCGGTAAACAATAATGTTGTGTGTTATACCTTTGGAATTTCAACTTCGAGTTCTACAATTTACATGGTTATGCTATTTTATATTTTAAATTTAATTTATTCTTAAAATATATAATTATAATTCCTAAAAAAATATAAGTATAGTTCTTTAAAAATATAACAATAATTCTTAAAAACTATAACTAGAAATGTAAATGTAAATCTTCAGGAAAATCGTGCCAGCATAGTTTGGGCAAACATATTTATTGTTTATTGAAAATTGAGTTAGTTTACCCCGATAAAACTTTAAAGTCCACTGACATTGTGATTATCGCAACAAAATATTTTTTGTTTTCACTTCAGATAAACTCTGAGTACAACAGACCAGAACAATTTTAAACGACGAATCCTGCTGGTGAAATGATTTTAATTCCTAAATATAGATGCTTATGCTAATTATGAGGATATCTGATTTTGAATAGTGAAAAGGTAAGGTATGCTCTGCACATTTGCCCACAAAAGAACTTTTTAAGGTTACCTAATGAGAATTCTTCATTCTGCGGGCATTGTGCCAGCGGAGTTCAACAACTAGCGGTGTCTAAGAGAATAATTTCAAGGGTAAGTAAAATGAATAGAGATTCAATACGAAAACACCGCACTTCCATTTGCCGTTTCACGATTTCTCTCACTCAAATGTGGTTTATTGAGCATTGAGGTTTATTACGGACGGGAAATAGATTCCATTTTTTGTGCGTTACCTTCTTTACATTGCCCCACATCTCCTTCTTTCTGCACATATGTATGTAAGTCGAGTTGTGGAATCAAATGAAGGTTTCTATTTTAAGAGTATACGTTTATGTACTATATAGTTATTCACCACCAATTCCCAACGACATGATTTAATGCAGTTCAGTTAAATCATTTTACCTAAATCTTTTTAAAGTGATTAATTAAAAAGACCAGAGAGTCATTAATTTTCTTCATGAGGATCAAATGGATTATCAAAAAAAAAAAATTTTTTTAATAAAGTTTTATTTAAATAGTAGCCAAGAAGTCTATAGACCCTACTCTTCAGGAACTTGTCCAAAAGAGGACTAGGGCTGGAAATTGTGAACATATTGTTAACTGCCTGTGTGCTAATTTTAGACATAAAACACTGTTAAACACTTGAAGGTTGTGAAAAGGAATGTAATTAGGAGAAATTTAAATTTTTCTGCTTTCACACATTTTACACTAATAACAAACAAAAATACCAACCTATTGTAAAGTTTGAATACCTAAACAATCAGTTCAAAAATGCAGATATTCTCGTGTATAAATAAATGTAAAGATCTAAAGTGAAACAAAAATTGTGAAGAGCATGAAGTCTGCTACCATATTTTTCAATATATTTTTCTTCTTGTGGCGCTACAGTCTCGGGCGGACCTGGACCTCAACCAACATGCTTCTCCAGTCAGCACGATCTTTCGCCATGTGCCGCCAGTTGAGCACTCCAAGTTGGTTGAGGTCCTTCTCCACTTGTGTGCGCCACCTTAGCCTAGGCCGTCCTCTGCTGCGTTGTCCCAATGGCTAAGATTCGAAGACTTTTCGGGTCGGAGCAGTGATCTCCAGATGATATCAACGCAAACATTATCAAAATCCACACGCAAAACTTTTCTCTCGAAAAGATTAAGGGCTTCCTCATCCAATTTTAGTAGCGTCCAGGTTTCAGCGCAATAGAGTAGGACTAAAATGATCAAGGTGTTATATAAAGCAAGCTGCCTAGTGTAACGCTCTGTCCGAGACGTCGATGTGGTGCGTCCTTCTTTGATGACAGCATGTACTTCGTTTTGCCCTCACTAGCCACCAGATCCATTTTAGCCGCTTCCGCTTCAATGCCAGCAAACGCGTCATTGACGGCTCGCTGTGTTCGCCCAATCACGTCAATATCGTCGGCGTAAGCTACCAATTAAACTGATTTTGGAAGACCGTGCCTCTGGTGTTGACTTGTGAATTACGCTCGATCTTTTCAAGGATGATGTTAAAGAAGTCACATGACAGTGCGTCGCTTGTCTAAAACCTTTTTTGACATTGAAGGTCTCGGTGAGTTCGTTCTCGACCTTGACGGAGCAGCGATAGTTCTCCTTCGTCATCCTACACAATCTGATGAGTTTGGTATGAATGCCAAAACTAGACATGGCACTGTACAGCCCGTCTCTATGCACACTGTCATATGCGGCCTTGAAATCGACGAATAGGTGGTGAGTCGATTTGCGCAATTCACAATTTGTGAAGCTTTGGCCGATGGTGGACTTCCTTGGTCTGAAACCACATTGATAAGAACCTATCAGGTTGTTGACGAACTTCCCTGGCCTGAAACCACATTGATAAGAACCTATCAAGTTGTTGACGAACGGTTTTAAGCGTGCACACAATACGGCAGAGAGGATCTTATGCGCGATGTTAAGGAGACTAATCCCTCGATAGTTGGCGCAGTCGAAGAGGTTTCCTTTCTTATGGACCGGACAGACGACGCTGAGATTCCATTCATCGGGCATGCTTTCCTTCGACCATATCTTACAGATGAGGTGGTGCATGTGCCCAACCAGGTCATCTGCAGCTGCTTTAAACAGTTCTGCGGACAGTCCATCCGCTCCAAAAGCTTTGTTCAACTTCAGTCTCGATATTGCTATATTGACCTCGTCTAAGTCGGGGGGACGGAATTCTTGCCTATCATTGTCAAAATTGAGAGGAACATTCTGTCTAACAGCGGGATTTGGGCCGCCATCGACGTTTAAATCTGCAGAAATAATCTTTCTAGATTCTCTGGTCTGGTCCCTGGTTTCTTTTTCCATCTGAGAAGCCGGTTCTCTTCCCTTCTTTTCTGTTCGTAGAGCTCACGTCAGCGGCGGCTTCTTTGATGGCTTCTTGACACTGTTTCCATTCTTCTTCTATTGTCAGTGCAAGCAGCGTCGATCTTTGAGAGTTTCAGGGAGACCCGGTCGGCAAAGATCCCAGCGATCTTTCCGACGTCAAACCGTTTTGGCTTATCTCGACTCCGTTGCTGTCTCGATATCCGGGTTCTTACCTTGGCTACAACAAGGGGGTGACCCGAGTCGATGTTGGCGCCTCAGATTGTTCGGACATCGAGAATGTTGGAGGAGTGTCTGACGTTGATCGCAACCTGATCAATCTGGTTAACGGTTAATTGATCAGGGGATCGCCAGGTTCCTTTATGAATGGATTTAGCAATATCACAATACCTGTTAAGATCTGATTATGGGAGTAAATACGAAACATCCCTTCTCACCCGCTTTCGAATCATATGAGGTTCTCATTGCTAATTTTATCCAGTTTATAAAAATTTTCAATAGTAACGTATGGGATAAATACGTTAACGTCTTAACGAAAACACTTAGAAGTGATGCCATTACTCTCGGAGTTAATCGAATTTTGAAAGTGACTTCACTTCAAACATATCACAATATCACTCGAAAGTATTCCCATTCATATGAAGATATCAAAAAATTGTTTGATTCATGGATTTAGCCATATAGAAGAAGAGTCCAGACAATTAAACATAAACGACCGCTGATAGTTCAAACCACTTCAATCTCCAATTTATATTTATGACTTTCAATTTGGTTTGGTTATTCCCTTGGAAAACCCAAAACCAGAGCCAACACAATTCGTGTGAAACAGCAACAAAACCGTCCCAGGTTATCATTCGCATTAAACTTTCAAAAACACGGCGGCATTCAAAGCACACTCAAAAGAGGGCCTGCTGCTCTCAGGGACGATGAGTGTACGGTTCTTAATTATTTACCTTTGCATCGAAACGAAATTAACTCTTGAATAATAAATAATCTTTGTACCCTTCGCTGATATGCAGGTGATGTGAAGTGGTTTCTAGTCCATCCGTCTGATGCAACAAAACATGTCAATAAAGAGCCAGGCTATTTGATATTTGTTAAGAGAAATCCTTATTCTAGAGAAGTGACAATATTAAATATTTAATAAACAATATTCACTCTCAACTAGCTTTCGACTTACTTACATAGTAGTTACCTGTTCCCATTGCCGTTTACTTAATTTCGCTGACAATTTAATCTGATTTCATTTTCATGGAATCTTATTTTTTACAGTTCGTACACCTGACAGGTGACATGTGAATATAGTCGCAAAATTTGTGCATATTACCTGTCATAAACTGACAACCGTTTTTAAGAAGGAAAGATAAGTTAAGTATTCTAGACTGACGAAGGCTCGTGATATGCACCATATATGCGGATAGAATTGCAAGACTCCTGAAAAGATAATAAGTGAAGGTGCGGGTACGCTTTAAATCGTATGGTTTTCATATCAGTATCAAAAAAAAAATGCGATACGAAACGAAATTCACACGTTGACACACGCAGGAAACAGATAATTTATTATTTTCCCTGTTCCTTATTCCTTATCCGACTGCCCTGAAATTTCATTTTTAGCAAACTGAATTAGAATTTAAGTTAAAAACCCACCATAAAACTCCTTTCAAGTCACAGCGGAACGATTTATAGGGCAAGCAATCGATTTTCAGGAAAAGCTGTGGACTTTGGTATATCCGAGATTTGGTCGTTTTCCATGTTCGAAACATTAAAGATTGAATTGTTTAGATGTCCGCTACTATTACATACGAAGAAATAAATTGATTGACAAATTATCAAAATGAGATTTTAATGTTCAATTCAATGCAATTTAAACCCTACTGAAGCAGAGCCATCTCAAGATTTCGAAATCAGCTTCCTCGACTCCATGTCTTTAAAACATTTAAATCCCTACAGACTTGTGGATTAGAAAACTTTGTAAAATGATTTTGTAGAAGTGGTTTCGTAAAGGGTTTTACGTTTCTGTCCCACATTTCATGGAAACAATTCAAAAAACTACTCCATTCATATAAAATTCATTACAGTAACACCTTCGTATGCTTTGGGAATATGAATCCCTATTGCGTTTGTATGATTTGTGAACCAAGCGGGTTAGACCTGTCGGCCGTGACAACCGCATTCTTGCGGTTAGTAGACCAAATCAGAACTATTCTTTCAGCCCTTTGAGAACCATCTAGTAATGGGAATAGGGAATATTGTACACCTGCAGCTAACGGGAGATGTAATTATTGTGGTTGCTGTCAAATGCTTTCTCTCTCCTGGCAAGTTTAGCTTATTATTGACCCAAGGGAACGTACATATACATTGTAATTACTTTTCCACTCTAATTTCTTCATGTCAATTGCATGCACCGCGAACCGCCACAAAGGGATAACAAATCGATTTAATTTCTAACAGAAAAATAAGTATATATTACATAAGAACAACATTTCGCTGTGGATAGGTTGGCTCTGCCGTTATTCTTGTTAATACACCAGAATCACACTATTTTCCATCTGGGTTCAATTTGGCTTTTTTCTATTTTTTTTTCCAACGAAGTGGGATGAATGACAGGCAAATATTTGAGGATTCACTTGGAAGAAATGCGGACAAGGCGTTCCCAATGCACTTCATACAAGCAATACCTAACTCCATGCATTCCTTAACAACACTTTAGTAGAAGAAATCAATTGCAACATTTAATTCAGATTTATGTTACCTTGGATGGTCACTTTTTGCTTTTATCTAATAAGCTACAGAGCACCTTGATTTCTAAACTTCAACTTTAAAGCTCAACTTTAGCTGTGAATCACGTTTTTTATTTATCAAAAATGTGTAACTTGTACCGGTTTTTATTAAACTTGTTTCAAAATGTTCATTGCATTTATCGATTCAAAATACATATTAATATTTAGTGTGTACACGCTACACATTTATGCACATCAATAAAACTTGTTTTAAAAATATATGCATGTAAATAATGTCATATATTTTTCATTCCCTTAATTTAATATATTCTTTTTATTCAGAATTTTCTCAAATCGTCTTCGAAAAAATTGTGAACTAAACATATACACTTCTTACTTCCTTGCCCCTTATTCTAAGCCGATTAATCGATTGAAACAATTAGGCTTAAATCGTTCAAATGATTGCACCAGGACTTAAGGATTTTATATTTATTTTAGAAACCAATTTCAATCAAATTGGATACTTTAAGCTATTAAGGAATGCTGCAAAAGGCGCAATGTTGTGTTTCTGGGAGTAGATAAATCGTAAATACATATTATTTATTGTTATTGACAACCATGTTTTCATTTGAGAAACGGAAGTGTACACCGGATCTGTGTTTTTTGCGGAATTGTTCTTTTTTTTCATAACAATTTTGCAAGCATTACGTAAGTTTAAGAATAGAAGATGATACAATAATAGTGCTATATCAATCGAAATATATGATAATAAACTGGTTTCCCTTAAATTCTTAAAGTTGGCAAGTTCCAACTCGTCATCATTAAAATCGTCCGTACATTTATGCAAAAAAATAAAATAAAATAGGCAAGTCTCTGCACTGACCTCAACTCGTTTCGTGAAAAAAGGAAATGCAACATCATTCGTTTTAACTCATTTTCGTTTCGTGGATTACTATTATTGAACCTTCTTTTGGTTGTACCCTGCGAGAGTAGGCAACTTGAAATTTGTCACAGAACTCAACAACACTCAACACTCAACAACAACGGCCAAACAACATTTATATAAGTTTAACGTTATGCCTATTTGCCTTCAGATGCAAACAAGATGATTTTGATTTTTAGTTTCGTTGCCGAGCAAAAACGATTTTCTATAATATGGGTAAACGCTGCCACGACAAAATGACATGCGGCAATATTTTATAATATGACCTAATGACATATTCACAATGAAACATTGGGCCATTTGGCGAGTAATGAAGTACAATTGGTATCTGCAAAATTGCGACGGCTCGTCCAACTCTTTAAGTGTGCTCGTTTGCACTTCACGCTGTAACTACGTAGCGTACAGCGCTCTGAACAGACCACCACACCTTATTTCTTGCAAAAAACAATTAAACTGAATGTGCCGAAGTTTCAGAGAGACCAATGTAAATGATATCTGAAAGTTTATATACATATGTTAACTTAATTCTTTGGGATAACATGTTATCAATCGTATTTGAATATCACTTAGAGCAGTGTACGCACGTCATTTTTATTATTGCCTCTTTGTTATATCAATTAACACAATTTAAGTAAGAGATTTAAGTGGTTGCTCATCATGCACTAACACCAATTCGTTTTCTGTAAATTTTAATCATATGGGGGTTCTCCATTATCTTCATCATACGTTCGCTGACATTTATTTTTCTGTAAATTTTACTCATATGGGCATTCAGTGTTCCTTACTTTTGAACCTGAACGTTGAAAACAATACAAGGTGAATTAAAGGTGAAACAAGGTTTATTTCGATTGTGCCGAAATATCGAGAGGGGTCACTGTCCTCTATATATATATATATATATATATATTGAACAAATTGAACTATTGAGCATTCGTATTCAAACTAGCTGCTAACATTGTACTTAAAATTATTCGATGAATGACCTGGGAATGGATAGAAGCTTTAAGTGTTTCTTCTTCAATGTTTGCGAACAAATAAATTCATTCATATTAAAATTTTTTTTATGTTTTTGGTTAAGAAAGAATTTAGTTAGTGTTCCACATTGTTTTTTCTTTAATGTTATCTGATTTTAATAGATCTTGAACCTCTCGATTGAAATTTTTTTACTTCTCTTTTTCAGTCTTTAGATTTGTCTTTATTTCTAAGGTGAAATATTCAACTTGGTAGACATAAATAGTATACTGTCGTTATAGAAGTTTGAATGTTTTTCAATGCAATAGGCAACAAAAATCACATCAAAAATATGAGGACGTAAGAAAATATATTAGATCTGTTCGAGTAATCATACGAAATTGTTTTGTCACATGAAGAGTTTTCACCGGCTGTGAAATCTGACTTTCAGTGTATGCCAACTAGTTTTTGTGAACGAAGAGTAGATGAACTTTCAAATGATTTTTGCAATTTCTGACAAAATTTATCCTCACACGTTAAAAAAAAACCACATTCGAAAACAGGACCACTCGAACGGACCTAAAATTTTCAATGTAGGCTACAGCTAAATCAGGATCTCAGAATCTGGAATTAGTAAAGAAACGAAGTTTTTCCCTAATTGTACTAGAATATATAATTAGCAAATTAAAAAAGGCAGCGTTTTTGTAGGCGCCCATTTGAGAGAAAACAAAGGAAATTAATTATTTTCTACGTTTATCACTTTCGATGCGGTGCAAAACATCTTTACAATCATATGTATAGTACGAATACATTTCCAGATATCCTTCTCTTATTAATTATATTTCAATTTCATTAATAAAGAATTTTAATCCAAAGGGATCTACGTTATTTATCCACAATCTTATTCCGCAAAGTCATAATAAGACATAAGGAAAATGCCTACTCACTGCATTATATACTTCAACAATTTATCACTGTCAAGCATTTATGGTGTAATCAATCCTTTCATTAAAAGGACACAATATGTGAATGGTATCCTCAAAGCACCACATTCCATCCTAAATATTCATTTTATGAGTATTAAATGACAAACGGTTCAAAAGTAACATTTTCTACTGCAATAGCTTTAAGCGTTATGTTTGCAAAAACATAAGCCGAAGTCTTTCAAACAAACATCGTCTCCTGGAAAATATATACTTGGGAGAACAATAGTACATCGCAATATCAAAATAGATATTGAATAGCTTCTAAAAGGTAATAATTTAGCAAACACATAAAGTACCAATTCGCTATTCAAATACATACTCGAGTTTCCTTGACTCATCGAACTCGATATTGAAATCGAATGATTAAAGATTAATCCAAACATTTTCAATTACGAAGGCGATTCCATAAAATCGAAGAACTTAAGAGTGTTCCGGATAATTATTTTGAAAAAGGCAAGCAACCCAAAAAAAAAAAAAACTACTTTTCCATGGGCACTGATGGCGGTGGTATGGGCATCGTTGCCTACAAAAAAGAAAGAAAAGGACATATTGATTTTATTTCGCACACATAAATTGCGAAAACTTTTTTTCAAGACAAAATGCTGTTAAAAGCAAAGTTCCGATTTCCTTTTGATCATGTATTAAGCAAAAGATTGAATATCAATTCATATATCATATCATAAGAATTGAAGTTGACATCAAGGATTGGGGTTAAAGTCAGACTGTCCGAATTAGAATTCTCATAGAAAATGTTATGTATGTCAGTGAGAGCTGTTTTGCTTCATTTCGAAATCAGATGGTTAATAATAAATATTTAGATGTAGGACGAAAGAATATTTTGGGCATGCAAAGTACACTGATCATGAACATTTGATATGATTTTAGGGTATTATTTAAGGCAATTACAGTTATAGGTACCTCCGGTCCACAATTTAAAAAATTGCAAGACAAATCAGAGCCATGTACAAATGGACCGTACGCATTTTTACATCTGGCGCATGGCAGAAACAATTAAAAGTATAAATTGAAATAAAACCACATAACACATAACACCAAAGATTTCCTAGCATATGATTTGCATACAATTTTGCAATTAAATGCTTTTACCGGGAAACACATTTTCGTTTGCGAAAATTTCGAATTTGGGCATATTTGGTGGTTCTGGTATTTAATAAACATGAAGAGCTCAGTGATAAAAGAAATGCCAATATCGATATATGTGTATGTATTCGGAGATTTTTTCGCATATGGAATTTTTGCAAAGGCCAACCAATGAAACCAAAGGTGAGTGGGATCTCGCGGATCGATTTCCGGCCTAAGCGCAAAACTCACACTTACGCATTATTTATTTAGTATTGTTCGTAAACGATCAGTGCAAACTTGAGACTCGGCGTGCATGCCGTGTCGCGTGATATATGCAAATTTATTTGTTTATATTAGTTGATCCTCGAGTGTTGTAATGTTTACCAGTATTAAATACATATCCATTTAGCAATATGTATTTCAGTACATATGTACATATATGGGTTATTTGCACCAAATGTTGAAAAATGCAATATCACAGACAAGTATGGCGTCGTTGACATCTGTCATAGTGTGTCAATGAAGTCGCTGACAAAGCCAATTCCTCAAAAAGTAAAATTTATAACGATGATTTCTTTGGTGAATCGCTAACACAAAATTAAATTCTCTCGTGTAAGTAAATATAAAATAAAATGTTATTTTACAATAAAGCGTTTAATGGAACCGAGTCATTAAATGGAGTAGAAACCCCTTTACTCATTAACTAATGTTATTCAGCCTTAATAAAAAAAGTTTTTTTTTAACTTAAAAGTAAAGTAAAGTAAAAGTAAAATAAAGTAGTTCATCGTAGGACTATTATATCATCATCACCTCTTTCATGTACCAAATATCTGAAGAAACAAGAGATGCGCGTAGATGACTAAGAACAGTAACGTGTGAAAAAAAAAAACCTTTTTAAATATTAAGTTGCTTAATATTTTAGCACTAAACTGTTCCAATACACTCTCTAATTGCGCATGTCAAAAATTTGGCGGTTACATTTTCAAGCACAACTTTGAAGAAGCGGAAATATTTCAAATAATCAAATAAACTATAAGCAATATCATTGTAATAGTGTGGGTCAATCCTATAAGTCGGTTATAAACCAACACAGCAACTTCAACAGCGTTATCAGTTTATCACTTCCTTAACTTAGTACGGTATCGTGATATTCAACAAGCTTCTATAATTAATCATAGATTTCTATTGTAAATATGCATAAACTATTGGCGCTCAAAACTCAACAGAACTTTATAAACGTTTATAAATGCTGGTGTGTACTTACTTTCCGATTATTTCACACAACTCGTATACATCGTCAAAGAGCACCTCGTCCTCAGCCATTATTTGCGATTTTATTGTTGGTTTATGTTATGTTTGTAAATAACTCACGACTTCGAATCAAAGCTCACAATTTAGACGCATAAAACGCTGCCTTTCGTGAGACACTTTAACCTTACAATGTACTATATATATAAACTCTTCGATTTTGCGTGTTATATCTAGAATAGTACACTCTCTCACATACGACACCAAACCAATGTAAATTTGAAACAACTTCCATGCAAGATTGAAATATCGAGTCACAACGATTTTTTACTGTATTGTGTAGCAATAGTATTTCACAGATCCTGAAATAATATCTACTGACGGAAGCGGAAGTAGAGACGCGAAGGCATATAAACGTTCGCCATGTAATCCATTGAAAAATTTCAAGCACAAAAAGGATTTTCTTTCCTTTCTATTTTTGCAGTGTGTTTGTTTTTGTTATTGTGTACTGAAGAAATACGAATAATAGCTTCCTAATATTGGCTTTACGCCAACTGTTGCAACACTATCCTCCGATGCACAAATGTATTTGTATGATAAAATGGCCGTTGCTCCCTGTTCGATACAACAATACCCGGTTTTTGCTTTGTTGCTTCAGTTCGGCTGCGTGTGATCCGAAACTTTCGATGTTCACACGAAAAGCGCCAAAAAGAAAGTGCTGTGTAGATTTCGTCCCAAACGCTCCTGTTGGGTTGTGTTATTCCACTTAAGCGTCAATGTATGCGGCAATCATAGTTTCTCGTTACAGTTTTACGCTGCCTTCATCACAGCATCATCCTCGTAGAAAAGCGGCAGCACCATTCAGAACGATGTCCTGAAATGAGATAAAAGAATTTGAAAGGCATTAATTTAATTGAACTGCCATGTGGAGCGATAGAAATGCTTCGACACTTAAGATGTGAAAATTCAATTAGGAGAACGACAACAAAAGTGGGCTCAGTCGCTGTCCCTCAATTCGCCTCACCTTCCATTGTCTAAACGATTATGTTAGGCTCGTCATCGGCACGCACTACGAATCAAGCACCTTTCAGGAACACTAACACCACACCCTCTTCCCCATAAACGCATACTACAAAAACAGACCTTATGGGTACGGGTGCATCCGATTAATGGGTTTGCTTTGGCAATACTGTCCTTACCACTGCTCCGGAAAATAACAAAAGATACAGCAACGTCCTCGAAAAAAAACTATGTCTACTCGCAGTGGAGAAACAAAAATCCCGTTATTCTCAATTTTTTCAGCCCTCACATAAGTACACCACACAGGTACTTTTATTTACGTCGGCAAAGGCACAGTTACATCAATATTTATACATAGATACTAGTCTTGGTTTTCTACATCCTACAACCTTGGACTGCTAGAATGTTTTTTTGCCGGTCTAAAGAACAGGATATTTGAAAAAGCAAGTGGAAATGACAACCATTTTCAGACTAAAAGAGACACGAAAGAAACGAAAACTCATGCAAAGAGAAAATTCAAGAGAGTATGGTGAATATTTTAAGTGTAAACTGCTCGGGCATCGGGGACGTATACATAACCCCCAATATTCAACGCTTATAAGGCAGACACAGTTTGTGAAATGAATAATGAATCCAAATTAGGGAGCATTAAGTATGCCTCCTAGTCCGAATTTGAAACAAATGCATATTAAGATGGAGAGAAAATATGTACATCCGGAGGCAAAATAAGAGACTACCTCAAGAAATAGTTAATCAATTTAATCTAAAATAATTTAAAATAGTTGAGCAAATATGTGCAAAACATTGAATTTTACAATTCGCATATTTTACTTATCTTTATATGCACAAACTATTTGAGGTTATGTGTATATTAATTGCTCTTTCTTGCTACTAGCATTCATATAATAAATAAAATATAATCTTTATATACTTACTTTGCTTAATATTTGTATTGTTTTCATTTTCAACTAGTAAATTTTAACAAGCGGTTAAAGTTTTTATGCTACGATAAGATGATAAAAACGTACTATTTTTTTTTTCTATTGTGTCCTACTGTGGTCAACAAAATATATCTTACCCTCCTATTTAAATTTACTTTCCTACCTAACTCAAAGAGCACATATTTGAAAATATTTGAAATACTGCGTTTTGTATGTATAATGCTTCTAAATGCGAGGACGCAAGAAATCCTTCGGCATCTAAGAAATGGAGCTATTAACATCATATAAGTCTTTAGTACACGTCATTTCTCCCCTCAGTCTCTTCGTATTCATACTAGCACAGTAATATCGTGTTTGCAGTTAAAGAAAATGATTTGCGCGCACAGATTTGAGCCCCTTGTTTATGAAAAAGCCTGTTTTAGTTTTTTATCATAAATTGACTATGGAAAAAATATTTGCTAAATGGATGTTGTACTTGTTCTCAAGAACAAACACAATCGTTTACTTACGTCTAGGTATTTTAAAATATTTAATATTAATAATAATAATAATATTGTTATTATAGTAATAATAATAATTATTAATAATAATAATGTTATTATTATTATTATTATTTGTATATGACATTATTATTATTTTTTGGCCCTACAGCCCACAAGGGACCAATACCTAGTTTCTACAAGAATTACTCGTGTTGTGCGTACTACTGTTCTCTCACGCGTGTAGAAGGGACCTACTGTTCTTTTCGACTCGGAACTACAAAATTTGAGAAGCTTTTCATAGACAATTGATACTGAGGTGGTGCCGCGAAAAAAATGCGAGGTGTCCCGCCCGGGAATCGAACCTAGATCTTCTGCGTACGAGTCGACGTTATAGTGGGTAAATACCAAGGCGACCAAACGGTACGGTAATAGACAGTAGCAGACACACCGAGTAGTTGTTGTAGAAACTAGGCATCTTATATGAGCTTTGCGACGACTGACACAATTCACATATTTGCACGTCACCACTTCTGTCGAGTTGCTGAAAACAATCAACATACTACTCAAAGTATAAAGCACTTCTCAAATCTTGCCGTTCGAAGTCGGCAAAAACTGTAGGTCCCTTCTACTCGTAAGAGAACAGTAGCACACACACCGAGTAATTGTTGTAGAAACTAGGCATCTTATATGCGCTTTGAACATTTTGAACATGAACATGTTATTACATTTCTGAGAGGAGTCACGGCGAACAACTGAAGTTTTACATTTCATGGATAAATAGGCCCTTCAAATAAATAAAAAAAATCGATGATACCTTACACACCAAGCCCTTAATGAACAATCATGAATTCAAGATAACACAAGAGACTGCAAAAAATAAGCCCCAAGATTCTTAAGTGACCACCTGTATTATGCTCATCAGTGTTGTATAACGAGTAAAGACAACCTGTGGTTTAATACCATTTCTAGTTGGTGTAAAAAATATTATGTAATACAGAAAATTAAAAAAAGACTCATATGCAAAAGGTGTCATCTCTTACCGAGGTAATGACATAAAAATCAAAGGGAATACAGATTCTATATATTTTCATTTATCACCTCCAATTAATTTATAATTTGTGAAGCTAATGAAATCAAATCATACATTCATTTAAATATTAAACCCAAAGGGTTAATCAAATATTTTTCCTTTTAAAATCGATGCCGCTAATATCTTTTCCCTGTGAAAGAAAATTTTACTATTAAATTTAATTTCAATCGGTGATGAAGCCGTGCAGGAAGACTTGTACCCTCATTTAAACAAGTTATGGTCATCGCTTCGTCCGTCAGGATTCAGTCAGGATTGTTAAAAAACGTAAAAGTGGGTGCTTAAAACATGTGTATTAACATGCATGTATACTTAACCAATATCATCATTACATGGAATTACTTGGGAGTAAACATGAGGTATATAGCATACCATAGAATATCTAAATTCTGGAACATTAAATTTTCACCGAGTTGAAAGTTAGTAGACACTGCCTTAGAAAAACCACATACAAATTGTGAAACTGCAATTAAAAATCACAATAAACGGTAATGGTGTCTTTTCGATAAATTTATTTAAGCTTCATTTAAAAGTTGGTAAATGTTGATTTTTGGACCTGAAAAACTTAGAAGTACTTTTGGATATATTCCATAAATTGTCGTATATTATGCTGCATTTTCAATTTGGACCTTTGAAATATACTCTTAAAAAACTTATACTTTATTCAATTTAATTTAATAATTAATTAATTGAGTCGCATTACAGCCCACAAGGCATCAGGGCCTAGCTTCTACAACAACTACTCGTGTTGAGCGTGCTACTGTTCTCTCACGAGTTCACGAGTAGAAAGGACCTACAATTTTTTGAAGACTCAGAACGGCGAGTTTTAAGAAGCTTTTTTATAGACAATTGATATTCTTTTGGTGTTGTCAGCAACTCGAAAGAGGTGGTGCCGTGAAAAAAATGCGAGGTGTCCCGTCCGCGAATCGAACCTAGACAAAGAAAAGAATTGTCAAACAAAGTTATAGCACATCTCTACTTGCAATACACAACTTCCACCAATGAGTACCGTCCCAATTTCTATCCAATACAAACATAATTATTTCTTGTTTCAATGAAAATAATTATTTCTTTGAGTGATCCCTGTTGTACCAGCATGTTCAGGTATCCTTGTAGTTCAATATTTCTAGCATTAACTACTGCAGATGTACATAGAGATAACTCATTGATGACCCGCATTGGTTTCTGTTAGCCTTACGTTCAGAGATTAAAGGATTTTCAGTGCAGCCCAACAATAAGGTATCCTATTTGTTCTAGAAATGTTGGTTAAAAATTTACATTTAGCCCATAGTTTCTTTGTTATTTCCACTATTCCAAAATTCGAGTGTAACTAGTAGAAGAAATTGTATATTATACAGTTCCTTTGGTTGTTTGTGTTTGCTTTCAAATTTTTACATGGGTGAATTTTAATCTGAGGTGGAATCGGAAATTTAATTCGCTGTTACTAAAAGCAACAAGCATAATTGGGATTTTGAATTTAATTGAACCTTAACGTTGTGCTAACATTAAGGTTAGCCTGTTATCCCTCCCTACCTTCCTTCTGGATTTCGTGTGTGCACGGGGAAGAATAAAAAAATATGAAAAAATTGTATTTTATACTATTCAAAACTATGAAAATATTGTCTCTCTCTCACATTTCAATAAACATCCAAGTACGCGAAAAGGATTGAATTGCTTTAGTGGTAAGTTTACAACAGACCACTGAGTGATTACGTTTTTCCTTTTTACATGTTCAAAATTCGGTCTTATATGTGGAGCAAACTTTAATAATTATGTACTTGCATCATAAGACTTTCACAAAATGAAGTGGATGTCTCATGTGCCAGTAGTTGATACCAATATCATTATTTTGTTTACATTTTGACATTTTTTTCACATAAAAAAAAAATCAATTGACATTTGAAAACCTGCCCTAAAGTGTTTTTAACGACTTAGGCTTGGACGTGAAACCAATTTGATTCCCCTTTCTTCTATATTTTGTGGAATCAATTTTGATTTTTGTCCAGAACATAAGGCCAATACCGTACCTGAAAACACATCCTTATACCGATTACAATTCCAACTGTCATCGACGATTTTCAACGCGTATTAGCACCGGAATTATATCAGAATTATTGGTACCAACTGCTGCTTTTTGTGAAATGAGTGAAACAAACAAAGTTTTGTGTGCATTTTTATTGTGAAGGAGATTTAACTGTAGACTGTAAAGCGGAATCAATGCTTAAGATGGATTATCATGTAGTGCGAATGAACTAAGCTGTTAGACCCGAAAACTTTTTGAACCAAACGCATCTCTCACCTCAAGACGATTGAAATGCGCAACTGGGAACAAATAGCGACAGACGATGTTAGTTGAACAGACATGTTGATTGAGGACCAGAAACACTCTGGGCTGTGGCGCCACACTAAGAATTCCAAAGTATAGCCTTTTTGTTGTAATTTTTCGAAGCCCTTGTTTTTCTTTTTACATCCGTCCTTTAAAATTTATATAAGTATTCATAACAAATTATTATGTTAAAATGGATGTGTAAAAATTATTAATTAAATTATATAAACTTAATAAATTATGAAATTGAAATATGCATTTCTTTCATGCTCTTTATTTAACTAGAAAAATAATAACAAGGTTCGAGCGAATGTCGCTAACAAAATAAAAACCAAAATAAATAATTATATATTAAAACTGTTATCATGAGATTGGGACAATGAAACTAATAGGGAATTTCATTGAATCGCCGGTTACTCTGCCACATTTTTCAATATCAACAAAAGAAAACAACTATATTCACCACATCTACTTAAATAAATGTATATGTAAGTTCTCAATAAAACAGACAAAGAGAAATTGTAATTCGCAGCCCTTCTCTTCAGACAAGACAAAACCTATACACATCCCTCTAGATTAAAACTCTTAAATTCTATCAAAAATACACAAATGTACTTGTTCAAATTAGAAGATTTAAAATCAACAAATTGAACACAAAACCACCAAAATACAAGCGCCCTTCAAAGCACAGTTCCTCAAACCAAAAACACTTACCTTCAGAACATTTGAAATATCCGATTATTAAAAATCACAGAGCCGACTTGCGAAACCCTTTCACCAGAGATGTGCAAAATTCAATAAACAAGAGCGAACACACCCCAAAAACAACCAAGTAGACAACAACAAATACACAACACAATTGCTCACTTCACCACACTGTTTTCGCTTAAGCGCCGGAAAGTTCTCTTCGACTGTCTCAGCGCGCGAGAGGACAATTAAAGAACGAGAGCAGACACCCGAAAATTTTCAATGTTGCACAGATAATGAAATATTCATTGACAAGAAAAAATATTTTGAAGGCGAGTTAAACTTATTTAAACATAATAGATATTGTAATCGCGGTGTCAAACGGTACACAAACTTTCATACATCAGCTTTACTGGTTTATTTTCTTTATTTATTGAATTTTCAAAATGAAAATCCGAAAAACATATTCAAGGTGTAACTATTTTGTTGACAGTCTAATACTGTTCACTTTGACTAAAATTCTCAATTGTCAGTGTCATCGAGTACACTTCAGCTGTCCTGCCATCTGTAAGTGCTCTAAGAGAAGGAGTGACAACTATATATGTAAGTTCTTACTGGAAAATTGTATCTCGTTTCTTCATTCCGATTGTTGCTCAACCTGACACGGTTTTCCCCTAGGTGTTGAGAGATGGCGTCCCCTACAAAATTTGGGTTGCTGCTTCGGAATGGGATTTTATTTCATATCACCACTGTCTTGCCATCTGTATACATGCTTCATAAATTAATTTGTAATAATATAATAACGCTTTCAAATATCCTTAATTTTAGTTATAAGTAATACATTTTTTAGCGCAAGTCAACAAATTTTCAAACATTTTGCATTTACGACATTTTCAATTCATATGTGCTATTTTACCAAACATTTGTTCTTATATAGTATCTTAATACATATGCAGTCATATAAACCAGAACCAGAAACCAGTAAGGACTATTGGTTTCTGATATAAACATTTGAAAACCTCATCGGTTTCTGACATATAAATATAAATAACACTGAATCGATGCGAATGCGCCTATTCATTCGCTTGAATGTCTGAACGCACACTTCATTCTTGTTAAGTTAGGTTGACGTCTGGCGTTTAATAAAATATTTACTATTGTGTAGGAGTCTCTAAGCAATTACTTGTTTGATTCGCTGGTAAAAATGGAAAATCAACCTTTCGATGACGATACTAAGCCAACAGGAATATTTAACAAAAAGCTAACACTTTGTTTCGTGGATAAAGATGAGAAAGAAAATCCCAAATTCAATGACGCCCGGCTTGTTGACATCTTAAGAAATTACCCGCTACTTTACAATAAATCCTTGGAAAGTTATGGAGATCCGGACTATACACAGTGGATGTGGGGCGAAATTGCAAATGAAATGAATGAACCACATCGTAAAACATCACTTCACTATCCGTTCAATTGGACGGATTGTCGAGACCACTGGGAATTGGTGAAGCGAGCTCTCCACTATCTTAGTAACCCAGCAGCCAAAAATTTCCGGTACCCAAAACAGTTCAGAGAGTGCATGGACTTCTTTCAAAATTACATAAAAGACAGACGTGAAATAACAAAAACAGACCGTTCGCAGGAACTATTTTTGGGCTATGCCAATTTAGTAGAGCAATTATCATTTGAGAAACAGCTATCATTGGAGAAAGACGTCTTGGAAGCAATCTTATCTCACGAACTAGAATTCTGTGCACCAATGATAGATCCGGGAACTTGTGAAGCCCAAGCCCGTGAAGAATTCGGAAAAGTAATTGGATTATTGTTGCCAGAAGTTGATGTGCAAACTGTAAAATCAGAACTTGCAATAGAGGGCGACGAAATGGAAGTCGAGAAATCTACGGAAGCTAATGATAATCAAAATGTTTTAAGTGCCCAATCTGTGACGGATGTTAATCAACTTCTCGATCTCTGTGCAAAATCGGGCGTCACATTAAAACGCAATGGTTCACACTTTGAATTAGACACTTTAATACAAATTCCACCAAAACGTGTGGAAATTCTCATGCCAAACATGCAATATACGATTGAAGAGGTTTCGGAAGTAAACGAAGATGCATTGGTTGAAGATATTATTGAAGAAAATGTTCTTGAAGAAGACGTTGGCCAGGAGGTGTCCATTCAAGAGGATGATACGCAAGAAATTGTCCTGCAGGAGTGTGAATATCAGGAAGATGGGATGCATGAGGAGTTAATTGAAGAAGTTGTGCCTCAAGGTCCTGGCAAAGATATGCCTTCACTAGATCTTGATGGTAATTTTGAAACACAAGTTAATCGCTTGGATTTCCCATTGTTTTAAGAATTATAGAAATAAAATATCAAGAACATATACTTGTCCTTGACGTTAGTATATTTACTTTATTTATGATATTTAAGATTGCACGATTGGTAGTCGAAATATATATGCCTCTATTTTTTGTAAACTGGATTGAAATGTGGATTTGTTTACGTCCCCAGTCCGTGCTCACTAGATATATGACTAAGTAATGTTCATACAGTTAGAAAGCGCCCGTGAGTGTCATAAAATACCTGAGAATTTTAGATTAGTCTACAGTTCATGGTGTATATGGGGCTCAAAATGCCTCTCCAGCTAGTACGGTCTCCTGCCAACGGGCTCCAGTTTCGCACACCAATTGATTAACATCGTTTATACTTCTCCACTTGTACTTACTATCTATCTATCGGCGACATCTGTTTTACAACTAACTTTATGTGGCACAAAAATACTTTTAAATTCGAAGTGCTTTTTAAAATTTTAGGATCCCATACATTTTCCATACATAAAAACCTTCAATGTTATGAGCTGTTATAGAATAAACTTATCGCCAATTATAACGTTTACGTTGCTTCTCCTATCGCTTTATTTAGGTACCTTGGAAAAGATTCCTTTCTAAGAATATATGTAAATTAGTTGCACATATCCTAATCAAACATTGCGTTGAGGGATTTATCTCAGGCAATCAGGGCATGTCAGACTGAACGGCTTATACTATTGAAATTTGTCATCAAACTAATTTGTATTCGTTGAAGCGTAAATAATTGAGGAGGGTACTAGTGGCCTAATACCCGATAATAACGATGGGATGAAAATAACTATTAAGATTATTGAACATTCTTTCAGATATTATCTCATGTTCATAGATGAATTTCGTTTGCGAATGCATTGGTCTGTGTTATTAATATATGTACATACATAAATCATATGTATGTATGTAGGTGCACTTTTAGTCGCCAGCCACTAGTTTTATGCCATTTTCTATTGTAATATTTAATATGGGTAAATATAATAATAAAAAAATTGACATTATTTGCATGAGGAACTACAATTTGGGGTGTGTCTAATGACTGAGTGGAGTTTGATTCATCTACTTATCATGTAGATCGGGCAAACGCGAAGAGCGTTTTTGAGTTGGCGATTGTTAAAAAAAGAATAAAGATGAACGAGTTAGCTGTAGGTTTCATTTCTTGGTCTGGAAGTGGGATAGAAGTGACGTAGGATGCTTTTGTATACGGCCAAAGATCATCATCATCAGTCTATTAAATGTAGTTTTACTTATATTCGTTTACGTACACATAATTTTTGACTTCTGCGAATTTAGCTTGTTAGATACATGCATGAAAAAGTTAAAAGTGAATTGGAGGAAATATTTATTAATTCTAAAAACATAAGAAAAAACGTACATAATGTATCAATTCTAACTAATACAAAATTATTTGTAATGCAAAAAGAAGAAGTAATTTTAAAAATTATTAAATATTTCTTAAACTAATCACATGACTATGCCATATTCTTAAACAATGAAATGGAGATTTTTTCAAGTAGCTGTATTGTGATGTAATCCATTCCATTGTACCTACTCCACTTGCAAACATACACCCCACATCATTACATTTTAACCATTGTGGATGAAAGCGATTCAATCTGAAATAGATTCGTTGATTTACTGACAAAACCTGATAAAAAATGGGTATTTAAAGCTAGGTGAGACGGTAATGGAGATATCACCCGCTATAAAGTGCATGTTGTTAGTAAATGTTAGAAGTATATACTATGATTCGACGACAGATCAATTTGGATATTGAAAGCATTCAAGCAAACAAAGTTAATGGAGAAATGGAAATTTATAAATAATTGTAATAAAGATGGTTATTTGTATATGTCTATTCTAAATTTAAATTTTATAAATAATTGTAATAAAGATGGTTATTTGTATATGTCTATTCTATCAGATGAATTGTGTTTCAAAAAAACTTTACATATCAATGCAGAAGCATGATTTTAGCCTGGTTAAAGTAGTTAAGGTACAATTAGAACAAGACGCCATTCATATTCATCCAAATTCGTTGACCCTTCTTACATCGAAAATTAAACAAAATCAATCTACATACATACCATCATCAACAGCACTCACCCTTTAATGCACGCATTCAAACTGATAGGAAAACGGTAAAGATGGCGGTTATGACAAACTATTAAATACACCTTGTTTCATGGTGCAGGAGGTGCTAATTTTTTTTAATATCTAACAAATTTTTCTGTAATCGATTGCTGAAAGGAAACTCTGACATGAACAGATTATAATGTAAACGCAGGAACTGTGTTTTTTTCATATACATGTATGTACCTTAAATTAAAACCAAACAAAATACAAGATAGAATTAAGTTTAGCAGGCAGCAGGCAGAATTAAGGATTAAATAAGCTTACCTGCAATTAAAACTCGAATACTCTCGAAAGTGCTACATGCACTCATATGTTACAAAGCATACATACACATATCGTATTTAAAGCAGCCCTATTCTCGTTTGGTAGACAAACACTCATGTGGCAGAACGTTTACCACCATCACCAGTGCCACAAGTGTGAGATTGTTTACAACTTTTCATTTGTATATAATTTTCCTTTAATTTACACTTCGTTGCCGATGCTGTTACTGAAGAAACCCTTGTATGATACCTTGTAGCATGGCCTTATATAATATAATTTCAGTAATCACCTTCGTTCTTACATTTTTCGCATTGTTACCCAACAAATGTTGTTGTTTTTGGGGTAATTGACTTCAAGACCGACATAATTTATTCAAATTGTCTTTTTAAAGCCCCTAAAAAGGGAAGTTATTTTGTTTGTAACTGGAAAATGATTTAATGTTATCAGGGATGTATAAATCAGTTCGGGTTCATTTCATTAAGGAAAGATTAGCTCTCCTGAAAGATAGAAACGATTGAAGTTGAAACTTGTGTTCTTCATATGTTGAATATTTCTACCAAGATTCCATGTGATTAAATTAATAAATTTGATGTCGTTGCACTACGTAAAGCATCAGGGGATAAAGTCGATTTACTCCTACTTTTTTATTCGAAAATATAATAATTATGAAAATTATTTTCTAACTGATTATATTTTTTTCCAAATTCACAAATACTAAAGTTCATCTTTTTTTAAGACTTATGAAATGTTCTGGTATAGCAGTGGCCTTATTGAACATAATAAAATAATTTACGCAGGTCTGTTCAAAATTCCTTTCACATTGCTAGATAACGCATCAAGCGTCTTGTTGGTCAGGACAAGTAAGTCATATAATCATCAATAGCAGTTGAAGCGAGTTTTTATTTGATGTAGATTTGATGACGCTTCATGATAATCTGCATCAAGGCTTACTTCGAGAATATCTACCTGATTTGCGCTCATGCCCCGACAATGTCCCAGCTAAGGCAACAAGATCCTTCTTTACCAAGGCACTCTGTATTGTTAGTCCGAAATACAAGAAAGAACAGCACTATCACTTCGTCAAATACCGAGAGAGCCGTCTTCTTTACATGGCATACAAGCTCATCTCTGTCGGCTTGTGTAAGAACCTGAAAACGTTAGTGAACAATCTGATAAGTCCTTAATAGTCTCCACTATTTTTCACTTCACGTATTTTTATTAAATAAATTTTCAAGTGTTGCCTTAATTCTAGGAAAATACTTAAAAAAGGTTCTTTAATCTAAACAATAGTTCTTAACCTAACTTACTGACCTTTAACAGGTGCTCTAAGCTAATCTATATCTAATCTACTGTTAAAGTGCCTTTGGGCATCACAAATTTGTCGTTATATATTTAATAAAAAGAAAAATGCTTAATACTGTTTCAAGAAAATTATAAAAACTTGGCCGTATGACTTTCTTTTTTTAAACCTAAACTTAACCTATTAAAACGTAACTAAAAAATGCTAAAACAAAACTACTTTACTATGTCCGTAACATACGGACGTGTGTATCATGGCGCATATGCATTTATATGCTTAACATATATAATAGTCTCCACTAAAAATATATTCATATTCACGGCAAATATTGAAAAAGACTACCTTACTACCTGTTTTAAGGCCCCGTTAACAGCGTGCACAGAAAGCTCGTCTCTAGTACGGTGCCATGTCTAAATTTGGCATACCTACGGATGCCGATAGAGAATTTTCGTTGCGTTGCCAATGCCGGTAACTAACTCCACGCACATTCAATGTCGAAAAGGATTTAGACAAGGCGTAAAAAGAACAATCTCATACAAAACACTAGAAAGTAACCCCCTGATTCCTTATGCCATTTAATTTTAAGAATTCGAAAAATAATAATCAACTAAGAGCACGACAGAATAAGTCTTTTGTCGAACATAATTTTCGTAGACCATCAGCATTTTTATGATTATGACTGTAATAATGAGTATTTGTTCACATAGAAAATCTGCGTATAAAATGTAGATTTGTTTCACAATTTCCAAAGCCTTGATAAATTTTTAAGAAATGTGTCTGCATTTGTCATTTGAGTGTTCAAGATGCTGAAAATTTAAAAACTCACCGAGGTCTAATTATTTTATTCAGTGAGTCCATTACACACGCACGCATTAATTAAGCACGATCCTATAATTATTTTGTACACACTTAATATGCGAACATATTTACGATTTTTGATGTCAAAAACAAATAAAATATGTGAGGCCATTTTCCAATGACATGGAGTAAACATTTTGTATATGTATCAATCTATTTCAACGACGAATTGAAGGGGTTACGAGGAATATAAGGAATAGTATCAATGGTTAATTTGATTTTTTCACTTAACAAGAGTGTTTACATACAATTTTAATATCCGGAATGATTGATATCAATGGCAAAGTATGAGGGATATCCTTACAGGAAAATAACTAAATTTTTGTTATGAAATCTTCAAGTAAGCATTCAATTACTTTTGGTGGCAATTCAATTTACACCTGAAATACACATACTCTCATAAGTATTAAGGGTTTTGTCATCTCCCTCATCTGCAACGCACCACATCATCCCCAATTTTTTCTCTTTCCATTGTATTATGCTTTACTTCCGACTTCTGTCATTTCTTCTAAGGAGGAAATAAAATAAAAACCTGAAAAAGCATAAACGTATAAACACATTCACGCACACATATATACACATTGCGGGGGAAAATAACAATGATCGGGTTTTAATGGGATGGAGATGGCATTGGCATTGGTTCGTGAGCATACCCGAATCACTAACCAACAAACAGGCAACCTGCCACATCAACCAAACCAAAATTGGGCGCAGTAAATGAATAAAGGATTCACAGGAAACAGCTCTGATAAGGATGACATAATAAAACCGTGAAAGGATTCTTTTGGTGATAATAAGTGCGTGCTATAATGGAATAAGTTAGGTAGGTGGGGTAATTTTTTTATTGATAAGTAACTTGATTGATGGCGCTTATGTTGGAATTCAGTGAGTTTGTGGTGACAGGAATGGGACGGTGGAATTCTTTGACACGAAATCTGTTACAAGTACCTGTTTACTGGTGCTTTTCAAGAGAAACAGGAACCTTCCCAGACAGTATTTCTTTTCCATAGATGCTGATGTACCGGACATAGGTTGCACTGATAAAACAACAAAATTAAACTTTTTTCAACGTCTGCCTTGATGAAGATACAATAATTCAATAAATAACTAAAAAGTGTTTGGGCAAAATAAACATACATTTTATATATGCTAGTATTTATGATATACTAGTATGTATTAGACACATTATTATTTTTCATGAATTTCGTTATGTTTTAACTTAAATGCGGAAACTAAGAAACAAAACGTGTTAATAATAAAAATATTCTTAATTAAATTAAATTACAAGTCTTTTAAGAATTAATTGCAGGTTTTTACATTACATTACAATTTTGTTGTCATCACTAAAACACAACCATGTAGCGTATAAAGTATTTTCTTATTAATGATCATCAATAATATTCGTTTCAAATATTCGAATTTCAAATAAAAAATATATTCCTAAGTGACTAAAGATGCCATAAGTAAAAAATATACTTCAGAATTAATTTTTAAGATACCGATTCCACTTCATTCTACCCAACCTACCAGTCCACGTATAGTCTAACCCGCACGTGAGAGTGCAAAAATCAATGAGAAACAGGAGGCAAGTGAAATCGTTTTTAACGTTCCCATTGGCAACCTACATACTGCATAGCCAAAAGGATCTTCTGCCACATGCACAGCTCCCTGTATGACCCTTCATGCGTCCTTTTGAACTCAAGGGAAAACATATCCCGCAGGTTTTTTTCTGCCGCTTGTCTCCTGTTTGTATACCAGTAGATGGTAACACACTTTGAGTTTAATTTAGTGGGCGTCTGGAATAGGAGAAAAGGAGAACGAATTTTCCTATACCATATGGACCAAAAAAGGGAACCGGGAATTCTCAGCACGTTGAGAAGTTTGTCACCTCTGCAGTCTGCCAAATGAATTACGAATGAGGCACCAGAAGCATTGCTCCTCTGCAGCAATGAGCGTCATTCACAAAAGCACCGATGATTGCAAATAGAAAAAGTCAAACACTCAATTAAAAACGATCTTTCTCTCTTGGCACAAATGTTGTTATTATATTTGTATATGAATAGGTAGACAGGAATGTATTTCTCTTAAAATTAACAATAATTGACAAATACTATATGAGGTGGAAATTAGGTTGCTGCATACAAATTGAATATACCATCAGGGAATGAAGAAACAGGTTGAGAGTACATATATTTAGGAAATGATTTTTGACATTGAATTTTAAATTATTTGCATTTGTAATCTGAAAATCTACTTTAGCGGTGAAAAAATTATTTAATTTTTACATGAATAGAGCGAATTTTCTCAGCGGACGAACATCATGGTTTAACTTCAATGAATTCAAAGAAATCGGATAAAAAGGATGACAGGTAAATATTCAATTCAATTACTGTCAATTAAAGGCAATAAAAAAAGATTACATATTTTGGAACTTGAATCTATCATTTCTACTCTGGACATCATCCTAATCAACAGGCCACAATTTGTTGAGGAGTTACTTTTCTATTTATCGACACCATATTACCCAAGGGACAATTTCACAGCGCATAAATACAAATATATTGATCACATACTGAAAACCCACTATGAAAGAAGAAACTTGCTGCACATTACAGAATCAAAATTGATTCTTTTCGCTGATTTCATATTTCGACTAAAGAAGCAGACACAATTATATTCAAAAAGTGTAAAATATACATTTTGGTTATAGGTACTCACATCACCCTTAAAGACAGTATGTCTGGAAGTTGCAAGGACGAAGTTATAGCACTCCTCCTTGGTAGTCCTTTCAAAGTTTTTGTTATACCGCAGCTCTGAAGCAAAGAAATAGAGCCACAATCAATATAAGGGTACGAGTTTTGCTGTTGGATTGTGTTGTGTGCGTTACACCGTAATTAGATCCTTGAAGTCTTTTATTCATGATGTTATACAATTTTGCTGTTTCCTAACAGAATGATAAAGTCGAGATTTTATTTATTTTTTTTTAACTGGAGGGTGTATCTTATTGCCGCTGACTCTTCCTCTGCGCAGCTTTCATCTTTTCTATGAAAAACGAAAGAGGCAAAAGTCCTATTAGACTTCATGTACAAAAATGAAGAATATGGATTTCTTCTTCACTTCAATTTATCATCATTTTGTAGTGCTTTCAAAAGACGTTCAATGATATTATGAAATTCATCAATTTTCCACTGGGAACTAAGGAAATTCCAAACAGTTGCTTTTTCAGTATTTCTAGTTATGAGTTTTGTTATTTACCAAAAATAGATGATAAATGAATTGAAAAATTACCATTGTGTCCATTTAAAAAAAAATGACTTTTTTTTCCTTTTCACCTTATTGAAATTCCTCAGTTGTCATATGTTTATAAAAAATCAAACCTCATTTACATTTAACATTTCTTTTATTGTGGCAAAAAATCTACAATACATACAACCTCATATCGTAAAAACTTATAGTGATAATCGGAAAATTGTATATGCATTTCCTTAATTCGCGTATATTCATACAGTTTACTCTCACTTTATTGTCCATGCTTTCATATATGCATACGTTTAAAAATGTATGGATAGACATTTATTTATTGAATGCAATTTATAATTTATATATTATAAACATATTAAAAATGGTAATACTGTTGCTACAAATGTATCGTTAAAGCAACATTGCCCTTAAATGGTCATCACAACAACCGTTGTAAGATGAATCATTTAATGCATCGTTGTCTATCTGCCAGAGGGTTAAAATAATATAATTGGCCTACCAGTCGTAGGTCTTACGTAACTTCCTCACCACATAAGTAAAATAAAAATAATTCAGAAACAAACACATGCCTTGAATATGGATGAATTTTCTGTTCATGACAAAGGACAACGATTCCCGATTCTGCTTGGACCATGTGAGATCCTCTAACAGACCATGTACAGAGCATGTACAGCTTATAAACTTGCGAATTACCAGGATTTCTTTAAAGGCTGTTCGTGAACTCTACCGACGAGGGAAGAAAGAAAAGCTCACTAGCTTTTCAGAAATGTTTTATAAGAGAGAGACGTTCAACTTGTGTGTACATATGATATATAGGCTATAACGACCCGAAGTTCGCTGTCAAGTCGTATGTTCCACTCAATTTCGATGAAGATGAACAAAAAAAAAATTTGGAGTAGAAGCGACGTACAATTTTTTGCCGACTTCGAACGGCGAGATTTGAGAAGCTTTTCATAGACAATTGATACTCTATGAGTGTTGTCAGCAGCTCGAAAGAGGTGGTGCCGTGAAAAAATGCGAGGTGTCCCGTCTGAGAATCGAACCTAGATTTCTGCGTGGCGGTCGACGCACTTGCCACAACGCCAAGGCAACCGCCATCCCATCTGTCAATTTGTATTAACACTTGTGTGGCAAGATAATCAGATTTCACTTCGACTTTGGAATGACCGCAGATGACAGCGTGAAGTCAGTTAAAGATTGTCATATCTAGTTTTAGTATTCCTACGCCAGAGAACTCTCGCTGCCTGAAACGTAATCACCGAAACCTACAATGCCAGAATAGGTTTTCAAGTGAAATTTTGAAGATAATTTTTGAGAAGTGCAAAAATCATAGGATAACATATGATAGACATAAAAATAGGCAGATAAATAGCAGTACAGCATTCCCGCTGTACGGCTTGTACCTTAAAACTACCTTCATCAAATATTGGACGATTACCCTCTTTAATATACATTGCGGAAAGCTGTCCTAGTGTAGGTGATAAAACCTGTAAAAGTGAGCGCATTTGCCAAATTACCTTAAGGGTCATGGTACTAAGCGCTATTATTTATACTGGGCGCTGAACTGAATGGTATCTTATTTAGATAGGAATTAGAGAACTGAAATAACGCCCTTATCATGAAAATTAAGAAAACCTATGTCTTTTCAAATTAATACAGTTTACTTTTTTTACTTCGTTGGCAATTCTTTTTTGCTTCTCCATCATTATCTTTTCTTCATTTACAATACATGGAAAACCTGATATTTTCTTTGGCAAAGAGAAAATGAGATATGGTAGACACCTTCTTATTTGAATAACAAATTGCTGTTAGTCCCTGGTAAGTAACACTAAAGAAATTAATGATTCAAAGTTCAAAGACTTTTTGAAATTGACGTAAAGAGTCTGTAAAAATGTATTTTATAACTATGCGCTGCGTGCCGAAATCCCTAAAAAGAAATATGTTATAATCCTCCTTTTAGATTTGATGATGAGAGTTTAGTTTCATTTATTTTAACGGTCCCAACGACATTCTTCTGGAATTTTGCAGAATAATTTTCTCTTATACATACATATATGTAACTGAAACCTACAATCACTCTTTCATTCTTTAAATCTCCTCCTCCTGTCTGATATGCCTTATACAGTCAACAGATATATTTCGCCGCCATCCATCGTCAAAACTCATTGCCAGGATTTCTCTGTTCGTTCTCGAAATTAATAAGCGGTCGTTTAGAGAAACAATGGATTGTTTATAATTCTGAACCCTCTTAGGAGGGAGGGGCTTACAGCACATCTTTCATATTGAAAGAACGGACGAGTGGTATCTGCCCGTACTATGCACTATGAAATTTCACTATCTTCACTGCAACAATGGCGGACATCCATTTCTATTTTCATTTCATTCCAACTTCTGCTAGTTGCGAGTGATAACGTATGTTTTCAAAATTTTCTACTGCAGGACATGATGTAAGGCCGTTGATTGCTTTATATTCATGTGCCTGTATACACATCTGTACATGTTTTCGGATACAATTTATTTGGTCTGTGTCCGTTTGCTTGTTGGGAATAAAATCATTACCTCACCATATGGGCACTGGTCCCTTAAACGTACATGTATGCTCCGCACTTTTTCTAAAAAAAAGGTTTCCCACACGAGGATGCTGTTTTTTTTAAGGCAGCAAGTGATGCGAGCCCCACAGAGAACTCTGCAATTCATTCGAAATCAATTTCTCAATGAATTCCATAAATCTTTATAGCGCTCATCCTCAAAATGCGTGACCACATGGATGTTATATTTTGCGTTAGAGTATTTATTCGATCGGCTATAAATAATAATGGACCCGGGTGGCGCTTCAACGAAGTGGTTTAAGCAATTTAGGGTATGCCTTCAATAAGTGTGACGTGAATGATGTTAAATCTATACTAGGTGCCCATGAGATACTACGGTTTTCATGCATATTTAAAGCACATCCATGTCCATCAGCAGTCTGAGAGTTAGTAACTCTATCACAGGTGTACCGCCATGAAGTCGGATCATGAGTTGACTATAAATTTGTTATCAATACTTCAGTCAGTACATACACGCACACACCCATTTTCTGTGCCACATGCGAGTGCTTTGTAAGCACTTGTGTCTATTAAGTAAGTGCATGAAACTTCCTGGTTGCCTTTGAAAGACATTGTACTATGTAAAGTATAACTGATAACTGCCTTTACATGGAATAAGAAAAAGTGATTAGATTTTCGGGTATGGAAATTAATCGTCCTTCTCTGGCGGAGAAGGACGATTAATAAAAGAATTCTAATATGGACCTATGTACAAAAAACATAAATTTTTTCTTAGATTTAATATTATAAGATGACCGCCGACTTCGAGTAGTGAGTAGTGAGGTGCATCCCTAAGAGATTCATTTTTCGATTATTGGATTGTGAATGATTATATCGTTTTTTAAACAGCGTCAATTCTTTAGAGTTGCGTATAGTTCTCACTGGGCATTAATTGTCCTGGCGAAAACTACGTTGCGTTATCCGAATAAGTTCGATTTTAAGATTTTTCGGTCGGAATTGTGCTATCTTCTTCTTCATCAAAGTCATGCTCAAGAACAGCGCTTCGCTTTGTCTTAACCTATTTTGATATTGGAATCGTCATCTTACACTTGCAATCCACAAATAGGTGGTGGGAAGAGATTTGCATCAATAGGTTCTTTTCCAGGATGCCTTGAAACCCCACAGATAAGAACTTTTTTTCTTTTAAACTGGACAAACGACACTGCCCCCTTAACAGCCCCCTTAAGCTGTTTAAAACAATTTTGTTGATAGTCCCTTAGCTTCAAGACCTTTGGTTGATTCTGGTCTCTCTGGTTATTGTGACTTCGTCCGGCCATAAGACATCCAATTTGAATCGAACAATCTGCATAAATGATTTTTCTAAATTCTTGAATTTTGGTACACATTTTATATGCACCGATATTCTTTGGAACTTCCTTCCTGCAGTAATACCTCTTCATTGACTCGAATGCCGGAGTTTTTCTCTGTTCGTAGACCTTACGTACAGCTCTTGAATTTCGATGAAGAACTGTGTTGTGTATCCTGCTTGGCTGCATGCGTTTGTCTGTCGTCAAATTATGCGTTTTTAACAGATAGTGTCGTTAAACCCAGCAGCAATTTCTCTGACGCCGTCTGAGAACGTTCTTTTTCTTTTTTGAGAATTTAGATCCATAAAAAAGACCACCACGGATAGTAGATAGTAATAAACCAGACTCTGAATCTTAACAAATATAACTTATACATATATTTTTTTTATATATTTTTATATAAATATAAATTATTTGATTGGCACAACAGCCAAGGTATATTCAAGAAGCTATTCGTATTGTGCGACCTACTATCTCTCATGAGTAGAGGGGACGGCGAAATTTGAAAAGTTTGCCGATTTGGAAGAGGTAGTGCCGTGAATAACAAAGCCCTTAGACGTGGGAGTAGTTATTTACTTCGCCATATACTGAGTTAAGAAGAACAGATTATGCAACAAGTGTATTCAATTTAACTGATGCGTGGTAATCATCACGCCAATCATACGCTTTATGTTCTAATATTGATTTTAATTAAAAACATGACGACAGTTTATTAACAAGAACAGCAATGCGTCTAAAGAAAATTAGTTGTACTTCTATGTGAGTGCTTTATTCGCTTAGAAGGCTATATTAATAATTCAATTACATAAATCAGGGGAAGTATCAATATTTGGGAACCTACCAATTAATTAAAAAGCGTTTGCTACAGGGCTCAGTGAAATCCATTAGTAACCCACCAGCATTAACTTTTACCACATCCACCACAATGCGTGAAAGTAATAAAATTTCAATAACCGTCTCCTAATTAAACTCTGTTGGGAGGTTGTTCGATATACATATGTATGTATTCGAAAATTGAAACTTATACTAAAACAGTTCTACTTCAACCAAGTGTTCATTCATTATTAAAATAAATCCGTGAACATTGCCAATAATTCGAAAAGGTGACGTGCAAAAGAATGAACGGAAGCAAACTTTTCAGTGGCAAAATCATCCAATTTGTGCATTACTGTATGTTTTACGTAGTTGTACAAATTAGAATAGGTATATTGTTAACATTATTTCAAAAATCAGGCATATTATCTGAGGGCTTTTAAGATTGTCATTGATATACCATAGCCGTTTGTCCATGCAGATAATGTCACATACTTAACCTCAAATAATAATATCTTATTAAGTGTTTACGGCTAGTTGCCGCACCCACTTCTCCATGGTAAAATCTTTCGCAGGAAAAACCCGGCTTTCTGCCTGGCCAATTGATCCATCGGAATAATACTAATAATAATAATAATAATAATAATAATAATAATTGTCTTTTTTTTGTATCCATCACAGAGTTACACAAAACACTACGTTCTCTAAATGTAAGCTCTCAGTATCGCTTTACACAGCAGATGTTTGCTGAGCGACTAAGGATCATCTACCGACTTTATCGTCTTACAGATTACTTCAAGAAATAATATTAATTAAGAAACATTGCAAAAAGCATGTTTTTAAACTCTACCCGTGACAGGCTATAATCAATTTCGTTGCATAGGTCATTGAAAGTGTTTATGCACCTTGTAATAGGTTCATTGCAACCATAGTTGGTTCTATGCCTTTTTTCGAAAAGTAAGCTTCTCACCCGAAGAGATCTTTGGGGAGCATATATATTCATGAGAAAAAGTATTTCTGGTGAATTTATATGATAATTAATAATGTCGCGGATAAACATGGCTGACGTTGCCTTACGCCTGAAACTTAAGGTTTGCAAGCCAATTGTTCTACATCTTTCGTCATAATTAGGTAATTCTTCGCAGGAATATAACTTTCTGAAAGCATATCTCGTGAAATTCTTTTGAACTCGTTCGAGTCTAAGTTCTTGATTGTCGTAGGGTGAGTCCCAGATAATGGAAGAATATTCCAAATAGGGTCTAACTAACGAAACAAAGATTGCTTTCAAACTAAATATGTCGCGAAACTGTTTCTTTTCAAAAATCCTAACATTGCGTTAGACTTCGCAATAGTGTAATCATAATAATAATAATAATAATAGTAATAATAATAATAATAATAATAATAATAATAATAATAATAATAATAATAATAATAATAATAATAATAATAATAATAATAATAATAATAATAATAATAATAACAATAATAATAATAATAATAATAATAATAATAATAATAATAATAATAATAATAATAATAATAATAATAATAATAATAATAATAATAATAATAATAATAATAATAATAATAATAATAATAATAATAATAATAATAATAATAATAATAATAATAATAATAATAATAATAATAATAATAATAATAATAATAATAATAATAATAATAATAATAATAATAATAATAATAATAATAATAATAATAATAATAATAATAATAATAATAATAATAATAATAATAATAATAATAATAATAATAATAATAATAATAATAATAATAATAATAATAATAATAATAATAATAATAATAATAATAATAATAATAATAATAATAATAATAATAATAATAATAATAATAAAAATAAAAATAATAATAATTATAATAATAACAATAAAATAAAAATAAAAATCTATTAGAATGTTTACCCGATTAATTCCCACTTGCAAGTTATCAGATGCTATGCACACAATGAAAAGTTCGCTGTTGTGATCACCTTATTAAGAAATATCCCTTAATAGGGCAGTTAACAGGAAACTCAAGGCCCAATTTAAGCGTCTTGAGTTCCATTTACCTATGATATTTTTGGAATACAAAGTGTACCTTAATGTTAAATTCGAGTCTCATTTGGGAATGAGAGTTAATGTGAACATCAAATAAGACATTACGCTTAAAGGGATGCCTGAATTAAATACGGCAGCTCTTTGCCATCGAACATTTACTCCAGCATAGAAAAGGGGAATTGGGTTAACTTGCAAACTTTACATTTGAACTGAATTTAATTGAAAATACGCAAAAATTGAATATATAAAAAAGTAAATACCAATTTTACTCTAGTAATATAATCGGTTTTCAAATCTGAACTGCACTTTCCGGTGAATACACATAGCTCTTCAAATATCTATAACATCGCACATCAGAGCTCTGCTGTTTTTGATACTCAATTCGTTGATGCACTTCTGTATCATCGCAAACGAAATCATCGAAAGAGCGATTGTTCAAAAAATCCAATAAATGACGAAGGAAGGGGGAAACTATTCAAGGCAGAAACGATCGTAAAACTCAGAAGAAATAACTTATTGCTGCAAAATCAGCAACGGGTGGAAGGCAAACTTATACGTATGTAAGTTGTAAATCTGAAAATAAAATACCGAGTTCCAGGTTTAACTGTTGCCATGCTATGGTTGTTGTTGTCATAAGCATTTCCCACTCTTATTCCTGGCACATACATACATATGCGTATGCACCTACATGCATTCTTATACAATTTTCTTTAGAGATGTATGTACAAAGTCTAAACGAACGACTGCCATACGAGGAATGATATATTTTCTCGGAAGAGCAACTTCTATCAGATTGATAAAGAAAGTTCTTCATCGTTGTCCTATTTGTTTCCTTGATATTTTATTCGGGCCCTTCTGGCGACACATGTTTCCTACGTAATTTTAAGAATCCAGGATTCTCCCAACCCGAAATTGTCTCACATCCACTTATTGCCCATAATACATTCTCTGTGTACACCTCGAGTGCGAGTGGTTCTGGTACCTGTTACGTGCGTAGATCTTCAATTTCGAGCTCAAAAAGATTTTGTTTTGTTTTAAACTCTCTCAGAGCTGTATGGAATGATTTTGGGTGGGATTATCGGGGAGCTGCTTCTGACAACACGTGAATCCGACTAGCTTAAGTTGGGTTGTTTAACGTGTCGACATTCTTCCCCATTTCTTACCTGGCAAATATTGCTGGGGTGAAAGATCTAGTCAGTGAAATCCCTACAGATTAAAGTCGACCCATTGAAGTGGTTTGTGGCAACATATGCTTGCGTATCTTTAAGGAGCATCTTTAATCAATATTTGTGTTTTCCATTCTTTTTATTGTAAATCCATGCAAGCATGATTGTATTTGTTTACGTATGCATATGTTATGTGTGCTTGTTTTCTTCTAAGAAAACAACGAGAATCATCAATGCACGTTTTTTTCAATACAAAATGGGTGATGATGCTGGAAAAATGTACGTACCTCGAACATCATTCAATAAAAGGATACACCCCCACTGCTAAAAGCATAACGTAAAAAGGGAGAAAGTTACATTTTCAAAGCTCTTGGCTGTGTCTGTACCGCATTCCATGCAGATAGTAAAGCAAATCAAAGCATATGGTTGAAACAAAAACTAAAATATATTGGTAAGCTAAAAAATGAGAGTGTCCTCAAAGCAAACAAATTTGATAATTCTATGAATCCAGAGAGTGGAAGAGAAAGAGTTCAGAAAAAGTAATAGGTAAAAAGATCATTGAATATGTTACTCGCATGCTGCTGAAAGCGCTTTGTTTTCCTTTAAAAAAGGCGTAAACAAAACCGTGTTTTTGATTTTTATAAATAGCAATGTGTTTTAACTACAGTAACCAATTAGAAGTGATTAAAGTGAATTATATCATATTGTTATCAAATTAAATACTGTATAAAAAAAGATTTGATAAGAAACAAGCAGGCTTCTTTTTTTCCTGGACATGGATACAGTTTGTCCTGAAAATGTTTACGTATTGGAATGACTACAAATTAAACTTGTAAATACTGATCAGAAACATTTTTTTTTATTTCCAAATGTATTTTTTTATTGTTAATTTTTTTCTAATACCTTAAATTCCTTAAGAAGTAAAAATACTTAAACCAGTTACAAATTTCTGAATTATTGTTAAAACTATCTTACTGGCCCTATGCGGGCCAGTTAAGTTAATCTAAATATTTATTACAAGAGCCTTTCGGCGTTGTCTTTTGTATTTTATGTTTGCAGTATTATATGCACTATTTGTAGATATTATTAAAACTAAAAAAATTGTTACAGAAAAAACTTAGCACTCTAATCTATTATTTAAAAAATTAATTTATATATATCTTAATCTACGACTATTCTGACTAACCTACCTAACTAGCTAACACTAACATCGATATCAGGAACATCTACAGCTAGAAATGCACAATTTCCCTAACCATATATATAATACAAACAAAGATGCACCCAAGAATGTTTTGTTTTTACAATAAATTAATTTAAATTATATTAATTTTTAAGAAAGATTTTATTCCTTTTTTCATATTTTTTTTTTTTTCGATACTTCACATCAAAATATGTATTACTTTTTACCCTTTTGCGCAACTGACGAATGACACATGGTAAACCTTTTGGTAAAACTCTCATTGAGGATGCTTTGCTTTGAACTTTTATCGATGTAATGACGCAATCATAATTAATCTCATCTCCTGCTGGATCCGAATCCTTACACATTAATTTGCATCCACAACTGCAAATGCTTGCTTTGTGTGCTAGATTAAACATTTAAGTACACCTAAAATTTTATCACTCTGATCCATCTCCTCCTATGTTATATTGGAAAATGTCTAAGGTTCACCTATAATTTGAAATTGTTATATTTTTTTATGTGCCAGGTGGCAGTTAAAATCATGTTATCCTGACAAGCAAACCCTAAAATAAGGAATACATTTAATTAAGTAGTTGAATCATGTCTTTAATTAATTATGCATTGTAATCAACTTTTTCCGTTATATATATATAATTTAATATGGAAGTAGTGAATGGAGGTCCTTGTCAAAATCGTTTCGACATAATATATTGATTTAATTTAATTATATTGCACATCAACCAATAAAAAACACAATCATTTCTAGTAACGTAATTCCATTGCGTTCACAATAAATTAAACAATGACTACATATCATGGAAAAGGAAAAATAACGAGATTTCAATTTCGGAAATGCTTTTAAAGTTTTTTTATACACTGTTTATTTAAACTACTAATACCCTCTAATTCGCTTTGAATTTTTTTAATCTTAACCGCATTGAAGTCTGCTTATATTCAAACTACTAATACCGTCTAATTCGTCTTGAATTATTTTGAATCTTAACCGCAACGAAGTCTGCTTATTTACACTCTTGAGAAATTATGAATAAAAAAATACTAATAAACTATTTTGACCCTGATCCAAAATATTTGAGCACCATTTTTAAGAAGGGCAAATCTGATGATAATTAAAAGGGAGAAGTATGGAGAGCAATTTCGTTCTAATCAATTCTTAATGAATTTGTCGGGAGTCTGTTCAACGTTTGCCCACATTTTAAAACAGATATGCACTAAAGAAACAATTTTGAATTTTAGGACAAAATCATCCATAAGTAGAACTAGTTCAACTTAAACATATATGCTTCTTTTGAAAACAGTACAAGAAAATTTATGAATCACCCTTAAACATGTATGCGTGTACGTAAGCTATACGTTTTGTGGTACATATACTAATCCCTTTTGTGTTCGATTGCAGCAATAAATAAGGACAGGTGGGCTGTGTGTCGAGTGTAAATGCGGTGGTATTAAGAAATGCAGGACAGTCATGACACAATTCACTTGTGAGAATACTGTTGGAATGCAAGACTCTCTTTCCCAGCCTCGGGAGTAATATTATGTGTATATTTGATGTTATATATGTATGTACATATAACTACTTAAGTCTGGTCCTTGTTATCAGGCTGGTTCTTAAATTTAAAAAAACACGGTAAAAGATTCGTTTTTCATGTTTGTTTTAAATGAATGTATTGTACACAAAATGCTTTAATTTGTCTCTTTTGGGGATAAACACAAATCTTAACACTGTTATGTATGTGTGTATATGAACCCACATTTAAACAATTCTTCAACTTATGTTATATTACACTCCATTTTTTTCAATCCCGCAATGAACCCCCCGTATGTATGTATGTACATATACAATATATACACCATTTTATTCGACCATTTGAACCACATGCGTCAGACGAGAAATGACCTTAATAAATATTTTATATCTGTTGGAACTGTTAATACTGTTAATTTTACACGGACACAGCTCTTTTCATCTAATTACGCATGATTTGATGAAATGAGTGGACTTACACGTTAGGAAGTAATATTGAATGCAATTTGAATAAACGTGCAGCATTGATTCGCACTGCACAGCTTAAGAAATAAATTATTCAGACTCGCGTGTGGTAATCTTTTAATTTTATTCTAAAATTTATGACATGGCGTTAGTTGCATTGTAAATGAGTTCGATAGCGGTATCCAGCACTTTTTAAAGCACTTGCAGCACCAGACATATCCTTATTAAATGGAGGTATGCAATGATTCAATTTTCGAATATGCGATTTAAAATGGGAGGTATTTATTGTCTGTTTTAATATACATAAATACATAAATATTTTTACGTGAATAATGGTACTCCAGTATAATGTTTTGAGATACAATAGTTGAATGGGCTGTCTTCATTATTCCTAACTTTTTATTCCGTGTACATCTTTGTGAAAAAAACACACCAAGTTACTTTAGAGATAAACTAAGCAATGAAAAAAAGAAATGCATTTTTGTGTATTTATTTTAATTTAAAATTGTTCTTTAACGTAGCAAATTTTACCGAGAGTCTCTTTTTGACTCTCTCCTTTTGTTTATATATATATATATATATATATATATATATATATATATATATGTATATATATATATGATATACACGTAAACATAAACATATATATTATAGAATGGCACCTTTACCTCAATCGTCAATAAGCTAAAAAATATTGTGCGCCACGAAGCAAAACAAAAATTAAATCGCGGACAGGCAACAGAGCGACCGTCAGCATTTCTAATTCAACGCACACACATAAAGAGGAAGTACAAAAAGAACTCCAAACCGTTAAGTTACCTTCTTCAACTTATCACAGAAAATTTGTTTACATTCTTAGCTGGTGTAAGCAAGTGGATGCGTTGCTTTTCGCCAGATATTGCATGGGACGCGATTCCTCTTCTCCAGGCAAAAAAGCTAAATAGTTTATGTTTCCTGCAGATAAAGCAAAGAAACGGTGAATAGGAGAGCGCTTCTACTTTGCGACCACCCGCACAAGTAAGTAATTTTTCTCTTGGTATAGGAAACTATTTGAACACCTTTCTTCTTCTGTTGCTTTAGATTAAACGTGGAAACATTAAAGAAAGGAAAACTGTGAATAATTCTGCAATAAAAACGAGAATTGCTTTTTCAGCGTTCTTTCTGTTTCGCATGGACTCACCATTACCGCACCCTTGGTAGAAAATATATCCCGTTGGAAGTAGAAAACTTCAAGTTAGTCTTCACAACCCCTTGTCTCTTGAGTATGACCATTAAATATTACAGAATATGAATGTTAAGTATAATATTGCAAAAAACCCTGTTTAAACATATATACTGATACACATAAGAAATTTAGAAAATTGATGTTTTTAACTACTCGCTTGACTGTATTGACAAGAAGCAATCATTCATCGAAATGTAACCCACATCCAGTAAAATGTACTTGAGATTCGTTTCTCCGATTGATCGCTTCTATTGAAGAAATTTAATGGCATAACAAGGGACCAAGACCAAACTTCTTCATCAAACACCTACATATGTATGTTGTGCAGAGAGTACTGTTGGCAACGCAAAAGAGGTGGTACCACGAAAAATGTGCTTTTCTAATGTACTTGTTGTGTACTTAGTATTTCCGAAAGGAAAGGTATGTGCACAAATCATTCATTTAAAATTGTTAAGAGAAAATTCTTCCCGACAAAACTAGGCTAATTTGCATGACGTGACAAGGATCCTTACCAAATTGCACAATTCTGTTTGCAAGCATGTACTCAAGGTTGTCTTTGAATATTTGTAGAAAAGTGTTATTAGTAAAGTTGAAGTGGAATATCGATTTGAGTATAGCGAGGAAAAAAACAATAAAGGAAAAGATTAAAAACAACAACTCCCATACTAATGTATTTCGTAAACTTATTTTTTCTGCTCGCATTATTATTGCATTACAGCGAAGATTATTTTGATTTGGAATTTTGTGCTATAGCATATTCTTAAGTATAACTTAATAACAAATAACAACGAAAATGTCGTTGTAACCCACATATGGGTGTTAACCACATTTTGCACTTATATTTAGATATAACATTGAAAGCCTTAAACATTTAAATTTGAAAGCTCATTTCATAAGCTACATGAGAAGCAGTCATCTAATTGAAGATTATATTAACATTCTTATGTCTATAATATTTATTCGCCCTATTTTTTTTTTTTTTGAGTTACGCTAGCTTATTTTATGTTTTGCTAACTTTTAACTTTTATTTAGTACAATGAAAAAATAAAAAACAATACTAGAAAAATACATATAATAGCAATAATAATAATTTGGTGGCACTACAGCCCACAAGGGACCAGGGCCTAGCTTCTACAACAACTACACGTGTTGTGCGTGCTACTGTTCTGTTACGAGTAGAAGGAACCTTCAGTTTTTTGCCGACTCCGAACGGCGAGATTTGAGAAGTTTTTCATAGACAATTGATACTCTTTGAGTATTGTGAGCAACTCGAAACAGGGATGCCGTGAACAAATGCGAGGTGTCCCGTCCGGGACTCAAACCTAGACCTTCTGCGTGGGGGTCGACGTACTTACCCACTACGCCACGGCGACCACAACGAGTAGAACGAACCAAGAAAAATACATGTAACAAACTTAATTAAAGCGAACTCATGGTCATATCATAATGCAATAAGGATTGTGCCCCTAAAAATAAAAATTAACACACTGCATTTGTATTGTATTTATCTTTCTTCACTTAATAATTTATTTTTTCTTGTGAGTGACAGCTCAAGGCAAATAATTTCTACTATTTCGTAATCCAATTTCTTACCAATAGTCCAAGCATATGCAGATGACATTTTCCAATTATCTTTTCGCTCGATTGGAGAACTGTTGATTGGCTTTCAGATAAAATACACAAATCATTGGATAAAACGAAAGACTTTTATATCTAACTCCAACTAACGTCATGAAGCACTAGCAACCCTGAATGAGTTGGTGTTACTTTTATGGAACCAGATGTCCAGCAGACAGACATTATCATTCATTGTGAGCTACGAAAATGATTGAAAACTTTAATTACATATATTCTTTATCTCCAGCTCAACATTCGGCCATGTCCTCTGTGATTTCCTTCCATGATGATGAATGACCCAGAAATCAAGTAACCTAAAAATTATCAAACAGCTGCAACGATGCTAATTCATTCCGCCTTTGGTTTAATATGCGGCATTTGGGGTGGAATGGGTAGAATGCTCCAAGTGACCGATACTCTCTAATGACGATTACAACTGATGTAATGGGTTTGGGAAAGTTTTTTAGTGAAAAAAGTTCTGGCGAAACGCCAGTACTTTTTGGTGAACAAAATTTGTTGCCCATTTTTGGGTTTGTTTTTCTGGTGTGCTCGTAGTAGGCATGAGTTGAGTAAAGATGAGTTTTAATTTTTTTTTACTTTTATTATCTCATTTTTAAGCTTTGTTTTTATTACGACTGGACTCAGATCAGGGCTTTTATTCGAAAAAATCTGGCTTTACATTTAAAAAACTATATTCATTTATATTGATTTCTCTAAAAACTATCAATAAAACCACATTTTCCAAGTTACACAACTTCAGTACAGAATGACAATGTCAGTTAATTTAAGTTCTATGCCATGTTTCCTTAATCGAAAACTGCAAGTTTGTCCCACTTCATATTGTTCAGATGTGATGTAACCACCTTTTGCTCTATCAGATTAATCCAACAACCTTTCTTTTCCCCAAAGCAATTACATTAGACGAAAACCTTACCACGGTGCGACTTCTGGTTTCATCGGTTTGATTTCTTAAATGAGTACACTGGGAATGATGCAAGAAATGAAATTATCCAAACTCTTTCTGTCTCTCTTCTCACATGCAGCATGCATATGCGATCCGATTACCAATAAAATCGCATGCTTTGTCACCATTTAATTACCAACTGAAGCAATGAGACTTCTTTGCAAATTTTGTTTAAAGAACTTACTTAATTTCAACGGTCCATCAGACAACATTTACAAACACAAAATGGTACTAAAAGGACGATTTCATCGCATTTGTGTTTGCTACCATTTACCCACTAGCAATTCGATTGCTGGGAGAAACAAAACTATAAGAAACTGTGATACATGTAATTCTCTTGTGGATTCACTATTCGTTTTCAATTTTCTGAATTTTGGGCTTGCATTCAGTTTTGGAAAATGTGTGTAGGTGGGTGTGGGTGTGGGTGCGCGTGTGGAGCGGAGGGGTGGTTAATTGAAGTTAAAGACAATGTACAATGCAATTTTACAGTACTTTTTTCATTTCTTTTTAAAGCATGAAATGCATAAACCCCTGTATGTAGAGTTTGCTACGTATTGTATAACTTTGTTTTGACTTTTTTTTAATATAAAATGCCTACAGATGTTCCTATTATTGCATCTGTTACCGTGAAGGAAGCATAGTTAAAAAAAAAAAAAACAAAATTGACGTTCATTCCCAGACATTAAAAATTGTACAAATTAAAATAATTGAAACCGAAAATTCCGTTAATAAAAGGCAACATGCGTTGCATGTTATTGGATATATCCGATATATATTAGACCGGCATTTCGGCGGTTAGGTGGCTGGGTGTTGTGGGAACAGGGTAGGCACTGATTGGTATCAACCTGGCGATGCCCAGCTGTTGTAACTGTTTCCCACACATCAACTGTGCTTATAGTACCTCCACGTCGGTAGCCACCGGATACTGGTTGTTGTTCATCCGAACTCAACTTGCTAAACCTATAAGTGCGACCTCCGCCCAAGAGGTATAAAAAAGGGTCCGGTCCTCCAGGTTGGGGGTGTGCGTCGGGGTAACTGCCCGGCCACTTTCAAAAATTCCCAGTTACGAACCGACCGAATGCCTCGGATACGGATGGATACACTGTTGACGACCCCCGCAAACGAACAAAGGACAATGATTTACGGATCTGCACGTGGAATGTGAGGTCCCTAAACAGACCACGTGCAGCCGATGAACTTGCGGAGGCCCTGGACTGCTATAAAGCAGACATTACCGCAATCCAGGAAATGCGGTGGGATGGGCCGGGCAAGAGAAGAGTGAGAAACTGCGACATTTACCACGGCGACTGCTACAGGGAGAGAGGGAAACGCTTATTTGGATGCGGTTTTGTTGTTCGAGGCAGACTTAGGCAAAAAGTCTTAAGCTTCCAATACATAAGCGAACGCCTCATAACAATCCGCATCAAGGCTAAATTCGGAAATATAAGCCTCATATGCGCCCACGCCCCGACAGAGGAAAAAGATGACAGCAGTAAAGAAGACTTCTATCACCTCCTAGAAAGGACATACGATCGTTGTCCCAGCTACGACACCAAGATCGTTCTAGGAGATTTCAACGCTCAGCTGGGAAGAGAAGAAGTCTTTGCTAAAGTCATCGGAAGACACAGCCTGCACGCCAACACCTCCGGAAACGGACTCAGGCTAGTTGACTTCGCCTCGGGGCGAAATCTCTCTGTGGCCAGCACGCGGTTCCCACACCTCAACATTCATAAAGGGACTTGGCGATCACCTGATCAATCAACCGTCAACCAGATTGATCATGTTGCGATCGACGTCAGACACTCCTCCAGTATTCTCGATGTCCGAACCTTCCGAGGTGCAAACATCGACTCGGATCATTTCCTTGTTGTAGCCAAGGTAAGAATCCGGATATCGAGGGAGCAACGGAGTCGAGACAGGCCAAAACGGTTTGACGTCGGAAAGCTACAATCGCAGCCGATCGCTAGAGCCTTTACCGATCGATTCTCCCTGAAACTGTCTCAAAGTTCGACGCTGCCTGCACAAACAATAGAAGACAAATGGAAACGTTGTCAAGAAGCCATCAAAGAGCCACTGATGTGCTGGGTTTCATGCCACCACCTAAGAGGAACCCATGGTTTGACGACGAGTGCAGGCAGGCGCATGCAGCCAAACAGGAAGCTTACAAGGCAACGCTGCATCGAACGACGATAGCTGTTTGTGAGCTCTACAAACAGAGAATAAGGGAAGAGAACCGGCTTCTCAGAAGAAAAAAGAAAGAGCACGAGAAGCGCGCGGTCGAGGAAATGGAGAGGTGCTATGGCAGGAATGACGTCCGAAATTTTTACCGCAAGGTAAAACAGTTATCTGGCGGTTACAAGCCTCGGACTGAAGCCTGCCGGGACCAAAATGGACAACTGGTGGTAGAGTCGCAGTCGGTGCTGAAAATCTGGAAGGATCATTTCTGCAGACTCCTAAACGGCGATGACGACACAAATCCCGCTGTTAGGCAGAATGTTCCACTCAATTTGGACGACGATGGACAAGAATTCCGTCCCCCCGACCTCGACGAGGTCAAGATAGCAATATCGAGACTGAAGTCGAACAAAGCTGCTGGCGCGGACGGACTATCCGCAGAGCTGTTCAAAGCGGCTGGGGATGAGCTGGTTGGGTGCATGCACCAGCTCATCTGTGAGATATGGTCGGAGGAAAGCATGCCCGACGAGTGGAATCTCAGCATCGTATGTCCGGTCCACAAGAAAGGAGACCCCTTCGACTGCGCCAACTATCGAGGGATCAGTCTCCTTAATATCGCATATAAGATTCTCTCTGCCGTATTGTGTGAGCGCCTGAAACCGTTCGTCAAAAACCTGATAGGTCCTTATCAGTGTGGTTTCAGGCCAGGGAAGTCCACAAGCGACCAGATCTTCACACTGCGGCAAATCCTGGAGAAGTCCCAAGAAGTACAAATCGACACCCACCATCTATTTGTCGATTTCAAGGCCGCGTATGACTGTGTGCATAGAGACGAGCTATACGGTGCCATGTCTAGTTTTGGCATTCCTACCAAACTCGTCAGATTGTGTAGGATGACGATGGAGAACTCTCGCTGCTCCGTCAAGGTCGGTAGCGAACTCACCGAGACCTTCGATGTCAAAAAAGGATTTAGACAAGGCGACGCGCTGTCATGCGACTTCTTTAACATAATTCTTGAGGGGATCGTGCGTAACTCACACGTCAACACCAGAGGCACGATCTTCCACAAGTCCGTTCAACTGCTAGCTTACGCGAATGACATTGACGTGATCGGCCGAACTCAGCGAGCCGTCAATGAGGCGTTTGCTAGCATCGAAGCGGAAGCGGCTAAAGTGGGACTGGTGGTAAACGAGGGCAAAACTAAGTATATGCTGTCATCAAAGAAGGACGCAGAACATCGACGTCTCGGACAGAGCGTCACTATGGGCAGCAGACATTTCGATGTAGTTAAGGACTTTGTCTATCTCGGCTCCGCGGTGAATAGGGACAATAACATCAGTACCGAAATCAAGCGCAGAATCACTCTTGCCAATCGCTGTTTCTTTGGGCTTAAGAGGCAATTGAGTAATAAAGCCCTCTCCCGAACGACAAAAGTAACTTTGTACAACACCTTGATCATCCCAGTCCTGCTTTACGGCGCAGAAACCTGGACGTTACTAAAAGCGGATGAGGAAGCCCTTGGTCTGTTCGAGAGAAAAGTTTTGCGTGCGATTTTTGGTCCTGTTTGCCTTGATGGCATCTGGAGGAGAAGATTCAACCACGAACTGTATGGGCTGTACGGCGGCATGAACCTAGTCAAGCGTCTACGGATACAACGCTTAAGGTGGCTAGGCCATGTAGAGCGGATGGATACCACTGCTCCGGCCCGAAGAGTCTTCGAATCCGAACCACAGGGACAACGCAACAGAGGACGTCCTAGATTGAGATGGCGCACACAAGTGGAAAAGGACCTCAACCAACTTGGAGTGCGCAACTGGAAGCAGTTGGCAAGAGATCGTGCTAGCTGGAGAGGCATGTTGGTTGAGGCCCAGGTCCACCCCGGACTGTAGCGCCATCCGAAGAAGAAGAAGAAGGCATTTCGGCAACTTTTTATCGTAATTCAAGGCGAACTGTCAACCTTACAGTAAGTATAACTTATTTTTATATTATTGAATTAAAAAAAAATCGAAGCATACCAAAGTATTGCAATAAAGTAATCCTGTTAGTCAAGCCTGACGTAGTCTTTGATTCATTCACAGTATTGTCACTCACATCGCAAGATTTAAATCAATCTGATGATAAATGCATATGTGTATCGATTAGGTACTGCTTAGAGGTTATTCTGAGTATAATACACATTTATGTATTTATGTATTTATAAATATACTAGCGTATCCGCTAATGCGAATACCAAATGTTAAACACCGAACTCACTTTATTGACTAGAAAGTATAATAAAATTTAGTGAAGTCAGGTATAAATAGTCACAGTTCAAATTAACGCTTGTTCGCAATTTTCACTCGTTTTTAAACGTAATGTGATTAATATAATGTCGTCTAACGCAGTTCACACAAGCAATTCTTAATATTGCCAATAAAGTATACTCATTTGAGAGGCACCTAATTGTTGCCTAACTTTTTTAACACCCAATATATTCATTTTGGCAGAGATTATAAGCGAAGGCGTTATAAAATTACCAAATATTTTCCCCTAAATAAGAGCTTTTTTAAGAAACAAAGATATAGAGTGTACACTTAGGGTAGTACAATGCAAACGGAAACAATCGGGAGCACAACACCAAAATGCACTCGTAATGTAAGTTGGACAATTTTCTTAAGCCAATAGGAATTGGTAGACAAACGAAAGTTTGTTACATATGTATATTGTGAAAGAAACCCTGTTACGTTACAAGATAAACTACTGTTCTTGCCTATGCAGCTCTCGGAGGAAAAACAAATATGTAGGCACTTCGTTTTTGCATCGTGTTAAGAAAACAAAACACTAACATGTTTCAATCTGCACCACTCGGAGGGAGAGCTTTGTGTGTACATGTGTTAATATTGGGTCAATGGCTAATAAATTTCAACAAATAATGGGAAAATCGATTATACATTTGTTTTGGATATATTTTATTATACTTTATTGTTGTCGATATAATAAAAAAACGTAGGTACACAGAAAAACCGCAATGTCTTCTCAGGGCATCATCATGAACCAGTATTAACCTAATATGCCAATCAATCCACTGATCTAGAACATGGTTATATAAAGATGAATGCCTATCTTAATTCCGCTAAAATGAAGCTAATATATGTATGTGTCTTTCTATCAGAAATTAAGAGTCTTGTATGGAATGGAATGTTCATTAACTGGATAAATTATATGTTTGTGTTCCTAATCAATTGATGGGGAACCAATTAATTATTAACAACTATCTATAAAAATTATAAATAGTACATGTTGATTTACACATATATAGTTATGAACTCTTATTTAAATTACGTGATATTCTCAGGAAAAGAAAACTTTTTAAGTGATTGCTTTTAAATTTTCAGTGTGATTATATTCTGATATGTATGTACGAAAGTAGATGAAATTAACCGGTTTTGGCATTCTGCACAAAAGAAGAATTATGAGTATTACTAAAAGAATTAAATATCAAGACATTACAAAATCGACTTTACGTATGTACATTTGGTCAAATAAGTGGTCCAATGATTTTGGGTTTTACCTCGGCAATGATGACTTTTTCCGCATTGGCAACAAATCAACCGATCATGAATTATAAATGATGATATACGTTTCCTTCAAGAAACCAGGCAAGCTGAACCCAAGTGTTCCTTAAATCAAGTTGGCGAGTTTGAAAAATTTAATATTTTATGGGTACAAGGACACATGGCGCAAACATATAAAATCACCAAATGGTAAAAGTTTACAGCTTTAGTACGTTGTAAATATTTCTGTTTATTGGTAAAAATGCTCTCGAACTGTAAGTATCCCTAAGATACTCATTTACTTGTGTGTCACATCTAGTAGCAACATGTGGGCAAATTTCAAATTCATCATTTGCGGATGTGTAGGATCTGTATGAAAAACAAGAAGGGAATAAAAAAAACAACCATGAATGACTGCCAAGCGTGATACACCATCCTGGTATAGGATTTCATTCTATGCCGAAATCATTTGTTGTTTTCTTTTCGCGTATTTTGATGTTTTTCGAAAACTAATCCATACGATACGATGCGTTTAAAATTTATTTCCATATTTACTTTTGATGATTTTAATCCGGATGGATTTGAGTTTTTAATGTCTGAAGCTTAGTACCACGAACCACACAGGTTTGGAATAAATGGATTGTATCATATGTTCCACATGTTTTTGTATTTATCGTCTTTTCTCCCTCAGCACAAAATGAGGAAAAATAAAACGTTAAATTACGGAGAACAAGAGAGAAAGCTTAGCAAGTTATTTTTTAAAATCTTTCTAGCTTTGTTGTACATATTCTCACATATTCCCACACTTGTCGTCTATTCAGGTCTAAAGCGTGTACCTTATTTTTCAGTTGCATTAATAGTTGGCGTTCCAAAAACATGAATTAAGTATGTACGGGGTACATTCTTACCATCGACCTCAAATTCTTTTATTTCACCTATGTGTGAATAAAAATATATTGTATGTATGTATATATACGTACACATCCAAATTTGTTGAAATGTAGCATATACATACATACATAGGTGAAACCATATCCGCTTAATGATACATTTATCATTTTTATTGATTCATCCGTCACAGTAAGTGTGAAATATGATTAGCTTCATCGGGTGTATGTTCGGTTCTGAAGCATAAAACTCAGTGAACTGGAGGGACACATGTAGATTGGAAGAAACAATTGAGATATGTTGAACAAATTGAAGTGACTTGATATAGGCAAATCAAGTATGCACTACGAACCCTCACACTGAATGAGTGTACGGTTTGTGACTTTAAATTTTTTGTTGTGTCATGACAAATACGGCATGGGGTGGAAACCTATGTAGTCTTATGTAAGTATATATGCAAACATAAATACATGCATACATCACCGCATCATTTTCTTAAATAATTTGAGTTTATCGAAGAATTGTCCTTTTCTTTGGTATAACTAACAATGTATATAACTTTGTCAAAAATATATAAACCGTATCAAAGACCTATAGAATACTAGTTACAATATGCTTCAGGGGTCAAACACACAAGTACGCTTACCAAACCTCAACCTGTCAATATCGAAGTTCCTTCACTGAACTTCACTCACCTGCTACAGTGGTCAGACGCAGACACATGTTAATACCTATTTCAATCAGATTGAAGAATGATATGGGTGCCACAGTTGCAGTATCCTCATTGCAAACATGTTTGGTTATTGGCATTTGTTGGCAGGAACTCCAGAAGTTATTTGCAAAAGCCGAAGTGCAGGTCTATTGAACCGGGTAAGTGATTGAATTTCTAGAGAAAAGATGTGTTGATACACATATGTAAATATGTATATGGTCAAGCAGCAATGCTATGGTAAACAAAATATTTTGTCCAATTTTGTTTTGCAAAAGACGCTTATTGAATAAAAAATTTTGAAGGAATTGTTTTTGTTCAATATTCACTTTTGAATTGAATAGAGTACAGGTTTCGACACTTCAAATTAATAAACGAAATATATGCAATAAACATTAAAAGGACATACATCCGTTATTATATAAGTGCAACAATATTTTAAATGAGTGGGGTATATTAATAAAGAGAAATGAACAGAGATCAATGTTAGTTACAAAGTTCTTTTCAAACATTAGTTTGGCATTGCTTTGTTTAGAGGATAATTTATAAGAAAAAATAGTCTTGTCAAGACCGTTCTGATGCGAACTGTATGGAAGCACGCGGACGTATCACTTGATTTTTTCAGCAATAATACAAATTATATTACTCTCTGCCGTACGATTAGCTTTTATTTAAAAATTTGAGAAAACTTTCACTGCTAAAAACTAAGTACGGAAGACGAGACAAACGCTATAGCTAGTAATGTACATACCCGTATGTATTTGTATACATAGATAGGGACATATAAAATTTTGCTATATTTTATACTTTGTGAATATACTTTATAAATATTATTATGTTACAAAGTGAAATAAATTATTGTTTATTACTAACCTCAACATGACTCAGTCTTGCGATAAACAACATCACTATTAACATTTGCCTGTATGTGTGGGAAAATGTTCTAACGTCGAAGACGTGTGAATATATGACATATCATGTATCACTTTAAGCGCGAAATTTAGTCACATTTTTGGTAATTAGTTATCTTCATATGTATGTATGTCAAAATTTAAAAAAGAATCAATCTGAAAACATACACATATTATCAACACCCACATGGTATTGAAGAAAGCTTGAAGATTTGAAAATAAAAGACAACTGTCTCACATGGGACATTTGTACGCAACTACTTCACTCCACAATAAGGAAACGGGTGTCATTCCTACATTTCTTTTATTGTGCCAGAGGAAATGCAACTCGGTCTGAAAACACATCATACAACAATACATTAGTAGAAATCTTGAAAGGCCAACTGTAGTGACCGATTTTTCCAGTCCTACTGCTCTCCTATGGACCTTTTAATCGCAGGTATATAAGCACTATACCATTGTTATTTGCGAAGATAACGCGTTTCAATTTTATGGTTGAAACCCACATGCGCTCTGCAAATGACAATAGCATTCCCCCTTTAAAATTTCAATAGAAGGAATCATGGGGAACACCGTTCCATTCATTGAACCGCTTTCAATGAATTGTGGATTGAAAGCTTTTTTTCTTTATCAATGTATAACAGTTTCACAAGACTGCTCAAAAGAAACCCGGCGAAAGAAGTAACCCTCTTACTTACATGATATGCAATAAGCTCCCAACCACGTCTTTACAAATGTGCATTTCTCCACAACTCCATATCGACATACATATGTTCATAGCATCAATCCATTTGCACTTGTGTACTTACGTACATATGTATATATTTGTGCCTGCATTGAATTTACGAATAGAGGGTTAATATATAATATTTTTTAGTTGTTTAAAATTTTCGCTTTTCATACTTTTTCATATTGTTTTACTCCCACAATTTACAATATTAAAAGTTTAAAAAAAATCATTCTTTGCTAAATAATACCTGAATACGTATTCCCCCGTAGGTATCTACATATGTACATAGGTACATACATAAATATCTATGCAGTGGGTGATAAACTGACCTCGCATCTATGTAAATACAACCCTCAAATTAAATGCATAAAGAACCGAATGACTGGGGTTCAAACAAATATTGCACCATTAAAAGAAAGCTAAAGCGTTAAATGCAACACTCACTTCTCAGGCGACTGCAAATGAGGGACACAAATAAAAAATTAATATTAGATGAGTTTGAAAAAGGAAAAGGATTCTGTATGCTTTGTTAATATTTCTCTTTTTTCCTCTGAGGAGAAGACCCAAGGCCGGGTCAATTTTAAATTGTTTTGTGTGTGTGCGAGGTTAACGTTACTTTGGGATTTGCAGTAAATAGGAACTCTGTTTTTTTGTTGTAGCTTTTTACGACCCAACAAGCACGACACCTAGACCAGGATAGTGGACTATTCAGTAGAAAGCTTCAAGGAATTTATGGGTTGTGGACATAGAAAAGAGCTGAAAGTATTTCGATTGTGAATTATGCGATATATAAAATTCACAAACAATTATATACATATTATATACTCACCACCATAGAAAAAACTCATACATATATACGATACTGCAAAAGTTCGGTTTTTGTAGGGATAATTTATACTGTTAAACTTTTTATTTTTATTATTACAGGAAGCAAATCGCTTTTAGTGAGAGACAGCCTCTAATGTTAGGGATCTCCGTCAGAAAAACAACAGCTAACAATGCGAAATCTGCTCACCTTGCTGAAACTATAGGAATTCAAACCGGATGGATCCACTTTAATAATATTAACTAGTTATTTACAACGACATATGTACATCATGTAAATCACACAGTGGATTTTTAATTTTATATTGCATTTTTTTACAAAAAAATGGATAAGAGCAAATTCATGCACAATATAAAAGTACTGTTAAGTAAAATTCGCATTTAGAATTCATGTCGAAGAAACGCAAAAGTTGTACTCAGTTACTGATTGCTGATCTTTTCTGGATCACTAACTTTTATTTCCCGTTTAATAGCTAATGACACTCCCAAATATTTTTAGACTTAAATGTATCTGTATATCTGAGAATACATACATTTGTTACGTTAGTTTTAATAATAATAATTGAGCGGCACTACAGCCCACAACGGACCAGGGCCTAGCTTCTACAACAACTATTCGTTTTATGCATGTTACTGTTCTTCACGAGTAGAAGGGACCTACAGTTTTTTGCCGACTCCGAACGGGGAGATTTGAGAAGCTTTCCATAGACAATTAATACTCTTTGAGTGTTGTCAGCAACTCGAAAGATGTGGTCCGTGAAAAAATGCTAGGTGTCCCGCCCGGGAATCAAACCCAGACTTTCTGCGCCGCGGTCGATGCACGTTACGTTTTATATCTATCTATTCTCTTCTTCACGGAAAACACTGTGCAGGCTACATTTAGATCCTATTACTATAACTCCTATTTGTCAGCTAAAACGGTGTACAATTTTTGGGAGAGTTCTTCCTCTCTCTCGTTTTAGAATAAGTATATCATAATATATGTTAAAGTCTTACACTTGGGACATTTTTTTACTTACACGATTAAGCTATATATGTATGTATAATATTATGAACTTTTTTAAAAATTTCCCATCATGTTTTTAGGTACTTATCTGTGTCTGTTTCATACCATGTGTTGGTGCCATTATTGACTATTGCAACAGTTCCTTTGTGGCCCCTTCGCATATTCACTCTTTTATTACGTAGAGGGATAACTATACCTATGGGCTGATATAGACTATGCTAAATCCGAGTATAATTTGGTGAAAGAGGACGAAGATAGAAAACGGCATATATGTTTTCTATAGATAGTTATAGTTATAGATAGATAGACTTTTTCTGATGAAGTAATGCATATACTCGTACATATGTACTATTCCAGTGTATTTCAAATATAAATCGTTGCCACAAGAAAAGCCGCGAAGATTGCGTAACAGGAAGATCTTTATGACATGGAAATCGCTTTATGTGCAGTCAAACGGCCAACAACTATAGAGAACATCACTAATATTTAGTAATGTTCTCTTTATATTTTTCTCACATATCTTTGGTCGACCGGATTATGTCGGATGGTTTTTTAAAAAAGACAGCAGGTCATATAAACCTTGTGTTATTCATAATAGTGGTTTCTCACGAGTGGAGGGGACCTGCCCAATTGTTATTAACAGAGTATTGTCGAAAACTCGAGACGATTGAAAAAGCACTTAACTACTACTTCTCAGCTATCGCATAACAAAAATAAAAATTAAAAGATGCAATTCTCAGACGCTTTCATGTAGTTTTCTTAATTGGTTATCTACTAATATATTAAGTGCAGGTGATATTATGATACCCAAATTTAAAGTTTTCTGTGTACTTGAGGATTATAATTTATAATTTGAAATGAGTATCGTGGGTACCCAAATTTATGTTGAAGCTTAAAATGTTTGTTGTTGGAAATTTCTTTGAACCGTTTTGCACATCAAAGAAAATGTATTCTATTTTATTTGACTTTCAGAGTAATTATTCGTATCTTTCAGCGATTAGTTTGATAAATTTTTAGACGAAACAATTTCAAAACATTGAACAGTCAATACAAAAAACTAGCAGCAAATTAGCGACTCTTCAAATTACTCACTTTTAGATACTAAGACCTGTGTGCAGTTCTGGGCAATGTGCCTCATAAATCCAGATTATTACGTAGGCACCTAGAGCGTTTGCATTTTTTTATGGCATTACTTCGCGAAATAATGATTAACACTCTTTTGTTTATTGAACTTGATATATCCAGTTCGCTACCGTGATGCTGTGATGTTTTTTTATTTTTTCCGTAAGAAATATTACCTAATGCTGGGAGTTTCAGCAATTGGATATGCGCATGTGAAACCGCAAAATTAAAAGGTATACCAATCCCTTATTAACAAAGTATTTTTACCTTACCTAAGCGGCGACAAGATTATAACTTCATAATTTTTATTATTTATTTGAAATTCATTAAAAATGCAAGACACAACTCATTTTTAAATGCACAACACAGGCCTTCAAAGAAGACACTAAAAAAGTTTTTAAACACAGACGAATTGAAACTAAATCTTCTCACGGTCCTTCTCATCAAAGTTCACAGCGATGTGTAATCATCAATAACTAATTTTAATTTAAATGGAAACAGAGGCATAGGACAAATGAATGGATTTGGGAGAGGTTGGTACAAATTGTTGACAAACATTGTAATAAGGAAATTCAAGTTGTGCAAGAATAATGAATGGCAAAGATTAAGTCATTTAATTGAGTAGCACTGCAGATCGCACGGGAAGAGGGCCTAGCTTCTACAACAACTATTATAGTTGTGCGTGCCACTGTTTTCTCACGAGTGGAACGGACCTACAGAATTTTTCCCAATAACTCGATTCGAAAAGCTTTTTATAGACAATTAGTACTCCTTGAGTGTCAGCAAGTCGAAACAGGTGATGCCGTGGAAAAGTGAGAGGTGTTCCGTACGGGAATCGAACCTAGAACCTTGACGTATGAATCGACGCACTTGCCCACTACGCCACAGCGACTACATAACATATATTTTTAAACATTTATATTGTATAACTCTGTCAAATTATTGTGAAATTCTTTATAAGAGTTGTGGTATGTACATAATTTTTATCTATATGACTAGTTGCTTATGCGTCAATTATGATAAATGCTACGGCACCTCTGAAAGCTCTATCAAAGAGAATTTATTGACCTCTTGGACCTTTTGGACAGAGCGTGTTCGGACCACGATGGGTATGTTAAGCAGCAGCAGAAAACATATTTGACTAAATGATCGGAATGCAAGTTAACTACAATAATTAAATGGTAGTTACTAGAATTAATTAGCAACAAAGTTCAAACAATATTATTGATTATTGACTACTTAATAGGAAGTTCAAATAATTTTACTTTTTTGTTGAACATCAATCCATATTAAGAGTACAATTAAGCGTATTGTTTTTTTGAAATTATTGCACATAATACAAAAAATTGTTATTGTCAATGACAAGTAATTCATAAGTCACTATGGAGCAAAATAAACATTTATCGATTTTTCTTTCATTTTTCAGCTGTTGAAAAATAAAATCGATTTAACCTTCATTGCATAATTTACAATTTAAGTTTGATATTAGCTGGTATCTACTTTTTTTCCCTTTTAACGTTTCAAACACAAATGTTTACTTGAATAAATCTATATCCTCCTAAGCATAGTAAGGTTGTATTACGTCTACTGATGCCAAATAACCGATTTCTTATTTAACAGTTGGTATCAGCTGGGTTTTTTCTCTACTTATCAATATATAAAACGTCTATTGAAAAACAGAGTGTATCTAAGATGACATTTTTCTAGCAAAGCTAAGCACCAGAAGAACATCAAAATTTTCACATTGTACCACTTGCCCTTAAACTTCACATTGATTAAATTTTACGATAGAAGAAGTATCTAGAACTGTGCGCAAGAGCGACCAACGCGACAAGGTTTCCTTCGAATTTTGAAATTCTTTGAAAGTACTTAGGACCCTTCTTCCGTACCTGTACATTATTTCAGCAATTTATGCTCAAACGATTGCTTTTAAAAAAGAAATATATGCGGCAGATCACAAATGATACATAAATTGTTAAGTAATAAATAAAAAAAAAAATAAACAAATAAAAATATACATATTAAAGAAAAATGCTTTGATGTAATAAATAAACTAAACCATCTTAGGTATTCATATAGATGCTAGACCATTTACCACAGAAGCGGTATAGTGGAATAAATTTCTATTAACGCTTAGTTTTAATTTTGCCGCAGATTTTTGGCATTGGTGATCATCAATTTGACAGATCATTGCCTAGAGTTTTGTATGAAATTTCACTATTCAATCGAAAGGTAAATATTAAAGAAGTAAAACAAATATTGATGCAGTCAGAAATCAGAAGCTGTCACGTGAGTAACAAAAGTTAGTTACAAATAGCCCCGTGACTCTTTTAGTGGAATGTTCGACTAACAAATGTGATGATGATGATAATAACTCATATTCGCGCTTCAATTGTGTTAATATAAACTTATTAAGTTTTATGTGTGTGGTCGCTGTGGCGTAGTGGTAAGTGCATCGACCGCGGCGCAGAAAGTCTGGGTTCGATTCCCGGACGGGACACCTAGCATTTTTTCACGGCACCACCTCTTTCGAGTTGCTGACAACACTCAAAGGGTATTAATTGTGTATGGAAAGCTTCTCAAATCTCGCCGTTCGGAATCGGCAAAAAACTGTAGGTCCCTTCTACTCGTGAAGAACAGTAGCATGCACAACACGAGTAGGTGTTTTAGAAGCTAGGCCCTGGTCCGTTATGGGCTGTAGTGCCACTCAATTATTATTATTATTTATTAAGTTTTATGTGTTTAGACCTAAGAAAATTAAAAGATAAAATAAAAAAATACATTTTTAAAGTAAAAGTAAGGTGTTACTATAATAAAAAAAGAATATTTTCATTCAAATTTGAACCAAATTTGTTTCTCTTCATATATCAAGCATCTGATGATATTGATATCCGATGTTACAATGTCTATTACAAAAATATCACTGTCACTTTACAATACCGACACGTATTTAACGAACGGACCCTAAATGACAGTACCAGTTCAGAAATGTCACATTTTATAAACGTCAAAATATTTATTAAATATTAATCGGGCGCTTTTTTAAACCTTTTGTGTTGAGACGTTAGTGAAATATTATTATTTCTTTCCCAATATATTATAATTGTTTTATATATAAAACCTTATTTGTTTTCATAAATAGCTTCTAGCAAAATGTCTGAGCGATCATTTATATCCAAGCGGGGTCTTATCAGAGCAAAAGAACCACGTTTAGATGGAACGCCGAAAGCAGGAAATCTGGATCTATCTATAACATTAGCACCAAGTGAAATTCAGCGGCTCTTGGATCATCATAATAGCCCAGCTGAGATGAATACAAGTGGAAATTACACCATATACGAAAGCACAACAAATTTCTTAAGCACAGAACCACTTAACAGTGAACGTTCGGTTCTTGAAAGCAATGAAATGTGTTTAAAAGAAAAGACCAACATGTTATTTCCACAATTTCTGGAGGTGCTTCAGAGCAGAACTAACGATTCGGAAATATTTGAGACAATTCAAGACATAATTCACACATGTTCCGGAATAATTGAAGAAGTTGGAAGGGGAGGAATGCGTGCGGCATATACAAAGCAGCAATCTGAAGAATATTTATGGTTAGAGCAGGAGCAAAATACATGGAAACTTCTGTATGCTCTTTATAAAGACCGGATAATGGTTCAAGCAGAACAGATAGATGAGGTGATGCCTTTGGGCTGTTCAGAGAAAGAAATAATAAGCCAATTGTATGCCTGTAAGTTATTCAATGAATAATTATTGAAATTCCATTTTATTTGTATTTTTCTTGCTTACAAGGTAATTCACACATACGCGAATACCAATTGATTGTGGATTGGTTGGAAGCATGTTACATCAAGGATGAGACGATGCATGTAGGCCACTCAACTGATCGCACAGTAGGTTGGGAAAATACACTTTTTCAACTACAGAATCCTCACGACGTAGCTTTTGGAAATGAACGCGAAATTGTTAAATCGCTTGATCCAGACGCACCAATACGTGAAAAAAAACCTCTTCATCCTCTTGATGAGGAAGACAGTTTACGATTGTCACGAGCAATATTTGCGGAAATTCGTCAAGGACGTATTGACGAGGCTATGGCACTCTGTAAATACTGTGGCCAGACTTGGCGAGCAGCAATACTAGAAGGCTGGCGCTTGCATGAGGATCCAAATTATGAATCCTCAAATACTAAAGAAAAGATCCCAATCGAAGGAAATCCTCGTCGAGATATATGGAAAAAATGTGCTTGGATGATGGCCGATAGTCAGAAATTTGATGAGTATACGAGAGCTATAGCTGGTGCATTATGTGGTCATTTGGAATCACTCAAAGGGCTTTTGAATAAGTCATGGTTAGATTTGTTGTGGGCTTATCTTAAAGTTCAAATTGACATTCGTGTAGAAAGTGAAATCAGATCAATCATGCCTCAAGCTTACTGGGACAATAAAATGTCGCTTGAACAAGTCTTCGAAGAACTAGCTGTTCATAAAAACGAAGATGTGAGGAAGGCCGCAAATAACAAGATGCACATTATTCAAAAATACATCATTCTTGATAATGTGTCCGAATTGTTGCAGAAAATGCGTAAATGGGTGGAAGGGGAAAAATTGTCTGCCCACATGTTACGGTTCTTATGCCATATCGTACTTTTCATGCGGCAAATCGGAAAGGTTGACAAAGAAGAAGTAGCTGACATTATTGTGAAGACCTACGTTGAGTGCCTCATTGAGTTTAAGGACCCCCAACTCGTTGCATTTTATACAGCAGGGTTACCAGGAAAAATGCAGATTTTAATATACTCAAGATTTCTCGAAACTATAAAGGAGACATCAGCTAGAGCTGCTGCTTTGGAAGAAGCAATGTCGGCTGGATTAGACATCGATAGTATTACAAGACTCACAGTTCAAACAATTCGAACACGGGTTCACGACACTGAGTTGGATGACAAAAAGTTACAAGGAGATATATCTGAATATGATCAGGAAAAAATAAAAGCTTTGGAGTGGCTCACGTTCTACCCCGAGCAAAAAGGAGAACTCCTTTGGCAAGCAAACGCCCTATTCCGGACTTTTCTTGCTGAAGGAAAGACAGAGTGCATGCGCGCAGCATTCGCAATGGTTCCAGCTGACTCATTGACACAAATAATATCAATCTATGGTTCAAAAGATAATTTCCCTTGTCGAGAAGAATGTAGTGTCAAGGAATATCTTAGTTACAAGGTGTATCTAATTGGCTTAGACAGCTTCAACGATTGGTCACAATTACTACATAACAGACCAAAAGAGCCAGAAGGTGTTAATTCCAATGCGAATTTCACAGAACGTATTGCATCAGAACATAAAGAACAGGTTTACCGTGCCGAACTGGATCGCTGGAATATGAACTTGAACGAACAAACTAAATGTATGTAATTTTTAATTTAAGCAATGCTGTATTAATAATTTTATGTCTTTTAGTGACACGTGATGCTCTATTTAACGTGCTTTTATTTCCTGAAAAGGGGTGGTTAATTGATCCTGATACTGCAAAAGAGCCTGTTGATGTTGTGCGACTAGATTGGAATAATCGCTTGCACCAACTGCAAAAGTTGCGTTCCATTTGTATTCCAGAAATTGTGCTGCTACTGCATAAAGTCCTGCATCAAAGTGGCGACTATAAGGGTTGCATAAAATTGGCCGATGAAATTTCCAGTGAAGTGCGCCAACTTTATAAAGTATATACAAAACATAAATTGGCCGAATTACTTTCAAAATTGTCGGAATCATGTCTTACTCTACTGAATGAAAAACTGGATCCATGGGGTTATCCCACAACGGCATAAGCTTGTATACTTTTTGTTCTTATTTGTTTCTTAATAAATAACATTGGAAATTATATACCTCCTATAAGTCATTCGTAACATCATATAAAAGAGCGTATTCGTTTGTAAATATAAAGTAAATGGGGATAACATAAATACTGAAATGAAACGCAACAGTACTCTTACAAATCGTTGGATACGCCCTGTAGTACGTATGGACAACACACTGGAACTCGAGCCATTGGGACAATGCAACAGAAAACAACATCGTCTAACATGTACATACGTGTACGAGTCTAAAGGCGCCTGGCGATAGATCGTTCTTGCTTTAGAGGCTTCATTGTTAATGGAAGCCCACCACGGTTCCAAGGAGTGTAGTAGCAACCTGAAAAAATATCCTTGTTTTATTGAGCAATTGATTGCATTCTCAAGAGATAAAGTTTTGTTAAACACACTCTATTCCGATATAGAAGTTAATTTTATTTTTCATAAAGTTGGTGTGAGCAACAGTGGAGGATTAGTGAGAGACTGTTGAAGCCAAGCGGAATCACGTGGACTGCAACACCAGTCAGTGATCAGAGCACGTCGTTTAGTTATATTAATTGTATAGTTTCTTTTTTTATCAAAATTTTGAACTCTTTTGACACATACTCACATTTTAAGGGCATTGTTTCCATTGATCGGGCCAGTAAATTGAAACATCTTTTGTATTTTTTTTATCAAAAACGTTGCTACTCTTTGCATTTATTTTTCAAAATCATAACAAAATGTTATCACTACATTAACATAATCTTAATTTTTCTCTTCCTATTGAACTCACTACTTTAACTACATAATTATATTGATCAAGGTACTTTTTGCAGGTCATTAGTTCAATAAGTGTTTTTTTTTTCAAAAAAGATTAACCCTAGTTAAATAAATTTTGTTACGCTTCTACTTTCCATATAATAATGATGAAATAAGTTAAACTTGATGGTTAAGCGTTAGAACTTCTTAGAAAAGGAATTAATACAAAAAAAATAAAAGCCTTAAAGCAAAACTTTGTTTTTACGCTATAAGAACCAACATCTCATGTAAAAATATACAAAAATATTTGTTTTTTTTCTATGCAAAAAGTGATTCTTAGGCAATGATCCTTATTACAATAATTCGGAGGAAATTATTTGTACTTTTCTTTCCAAAAAATTGTTCTTGTGAAAATAGGGGCTATACTCTTGAATCAATTGACATTTCAAGAGGGATGCAATTTAACTCAACATTAAATTTCGTGTGTTATTTTAAAATTAATTTCTGTACTGCTTTATCTCCTAGTTTAATACCTCAGATCGTTGCATTTGGAAGCTCGGTTTGATAAACGTGTAAGTTCCTTAAACCAAAAGGAAGCATAGGCGCATAACCGAATTGAACTCGGTTTCAAAAAAAAAAATTAATTGTTTTTGGAAATTTAGTTTTTGCAGTCTGTGCATATGATTCTCATTATGATTTTTAGCTGAAGAGGCTATCACAGCTATTTTCACTACTGCAATCAATATCGGGCAGTGATACGCCCCGCCGATAATTCATGTACTTGCGACTGGAACTGCCACCTGTTTGGCTGTTGTTTCGACGCATAATGTGGCTGGATGGTGAAGAGTCCGGATGCGCATATTTTGATGAATGACTTCCATTGAAAGAACCATTTACACTTCTGCATTTAGGAAAAAATTTTACCATGTCGCATAGGTTTTGCACAACTAAATCTGGCCGCAAGTCTTCGTTGCCCTCAAATTCAGCGTTTAGGTCATCGACCACTTCTGGCTTTAATGGTATCCAAATTGTAGCTCCTAGATTAGCTGCTTTGCCTCCCTAAACCAGTGATCATCGACATCCGGATTTGATATGTATTAACGGTGTCATGAAAAAAATTTCATTGTGGATGCGTCGATGGAATGTTGGAAGTTGACATTTTTTGTTTGGAATTTGTGTATAGAGAGAAATATTCGACTTTAATTCAGGATATTTTTATGTAATTATAATGTTATTTTAGTTATTGTATATTCTTTTCTGGAATGTTTATAGCTGGATCTTATTTATTGCTTATACGTAATATGGTTTCTACTTGGAGCAATTGGTTAAAAGACAATTGGTTTATAAATTAATGTTTTGTAACAGAGGATTAAGGAACAGAACAATTTAAAATTAATAATAGTTTTGATTTGCAATACACATATATAATTGCGCCCAAAGGAAAAAACATACAACACAAAAACCCACATTATAATGTAACATGTAGTTGTATTCAGTCTACGTTGATATCAGACTACTTTATTCGAGTATATAATATAAACAAAATTAAATTAAAAAGCCTTTTTTTATTTAATTTTTTACTTTGCCTAGGTTATCTAAAAAGCTATTTTTTGTAGAAAAAAGTTCCTGCTTATATAGAACTACTTTAGGTTTGTGTTTTATTTATGAATTCTTTCTTAATAAAATAAGTCCCTATTATGTTCTATGTCCTGCACTATTCACAAACTGTTCACATTTTCTAAATAAGGAGCCGGGTTTAATTCGAACCGCGTTAAAATTACCTCTTTTTCGAAATACTTTACTTACCCCATGGGCCCAGGACAAAGCATTTTCCATTGGTGCAGATATATCAAAAGTGGCTGCAATACTATCTAAATTTTGCAGTAGACACAAATGCATAGGCGCATGCTTTTCATTGCTTCCAATGATGGTATGTCTGGATAGCTGAATTTCTTTGTCGGCGCAATTGTGTCTTAATCGTAATATTTTTTTCAATAACTATTTTTTTAATGTCTCCCCAATCTTTCTACAGTATTTTTTTACCAACCATCACATGAATATAAAATTGTTTATTGTATGTATATTTACATGACATTATTATAAAAATGCACATTTAAATCTTGTGAAGTAAATAGTATAACATTTTTTCAAAGTACACGTTACGAGAAATATGTCACCAAACGACCTTGCCTTCTTTATTGCAAAAACATTTCCTTACTTTAGTGGAGAATATTGTTGCGTACGTAAGAATAATATAAATTCCGGCGAGTTTTAAGCTAAACGATTGTGTAGCTAAATAGCATTGTATGTTAATAATTTTTGCAAGAAATTTTGGATGAGAACTTACCGCAAAAATTTAGTGTATGCAGAAGTGATGTTTTTTATGATATAAACGATTATAAATTAGTGATCAGTTCGTAATCCCATTTTAAGAAAAAAATGTCACAAAAGAAAGAAAAAGCAAATTCTCCTTCTATTATTCCCCCGAAAATATTTTTCTATAGCTTTGGCAATAAGGTTTTTAATAAGTATGGCGTCAAAAATACTTTACGTACAATTATGTACATGCATCTAAAGAATAACCAATTCTCTTTAGCAGAAACCGCCAAGACAGTCAAATTATTTTTCTTGTTTTTTTTTTTTTCTAGAAGGGAACCGTATTATATGAATGCACTGTGAACAAAAATGATTATGGGAACACAGAAAATAATCGCAAGGCGTTTCGTTGGCATGACGACATGTTCCTAATAGTAGTGCTTAATAGTAAAACTGTCCTTTTGTTTTTAATTACAGATTTAGCTTAGTAAAGTAGACATAATTTTTGGGTTACGTACCTGTATGTCGGTTTCAATTTTATCACCAACCATTACGCACGCCGCAGGTTTTATACGTAGAAAATTACAAGCGGCAAGGAATATATGCGGATTAGGCTTCTCCCATGGCAAGTCAGATGAAACTAAAACACAATCGAAAAACTGAGTCGCTTTGAGCTTTTTAATTTTCTCCCATTGTGCGTTGGATGGTCCATTTGTGATGAGAGCTAGTAGATAACCAGATGAACGAAATTGCTTAAGCATTTGTGTGTATTCTTGTGGAATAGCTAAGTATCGATAACGTAGGTGTAACCATTCTGAATAGATTTGATCTGCTAAGTGCTTGTAGCGCTCTGGCAATGCTTCTCGCCAGAGATAAGAACGCCACGAGTCCAATGACGTCTGTGAATTATCTGGACAGCGACGAAATGATTGAAGAAATTTTGTTGTCACCTGGACAGCCTCGTCTGATGGGAAGTTATGGTTGCTTTCTAATTGCTCGGCAAGCTAAAATTTGATGTAAATTTTAACGAAAGAAATAGGTTAATGCTCAGACTATATATGTTAACATGACGGTAAACGGCATTAGTAAAAACAGTATGGTATTATATGCCTGGAACAAAAATCATTTGTGAAACATTACAGTTCATCTGAAATAAATTAATTTGTTAGAGCAACATTTCTATTTGTAAGCAACTGTGCCCTTATATAAATTAATGTATTTTATGGTACCAAGTTTTGTCAGTTGAAAAACAAAAAGAAAATATTGAAAAACAAGGATGTCACGAAATTTACAAACAACTAAACTCGAAAACTTTCTTTTTCCTTTTATCAAATGGCACACTCATACTGATTGTGTCATATCTATAATTATTCGAAATACGTCAGTTTATTTATTTTAAGCGCCTACATATTCAACTTATTCAACAATAGAATCCGGAAACTGTGCGTCATGAAGTGATAAAGTAAAGCTTTGTGTCAAACAGGTGTTTTATACGTATGTCGGTACCTAAACATGGGTCAATCGGCATATCTAGACGTTAATTTAAATTTTTGGCGAATGTTTATGAAATCGTTTGGAATAGTCGTCATCAATACAACATGGAATTATTAAAATTGATTAAAGAAAACATCCATGTACATACTAATCCATTCTCAAGGTTAAAAATATACTGTATCAATTTTTTGGCAAATTAGATGACAGATTTCTTCAATATTTATATTTACATATTCTTGAAATGAAACACTTTCACACTCTTAATGGAATGATTTATTTTTCTGTTATAGGTACGGCACTTCTATTATATTGCTTTCGAAGTGAAATTCGTAAAAACAAACGAGTGTAATTACGTTTAAATTTTTACCGTGTGTTATATTAGAGTATTACATCCCTTCACTCTTTACACGTATTCATACTATTCGCGACTACAAAATGAGAAAAGCCTCTTCCTGAAATTATTGACATCATTGTAAGAGGCTTTCGGAAATAAAATCGAAGAACATATTACATAAATACATTCTTGCAGTCAATGACTTGCCCTGGCCACTAACAGCAAAAAGCACATTGTCTTTCAAGTATAAAAGTGACATTCGTATAAGGTAAACAAAAAACAAATAGAACACTCAGTTCAGTGATTGAGAGATCCAAGCGCTCATGGAGCAAAGATACTCGCACTGGCACACTGCCAGGTTATCGGCTAATCAAAAATAGATTCGTGTGTTTTCGAGACTCCACAGAGGATTTCATGTATGTGTAGAAGTTTCCTCCATTTTGTGAATTTTACGACAATTTTTTTTTCTACGAAGTAACTTGATAGACACAACAGATGAAATATTCTTCAAAAAATTCAAATTTTCATTTTTGGATTAGAATTAAGCAAATGAAGAACCCTTGACCTAAGCATTCAAAAATGCAACACTGCTTTTTCCTGAAATGATTCATTTTATTGTTCAATTTGTTGTAAAGTATATATGTTAGTTTGGTTGGGTTTCACAATTTCTCAGGATAGTTGTTATGAATCATTTCTCGTTTATTAAAAATTAAAAAAGTACAAATAAATAGATTTGCATGTATTACAATGTGTATATGAAAATGATTAATCGCCGAATAATTTCTTGCCCAAGTCCATCATTCTGTGGTTGCGGCAGACACGCAGAGCATCGGCTTTTTTTAGTGTTGCTACGACACTAGGGTTAACTTCAACAAGCTGCGACAGGAAATCTTCATACGCTGACTTTACATTGGGTGGTAGCGTACCTATCTTCACTTTCTTCAATGTTTGCACAATTCCCTCAGCCCATCCACTTTCGATTGCGAACTCAGATATCCAAGGTATTAGCGGTAATACTCCACAAATGGTTTGCATACCAAGGAACCACAACTCGGACACCTCCATCCAATGTTCTTTGTAGGAAATAGAAACTACCAGGGCAGTTGGATCATTTGACTCATCAATATTGTATGCATCCCATAGGAAACGTATAGTTGCCTGAATATAACGACAAATTGAAAAATCATTTTGTTTTACCTTCTTTGACTGTTGTTTCAAAAGTAAAAGGCCGAGTATAGCCAAATGACCGTGCATGACTAAGTTTTCAGATGTGTCTTTCAGTTCTGGTAAATTGTCGTAGACGAATTTTAGAAGATTGGCGAACACAGAACTCTCTTCCACTATCTTTGGTTCCAAAACGGTGAGATTCATTAAAATGTTGCAAAGACTCACGACTGCAGTGCGGGCATCTTTCATTTCTTCTACCTGCTTTGGCGTTGGTACGGGATCTGGTTCATTCATACGCTTTAATCTTTCAGCTCTTGGAATTGGTGGTTTCTTATAGTGGGATATTGAGAAATAAAATTCAATTGCTTCTAGGAAAATTTCATCTTGCTTGGTATTAAACATTATCTTGCGAGCATCATCTTCAACAGCCAAGTGACAAAGAGCCGGTAACATCACGCGAAGTATGTCAACAGGAGCTTCTCCTTCCTTATTTTCCTTGCGATGAGCTTTGAAATCGTGAAAAGTTTCGTTAGCAAGTTTAAACATGTATGGCAGAATTTTATAGATCGCTGGGCGCATAGCCGTAGTTTCTTGAGCCAACCAAGCCGATAAAATACGCACGACAGCACAAACAAATCCCTTGTCCCGTTCATTTAAATTATCCCTTACTTTATCATTGGAAACTCGTGTTAAAACAGCAAGAACTTGGTTGAATGCACCTTTGAGTGCTGTATACGTTGATTGTTTTTCTTTCGGCTCCAAATCAATCTGATCTCCAGCCATATATTCGATACAAAGCTCCAAAATAATAAAGCAGCATGTTATTAGTTCAGCATTTTTAAATGTAGTTTCAAGTTTTTTTTCATCCATTTGCATGCGCACTTCAATGGCAGCCAGCTGAAGAAGCAGTAAGAAAAATTGTTTCGAGTCATCCATAAATGCCCATTGGATTCCTAAGACTTGCAGAGTAGTGGCTATGAGATGAAGCGTAGGATCACGTTGCTTTGGTCCAATTTTGCTTTTTAATATATCGCTACAACCTTTGAATAGACTCTCTGGCCATATCTCTCCCACCAAAGTGTTCACTATGATCTCTCGGCGACATGTTAACAGGATTGCCGATAAAATTCGGCACAGCTCAAACTTACGGTCACTGTGATCGGTTTCCATATCAAGAGCTATTCTTTGGATCAACGCATGAAAAGGTTTCGGATCATCAGTCCACGAAGCAGGACCAAATTTATTTGTTAGCATAACTATCAAATGCAAAGCCTCATCAGTCTGAAAACTTTGTTGCGAGTATATTTGCGACATTTTGGGTATAGCTCCAATAGACAGAAGAGCATTTTGTCCCGATTCATAACTCGCGATGCTCTTCAAGCAACTGTATGCTTCACTCACCACAATTAAATTGTCATCATAATCATCATCATCTGCAGTCTCCACTATTTCCAGTAAAGTTGGTATTGCTTCAATCATGTCCTTATGAGTAGCCAATTCCTCTTCTTGACAAAAGCATGTTAGAATCGACAAGGCCACACTTTTGTATACAAGGGGTGGACAATCATTTGGCAAATCTTTTGAGTTTAAAAGTTTTTTAAGGAAACCAAATCCAATTGCTTCGAACAATAATTTTTTTGCTGCTGGATTACAGTCCTTGCCCTTTACAAGTTTTGTTACCATGAAAAGAGCAGCGAACTTCTCTGTATCGCTTTTTGTTCCTTTTAACATTGCTGCACACTTTTTTACAGATTCAGGGATGTCCGCCATTTTGACCCGAAATTATATTTGGATTTTTTAAACAGAAAAAATGTTTATTTGGAAAGCGATGATACCCGCCGCTTTTCCTCCGCGTATTGAAACAATTCTCTACGGCACTCGTTTGTGAACTGAATGGAATTATTTGTGTTCTCTACTAGCAGAGCATATGCTTTAAACTTTTCGGGATTAGTTTTTTTTTTCTTTTTGTGTTTATTTTCGAATTGGATGAAAAATTTAAAACATTCATGCATCCGATTCACTGCGGTGTGCGACGGAATTTATAATTAGAATCTCGTTTTCCAACATAGGGTGATATCAGCACTCCGCAAGTATTCTATTGTCTATATTTCTCTTCGGAAAACTATAATTATTGTTTTATGCATTAAACAGAATAGTTTGTATAAGTTCATAAGAATAAACACTTTTAAAATAATTTACAAATATTTCCTTCAACATTTACGAAAATATATATATTGAAGACCAGACTTATACAATTTATTTAATACATTTGTATTATAGCCGTAAGAGATAGGCGTATTTTAAGACTTGTTTTAAGAACATAAATACATTTCTTGTTGTCTGGCAATTAATCTTATTTTAAATAAAATTGGATTGTCGAGGTGACAAGTTAGGCTTAAACAGCAAGAGACAATTTTTTTTCTTGACAATTATATTTCTAATTGGTGTATGAACATCTCAATTTGTATTCTGTTTCCTGCATAAAACACAAGTGATACTATACGTAAAAGACACCATGTATATTTACGGCTGGTGCAGTGAACTGTTCTAATTCTGGACATGATTTATTTTTTTCAATGATGATGGAGATCGGGTCACTCAATATATGCAAAAAAACATTTTAATACATGCTCAGGGTAGTACCTCATCTCATTCACGAATTGTAAATTTTCAAAACTTTCTATGTTTATATCCGTAAGAAATGTTCTTTATGTAATTAGACCAATTTTCACTTTGCAATCGCTCACACGAACTTTAGGAAAGCGCAGCTAATAATTGAATATCAAAAATGACAGTTTATTTTGACAGGTATAACACGTGGATAGCAAATACATGAGTGTATACACATTTATTAAAAATTATTTGAGTAAAATGTTTTCATGTTCGTGCACTTTGACTTTTAGCAGGATTCATTGACCCCAAATTTTATTCGATATCTTCACACAATATTTTCGATACTGTTGGCTTTTCCCGAAAGGAAATATGAATTGGAAATGAACGGCCTTCAAATGTCATTCTGAAGATGGTGATTTCGATATTGTGTTGATTACACAATACGTCTTTAGCACGCACGGATATACCTATTCTTTTTGGTATATTTTATGCACAGTGAATACGTATTTTTTCGTATTTCGTAACACAAGTAAACCTTATCACCAGAAGGTTCCTGTTTCGACCAATACAAATTAAATAAAAGAAAGCTGAAGAAGAACAAAAAGACTTACCTTTCTACAAGCTTTAGAGTCACCTTTCCTTGTAGGGATTAGTGTGTTATCAAGATCAAAAAACAAAGCTGCGATGTTTGAAGCATTTGGTATTTTACCAACCGCCAAAGATTTGTTTGTCGCCATTAATTTATAAATACAACAAAGAAAATACTACGAAAATCAAACTTTCTTTTGCAAACAAATGATAAATCGAAAGTTATGGGAATCTGTCACCGTAGTACACAGATTGACCTTTCACAATAGAATGAAATGGAAATGGAAAAAACCCAGCTGATTCTCAAATATTGGTATAATCAGTAGTATAAACTTTATACACATTACGTTGAGTGTATCCAAACAGCGTAGAATTGATGTGAATTGTGTGGAAATTTAAATAAAAGTTATATAACATAACCAGTAAACCAGAAATCAAAAAGGAATTATTGATCTCTGCAGTAAACAAGCTATATATCATGGGGAAATGTAGATGTTGCAATTTGACCTGTTGGATGAATTTAGGCGGGTGAGAAGGTTTTAACTGATGTTGGATAATTTGTATTGAAAAATATATAATAAGATAATTAAAATGTATGAAACTTTTCTTATTTAAAAAATGGAATAAGTAAATAAAAGAACATTCTGTCGGCTTCAAAAATGAGTGTACAGCCATCAGGAGAAAGTTTATCTTCAGAACTAAAATATACCAGCAAGAGCTACGTTGGACATTTGCACATCAAATTAAAGGTTTTAATTCATACTTCAATAAACACTATACTTCATTTTAAAAATCTGCAGATTAACATCAATTCATTGTGTTATATTATCTGCAGAAATCTATTACATTCAGTTTATATAAAATTAATGTAAATGTTAGTATCCATGTATCTCCACCTTAATTTCTAAACCGAAAATGTCATCTAGCACAAAGAATAATTGTAACTAACTGAAGGCAAACAAACAAGAGTTGACAAAATGTCAGAGGAAAGCGCTCCAACAAAAAAAAGAATTTTGAAGAATGGTATGAAAAGACTTTTAAAAATCGCACATACGTTTTTTTTTAAATGGTAAGGATAATTCTTCTAGGTGTGCAGATAAAAGAGGATACTGATGAAGAGGGCTTGATGTCCCTGGAAAAATTGGACCGTGCTTCGCCCGATCTTTGGCCAGAGAAAAGTAAGTGTCATGTTGACATTTCGCGTGTATGGTGAGCAAACGATTCTCGAAAATAATTATGCCATTTGTTTGAAAAGTTTTTAACGACATTTACGTCGTATTTCATCAGTTAGTGGAGTAGAGAATCGGTTTTTAATATAAATTTGTCTGCAGTTCCAGGGATAACAGATTTTATTGCAATGAGTGATACACCCATTCACACGACCCCGCCTACTTGGTCTAAGGGTCTTTCACAGGAGGATATAAATGCTATGCATGGTAATTTAGAGAACAGTATTAATAGACAAATTAAATCACCTCCATTCAACCACAATTTTAGAACTTGGTGTATTATCTACCGACGGGTTAATAATGGAAATCAAAAAGCTCTATGATGAAGCCTATCAGTTAGGTGTAGTGGAAGCCAAGGAAATGACACGAGGAAAGTATTTAGGCATATTCAACAATACAAAAAAGAAATCTCCTTCGTAAGGTCTACCCTGTGCTTTTGTTGATATCAGAATTTAATTTAAAATCCCTAGATTAGAAATGTAAAATATACTCCAAAAAATAATAGTATACAAATGTGTTTCTTTTGCTTAAATCAAATTAGTACTTATAATAAATATGAATCTATGTTGCCGTGGTCGCGGTAGCGTAGTGGGTGAGTGCTCCAACCCACACGCAGAAGGTCTAGGTTCTATTCCCCTGCTTAGTTGTAGTCACAAACCACCTTTAGATTACCTAGTTACTAACCCACAGGGAATTGTGGATGTGTTTAAGCTGCTTAGCGGGCATGACCAGGAGATGAGTAGGTGACGAGAAAACCCCAACACCAATTGATGAAATAGTTCTCCCGCCCAGTCTTGAAGAAGTGGGCTCAAACATTCAAAAGCTGAGGAACAACAAGGCCGCAGGTTCTGATGGCTTACCATCAGAGCTCTTCAGCTGGCGGCAGTGTTCTAGTTGGAAACATGCACCATATTATTTGTAGAATTTGGGAGGACGAAAGCATGCACATGCAAGTGTAAACACGGAAGGCACTATCTTTACCAAATCAGCAAAATTGCTGGGATGTGTTGATCACATTGATAATATCACCCGTTCCCAGTAAGCCGTTGTTGAAGCATTCGTGGCTATTAGGCGAAACGAGCTGGCTGTCTAAACCTAAACTGCTATAACTTCCATTTCCTAGTAAATTAAACCTTGTTTGTTTTACTGTTACGTTGTTTTAGAGTAAAGCAACTCATTCCTTCCTAAGAGATATGATACTGACTTACTGTTAAGATTTCGACCAAGAAAAACTTTTCAGTATCAAAATATAGTATGATTAAAAATGAAACAACAACACTACATACGCAGCCTGTGCGCATATGGTTTTGGTTAATTTTAAATGTTGGGTGAAATTGTTCAACAATCTATTTATTTTGGTTGCGTCAATCAGTCAAAAAACATTTTGAAAAAAAGACAATTATTATATGAATAATTTTTGGTGATCGCCAATTAAGTAACCTAAGTCTGAACACCGATGTCAGAATGTTGTCAAAATCGCAAAAAATATTTAAATTTAATTTACGTGGGTAAGAAATACATGACAATAAGTTGTGTAACTGTATTACAAACTGCGAAAAATGAAATTAGAGGTTTTCCTGAAACGTGGGTGCATCCCAAATGGCATTTTTCTTTCATGGGAACATAAGTTGTACTGCATAAAATCGAGCTATTCCTATGCTACAACTCCACAATTTGCTTATATTTAAATGAATGTATTTAAATGTACGTACATATATGCCAGCATATATATGTATATACTTTAACGTGAACCATTTATAAAGAATTTATTAAATTAAATTTCAGTGCACAGTAGTGCTTATTAATGTGGTCTGTAACTATAAATTGGAATTTATTTCGAAGGAAACCAGTAACCTTATTTCCCTATTACGTATTCGATTTATTTATTATTTAACATCATGATATGCTATCATCAATAAAATCGAACAGACAACTTTTATCGCTGCAAAATAAAAAGAAGAGCAGCAGTTGTATAATTTGATCCAACCTGTGTACATATAAATGTTATTCAATGTCGCAAGTGCAATACTTATTGAAAATAACATTGCCGTATCAGATAGTATTCTGCATCTGTGGAATCGCTCCATTTCCCGTATCAAGGAGAGAAAAGTCACTAAATAAGATACTTCGATTTTTACTTCACATTTACAAGACCGCACTTATAGTTGGAACAAGTTTTATAACCTACGAGCGTTGTAGGTTCGCATTCAACCGTAGTTACTCAAATAGCGATTATTTATGGAATGGTCTTCAATTTGTCCAATTTATAACATTAACTATGGTTCAGCTAATTATGCATTTCATCGTGTTTTTAAAGTACAATCGCATAAACGATGTTTTCTTTAAATTAATGTCAATTGATCACTCATTGCTGCTAATAACAAATCAGTTACATATGTCGAAATTAAGATCAACATTTAAAAGACGGTTAATATCTACTTCAGGCCTTATGCTTATGACTATAATCTTACAGCCAGTCACCACAGTGAACTGGTACTATTTGCACCATATTCCTCCACTTCAGTGGGTTATAAGTGTTATATCGGAAATCGCAATTCGATTCAAAAGCATGGAGTTCTGTGTTCTGGTGCAAGTGTTTAATGAATTGCTTTGTGAGATACTGGCTAACATAAATGAACTGCATCGTAGTCTTAATTCAATTGGGTATACTGACAAAAGGTGTTCAATCGAAAGATTATTGCTACAGGCAAATATGTCTTATATACAAAATTTGCAATCAGAAATATGGAAAATTTTAAACTCTTTTACCGATTATTTCTCAGTAACAATAATTATTCAATTTGTATACAATGGATTAACAATAACAAATATAATATACTGGATTTATATGAAGTTCAGCCTGGATTCCCCTCTTGTGAACATTTGTAAGACTTAATTCCAATTAAAATACATGCTTTAAAAAAATTTTCCCTTTAAAAATTTCACAATCACTTGAAATATGGTACTAATGTACTCGTCAATTCTTTTCAATTTTCTGCACTTGGATATGTATATAAACAAAAAAATATATCTTAGCACATTAACTTATTTGCTAAATATTTTTAAACATATTATCTATTGAGTTTTTTTTCATTTCCACATTTATTTTTATTGTTCATTTATTATCTATTGAGTGTACACACTGATATACACTATATGTAATAAGTATGTATAACAAAACAAAAATAAAAAATTAAAGCAATATTAATACGTAGTATTAATGACAGCTAAATCAATACTTTTTGCAGCTAAGATTCTCACTCTCGTATTTTTTCTGTTGGATATGTTGATACCCTGCTACCTTTCTGACGAGTGTATTCAAACGGTAAGATTTATATTAAATTATCACCTACTACGTTAGCTATTCGAAAATTATTAGAAATCGTTCATCTTATATATTTTTGTTATTTCGTTTTATATTGCTTTCTATATTACCAACAAACGTTTAAAAGGCAAATGTAAGCTAAGACAATAATTCAGTTATAAATTAGAAAATGCATTTAAGTTAAGTGTTAATAGTCCACTTTCGTTATTGGTTTCGTATATACAGAATTTCCTTTAAATTGTCCTAACTGGAGTTTTTTTTTCAAAGATTTTACAGTAGTTAACTGACTAAACAAACCATTGTCTTTCGGGCTCCATATAGTTCACGATTGTTGTCCTATCCTCCCTTCACATCTTACGTGCATATACATATACATAAATGCACATAGTAGAAATATTTCTAAAGTTAAAAATTAAGAGTACCACCACTTAAATGTAGAATATTTGAAAGAATTTAAACACGGATTCCCTGTAGCACACTTCGGTTGCAGGAGTATAAAAACAGACAGCAGTTGCTAGAAGAACTAGAACTAGCGAAGTGTATAGCAACCCGTTTATTTATTTGCATTTAGTCACACCTATGTACCTTCAAATATTAAGGCTTATCGTAAACAAAAATAAATTAGGTGTCGCAACAGTTCACAAGTACCTGAGAGAAGCTTCATCCGCAATTACGCACTATTGGTATTTAATAACTCGCTAACACATCGTTTAATATCGTAGCTTTTATTCACAGATAATATTTTCAGGGCGTTTCTATCGAAAAAAAGAGGAAGCTGTTAAACGTTTGAATTTTTTTTTTTTCAAACTCTGAGATCGAGTCCGGTAGAAGGCGACTCGTCGCGACTACGCCGCAAGGGTCATTTATAGAAATTCTTAACAAACCATATTCGTGTAACTATGTTACTAACAACGTGTACTTTAGTGAATCGAGCATAAAATTTTAGCCAATTTAAATTTTTTATTTTACTTATTAGTTAGAAATCGAGAGTATTAACACATACAATTTCATTTTGCAGTATGCTAAAATCATTCGACTTGTCCATGCTTTTAAGCCCAGAGATACTGATCTATTAATGAAATTACGGCTGCGGGAATATTCATTGCAACTAACACAACAGAAGTTAGTTTTATCTTGCGGAGGATATTTCAACATTAATCTGCAATGCTTTGGGGAAGTAATTATCTTAATTAACTTACAAATGGGGAGTTTAATTAGTGTATTTATTTTCCAGATAATTTTATCGATAACAACATACATTGTGATTTTAATACAATTCAAATTACAAGCTGATAAAATTTAGGTCAAATTGTGACCAACATTGATGCTGACTTATTTTCACTACAAAATATCCGAAAATATGAGGAATATGAACATTTTACTCTTAAAGTTTTTAATAAGTCTTTATTGTATGCAAGAAAAACGTATCACTTATTCGCACATTTAATGCCAAAGGCACAACATATCAAATTAGTAAACTGCTTAGACGTAGATAAAGCCTTTATGTTTGCGGCACCATCGTGCGAGAATATTTAAAGCGGACAGAATTTTATTAAAGTAACCATTCGATTAAAAGCACCACCACCACCACGAAAATACAGTATACATATGTACATATGTTCATAACATTCAACGTGCGTTTTGTAAAATACCTTTTTTAGGCTACTTCCTAAAGCGACTGAGTACCTAAATCACAAAACAAACTGTTGAGATAGCATTCCTATTAGCCCATTTAATAGTAAATCGCTTTTATTGATTTCGCTGCATTCATTTCCATTGCCAAGCAAAGCAACTAGTACAACGCGCAATTTCGTTCATAACCACCTTGGATGTGAAGTGCTACTCATCATGACCGCAAGTGCTTTTTTCTATTTTGAATCTTAAATTTTGTCACACTGTCGACAAATGTTCGTTCCTGTTAGCAGGTGAAGCGTTGATATCCGACTGGGGGCAATTTTTGTTGCAATCGACAAACGCCTTTTTTATCAAACGAACAAGCATTAGTTATGTAGAAGTAGGGAATTGCATGGGATGTCTGTGGCAACACGTACCACGAGTGTATAGTCATTGAGAGAATTGCAATTGTTTCCTGTTCGACAGGAGTTGACGCTGGTGGGGAAAGTAAGCCAACTGTGACCAGTAAATGCTTTGAAAACAACAAAAATGTTCAGGCAAACAAACTAAGCGCATCTGGCAGAATGTAGGTGAACTCTATTGACCTAGAGCTAGAGCACTTATGTGTGCACCTTTATTGTTGTATTGCGGATACATCGTCATTGTTGCGAGTTTACCAAGGAGCAGAATAAAATCGATACCGTATCCAGGAATGGTGGCCAAACAACAACTGGTTGCTAACCAAGGACTTAACCTAGTGCAAAACAATAATGAATGTACATGACATTCCCGTTCGTTGTGATATGCCTACCTTTCAGTTTGTACATTTCAGTGAACTGTATTTAATTGAAGATATCAGAACCTTAATTGTTGCAGATTTAATTTTAGCAAAAATATAAAATATAAATAAGTTACAAAGGATGCATCTTCAATCAGAGCTGGAAAATTACAAGTTACAAGTGGAGTTGCTTCAGGAGAAATTGCAGAGGAGGTAAGAGAAATAAATACTACTTCTTTGGAGAAAAGAAAATTTCCTCCTGACTTTAAAAATAAAATTAATTTTTCCGTGTTCTGTGGTATATATTTCTGTTTTCTGGTCCATAAAAAAGTGAGGATAATCGCCAAGAGCTAGAAGTAAAATTGGAACAGATAATGAAAAAGAGAAGAGAGCAGTAAGTTTTGTTTTTTTTTTCGGTTTATATAGAGCTTCAAAAGAAAAAAAGAAATGCTTAGTTCTTTGTATTTCTTTTTTTGTTGTTAAGTGAGACAGTATTAAGGTCAAGAAGTCAAAGGAAATATCAGCAATTCTTGGATGAACAAAAGAAACGGAATGAACGTAATCACAAGTTGGTCGAAATGCTCGAACGGATAGATCAGCAGGGGGCAGCTTTAGCAGCCCGAAGTGAAAGACTCAAAATGATGAAGGTAAGCTTAACCTTTTTATATTTTTATTATTTAACTTTGAAGAGCATTTTAAATTATTTTATTTCTTATTTATAAACATTAAGTCCCTCTCCAAATGAACTTTTTTTTGCGGTGATAGATTCCATTTAATTTTTAATTAATTAAGCAAGTCTTCACCATGTCTATTTTGTTTCTTTGGTAAGACATGCATGTACAACGCATAATGTCTCGTATGATTTGATTTATGATTATTAACTTTCATAGCTTATGACTTAAGTAGAACATACGTAAATATGAAGCCGCGTGGCAGGAAATACCTCTTCTAAATCGGGCTCTAGTTGCAATACCTAAACTCGGCTTTCATCCATCATTAAATTGCTGGCAAGTGCCAAATAGTAGTAGTAATATGTCAATATCAATTAAACTAGTATTTAAAAGCTCGTCATTATAAGTCGGCATTCAATTGTAGATCAATGAAAAAACAAAAGAAAAGCAAAACAACAAATTAAAAATCTCTTAGTGTATCAAAATCATAAAAATCTGAAAAATTAGTCTCTTTCCTCAAATTGGTGACATTTGTCACTAATGTCACAAAAAACATATGTACTATTCCGTGTGTTGGATCGCCCTTAAATTGAATATGCCTTAAAAATGATTTAAACTTACTAAAGATTTTCGAAGCAGATACGTATCTGTTTGATTAAATCTCTATCGCAATAATATAATATTTTTTATCGGGGTTTATATTGATATTAAAAAGAAGGGTAGTGTATCCACTATTCATTTCAACTGAAGAAGCTTCCTTTTGTATATTTTCGAAAAATCATTGTGCTGTTGTCACGTTCGATAGAAGGAGGTAAGAACTTGAATACAAACGGCGATATATAGTTCTAGTGCAGAAATAAATAACTACTGAGGTATACACATACATGTGTAAGCGAAGCGCAAAGTTCTTGGAGAGAGACAAATTTAAAAAACTGTCTCGTATAAATTTCAATTTATCGAACTGATGGGTGACGTTTTGGATCTCAAGCACTGTGTTTTGTGAGAAGTCTAAATATCAAATAAAATGTGAACATTTCTTGTGTAAAAGATACGATTGAAGTAAATGGTTTCAATTACGGCTCGTGACTTTGATACGTTTTTGTTATATGTGTCTTGTGATTTGAATAACAAGTACATTAAACTAGTTTTTAAAAAAGTGAAGTGATAGTTAAAGTCATGCAAATCACCTTAATTCGCCACACATTTGTATGTATGTAGGTAACATAATACATTCTATCTATAAATTTAAAAAGGTAGACATGAGTTTAGAGCATATACTTCTGAAAACCTGAAAACCTGAAATGGTCGTTTGTTTATACAATAGGCATTTCCAGTTTCAGCCCGAGTTGAAATGTTATTTTAGATACACTATATTTCATACTACCGTTTTACTGTTTTGTTAATGTAACAATTGGTTTATGTATAAATTTTTCTCTTTCAGATGCAATATGAATTTTATTTTGCCAAACTTGCCCAATTATACTCACTGAAAACCTTGCATCATATGCCTGCCGTACCATTATTTCCAATTCAGAAATCAACAAATACGCATTCCTCAGATAATCCAGATAATGCAGTTCGAGGAGAAAAATATTTAAGTTCTTTTAATGGTTCAACGACTCAATTTCAAACTGTTCCTATTCCTGTTGTGGTCCCAATATCGAACGACCAAAATCTTATGAATAGCAGTTGGGCATTTGCCACCACTCCTTCAGGAGTTATAATTTCACTAGGCAGCAATAGTAATATTTCATCTACGGGAAAGACTGCCGGTAAGGAAAATGAAGCGAATTTCGGATTGGATTATTCGAAATTCCCGATTGGCTACCTTCAACCTCCACGAGGATTGCCTACGCAGTACGGCGCCGATGACACACCTAAACAGCGTTATAATTTTGCTGAGGATTCACAAGAGAAAACATCATTCACACCTGCTGTAGACATAAGGTCACCCAAGATGCAATTTGAATCTAAAGACTTAAGTTCTACGTCCATTTCTTTTGCAGACATAAATCCTAACGAGAAAATTTCAAGCGGGTCTCAGTTGGAACAAAATCAAAAGGTTTTCAGTTTATCAGATGAAAAAAGAATAAGATGTGATACCTCAGATCTCAATAAGAAGTTGGAGGAAGAGGTAAATGCCCATGAGCCTGTCCACAGTGATTCGTTAATGCCTCGTCAAAGTTTAAAGGTTGATATATTATCCAATATAAACCTAAACAACAATCTTCAGGAAAGAATCAAAAACGGGCGGGTAGATCATAGAGGAAACAAATCTAATGTCATTGATTTCCGTACCGACGGCGACAACTACATTAAATATATAAAAGAAATGAACGAAACGTACGAGAAAAACGTTCCCATTCCTATTAACTTGCCTCCTCAAGAGCAGAGTATTGATAACATCACGACAACACTTCAAGTACAAAAAATCGATGAAACGACTGTCAAAGACGATGAAAAAATAAACGACATTGAAGACAACGAAAAGAACACTTCATCGGCCTTCCCTTCTTTAGGTGGTAAATGTAGCATGGAAAGTATTGGTGATGAAGCCCTTACGAAGAAATCATTGGAAAATAAGACCATGGAAAACAAATCTAATGCTGCTGCCAGCAACATCGATCCCAGTAGGGATACGGAACAAATAACTTTATTTAATGGGACAAAAAATTCAAGAGATGAAAGCACTGGAGCAAGTAATAGAACCACTGCAATTATTGATGGTGGAGGTGAAAATGAAGATAATAGCAAAAATACTCCCTTGGAGACGAATTACCAACCCATGCATTTTGACAAGAAAGAGAAAATGTCAATCGAAAGCATTGAGACCGCTATTTACGGAGAGCTTCTTCCCAAGCCAGAAAACTTAACTCCCACTAACCTGCTGTATAAAGCCCCGATTAGGGAAGACAGAAATGAAGAAAATATGAGATATGTTAGGGATTTGAAACAACACGGGTATGACATAAATATTTCAAAAACAGATACGTATGAACCGAACAAAGTTCCAGTTGCAGAACCGCCAGAGAATCCAGTAGACACTGAACTAATTGAAAGTAAGTCGTACAGAGAAGTTAGCAGCAAAGATGAGGTATTTATGGATAGCGGCGATAAAGGTTCCTACGAAATACCGGAATATGATGAACAAAACTATACCTATGCTAATATATGTCAGGAGTATAAAAATCCTATACAGGAAGAATCCCCCGAGGAGGATTATAATACTACGGAAGATGGAAAACCACCTCAAACTGAAAATTATGCAAATGATTATCAAAATTATGACTCAGCTCAGTATCCAGCTAACTATGACCCAAATGCATATCAATATGAGTACAACCAACAATATGATGACACTAATCAAGTTCAATATGCACCTGAAGTGTACAACCAGGATTATTCACAAGATCCTTATGCACAAGAGTATGCTAATTATGACCAGAATGCGTCAAGTGACATGGAAGCATCTAATCAACCATATGTGGAGCAACAGTATGCATCACAAGATCAATCAGAGCAAGTACTCAATGGTGAAATCGAGAAGCCAATCTCTGTAGAACAGGAGCTCGAAGAAACCAAACCAGAATTGGAAATATCAAAGCAACACACATCGAAAATCAATGAGCCTAATGAAGAAACCATTACAAAAAAACAAAGCACTCCCACATCGATACTTTCCACGGAAAAGCATACAGATGTTGCAACAAAAAAGAAGAAACGCGTTAATTTCGTTGACAGTGAGACAGATGACAGCAGCAACCTTCCGAAGCCAGAAGCAGGTTCCAGTGAGAGTGATTTTGATTTTTCCGAGAAATAATTGGGGTATTTAAAAAATGATGTAATACATATATTATATGTTAACGAACATGATAGAATTGATTGAATAAATGTACGTACGCACATGCTATGAATCTCCTGTTGATTTTAAATGTTTCTGTACATTCATTTATTGCTAGGTACAAAATAAGAGTATAATAGTTACAGAAAGCAAATTGAATAACTTATTTTAACTGCGTAATAGTTACAGAAAGCAAATTGAATAACTTATTTTAACTGCGTTTGATATATCCAAATCACGGAGAAATAGGATTGTATTGAATTCTAAAAAATATCGTAATTTTTTAAATACATAAAAGAATCTGTTGTCTTTCGACAAACGCAATCTAAACGAAAGTAATGAATATACCCAAATTAATAGGTGTACGGATTCATTCAAAGAAGAATACTTAATTAAGAAACAATTATTTCAAATTTAACATTATAACTTTATTATAAATAAAACAAATACACTTCGTCCAAAGGCTGTTTCAAAATGGCATCTTGTTATCCGGGCTAACCGGCTAACGTCGTTCTGATAGCGCGCTGGAGAATTACATTCTTAGTACAAAATGAGATTTAACATTACTTGGCGTTTCAGCCCTGAATATGAAAAGATGGAGAAGCTTTCGTTGATGAAGGTGTGAATAATTTTTAGAAGAGTGCAATATTGGGAAATGGGATCTGGGTAGTTTTTGAAAATGCAACCAGGTGAATTTGTTTTTGTTTCATGTATATTGTTGAAAACAATACGTTCATTTGTTGCTTGTTCATCATATATCTATACCCAATTTTTTATGTAGCACTACATACTTTTCTGAAATATGTATACGCAACAGATATCTTTATTAATTTTCGTCTATATTTAATTACATATTTATATATGTATATTTACGAGGTCAACTATTTTGGGTTTATAAAATTATTTTTTGTTTTAACAAACAGTTCTAGGTAAGAATAGTGATTGAGGAGACATACCACGTCACGAACTTAATAACATGAGAGCACGTTCACCACTTTATATCCGACAGACAATCATAATCGCCCCGGAATAATGGTGAATTTCATTCAAATTATGTACGATACACCTACACTACCAACGGAAGTAGAACACAATTCTTGTCTATGTTACCATCTGAACCGTGATGAATCCTGTTCCAGCGTTCAGACAAGAAGCAGGTGTGCTTTACCGCAATCATGAGACATCATTTGACAAATCCTTGGTACATAGGCCTCTAATTACACATACAGAAAACTTTATCGCACGTACATGTCTGTTTCGTAAAATACTCCCAGGAACAATGAGCAAATTATACAAATTACTTGAGATTCAACGAGAAATAATTTGCAATTGCTTTTGATGTTCCTACAAGCAACCGTCCTGTCTGTAGAACAGTAACATCTTTGCCTTTTCGAGGACTATGAAGGGGCGAAAAGTCTACCGCTTGGGTTGATTATTGGAAGCAGTTTGAAGTGTCTTCGGATAGGTAGACCTTATCGCATAATGTAAACACTTTGCCACCATATATACCTAGCGAAGAAAATAGGAAAAAATTATGCAAGCAATTAAGTCATTATGTTAACGCAGTAACACCGGAACATCCTTAATGTGTACCTGAAGTCTTTGAAGATGAACAAGTTATTTGCAAACGGTCTCTCCCTTTCCATTTTCTGTGCGCTAATGGAGGACAATGGCAAAATATATGGAAATGGGAGTGGAAGTGGAAGTTGGGGATGAGGTTGAGCTCATTGCAGCAATAATTCGTGAGTGATAATCCATATGATAATTTCGTTACTTTTTTGTGGAATTTTCTTATTTTTCTTTTCAGTGTAAGATTCTAAACTTTGTTTTAAACAGTCAAAGGGGTTCTGAAACGGAAGCTGTCTTCGTAACCTACGTCACATAAATTTGTTTTTCTGCCTTTTTCTATTTACAATATGCAAATGGGGTTACTGAATAAATTTCAAAATAAAATTATGGCTTAACATGGAATTGCGTGGGTCCAGTGGAATTATTTTCTAAAATATGTAAATATATGCAGGCATTTCAGCTGTACCCATGCAGATCCTTTCTTCACCGGGTTACATAATGTATTTTTGAAAGTTAAGAATGTAATAAATTATTATTGTATTATAGGTATACGACAATTTTTTAATTTTTGTAGCGCAGATATGTTCATAAATAAGAGTACATTCATACGTAGCAAACGAACACCTTACCTCATATGTTAAGACATGTAAGATGTATTTTACATATTTGCGACTTTTTCAATGTATGCCTTAAACCTTACTTTAATTTTGTTTTATATAATTTTCTGTATGAGATGTACATTACATTTGGGAATTTTCAATATTTGTATGTATATACATGTATGTATATGTTTTGTTTTCATAATTGAGAAAAGAAAATTCTGGGGAATTCTTTTATTATTATTGCCGAGACATAATTTTTTGAATACTAGGGGTGAAATAAGTGGTATAAATTTAAAAGAGTCATTGAAGTTATTTATGGAAAAAAATATTTTTTTGGTGATTTGGTTTCAGTTTTAGGCTTAGCCTAAAATTTAATTTGGATTGTATTGTAAATTTCTGCATATGAATGATATGAATTTGCCTTATTTTTGTGTAACACAAAACAAAATTACGTGTAGACAAACATTCGAAATCCTTCCATTTAACTAATATATAAGAATTTATACATATGAATTATACATAAATTGCAATTGTAGATACATATAACAATCGAGTTAAAAAACATATCAACGTCCCATTCCATTTTCGCATTCACCATTTTAATATGTTAATGCTCCTATTACCACGCATTTGCGTTTTTGACGCCCTTATACATTCATTTGCTATGTATTGTCGTAAAGCTGTGAAGACAGAGTCTTTGATTTTTATGTACACATACCGAATTCCAAATTCCAAACGCATAAGCTACTGCTCATTGACAGCAACGATAAACATCTGTAGATATGAGCATATGTATCAATATCTACATAAATATTGATTTGAAGAATAAATCAAGCATGTATGCATGTGGACCTTGAAGTTGACAGCCCTAAAATTATACATTGATTCTTTAATATTATTTCGTGTTAGACTTCTTGATGACGCTTTATAATGCGTGAAAATTATGTCAATAAAATGTCATGGGGCTTCTTTCTATATGGATGCATTTACAAACGTGGGTAATGAGTGGTATCTATCATGTTAAGATCTTAAAATAAATCTACGTGTTACACAAGAATATGCATACATAAATGTGCTTAATAATTAAAAGCTAATGTGAAGCTCCAGGATCACATAAAATGCAATTGCTAATACAATAAATATGCAAGTACGAATACACTTGAAATAAAGAAGAAAGAAAGAACTCATTTTGATTGTCTCTGACATGCGACTTTCCACCAAGGGAGAAAGAATGTGTGCAAGCATTAAGCCACACACTTTACAATATGAAGTAGCATTTTGATTTTCAGCAGACAGCTTCTGTGAGACATTATTGGATTTGATTGAGAATACAGATTGTGACAAGAAGTGGCAAATAATGCATTGACACGCTATACAGAAATTGCGCTGAAAGAAAAAAAAATAATAATAAGAAAGCGTATAGTTTTCTCTTAATAACATTGACTACGTATTGTTTCCTAATAAATGTTAGAAAAATGTTTGTTTATGTAATAATCTGGCTAACTTCACGGCACGGATCTTTGCCGACCGAGTCTCCCTGAAACTCTCCCAAAGTTCGACGCTGCCTGCACTGACAATAGAAGAAGAATGGAAACGTTGTCAAAAAGCCATCAAAGAAGCTGCCACTGATGTGCTGGGTTTCATGCCACCACCTAGAAGGAACCCATGGTTTTACGACGAGTGCAGGCAGGCACATACAGCTAAACAGGAGGCCTACCAGGCAACGCTGCATCGGACAACGAGAGCTGTTCGTGAGCTCTACGAACAGAAAAGAAGGGAAGAGAACCGGCTTCTCAGAAGGAAAAAGAGAGAGCATGAGAGGCGCGCGGTCGAAGAGATGGAGAGGTGTTATGGCAGGAACGAAGTCCGAAAGTTTTACCGAAAGGTGAAACAGCTATCCGGTGGATACAGGGTTCGGACCGAAGCCTGCCGGGACCAAAACGGAAACCTCGTAGTAGAGTCGCAATCGATTCTGAGAATCTGGAAAGATCATTTCTGCAGACTCTTAAACGGCGATGACGGCCCAAAACCCGCTGTTAGGCAGAATGTTCCACTTAATTTGGACGATGATAGACAAGAATTCCGTCCCCCCGACTTAGACGAGGTCAAGATAGCAATATCGAGACTGAAGTCAAATAAAGCTGCTGGAGCGGATGGACTGTCCGCAGAACTGTTTAAAGCAGCTGGGGATGACCTGGTTGGGCGCATGCACCAGCTCATCTGTAAGATATGGTCGGAAAGCGTGCCCGATGAGTGGAATCTCAGTGTCGTCTGTCCGGTCCACAAGAAAGGAGACCCCTTCGACTGCGCCAACTATCGAGGGATAAGTCTCCTTAGCATCGCATACAAGATCCTTTCTGCCGTACTGTGTGAACGCCTGAAACCGTTTTGCCAACAACCTCATTGGTCCTTATCAGTGTGGTTTTAGGCCAGGGAAGTCCACCATCGACCAAATCTTCACACTACGGCAGATCCTGGAAAAGACCCAAGAAATGCAAATCGACACTCATCACCTATTCGTCGATTTCAAGGCCGCATATGACAGTGTGCATAGAGACGAGCTATACAGTGCCATGTCTAGTTTTGGCATTCCTACCAAACTCGTCAGATTGTGTAGGATGACGATGGAGAACTCTCGCTGCTCCGTCAGGGTCGGGAACGAACTCACCGAGATCTTTAATGTCAAAAAAGGTTTTAGACAAGGCGACGCACTGTCATGTAACTTTTTTAACATCATCCTTGAGAAGATCGTGCGTAACTCACAAGTCAACATCAGAGGCACGATCTTCCAAAAGTCAGCTCAATTGCTAGCTTACGCCGACGACATTGACGTGATTGGACGAACAAAGCGAGCCGTTAATGACGCGTTTGCTGGCATTGAAGCGGAAGCGGCTAAAATGGGTCTGGTGGTGAATGAGGGCAAAACGAAGTACATGCTGTCATCAAGGAAGGACACACAACATCGGCGTCTCGGACAGAGCGTCACACTAGGCAGCAGAAACTTCGAGGTAGTTAAGGACTTCGTCTACCTCGGCTCCGCAGTAAACAGGGACAATAACACCAGTACCGAAATCAAACGCAGAATCACTCTTGCCAATCGCTGTTTCTTTGGGCTCATTGAGTAATAAAGCCCTCTCTCGAAAGACTAAGCTTGCTTTATATAACACCTTGATCATCCCAGTCCTACTTTATGGCGCGGAAACTTGGACACTACTAAAAGCGGATGAGGATGCCCTTGGTCTATTCGAGAGAAAAGTTCTGCGCGCGATTTTTGGTCCTGTTTGCGTTGATGGCATCTGGAGGAGAAGATTCAACCACGAACTGTATGGGCTGTACAGCGGAATGAGCCTAGTCAAGCGTCTACGGATACAACGCTTAAGATGGCTAGGCCATGTAGAGCGTATGGACACCACTGCTCCGGCCCGAAAAGTCTTCGAATCTGAGCCATTAGGACAACGCAACGGAGGACGGCCCAGGATAAGGTGGCGCACACAAGTGGAGAAGGACCTCAACCAACTTGGAGTGCGCAACTGGCGGCAGCTGGCGAAAGATCGTGCTGGCTGGAGAGGCATGTTGGTTGAGGCCCAGGTCCACTCCGGACTGTAGCGCCACAAGAAGAAGAAGAAGAAGAAGAAGAACTTCACGGCACGTTTTTTTTCAATTTTTTCTGTTTTTCGCAATTTGTGGTAAAAGTTTATATATATTATTTTTCTTACTTCTTTTCCAATTATGAGGTAAATCGATTTAATTTGTTGTTAATGGAATGTTTTCTTTAATTTATTCCTTCTATTGTAGTCATGAAATAAATAAGCTTTTTATCTTAAGATTGTTTTCTTTTTACAATTCAATTAGAGGTCTATGTATCAAATATGTAATAGCTTGAATATATGTGGATGTTTATTTGTTCAGACTGATATCATTATATTTAGGAAATATTGCATATTCAAACCTTAATGTTCCAAGAACGTTTATTATTCAAATACATTCAATCAATGAAATTATATACCTATACAATGATAAGGCAAAGCCGATAAGCGATAGGACTTGCACTTACAACCACTTTAAAAATTAATGCCCGCTTAAATGCATGTAAACACCCAGGGCCGAGAAACTCCGTGCTCAAATGTGAGCATGCAAATGGTCGGTTGAAAGCAATGCATTTCCAGATATCATCGCAAATTTATGCATTTCATTAATGTTTAACAAGGACATTACGGTCCTCAAACTAGTGACAGATGGGTGGACATGAACCTCAAACTTAGTGATATATTGGCATTCGGTCAGAAATTCACACGCATCACATGTTCTGTAGCAATGTCGTTGGCTTGCCGGTGTTTACGGTATATGTGTGGCTCTGCTGAGAAAAACTAAATGTGTAAAACGCTTTTAAGCATGTAATGTGAGCTATGCATAATTTATTTAAGGATTCTTAATATGGCATCGTGGTCGCCGTGGCGTAGTGGTAAGTGCGTCGAGCGCCACGCAGAAAGCTTACCTTGGTCCCCTGTGGGCTGTTGTACCATTCAATTATTATTATTAATATGGCCTCAGTTATTGTTTGGTTTTATAGTTAAACTTCAACTCTATTATGTCAAAAAATGAGAATGTAAATTAAAATTATAAACCTTTGCAACCACAAAAATTATCAAAGCATTTGTCGCTTTAAGTGGTATAAAATTATATATGAGTTCCCTACACAACTGATTTTCTTCACTGGAAAATACCTTTGACAAATTAGAAAAGATTTGAAGGTAATACAACAAAATATAAAATGTCCCATGACGTTAATAACACAAAAAGTATCGACGTAAACGTGTTACGAATTGCGGTACTGATTTTCAATTACCTGATAATCTTTGGATATGGTACTGTTGTTATTTCAGTGATTAAGTTCTATCTCTCGAACCTCGAATGTTGATGGAGGGCGAACAGCCATCACACTTTGAGCAACCAGCATAAAGATAATCATGAACCCGATTAGGGACAGACAAGGAAACTGTAGCGTCGGAGATCTTAAATGAATGATGTATCGATTTTGAATGCTGCACAAATTACACGGATACCTTTTAGATTAGTCTCCCAGGATTGAGCATGGACCTGTAAGGAATAATGTCGTATTCAGTGTGAAAATCTTATTGTATTTACTTCGTCTTTTTTAGCAATTGTTTCGCCATGGAAATGGAAGGTATTGAAATAATATTCGACATAAACATAGGTATCTGTTTCTAAAGTATTTGTCGTAGATATTGAATTTAATTCCGGACGATAGTTATGAAAGTTCTTCTTGAAAAAATTGTCCCTCATTAAATGACTTGAAATAACTTGAATCACAAACTTAATGATGAAATAAAACACTACAAATAGGTAAATATTCAATCAGTATATGATTGGTAAGAGAAAACACAAGACCACTAAACGTCACCATGGCTGTTCTTGATAACTGCTGCGAAAATTACATTATTGACTTCAATTTCAGGATTATCTAAGTAATATCCCCCAAACAAGGTGTTATTGTATCGTTTTTTTCTTTATTTCTTTGTAGGTTTTTTTATCAAATCAACTGTTAATTTATCAAAATGTTAATAAAGTTTGGGGCATGGGGCATAATATTATGTCAAATTTGAATAGAAAAATCTTGTAAATGTGCAAATAGGTTGTTATGAACTTCTGCAGCATTCGTGTCCTTCGAGTCCTTCGAGGTTATTTTAAATTGCAATATCACTTGAAGCAATCTTCTACGAATCCGCCCTTAATGTTTGACTGAGTATTGATAGCCATTTACACATCATAGCGTTTCATTGGCGATAAAGTTAAATTGCTTTTTGATTCCTTGATAAAGAAACCTACCCAAAAAAAGGTATATGAAACTACGTTTGTAAATCTGTTAAAACAACTGTGGGTTTATGCATACTAGACCATGCAATTTTAAGATAAGTCCGCGATGATTCCTTTATAGCCTCCGCTTTTCTACGATTTATAAGGTATTAAGATTAGGTAAGTAGCTATTTTCCCTTTTATTCAAAACTCTTGATGGGTCAATCTACAACTGAGGAGAAAATGATATAAAGTGAAGGTTCATTCCACACTCAATGAAAAAAATCGACCTTTCGCATACCCGAAGATAACGAAATCTACTTCATTCAAACATGTTGAATGATTTTAAAGTAGGTAAGCGCAACTGATTAACTAGTTGTTGAAGTCCAATTTTAAAAGTGGACAAGAAAAAACATGAAGTTGCCCAAACACTGTAATACCTTATTAATTTAAAGTAATTGTTTCATTTTTGTTGAATGGATTATTTATAAACATAATGAAAACTTAAATCCTGCTTGGAAATACAATAAGCGCGTTTTAAGAGAGAAGATGAAAGTTAAATATTACAAGGTGTATACATACGTGTAATGTATATGCATACATTAAAAACTTTAACATGAACAATTTCGGGTACATTTTTTAAGTAAATTTAATGTCACGTATTACATATCAGCAACAATTTATATTAATACTGAATAATGAAGTGTTGAGCTAGTACCTCCAATAATCCGAATCACTAAAGATGCAAAAGTAATCTTTCAAACAACAACTTCAAGCGTGCTTTCCACCTTCGGTCATATTAATCACATTATAACATACGTTGGTTTCAATAAACCTTTTTTTAGGCTGAAGTACATTTGATCTTGTGATAAATATTTGCGTATACGAAAGATATGTGAATAATATTTTTAAGTAAAAAGGGGAAATTCTGCAAAACGTAAGAAGTTGTTAGGGTGGTTTTACCCGTGTAGTACTTTCCAATTCCGGTGGTTTTCGTAATCTTAATTCCTTCTCGACGTGTACCCTGGTTGAAGAATTTCTCACCCGGGGACGTGCACATAGTGCTTCTTTTGACTATGAATATTCATAAATGCAGATAAGAACAGAAATTGCAATAAAACAAATGGGAGAGAGCTGAGTAATGTATTGAAAATCAATATTGGAATTAATTTTGCAGGAAGAGTGGGAGCGGAATTTGTCCTTGTCATGCGAGACGATATACTCTGCAGTTGGTTTGCTGTTGTGTACGAATTCAAATGAAACGGATGTGGTGACTGCATCCTTCGATGGAGTTACATCCTCTGTTACATGAATGCAAAATGTGAGTGTGGTGCATATAAATTCAATCGACAGTGCACCAGTTGTTTTGGCCAACCGGGACAGTCGACTGCTATAAATAATTGTTTGAACAAAAGGTTGTCGGTAAAATATTTTGTAAACATTGTCCATTTACTTGTTCTGGATTTACACAATAGCATTACGCTCAAATTTACATTTTTGGACAATCAATCATGAATATCGCTCTAGTGAAAGCACGCAAACGAAAATGGGCTACAAGCGTACCATTAATATGTGATGTGCATATTCGCTTTGTGTACATATCCAGAGGAATGATTGTGAACTGATTTAAATATGTTGAATGTGTTTAGATTCAATCATGTTTGGATATCGTTCTGATTTTGTTATGTACTTTTGCGGCAATTGAAAACTAAGTTAATAAGTTAGCTACATTAGAAAATACAGTGGAGATGAAAATGAATTGAATTGTCCACGAGCATTGTTTATCTAGTTTATTGTATAAAAACACCGTGTTGTTGGTGCTGGAAAGATGTAAAGATACAATGACCATTTACTTCATTCACAACTCTTAACCCCTTAACGTATTGTAATATTCTTAAGAGAACATAATACTGATTTGCAACATGCGGTAATTCCGAGTATAGTCCATCGCAATGTGCGCACAATAATTGCAAAGATTATCTGTGGAATGATTAAGGGCTATGCATGATTGAGACTATTGGTACATTTATAATGTAATCATAGAGTAGACCAATACACAATATTCGATAATATGGTGGTAACAATGGGGTTGAATTTGACAACAGAATTATGTATGTCATCTAAAAATGTTCTGAAACATATACATATGTATGTATGAACCAGTTACGGCGGTTTGTATCTGTTTGGCTTAGACATATACGGGCATATAAAATCCAAAACGTCCATCATAATAAAAATTACTACTTTGACATAAAATCTCTTTTTTTATTGAAAAGAATGATTTGAACTTTAGATATGTATGTTTTTACTAAAACATTTTGGAAAATAAACAACTCTTCCTTACTACGATAATGTAGGTCTTTTCATTTTTTCTAGGCAATTGCTAAAAATATTTGGTGTAATCTGATGATTTTACAATCTCTTCAATTACTTTATGCTGTTAATCATTTCGTATCGTCAACAAAAAACAAACGCTATTTAATTTATTTCAAAATATATCTGCTCAACTTTAAATTATCCTTTAATAAAATTTGCTCTCTAACAAATATACTCCTACCACATATGTATGTACTTTGTAAATCGCGTCACGGTGATTTGTTTATTTCGTGCAATCTGTTATGCAAAGTGAAACATCCGTCAATTAACTGTCCATCATTGGGGTATAACTGTCGGCTATCATCGCTATGAGTGGCGATAAATTTGTCCCGAAACGAAACAGATGTAATGTGGAAAATTTGTCCTGTACTCCTCATATGTCCGAGGATTCAGTTACAATGTGTTTACGTAATTAACATCATTTATCATGCTGTGCTAATTAATTTTCAATAGCTCATGACACCTTTTGAACAGTTTAGATGTGATGTGTCATTAAAAGTAGTGTTGTAGTCTTATGTAGTTGTAGTATATGCTCCACGTTTCTGGTTTATTTTTGTTTCATCATAGACATAGTGTTGGGGGTGTGTAAACCTAATGGTCTCTATATACTGAACCTGTTGTGATAATTAACCACTTCATAAATCAATTGGATTTCTTAGCTCTAACTTTTTCTATACATAACGGCGAGTTAATTAAATAAATGGGGATGTGTATATGTGCACTCGTATGCACAGTATTTTTATTGTTATAATATTTCAAAGCAAACGCCAGAAACATATGCCTTTTGGGTTGCAGAGCAACGTGTTTGAGTAAACTAACAGTATCCATGTACCCACACTTATATAAGCTGAACTTGGTTTACAAATCAATAGTTTGCTTTATTCAGTCCACATTGTGAGTGATAAAAGGTATTAGGAAGATGAGTAATTTCTGGAAAGATTTAATATCAGTTGTATTAGTTTCACCGTTAAATGAACTGCTAGTTCTTAAACGTACAAATGAAAATAAAATAAGAATTATTACACACCCCGTGAATTCAGTTAAAGAAAAAAATAAACAGGAAGTTGGAGGTTCAGTCGTGTCTTCTGCACTACTTAATGATATTAAGTTGAAACAAGATGTTAAATACCTTGTCGACACAATGATTAATACAGTAGAAGAATTTCAAAAACGGAGCACCTTCGAGAGATTGCGGACGACTATTGACCAGTATAACGCAAGAAAAGATAAGGAGGAAAAACAAATAAAGGATCACGAAACTTGTTTATTAGGACTTAAAGATCTAGCCGCGAAAGTAATAGGTTTTAACGTAGATGCAGATGTGAAATTAACGGAAGCTACACACAAACTGAACAATTTGAAATCATCTTGGCGACTTATAAGAAAACTAAACGGTATGGAGCATGATTTAGTAAAAAAATGGGAAGAAACTCGATATACCCAAGTACTTATCGCTGGTAACGAAAAAGAAACACTTCTTAGGAAAACTTATACCCAATTTGTTGCTGGAACTGAAGCGGAAAAGCTTGTCGCTTCTAACATACAAAAGTTCTTGAAATTAAAAATTGAAAGATATTCAAAGATGATGACATCATGGAGGGAACGGTATATAAACGAATTGAATGACCTTGAATCGAATATTTCTAAACAAGAGAAGATGATTATGGAGTTGAAGATGTGTTATGAAAAACATAACGAAGTTTTCCATAGCTGGGAAGATTTTATAAAAATGTACTTAGAGCAAAAAGCTGAACAGGATCGTTTGATGAAATTGCAGATAAAACGTATAGAATCGGCTATAAGAATCCAAGCTTGGTGGAGAGGTGTTATGGTGCGCAAAGGTTTTGGTGTGTATAGAAAAAAATCTAAAAGGGGAAGAAAGGATAAAAAGCCTAAGTAGCTGAAATTCATAATGATAATAATTTATTTTTCATGCATTCTTCGGGTAGGATTTCAAATTTCATGATTTAATAATAGTGTTAAAATTTCAATAATGCTGAATTAACTCAAGAACCGGTACGCAAATTATTTTTAGTTATAATTATATAAATTATAATGCATACTTAGCTGTGTAAAGATGTTCTGAGCGATTGTCCTTAATTTTTTAATATCTTCCCTATTTAATGCATTTACAATTAGCCGAAAATAATGAATTAAATTTTCTGTGGTGGCCGCGGTGGCGCAATATGTAAGTATGTCGACTCCCTACACTTCCTGTAGTGTCGATATTTGGCATTATGTTGGGCAGGTATTTTTTATGGAGGCCACAAAAGGCTAAATCATTGAAATGAATCGTTTAATTGAATAAATAGCTCGTCAATTATTTGATCGATGTAAGCAACTAGTAACTTGTTTACTAGTTCCTTAAATCCCTTTCATCAGATCTAAACTTAAGATTCTAAAAATACCTTAAAATACCTTTTCTAGAGAAAAAAATAAAGATTCATAATGGGAATTGCCTTGTCTACAAATTTCTAGTCTTATTGAATTCCAATTCTTAGCAGTCATAATAATAATAATAATAATAATAATAATTGGGTGGTACAACAGCCCACAACGGACCAGGGCCTAGCTTCTACAGCAACTACTCGTGTTGTGCATGCTACTGTTCTTCACGAGTAGAAGGGACCTACAGTTTTTTGCCGACTCCGAACGGCGAGATTTGAGAAGCTTTCCATAGACAATTAATACTCTTTGAGTGTTGTCAGCAACTCGAAAGAGGTGGTGCCGTGAAAAAATGCTAGGTGTCCCGCCGGGAATCGAACCCTGACTTTCTGCGCCGCGGTCGATGCACTTACCATTACGCCACGGCGACCAGTCATCAGTTAAGCAAAATTCAAAATCAACTCCATTTTTATTTCCAGGCATTGAAGTAAATGCACAAAAGGCTTTCTTATATAACCGCTACAACTCAATATAAAAATTCAGCTAAAATTTTCACTAAACTGAATCTGCGTTTGGGATTTAAAATAGGTTTGCTGTATAAAAAATGTCTTAAATCCTCATAAGCATATGCATGTGGTTTGAAGGAATATATGAATAACAATGTTTTAGTGCTCTTTGCGGCTTATTTTTTAGGATTTTAGAGTTCATGTGGTCTTGCCCCAATTTCAAATAACTTAAAATTACATACTCACTGATGTACGTCAGCATATATCAACAAATGAATACCCAAAGGTAAAAGCCTGTCGTAAAAAACGTGATACCTTTTAGTTACTTAACATTAATGACACGTTTATACTTTTGTAGTTCTCAAAACTTTTATGTATTTGATGACAAGTAGGATTAACTTTATCCTCGTCTTATTACAGAGCTTACGACGTTTTTCATGTTCTATGGGTAAAGGTAGTGTTACATAATATTCTAAGTGTATTTTTTTAGAAACAGTATACTAATTGGTCATCCGAAATTTTGCTTAAGTTTAACATTGATGTTATTTTAGAGTATGATTCCCACAGCGTGAACTCATAGGTGCTTGTATATATAATTTGTATAAGGATAATAAAGACATTCCATTGCAATTAATATGATATCTCGTATGAAATCTCGTATGACTCGTATGGAACATAGATTTAATCCTTCAACATAGTTTCCATACTGACGAATAGTAATTATCACGTTTTTTCTCAAAAACACAATGGCATTTGTTTTGAAATTCAACTTGTTTACAATATCGGTTAATTCAAAAAATCTTTTTATTTACACTTGACAATTTGTGTAAATACATATTTATTTTGTTAGCTGTTGGCATTTCGGCATGTTTGGTTCTGAGTTACAATTTGTTTGTTGATGTAATCATTATAATGCATTTCATCGTATATTCAAAATAATTAATAAGTATGGCTGATCCTTAGGTGGACAAACAAATCGCATGATGAACAAGTATTTACTGTGGATATTGTCATTAAATCAGGTTTGTATGTATTTTTTTTTTAAATCCTTTGTGCGTATTTATAATTGCTAATGTACAATGTGTTTATTGTAAATATTATAACAAATAAATTGAAATAAAATTTAAACTCTTGTGAACAAATAAATCGATCTTTAAGTAAATGACTGGCGGAATGACTGTCGTCATGCGATTTATGGCGACAGCAACTATACCAATTTGTTCGAAACCCTTACAAAGCATTCAGCATACCTTGCATTCCGACGTATTCTGTATTTTGTTAGAAAATTCACTGAACCTTGAAAAACACTTGTCATCACTCCATTCCCAGCAGTATTTCCGTTGAAGGCAAATGCATCCATCAATTTTATGTCTTATTTTACCCCTGTTTCTTTTATTTCGCCACATTTTCTTTAAAGAGACGCGAGTATATTTGTTGCAGGTACGTTAGTGAATACATATGTAAGCAGGAAATGCATCGAATCGTTCTACATGTATGTGTATAATAAATGTGTTTACATCTGAGGAAGTTCAAAAAGTCACAAGTTTTTTTGTGTTCCTTTCTGATTGCACTGCTAGACAAAGAAGAATCATTTTAATAAATAAAAGTAATTGTTTTCCACCCAACTTCCTTAAATGTATAAAAATTTAAACAAACGTATTCTTTTTCTTGCAAACAAAACCTTAATCTCCATCAATCAGGTTATGCCCTCAGAACATATTAAATATGTTACAATATGGGGCACATATTTTATGTATGTCCCTATATAAAATCTGCTCTTTTTAATATCGACACACGGATCTGAACACCCCGATGTTAAGACAGGACATCGCTAAATTGTAAATAATTCAAATGTACACATTCAAAACTATGCAAGACAATTGCTCATCCGTCGGGCCCCTGTTGTTGAGCCGACACTTATATATATTCATTATAGTTTTAAGCTTTAAAAATAATTTTAAAATTGTAAATATTTGTTCAATAAAGAAAAATTGAAAAAATTGAAATTGCTCTTTTTAATAGATTCAAACTCATATATATTAAACGTACGTAGGTTTCATTAAAATAAGTAACTACAACTAAAAGATATGGTATTGGTCTCAATAGTCTTAAAGCTTTAGTCTTAAGTAGCATCTCGTTTAAGCATGTGTTAATCGAGAATACAAGTTGTGTTCCCTTAAATGGGAACTCCGAAAGTTTCCTTTATCATATCAATTGATCTACATACTTATGTAACCCATAAGAATGAAAGAAAAAGAAAAAAGAAGAAAAAACAACTTTTCTCACAAAGCATTTTTGCTGAAGTTTAAAAATAAGAGTACAATACGTCCTTTTCATGTTGGCGGAATATCGCAAACATGCCAAGGGTAGGTGAAAGGATTTTGCGTATGTTAGGATAAGATTACACAATTCACAGAAAGTAATATAAATTTTGAACATCTACACAGGGTTGCACATACATATATGCGTATGGTAAGTAAGCATGTGTGTATACGAAATTCCTTTTGTCGCCATAAATTTGCCTAGAAATTTGCGAATTTCCTTAATCGGTTCGCATTACTTCTTGGATGGCAGGTTATTTGTTAAAACACTGTAAATAGCCAAGTACTTTCAGCGAGTAAACATAATAATCTCAAGCAATTGTTTTTTCAGCTGTTTTTTAGAAAAGCAGACAAGCGAGGCCCAGAACCAGACAGATGACTTATGTCAGGATGATATATTGACGCATTAAGGATGGTCACGTGGCGATTAATGTATAAAATAAAAGTAAAATCAACAGCCACCCTTTCTATAGCGAACCAATATTTGCATGCCACTGCGTTTAGGAATTTTGCCTCAATTTTTGTTAAGTATTATGCATGCGAATGTTCTCCTTTCCTTAAACAGTTGTGAGGTGAGTTCTGTGGCGGGCTTGAGAATGTGTGAATGTACAGCATGTTGTATACATACAAATTGTACACATTGCTGCGTACATACATTTGAATGGGCGCGGGATAGTAAGAATCATACATTGCAGCGTGGATTTCGACAGGACCTGCTATACATTTCTATTTTTAATATTTTTTTTGTTTTATTTGGATCTGTTGTTTGCTTAGCACTTCATTTGGAAGAATTCAGTCGAAATCGCGGCGATATTCGATATGCAGATAGCTTTGGAAAAATGATTGTGTTGAAATTTGATCACAATGCCAATTCACGTGTGATGTTGCTCATCTGAGCATGTAGACATTCTATAACACATGTTTGATTTGAACAAAACATTTGCTATATTTTGTATGGTCATTCGCTGAAATTCTTTAAATGTTTGCACTTCAAAGGCTTGGTTACATTGATGCAAGCACATTGTATGTATTTGAAAATTGTGTGCGCCAATTTCGTTTTAAAAAGGTTCTTGTGAGACTTATATCATAAACAACTTTTATTAATTTTTCTTTTGAATTCTTATTCAATTGAAAATAACAACAAAATTAAAATATACACTTTTATATACTTATTCACTACATCAACAAAAACAAATTTTTCTTAATTAATATTTTGTCAGATGTCACTCTTTTTATCTCCTGCCATATAATTAGCTTATCAAAATGATCAAGAGGTGCATTTAAACATATTTTTATTATTGTTTCCTTTATAAATGACTTATAGGTTTAATATCATTTACAAGTATCCTCCAATTTTATGTTTAAATGCAACTAAGTTCTTTCCCAGTATCGAGAGTTCAAAGTTTTTAATTGCTGTACTTAGACGCTTTGGTAGATCACCATTAAGACATAAATTTAACAACCGTGTTGAACGACACTGAGTTTTTAAGTCAATAGAACTTTCTCCTAACTAAGTTTTTCCGATACCAACCACTACAAGGAGATGGTGTCAGTGTGTTTCTAGTCAAATTCTTCATGGGTAAAATGCTTCTTCATTACACATGCATAAACTTTCTTTGTGATTTAACTTAATTCTTTTGCTGTCTTACATCCAGCACTATGTCCCCTCTTCCACTGACTAGATTTTGTTAACTACTTTGAAGTGGTTCCGTCTCGGGTTGTTTGTTGTTTCCACAACATGAAATCACTTGACATCATATACATATTGTTCGTGGCCTTCTGTAACCTCCACGCCTCCCTTTGACGATGTTGAACCGGCACTACTACCCGCGGGCAGTTTTCGTTGCGAGCTGCACGGAAAAAGATTTTCTACTAAATGTTTCTTGCACTTGCTGACTGTTTTCATTGTTAAGGGATTGACTTTTGAATTAGGATGCAGAAAGGGCCAGGCGAATTTATTTGTACTGTTTTAAATTTAATGCAAGCAACTAATTAGGCTTTCAGAGCTCAGAGGAGTGTTGCAAATTTAATTATCGTTTATTTGTTTCCAGTGGTAAAAAGTCTTACAACTTCCTTAAGTGGTTTCATTAAATTTATCGCATATCGTATGTGTATATACCTGTCCAGTATATGTTGTATTTGCCGATTTTTATGGCGTTGTATACTACATTGCATGCAATATATTCCAGAGAAGTACAGTAATTCTATAATAGTCGACGTTTTAACCGCGCCTTGTGGTCGCGTACAACTTTCGGGTCACATAAATGGTCCATAAAATTGAGTACAACCTCTACCTACATATTTTCATTTCGAACTAACGAAAGACGTAGCTACTGAAAACAGTCATTAAGAAGAGAGATAAGAAGTCGTGGATGCTTGTGTTGTTGAATATAACTTTCAATCAGATGAACTTTATTCGAGGTCATTTGCAATATTTCAATCTAAAGTTGAGTGTAATTATTGCTGAAGAGGTCGACCCGCATCAATATATAACCAACCTCTTGTCGCCCCTTGACTACATTTATTTTTTTTGGTTTTGTTTAATTTCTGTACAGTAAGCTGCTTGATGGAATATACAAAAAATGTCACCGTCATACTCAACGAAAATAAACGAGAGGCATTTTTCTCTCAGAGAGCGCATGCGAATGTCTTCCACTTCTTTCTACTGTGAGTTTTCCATCGTTTTGACATACCCTCACATAATTGAATATATTTCCATTTGATATTTCTTCAATCACTTTCCTAGCTTACAGCATTCATTTAAAAAATTCAGTTTATTAGAATACTGTTCAAAAATGTTTAGCCTTCTCTCCCTTGCACATGCTTTCTTTATGTATATGAGTTAAAGCGTTTTTATCAACATGTTGCAGAAAATAAACATTCTCTTAGTGAGAGAAATGCAGTCATGCTCTTTGACAGAGGCTTCAGAATCAAGCATCACTCCGACGAACACAGTTGATTGTAAAAAATTAACGGTGTTGGATACAATTATTGCTGACTTGAGCTCCCCAATGATGCACATGCATACCACTCACATGCATATGCATGTGTACATGGGGGTAAGCGCACTCATATTTACCACATACTAAGACTATAAAAATTATTGCCAACGTGCCCTTGCCTTATCCTGTAGAATAGAACGCGTTATTTATTGCATATTTTAGAAGGTCTTCGCCTTTTGATATCGAGATCAAAGCATTCGACATCGGCGTTAATTAAGCCGTTGGCAGCACTGCGTTCATTCGCTCGTGGACTTATCGAGTTTGTGTGAAATAGATTCGAGAGCATACAAATTTGAAGCGTGGCGTAATCTGTTCGGAGGCGTCCAGTCCAATCTATTATGAGGGGCACTTTATTAGCCCCGCAGTTTAAATTGAAAGATGTGGATGCGTGCCGACTACGCATTTGTTAGTCGGCTCAATCATGTGATGGGTGGTAAACACACGATAAATAACTGCGTGCAATTCGGGATTTATCAAATGCATGTAGCTATAATTAGCTAATTGCTTTGACATCATCATTGCAAGTAGTATATAATGCTTATAAATATTTAGTTTTATTGGACTTCCCCGGAGCCAATACTAAACAGGGGTGTGCATGTTTAGTATCTTTCGTTGTTCGGAAGAGACAGGAACTGACCACACAATTAACAAAAATGATTAGTTAAACATATGTTTACCTAGGCCAATTATCATAAAAAATACTCCGACAGGGGTCGAATTTTTTAATTGTGGAGAATCAACCACGCCTTGAATTCAAAGTAGTTGTTAAGTTCTTCTGGTCGCCGTGGCGCAGTGGTAAGTGCATCGACTGCGGCGCAGAAAGTCTGGGTTCGATCCCCGGACGGGACACCTAGCATTTTTTCACGGCACCACCTCCTTCGAGTTGCTGACAACACTCAAAGAGTATTAATTGTCTATGGAAAGCTTCTCAAATGTCGCAGTTCGGAATCGGCAAAAAACTGTAGGTCCCTTCTACTCGTGAAGAACAATAGCATGCACAACACGAGTAGTTGTTGTAGAAGCTAGGCCCTGGTCCGTTATGGGCTGTAGTGCCACTCAATTATTATTATTATTATTATTATTATTAAGTTAAGTTCTTTACTCCATCGAGTTATCTATTGTTGGCTTAACTTTTGTGATTATCGTTATAAAATGAAAATGAAAATAAAATAGCTACTAAGATTTCTTCTGTCTGAATAGTTCGTTACCTTTCGATAGTCTTTCTAATTGTATGAACCATCAAACCCATTCCACTCTCGACGTTAAAGTGGGTAATTGGGGAAAGAAAATTGCATACTTTGTGCAATTATCCTTACGTAATACAAGAAACTTTTTATGCATACGTAGGCTATTTTATTTACCATATAAAACAAGAAACAGTATCCGCAAATATTCTGGCAAGTGTCAATAAATATTTCTTTTGTGTTTTGACCACAAACGGCTTTTACTATATCATGATTTTCAAATAATCTAAAATCAATAAAAACCGCTATTAAACTTTTATATGCAACCGAGGCCGTAAAAATATCGGCAAAATGTTGTGTGTTCTTTTTCCTTTTGCTTAGAGCCAAAAATGGAACCAAAGAAATCAAATTTAGATGAGGGTATCAAGGTTTCATTGCTTTACAATGTCTCTTAAAGTTTGAAAACTTGCACAGATTTTCATGATTTTTTTATACTTTATGTACATATATACATAATTATCAATATTTTTTCTATATTAAAGTTTAGTATAATGCGCTGTATTTTTCCTGAATAGTAAAATGATGAAGGTATTTATTTTATTTAATGTTTCTTTCCGGAGATAATAAGGTTAAATGTCGTTTTATAATTTTCATTGAATTTATTATATTCCCAGTGCACCTTTTTCAGGCAAACTTTTGAGTGAACATTGTGTAATGCATATAAAACTTCATTCATAAAAGTACATATCTTGTCCTGAATACTGATTTGTTTATTAAGAAGTACTCTCTACAATCGCCTATATTCAGATCTGAATACAGCTTTGTTTTTTTCCGCAATTCTGTCTCTAAGAGTATACGAAACACGAAGTGTATTTGAATCATGATGAAGTTCACTTCATTTGAAGATGTGAGGTGTTTTATTGTCATTTCTTCATGAAAAATTCCTTCGTCAAGGTATAACCTTTTGCCACACGGGACATCCACAGTATACTAAAAGTTTCAACTTTACTTTAGACACGAAACGAGTAGAATCCGTTGAACTATTTTCTGAGTTTAAAAACTTGCATTGGATGAAAATACGAAAAGCAGAATGTGCGATAGTAGGTAACAGAAAGAGAGAAGTTAGGTTTCCTTGTACAAGTGCTCACGCGGCTTGGGGTTGGAGGAATAGAAATGGGTCAATTTGAACTTGAAGGTTGTTACGTACAGACATTTTTTTTCCTGATGCTCTTACTTTAGTTACAGATCCTGCACAACATGCCTGGAAGCAGCCTTCATCCGTTTCAATATCACGTTTCAAAGCATCGATTTAATTTTCGTATCTTAAGGGAATTTTGCTATTTTGCAAGCAATTAAAAGAGGAGATACCTTTTTTTCATTTCTCTCTTGCTATTGGTTCGTTAAGTAGTATATATATAACTATCTATTTTTCAGTGGAGATTCATTTTGTTTAATACATCTAAAAGTTTCTAAACTTATATTTTTTTGTATATTGTGCTTTTTGAGTTTTTTGCCTTCTGGTGAAAACTTTAATTTGATAGTCTTGTAAGTGAGCTAGTTGCTCAGTGTATCTTGGGTAAAGTTTTGAAGTCGAAGTTTTAACATGGTCTCTCAAGAAAAGTTAATTAGATTTCAGTCGTAAAGAGCTTTTAAATTTCTCTACTCTGTTCAATTAGTACGAAGTTGAAAAGAACTATGGTGTGAAAGTAATATATTCAGCGAATTAATGCCCATTTACATACTTGTAGACGACATCACCGACCATATGGATTTATCTTCTTAACATCAGAATGTATGTAGATGTAGAAGGTACTCGTGGCAGATCATAAAAAAAATCTGATAAACCATTGGTGAAATGAGATGCCAAATTGAAATTGTGTGATATAGCACCCATCTCATCCTCCTATTTGACTTTGTATTCGTATATAGTTGACGCTTCTGTAGACATAATATTGCCTTTAATTTTTGAAAATACATGTTAACTTGCAAAATTAACAATAATTAAATTCTGAGCCAAGATATTTCCTACATTGTGCTAATTAATTATATTTATATATGTTTGCCAGTGAGGTTTGTGGAAGAGTTGGTTTTATAATTTTGATATAATTTGTAAACCATAAAAACATTAAACAAAACTTTACAATGGATAATTGTGTAAAATAATTAAGAAATGTTTCTATATTTTTATAACTGTACATAAAATAGACATTTTGAAAAAATAATTAAATAAAAAAAATAATTGATTTTTGAAATGCAATCTCAATTCCTCCAACGAATTCTGAAAACATTAAACTATTGCAATGAAAATAATTTATGCGTACAGAGAAATTTAATTAAGCAACCAAAATATTCCGGAAAATATTTGGTGCATGTATGTGAATACTCGGATATTCAAATTATGCCTGAAATGAAACATTTTCCGGCCTTTAAATATTGCATATTCAGTCTTTATTAAACACATACATATATAAATCCCGATAAATATCAATTGGCAAGTCGAGCCACAAAAATATGCAAATGATGCATGGACACGCAAAATGGTGCAAATTACATGGCAATAGTGAGCTACATCCTAAAGCGGTTCTTAGTTTTAATAACTGAAATAACAGTTTGTAAAATACCATAGTAAAGGATAAACACAAACCACAAGACTGCGGCATGTCATGGAACATGAAATAAGTAGTATATCTTAAACACCATATTTATGAACATTTTGTCAACGAAATAATTAATGCAAATTGCATTTGCTGAGAGTTATTTTGCATAATTTTCATGTCCCTATAAAATTCCACCATTTTCTGCAAAGCACTTTTTTTAGTTACATAAACAATCTAAAAAAGGAGGACGGCATCTGAAAATTCTATTTCAAAGTTCTGCCAGTGAGTGGAAATTAATTTTATTTTATTACCCAACTTTTGCTTTCAGGCGAAATTTTTAAAGTACATTGGCTTGGTGGTCTGTGGTATATGGTCCACGATTATTTCTCGCACTTAATTAAATATATTTTGCTCTACTCGGATGGCCTTTAAGAATTTTTTTATCTGCTTTTAGCGGTAGTTGTGATTAATAGCCAAAGCCCATAATATGCTGCTACTGAAATTGTGTGTAATCAATTTAAAAGGTATGTTTAATGACACCTACATCTTAAGGGAGTAATATCAATTTTTATTTTCGTGGTCCTTTAATGGAATGTTCATTGAATTCCATAGTGGAATGAGAATATTTGACGACTCGAATTCAGTCGTTTGTGTAGTGAAATGCCTTCATATGTATGATGTTATATACATATGTATATACGTACGAAATGAAAAACGTTTTTCTTTTTCAAACGCAGCAGAGGTTCCATTAATTCTTAGGACATTGGTATACAAGCCAAGTTGAGAACGTTAATCGAAGTAGTGATTAGAGGTGTAGAGCTCGGGGAAATTAGCTCATAATTGGCAATGGAATGTGAGCAGAAACTCAATATCTGCAGATTAAAATCGAAGGTTGTACCTTGTAGTTTTTGTATTCATGTTGGTTGCACGAAGCTGAATAAATATCGAATATGGCTGCAGTAATCACTTAAATAGAAGTTAAACGTAATATATAAGTGTTTTAATTATCGAGATTGGGGATGACGTTATTATGTCAAAACATTCCTTTTGACCCTTTCATATATGTATATATACAGGAATGTGAAAATGATGTATCATCTTTATATGTTTCTATATTTTTGAAAGAAGATAAGAGTTACGGCTTGTGGTAAAAGTGAAACATCCAGGGGTGTATTTATCGTGACTGTGTACCAGTATGAAAGAAGGATACATTTATAGTGGCTGTCAAAGACGTACAAAAACAACAAAAATAATGTCGCTTCAGAAAAAAATCGTTTATGACTCTGATGCTGATCAAAAGTTGAACACAATGAGGACACAGCGAAAATAAATTTACCGCGTCTCCTTAATGTTTGTAGGGGGAAAATAACTGATTCAATTCGCAGAGATTCAGATGAAGACACATCACAAAAACATAAGTATGTTTCATCGAGTTGCTAGAGTAATTATTTATAGTTGATTTGTGTTGACCTGTTTTATTCTAATATGATAGTGTTTTTTATATGATACAACTGACTGACATTTTGAGACAAATAATCGTCTTGTATACACTTATAATAAAAACATTGTACTATTACTTTGTACTGTAATTAAATTATAATAAATTGAATAATCAAAGAAAAAAAAAAGCAAACGGAATCGAATTCTACGACTGGACATTAAAATTGGAAGATGTACATACAAATGCGTAATGAATATCGAATACAGGAATCTTATTAACCAATGAGAGAACAAAGAGAAATGAAATACACATGCCTTCGAGACAGAACATTATTGAACATGTCAGGTTGATGATGTACATCAGCAGATATAAATTTGGGTGGTAGGTATGTACATACATATATACATATACTACATGGATAGTATAAGTGGTGATAGTAGAAATAATGGAAGATATTTAATAAAGGTGTTCGCCGTGGCGTTGTGGTAAGTGCGTCGACAGCCACGCAGAAAGTCTAGGTTCGATTCCCGGAGGGGACACCTCGCATTTTTTTCACGGCACCACCTCTTTCGAGCTGCTGACAACACTCAAAAAGTATCAATTGTCTATGAAAAGCTGCTCAAATATATCCGTTCGGAATCGGCAAAAAACTGAAGGTCCCTTCTACTCGTAAGAGACCCGTAGCACGCACAATACGAATAGTTGTTGTAAAAGCTAGGCCGTGGTTCCTAGTGGGCTGTAGCGCCAATTATTATTATTATTAAAGTGAGCTAGTGAGTGAGCTGATAAAGTAACAATTCATATAGTTTTCAATTAGTGTACACTTAAGAATAACATATAAAACATAACTACACCTTTCTGCATTAAAAATGTTAAATAAAATAAAATTCTAAATTTTAACTCTTTACACTGCGTGTTAATTCATTTATACTCCATGTACATATGTATGTCACTGGAATTTATAGGAAACGTTTTCATGTCTCAACCGTGTTGGTTAATTAAGCAAATGTTTAATGGCAGCAGGTACATACATAAATTTATGTTTTGAACTTAATGCGACTACATTCATTTTTTACAATGTATCATTGAAAACGCTAGAGTGATAAACATCAACTAAAACAGATCAGAAAATTAATTTTCAAATAGTAATAAATAAAGCAATTTTATTTAGGATAAATCTCCGTTAACATTGACAATCTGCCTGTATTATGTTAAATACTCGTAGTTGAGGTCACAATTTCAAACTTCGCTACAACAAAATCGTAAATTGTAGCCGACAGCAGTATGTCTGAGTAAGTACTTCTCATGGATAGGTTGTCAAAATAAAATCCTGAGATAATAACTTAAGACTACGTCTGTCGATACCACATCGATTTGGTTTCCTTTCGGCGTGTACGTAAAGGAGCGCGTGTACTTCAAGAGCAGTAAACTTGAACATACAATTTAGTATACATACTTATATACTAATGTATTCAGATTTGAAAACGATTTCATTTCCCCGTCAGACTCAGAGGTCCGTAGTAAAATAAATATGTGTTTGCATGTATCTATTCAACTTCACAAAAAGCGAAAACCCCAACAGAACATATTCAACAAGTTTTCAGATCTATTCATTTTTTTTTGCTTCTCAAGTTGAGGGTATGAATATTTAGGACAACCATGCTGCAAGCAGTGCCATGGTAAGACGCTGAAAATAAAAACGGATGACATGAGAAGGACGACATTGTTCACATACCGAGACATTAAGCAAAATATCTTTGCGAAGATGTTGGAGTTTTCCTGTTGGATTAGTGAAATTAAATCTATTTAATACACAAATAAAAATTAATGCACTTACATATGTACGAGTGAATGTATTTTTGTTGGGTTTATAATAAAAATTAGAGCCTCTTTTAGTACATGAATTGTTGTACAACAAGCTTTTAAGAATTAATTTGAGTTTCTATTTCGAAAAGCACATAGTCTTAAAGTTGTGGGAAGCATTTAATGCAATTCAATAATTTAAATCCTTAATATAAAAATTGCACGTGCACATGCACGAAGATGGCGAACATAAAAATTAATGCCTTTGTTTACTAACTTTTTATCAAGCAATTGTGGTTTAGCATTGTCCGGATACATATGATATGTAACTGTTTATTATGCGGGACATTGCCTACTTTTTCTTGTTGCAAACAAGCACACAACACTAATGCACAAAAGGGTCCCTCAGCACCAAATGCAAATTTAATCTGTGCACCTAAAACATGTACTTTTCCAAAGGAAATTAAGCATACGCTTTGAAGTACCAACAGTGACATTATCTGCACATATCCCCAGTCAGAGTATTAATATTTAAAAAGTCGCATACGTGTTTTTAGCAGTCGACATGCGGTTTATTGCTAAGTGCATTTTTTTATCTCATCACTAGACCACCAAATAGCCTTTTGTATCATTTTCACAAACAATACACAATTCACATAAATGTGTTTTCTGAATACTGGGTTTTTAGTTGGCTTAAAACGAATCTACATGTGCCATGAGCATAGTGCATGTCGCTTGTGTGTCTCATCAGCCAAACCCTTCGCCATCATCGTTTAATTCGTTTGCCACGAAAGCTTCTTGAATAAACATGTAAACGGCCAACTACGACCACATTTTACTATAAGGACATTGCTACATGTATGAAAATGTGAAATATTCGTGAGTCGCGTGGTGATGAATGTAGGTGAACACGTTCCGTCCCTTAATTTACATTTCGTTGGAGTACGGCTTTCTAATTTTAATCACGTATATAAAATTTAAACCTACACCTCATTAAATCCCTCATCCCTAAAATAAGCAAACCGCAGGCACAACCTTCCCATAAATCGCTCTAATCAGTTCGATAGGGGAGTGTATAAGCATACAATTTTTTGCAAACCCACGTTGTTAGTCTACACATAAGTATCTGTAAGGGATGTATATTTTTGAATATTTTATATATTACTGGACCAATTTTTCTTGTGTTAATTCCTCATCGTGTTCGGTTTTGTACGGTGCTTTTAACTGTGTTTTAATATTTGTGCCCTAGAACAACAACATTTAAAGAATCTTGAATCTAATACGAATACAATGCAAGTATATTCCTTGAGCATCGTAGTTGCTAAAAAAGCATATGCTTTCAACTGAATAAATCCATCATGAATACTATATTGCTTCCTTGCGCATTTTTTGGCATCCTGTCATTTTTGACAAACATTACATATTTGATGAACAGCTTTATCTTTATTTTGTTTTTATTAAAAATACTGAAACGACATATATCGTGAAACATTTAGACTTAAATATTTACCCCACAAAATAATATGAGAAGTTACATATTAGCGTCAACAGCAGCGTTCACACGAGAACTGCGCTTGTACAACAAAATCAAACCAATTTATTTTTTTATGTATTCCTTCTATTTATGGAATATGAAATTGAGATTATTCGTAACGAAGTTTAAGCCTCCATATTACAATCAACTGTACACATTACGGGTACTACGACGTGCAGGTTCTTAGCCACAGGTATCTTGACAGGTAGTCATGCAAATTCACACGTCACAGTTCCTAATTCAGAACAAGAAGAAATCTTACAAGTTTATTTGCTCAAAGAAATGTATTTATTAAAAAACAACAAAATATACACGGATACATGTTGTGGGTACGAAATTTAAAAAAAATTCGTTGTTTTCTTTTCTTTTAACAAAGGAGTTTGTGGGATAACAATTCTAATAATGTCCTTTATAAGCTACCTTGTAGCGCATAATTGAAACGTTCGTCCAAAATTGTCTCCAAAGTGATAAGTACGCAGAAAGTTGTAGAATGTTTTTAATCAGAGTGAAGCTTCACCCTCGGCGGAATCATTCAAATTATACCAACTCGAAGGACGGCAGTTGTCATGCAAAATTCGGAGCATAGAAGAAAAAAGCCTTTCAAATGATGTAATTCAAATTTCTTTTATTTTTTATTTGGTCTGGCTAATTTCTCAGTCTCTCATGACCTGATCCATAAAATTACACCTTCCTTGAATATTGCTAATTGCTAATTGGATCAATTTTATAACCACAAACCTGAATCAGAGACGCCCAAGAACAATTATTACTTCTTGTGAAGAATTAAATAATTCAGAGGAATTCACGCTTTCATAATTCAAATCCTTTATTAATTATTTGGCGTGAGATAGCATTTAGACTCCTTTAATCCTCGTTTGCATATAAATAAATTTGTATATAGATTGTAACACGATGAGTAGCATTGCAAATTACTCTGAACATCCCAGATCACATCCACATCAATGACCACAGTAATATGAATAAGTTAGGAAATTCCCATTGGAGAATCCGTTTCTGTTTGAATCAAACTATAGATTGTTCAATTTAAAGATCAAAGAGACTACATAGTCAAATATAGCCAACATTTTAGCATGAAGTCCCAACTCCTAAACAATTAGATATCAAAGGAAAGGAATATGTTATACGCTAATCGACTTATTGGGGTTCTTGCTAAATGAAATTCCACTACACTAAGAGTAAAATTATTTCACATTAATTTAGAAATTATTGTAAATCTCAGACTCAAAGTGCAGTTATTTATATGTGCATTTTATGTCTTTTTATTTTTTTCATTGTCCTAAAAATTGTTTTTACTGGTTAGTTAATTTTTTCTTTTCCATATGAAGATTATTATATATTATATATATATATTATATTTTACTCAATACAATTACATGAACGGACTGTGTTTATTTGTTACCATGCAAGTATCTTTGAGGAAAGGTTATAAGGCAGAATGACCAAAAAATTATAACAATTTGATCAAATATGAAAAGAACGCACAGAATGATTTGATATGTATTAAGATCTGGCCTCCACGAAAACCTAGATGTCCTGATCCTACCCAAAGAAGTCAGGACATGGACAGCTGACTCGGTGTTAGAGTATTGAAATTCATAAAAGGATATATTGGCCAGCACATGTACCTAAACTACTATCGTTGTATTCTAGCTATATAAAGAACTCAAACAAGCAGCTGGAAAAGTGACTTTCTAGAGACAGATTTGCAGAAGCATAACTCTACAAAGCTCTGCAAAAAGAATGTAAATCCTGGTTTCGTCCCCTCTGCAGTAAGTATATGCTATCAGTAAGTCTGATACTGAAAAGAATCATATATATCCTGTCGGCCTGTGTTTATTATCGTCTATTTTAATTCTTCCTTTTTCGTCAAAATAACTTCCATAAATTTACCAACCGATTTCCCAACCCAGCGCTTTTTATGATCTTAATATATTTCGTACCCAATGACATACAGTTATTATTTAATCAAATGAACTGAATAAAATTGTATATATTTTTACTAAAATTTTAAATGGTGATAGATATAATGTTGGCAAAGGTCAACGTACATATATAACTTTAATTGCTATTTATCGATTATTGTTCGATTGACCCATTCTTAAGCGACAAAGAAGTTAGTCCTTGGTGTGCATTATAAATTTTTGATTTCCAACCAAATCCTGAAGTTCATGCTTTGTTGAGAATTAATTTAGTACTTGAAAACTTTCAACGAAAATGTAAAGTTCGCCTCACTGCTATTCAGGTGTTAAAGGAAATCCCACCTTCCACAGATTTAAATTCGCCTGCTCAACTTACAGGTTAACACTAAACCAACAGCAGAAAGTTTCGAAGCTGTTACTGGTCGGTTAATTTTCTTTTATGTACATCCTTAAGAGATGCTCTATAGTAGTTTTATCTTTCTTTTTATAATGTATGTACATTCATATTAATTAAAGATTGTACTTGCTCATTACGTTGTATATAAATAGACTTGTACAAATGAAATCATTCAAGTCTACTCAATACTTGACATTGTTAAAATCCTTTTCTGCATAATGCAATGCAAAGTTCTTTTGGTAACTATTATTTCATTTCTACTTAACTATAAAACTAGGACCGAATGGTTCGTAAATATTATATTTTGAAATTCAACGGAAATATTGTAGCACCAATTACAATTGTGTGTATAAATACAGTCCCTTTCTAAAATAGTAAATATATTTCAGTCAATCATTCTAAATAGCGGTATTTAGACTGTGCATTCATATCAACACAATTTAATCATAGCCAATAATTTTTAAGATAACATTTAATATATATATATATATATATATATATAAATTATGTTTTTTAAAAGTGTAAAATAGAGTATGCAATGCACTTGCAAGTCACGAAGTATTTATTTCAATAAGGTTTAGCCCGAAAGAACTGTTGCGCCTAGTGCTTTTCATTCCCTCTTCCGTTCTTTTTTTTCAGAGTGTTTCGCTGGTGGAATTTTTCATAATATTAGTGTCCTTTTAGAGCTGTTGGATAACCATTTGTGCCCATAGCACTACATCTCCTACGATAGTGCAGCACTTTACCTACTTTTGGTTAATGTTTGCGGTCACAACAAGCCTTATCGAGTAAGCTTCCCACTCTCGTGTTGGTATCTATCACAAAGTGGAACTTTCTTTCATGGGCAAGCCTGATTATTATTTTCTTGCTTCAAACATTTTTATGTCAATTATGTTAAAAACAGCTTAAGGCACTGTAATGATAATTAGCTAAAAACTGGGCAAGGCAAACATCATTACTAACTGGGTTCAAAGTGGCTACACAGTTTTTGGGTTGACCTTCAGTTGTTCTCAAAACCAACACATTTTTATAGCATTAAATCTTCTGCAGGTGTTTGCAAAATGATGTGGGCCAACATTTTCGTTGCTGAACGTGATTTTTCGGCTCATGTACCATACCACATACATTCAAACATTTGCTACGCATGAGTTGGTTTCGTTTTATTGTGGTGTAATTGTTTAGGATTCCTGTCACGTTTGCGTTGACACTTTCTTATCGCTAATGTTGAGTGTTTCTTACCATTTATACCGTAACTGTGTAGAATTGTTTTCGCTTTCCAGTCCTTAGCATCTGAATATCCTTATATTGCATTTACATATGCATATGCTAATCTTAAAACATATCGAGGAGTGGCTTATTCAACCCTCCTAAGTTGGGATGCCTATGTAAACATTTGTACGAACCGAGTATGTATCCACGTCATAAACAACTATTCGCTGTGATTTTTTTTTCATTTATTATCCATCCTAAATTCCATACACTTGTGATGAAACCTTAAATTAATAAAAAAACAACTATTGAAGAGTCTGGTGCAATTAGAACCATATGACGGATAAGTCAGCCCTCCGTTTCGATACGGATATTTCTAATTTATTACTCCCTAATTGCGAGCATATGCTTTTTATTTTCTTTTTAGGCCGTTTTTCGTTTTTCTAGTCCCGGGATTCCCTTTTGTTCCAACTGGTGTTGTATTCGGTTGAGTTATCACCTAATATGTTGCAATAAGAGTGATGATGTGTGTTACTATGCGTTATGGTCCCCAGAGGTTCAGTTTATGTGATGAATATCTTTTTTGTGGGGGAGACGGCTGACACAGATCCTTTACAAATCCACAGTGTCCACTTTATTTAATGACAATTTGACATGTATGCAACCTTTTAAAGCGCAAATTTTTTGTAACACTTGTGACTTGGAACTTTAGAAACGAGTACAATTTACGAAAAGCGTCTTTACGAAGAAATGTTGCTAGGCAAAAGAATAATTTCTATTTGCTCTGTATGGAAAGAAACAGAGAATAGCAAAGTATGTGTAACAAAATAGTTAGTAGTTTCATTTCAAGCACACTTCATATATATATATATTTATATTTAGAAATGCTGTGCAAATAACTTTTAAATTTAATTGATGAAAAGTACAACAAAACAAACATTTTAACATTTTTAATAATCGCACTTCGTTCAACGCTAATGAATCCAAATAGGTCACGACGCCGCAGGAATTTGTTTTCATGCGATCCATATTCCAATATACAGAAGGTTTTAAAAAATCATTTCAACTTTGTAGAAAGCCAAGCAATCTCAACAAAGAACTCTCAAATGTAAACAAATGATTGTTTGCAAATTATGTTGAACAAAACTCTTTAATTTGTTTAAACGAGCTGAATATTTAGACTTTTTGTTTGATTAATATCCTTGCCCTGCGTGCATTTGACCCCATATTTCTAATTAATGCGCAGAGATAACTCGTCATAGATAGCAGTTACTCTTGAAATCATCAATTCCAGGGACAATAACCTCTCAACCATTAATTAAGGAAAACGACTGTGGGTATGTTAATATCAAGCACCTAGGGGCACTGATAAGTTAGGCATGAATAAAAATACCCGATTCGTGTCCCTAAATTAAATTTTCCTCGATTCTTGTTATTAACGGGGCAGCCTTAACTAATTAAAGATAATTGGTCTTCCCAGATGTCGTTCTGTAACGTTCTCTCAGTAAGTCACCATTATCTACTATAGTATCGCAACACCCTTGACAAAAGCAAGTCCAACGTCAAATGAAGGAAACACGCATTTCATCACTCGAGTATATCCTTAACACTCACGCAGCACATTTGTATTCTGCACTTACGTGGAGATATACTACATATGTATAAGTATAAATGTTATATGTATGTTGGCCCCAACATACACTCAACCCCTGACAGTTTTATTCATTTCCACCTTCCTAGTTCCTCTTTGCACTCTCACCCATAATACCGGCGGGTTTTCGGTGTTGACACAACCCCCGACACCAAACAAGGATATGCCCTATACAAAGCGTGATGATGAAATCCCATAAAATATACAACAGATGTGTGCCATTCAGGTTATAAAAATACGAGTCATTCTAGATCGTGAGCTGGTGTTACTAGTGCATCATCAGTTTGAACGTGTGGAACAACAACTTAACAAAAAATGCAATGTAAGTCTCTTGTGCTTTCTATGGGGTCCTTTAATGGAATGACAAACGAAGGCATAAATACACTCTAAAATTCGACTCCAAACACAATAAAAATTCAAGAATTAACACCGCACATGACGACCATATTTGCATACCTACACAGAACATTTCCACAGTTGAACTGTGAAAGGATTATACATATAAATCATATCCCATGTTGTCGAAATATTCTGTTATTGACATCTGACCCAGTTGCCTTCAAACGAAGAGTGAGGAGCTTGTCCATGCGACTAACAAGCGGAAAACAATGGAGCTGGAGTTTCGATGCGTTTTTGTTTCGTGGACAATTTATGCTTTGATTCATATACCATTGAGTTAATTATAATTACGATATTATTTATTTACGTTTTCCCTTACGTTTTCCTCATGGTCAAATAGAGGTATGAGGTAAAAAAGCCTTCCTTCATACATAAAACAATATGATTGTATTTACGTGTCTTTTCCTATGCATGATATAGTGAACAATCGTGAATTGCATTGTTTCAAATGAATTGTTTTTCAGGACTTTCTTCGTTTGTGTCGGGCCAAATACATTAACATTATCTGTAAAATGATTGCATACCTTTGTGAGCGCGTATAAGATGACAAAAGAATTTTTCTTTAAAAGAAAATCAATAGTATCTGCGAAACGAAGATCAACACTACCACTATATATGTAAGTAAAATGGTAAATCGATAAATGGAATAATGAGAAATTAATAAAATGTAAAAAAAATCAAAAGAGAATAATTTTTCGTCTCATTAGAAATGTGCACTACAAGAATTACACTGTGCATTACAAGAATAAGTTCAGTGGTTAGTTATAACCAATATGCCATCTTGTTTATTTCTTTGTCAAGAAATGAAGGTTTTCCTTGAAATATGAGATGCTTAGAGAGCAAACCCGTGTTCTACTTCCCCATGAACACAAGTTTTGCATGTTTAAATTGAGACTTTATGAATACATTTTCTGCATATGTCGTCTTCTTAACGCGTCTCTTGCTAACGACTTCTGATTGCCTGATTCACATTACCACAAAAATCTGTTCTTCACCAGAGTATGTGCAATTTTCACGGAAAAGTTATGTTCTTCTTCCAAATTCGTTCATCTGCGTTTATATAATGAGAATACAGAAGTACAAACACATTATTCGTAAATGAATGTCACATACACGTTCAATTTAATCTGTTCTATAAATCCTTGTCAGCTCCGAGTCTTTGAATTAATATATCTCGAGTTTCTATGTCAATAAAACGATTTAATATTTGAACTTATCTGTACTGCATAAACCCGTAACATCTGAATCTATCTTATCCATCTTATCTGTTTATTTTGATAGGTAAAAGACGCATCAACAACAATGTTTGATTGAATTTAGTTTATATCTTATTTAAGACTTTCGCCAAGAATCAAATGCACATGCCATACAGTGAAGACCTAGTTTCTCTTTTTATTTTACAAACGTCATCCATAATGAACTTTTGTTTATTATTTTTAACATTTTCATATTTTGTCAGAAATAATAAAAAAAATATTAAAAGGTATAATATTTCTGACAATATTTGCCTTCCGACCCCAAAGAACAATTGAAGGGTTTCATATTTGAAAGTCCTGAATAGCTGCGCGTTACCAGAGAGAAAATATAAGAAATAAAATTGTGAAGATATGAATGCCTTTCTGTCGGCGATTGTATCCTGCGTGACGTTAATACACATTTTGCACTTTTCTAAGCATATACATACATATATGAAAATACGTATGCATTCATCTTATTTTTGTTCATTCATTTTATTTTTGTACGTGTTCACAAAATTCTTATGCCATTAACAGTCACATACATACATAAGTGTAGTTACTTCACTATTCATGTTTAGTCAGAATATTTCCATAAATGAATACAATTATGCGGACATTCTCACACACAAAGTCGAAGATGTGAGACTTCGACGGGTAACTTGTTTTGTGTCTAGTAATGCTACTTGACTCAGATTTGAAAGAAACTTACGCTGAGCGACGTTTGGCGAATAAGTAATTAGCTACAGAGCTATTGTTCACTAAAATCATTCAGAGAAAATATCCAAATGTAATAATATTGATTTATTATAATTAAGTTCTGGATTAAATTTCAATGTTATAATTGGAAGAGTCCGCAATTACAGTAGTTCCATTAGTAGGTTCGAATTTGTTTTCTAAACCTTAGTACGATTAGAACTCGATACCTGTAAACAGAGGTATACATTTTACGGCAACATTTCAAACTGAAGGAAACTTTTGGAATTTACCTAAGGAGCGAACGTCACGACGTTATTGAACATAACAAGCAGTGCCATAACAATATTGTATTAATAAATACTACAGATTTCCCTCCAAAAATTAAAAAAACTCGTATGCACTATGAAATATACACAAAAGCAATGCTTGCAATGTCCTACAAGAATTAAAGAAATAAAAGTTTAAAAAATAAATTTCCCCCTTTGGGTAAAATTAAATCAATAAAAAAATATAATTGATATTATATTTCAATGCTGTAAGAAAATATTTAAGAAGTAAGAACGAGTTTTAATAGTAAGAATTCACATGATTCCAAACTATGCTCAATAAAACATAATTAGCAGCCATTCATATATTTTATTCTTTTTATTGTTTCCTTATATGCGTATGTTAACATGCATGATATTAAATACTTATATTTTACTCAAAATTGTCTGGTTTTCGTGTTTATAATCATTCCATATCCAGATTACAATTCAATCTGGCCAAAGAACTTTGAAGCTCATATTGAACGTAACTTTTTCGGTTCTATAAAGAGTGGGTGTAAGCATGCATTATATTTTATACACTGCACATTATTTGCTTCGTGATATGACAACAAATAAATATATGTTAAAACAATTAAATAAGCTCCCAACGAAGTTTTACGGCATGTAGCTAAACTTGAGTATAGAGAAATCTATGGAGATCATAATCTGAACAAACACATGTGCACTTTAATGCCTCAGGAGTTTTCTGAAGTTAATCCTTCCAGAAATTGTTAGTTCACAGTTAGGCTTTCTGTTACATAATCCTCATGGTTTCATATTTTCAAAATATACCGAAACGTGCAGCTTACACCTAATATGTTACAATAGAGAAATCGACAAATGCTAGGAAGGAAAAAACCAATAAAGCTGTTTTCTACTGCTTGATTTTATAAACAAAACCTTATGTTGTTTATTAAGTTTTATTTCAAAAATTGGCATGTGTAACTTTTTGCATTCTTGTTCATTTAACTTCAAATCATACCAACGATAAACTTTTTCCTTGTGCCGAATAGTTTTTTTATCGGATTTAAATGGTCGCATACAGAAAGGATGATGAAAAGATGTGTTTTTGCAACAATCGGAGGACTGTGCTCAGCAAAGGACGCATGTCATTTAAGATATGCATTTATACTAATATGACGCACGCAGTATACACACATCTACGTATGAAAAGATTGGGTTAAACTAATTTTTTATTATGTGTAATGTGTGTGAAATTAACAAACAAAAATCAGTCTTGTGTGAAATTTCTTTGCTTTTAACACGAACATAATTAACCCCATACAAGTATAAAGTGTACATACACTTGACTTTGCACGCTCCCATTAGTGACCAGTGAACTTAATTTAAAAAATCAAAACTCGACACTAATTTATTCAATACAGCTCTCCCAAAATACGAACTCATTCTATATGATGGTTCATTTTAACACAATCAAAACGCTTTTAAGGTTCACTGCGGAAGGTCGGATGCGATTAGAGAAAGTTAGCAAACACATGTCGATATATGCACATACGTATAAGTAACTCGAACAGCTAATAGCACATATTGGATTTAAGTATGTCCGTTGCCACACATTAAATAAGTACGGCGACAATCATCCCCTGATGAAAATCTCAGCATCTGACTTATTGTGGGTTATTGATTTTACTCCCCTTGGTATGTGACTAACATACTCTGCTACATTGCCACCCTGGGTAAGGAAATTAAAATACATCACCACCCTGATCTCTTGTGGTACTCATAACGTGCTAAGATTTATTTTTTTCCAGCTGCAGTGACAACTGGACATAGGGGCTGTTGTATTTGCATTGAATGCTATTTCTTTCATTTTAGAGAGAGGGGACAATGATATGTCGGATGTGTCTTAAATGCAACATATCAGCGACATTACAATATAAAATTATTGTACATAAATTTTTATGTTTATATTTTAATGTTTTTATATTTATATTTATCATTTTAGTTTATTATTATTCTTTCCCTTCTTCATTATGTTCCTATTGTTTGCTGGAGGCGGATATATGATAAGGTTATTTATGTCGAGGTTTTGTTTAATGATCGATAAGATCTCGCCATAGTTCTCCATTAATGAATTAAAGAAGCATTGTAGGACAATAATACAATACAGACATTTGATGTAATGACGTTTAAAAATTAATTTAAAATTTAAGAATATTTTTTGCAGTGAAAGTAGTATATGTATTAAAACATGTTATACCCTCATTATCACTAATATAAAAAGATCGTAACTAGTACATTTGATATACAATACACTGTCACAAAAAATTAGGAATACATTTTTGGACACGTTTGGCACCCATTCATTTACAGGTTTTGGCAAATAATTTGGGTTATAATAATATAATATAATATATATATATAATATATATATAAAATAATTTAATATATAATATATAATTATATTTTTTTCATAGTTTTAGGAAGAAACACAACCGGAAAATAGGTAATGCACATATGAGTGGTTTTTAAATATCGCTGCAATCGTAAAGTAACAACTATTTCTAATACCTTAAATTCCCGAAATAAAATTAGTAGGATAGACACATTTCTTTCTTTTTTTATGTACATACATATACATATATGTACATAAATAGGCATATGTCGTTTCTTTGTACCATGGAATATGGAAATATTATGTGGAAATATATGTTAACGTTATTATTTTAATATTTGTAAATAACTATTCATCTATGTAAATATACATATATCAATGTCTCTCATATGTTTGATGGCTTAAACTCTCCCGCGTTGCTGAGAAAGCTTAGTGAGAGTGTGGAAACGTCTCAAAAACTATATTTGATTATATGAGAGTTCCTGGAGTTGTAAAATATTTGGCCATATCAGTGAGTCTAATTTTCGTTTCATTATTTTGTTGGGGTGTAAACGTTGTAGACCGGTCTAGTTTCTTTGTAGCTGGGTCACTCTTTATATGCCTGTCTGAGTCATTTCCCGGCCACAGAAAAAAAAAACACAGTCTCGCATACGACGGCGGGGACGATTAGAGTTTACCAATATCAAGAACTTTCTGTACGAACTAGCTTAGAGAAGTCGCCTTGGGTGCTATACAGCACTCAATGTGGAACCAAATTGTCAATGTTTTTCATGCCTAAAACGATACGTTTCGTGGAGGTATGGTGTAGTCGGTGTATCGAAAGTAAACTATTATTGTACTTTTAAGTACGGCCAATGAATGGAAAGCAATTTGGGTAATCCTATTAAGCGATATCCTAAAAAAGGCACAACATCATTCATTTTCACCATTTACATTTACGTATTTAAAAAGCTGATGTAATTAGATTTCATGATTTTGTCTGATAAAAGATAGGCTCCTAGGAACGTAAGCATTTACCACTTATATTAATACCGTCAAATAGAACAACTAATCTGCGAACTATCTTTTTTTATCTCATGCAGAAACATAAACGTTATTAAAAGTGGATAAGAAAGCACCTTTGTTTCTGAAGAAAAAAGCGGACACTTTTCGGTCCTGTTTACATTGATAGTATGTAAGCTTACAACCATAGTACGTAAGCTTACATTGATAGTATGTAATTGGGCTAGGTCATGCAGAACAATTAAACAACATTGGTCCGAAGAGTCTGCGAGTCAAAACACAATAAAGGTGTTTCACGATGTATTTGATATATGTACATGTTGAGCATACATGTTTGTAAATAGCAAATACGTCCTGCTGATATTTGTTACAGACATAGTTAAGCGTGGAGACCATACTAGAAGGACATGTAAGTTACCGCCAACTGTCATACCATCCATTCACTGGAAAAAGTTAAATTATTTTTTGAATTAATGAATTGCAAATATATATAAAAAAACAGTTAAAGTTAAAAATTTAAAATATTTAAACTTAAATATTTTAAAATAAAATTTAAAATATTTAAAATAGTTCTGAAAGTTTAACTATACGCGTTAAAAAACAGTAACACCATACATTTAAACGTGTTGGATTACCAAAATTCCCCTTTATGAAAACGTTTTATTTAAACTCATGCTTTTATGCAAAGAAAACGATTTCCTTTTAGCAAAAGCCTAACATCACCCGTTCATGCAGCACGTTCTCATGTACAAATCTATGTAGGTGTGTTTGATATCATAAAGCCAGAAATAAATATCATCAGCAACTCATTTCAATTAAAATTCACTTACACTTTGTCACCCCTATTTTTCTGTATGCTACAACTTACCTCAAGAAATTCCGTATACTTCCCCGTTTCAACTGACAAAAAGAAGTAAAGAACAAGCTGCCCTGGCACCACCTACGTTTGCGGGTTTCTTTGAATCACACAACGTCCTACCGCAATGTCCTGGAGCGTATTCAAAACATTTACAGTGAGGCACAAAATATTTCCAATGGTCGCCACATAGTATGTGTATAAAAATATATTTTATACGAATACATATGAAATGGCTAGCACCTTCAAGTCTTTGCTGGACACTACGGTGCGTTTGTTTGATTTTGACATAAGAGATGGAGAGAGAATGATGTGCGTGGGCGCACATACGCATGTCATTCATTCCACTAACGCCGACACCCTGAAAAGTTAACGAAACTCTCGACTCTCTGCGTCCAATGTCAAGCGAGGGAAAATGCTCGTACTGAGACCCAGATTTGCAAAGAGTCTGGGGAGAGAGTAATATGTATCTGAGCTATATTTCGAGGGATAAATTATTAAAATTTCCATTGCAAATTAATTTTTCTGTCTACTTCGGTTTCATGGCGAAACAAAGGCAATGATTTGTGAGGTGCTATAAGAGATTTGGATTTTGGGTGTCTCGTATTTGAAAAGCTCTGTTTCTAATTTGCGACGAGTAGAAGACTACAAGTGGGTTCTCTTAAGCCACCTTCATATGACATACACAATTCGGCGTTTAGTTCCATATGTTAGACTTTCTTCTGTAAGATGATATATATTCACGAAAAATTGTTTTTATTTGACGCATGCTGCAAGGAAACGTAAGTGTCCTCCGTGTCAATTATAATGATAGTGAGAAAAAGCACATATCGTATCAGCGTAGTATGAAAAATAAAAAAATATGAATGTTCTTTGTTTTGAGTATTTATGTGTATGAACTTCTGAGCACAGTTCATGGAACTGGTTGTGATATTTGAATATTTAATAGTTGGTTTTTTGTAGTACTTAGGTTGTTCCTTACATTATTTATTTATTTTGTTTGTATAAAAATAAAAGCCTTTATATCAAAATTAAAACTGTTGAAATATTAAAATAATAGTTAAACTCTAAATCTTAATAACATACAAATATGACATATTTTGCAGTTATTATATGTATGTACAGTAAATAATGTTAAAGGATTTTTTGCACGGTTGCTGTTATTTTGCAACTCTTTGGGACACAGTAACTGTGCAACATATGAGCATTTCTCTCAACATTCTCTGAAATGTTCTTCCCCAAAGAGTCATCATGCGCGCCACATTGGCAACGTATTCAGCTTCCGGTGAGAACAGTGTCATGTCAGTTACCCATCTGCTTGCTTGCTTGCCTACTTGTGTGCAACACAACACACTAACATCATCATCAATACCATTTCTATCTGGGCGAGAAAATGTTGAGAACGAAGTCTGATACAAAAGATACCCGCGGCATTCAGTTTATATTTGAGGGTTGATTTGTTCGGTTCGTGTGTCGACAGACTTTAAATTCGTATTCGAATGGGACTCGTTGAATTTATTCTGAAACGGGATATCCGTAACCTGGATATTGAAACAGTCTTAATTTTGATCTCAGAACAGAAAGCGCAATGATATTTGATGTATACATACATACACTGTTGGAATTAACAGTCGCTAAATATGTGCATCCACAATAAGTAAAAAATATTATTGAATTAAAAAGTATCTGTTGCAGTTGATGTAAATGATATATTGCATTAAGAATCATCTCTGCTGTGTTTTTAAGAGTTCAATGCACGGAAGTATATTCCGCCCGTCGCTACTTCGTATAACCTGCGGCGAAAACAAATAAAAATAAAGTGAAATTTTATTATGGCTTATTAATACTAATCCAATCCAATCTATATTGAATTTGAATACACCAAGCGTGGATAACTATTCGTGTTTAAGTTAAAATACCTACATATATGAAAGTTTTGCGATTGTGGTAACTGAAAACAATAACAGTAATACATACAACAGTTCCAGTGCAACTTACGTGTCCCGATTTCAATAAATCAAATTTGTGGGATTAAAGTTATGAATCATAATAAACTATAAAACGAAATGGATACGCAAATGATTTGAGTAGAAATGTTATGCGGTTAGTATTCTTATTTATGACTTATTTAAAACCGAAATGGTAATGATCACAGCTGTCAAATATTTTGTTCAACACCGGTTGGTACACAGATTAATTGTCATTTATGCACATAATAGAAATCCCTTAGGAAGGACCCAGGCACCCTGACAGCAATTACGCAAAAGTGTGTTAATTACTGGCAATTTGATGGTAGGCTGATGCGTAATTTTTCAATGGGCATCAAAGACACAAAATTGTGTCAATTGTGGGGGGTGGTTGGTCTTAAAGTTTAGGGATACGCTTCTGATTCTATTGGGAAGGGACCCTTTGAATAAATTAATGTCAAAACGGGTTTTGCTCTTCATTTTGATTGATGATTTCTCTATCGCTTGCGAATTGCGTCACGGAGGTGGCAAACTTTTATTAATGAGAATGATGGCAAATGATCTTATTTTTTATGATGATTTTGTGTGTATCCTTCGTGCAGGGATGCGGACACTCCTTGTATATGTTCCTGGTTAAAATTAACCGATATTATGGAGAATGCAATCGAAAACATCTGTACCTACATTTGTCTCTACTGTGTATACATACGTACATATTACTATTTTATTGTTGATGTATGTATGTATTTTTTTGGTTTGAACTAATGAAAGTGAAAAGATTTTAGGTGGTTCAATGAATGTTAAAAACATTAATAAATAAATGTACATAAAAAACCAAGTTATGCTTGTTAAGTGATATTTTTCTTAAGAATAAAACGTCCTTTTTGAAATTAAATTTTAATAGATGAATTTAAAATAATATGAAAAAAACTTACACCAAAAAGAAAAATGTTTCCGTATAGGTTATTTTTCGAAGAAGTATTTTTTATGTTCAGTATTTATAACATTTGTTCTATAAGTCAATTACTATATATGTATTAAATACATTTTTAAAGAAAAAAAGAATGCAGTTTTGTTATTTCTTTAAATGTAAGTGGTAAATAGCTATCAGTAAACACACAAAAATGTGTACTTTACGAAAAACTCTCATCAAAATAAATTTTACTTACAATAAAAAATGTGGTTGCCGTGGCGTAGTGGGTAAGTGCGTCGACTCACACGCCAAAGTTCACAGGCTCGATTTGCAGACTGAGCACGTCGCATTTTATAGGGTACCACCTCTTTCGAATTTCCCATAACACTTAAAGAGGACTTCAACATATAACATATCGCGAGTAGATAGTGAAGAAGCTAGGCCATAGAGACAAGGGAACAGACATTGTCGATCAATTATTATTGTTAACAAAATAAGAAAAAAGTGTGATCTCGGAAACGCCAGATGCATTTAATAGATGATCTACACCGCCGTAGTTACGCGTCGATTTCTGAACTGTTCCCATTTCAATGGCACCATCGCCTTCTCTTCTTTCTAAGTCACGAATAATCTGTGGGTCCCTTTTACTCTTGAAGGAACAATATAAAACACAACAAGAATAGTTGCCAAAAGAACTAGGCAATGGTAACTTGTCCCGCCTACAGTACCACCACATTATTTATTACATGAACTAGAGTATAGTCTTGGTATATAGAATTCAAAATGTCTCTTTAGTAAAAAAAGCCATTCCATATGGAATCATGTTTGAATATTATATTAAATATAGTAGTACTGTCTCTTGAACAGATAAACTTTAAGAGACAGTAGGAAAAATTAAAAATTAAATGCTTGATGTAATATATATATGATATAATTTATCAGATATCATAAAAGAAATATGATATATGATATATTCAATGAACTAGAATATCTATATATTATAGGTATAGAAATGAATCAATTAAATTTTCCGTAAATCTGTGGAATGAAATATATTGCGTGTGTTCTCGTTTGTAAGTGGAACGTGCTTCAGCGAACGTTACGAAGTTCATGTAAGCAATAAATATTTAATCTAAATGAGTATCTGACAGCATATTATTGGTGGTAGAAGGAAGACTTTTTTCATACATTCGTAATCTGTGCGGTAATCTGCAAGTGAGAGCAAACTTTTCGACATTTATTGACTAAAAATCGTTTTTTATATAAATTCCTTTTTCACTCAACTTGTTCAATGTTGACTGAACAATAAGTAGTGCTGCAAACCCACTTCATACATACATAATCTAAGGCAATTTAGTATTTTATAAACATGAATTCATAAAGTTGCAACGAAGTTGCCTATTCTGCAGCTGTAACAGTATGTAAGAATTGTTATCTTGTGGAATGTTGTTCGAAGAATTTACTTTTCACAAGTATAGGCAAGTGTAAAAACTAAAAGCAACATCCCATTTACAATGCATACTTTATGTGCTTCCATAATTTACTGCAGCATGAGTATATAAAGCAATGACAATAAAGTTCACCCTGCAAATACTGAAACTATGAATTTTATGAATACAAGTATGCAAGCAAGTTGATGATGCATCCAAAGGGGACATCTTAATTGCATTTGCTCCCTGAAATGTCCTTTTTATGATCGGTTTCTCGGTGTCTTTAAAAGGTTGTTTGTTAGTACGGTCAAGTTTAATACTTTCTTAAAAAATCTGAAAGTTTTTTTCATGTGATAGGGTCCTTTATTAATCCAGTTTCAAAGTTATGTTCACCGTGTTGCATATGTATATACATATATAAATAAAATAAATAAAAGTTGTTTATAACAAATAAAAAAGATATCAGTTTGATAGACTTATATTAAAAAGTTTAGAAATGTAAAATTTTCCGTAAATGAAGCATCTATCATCTAACACAAAATGAAATTCAGGATACATGAATATATACATATTCTTTAGACAAATCTTTCCATATTTAATGTTTACGTAGAATATAAATTATGCAATCAAATATATATATATATATATATATATATATATATATATATATATATATATATATATATATACCATGCTAGATATCAGATATACATATATGTAACATATCAGAATTTTGCTATGAAATCCGATCACTTTTAGTTGCGATTTACTTTTTCACATCAGGCACAGTAACATTCAAGATATATAATTCTTATTTATAAAAGGTAGTCGAAGAGGTATATACATATATAGATACACGATTAAAGTAAGTTGCTGGTACGAGAAAAATATTCTTATGAAATACATACATACACACGTTTTTCTGCGCAAAATAATTTCCGTCATACATTATGTTATTAGAATGGAATTAATACATTTTTTCGTACAAATAATATATATCGCTTTAAAGTGATTATTTAGTTTATCAGCAAATATCTAAAAGATGTTCCTTCTATAAAAAAAGCTTGAACCGTTATTAACAAATCAGAAGAAAATTAGTTTTCAACAAAACAATACAAAGAGTGTTCCTTTTCTTCTTTTCAATCTGTTAATTGGTTTTCTTCTAAAAATTAAACCTCGTTTTTGGCAATTTAATTAATACTGGAAATGGGATGAAAGTGGTGCTTTATTAATTAAAGAATTCGAACTTTTTCAATCAAGAAGATAGTTCGTACGTTCATATATATTAATCTCAGTAATTAGATTTAATTTCAGTCAAGAATTTAAAAGTAGAAATTGTCAAGTATATTAATTTTTCCCACTTCCCACCATGTGAGCGTATTTTTGGGAATGGAAGAAATCACTTAAAACAAATACGTGTACACTAAATCCTTGAATAGAATATTTATACCCATATCAATTGTTTGCAGTACTTGCCGAATCTCGCGTTTTCAATTGAAAATCTGACAATAAATTGATGGTACATTAAAATCTCGCTGTCGCTTGCGCTGTCACATAATGAATTTGAATGATATTTCATTTAGAAATATGTTTTAGAAAGGCGCACAACAGTACCTGTAAATTAATATATGCATACAGTTGCAGAAAATAGTTTCAAACATTTCTGAAGTATAATAGTAGCTTCATGATGCAATAATATTTTTCATTTCCATATTAACAGTATACTGATAAAATTAGTTGAGTCGTATATCAACACTAAAAAACAAACATGTTTTTTTTGTATATATTTTGTATAAATATAAAATTGGAAGTAGTTTCGCAAGGGCCAATCGCTCTTTCGGATCATTTCTAAATGTCTAAAAACTAAGAAAAAAATAAAATACGCATACGGTTGACTCCTGTTAAAAATAGTATTTTACACTATTCCATCATTTTGTTTGTTGAAAAATTTGTTTGGGAGTCGCACGGTACCGAATGATGAGCACACTTTTTGATACCAACAGCAACAGCAGCTGTTGGCAAGATGTCAAGAATGTTATTTCTGTTCGCATTACAGAAGAAGGGACTCCTTTGCCGTATTTTCATGCTTTTAGTTATAGCACTGAAAATGCTGACAAAAATAAAACTTTGAACTGTGGTACACGCCAGTCGTGCCTGTTTAACGAAAAAATTCACCTGCACGCATCAATGTGACGTACATCAGCATATGAATTTAGCTCTGCTTGTATTTGAATAAAATTAAAACACACTAATACACTCTTCCTAAAGATGAAGAGAGAGTAATCAACTGGGCGTTCAGTATAACCCTCTGTATAACCCTTAGTGGGTACTATGGAATGAATAAAACAAAATAATTGAAAGAGATGTATCAGTGTATAGATAAATGCAAGGCGAGCAGATGCAGCTTCTCATTAAAGGAATGCTAGCAACTCTTAATCTTTGTTTCAGAAGGAAAAATATAAATCAAGAAAAATTAAGACACGCTTTGAAAAGGAGTTACATATTGTGTATAGGGCAACCATGTGAACGTATGGATATGTGTAATACATTAGATTGTCGGATAGCTAGAGGCAAGAAAATACAACAATATATTCGTTGTTTTCTTCAAGACTGTTGTTAAATATGTGAAAAATTTTTCGTCTGGTCTTTGAACCATAGCTTAAAAGCTGTTCGTTATGTATATATATACATAACAAATGTTACATTTTGATTCGTATTCATTCAATGCCATTTACATATTTATAATAAATTATTAATATTTCTTTACGCTCAACTATCTATTGGTTTTCTCTGTCTGACAGTAAGGACAATACAAACCCCACTTTTGGTTGGAAACAACAAAATATAAACACCTAACGACGTTGTATTATGTGGGAATGTGTATTTAGATGTCACGAAGAGAGGGTAAAAATATGCTAAATTTCATTTGACAAATCGCCTTGCAATTGCCCCATATTCAAAGTAAAATGGGTGGACCTGTCATCGGGGAGGCTATAGATCTAATCCAAATTAATTCCCGTCTGAAAGGACTCAGATTATCGGAAACTAGGTTTTTAGGAAAATTGACATCAGCTGTATTGTAAAACCATATCAAAGTTGGAATTGTAGCATATATGGGTGGGCTCATATGTGGTAGAACTTCCATTTCAGTAGAAAGGATATAAGTATATAAGCTTCCCTAATTCATTCAATTTCCATTAGTCAATAGCCGATCGTCAAATCATTAATTATTAGATGACGAAAAAGTTAATGTAGCATACAAAATAGAATATCGGATATGACATTACATTTCGGAAAATAAATCACTACGAATTAATACGAAAAGGTTAGTATAAGCTTCATGCGTAATAATGTGAAGTTAATGAAACTGTATTGTGCCGATACTTTCATCTTTGAAATGATTTCAAGCAGTGAAGCAGGAAATCAATCACTCCATATGGTTGCGTTAAGATAAGTTTAGTAAAAATCAGTAATCAGTGCATGTGCATTCTTTAATAACAGATAAGTAAAAGCTGTTGGACTTAAGCTTAACCGAGTCATCCATATAAAGCAGTAACAGAAAAAAAAAAATAGCCCACAAAGGACCAGCACCGAGCTTCTATAACTCGTGTTGTGCGTGCTACTGTTCTCTCACGAGTAGAAGGGACCTACACTTTTTGGCCGACTCCGAACGGCGAGATTTGAGAAGCTTTTCATAGTCAATTGATGCTCTTTGAGTGTTGTCAGCAACTCGAAAGAGGTGGTGCCGTGGAAAAAGGTGCGAGGTGTGCCGGTCGGAAATCGAACCTAGTCCCTCTGCTTGTGGGTCGACGCACTTATCCACTACGCCACGGCGACCACACTAAATAAATATTTATTCTAACTTTAAATTTTCATTATCGGTTAAAAGAACAATTCCTGCCATACACTTTCTAAAAATGATATCATGTCAAAGTTGGCCACTACTACTGTGGCCCATTCGAATCCTAAAATTTTGGGCAACCAGTCGCGGATCACACGAGTAATGTTAGCTTCCAAAGCAGTAATCGTAGCTGTCTTATTCTCCAGAGAAAAAAGTTCAAAAGTGTGATATGGCACAATCTAGGCGTCCAATTTATAAAAGCAAAACATGAAATTAAGTGCTCACAAAGTGATTTCTCAATTGTTTCATGTGCCGCATGGCTCATAGCGCCATCTTGTTGAAATCAGAGCTAACCGAGATCATGTGCTCGAATTTTAGGAAGCACATTCTTAAGGTACTGAGAACCATAACGAATTATTTCGTCACGGTCTCTGCGCAGGTTGATAGGAGTTACACGTGATCTGACAAAAGAGGACTACAGAAAATTTAATCTTACGAAATCAACCTTTATCATGTAAGAATCTAGCCATCAAGTTTAAAGAATTTTAAATGTCATACGTATAATTACATTATCCAAACAAATAATCGTCTTCTGGGGTTTCATCTTTTGATTAGTGTAGAACATATTTGTTAGTATTCTTTATGGTCACAAACATCCATAAATAATGTTTTAACATTAAAATTGTCGAATTGAATAAAAGAATAAACTATATATTTTTTGTTTCTTGCGTGAAGACACGAATGACTAACTATTTACTGTGGTTAGCAACACACACAATAGACGGCTTTTCTTTAAAACTGTGAAAGGGGAGTATCCTCTCTATGTTTTATTTATAGGTGCGCATATTAAGGATACTTTATGTATTTGCTTATGTTGTTTTTGCTTTGAAAGTTTAATTAAAAATGGAATATAGATCTATCAAGTAATTCATGAAAAACTCCATTAGATAATATAGCTGGATTTCCACTTACCTTTTATATTTAACTCTCCCAAATGACAACAGATAGGGCATTTAAAATTTCTGAAAAAAGTTTCTCAAATTTCGACGATTAAATTTATGCATGTTTCCTCGGACCCTGATTCTTTTTTGTGCAGTGTCGATTTCAGTTTATTTATTATAATTATAGATTACTCAAATTCGAAACTCTACTAATATGATTATCTAAAAGTTGAGTATGTAGTTCACTAGGTTTTTATTCCATGCATGTCTCGAATCATAAATTCAGAAAAGGGTAAAATACACTTCGGAATTTATATAATGTGAAAGCGTTATACAATACGATTAAAAATATATGGTTAACATACAGCCGCAATGCGAATAATCTAAAATTGCTCCTTTTTGGCATTTCCGAAATATACACATCTCTTATTCCTTAAATGCTTTACCCCCACTAGAAGGAGTGTAATGGAATATCTATATTGATTTGATATTAAATAAGTTAACCCTTCCGTGAATGGAGCAGCAATTTCAATGAAGCGCAATAGCACATCAAAGTAGAATCTTTGAGAAAATTGTCGTAAAATTTGCATATTTTTCCCATTTTTTTAAAGTTACTGTACATAGCCTTCATTACTTTTTTATTACGTTCAAGGCAAAATCATATCTATAATGTTAGTGCCCAACTTTCGAGATTCCGGCTTGGGGAATCAAATAAGCATTGGATGCGTGTTATGAGTACACAGATATGCAAATGAATACATGCAAGAACATTTTATTGATTTTCTAATAATATTGCGTCAAACTCTTGAAAAGAAGTATCAATATAACATTTAAATTATCGATTTATGTACATACACTTGAATTTATTCTTTTGTTTTACTAAAAACTTATTAAAGTAAAGTTTTCATTTCAGATCCTTGATGACCTATAGTTGACTAACTATCATCCCATTGATAATATATATGTGATGATGCTTCGATTACAACGGATTTATTATAACGCCTAAAATACCAAAGGGACATTGGAGTGAATATTTTGTTAATTTAAAGTAAAACAAATTCAATCGATTTGTTATTGTTAGTCAAAAAGATGTTAAGTGATATAATCAAATTTCTTACATTTGATTTTGTTTTATGCCTAACTTTAAAATTATGTCCCAAGTTAAATTAAAATAATAAATAAATTTAAATTTTGTGATGTTGAGTGTAAGTAACCTTAAATCAAAAAAACATATCAAAAAGTAATGCAAACCCGCTGTAAACAAAAATAAAAAAGCGAGAAAGCTTAAAACCACTGCTTAAATATTCTACTTCTAAATACCAGCAAAATAGCATACCGACTAATTGTAATTCAGCCCATATGTTTTGTAATATGAAAAATGGGAAGACATCAAAATTGCTTAATTACAAAAAGTTATTGGAATTTTTTATCCCAACAACTAGCCTTAATAACCATATTGGTAGCTATGGCTGGAAAAACGGGATGCGACGATACACAGGATTTTCAAAAGAACAGTAAGTATTTTCATATAGATGTAACTAAATACATTTGGTATTCTTGAATTAATAATAATAATTGAGTGGCACTACAGCCCACATGGGACCAGGGCCTAACTTCTACAACAACGACTTGTGTTGTGCGTGCTTCTGTTCTCTCACGAGGTGAAGGGTCCTACAGTTTTTTGCCGAATCCGAACGGCGAGATTTGAGAAGCTTTTCATAGACAATTGATACTCTTTGAGTATTGTCAGCCACTCGAAAGAGGTGGTGTCGTGAAAAAATGCGAGGTGTCCCGTCCGGGAATCGAACCTAGACTTTCTGCGTGGCGGTCGACGCACTTACCACTACGCCACGGCGGCCACCATATCTTGAATTAAATCACAATAAATTAAGGACTATATATTGCTAAATACACGTAGTAAGATAATTTATTTTAAATACCACGCTTTCATTGGCGCTGAAGGTTGAGTTGAGGAAATATCGTTCGGAGAGAAGACAGCGCTCTTTGGAAGATTTGCTTCTCCAAGCGAAAGCAAAAAAAAAAATTCAATGCGCAATCTAATCTGTCTCGATGAATAAAATTTGATTTGGATTTAGCACCAAGTACATATAACGACAAGTAGTTGGAATAGGTTATAATACTTTGTAAAGGGTGGTTCAACAATGCACAATGCACAATGATTATGTAAATATAACAAAACTTTTTCAGAGAATTATCTTCATATTTCTTAATGTGACAGAAGCATCTATGCCAATTAACATATGCATGAAACAAAATATCGGCCAAATGCTCGCCACGGCTTCTGTGGCATGCCTCCATCCCATCGGTTGTTCAACAATCACTCGTGGATACTCATATACCGAAATTTTGGCAAAAAAACTTGACCTTAAGTTGTGATCGGCAATTAACATGGTTGTACCACCCTTTATTACAATATGTCCCCTACCATGTAGAAAACAAAATTTTCCGTACTGATCACTTTTTTTTTAATAAGAATAGTTGTAGTGTAGTAAAATACAGTAACACCCAGTTTTTCATTATTTAATAGTTGTGATTTTTCAAATAAAAAAGGATTAACCGTTTTAAAATAGTTCAAGTGCGCCGATTTATGTATCAAAGTCTTGTTTTCGATCTCTGTATCTGAACTGGACTTTCGTTCTCCTTAGCGGATGCACCCTTCCTGAGGGACTACTAAATGTCTATGAAAACCGTATCGAAATTAACCACTCCATAAAAGAAGTTGTTCTCCATTCTTAGAACACGCATGATGCGAGTGCTGTGTTCCCTTGCGGAATGTAGTACGAAAAAATTTATTTTTAATGTTCCCGAACATACTTTGAGCCTCTGGAATTGTACAGAAAGATAAAAATGCCTATCTCAACACGAGTTTAATCTAACGAATCCAGGCATTGCTCATTTGCAAACCGTTTCGTCACCCTACTCTTACTTAATGTAAAATTTCTTTTGTTGCGGCCTTTATTGATATTTCATTATTGATATGATATGTATTTATAGTGTCTATTCATTTGTAATTGAAAACTGAGAGTTGAATAATATGTTTTAAGTAAATGCCTACATCCATAATAAAACAGATATTTAATTTATCTACCATGATTTTATATACTCAAGAAATACACAAGCAGTTGAAAATATGTATAGCATTATAGCGTTTTCATTAAATATAAGTTGAAGAATATAATATAAATAATTTACAAGTGATTTCGCATCACTTTCAAAAATGAAACCTATATCAGTTTCTAACGAAATAAACATTTAAATGCAATCTGCGGTCGAGGTTAATGCGATGCAAAAAATAAACATTTGCACTGCATTGATTAGGCAGTCCTGTTGAAGAAAAGAATCTCAGCAGTCAGTTAGTATTCAATACACATTCACTTTTTTTTACATAGTATTTTACCGTAAAGGAAACAGATGTCAAAATACTTGAGTACAAAGATCAACATACCCGAACACATGATGTAGTAAATGGTCGGATCTTTCCGCGAAAGATACAAATCATCGTTCATACTGTGCAGGCGGTTTTTATAATTTAAAGAGTTTACTTATTTTTCTTTTTATTCAATAATGGAGTTGCCAGCCACCACTTAAAATGGCTCGCTCGTATTATCTGTAAAAGGGTGTAAAAGAGCCACATATGTCAATTCCAAAAATAGAATTTTTCATAAAAATCTTGTATTTACTCAACCAAAAGAAAGTTCCTATGGTTTGGAGTCATCTCATCAAAGAATTCATTCATTCGGTATTCCATAAAAGAGGAAATGGCACACAACACCTACTACAAGCTTGATTCTATTTTTGGAAGAGGGTGTATATGTGTTTGACTTAAAATTTCAATTGACAGAAAGTCATTCCTTTCAACTGCTATACTAAGATAAATAAAAAACACATGATTGGTACCTAGTACCTGGTAAATACGAGTAATTAAACTGAAGCTTAAAGTATTTTTGTAAATCTCTGGTCTTTTAAATTAAAAAATCTTATCAAATTTTCGTACTATAGTAAATAATATAACAAGGGGCATAATTGTTCTCTGGGTACGATTGATTGATTACTTAAATAAGGTTTTTTAAATATTGTGTATATTTCTTAACATTTAGTGTATATCAATAAAAAAAATTGTTTTGCAACAAAAATAATGCATGTAAGTGAAATTTTGAACAAGTTGTTCGTAATTCATTGTAATTGCCACCTTAAAACTACGCTTCTCTTTCGACGTCCGATCTTCTATTCTGTGTTGACATTATTTCAATAGATTTTTTGAAATAAATTGTGGAGTAAATTTGATTGAGTGATTATGCAACTAAAGAGATTTTTGAGAATACTTCCTTAATTCTTCGTATACTATATGTACAATTCTTTGCGTAAAAATACGGTTTGCTTTTAAATGTGAACAAATGTGATATTTAAAAAAACTTTAATATAAACGAAAACTTACGATTTAATATCCTCTATACATATTTTGATTTAACCCATCGACTGGATGTCAATACTGAAATCCACTATAATCAAGTATTCGAAGCTCTTTGTTCAGAAAAAAAAATTGCCTGGGCATCAATCAAGATTTTAAAATGGGTGTGAATGAATGTCGCGAATAAAACAAGGACGAAATGTTGCGGAAGGTAGGTGGGAAAGAATGTGTCGATAGAGAAATACATTTTTTATATTAACGCTATAATTTTTTTTCTTACCAGACCTTTGAAATGGAATGTGAGTGCAATAACAGAAATAATAAGTTAATTTATAACCGACATTTTTCCAACAATCGACATACAGCGTCCCTTAATGTAGTCCCTCTAACATCGCATTAAATTTAAATTGTTCACCCGCTGGGTGTACTCAACAGCCCGCCATTACACACTTCTGCGTGTTGTATAGAGTAGATAAAAAAACAAAATGTGAAAATAATTTGATAGCTGGGCCTTTTCCTTATCACACTGCGTCAATCCCTGAACGTCGAATTGAGACGTGAGTGGCGAGTATAAAAGGACGAATTAAAAATCAAATTAACACTAAGAATGAGAGGAGGATTTAATTTGCGTTTCAGAAAAACTCCCCATACAAATGTATTTACTGTAAATGACAAAGTGTAGACCTCTCGCTATCAGTTGATGGTCCTTTCATCAGCTCAATAACTCACGAGATGAATGAAATGAAAATCTGCGGATGGGGCATAAATATTATATTTGGTATATGTTCACATTTTGCTGAGAAATTGTAAGAGAATAAAACGATTGTCAAGTAATTCCATTTTTCCCTAATTACAATTTAAAGTACGCATTTAAAGTAAACAACAACATCCTTTCGTATACTAAATATGCCCTTTTTAACTTTAAACATATTCGTATCATCCTCGACTGTCATAAGGGGTAGAATAGAGCGATATAAACACACTGCTAACACACATGTGCCGCATATTTGTTACTCGTTCGATTTGGCATTGCCTTAGTGTGAGAACCAAATTTGGGGGCTAGGCATTCCTTGGCACATTACACAAATTAAAATAACACACATTGTGTGACATCAATTTAACTTAGTTCGCTCGAATGAGTTTAAATATCATATTTTCGGGGAACACCACTTCATATGTAAGCGCGTATCTACATACATAAATACATATGAATGTAAATTTTGACTTAATACGTGGGTGTTTCTATCTTTCAGTTTTGTAAAAAAAAAAGAAATCTGGGAATTTCCGAAACGAGTTGGCGGTAGTTGTCCTTTAGTCATGACATTAATAGATTTTTTTTTTAAGTAGTCTGTCCAAATTTTCTGTGGTGTGATTCGTACGACTATTTATTATGGTAGATATGTGTCTTATTTACTTGGTTTTCCCTTCTAATTTTAATTGTTCTCTATGTGATATATGGGGCGCCACTTTAAAGTTGATTTAGAAGGTATAGCTAATGCTTATATCATAAATGTATTTTATTTTATCAAAAGTTAAAAAAATTTGGATAATTAATAAACCGAATTTCACAAGTTTATGGGTACAAGTTATTAAGTTAAAAATATTAATAATATGTGATATTGGGGGCAAGTACAATAGAATTAATGTTTACGATGTGTGCAAATTAACATTGAAAAAACAGCTTGAAGGGACTTCTCCTTTACCTAGGGTGCAATTGAGCGTCACTTTTTAGATTGTTTATTTAAAGTCCCCCATTTTGCCTGTTTCGCAAAAATTGTTTGCAATTTTTATCGTGATTCAAAAATCAGCGCGTTTTTAACTTTTGATATCTGAATGAAAGAATTTTTAGCATCAGTATGAACAAAAATATATAAATTAGGAAATAACAATTATAAATAAGGGAAATATAAGCGAAAATAATAATTATAAATAGCTGTAGAGAATATATGCAATTTATGCCACGCTTTTTTATTTAGCTCATATTTTGCTGCGAAAGGCTTTGTGGAATTACTAAAGTTGTATATTTGTAACAAGGGTATTTAATAAATCTCTTGAATGTGACAAAAAAATGTGTATTTTCTTTCTCTCTTTTTAATCAGGACATTTTAATTTGGAAAATAACTTGTCTAGATAAAATAGAAAAATGTTCAACATGTTAATGATTAGTTTTAGTCAGGACGTCGATTAGTTTAACAAATTTAACTAACCACAGAATTTTAAATGAGAACCCTAAACTACATTCTACAATTCTTATGAACTCCACCAATACATTTGATGGGGTTAAACTCAAAATGATGTAACTTGAACTCTGGATGAAAGTATTCCGCAGCATCATTTTGTAGAGGGTTCAATTTGTACTAATATACAGTTACAGTCTAATCAAATTATTGTTTCATCCAGAGTGTAGACCATATTTTGGGTGATTTTAACTTTACCAAATTCATATGTACATACGTGGTTGTCGTGGCGTAATGGGTAAGTGTGTCGAGCCACACGCAAAAGGTCTAGGTTCGATTCCCGGACTGGACACCTCGCATTTTTTCACCGCACCAACTCTTTCGAGCTGCTGCCAACACTCAAAGAGTACTAACTGTCTATGAAAAAACTTCTCAAATCTCGCCGTTCGGAGTCGGCAAAAAATTGTAGGTCTTTCCTACTCGTGAGAGAACAGTAGCACACACAACACGAGTAATTCTTGTAGGAGCTAGGCCCTGGTCCCTTGTTAGCTGTAGTGCCACTCAATTATTATTATTAAATTCATATAAACATATACATTTTGGACCACTTTTTAAACATGCCAGCACTTAAAATGGCGTGATACGTCCTTTTTTCTAGTATAAATTGCAAACATGAGACAAGGGCAATCAATAAAAGTCGCCATGAAAACGCAAATCAATTAAAGCTTTTATGTTGTAATTGCACCCAAAGAAGCTTATTTATCCTTTTACACAAGGTATATTTTTTAAACTAACTAAAAGCATGCCATTTTGATTGTAATGCATTCGTAAATATTATATGGTTGCCAGAAAATTAAAGAAAAAAGGGTGAGACGCTTTTGTTGTCTTTTCAAAAACATACGAAATAATGAGGGGACTAAGAATGTAATGATTAAAAATATGTATAAATACTTTAAGTGTTAAGAACGTTTAAGAAAACGAAAAAAAGAAAACAGAAATCGCAACAATGACTTTCTTTAACACCGAGCAATGTCCTCTTTTGAGATTTTAAAGTCTTCTACAAATAAACATGAAAAGCAACATAGAAAATAATGTCCTAATTATACACACAGATAGTATACAAACATACTTCGGCATGATCCTCTGAGAAAATAAATTGAAATATATATAGGAGTATGGAAGTATCCGTATGTATTATACACGAAAGGAGTGTGGACACCAGTGTAATGAAAGGAGACTAGATAATTAACTGTCGAATATTGGTTGTAACTGCTGTGAAACAGATTAGGCATGTATTCAAAATTTACGTTATTTGCAGTTTGATTCATTGGCTTAAGACAGTTTCCTTTAAGACTAGTTCTTGCTTTCCTGTTGCTTGTTTTAAGGAGCTTTCTATCCAAGAAAAATTTAAACATCCTATGAAAAAAAAATTACTTCTCTATTTGTTACACATGTTTCAAATGCAGGGAATAATGCAATTGAGATTTCGATGATAAAGGAAGACAGTTTCCTTTAAGACTAGTTCTTGCTTTCCTGTTGCTTGTTTTAAGGAGCTTTCTATCCAAGAAAAAGTGAAACATCATTTAAAAAAAAGAAATGATTTCTCTATTTGTTTAACATGTTTCAAATGCAGGCAATAATGCAATTGATATTTCGAAATACATTCGTATGTTTACTTTGAATGGACAAAAAAAGCCTTCGTTCCTGAGTCGGTTTCATTAAATATGGTATCATGGAATAAAATCGGCGTTATTATTTTCAATACAAATAGGTATGATTTCCAAGGAGCACATTGGAATTAAGACATAATGAAATCGTACCCATGTCAAAGTTATGGGTTTACTCGAAAAATGCTGTCAACATGTCCATGACTACCCCCTCTTACGATCTTTGTCAAATCATGAGGGGATTGTTATCCTTGGACTAAACATAATGTATATCAAAACTATGTTGACACATAGTGAATAAGTCATCTGTGGTCGTACTTAATTATGAAATAATGCAGTAAGCAAATAAATAATTTGGCATTTGAATAATTATGGTGCCGCATTTCCCTATAATAGAGGTTGTTATTTATAATCGTTCTGCGCTTATTTCACTTCTTTTGTATATATGTATGTCAATATCAAACATTGCTATCGATTAAATCTGCTGACATCTGATCTGTGACATACAGATTTTTTTTTATAAATGCATTACTGCCGATGCATGTGCTCAAATAATATTGTGCTAAAGGCATTTGTTCTTTTTCAAGTAAGTGTGCTATTGATTATTGACATATTTAAAAAAAAAAATATTGATTTTTTTGTTGAAGGGAAGTAAATAAGATACATATATGTATATTATATAAGCAATTCTGATATATTTTTGCAAATACTATTGTATTGAGTTCATATACTTATAAATATTTTGATGCCCATCGGCGAAGTTTCCTTAACCTTCATTAAGAATTAAATACCATTGATAAGAGGGATCGTATACATACTAACGCTTAATAATGGTAATGCATGAATACTTATTGAAGTATGTATGATTCTGACCTTTATTCTCCTAACGCAACTAAGAAAAACATACATATTCCATCCGGTGGATAATTATTGTATTTGCTTTCATTATGTCTTTGTCCTTTTCGAAATCAGTAGCCTGTCTTATCGTGATTAGTTTCTGATTAACCCTATCTAACAGCCTGAAGGTAAAAGCAACAAATCAAACGTAAAGATATGCCCATTTACGAAGTTTTATTTATCAAAGGTACTTCGTGTGGATTTATAATTTGTTTTTCTTTCTCTCGACACAAAATACATTTATATGCATGTATATGTTTAAAGAATCGGGGCTGTATTTAATACCACGCAATTATGCAAATGGATATAGCGACGAGAAATGTAGGCCTCGTACACTCAATAGATGAATCAGTGACATCGCTATTTGTACGCGTCCTGCTTGCGTGGTGTACGAGTATACCTAACGAATAGAAAACAAGAAAATAAATCTGGGAATTCAAATTGAGAGTCCCAAAAATAGATTCAACAAAAATAAATTGACTTTGTGTCGTTTTTAAGGTGGGGGATGGCCACTCTCACACGTTCTTTAGATCTACCGCTAAAACGCAATAAAAGTCGCCTTAGGAATTAGTAATTGACTTATGCTTGTTGTGTACATTTCAATTAACATAAATCGTTCCTATTTAAGGACACAGCGTTCCTTTTAGTTTTCCGTGAACTTGGAAGAATGTTTCGAGAATAATAAAATTGTTACAGTTTATGCACCTATGAATTTAACATTGAAACGATTGTTCTGCAAAACACATTGAAATCAAACTGTAGTATTTATTACCAAATTCATGCTTTAGACATTATTTTAGAAAGCTGTCTTTTGTCATTTTAAGGTGTTAATTTTAAGTGACATACATACATATGTGTGGATGTATGCTAGAGTCGCCGTTAAGGGAAACTATACAAACCCATCATCTTCTTTTTACTTTCCAACAAAAAAAAATGCGTTTAAGGGCAAGGAAACGAACCTGATAAAAATGAAATATAAACGTTTTCGTAATATACCCATGTACAACTTATTATTCTGACCACGAGCTGAACAACTTTTTATGTCACGAAAAGAAAATTGATTTTTTTGCAATGGATGCTGGGAGAATGCCTTAACAGTTAATATAGAGTTATTTTGATCATATCCACACCTTTATGAGTCTGCGTTAAGAGGTTTGAAGATGACATTTTAGTTGAATAAATTTCCACATATGAGGTCATTTGTTGTTCTCAGTTCTAATTTTAAGTTGGTAACGTAACTGAAATTCGAAGATCATGATGATGAAGACTTAATACTTTCTGAATTAATTTTTTCGTTTTATAACTCAACATCTAAACGGTTAGTCGGGAGCTAAGTTTATGAATTTAAAAGTCGTGACGTATATATCTTCGTACTAAACTTGTAGATACGGTAATTTTTGAACATCTTTATACCTATAAATGTGTCACGAAATAATATGTGTTATTTCCGATGACAGAATTAAGAGTCGAATTTATTTGGATAGGGAATATACACGCCGAACAAAACAAAATAAGATTAAAAATGATAATAATAATTTCTAGACGTATCGTACTTGAATAAGAATAAGGGGCTTAGTGTATACTGAAACGCACATAGTATTATATGTAATTTGTTAAAACTTTCGTCATATACCATATGAATTTATTTAAATGACAGTATTACCGTATTGTTTAAGTTCCAGCACGTCTCATTTGGGCGGCAGTGGGGAGAAGCGTAGATCTTCCATGCGATTTGACTCCACCATCAGAACACGATTCTGTAAAGCTACTTCTATGGTTCAAGGATGCCACCGGAATTCCTCTTTACAGGTATTGTATATTTTATAAAAATATATAAGATCTAACACACTTTGGAAAAATGACTTCTACAAATTCTTAAAAAGCTCATAACAAATATCAAAGGCAAAGTCTTAAAATAAAATGTTAATACCATGTCGGTGTCAAAATATGAGATAAGTAACTGACCAAATATTTGGTTGGCCAACAAGTTCGTAGCGTTATTCTATTATATTCTGTGTTATAAAGATTTTTCGCCGTTGACAAAGTTTATTATAAGTACGATACTATATATTCGAGCTCTTTATTCCTTACTGGTCTTTTTCTCTTCTGATTTTTTTTTTTTGAGTAATTTATTTCTTTATTGATTAAGAGGCACATGGTCGTAAATGGTGCTCTTTATACCGAAACTACAATGGCAAATACGCTATGAACTTATTTTCCAATCCAATTAAAATAATTGACATTTAATCACTTACCATTGCAGTTTCTATTTAAAGGCATTGAGAAGTACTAAGCAAATTATTGATTAAATTTTCATATCTTCTATGTGCACACTTATGGATCTTAAGATTTTATTTATAACGAAAATCTAACTATTTATAGCCTGGACTCGCGGGGTGGAAATATAAAATTAGCTCCACATTCGGCAATAGCTAGCGATTTGGGCCAAAGACTGTTTTTTTCAATCGGCGATGAGCCAAAAGAATCAAAACTCCAAATACGGGATGTCAAGGCTTCTGATGGAGGTGTCTATCGCTGTAGAATAGATTTTTTTAATTCACCAACACGAAACTTTAGGATTAATTTAACTTTAGTAGGTAAGTTTAATGCATGAGGCTGAATATGTAATATAAAAGAGGTTTAAATGTTTTCTAATAACAGAATACCAGCTGATACAAAAAGATGAAAATTTCAAATTTCAACTTAATTTGTGTGTCCTTAATTGTCCATATCTATTTAGTTCCTCCGGAAGAACCTCGTATTTTCGATGCACAGGGCAAGGAAATATCTCAAGTTGCTGGTCCGTTCCGAGAGGGTTATGAACTTTTTTTATGCTGCCAAGTAAAAGGAGGTAAGTGATTTGTAAAAGTCAGACCCATGTCATTTCCTTAGCTGGGTCTGTACGGTCAAAATAGTTAAAATAGTTATTCCCATTTCCCATAATTGTGTTGTAAGTTTCTTTATTAGACAACGTATTTGCTTGAACTGCTACTAAATAATCACCTTTGTAAGATGGAAATGAAATAAGTAAACATGCTTGTAAAATCATAATGTTAGAAAAGAAGAACAAACCAATTTTATATTATTTGGCATGTAGTTAATGATTTCCGTCTTACATTCCACTGTCAAAAGTTTCGTTAGTTAGTGAGTAATATGAACTAACACTTAAAGCAGATTAGGGTACATTTAAAATTATGGATAGAATACATGTAAAATCATGAAAATCATGTTTCCCGACGTAGGCAGCTGTAATTAGAATTAAACTATAAAACTGAGAGCACATGCTCTTATAAAACTACAAAACTTATGTGCATGTTCATTAAGGTTAGTCGATATTATTCTGTTTTTTAAAACGAAATAAAACCCACCTTTTACGGCACTTTCCTGTTCTACTGTGTATGGTTTATTGAAGTAAACTTTACAAGAAAACAGTCGAGCCGCTGAGTTGTTAGTTTGGAATTCGGACATAAAAAGGTTGACTTTCATGTCAGATTCAAAATTTTGTTTCAACTACACAAAAAATCCATAAACGCGTAGGCTAGTGTATTATAAACTTGGAACTCTGATTGAAATTCATTAATTATCGTGTAAGAGCTAAAAAGTGTCTTTTATTATTTTGGTGGTTCAGTTTTTTGTTATCTCGTTAAATCCAAATCCTAAAATTATAATAAATAAAAATAAATAAATATATATATAATGTATATATAATATAATGTATATATAATATAATGTATATATAATATAATATACAATATTTTATATGTACAATACAGTAACAATATTTATTTAAAATATTAAATGTTCAATATTTTCATAAATCATGCAGTTACTTGTAGTAACCTCCAGAACCTACACCCTGTAATGGAACCTTAAGAAATATTGTGTATCTTAATAATAATAAATGAGTAGCACTACAGCCCACAAGGGACCAGGGCCTATCTTCTACAACAACTTCTCGTGTTGTGCGTGCTACTGTTATCTCACGAGCAGAACAGTTGTTTGCCGACTCCGAACGACGAAATTTAAGAAGCTTTTCATAGACAAATGTACTCTTTGAGTGTTGTCAGCAACACGAAAGAGGTAGTGCCGTGGAAAAAATGCGAGGTGTCCCGTCCGGGAATGGAATCTAGACTTACTGCGTGGCGGTTAACACTCTTACCACTACCCCAGGGCAACCACATTTGTGGTATAATTATAATTATAGTAGTCTTAAAATCGCTTCTTTTTATATTTTTCTCAGTTTTAATAAATTCATATATACATTAGTATGCATGTATTCATAAGTAAATAACAATGTCAAAAACGTTCACCAAATGACAATTAATTTAAAAACTACAAAGAAATCGTCATATCGAAGAAACTATTCATACGAATATCATACTGTCCCAGTAAAAAGAAATTAGAATGGGTTCAATGGGTTTAATCAAATTCAAAGTCTGCATTCTGTTCACCTAAAATAATTTTAATTGTACATTCTTAGGTAAGCCCCCACCAAAAGTTACGTGGTGGAGAGATGATGTAGAAATTATTGGAGCCAGCCACTCTTCGGTCGAAGAAGGTGTTGCAGTCATGGTAAATCAACTACTAATTGGTACAGTAACGAGAGACTTTTACGGCTCTAAGATACAATGTAGAGCTCAGGGAACGCGTCTTATACCTCCTGTTACAAAAGATGTCACCATACAAGTTCATCGTAAGTAGCAATTACATGGCACAGCTTTTTAAATTTGATTTCCGTATATTTATATTATAATATTCTTTTTGAGTCTTGATATGCCACTAATTCCACTATAATGCATTTAAATGTCATTCCAGTGAAACCAGTACGGGTGAAAATAGTAACACCCAATGACCTACTTACAGCTGGACATCCTGTGCCTTTACGATGCGAATCGTGGGGATCATATCCCGCAGCGAAAATAACTTGGTTACTTGATGGAGAACCCATAAGAAGTGCTGACGTTAACGTACACAATGATAGAGAGGTAAATCAAGAGCTTGTTTTCTTACATGCAGTTTTGTACACATGATTATATGTATATATTAGGACACTTTTTGGTTAATCACACTTTTACTTGAGAGTGTCATTTATATACATTTCTTCAAAACAATATTAGTGCAGAATTTTTATTATTATTATTACTTTTCTATTCTCACTTAATTATAATTTTTGTATTCCTTACTTACTTTTTGATAAACTTACTTCAGTTGTAATAATGTGTGAATAAAGTTCACTTTTGTATAATAATTATAACTGTATGTTGTAAGGGAAAAAATATTCATCCATTCGCAAAACAACATGTAACTATGTAAACATTTAAATGTGAACTAAACTAATAGAGTAATATATGCGAGAGTTTCAGAGATAATTTGTCGGTATGGATGGCGATAGGGGAAATAGATTATAGGTCACTGATTTCCAGGGTTTATTGCATATTGAATTTCAATGGCAAGATAATGTGTAGTTTCCGCATAAACAAAATTATGTGCTGAGGTAAGAACAAATGTGTGTTAAGTTTGCCGTTGGGCTTTCTTGAATCAATTATACAAATACCGAATACGAAACGAAGCTGTTACTCTCTGATTTGTTTTCGAGGAAATGATTTTATGTCTTCTGTTTTCCGTGGGTTTTCATTTCAAATTTTCACTCAATTCACATGCTTAAAATCCATATTTGCATTCATATTGTTTACTTTGCTTTTACGTTGATGAGGGTAACTACACGAAACTCAATTCACATGCATGAATTGACGTGACGTAAGTTTATAGAGAGACTTGAAACTTTAAAAGTCTCTGGGCGTTTTCGTAAGTCAGGCAATTTTTACTACAATCGAAATGAGCATAACTCACCTGTATTTAACGAATGCATATTCGTTTATGGTATACAGCATACGTACAACATAAAATTGTTCGTAGTTTTGTTCAACGAGGAAGGAAATTTCTGCGAGAGTGACACTTGCCTGATGTCCTACTTATTTGAATGAATAAATAAATGTATACGAACAAACACGCGTTTATATATAAACACGAACATACACTTATGTATGTTAGGTTGTAAAATTATGGTTCTTTCTTTTTTGTGTTTTGTACTGAAAAGTTTATATCAAACAAACTGCTTTCTGTACTTTATTCTAAAATTGTACATACGTAAGTATACCGTTAATGATGCTGTACTACTACCATCACATAGTTTTTTCCACTTTTTATCATTTCATTGAAAAATGCCTTTGGGGAAATGTCGATGGGGAAATGATATTTTGTCCTTTTTTTTTAAAACTAAGCAACAGGTAAAAGTATGACCTGGACTCTTTGTGTAGCAACTGACAGTTATTAAAAAAATAAAATAAAGGGTGATTTTTTAGCTATTATCTTTTTGGCAACACTGGTTTAAACAGCTGACGCACGTTTCGTGTTTTGTTTCACTGTGAAACATCTTCAGTTTGGTCTATAATTTAACCATGAATCGTCTTACAACCGAACAACACTTGCATATTTTTGAATTTTATTATCAAAATGCGTGCTCTGTTAAGAAAGTTCATCGCGCGCTTCTTCCATTTTTTGGTCAGTTTAATCGACCAACTGAAGCGGCTATTCGGGCTAAATTTCGCACCAAATTTACATTGTTGGACATTACACCACCAACACGCGAACTGAAGCAAATATCGCAGCTGTATCGGCCAGTGTTAATAATGACCATCAATTATCGATTCGTCGCCGTTCGCAGCACTTGGGCCTCTGTTACTCAACAACAGGGAAAATTTTGCGGAAGGACTTAGGTGTGATGCCTTTCAAAATACAGCTGGTGCCGAACGACCTGCCGCAACGTACAATTTTTGGTAAATGGGCTCTTGGAAAGTTGGCCGAAGATCCACTTTTCTCACCAAAAAATTGTGTGAGATGATATCCATTACCCAAAATGCAAAAGCTTGACTTGCATGACATGTGCTTTCAACAAGACGGTGCCACATACCACACAGCACGCGCAACAATGGACTTATTAAGAGGCGAGTTCGGTAAAATTTTAATTTACATTCGGGACCGGCCAATTGGCCGCCTAGAGTCCTTAGACTTTTTTTTGTGGGGCTATGTTAAAGCTCATGTCTATACAGACAAGCCAACATTGAAGCATTTATTCGTGAGATACCGGCCGAAATGTTGGAAAGAGTATTCAAAATTGGACTAAGCGGATGGACCATTTGAGGAGCAGTCAAGGTCAACATTTGCATGAAATAATCTTCAAACATTAAATTATATGAACCGTACTATCGATTCAAACAAACATTTCATGCATTTTTCTGAATCTTATGTGTTTTTTTTAAACTTTCCTATAGCGTTTAAAAAATCACCCTTTAGTAGAGCATTTATGTCGGAAATAAAGTTGTATCCTTAGGTATTTATATTTATTTATTTGAAATATAATAAATCAAAAAAAAAAAATTTTTATCTGATTATCGAAAAAAGCGATGATTGCAGAACAGAAACTATCTTACAAAATAAATTAATAAAAATATTGAATTTTGTATTAGACAACAAAAATGGGAATTACATTAATTGAATAAGAAAAAGTGTCATTATATCATTATTTATCTAATAACTTTGGACATTTGATTGAACGAACGTAAGAAAGAAAGAAAGAATGAACATGACAGTATTTTAATTTTTATTTTTTAGGATGCCAATATAACAACAAGCATTTTAACATTAAAAGTCACTTCGGAAAATGATAACTCAGAGCTCACGTGCCGTGCATCAAATCCTTGGTTCTCAGGGGGTGCTATAGAAGATAAAAGGATAATTCGTGTTGCATGTAAGTCATTTCAATCATATGCATGTTCATAATCATATCATATGCACCTTCGTTATAAGCACAATAAGAAGAAATTACTATTGTTGAACTTATTCTTCTTCAGATTGTTAAAATTAGACTACTTTATTTTCAGATCCCCCAAGTGTGTCCGTGCATTTAGCTAACGAAGATCCCAGTCGAGTAGTGATTAGGGCAGAAAAACAAAACGTCACCTTTAAGTGTAGGGCTGATGCAAGACCATCGGTGTCAACATATTCATGGTTCAAAAATGTAAATGCATGCGTGTCATTTTATTTTCGCGAAAGTGTAAAGAAGCTATACGTTTAGCAAATGATATATATATAACATGAGTTTTCCAATAAAAAAAAACACCTCATTTGAGTGAATTTCTTTTCCTAATTTCCTAATTTCATATATTCTTATAAATAAGATATTTTTTTCCAATCTCACACCTATAATTTATAATAAAAGATACATAAAAAAATATAATTAATATAATGTTTAAACTATATTATTTAGGGCATGCGAATGTCTGGTGAGAATTCGGAAATACTACATTTAACTATGCTCGAACGAGAGAGTTCTGGGTCGTATGCGTGTGGTGCTACAAATACTGAAGGAGAAACAAGAAGTTCAAGTTTAACATTAAAAGTACAATGTGAGTATAGATCGTTAATCTTTCTTCTTTTCTAAAATATTCGAATTGGACGTAATACCGTCTAAGATCTTTATTCCATACAAGCAATTCAAGTATTTGTTATATATGTATATATATTATACTTTATAGATATTTAACTAGACAAGTTTAAAGTTTCCGCATTCAACCGAGATTCAAATATGTACACATTACAACCCAAATCATTTATGCTGCGGCGCGTTCCTAAACGGAACTTTACAAAATACTTTAAATTACAAGCTGGCATAAATAAAATAAAATACATAAATGACCATCTGTGGCTCCATTTAGTAAATATTTTTTACACAGCAAGAATTCGTTATTCGATAGAAAGATTTAATAAAGTGTAAACATAACTCAGATCCATTATAGTTTTTTTTTCAATATGCGTTAGCATTGTTTTAATTGTATTTTTATTATTTGCCGAAAATAGGACTTTGGAAAACCAATCAATAATTATAATGAAATTATAATTAAAGTTTAGAATAAGTGCAATTTTTTAAGGCAATAACAGGAATATTTAATATTACTTGCTTTCTTTTATGTTTGCAGATTCTCCGCGATGTAAACCTGGTACAGAACAAACTTCAATGGGGGCCATTAACATGCACTCCTTATCCGTAAAGTGTGAGGTGGATGCTGACCCTGTAGATTCTGTTAAGTTTAGTTGGACATATAATAATACGAGAAACGTTTCTCCTGTAAGACACTTTATATTATAAACTTATGTTCATATTCGTTATTTTGAAACATCTAGAAAACAGTAAAGAATTAATAAATAATAAACAGGGTGTATTTTATTTAACAGGTCTTAAGCTCAAGGATTCTCTCTAACGGACTCGTAAGCACAATGACTTATCTCCCACAAACTGATTCCGAGTTAATTACACTCGCTTGCTGGGCAAGCAATGACATCGGACGCCAAACAACTCCTTGTCTAGTGCACATACTCCCAGCAAGTAAGTTAAAAGGAAAATAGTTTGCTAGTACGTATAATTTACTTGTAAGCCAAATAACTTGAACATGTTACTTCCTCATACTGTGTCACACATTACCGTGTGATTAAATTTAATTAAAGGTATGCATTTCAAGATATATCCTAGCTTATATACACTTAATATAATATATACTTCAAAATTCAACTTTATACTCGTACATTTTATATCAGTTATATCGCTCATGAATGAGAGAATAAAATATAAATATTTTTTTATTACCGTTTTTAAAGCGTTATAATATAAACTTGTGAATTTATAAAATAGGGTTCTGTCTTCCTTTATATTTGAGAAGTGGCCAATAACATAACAATAAAGAAATTACAACTGACATTGGGACATACAAGTATCTTAAAAACTTACATTTCCCAGTAAATGTATGATACATTTTCAAAATCATGAATGTGCCAATGTGTATAATCTTATTGTGATATATAGTACACAACGGATTTCAGTAAATTTCATGGATTGCATATATAGTATATCACGTATTCATATGGATGATATCAATTGTTTCCATTCCAGATACACCTGAAGCACCAAAGGGATGTGAAATACGGAACGATACATTCTTGGAAGTTGTTTGCGTCCCTGGCAGTGATGGAGGCCTTCTGCAACACTTTCTACTCGAGGTTATCGGGGGAAATCCAATCTATTCGAGCGACACGACAAGAACTTTCACCGAACCTGAAACAAACGATAATGAGATTTCAACGATGAATGATCAGGTGAGGGTTGGAAGGTTTGAGAATTTAATTTATAAACATGAGTATACAACCGAACTTAAAATACATTTTCTCTTTCTTTCGTTCTCACTAAAAATGAAACCAATGCCTGTCACATAAATTGTTTCCATTTCAAAAGAGAAATCCGAACAATATCATAGGAAATAAGGATGCGAAACCATTTTCCGGTCGAATTGTAATTCGTCAAGTAATCTCAGAATGTATGGACTCTAGAATATTTTTTGTATTTTTTTATATCCATTCCTTGTGTCTGAAACATCGCCTTGCTTTGTTTATATTTTACACATGACTGATATTTTCAAATTCCTTTCCCTTTGATTGAATAATTTTAATTTCTCTCTTTCATGGGACATTTACTGTCTTCGCTTGATGGATGTCCGAGTTATATAGGCGAAAATAGAATTCAAAGTTTTACAAAATTTATTCTAATGCGATATTAGGGATTTTCATTGACATATCCTAATTTTTTTGAAGTAGTTCAGTTCACTGTGCTTGTGCAAGAATATTTCACTGAAATGGAAAATAATCTATTGATGGAAGCGGACAATGACAAACTTTCGACTTCAATGGACTTTCAAGTGGTAAATTAAGACATGTTCGCTTTGAGCTCCAAACGTAATGTATTAATGCTTTGCTACTTGAAAATATAAAGTCCAATGTAACCTTAAACAAAAATCAAGAATTATACAGTAATTACTCGTATAAGACACAAAGAAAATGTTGATTATTATTTATCATTTTTATATGTATGCCAACAGAGCCGCAGTCGGCTTTGTGCAACCTTAAAAATAATAGGAAATGAGTGCACGGACTTTGACATTTGATTTTAGGGGTCATGTTGTAGAGGTTTCGCGCATATATGCAAGAACGAATATATGCTTCTCTTCATATTTGGATATACATTTGGACATCCTTATAAATTTTGGTTAGTAACCGCACTTAACATATCAAATACGATTTTAATATTTTTTTTTGGAAGTGCAATATTTGGCTGTTTTTGTGCGAGAAGTTGTATCCTATTTCAGTCGAAATCATTGCCAATGTTTGCTCCTGTTCAATAATGAAATATAATATAGACTATAACTGGTTCTCGTAGAAAACATTTAATGATGTTTAAATACACGATCTTCATGGAGGAATGCAGTCCCTATTCCGAAAAATAACACTCTAAGGAAATTCGTCAAACAATAGACGCATTTCTTTGGACTACTGTGGCTTGTTGCGCCATTCGAATGAAAGTCAACGTCCTTTATGGCAGCCTTTGGTAATGCAATCCATTTCCTAAAAGGTCGCATTAGCATCGATTTGGCCAACGACAACGATTACCCAGGAAATCACCAAACTGCACTAGTTGTGATTAGAAAGGTTTTTCCACCTAAAGCATACTTACTTATATGTACAAGTAAAATTGTGCTTATCACTCAGAATAGTTAAAATATTATTAAATCAAAACCACGCACAATACATTTTGTAAGGTGGCATAGAAATATATGTATAACTTCTGATAAAACCAGTGTGCCCAACTATTTGAACTTTTTTTTTTACAACGCAAATGTACTCGTACAAACAATCTTGCATTATATATTGACGCTAAATTTATCACACGTATTCGCTTAGTAGGGAATTCGTGTGAGAACCATGACATATACAATATTGGTTACTAAGAAATCAGTGAAAGAAAAACATTTACATATAATAATCTATGTTTCTACACTATATTTTTGCATACATGTATATGTACATACATGTGTATGTAAAAACATGCAATGATTCTAGGAGTGTTTATATATTTAAATATTCGTATGTATGTGTATGTACTAGTTTTGCTCGGGAGGTCAATCAGACCTGAACATTAACCGAAATATGGATAGTATTGCATTAGGTTATCCAGTGTAAATGGACACAATTATGGTTGAAAGTAACATAATTTACATTGATTATACATAAAGAGATGGAGATGAATGTATGTATGCTCGTGGCAAATAAGTGCTGGTGATGATGTAAGTAAGAAGAACCAATAAACGGATTAAGATAAAGTGTTGCAGAAATGTTCCGATAGATATCAAGATGGAGAATATATTTCATCAGACATGGGTGGATTATGAGTTAGTAATTAATTAAATTAAAATTAAATTAATGTTGTTATCAAATTTTGAATGTCATTCGAAGTTTGTGTTGTAAGTGAATATGATGGTAGATAAAATTTACGTGTGTATATTGTTAAAGTAAATATAAATGTATGTATAGAATCGAAATGGTTTCATTACAGGCAACTCTTGCACCACTTTTTCGAATGCAAGAGGCTCATCCACAATTTCGTTTAAACAATCTAGAGCCAGGAAGAGAATATCAGTTCTTAGTTTATGCTGTCAACGCCAAGGGACGTAGTGAGCCGCCTGTGGTTATAGAAAGAGTTCGAGTAGCCGCACAATTGGGACCATACGGTAAGAAAAAATAAATTTTACATTTTCCCGGCCATTGTTTCAATAATATGCATAAATATAAATGGACAAAATATCTATATGTCGATGTAAATGTAGATTTTCTGTGATTTCTATTCTACTTATTCACTTATCTTCACACAATACAATTTCTCTGGAATTAAAAGAATCGACACGAGATGAAAGACAATTAAATCCACGAAAGAAATAAAATATTCAAACAGAAATATTTAATTGATACTCAAACTGTCCCTCCAAATTCTTCTTAATACAACGTTCCGAAATCAATTTTAAATCAATTAAGATTCCTATTGCGAATTCTTTTCTTATAGATTCTGCTCCAGGAAAAAATATTTTTAATATTGCGTTATGTTTGAAAAACGTGAACAACATTTGCCAAAATCAACAGCAACATGAGGCAGAAATAAAAAGTACAATTCTGATTTTATTTATCTAATTTTTTACTCTGGTAATCATAAAATCAGCCTGGTATGAAGTTTTGTAAAGAACAATAGGACGCTTTCAAGAAGCAGATGTGTTTCCTTTTCACCTTTATTGAAAACAATTTCAGGTGGTTGGATGTTAAGGCCAAAGAAATTATACCTAGCCAGGTGCACATGCTTACAGTGAAAATTGTACTTTTCAACACAACAATATCTCACTTCATGAGCAGCACACATACATGCTATATACGTGCTACGAGATATTCAAGAAAAATTGCAAACTCGGCCAGGATGTAATTTATGTCTTCAACCCTCATTAGATGTTATATGAAAGAGAAACGGGCGAGAAGAATGGGGTTGCTTTGCGCAAGCTCCCACATGTATGAAATTTAGATATAAAATGAGTGTTAAACTCATGGAAGATATTTGTGGTGTTATGTACATATATATACACAGTATATGTATAATTCTGATTTAGGTTGCCAAAAAGCTATTACTTTCCACCAATTGCTAATGCTAATTTCAATCTCCTGTACCCAATTTACCCCGGCCCATCAGATTTTATTAGATTTTCCTTTCAACTTTTTTTTACTTACATTCTTCTCTTTGTTTAATTTCAGATGAAACAATACTATCTGAGGATCCAACCCCAGCTGAAACAACACATCAAGGCAATGAGAAGCAATCAACCTTACTTATTCTGGCTGCTGTTGTTGCGATAGGCGCTGTTATAGTAACGTCAATTATAGTTGCTGGAATTGTAGTCGTTTGCAAGCACAGACCCAGACCACCTGAGCCTCAGGACGTCCGTAAAAGCATGAGGTGAGGTTCATGAAGCACAAAATAAATTACCATTACGATATCTAAGTCTGTTGAAATATCCTATACGCATATGACTTGTTTGACGTTGGGTGTTTCATCCTTAATTTAGTAGTTGTTGTCCTTTCTTTCTGTATCATCATCTCTTTAAATTCCTTTCGTCACGAAATCAAATTTATAACACTTTGAGATTTTTTTTAAAAAGGTAGATTGTCTTCTCCTTGCCTTTATAAGAAAGTTATGTATTTCTTAATTCCTTTCTTTAAATTACTAAAATGTAAAATGATTTTGCAGTATATAATATTTTCGAACCATAAGGAAAGTAAAATCTAAACCTATTTTTGGTAAAGTTTACATTTATTGTCTTAATTTAAAAAGTCCGGACCCAATTCAATTGTTTGAGAGTTTCTCTTATTATTTGTACTGTGATTACATATATATATATATATATAGATATTTGTATGTGTTGAAGTAAAAAAAATGACTCATTATGTTTGGCTTTTAAACATCAATATTAGAGACATTACTTGCTGCTCGACTGATACAACATTTTCTGAAGCCAACACAGAGAAATGTACTCCATTACGTTCGTTCACGACCCTACACCGAATATTCATTTTAATAATACAACAAACCTTCTATAAAGCTGCCCCCTCTAGCAGTGAAAGTGAACATTTGAATAAATGGTTGCTTTTTTTGAAGAAAACATTTGCAGGGTTTAATTTCATCGTTATGAAAATGGTGAATTTATTGTAGATTTTTATTACAATAATGCACGAAAGTAAGACAAATAATGCTGTCAATAATGATAAAAGCTGAAGGATTTAACATTATCATTAGTCTGCGTAATCTCTTGGGGTTTTTACTTTTGTTCCTACATATTTTGCAAATACATAAATGTCTCGTATGTTTAATGTATTATTAAAGAAAATATTTTGGTTGATAAGAACTTAACAAAATGTAATAATGTTCAATGTAATGTATATTTGTTTGAGACTTATGTACGCCCTGAATGTTTTGTTGCCGGAATATTTTGAAAATGTTTGTTTTAGTGAAGAACAATCAATGTTTAACACCAGCTCGATGGGTGGATAAATTATTTAAACTCTAATTGACCTTATCGAAGATAAACAATTTCGAATACATAAATTTCAAAACAATCACCGCCGAGTCAATTCAGCCAATGAGTACTAATTGAATAGTACTTACTTCTTGTTTCAGTCATGCGAAATGAAATCCGTGCTTATTTGTTTTCACAAACTGGTAAATACTACGAGTTGTATCGATTTTCCCTGCTTTCTTTCACTCCCCCTCTCTCAATCTCCCAGAACACAGTATTCCGCTGGAGTTAGCAATATGAAAAACAAATCGTAAGTGGAAAATATCTGGAAATCGTTAGTACTGGTTTCATAAACAGGAACTTTTTGTATTATTTTGTTCTAAGAAGTTTGACCCCATTCATACATATATAACTTCTCCGCAAGTTCGCTTTCAGAGTTATGATGGTGCTACTACTTGTGGATAAATAGAGAAAGAACAAAAAAGCAAACATTTTATCTAGGTGAATGTCCTATGCGTTCTCTGGAAAAAATAAAGAAACCAAATTTAAATCCAGTTGCTAAAGTATCCATACTTTCCAGGATGAAATTCGTTCAATACGATGCTAATGCGATATATGCTAATACAAATATAAACCTATATATAATTTTATGTTTTTATTATTTATTTACTTATTTATTTACTTATTTATTTATTTATCTATCATTTTTATGCATGAAATGCTATTCTTTTGATTTCAGACCAGTCAGAACTGATGTGCCATCCATGTATATAGAAGAGGAGGATTTCATTGATGATGAGACTACGAGATCTGCAGACATCCGACATAGTAGAGTAGTTGGTCCTAGAAGTAGCACAGGTAGTCACCACTATGTTTCCGAAGGGTTCATCCAATATCCTCAACCAAGTCTGAACGGTATTCCATTAACCTTATACAACAAATTATAATCTTTGAGTAGTTAGCTCACCGCAGAACTTTTGTATTTACATAACCAACCTTTCGTTTTCAAAAAAAAAAACTTTTTACTTTATTTGCACACAGCTTAATACCATGCATATAAGTATACAGACATGTAAATACACAGCAACATAATTAAATGTAGATAAAACGAATATTTTTGAATGTACATATTTTTAATTCTGCACATGGTTGTGCGTATGGTGATAGGCATACATGTAGAATTGCAATTACGTTTACGATTAATTACGCTGAAAATGTATGTATGTACTTTCGAGATAATTACAGTAAACTTATAATTTCTTGCATGTGCAATGACTCTTGTTGTTTTTGTTTTTGTTAATATATACCCATACGTTGATAGTATATTTGATTTTGCTACGATACTTAACTAAATATATAATGATTTTAATTTGTTTATGCAAAAAATTGAAAAGTCTTGGACAAAGAGAAGAAACTTACCTGAGCGGGGAATCTATAGTTTTTATTAAGAGCTCAGAAAAAGAACAACTTACTATTTCTTTAGTTATAGTTGTAGCAATGATTGAATGGATTTGATACTGGACAAATTTTCTATACAAATTCAAGCATATACTGGCAGTCCAGATATGATACAATTTAGTTATTCTCATACAGAGAATTGCGTATCTCTTTTGAAATCAATGAGTCACATTTAAACAACATTTACTGCCATGAACTTATTAGATAAAATAGTATTTCAGATAACTTTACTGTAGAAGACTATGAGCACACATATGATATATGTAACTTCACATATTCACATATGATATATGTAACTTCACATATTTTATCGAATAAAAACCAAGTAAATTAAATCGAATTTTATCAAAAATTATACAAACAAATTAAATTTCGCTACCCAAAATGCCCCAATTTACCAGACTCTTTATCGCTTTTAGCCAGGTGGATAAGTGAAAAGAAATGTGCACAGGTTGATGGTTGCACGCTATACACCTTTTGGGCAGCATGTGAAGACTCGTTATAGTTGAACAACATGATAAATAAGGAGAATTCGGTAAGGAATTGCTCTTATGTGCTTAAAAACTTTGTTGAACCAGATGAAGCATGTTTCGTACGCTCCCTATTATTCATATATGTTGAGATATTCTATTTTTCCTTCACTTTTTAAGGTCTAACTATATTCATATATACACTTCTCTCCGTTTTAATTTGAATACCTTTATTTTAATACATCAGTTAAAAAAGAAAATGCGATGTATCAACAACATTATAGCGTATTTTCGCGAAAATTTCATAGCTATTTATTGTATTTGCAATGTGCACTTATGCAACCGATACCTTTATATGTAATTATTTCATTCCTATATCCATTCTAAGTCTTTTATATTTTACTATTTTGTGGAAAAATCTAATACTAAATCTGTTAGTAGTCTGCATTATCGTTCACCGGTCGTCGCACTGAAGTGCACACATGGCTAGTAAATAACGGCTATTTATTCTTAATGCATAGGCGAAATGTTCTGTGTGTACACACACCTCAAAATAAATTAATTTTCCATTCACTTAAGTTGATCGTAAGTAAAATTAATGTATGAATTTAATATTAATATAGTATAAAATAAGTATCACTTAAACCTCCTTATGAAAATCTCTAAGACAATTATAATAATAATAATAATAATTGAGTGGCACTACAGCCCACAACGGACCAGGGCCTAGCTTCTACAACAACTACTCGTGTTGTGCATGCTACTGTTCTTCACGAGTAGAAGGGACCTACAGTTTTTTGCCGATTCCGAACGGCGAGATTTAAGAAGCTTTAATACTCTTTGAGTGTTGTCAGCAACTCGAAAGAGGTGGTGCCGTGAAAAAATGCTAGGTGTCCCGCCGGGAATCGAACCCAGGCTTTCTGCGCCGCGGTCGATGCACTTACCACTGCGCCACGGCGACCAATTATAATTGTTAAATTCACACAGAACATTGAAGTTGTTTGTACATGCGAAGAGGAACGACAAGGGGTAATAACGCTTCACCACAGCATTTTTTGTCATTTTGTGGATTCGTCGCGTCAATATAATAATTTCATTGAAAAAAAAAAAAAACATTAGAGTGGAGCGGTTTTATAGTCACAAATGACGCCAGCCAAACTGCTCAGCCAATAAAAAAGGATAATAAAAGCGATCCGGAAGTATTTCATTGTCGATAAGAACTTTGTCATACAAAAACTCTTATAAACGAATATTATTTCGATTTCCAGTGCTTTGTCTTTTGACTTATTTCAATTTTAAATAATTTTATTTGACTTGTTAAGTTGCATGTTTATTATTATTTATTATATTAATATCAGCATTCGTTATTGTATTAAATCAATCATCATGTGATATGTTACCAACAGTATTTTTCTAACTAAAAGCGCCTCTGATTTTTTTTTAATTTAAAGTGTGGTAAGTTTAACGCTTACTTCTTTAGCTTATCCCAGATTTCTGTTTCACAATAATTGTAAGCGATCATAAACAACAAAATTGTTATTACTTGACCAAAAAACTTTCAATACTAGTCAAAAGGCCCGTTATGCTTAAAACTCTTACTATAATTTGAATCAGCACTAATACTTATATAGTAATTGTCGGTACATTATTTTTCGTGCATTTTTGTAGTATGTTTGGCCAAGTTGGCATGCATATTTTATTTTTGAAAACCTTTTTTCTAATATAAATAATTGATATATACAATTGACTACTTAATGAAAATGCTGTTTTACTAATCAACTAACTTTTTTGAACATTATTTCGAAATCATTTGCAAAGAAGTATATATTGCAGACCCGGATCTGATACTCTCGCGCGGGGAAATTGAATTCACAACTCTTGACGGACATTGCAAATAAATATTTGAACAAGGCAGTCATATTCATTGTCATTTGAACTTACGAGTTCTAAATGAATTTTGTTACAAAAAATGGAAATAAAATAACTTACAATGTAAATTGGCATTTCTTTTATGAAATCATTTTACGTACATATACCATAAAAATATTCTGAATATCTTGAAAAGTCCAAGTACTGTTTGTTCTTAGATAATGGTGTTTATATAAGTTGTAATATAATGATTATATATATATATATATATATATATATATTAATATATATACATATATATATATATATATATATATATTTATTTATATATATATATTTATATAATTGAAAGTAGAATCTACTTAAAATGTATTAAATTAAGTTGTGTATAGTAAAAGTCTAACTCATGTTTAAAAACCGTTGAAGTAGCATCTTAAAATAGAGAAAAAGATAAGCGATCTAATGAATAATAAAATACAATAACTATTAATAAACTAATAAAATTGTACGATTTTTTATTATGAAGTTCAAATTGTGTTTTAAAGTAACGTTATGCTGTAATTATTATATAAAGAAAGTATTTAGTGTTAAACATAAAGACTAATTATATTGTAAATCAAATAAAATAAAAAGTAATAATAATTTTAAAACAAAACATTTTGAAGTATTTTATTTATTTTTAAAGATTTATCTGTAACTGTAAGTAGAATAAATGGTCTCAACAGGATTTTTTTAAAAGAAAAATTAACGTTTACAATTTTTTTGTGGATATATTTTATTCGTACTCATTTTATTTCCTCAGTTTACTATGCTTGAAGCTGCATACTTGAAAATACGCCTATTTCATAAAAAAAATTATGTTCATTCTTTACATTCTTCGAAAGTTCAAAGTAAATGTGCCCAGAAAAAGTACTAAGACATACGTTTCTTAGATAAAGATTTATTTTTACTTCGATTGACATAGCTTTTTAACATATTCATGAAATTAATTTTAATAAATGACTGTGATATTATTTTTTTTATAGTTTTTCGTTTGTAGCTTAAGAGAATCGCTTGCATTAATACAACAGCTTTATTCATCCCCGTAAAATCGTTTACACTCTTGGATTGTCTAGACATCAACAATACCACTTGTGCTTTGCTTTTTGTTCATAGAATGATCATTGAGAGTTTCATACACATCCGGACCCTTATATGGTGAGTAGAATAAAGGATATCAATGTAGACGAATATCTCGAGAAGAAAATATATTTTAATCTTCAAGAATGTGACATGTGCAGAATCGTATCTGCAGATACTTGTCAGTACATTCACATTGTTAGGTAAGCTGAATGAAAATTAATACATTTGCAACAGTAAATGCATAGGCAGGTTTTTTATCGTTAGGCGGGTGGGGTGGACGTCTGCGTGCTCTAGTATATTAAGAATTAGATGATATTGAAAATGGTTAATTAACATAACTGACAACTGATGCCGTTATTATTATTATTTTATACTTAAGCACACATTTTTGAAACATTTACTGCAACGAATCATAAGGAATCAGGAACTGAAGTTGAAAATATTATGCAATAAGATGGTATGTACGTACATACATTATTCTTGTAAAAATAATGTTTTTTAATTGTTGTCATTTTGTCTTTAATCATTAACAATTAAAATAAAATTCTGCGAATTAGAAATATACACTTTCCAGAAAAAATTAATAGTTTTGTAACCTATACAAGGTTAAATATTTGACGTTTAATTTTACGAGTAATGTTTTTCCTGAATACAATACTAGACATATATAACGATGACCTTTCATACAACAGATTTATTTATTTATTTTTTATGCTCCTCACCCCATCGTTTTACTTAATAAGATACATTTTTAACAACCATATCAATTTTCTTTATAATGTAAAGTCTGCTTGGTCTGTATGATTTATTTCAGTTAATCCTACCAAATTAAGACTTATTTTTTTTGAAATTATTTTTTAGGGCACAAACTAAAAATAATTTAATTATAAGCCAACATGCAGAGAATTAAGATAATTGAAGACATCCTTATATATTCCAATCCTTCGCTCATCTCCTTTGTCATAACAAAGAGAAAATCAACATCCAGTCACTATGGGGGATATTACAACTGGACACAATAGGTTTGGCAGGTGCTTACTTTGAGTACATAGACAAATCCTACACGTACATACGTCGGAGAGTGGTGTATATCTAACTTGATATCCTAATTGTGCTAGCTTTGTTATTTTTTCATGAACTTGGCAGTGACCAGTTTGTCCATATACGTGTACGTAATGGACTCTTGGTATGTATGTACGTATGTAAGTTGTTACGGGTATCTATTTGTCATCTGTGTCCTCTTTAACTTTTTTCTGTTCGCAAGTTTTCTCACTGACCCCAGTATTATCCTCATGGGAAGCGGTCGATCCATGTTGTTGCTGTTGCTGCTGCTGGTGAAGTTGTTGCTTTCCGTCGGACTCTTTAACAGTAAATGTCACATAATAGCGTTTATTGCTATCCAACTTTTCTGAAGGCAGTGATATAAGCTGTTTGTTTTTCCCATGTGACAGCTCAAGGGAGACTTTACTCCCACAGCTAGGATTGCTGCTTAAAATCTTGGGAAGATAAAAACTTCCTGCTCCGCTTTTTTTGTATGGTCCGAAGCCAAATTTCGGCATTGTATGATGATTCATCATTGGAACTGTTAGGAGAAAAACAACGTTTTTAAGTACATAAGCGAGATATGTTTCAGAGTGAATAATTATTACTTGATTTGTTTAAGAGGCACTTTTGAGGCGCCATAAATCATTCAAATATGACAAATTATTATTTAAGTCCTCCTTTTTAATGCACCAATAAAAACTTTTCTAGCATCTTCAAATTATGTTTTATTAACGATGATTGATATTGGGACATTCAAGATAAACCGGTATTTCTTTCATGAGTTTTATTAGAAACATTTTGTTATTGCGATAAAAATTAAGATTTTTGTTACACTTAAAAACTCCTACCTTACATGAGATGTAGTATACTCAAATTAATATCTAGACTACGCGTAGAGTGGGAGTGTAACAATATTAATTTACCTACTCTCGACTTTAAATATTTTTACTTATTTACATATCATTCCATTTCGGATGTTGTTTATTTCGATAGTTGATAAAGACAGTTAATAATGTCTCGTGAATGCATATATTTGAATCAACATTAAATTAAGTTGTCCAAAAAGATTTTGTTCTGTCACTTAGCTACAAGACCCATTTCTATGATGCATACAAAACTATATGCATATATAAATATATTTATAAACGGTTAAAAATACCTATTTACACATAAGTGGTATGTTGTATATAACTTTGTATATCAAGGTAAAGAAGCTGTTGACGTTAATAACAATTCTGAACGCAATTTCATCGCGACGTTCTAAGAAACTTGCGGAAGACTCAATTGCTTATTTACCCAAGTTATGAAGTACGAAATTCTAAGGAAAAAGGGAAAAAGCTGGGGAAGGAAAATAATATTAGAATGAAGTCGTTTCCCATTACTGAGCGCGAGTTCCCGAGGGCTGCTCCTTGAAAGGTAAAGAAGAGCATAAGTATAACGTCAACACTCTGTACTCTGTGGGTGAGATATAAGTTGGTAGGGGCGTACTCAACGATGAAATATTACTATTTTTCGCCAAGATATCAACCTTCCCGCGTGTCATCCGAGAGTTTTATCTTTCTCCATTTCGCGCAAATTGAAGATAACTTTACGTACCACTTAAGTGTGACTTTGAAAAGAAAGCTCTCTCGCATAGAATCCCCTATGAAAGAACATGTAACAATAGGGTGCAGAAAACTAAAAGACAAGCTTTGACTTGTTACTGTTTCCGTAAATCCGATTTTAACAAGCTGCAAGTTTTATGAAGAAAAACTGGTGTGATATTTCGGGCAAAACGTAATAAAATCAAGCTCAAGTTTTTTTTCTGAAACTTACTGTTCTCAGAAAAAGGTTTTCGTGTGTTCTACTTTTCTCGCAGCAAGTTGAAACTACTAGGATGTAGAAGAAAAGAAGTGCTAAGATATACATGTAATGGCTTAGTTGTAGCTGCAGTGGAAAACTAGAACTTTGTGTCCTGATTTTACTGAGATATACGATGGAACTCAAAGGAAAGAGAAGAATTTAAAGTGTTTATTTATAAACTGGCAGTTGTATTACATACACATATAAGTGCGTGCATATAAACAAGTCTATTTTTTGTAGAGAATTCATATTTCAAGATTTATTTCTTATTTATGTAAAAATTCCGTTTATAATATATGTCTAAAATTATAGTCTTCAATAAATTTTGTATTTTAAAGTTATTACAATTAGTGCAGCTATGCTTCAGAAATAATTTGTAGTACATGGAAAATAATACAATATATAATAAGGTCCAGGCAATAACAAACTTCAGAATTAATTTAAATATTCTTCACAACAAATCCTATAACAATGCGAAAGATAGCCCCCTTATTGGAGAATCCATAACACAAAATAGCTGAATTAGTGGAACACGACATAAACTTTTCTAAATACATTTTGTTTTTTTCTTTACATATTTTATGAATGAAAGCTAATAAATAATGAGTGCTATACCCATAAAGATAAAGTAGTTTTTTTAAACATTCATTTGTACACATTTTCCAAATTATTCTTTTACTTTTTCTTGTTTAAATGAGTAGTATGTTTTGTTTGTATAACACTATACCTTTACTCAACTACACAAATGATAAGTCAACAAAATGGCTCATTAACAATGTCATAAATAAAAGTCACAATAGGGGAAGCGACAAACCTAGACAAAAGAGTAGTAGGCACCCCTATTCTCATTACAAATGGAAAAAAGTCTTGGTTTTGTTTTAACACATTTCACCCTAATTGTCTACTATTTACGATGTTATGATCTTGCTGTTAAACGAATATAAACTTCAAATTATTGGAAAGTAGAATCGGTATAATTGTCTTTCTTTTATGATGACTTAAATATTTGTTGTGTATGTATGTGATCTTCACTTCTTGTGTATGACGGTACTCTCCTATCAAACTCGGTTTCTTATTGGAATGCTTTTTGAAATTAAAATATAGACACTATAGATCAGGATGCAAAACAAACATCCATACCCAACACAAAATTCTTATTTTTTATTTTTAATAAAAAAATACAAATTCAGATATAGACACATATGTGTGCATATGGATAAATTAGTGTACAGGCGATTTCCAATTCGCCCACCGCAATATCCTTCGTATTTTACTGCTCTGCCCTTACTATACTCAATGAGTACAACCGCTCTATTAGTAAGTTCTTAAACTACTTTACTCGAAGTCAGTAGTAAATTACAAAAGAGGATTGTTTGAAACTTAGAAAACTCTCTCTCTCTCTCTGTTTTCTGAAAAAGTGACGCACCTACTCATCGCCATGTATTTTTTCCTAATATGTATTAATTAACAAGATTTGTCAACTTACTGTACGCCGCGCAGGGAATTCCGGTATAGGCGTGTGTAGCATGCAGACATCTATGTGTTTTAGTAGTACATTGCAAGGCCTTTTCATACGCATTGTAATCTGGACTCAGTCTCTTCTCGGCCTATAAGTGATAAAATATTAAAATATTGTTCCTATTGCAAGGCGAATTACCTCTTCATAAACATCGTTTATATTTTGAAAATTGAACGTGCCCGGGCGTTGAAGTGTTTTAAGGGTTTCATACAAAAATAATTCAAAATTTTTGAATGTGTACTCGCTGTACGGATATCGCCTCAGGGTAGTCCCTGTTTCGCCCCCTAGAGCAATACACGACTTATGATACTCGTCAACTGCACGTTTAACCAAAACAGCTTCATTGAGCTTGTTTGAACGTATTTGTAGACTTTTTAGTTCCAAAAGATGTTGAAATATCTTCCTCTCCATGTAATATCTGAGAATGGAAAAAAAGCATATTAATTATAATTTAAGACAAATAAAAAGTACAAACATTGAAATGCATACTGAAGATATTTCTATAAGATATTTATTTCTTTTTCTTTATCTTTCCTGCATTCAACGAAATAAATAGCAGAGGAAATTGTCATTATATTTTCTGACAAAGGACAATGGCTGTAGACTCCTTTGGCTGTATTTTAATGAAAATGAAAGATGAATGAATTGGTTGCTCAATTGTTAAGGCATTAAAATGACTTTTTCAAAAAACAAAGAAATATCTCATCAACATTCAAATACGTATGCATACAAAGAAACTAACTTATGAAATAGTACGGAATATGCTATCGATTTAATATATACATATATGTGTATAGTAAAATGATTCGTAGTTAGTACAGTATCATAATTATTATATTTATGATACAAATATCATAACACGTAAAGACTGTAATAGTTTCCAGAAGTATGCATGTGCATTTATAACCACCTAAAATAACAATGCTTAGTTTAAGGAAGCAAAAATGGTTGTAACAATACTTTAAATTTTCAGTATTTTTGCAAAACCCACGTCAATATTCCACAAAATGTATTTTAAATGCCTCAGCATTATGGGAATTACATTGAAAAGCAGAAGGATATCGCAATGATAGGTTGCAGTAAAATTAAATCGATTTTAATATAAATATTCGGTTAAACACTCGCTTTGCAGTACTACTGCATTATTGAGAAAAAAAATTAAATAATAACAGTAAAAAGTTTCACATAGTGCTGGACTAGACTCTTCACCAGGACGATGGTGATGACTTTAAGCAATAACCATATAAAATTTCACTGTTATTTTGAGCGTAGAATAAATCAAGTTATGCCCCAGAATCCGGATAAGGCTACTTTTCTTCTTGGCGTACATGCTTACGTGCGTACTGTATGTACTCCTTTGTGCTCTAACATACCAATGCAAATATTCCATGCTCGTGGATATGTATTTTTTCGCGTGTATTGAATATGTTTCCTACAATTTGTGATATAAATTAAATTATGTAATTTGAATGGAATTCAAAGCGAACTTTAAAATGTCTTTTTTTATTTATGTGTTCATTCTGAATGTGCAAATTATTAATAAGACAAAGAGAAAGCAACCGTTTGATGAAAAATTGGTCGCTTAAATTCTATGATAACCGCCGAATGTGATAAAAATAAATAGAAGTATACACACAAATTAAAAAATGTTGCATGAGAAAAGTAGCGATAAGGTATAAAGTGATTAGTTATGGGCTGTAAGGGCGTCTACACTTTTTACCGTAAAAAAGTTTCAAGTTGAGAAGATGCCGCTATGAGTGTTATGTTATTGTTATGCATCGGGCACTGAATGACAAAAAATTATATGTTCAAGCAAATTAGTGTTACCTGATATTTCATATTGATCGAAATCAATTGTGCTAATAACTTGGATTTGTTTGGCACAATTATATGCGGCAGAAAAAAACAAAATTGATACTGATGTTTTTTCAGAGACTTTCGAGTAATGCTATGATGAACGTGATATAAATTCTTTACATCCGTCCTTTTTTATTAACTTTAATAATTAGCAAATATTATAACACAATTTTAGGGGTATAGTTGCTCACAATCACTATTACTTATTTTTTAAAAAAATGTATCACTTTTTTCAAAAGTGTAACATATATTTTAATAACTCTTCTAAATGAGAATAAGGAAAAGTTCAACTATTAACTCCTGGGATGGAGTCCTGTATTTTTGACGGCACACCTTTCTAAAAATACTTAGGGAGTACTACGTTGAAAAATATAAAACTGTTTGTACGCCTCTATTTATGGAAGAACAATAACACTCACAGAATGTCTAAATCTAACTGTAATTTTTTCAAAATGTAAGAAACATATGGTCACCGTGGCGCAGTGGTAAGTGCATCGACTGCGGCGCAGAAAGTCTGGGTTCGATCCCCGGACGGGACACCTAGCATTTTTTCACGGCTCCACCTCTTTCGAGTTGCTGACAACACTCAAAGAGTATTAATTGTCTATGGAAAGCTTCTCAAATCTCGCCGTTCGGAATCGGCAAAAAACTGTAGGTCCCTTCTACTCGTGAAGAACAATAGCATGCACAACACGAGTAGTTGTTGTAGAAGCTAGGCCCTGGTCCGTTATGGGCTGTAGTGCCACTCAATTATTATTATTAAGAAACATATAGTTAGAAATGATATTGCATATTTTATTCCTTGCGTCTTTAAAGAATTCACTTTTCCCCATATCTACAATAAGTGAACATGCAATATCACCTGCACCACTTACCCGTTAATCCCCTTACAAAACTCTCAGTACTCAAATTCACGGTTCCGATTACTTTGCGGCAAGTATATCATTCTATATTGTTTAACTGAACTATGTAAAATTGGTTAATCAAAATAAAAAATGGCACAATTTAATAAGTAAAGGTATAGTTAAAACCGCGTTCTTGTAGCCTTGCAATTCACAAATGTGTGTGGTGAGTATTATGAACAGAGATCCCTTTCATGGCTTAATAGCATATCCGAATAGATTGGAATTGAGTTAAAGTAAAAAGCCAGAAACACTGGTATACCGAACATGCAACACATCGATTTTCAAAATGATTTGTCCTTTATTGAAAATTAATCAGATTTTATTAGGGTAGATACAATTAAAGCCATTTTACCCGTTGATACAATTTGCCAAATTCGAGTAATAGTGTTAGGATTTGAATTTTGGGAATTGATTTTAACTATTGCTTCTATAATCGCATCGGCTTAACCTCCATAACCTCCATATATCTGTGGTACATAAAGCATGAAATCGCAGCCCAGGTGGAAATACGTGAATATGCACAAATTATGAATTCTTCCAACGGAATAGCAAATGTTTTGAAAATCGTTCAATAAGCACTTTAGTATATATTACTTTGGAAAAGCAAGAGGAAGCTTAAGCCATAACCAACGCAAACGGTTATAATTAAAGTAAATGTATTCATCCGTTTTTGCTTGAATATATACTTATACACTAATGTGTTTTACTCTTGAGCTTACAAATAAATCGCAGTTTCAGGAATACATATAGTTCAGAATTAGTTAACTAGGATTTTGCCTGCAAGCACCACGTACTATAAAGTGATTCAGATTCAGTATATAAATCTTTGCAGCATGTTATTTTTGTAAAAACAAAACACCTGCTGCCTTTAATGTAACCCGTAGATATATTTTAATTCGAATTATTTTATTCGAATTATTATTAATTGGTTTCTGCAACCAACTATGTATAATATAACTGGTTTGAGAGTTAATCATACATGCATACATTTTACATACTGTCGCTGTATGAGCTTAATGATAAGTTACAATTTCAAAACACAAACAATTTATTATCATCGTTAGTTAGTTGTATCGGAATTGATAGGTGTGAAAATATTGTTTGCTAATTTTAGGGTGAAATCTTCAAAAAAATCTAAATTTTTTGTTATTTCCTCAATGCTTTCATATGTGAATCCACAGGTGGCTCGTAATTTAGCAATCTATGTAACCCCATAATTTCAGATATATATTTCCAGCAAAATACATAACCGTTTTCCTCTTCAGTCTTTTCATGTTTGAAGAAATCCGTTTTCCTTATGTCACCAATGGGTGTGGGCCGTAAGATGCTTCCGGAAAGGAAACATCTTCTTCAATGACTCGAATTACTTCGGAAACAAACCATTACCATTATAGCTTCGGGACTTACCTACGAATGTTCCTTTGAATGGAACGAGTTACAGCGGACATGTCGCATGCTCCCTTATCACCAGGTCTGCGATTTTCTACGCGACTACTGCAGAGTCTGCCATCCAAAGTAGCATAGATTGCTTTACGCGGCAAATGTGTGGTGTACATATTTCTTGGCGTTGGAATTTTTGTCTTTGTTGCACGAGGGCTTGGCTCGAAGCCAGAATCATGGTCTTTATTAGATAGCGACTGCTGAATCTGAGGATTTCCAACTTTAGATGTCATTTTATAATAACTGCGACCTCGTGTACCTCCACTTTTTATTCGTTTTCTTAAGCGACGTTTACGACCATTGTTGTACTCCTGAAACATACCATGGGTGCTCGCAGTAGCAGAGTGGGATGCCTTGGTATGCCTGTGTTCGATATCAACTGCAACCTCTCCATCACTGTCTGCCCTAGATCCTAGTGGCCCATTAACAATTGTAAATGGCTTTGAATCGGATGACGTCAATTGTTCTATGGCATCATCTACGTCCACTGATTCGTCGCTTTTAAGAACTTGAAAACTACTTTTACGTGATTGGGATTCTGCATTATCGGGTGAATTTGGAAGTAAAGTAAATGAACGTCGGGATTCTTGATCACGAGATTCCGCTACATCTTTGGTAACAGCTGGCGAAGGTGTCGGGGATTGCATTTCCTCCGTTGGCTGACTTAATTGAATCGCTGCGACAGATTGAGTTAATTCATTAGGTTGTGTTTCTTGATGTTTTTCTAATATGGCTTCAACTTCTGAATGCATAAATTGTATTTCATCATCCACCCTTTCGCTTTTAAAATTATTTTTTTCTTTAATATCCAAATTCAATACCTCGTTCCCAGAAGCATCATCTTTCTTTTCAGTTAAACTTTTTGAAAGCATATTGTTCGGTCCTTTACTTAGCGAGTCAGAAGTGCTTTCCTTGATTTCTTCAAGCATAATTTCTGATCCTTTCGTTGGAGACTCAAATGTAGTAATGTTCTCCTTGATTTGTGTGTGCCCAGTACCTAATTCTTCATCGAGTGACTCAAAAGGAGTAATGATCTCCTCAACTTTTGATTCATTCGTATTACTTATCCATTCCTGTTGGTGTTCCTTATAAGCTTGTATGTCTAAACTCCTTTCTTTTTCAGTTTCTAAGATTTCTTCGTTTTTATCATCCCTAGACACAATATCACTTGGAAAGGTGTGTTGTTCCTCCAAATTATCTTTTTTGACTGTCTCAAAAATGTTATCATTTGATTCTTCGGAAGTTTTGTAGATTTCAACGACAGCATCATCAACACTTTTATGTAATAAACGGTCGTTCTCTGCATTGTTATCAATAAGTTGGTCATCTTTAGCTGCATACAATTTATGACTAAATGCTTCTTCATTTGTTATTGGTTTTATAATTGTATTCTGAGGTTCTAGGATTTGAACAGCTTCATTTGTTTCAACATCATTGTTATTTGCTAATATTATGACTTGACCTTGTTCCATTTCTGAATTAATTTCTTTCGAATTATTTGGGGGCTTTTCAACTAAAATAATTTCCCCAACCGCAGGGACGTGGACATCAGCTTGAGTAAGAACTACTTGTTCAACTCTACCTGGGGACTCTTCATCAGATAGGCTCATGGATACTGGTTTCTCAGATGAATTATTTGTTAACTGTGATGGTTTATAGTTTGATGAAGGTGGACTATTATCTGCGTTTGAGGGTTTGGAAGTAGCCACTGTTGAACGTAATTCCATGGACCCTGCTATATTCTTCTCATCAACGTGAGTGTTGGTCTCTCTAAATATTTTGAAATTTTCATCATCTGAGTCATTTTTGTCTTCAAAATCATGATTATCATTTCGAAGAACCTTTGTCCGACGGGTAATTCTCTCTTTTCTTCTCAACTTGTGCTTTTTTTTATGATAACAACAATTTTCACATGAATCTATATCACTTTCGCTAGTTGATATTTTTTCACGGGATCTCCTCCTACGTATTTCAATATTGCTCTTGGAGCGGCAGATATCACTGCAGCTATCATCTCTACAATAGTTCTTTGGTTCTCCACAACTGCTAGTCCTACGACGCAAGCGTTTGCTGTGATGTCTACAGGTATGCGTATATGTGTGCTCCTTTCTGTATGTGTGTTCATTGCAACTACAATGTCCCCCGGACTCGGAGTCTGAACGTTTCGAATTTATACCATTTCTTTTCGAGCATTTTAGATTATGAGTGTTTTCCTTTTCGATGTATTTCAAAGGTTTAACTAAGTCTTGATCATTGAAGGCATTTAAACGCCTGGCTGATAACCGAAGTTTGCTTGCTGGAAGACCACCGTTAGATTGAAGAAACTTCGCCGTTGATCTAAACCCTTTTTGAAGAGCACAGTCCAAAGGTGTAATAGCAACACCCTTGGAGTTTCTCAGTATACTATTGACATTGGCTCCATAATCTAACAACAATTTACAAATGTCAGTGTAGTCGTTGGAAGCCGCAATGTGCATGAGGCTTCTGCCATCATTACTTGTAGTATTTACATGTTTTGGTTTTTGTTCTAAAAGCCATTCAACTAATTCTCTGCGACCAGATAATGCCGCTTCGTGTACTGGCACGTCACCTTTGGCATTTCGTAACCAGAGGTTGGCACCCCACTCTTTAAGTAACTTTACTGTTTCCAGTTGGCCCTTAGAGCAACCACAATGAGCTGGCGTGCGCCCTTTTCTATCCTGTCGATTAGGATCTGCATCTAAGTCCAATAACCTCGAAGTAGCATCCGCATGGCCTAAGGTTACTGAATAATGCAAAGCTGTACAACCGTTTGAGTCAATCAAATCAGTCGGAGCACCACACAAACTTATAATTGCATCAATACATTCAGTGTGACCTCTAGAGGCAGCACAATGTAGAGCGGTTAGTCCATCCCTATTGATAAGAGACACGTTTTTTTAAATGTAGTTAGTGAATATAATAGATCAAATTTACTTGTCTGCGCTTTCAATTCTTGAGCCAGCCTTAACTAAAGCCAACACAGCTTTTGCGGAACCAGCTGACGCTGCCCATAATAGTGGCTTTCGGCCGTCCTTATCTGTAATGTCGACAGACGACTGTGGATGGGCTAAGAGTATATCAAGAATCTCCAGTGCTAGCTTAGATGAAGTAGAGTTCCCCAATTTGTTGTCGTAATTCGCACCGCACAGTTGAGCAGCATAGTGTAATGGTGTTCCGCCATTGATATCCGGAATTCTTACATTCGCGCCTGCTTGCAAAACAGAACGCAAGGCTTCAACCTCCCCACATACTGTAATTTTTAGAGTTGGCATATTTAGTTCTGATCATATTAAATGACTACATACCTGTTGCCCAGTGAACAACTGAGTGCCCTTCGTTATCAACCGCATTCACATCAGCTTTGTTCGCGAGCAATAAATTGACCATCGCCAAATTGCCCTGAATAACAGCTAAGTGAAGCGGTGTAAATCCATCTTCGTCGGCAGACTCCAGAAGATCCGGAGCTGCGACGGCAACACTAGCAGCAGCCAGCAGGTTACGTTGTCCACTACAATAATGAAGAACACTCTTGTTGGAACTGTCACGTTGTCGAATGTTTTCCGGCTGGAAAGAATTACTCATGTACACATAAATAAAATAAAAGAACGGAATAAAGAAAAAATATGTATATTTTATTAATAGTATGTATAGTATAGTTATAAGTAAGTGTACGAAATTAAATTTAATCGCGAAACTAAATTTAAAATATTATTAATATAAAACACATAGAGGCTTCAATTTCTTAATAGGTCTGTTGATATTAAGTATTACATTTTATTTGGGGGCGTACAAGAAAGTCATAATTTGTTGTAACCATAGTAACCATTGTTATCCTCACCTAGTAACCGATTAACAGATTTTCACTAAACGATATAGTCTTGGGAAAACAAAGTTATATTGTCCCTTCAGCATAAGTAATGTAACATATGCATTGCACAAAATGTGCAAGTATCAACAAATATATCTACAATTGAGTTGTACTTTACAACATGCGTTGCGGACATTATGTGTAAGATGTGGATTATGTGGATTATGAAGGCCACTAAGTGATATGTGCATATTTAATTATACATACATATGTGCATGTAAGTTATGTCAGAATAAAATGTTCGTCTTCCCATAAATATGTATAAGTATGTATGTAGTGGCGCAATTAGATAAAAAAAGGTATTCGTCAATATATATACATACAAACATAATTGGTTCTGATATTTATTACTCAGAAATTAGGATGAACAAAGAAGTGGGAGTTAAATTTTTGCGCGAAATTCAAGAAACTATTTGAAATTTAAATTACATGACATGGAGTCCTGCAAATGAAGTTCATTCATTAAAACTCGAAAGAATTCAAAAGACTTGCTCAAAAATTCTATTACAAATATAAATAATACCCCTAAAAGGGTGGCGAAAGTTCCGGAATGAATGTTTATTCGATATATGTACATATATAAGGGAATCATACTGACTGTTCCAATATTTTAGTTTTAATAAGTTTTAACGTTCTTTCAAGAACGTTAAGAAGTGTTGATGTACTGTTAATGACCCATTGACTACATGCCTTAGAGGAACTTATTATCATATTGATTTTCATCCATGATTTTTATCTATGTTTTGGAAAAAACCATCGAGGCGTCATGTATGGCTTTCAGGTTTTTAAACAGTACAAATTAAAATCCCTCCCTTTAACCGCGCACTATAATTTTAGTATAAGGTATGTATGTTTATGTAACAACTCCGGATCTAGTATTTTGAAATTTCGCTTAGGAGGAGGGTTGTGATGATGTATATAATTTTAAGAATCAACACAACAAATAAGCAATGGTTAAGAAAACGTTAACAACGGAAATAAAGTTAGAACAAGAATATATTATTTTTTTGAAAAATGTAACTCTACGTATATACTTTCGTCGAACCATTGCGTACATTGCGATTTACTATACTGACTATAAATGAATGTCCTCTAACATACAAAGTACTTTGTGCACGAAATGCTGTAAAATTATCCACATATACATCCTATACAGGCTTTTCTCCCACCCCTAAAAGACAACATTTTTGTTGTCATTTTACTGAATTCTTTTTTAGTTGTGAGGGCTTTCACAATAGTTTGCGCTCATCTGAACTGAAGTGTTCATGACGTGACAACTACCATCCATGATGTCACCCAATACTGTCGGAGGTCTCAAAACAAAGCCAACGCTTGCCGGGCAGTTCCAAACAAAACGGTGGCATCGCACTTCGTGAATAAACTACAGGAAATAGTCCACCATGTCTACCAAAGTTGCTTACTCATACTCGTATGCACTCAAAAACAAAAGGCTTATGTTGCTTTGCAAGACAAGAATAGAACTTTATTATGGCAGTTCGGAAGGTGCATGCTTTTAAGGATAAATGATGGTTCGTATTGTCGTCACATGGTAACTTGTCTCAAGTTTCGTCGGAAAACAACATTTCCGTTCATCTTTGAAATAATTGTATCATTTATGTGTGAATTTGTTTGTTTATTTTGTTTTAATGGTCATAAGGACGTGTCAGGAACATTAGCATAATAAAGCTGTGAAAACATAGTAGGACATCGATGACAGAATATAAACAACAACAAAAAACAATATTAAATGACCCTGTCTACTTGATGAAAGCAACATCATTAAGGTCACTGAGAAAAAAACAAAGCTTTCGTACTTCAGAAGTACATTCTGAGCTTGTTTTACGAATACAATAACAGCACGGTGGTAAACGACGCGAACTGTCATTTGCTGGTGTATAATGCCTTATTTCACTGTTTATTTTCTCATTTTTTTTCTCATCTACTCTCCTTCCTATTGTGGCAACACTAGGTATGATCCAAAAAAAATTTAAACGATTTATATATTTTTTATACATAGAGTTTTTTTTTTGCTTGCTGGATTTTTATATTGTCATACGGTACTACCCTGACGTTGAAGTTTTCTTGATTTCAAAGAAAATCAATCTTCTGAACGCAACCAGTCCACGTAAACTAAAGAAACTTAAGCCTCGGTATGTTAACACAAAGGAATATAATTACCCAAGAGGCAATTTTGGTCAATAGAACTTAAAATCATACTGAATTTATCGACGTTTTCTTGTCATTTTTATTCCCAAAATAAACCAACCAAACAGTAGTCCTGAATCCTAGAAAGTTGTTAACTTAAAATGAGATCAATTCAATTTATATAAATAAAGAAGAAAATTTATAACTTCACCTTCCATCCCCCCAATTCACTTTTCGTTGACTTTGGGTGGGAGAGGGCGCAAAATCAAATTAATTCCTATCTTTTTCAAAACTTTCTGTAAATACAGTGAAGCCAGTCATCACATAAAAGAACCATGACTTTAAAGGTGGCAGAAACATAGAGTTTTAATTATGAATAACTTTTAGCTTGCACGATTTTCTTTAGTTATGTGTATTAATTGCTAACGGAATTTTAACGTTTGTTCTTTTGAAAGTTACATAGTTATTAATCTAATTCTTATTATTTGAGCAGCATATAATGACATATGTGGTACCCTTATATTGATTAATTTAAACGGCTCTCATTTTCCTGAATCACAACAAAAACTTTTTTAATACGTTTATTGTTTGGTGGCAGTATTTTCAGTTAGTAAAGACCTATTATCATAACAATGTTTATCAGCAAAGGGACAACCCTGGATCTCTCAAAAGCATCCGCCGCTCTATGTCCATTGTTCTTTGGATCGCATCCCTCTGGAGCTTGCTTTGTCGCAATATGAAAGGTTGAGGAACAATTAAAAAAATCATTTCCTTTTAAAGGATTATTTTATTATCTTTAATAAGCACACTCATGCATCTGTTAAATAATAATATGATAATAAGAAGGGAAACTGCAAACATCCGAAATGAAATGAATACATACATGAATTAAAACAAAGGCAAGACTTCGCTGAAAATAATTCAAAGAGTGCTTTAATATCTATAAGCACAACACATTTTAATTTTGGTTAAATATTTTTTTATTGAAAACATGGTACTTTTTATTGTCCATAACCAAATGAAGAACAAAATACACTATATTATTCAGTATGACAAGACCTAAATTTAATTATATAATAATGTATTTCCCTCAGCAATAAAAGTTGAACGGATCAAAGTTTCGTACAAGTTGTGAGAAAACAATAAAATCGACATGACTTCAGCGAAACTTTTCCTTGCCATTCTGGTAGCCAATGGTCTTGTTTCGCTTTATGATGGGATATAAACCACCTTGATTAGAAAAGTTCACTCTGTTATTGCTTATTATCTGTATAAATAATGTTGTTCTTAGATTGCGGAAAAAATACAGTATTGTTGTTAACAAAGCCGTACGCAGTAATTAAACAGAAATTCAATGAAATCATTATTAACAGGTTCTTTTGCAACTGTTAAAGTTGTACCTCAAATTTAAACGGATTTGTGAAGCCAAAATAAGAACTATATTATAGTTCTCTACATATCTTAAGCCCATAAGAAACTTGCTTATTTGAGTATAGTAAATGTTGCCTATTTATAGCACGTAAACATTACACCTTTCAATATTTCATATTATAAAGGGTGATTTTTTTAAAAGCTATAAGAAAGTTTAAGAAAAACACATAAAATTCAAAAAAATGCATGAAATTTTTATTTGAATCGATAGTACGATTTATATAATTTAATGTATGAAGATTATTTCATGCAAATGTTGGTCTTGACTGCGCCTCAAATGGTCCGCTTAGTCCAACTTTGGCATACTCTTTCCAACATTTCGGCCGGTATCTCACGAATAAATGCTTCAATGTTGTCTTCCAATGCGTCAATTGATGCGGGCTTGTATATAAAGACAAAACGATTCATGCTTATAGACCAAACTAAAGATGTTTGACAGTGAAACAAAACACGAAACGTGCGTCAGCTGTTTAAACCAGCGTTGCCAAAAAGATAATAGCTAAAAAATCACCCTTTAGTATGGCGACATTAGATATCTCTACTACAAGTATTTATTGTTGCAAATATTTCCTATTTTGGCCATACTCTCCCTCCCGTGATATGTAATATATAAATTTCGGCTGAACCTATTTCCCCAATGATGAAAGAAAAGGAAGCTTCCGAAGTCCGTCGCGGTTTTGATAACATATGGAAGTATCTCTTAAATAAAGCTCAGACGTGAAGAAACACAAGGGAAATGAAGTGTCATCTCTTGCAGATGGAAGGAGCAATATGTTATTTGCAATGTGCATACTTATGTATAAACATATACCTATTCATATGGAAATAAACTCACCATATTCGTATCGAAATCGCATCCATTAGGGGTCACCCATCCTAACAACTAATGTAAGAGTACGGTTTGAATATATGAGACTTAATGCACATTTAACTTGACTTGTTGGTCTCGCTTGTTTCCCAATCTTAAATTTTCAAAAGCAATCATTGGTTGTTAGGTGCTATGATGGTTTCGTTTGGGAAAAAGATTCAAGTGCATATTTAGATTTTTGCCAACCTCCTATGAAGATTCCAGATACTTTGCAACGTTTGCCGTGACAGTAAATTTCCTTTTTCTTAACTTTCTAGTTGCAGCAATGGCGAACCGACATGGATATCGCTACAATAGAGTGCAACATGTTTGCAGCAAATGAAATAGAAAGGATGTCTTTCATTAGAGCGAAATGATAAATGACAATTATCCTTTTGCTGTTAGAAAGAAATTTTAGTATCTATAGTAAATAATTGTTCGTTTTCAAGAAAGGATTAAGTAACCTTTTATATAAATATTTTCAGATTTTCTTAATGAAAAATTTATTGCATTTCATTCTTTTTCTAAATCTTTCTTTTTGTCATTCATATCTAAAACAGAGATTCTTCTTATGAGTAACTTGTATGTACAAGTTTTTGTTCGTTGTTAGAGTGGTTACAGAAGTGAAAAATGAAACTTACATTCTTCCATTTACGACAATAAATGTCGACTCATTTAAAAAATTAATATATACTGTAGTAAGATTGTCAAGTTTAAAAAAATTGGAACACACACATGGAGCTAGTAATTTAGTTTTTAAAAAGCATATCTTGTTAGAACCAGTTTAAAATTTTAAATTTAAGAATTTAAAAGATTGTAATAAAAAAAAATGAAAACCAAAAAAAAGTTTAAAATATAAGTTTGGCGACACACGCTCTAAAGGTCCCAGATTCGATTCTGGGACTGAATATCTCGTAATTTTTTCAGGATGCCACCTCTTTGGAATTGCTAACCCCATTCAAAGATTATTAAATGTCTATGAAGAGGCCATTAAAATACACAGTTCGATAGGTTGAATCTAATTATGATAGAACTATGCCACGCACAACACGTGTCCTTGCTAAAGAAGATAGACCTTGGTCCCTTGGGCTATAGAGTCAACCAATTTATTTTATGTATTTTCTGAAAGTCTAGGTTAGGAGAGATAATTTACGGCAAATTCTTCTACATTAACATAGATATAAATCCCTTTGTTTGGCAGCTGGCATGTAGTTAAACTCACAGTCAATTATTGTTAAGATTTAATGACACTTCCACAGCATTTTGTAGTTACCTCAGTCTTAACACGGTATCTCACAATACAGAAATTGAAAAACATATTAAGGCTCGAAGAAAATAACGAATTTACTTGACAAGCATACGTTTAGATTGGTTGGATAAATTTTGTTTCATGATTCTATATTTGTACAACATTTCCACTTGACCCCTATTCTTTTGTGAGAATTTACGACAAAGTAGTTTTAAAGTAAGAATTTGTGGCAGTGATAAGCACATGTCACATAACAAAACCCAAGTAAGAATTTTTTTTTACATTTTAAGATAAAAGTGTTGACAAAATTACAAATAATTAAAACTCCCAACAATACATGTTATGTTATACGTCACAACAAACATTTTAGAAAAAATGCATTGATTACTAAATAAGTAATTCATTAATAGTTAATTTAACTATATTCATATTTGCACGTTATTTTTAAACTTTAAGTTTTTAGTGGTATTGTAAATTCATTTTTATTTCTACAGGAAATAGTTTTATTATAGTAATTAAGGGATTATTTATTTTAAAAAAACGTTTGAAGAAGCAAAACTATTGATTCTTAAAAGAACGTACCAACTAAATGGTGACAAATATGAATATAAAAATGAATTGTACATGTCCCTCAGTAATTTCTGAGCTTATGTATGGAAATACAAATTACGGAACTAAAGAAACACTGAATATTACTGACGTACGCATGAATGAATGTATACCTTATTTCTAAGCTCCAGAACGACGGCATCCATATGGCCTTGCTGACAAGCATACATTAAGCGGGAACAGCCTTTTGCCAAGCGATAGTTGTTAAGATTCACTCTACAGGCACTCTCGTTCCAGCACTTTTTATTTGTTTTTACTTCACTTTTCACAGAGATTTCATCAAATTCTATTGCGAATTTGCCTTTATCTGTATTCCCATCTTTTGTTGTTACTGCTGCTATTGACAGGATATTATAACAACGCGGAGGCTTGGGAGGTGCTATACCACCCATTGTTTCCTATCTCTCTGCCTTAATCCAACTGTAGTTCCTAATACAATTATTCTTATAACTATTCATTGATTATGTTAGTTTATTTACCACTACACTATTTAAAACATATATTTCAGGTAATTTTACAAATAAAAAATCGTTTAGTACAGAATCACTTTTTACTTTTTTAAGCGAAATTGATCTAAATCACGCAATTCCATTGTATAATATGTACTTCCGTTTTTATAAATTTTGTAGTTACTTTCCAAGTAGTAAGACGAGAAACTTTAATGCAATATGTTTTCCCACTCAACTTGCTTTACTGTACTTTGAAAATGTGTAGCATAGTATTTCATGGCGCATGTATATGTTGCAAGTCATACATACATACATACATACAAGTCTTAACGCACATGAACAGGTGTTATAAAATATTCACCTTGATGTGTTTAAAGTTGACAATTTACTCTTTGTTGAGAGTTTGCAACACATCAATTAAAATAAAAGAATTATCCAATTTTAAAATAAAAAATTGGGAGAACATTTATCAGTAAGGACTTGTCAAATTTATAATATTATGCAGATTGCTTAAATTGCATTCACCATTCCAAATATACTAGCATAATATATATATATTTTTCAATTTAATTGATTACGTTCATCGAATACATTTTGATATGGTACATGGAGTACGGGATGATGCAGGACTAAAAGAAGAAAGTGGCTTTTATTATTCCACTTTTTTCGGTTCACTTAATGCGTTATATAATAGACGTTCATGTTCTGGATTCATAATGTGGGGGAAATTTTATTTTTCCTTTTCTTCGTTCGTTTCGTTCTTTGTTGGAAATTGCTAAGTATGTGAAGTGAATTCCCCTTTATTGTGGCGACATCGATTGGGTGCTATATTATTTAAGTACTACTGCATTGTAAGCACGAGGAAGGTCACTTAAGTGAATTTAAAATCATGTCTCATCGTATCCGAAGAAATCTTACACTCAAATGTTAAAGACCGCTTCTATGTTTTGTAATTTCCATACAAGAGTACATTTGAATTATGATAATAATTGTATATTTACGAAAAACCACCACAAAAAAATTTTACAAATGAGATTTGAGACTTGATTATTGAATATTTTTGCAATAATACCTTTTTATTCGAACAAATGTGTTCCATACAACAGACCAACAGAAACACAGACTGTAACTCCCACTAATCAATGCACTAAAAATTTGTTTATTTTAACGATAATTTGCACCATGAGACAGTATAATTATGTTTTGAAAGTTTAAACAATTAAATCAATTAAGTATTGTAAAATACTATTAACTTCAAGTGTAGAGGCGTTACAAAACATCGCAGTACGCGTAAGTTTATTTCATGAAACTTACAAAACAAAGCTCTGGCCGTTCTCAATTGCGGTTACTGACTAACATACTAAATTATCTCTATAGCCAACTTAGGCAGTGATGAAGGAAACATGATTAAGTGATATGGTAACGTATTTTATAAATGTATGATAGAGCGGAGAGCTATGAAGTGTTAATACTTGCTAAGCAACTATCCTAAGGAATACATCATTTTACACTACTTATTACAAAATAATCACTTTAAAATTCTAGTGTTTCAGACAGGCGAAAATGATTTATGTTATAGTATTACAATTGGATCAGCTACCGAACACAGAGAATAAGTTTCTATTCTTTGTCACCATAGAAACCCTCAGGCCAAAACACGTAATCCCACAAATGACCTCAAGAGAATTTTCACTGGCATTCGATTTTTATAAGCATGTTATTGTCCAGTGGTCATTCAATAAAAAACGAAACGCATATCGTTTGCGTTATGCTAAGTAAGAGAAAGGTATTTTTTCCATTGCCTGGTGCAACTATTGTAAAGAAAACCACGACGTTTTTATGTATAAAGAGTCACTTTCTTATGTATAAAGCCTTTTAAGGTTTTACCGCTAAGATGATGTATATACCGCTAAGATGATGTATATACAGACATACATAATTAAAATGGAATTATTTACCTCCGTTTTTCATATTCAGATTAAATCGAATATCTTAGTTTTGCTCACCGGCATTTATAAATAACCATTTAAACCAAAATAATATTATACAATTTCGAAGATATATATATGTATAGTACGTCTGTAATATAGTATTATTGAAACTTAAATTTCATGTTCCTATGCATATAGTAAAATAACATAATATATGATTGGGATTGATAGGTGCGTAAATATGTCAATAACATTAAATGCTAATATTTTGTAGTGCTTGTAGAGCACAACGTATTCAAAATTTGAATTTTTTTTCTAGTTCTCCTCTAAAATAAAAGAAAATTATGTTATTTCAATATGCCCAACATACATATGTATAAAATTTCTTATATTTCAGAGTAAAGTTATACATGATAAATCAGGAAATTCCATTCAGAAAACTTTTACTTGAAGCTCAACGATAAGAGAGTTCAATCGAACAAAGCATGTATGTATGTACATACATATACAAATTTGTATAATCGAAAAAAAAACTACTGCGAAAGCACGTACGAACTGAATTTGAGGTATAAGTTTGAATAAAGATATGCTCAGTTTTGCAGTGTGGATTACTTTTTTGAACACATACACGCATGCATATCCAAGTGTAAATGCTACAAGTTGGTATTTTAAGTGTGTAAATATTTGCACTGCATGTCCTGTTGATAATAAACGCCAGTGTCATGCTCAAGTAATAAATAAATCAAAGAAAAGGCAATAAGAAAATTTAAACAACCACAATATCCTTTGTAATATTCATGTAAATGAAAGAAAATCGTACGCCATATCAGCATTTAAAATGTTAAATGTCAGTATATACCCGTGAAATTAAGATACTTAACATTGTACCATCAAAAAAGTTATATCTAAGTATATGTATAACTTTTTTAATAAGTATAAATAAGCAAATATTTAATTGAAACATTAATATTATAAAAAATCAGCAAATAAAAGCAAATATATATATTATAATGTATTTTAAATTATTTTTATACTATAATGCAGGTATGTATTGTAATTTTATACGGGATACACAACGTTTTACTAACTTTTAATTCGTCAGAATATCTGTTCAAAAACTGTGAATATTACGTTTAAGCTCCTTCAGGTATCAAGTTATAACTGATATCTAAAACTAAAGAACAGCTTTTACTTTCACTTTCACTTTGACAATGTCGTCTTATTGTGACCTCATGTTCAAATCAACGTTAATATAGGAAGAATACTTTGTTGTTTCTTAGACTTTTTTCTAACATGAACACTTAGTAAGGTTGATTGCGCGTGCTCTACCACACACTTAATAGAATATTCTTGAATTCAGATTTGTGTTGGTCAATATCAACATCTCCAATGGTAAATTTTTTTCTCTGTTTGGAGGGACACACTTTCGATTTTCTTTAGCTCTTTGGCCTATATTTCGTGTGTAGATATATATACAGAGCAAGCAAATACATGTACAATTACAAATTTTGTTGAACTTGGATATGCAAAACGGGCTCACAACCACTTGTCAACTTGACACATCTATTGACCAAGAAATGAGAACAAGATTTTTAACTCGTATATACTATTACCACATGACCTGAAATTGTGAACTTAGCTATTTTCAGGTCAAGCTTCAGCTTATTTTATTGTGCTCGAAAATTTGCATAGTAATATTCTACCTTGTCAAGTGTACACGTATTCATCATAAAAATTTAAAACAAAGTAAGGTTTGAATAAAAAAATATTCTTTCGCAATCTAGGCATATCAATAATAGCATTCAACGTCGGTGAGGACGATTAATTTCTTTTTATAGACATAAACATACAAAAATTTAAATTTTTGCAGAAGAAAATATACAACAACAAATATAATAAAATGGATGACCGCTTGGACTTTTTTGAGAATTATGTCATGAAGACTTTGAGAATAAAACAAGAAAAGTGGAATAAAATGATTGGAACTGAAGTTTTTAAGGTATTACCACAATTCATCTTATTCATATGGTCTCTTTGCCAAACTCTTACATTTAGATAAATGAATAGGGCCACCAATTGCGAAAAAATATAAATGAAAGTATAGTGGTTAAAAGACTGATTTTATTTTAGTACTACATTTGTGCGTGTACAATTCATATATATGGAAAAGAAATCTTCACAATTCTTCAGATCTGCAGATATTCAGCGCAGTTTTTTTGTAATTTCGTCAACAATTTCTTGATTGTTGGTCTTGAGCTTATGTAAAAGTTGTTGGCTGGTAACTTCATACACGACTTAACGTAAAACCTGAGATACACGGCGAATTTATTAACGCTTGCTCTAAGATAAATGTCGTGACTGTGAGTCCCCATGCGCCATACAGTGTTATATAGCATGTTATATCAATTTGATGTGTTCTTATAACACCATAACTGTGGTCTTCCTCGCAATCCCGTATATATGTTATAAATAAGTTCGTTCGATGTTGATAACAATATATTCTGAAGGAATTAATATGTATGTGCTTGACGGATAATGATATTTTTATTATATCAAAACAGAATTTCCACGCAGTCATCATTTATTAAATCTGTGCTCATATACGTAATTATAAGGCCAAACATACTAAAACAAACTAAGAGAAAAAAACAATATTTTGATAAATATATTAAATATTATAGAAATATATTTACAAAGATCTTTAATATATAAAATAATTTGACTTATAGGAATGCATCATGCGCTTTTTAGACGATCCTTATCAAGAACGAATTATATTCAACATGAATGCGGGATCACTTCCAGCTCCATCTTTTGATTTCCCAACAAAACCGCGTGGTAAAATTATTTTTTTCATTCGAAGCAAACTACCAATCAGGCTGACCAAAGAAAACATTCCAACTGTAAGCAATAAACAATGGTATTTAATTTTTGTATTATTTTGTACTAATAATTAGGTGCTACTGTACGGAGATATTTTGGCAAATGTGTTGGAAAATCTGTTTGTTTTATTCGACTTTGTAATTTTCCCGATTCTTAATAACCCTGTTAACCAAAATGGATGGACATCAGTAATTGTTAATGACATGAATACTGAAAGCCAAGATTTACGTAATTATATAGCTCAAATGAAAGGGCAGATGCAAAATCGAACAATATTACCATTACCTATCTGTATTGATGAAATAATGCAAGTGGTGCCAAATATGGCAGCAGGGTATTTAATTTGTGTTCTATGAATATTAAGCATATATTTATATTTTTTGTGTTGCAGAGATTTTTCTAAATTCTCAAGTCTAATGAAGCATTCACTTGAGGGAATGATCGTGAAGTGGATTGACTCTATAAATGATTATATAAGTGTCTCTGCAAATGAGTTCATATATAGTAAAGAAAGTCAGCCCCGTCCCGAACATTTGATAGACTTTTGGGAAGCACGTCTTGAAAACCTAGAAAATCTCGTTGACCAATTTGGTGATATTAGAATCAAGACAATCGGTTATGTGCTTGAGAAAACGAACTCTGTTTTCGAAACATCCTTTAGGTATATGATTGAAAAAGTTATGACAGCTCTGGTTGAAGCCCGCGATATAAAACTACATCTTACTCCTTTAGTAAATATATATATATAAATTGTCATAAATCGTTGTCAGTTATAGCTTATGTCTAATTTTTCAGAAAAAGATAGTCGATCGCTTTGAAACAATGGATTTCAGTGAAACCAGAAGTGATATTAGACCACTTTTGCTAACCGTAGGGCTTGTCTGGGGGCAATCTAGATATTTTCATACTGTTGACAACATGTCGCTCTTATTTCAATTGCTTCATAATACAATTATTGATTGTGCAAATCGTACAATTGAACCCGATGGTATATTTCAAGGTGATGTAGATGAGGCACATAAAAAAATAGATGATGTCATAGATCACTTGGAATATTATAGGTACTGAAGTGTTATATTTTAAAGAACTGAAAATAAATTATTTATTCTGTATCGTATATGTATATTCACAGAAAAATTTATAATGAATGCAGAGAGGATTTAATGAGATTTAAATACGAAACGCAATTTAATTCTCAAGAATGGACATGGCAAATTGAGACGATATTTAATGGATTTAATCGATACATGGAACGCCTAAAAGAAATGCACGACATATTTACAACAGGAATAAGCTTTAACAAATTAGAAAAAATAAGCATAGGGGGAATTAAAGGGCGACTGCATAGTTACTTCATAGGACTTATTCTCGAGGAATACAACAATGTGTATCGAGAATGGTCAAACATAACTTTTGCACCTTTAGATCCAGATCCAACAAGCCATGAATTTAAAGAACAAAAAGATAAATTTGATAAGCGAACAGAAATTCTTGAAAGACGCCTTGCATTTGTTTTCCAGCAAACATTTGAAGATTGCCATGAACTTAAAATTTGTGGAAGTCTTCTTACTCGACCTCTTATAAAATCACAGTTAGAGCATACTTTTCTTTATTTTGTCGAAAAATTTAACGACGAACTCGATGCAACAGCGGCGGACCTTATTACCTTTAATAATATATACAAAGAGAAAGGCATTAATGTAAGTTTAAGTTTAATTGTTGCATAATACCCTGATGTATATATATTTTGCAGGGAGTTCCAACCGATACATTTTTCCCAAAAGTTTCAGGAGCCATTTCATATCTCTCAAGACTTTCGAGTCGCGCCCAGTTAAAACATAAGGACTTTTCACTTTACGATATTAAGTAAGTGTATGAAATATATAAAAAAAATTGTTTCTAATATCCGAAAAGCTTTTTCGATAATGAGTATGGCGCTGAGACTCTTGCACGATATATGGAGCTTATCGACCATATAGAACAGATCAAAGAAATTATTTTAGACCAATGGGAAATAGATGTTGCGAGCAATATAACTACTAAAATGAACCTGCCTATTTTGGGAAAATTTGATAAACAAGAAAATGAAACTGCTCCAGCTAAGCTATATGTCAATTTTGATGTTGAGGTTGTTTGTTGGTTGGCGTAGATCTTAATATTTAAGAACCGATATTTTGTTTTTATAGCTGCAAGCTGCTCTGAAAAATACAAAGAATATATCTTTGTTAGGATGCTCTATTTCGGAACTGGCAATATTAGAATTTTTCAAAAGGGACAGTGAACTGTGGGTAAGAAAAATTACATTTGCGTCAGTACCGAAGTAATTACAAAAGTTATGTAGGAGGCGCGAAAAAAACTAATGAGAATTGTTGAGTGGTATAATGACATCAACGAAAGATCAAACCCCTACGAATTTAATTTACTACGAGTTGAAATGGATGAAATTGATTTTAAATTAATTCCGCTAATTACAACAGATACATGGAACGAATTTAGTAAGATTTTAAAAGTCTTTCTCCATACTTTTTTATACAAATATGTATACATTTGTAGGCATTGAATACGTAGTAGAAATTTTTGACGAAATCGAAACTTTACATAGACGCTTAGAAGAAAGTCAAACTAATATCGAGGCAATTAAACAAAGCATTCAGTCATGGGGTAAAATTCCTCTTTATCACAGAAAAGATAAAAATCCCAAAGCACTTCTTGACTACAAAAATCGAGAACTTATCATCCAAAACCGGAAAAGACAAGCAGATAACACAATGCAGTTAATTCAACAACTAATGATGGCTAATATGAAGTTGTTTTTTGGTATGACAATACATGAGTGGGAAATGCCGAAAATCCTGAACAAAGAAAAGCGTGTAGAAAGTGTCACTGCTGAGACAACGGTTCTTATGGCAAAAGATACTGACGATGCAAACAGGGAGACACCTGAAGACGAGGAGGCAGTTCCGAAAGTATATATGAACATATTGAGCAGCTTTTTCGTATAATATATTATTTTCAGATTGTTACGTCGAACGACAGATGGGCGTTACTTAACACATTTTCTCCCGAAAAAATCAAACTGTTCCATATGTACGAAAGTTATGTTGATGAGCAAATCGCTAAAGAATTATTAGATGCAGTAGCAACAAGCATAACATACCTTCGGATGGAATTCGAGAATCGTTTTGAAAACGATGCCCCAATATTTGAGATTCAAATGGAGCTTCAGCAGCCATATGTTGCATTTTTTCCTAATCTGGATACAGCTCCTTTCAATGGTTTCACAGAAATTGTAGAAAACATTATTGAAGATATTTTTATGCAACTTGGAATGCTACATCGAGTATCACCAGTCTCAGATATAGAAGAACACTCTAAAGGGCATGACTTTATAGGTATGCGAAATATATGTTTATACTACACAATTTAAATGTTATGGAAAGATTTCCTAAGAGACATTAAAAACTGAATATTTAAAATGTACAAAGTATACATGAAATATTTTAGATGAGGTCAAGGACAAAACTGAAATTCATAAAAACCGTACTGAAATCTTGCAAAAGGTCAAGTATGGACTGCAGGCAATTCGGTCACACGCTCGAACCTTTAATGAATACAACTTCATTTGGATGGAAAAAAAAGATAATTACTTAGCGGAGATAAAACGCTACGGTCGTCCGTTAACTCCAGCCGAAAGAGATCCAGAGGAAGGGGAGTTAGCCATTCTTCCATTAAAGGAAAACCACCCACCATTATCAGTTTTTAAGCAACAAGTAAAAGGATTTATAATTATTTTACTCAGTCTGCTTTTACTCATTCTTATTCACTCATTAGCTTGATAAGTTTATTGCTCTTTATGAGGAAGTAAATAAATGGGAAACATTCCAGGACTTTAACATTTGGCTAAGGCTTAATAAAAAAGGATTCAAGAACGGTGTTCTTAACGAAATATCAAAGTGGATAAGTCTTTTTAAAAGCGACCTTATATCACGTGTAGTTGATTCACTACAGGTCTTAGATTTTTACTTTTTTACTATGAAATTTCATTCTGACAGCCGCCTTCATTAAAAGGAATTAGATGAATTCATTGTGGAAGCGAAGTCAGTTCTGTCACTTGAACTCGATAAAGATGATTTAGAAGACCTTCTCAAGGTTATGTCTGTATTAAGTACTATAAATGAAAAACAATACTTCTACGACGAAATGTTTGAACCAATTAAAGAAATTGTCGAACTACTTAAGCAATATAATTATGAATTTGAAAACAAAGTTTTAACACAGGAAAGTTGTCTTTGAATTTTCTTATATGAAAACCGTAATTGTACGTGAATTTTTTTAGTTGGGTGAGCTACCAGACAAGTGGTTTAGACTTAAGAGAGATGCTGCCACTGTGAAACAAACCATTGGTCCGATACAAGCATATCAAGTTGATTTAATTGAAAAACGAATTACACTTTACAATAATATGTCGAATTTATACAGAAATAAGTTTCTTAAGAGCAAAGTAAGAAACTTAATCAGCAAATACTTCTTATCTTATAAGTTTGCTTTTTGCAGTTATTTGTGGTGCCATGTGACAATCCTTACGGTCTTATAGATAAGGCTAACCTTGAATTGAATGAAATTGAAAAAAGGCAACAGCACTTGACGGACTCCGCCTTGCTTTTCGAATTGGTAGGACCCGAGATGACCAAAATCCATCGGTGCAGGTTTGATTTAGGCTTACTTAAGAGCATGTGGGACTACTTCATAAGTATTAATTCCACGATTAATCATTGGAAGACAACTCCTTGGAAGAAAATTGATATAGAAGCAATGGATATGGAATGCAAAAAAATTGGAAAAGATTTAAGGGCCCTACACAAAGATATGAGGCCATGGCAGCCCTATATATACATGGAAAATTTACTAAAAAATCTCATGACATCACTGCGAGCAATTACCGAACTTCAAAATCCAGCAATTCGAGATCGTCACTGGATCGAACTAATGCAAACAACTAAGGTAAAATTTAGCATTAATGATTCCACTACTCTCAAGGACCTAATTGATCTGAACCTGCATAAATACGAAGAGGATGTAAAAAACATAGTTGACAAGTCTGTTAAAGAAATGGCAATGGAAAAAGTTTTGAAGGACCTGAAGACAACATGGAGTGAAATGGAGTTTGGAACCGACCTTCACGAGCGAACGAATCTCAAACTACTCAAAACAACAGAGGAGATGATTGAAGTACTTGAAGAACATCAAGTTCAATTACAAAATATGCTATCTTCAAAATATATCGCCTATTTTTTAAAAGAAGTAACAGACTGGCAGAATAAACTTTCAAACGCAGACCAAGTAATATCTGCATGGTTCGATGTGCAACGAAAATGGATGTACTTAGAAAGTATATTTATTGGGTCAGAAGATATTCGAAGTCAATTGCCAGAAGACTCAAGGAGATTCGATCAGATTGACAAAGATTTTAAGGCTTTACTTTCTCAAATGACAAGTGATCGAAATGTAGTACGCGCTACAAATAAAGGAGGAGGAAAGTTATATGAGGCTTTAGAAAAATTGCTTAAACAACTTTTACTTTGCGAAAAAGCCTTAAATGATTACTTAGAAACCAAGCGACTTGCATATCCTAGATTTTATTTTGTTTCGTCAGCCGATCTCTTGGACATTCTGTCAAATGGAAACAACCCCAAAATGGTGAGCCGTCATTTAACCAAGTTATATGATTCACTCGGCGGCTTGTCCCTCATTGAAGGGACGAAATTCTCTAGGGGAATGGTTGCAAAGGAGTTGGAGGAGTTTGTACCATTTTTACAAAGGTGTGACTGCAGTGGAAAAGTTGAGGTGTGGCTAAATCGCGTCACTGATGAAATGCGTGCTACTCTAAGGCATCACTTTCGTGAAGCTGTCATGGCCTATGGAGAAAAACCACGTCATGTTTGGATATTTGAATGGCCTGCACAACCAGCATTAGTTACAACTCAAATATGGTGGACGACTGAAACTGATGATGCTTTTGTTAAAGTCAGCATGAGGTATGAAAATGCCATAAAGGACTATAATAGAAAACAAGTAAATCAACTTAACAACCTCATTCTCTTGCTACTTGGCGATTTAACTGCAAGTGAAAGACAAAAAATTATGACCGTATGTACAATCGATGTACACAGTAGAGATGTTATTTCGAAAATAATTCAACAAAAGGTTGATGTAGCTACAGCTTTTCAATGGCAAAGTCAACTTCGTCATCGATGGGATACAAAATTTGACGATTGTTTTGCTAATATATGTGATGCTCAATTTAAGTACGACTATGAATATCTTGGAAACACTCCAAGGCTAGTAATTACGCCGCTTACGGATCGATGCTATATCACTCTAACCCAGTCTCTGCACCTTATAATGGGTGGTGCACCTGCTGGCCCTGCTGGAACCGGCAAAACTGAGACTACCAAAGACCTTGGTCGAGCCTTGGGTATGATGGTTTACGTGTTTAATTGTTCTGAACAAATGGATTACAAATCATGCGGTAATATACATAAAGGATTAGCACAAACAGGAGCGTGGGGATGTTTCGATGAATTCAATAGAATCTCGGTTGAAGTATTATCCGTTGTAGCTGTGCAAGTGAAATGCATACAAGATGCTATAAAGGTGAACTATAAATTTAAACTTAGATCATTACATTGAGGACTAATAAATTTTATGTATATTTTTTGTATAGACCAAAAAGATTATGTTCAATTTTCTCGGTGAAATTATAGCACTGCGAGCGACTGTGGGGATGTTTATTACCATGAATCCCGGATATGCTGGACGAGCTGAGCTTCCCGAAAATTTAAAGGCTCTATATCGACCTTGCGCGATGGTTGTGCCTGATTTCGCTCTTATTTGCGAAATTATGCTGGTCGCTGAAGGGTTTCAAGATGCACGTCTACTAGCTCGCAAGTTTATTACATTGTACACGCTTTGTAAGGAACTTTTGTCCAAACAGGATCATTATGATTGGGGACTGAGGGCAATTAAGTCTGTTCTGGTGGTTGCTGGAGCGTTGAGGGTAAGTTTAATATCAGTTATCGAATCATTTAAGTCTAACTTCGTGTTTAACAGTTTAATATGGGTTCTGATCTTTTAACAAGAGAACCTAGCCTTTTATACTGTTGGACCTTAGTGGAAAAGACTAACAGTACAATTCTGACCTCAAACGCCGAGTTTGAAAGGTTTCTTCTAAACATTAAATTCTTTCTGAGAGTTGTTATAAATGCGAGATATGACTCCTTAAAAAGTATGAAATGTGTTTCTTTTTCCCGAAATCGCAAAACAAACCTGGGAAAACAACGCCATTTACTTTTTATTTTTACTTTAAAAACTTCATATTAAATTCAAGCGTTTATATTGGAGCAGCTTTTCCTTGATTCAGCTATTGGAAGTGCGCAAAGAGTTTATGCAGTTTAGAAAAGTTTACAAACGGTAGACTCATAGGGCAATGTAAGACAAACAACGCAAATGGTTTATTAAAAAAGTCGTGTATTCTTTTCTTAAAAATTAAGTCGACTTAAAAAATTTTAATTGATATAAATTTTAATTGTTACTTACTTGTTACAGCGAGATGACAGACAACGGCCTGAAGATCAAGTGCTTATGAGGGCACTTCGAGATTTTAATACTCCCAAAATCGTAACCGACGATGTGACTATATTTATGGGGTTAATAGGAGATCTTTTCCCAGCATTAGATGTTCCTCGTAAACGAAATCTGGAATTTGAAGGAATTATTAAAAAATCAGCGGTGGACTTGTTGTTACAGCCAGAAGCTGGCTTTATATTGAAAATTGTGCAATTAGAAGAACTTTTTGCTGTTCGACACTCTGTATTTATAATTGGATATGCTGGAACTGGAAAATCAGAGGTATGGAAAACTCTTTTTAAAACATATCAAAATCAAAAGCGGAAACCATTGTACAACGATTTGAATCCTAAAGCGGTGACTAATGATGAATTATTTGGCATTGTTAACCCGGCTACAAGAGAATGGAAAGATGGGCTTTTTTCTATAATAATGCGCGATCAAGCTAATACTCCAGGAAATGGGCCTAAGTGGATTGTATTAGATGGTGATATTGATCCGATGTGGATCGAAAGTTTGAATACTGTAATGGACGATAATAAAGTTCTCACACTTGCAAGTAATGAACGAATAGCTTTAACTAAAGAAATGAGATTATTATTTGAAATTGCTAATCTTAAAACTGCTACTCCTGCAACCGTGTCTCGCGCTGGTATTCTATACATTAATCCTCAAGACCTTGGTTGGAATCCGTCTGTTGCGTCTTGGCTGCAGACACGGGAAAACAACTCTGAACAAGCTGCTTTAGCCGTCTTGTTTGAAAAGTATATACCCCCGATGTTAGAAGTTTTTAAAACCCGGTTAAAGAAAATTACGCCAATATCCGACATTGCAATGATTCAGATGACCTGTTACTTGCTTGATTGTCTTTTAACTCCACAAAATGTTCCATCAGATTGTCCCAAAGATTGGTATGAGATATATTTTGTTTTCTGCATCATTTGGGGTTTCGGCTCAACATTATTTCAAGATCAAATAATCGATTGGCGGAATGAGTTTCACAAATGGTGGATAAACGAATTCAAGACTGTATCATTTCCAGCAAGTGGGAATGTATTCAGCTACTATGTTGACAATGAAACTAAAAGATTTGTTCCTTGGACAAACTTAGTGCCCGTCTTTGAGTTAGATCCTGACGTTCCTTTGCAATCAAATCTGGTTCATACGTCCGAAACAACTCGATTAAGATATTTCACTGATATACTCATTGGACTAAATCATCCGATTATGTTCATTGGCCCGCCTGGATCAGGAAAAACAATCATAATGTCCGGAAAACTTAATTCGCTGCCCGAAAACAAATTTGCTGTAACAAATGTCCCATTTAATTTTTATACTACCTCCGAAATGTTGCAGAGAATTCTAGAGAAACCATTGGAAAAAAAAGCGGGCCGTAACTTTGGTCCGCCCGGCAACAAACAAATGATATATTTTATTGATGATATGAATATGCCTGAGGTAGACAAATATGGAACTGTGCAGCCACATACTCTTATTCGACAATTTATGGACTATCGACACTGGTATGATCGCATTAAAATGTCGCTAAAGGATATACATCACTGCCAATTTGCATCGTGCATGAATCCTACAGCTGGCTCATTTACAATTAACCCAAGACTTCAGCGTCATTTTTGTTCCTTTGCAGTGAAGTAATTAACTTATTTGTTATTATTTTAATAAAGTGTATATTATAAAGATATTCTCCACAGTGCTCCTGGTGGTGACGCATTATTTCACATTCTAAACTCGATTTTGTCACAGCACTTGGACTTCCCACAACATAAATTTTCTAAAAATATCAAGTCTATGTGTGAACCCCTAATTCGGACGGCTATTGCAATACATCAGAAAATTTCACAAACTTTCCTACCTACTGCTATAAAATTTCACTACAACTTTAACTTGCGAGATTTAGCCAATATTTTTTCGGTGAGTCTAATAAAATGTTCTTATCCTAATGACATCTGTGGTCGCCGTGACGCAGTGGTAAGTGCATCAACTGCGGCGCAGAAAGTCTGGGTTCGATTCCCGGACGGGACATCTAGCATTTTTCACGGCACCACCTCCTTCGAGTTGCTGACAACACTCAAAGAGTACTAATTGTCTATGGAAAGCTTCTCAAATCTCGCCGTTCGGAATCGGCAAAAAACTGTAGGTCCCTTCTACTCGTGAAGAACAATAGCATGCACAACACGAGTAGTTGTTGTAGAAGCTAGGCCCTGGTCCGTTATGGGCTGTAGTGCCACTCAATTATTATTATTATCCTAATGACGTTTTTTTTCCTTAGGGTATGCTGTATGCGAACTTTGAAACCTGCCCAAATCCTAACATGCTCCTTCGGTTGTGGATACATGAATGTAATCGAGTCTATGGTGATAAATTGGTAGATCAAATCGATATAAATAACTATACTAAATTAGTTGTGGATAATGTTCGCAAAGGTGTTGAAGGATTTAATGAGGAAATTGTATTCCAAAGCCCACATATTTACTTTCACTACGCCAAGGGCTTGGCTGATATTAAATACATGCCTATTCTCAGTTGGGCACATATCCATAAGTTGTTAGATGAAGCACAAGAACGTTATAACGACTTCGTGGGTGCCATGAATCTTGTACTATTCGAAGATGCAATGAGTCATGTATGCCGTATAAGCCGAATTGTTGAATCTTCACGGGGTTACGCCCTTCTTATTGGCGTTGGAGGCTCTGGCAAACAGTCTCTGACACGGCTTGCCAGTTTTATATCTTCATTGGATGTATTCCAAATACAACTGACCAAAGATTACAGTTATAATGACCTTAAAGCCAACATTGCAACGCTCTACATGAAGGCAGGGATTAAAACAAGTGCATGCTGCTTTCTAATGACAGATTCCGAAGTTGCTAAAGAAGATTTTCTTGTTCTTATAAATGATCTTCTTGCTTCGGGTGACATACATGAACTCTTTCCCGATGAAGAAGTTGAAAATATAATTAATGCTGTGCGAAATGAAGTTAAGCAAGCGGGTATTTTTGATAGTCGAGAAAATTGTTGGAAATTCTTCATTGAAAAAGTACGCGGACTACTTAAGGTTGTGCTTTGTTTTTCCCCCGTCGGTCCAACACTCAGAGTTAGAGCTAGAAAATTCCCAGCCCTTGTAAATAATACAACAATTGATTGGTTTCATGAATGGCCACAACAAGCATTAGAAAACGTGGCACTAAATTTTTTATCATATATTGAAGCTTTACCACGCTACCTTGCTGATCCAGTCTCCAAGTTCATGGCATACGTACATAAGACCGTAAATGACATTTCTCACGTTTATCTACTAAACGACAAGAGATATAATTATACTACACCAAAGTCGTTTTTGGAACTTATCAATCTTTACACTAAACTTCTTTCAGAAAAGGTTAGCTTAAATAAAGAACGAGTATCTCGTCTTACAAACGGTTTAGTTAAACTAGCATCATGTTCAGAGGAGGTCGACGCATTACAGGATGTTTTAAAAGTACAAGAAGTGGAATTAGCTGTAAAAAATAAAGAGGCCGATAATCTCATTGTTGTTGTAAGTACGGAAAATGAGAAAGTTTCAATAGAAAGAGTTTTTGCCACCCAAGAGGAAAAAAAAGTCCGTCAAATTGAAGAGGATGTAACTGCCAAAGCAGCCCTCTGCGAAGAAGATTTCCGGAAAGCTCAACCTGCTTTACTAGCAGCACAAGAAGCTCTTAATACTCTAAACAAAAACAATCTCACTGAGCTGAAGTCATTTGGTTCCCCGCCAGATGCAGTTGTAAATGTCTGTGCTGCAGTGTTAGTACTGTTTGCCCCGAGGGGTAAAATTCCCAAGGATCGAAGTTGGAAAGCTGCTCGCCAAATGATGGGAAATGTTGATAAGTTCTTATATGATTTGGTCAACTATGATAAGAAGCACATACACCCGGATATAATTAAAGCTCTTCAAGTGTACATTAAAGATCCAGAATTCGATCCAGAGAAGATAATTTCAAAATCACAGGCTGCTGCTGGTCTCTGTTCATGGGTGATAAACATTAATCGATTTTACGATGTGTATTTGATAGTAGAGCCCAAAGAGAGAGCATTGGTGGATGCTGAACGTGAATTGCGAGAGGCCAGAGAAAAACTCGAAGCCCTCAATAATCGCTTGAACGAACTCGAAGAACAGTTAAATGTTTTGCAAGCAGAATTCGACATGGCACTGGCAAAGAAGCAAAAGTGCCAGGATGAAGCTGATAAGACCGCATTTACGATTGACTTGGCAAACAGATTAATAGGTGGTCTTGCATCTGAAAAAATCCGCTGGACGGAATCCGTTAGGAAGTAAGTGTGCTTTAAATCAATTGCAATTAAGAACATTTTTAAATACCTATTTTAGATTAAATGCAAGCCAAATTACTTTACCGGGAGATATTCTTCTCATAGCGTGCTTTATTTCATATGTTGGGTGTTTTACACGTATTTATCGAGTTGAACTGCTAGAAAAATTGTGGATGCCAACTTTTAAAGTTTTGGATGTAAGTGCATGGAAAGTGAATGTTGAAATTTGAAAGTTGTTTATTTTTTAAGCCACCTATCCCTGTATCGGAAGATAGTGACCCTTTTGCAATGATTTGTGATGATGCACAAATAGCGGAATGGAATAACCAAGGTCTACCTAGCGACAGAATGTCTGCAGAAAATGCAGCAATATTAGTACATTCTGATCGATATCCGTTAATGATTGACCCTCAATTGTAAGTTGAATCTAAAAATATTCTGAATTTATTCGTTTCAGCCATGGACGTCATATCATATGCAATTTGTTTAAAATTACAATAAGATTTCATTTTTTAGATTTAGATGTAAAATTGGTTTCATCAAAATATATATTATTTTTACATATATAAGGCACATAAGAATATAATATACAAACACATACTTTAAATAATATGAAACATACTTATATATATATTTTTTTTTGGCTTAGACAAGGCATCAAATGGGTGAAACAAAAATTTAAATCATCCATTATAGTTTTACGTTTAACCCAAAAGGGATACCTCGATATAGTGGAAAGAGCTATAAGTAATGGAAATGTTTTATTGATTGAAAACATTGGTGAGAATATTGATGCTGTTTTAAATCCAGTCATTGGACGAAACTTGATAAAGAAAGGAACATGTCTAAAATTAGGCGACAAAGAAATCGATTACAATCATAATTTTAGACTGATTCTGCATACAAAATTAGCAAATCCTCACTACAAACCGGAAATACAAGCGCAAACAACTTTAATCAACTTTACCGTTACACGAGATGGATTAGAAGAACAACTTTTGGCTGAAGTTGTAAAAGCTGAACGTCCTGATTTAGAAGTTATGCGATCGAATCTTACACAACAACAGAATCAATTTAAGATAACATTAAAATTTTTGGAAGACGATTTATTGCAAAGACTTTCGTCTGCCGGAGAAAATGTTCTGTCAGATGTGACACTCGTAATGAATTTGGAAAAAACCAAGAAAACCGCCGAAGAAATCGAAGTCAAAGTGGCTGAAGCAAAAGTGACAGCAGTGCAAATTGATTCAGCGCGAGAACATTATAGACCGGCTTCCCAAAGAGCGTCTATTATTTACTTCATTCTAAACGATCTCTTTAAAATCAATCCAATTTATCAGTTTTCCTTAAAAGCATATACTGTAGTGTTTTCAAACGCTATTCAAAAATCAATACCAGCGCTAAAAGTTAAAGAACGTGTTGAAAATCTGATAGACGCTATAACTTTTTATAGTTTTGTTTATGTTTCGCGTGGCCTATTTGAACAAGATAAACTTATATTCCTTACTCAAATTGCTATTCAAATTTTGCTAAGTACGGGGGAAATAGATCCTCCTGTTCTGGACTTCCTCTTAAGATTTCCGTACTCCCTCAATGCAACATCTTCACTTCATTTCTTATCGAATACTGCTTGGGGTGGCATTAAGGCTCTATGTAATTTGCCATCATTCAAGGGCCTTGACAAAGATATAGAAACGTCACAGAAAAGATGGCAAAAATTTGTAGAAGCGGACTGCCCCGAAAATGAAAAATATCCCGGTGAATGGAAAAATAAAACTGCTCTAGAAAGACTTTGTATAATGAGATGTTTACGAGCTGATAGAATGTCGTATGCTGTTAAAGGGTTTATTGAAGAAAAATTGGGTTCCAAGTACACTGATAACCGAGCTATGGATTTTTCGAAAACTTTTGAAGAATCCAGCCCAGAAACACACATTTTTTTTGTCCTCTCACCAGGTGTGGATCCCCTAAAAGACGTCGAGAGACTCGGTAAAGTTTTGGGTTTTCAAACGGACAATGATAATTTTCACAGCGTTTCGTTGGGTCAGGGGCAAGAGATTATTGCTGAGAATGCTATGGATGTAGCATCTAAGCTGGGACACTGGGTCATTTTGCAAAACATCCATTTAGTGGCTCGTTGGTTACCTAGTCTTGAGAAAAAAATTGAAGCAACTTTAATTGATGTCCATCCAAACTACCGTCTATTCCTCAGCGCGGAACCGGCCGCTGATCCAGCATATCATATCCTACCCCAAGCGATATTGGAATCCGCTATAAAAATAACAAATGAACCTCCTACTGGAATGCTAGCAAATATACATAAAGCTTTAGATAACTTCAATGACGAAACACTAGAAATGTGTTCAAAAGAGACAGAGTTTAAGGCAATATTATTTTCGCTGTGTTATTTCCATGCAGTAGTAGCAGAGAGACGAAAATTCGGTCCACAAGGTTGGAACAAGATATATCCGTTTAATGTGGGGGACCTTACAATTTGCGTTTATGTATTATATAATTACTTGGAGGCAAACACCCGTGTTCCTTGGGAAGATCTGCGGTACCTCTTTGGAGAAATAATGTATGGAGGCCACATTACAGATGACTGGGACCGCAGATTATGTCGTACATACCTTGAAGAGTTTATGCAGCAAGAACTCGTTGATGGCGAACTCAATTATTGTCCAGGATTCCCAGCACCTGGAATCTTAAAGTACGATGGATACCACCAATACATCGATGAAAATCTACCTCCAGAAAGTCCCAATCTGTACGGTCTACATTTAAATGCAGAAATTGGGTTTCTCACAACAGTATCTGAGCGCCTATTCCGCATAGTTTTTGAATTACAACCACGAATGCCTGTAGGATCAGGGTCAGGTAGTCAAGAACAGTCTGAAGATGATGTGATTAAAATGGTTTTAGAAGATCTTCTCGACAAAATACCAACACCGTTTAATATTCCTGAACTAATGGCAAGGGTTGAAGACAAAAGTCCATATATCATTGTAGCATTTCAAGAATGTGAGCGTATGAATATATTAATGCGAGAAATATTTCGATCTCTTAAAGAGCTTGAATTGGGATTAAAAGGGGAATTGACAATATCGTCTGATATGGAGACATTAATGCAATCATTGTACATGGATCAGGTTCCAGAATCATGGACAAAGCTGGCATACCCTAGTCTAATGGGATTACAATCCTGGTTTGCGGATTTATTACTAAGACTACGTGAATTGGAAGGATGGGTAGCAGATTTTAAAATGCCTGCATCAGTTTGGCTGGGAGGTTTTTTTAACCCACAGAGCTTTCTCACAGCCATCATGCAACAAACTGCGCGAAAGAATGAATGGCCCTTAGATCGAATGTGTCTCAATTGTGATGTCACAAAAAAGAGAAAAGAGGAAGTTGGGTGAGACAAAACAATAAGAAATAAATGTTGGTGATATATTTCATATTTCTAATGCAGAGCTGCACCAAGGGAAGGTGCTTATATAAATGGTCTATTTATGGAAGGAGCCCGTTGGGATACACAGCTTGGAACTATAGCTACTGCTTTTATGAAGGAATTGTTTCCGTCAATGCCTGTTATGTTTATAAAGGCAGTAACACAAGATAAACAGGATATAAAAAACATTTATGAATGTCCTGTATATAAAATACGGTAAGCATCAACCCATATTACTATCGGAGATTTTGATTATTACATGAACACATTTATATGCGTGTATTTTATAGTTTTTTAAACTATTTCAAATTGTATTTTTTAATCAAATTTGAAACCTTGTTTTATTATTTGTATATAGAATGCGCGGACCAACATTTGTTTGGACCTTTAATTTAAAGACAAAAGAGAAGGCAGCCAAATGGACGTTAGCTGGCGTATGCCTGCTCTTGCAAACTTAATGCAATATAATACAATTACTATGTGTCCAAACTGTTTCAAAATTTTTAAATTAAAATCTTTTAAATATGTTGCAATATCTTGTTTTTGGTTTGTTTGTGATAAGGTTCAGTTTTTAATTACTAGAAATGTGGTTACTTCAAAGTGTATGGTCATTCATTTTTCGGTTTCAAAAGTAAAGCTTAATAAAACACACACACAGCCATGTATTTTTAACTTTACCATTACGTGTCGGCGTGGTCACCGTGGCCTAAAGTTAAAGTGCGTCAACTCATACGCACTTTGGAAGACGATTTATTACAAAGACTTTCATCTGCTGGAGAAAATGTTCTGTCACATGTGACACTCGTAATAAATAATTAATAACACACACATAGCCATGTATTTTTAACTTTACCATTACGTGTCGGCGTGGTCATCGTGGGCTAAAGTTAAAGTGCCTCAACTCATACGCACTTTGGAGGACGATTTATTGCAAAGACTTTCATCTGCTGGAGAAAATGTTCTGTCACATGTGACACTCGTAATAAATTTGGAAGACACCAAGTAAACCGCCGAAGAAATCGAAGTCAAAGTGGCTGAAGCAAAAGTGACAGCAGTGAAAATTGATTCAGCGCGAGAACATTATAGACCGGCTATCCAAAGAGCGTCTATTATTTACTTCGATCTAAACGATCTTTTCAAAATCAAAAGCATACACTGTAGTGTTTTCAAACGCTATTCAAAAATCAATACCAGCGCTAAAAGATAAAGAACGTGTTGAAAATCTGATAGACGCTATAACTTTTTATAGTTTTGTTTATGTTTCGCGTGGCTTGTTTGAACAAGATAAACTTATATTCCTTACTCAAATAGCTATTCAAATTTTGCTTAGTACGGGGGAAATAGATCCTCCTGTTCTGAACTTCCTCTTAAGATTTCCGTACTCCCTCAATGTAACATCTTTACTTAATTTCTTATCGAATACTGCTTGGGGTGGTATTAAGGCTCTATGTAATTTGCCAACATTCAAGGGCCTTAACAAAGATATAGAAACGTCACAGAAAAGATGGCAAAAATTTGTAGAAGCGTACTGCCCCGAAAATGAAAAATATCCCGGTGAATGGAAAAATAAAACTGCTCTAGAAAGACTTTGTATAATGAGATGTTTACAAGCTGATAGAATGTCGTATGCCGTTAAAGGGTTTATTGAAGAAAAATTGGGCACTGATAACCGAGCTATGGATTTTTCGAAAACTTTTGAGGAATCCAGCCTAGAAACACATATTTTTTTTTTGTCCTCTCACCAGGTGTGGATCCCCTAAAAGACGTCGAGAGACTCGGTAAAGTTTTGGGTTTTCAAACGGACAATGAGAATTTTCACAGCGTTTCGTTGGGTCAGGGGCAAGAGATTATTGCTGAGAATGCTATGGATGTAGCATCTAAGATGGGACACTGGGTCATTTTGCAAAACATCCATTTAGTAGCTCGTTGGTTACCTAGTCTTGAGAAAAAAATTGAAGCAACTTTAATGGATGTCCATCCAAACTACCGTCTATTCCTCAGCGCGGAATAGACGGTAGTTTGGATGGCCGCTGATCCAGCATATCACATCCTTCCCCAAGTGATCTTGGAATCCGCTATAAAAATAATAAATTAACCTATTACTGGAATGCTAACAAATATACATAAAGCTTTAGATAACTTCAATGACAGAACACTAGAAATGTGTTCAAAAGAGACAGAGTTTAAAGCAATATAATTTTCGCTGTTTTTTCAATGGAGTATGAATAGAGAAACGAAAATTCGGTCCATAAGGTTGGAACAAGATATTTCCGTTTAATGTGGGTCCGAAAGTCCCTTTCGAATTGCTGACAACATTCAAAGAGTACTTATTGTCTATAAAAAGCTTTTCAATTCTCGCCGTTTGGACTCGGCAAAAAAACTGTATATACTCTCTACCCCTGAGAAAAGCTAGGCCCTGGTCCTTTATAAACAGTAGTGCCACTTAATTATTTTTACTGTTAAACTTCAGCTTTTAGCCTTTCGTTCGCATTCTTAAGCACTTTTTGGCGCATTTAAAGCACAATACGTTGTATTGCAGCGAACGCCGAGCAATAAAAAAAATTCATATCATCAGACACACTTGCCTTTATAGAAGCAATATTTTGGACTGCGCGGCCTTACATCAAAACGCTTTTCATTTTTGAAAATTCTTCAAATTTTATCGATAACTCGCATAGTCAGTTGATTATAAAAACCATAATAATCGCGTAATGTGGGATAAGGTTACGATCAAATCACTAATATTAAATTTTAAACCTCTTCCCTCCAGCCTAATAAGCAATAGTAGGAATTATGACGAAACAAAAACACAATTGTATAAACATAAGATTCTGATCACACACATTGTAACGCAAACATAAATATTTTTGAATATCTAAAAATTAAATGCACTGAGTAAGATAAACAAGCGTGTCGCAAATGCACCGCCAACGGATTTATTTTTAAAATACGAAATGTCGCAAATGCTGCGACAACAGAGTGCAAAGGGTTAATAAGTCATATATTTTGTTTGATTGTTAAGCGATAAATTATTGTAAATGGCAAAAATTACAGAAATAATGACACTTCACATGACAGCAGAGCTTGTGTGATTAATATGAATAGAAATATGCAGAGCCAGTATGCAGCAGAAGTGTATGCTCGTGACTCTTTTACACTCCCTTGATTTGTATGTAAAGTACCAGCAGAGTGGTGAAACTATACTCAAGTCCCAATATGCAGATACTTTGAATGTTTACTTATACACATATGTATGTATGTATGTATATTTAATCATGTAAGAACATGCCGAATAATTGTAAAAACATAAAACTATTGACTATGGAGGATACCACCCTTGATTGGACTTCAACTTATTGCAATGTTTACACTAATTGCAGTTTTTCGTTTGATCGATATAAGTGTTGCAATTCAACTCTTGCGGCTAAACTTTATTCTCAGTCACTCCATTCAAGCCAAAACCAGTTTTTATTATTCGCTTCCGTTAGTTGCAGCATAATTCCCTCTCTTAAGTTAATTATTGACTAGGAATATAGTTTATTTACGTAATGGCTAACAATGAAACATTTAATGATGAGGAAATAACTGACGGTGATAATATATTGGATGATGCATGCCTTGAAAAAATCTCTAAACGTACTTTATTATTTATGGGACTTCATCAAGAAAAGTGGCACACTATGATGGGAAAAGAAGAATTCAAGGTAAGCCCTCACATAAGTTTATTTGCGGACGTTGTACGTTAAAATCCAATTAAATATTAAGATTATATTCCTTACCGTTTTAAATATAAATATTTGAATCCATTTTTTTCTCAAAGTCCATTGTACTGGGATGGCTAAATATCGCTGAAAGGAGATTACTACTGTTTACAATAAATCCTACTGGATTCTTAGTTCCAACAAATTCCTTAAATGATGAAAAAAACAGGTGTTCTTCTCACAGTATTAATTCAACAATTTTTAGGGAATCTACTCTTGGAGCAAGTGCTTTGACAATTGCTCCAACAAACAAAGGTAACATCATGGTTCCTGCAACTGGAAGCAGTTTTTCTACTTTGGATGGAGTGCCACGAGGAAAAGCGACATATTTTCTGAAAAAAGGAACGTTCATTATAACAATAGAGAAATTTCAAAGTGACGTTTTATATGGTGATATACCACTGCATAGTCAAGTGGACACTTTGGCTATATTTCTGGACCACATTTGTATTCCATTACTAAGCAATATGTTCAATAGACAACAATGGCCAGAAACAGTAGCTCAAGACCTAGATATGACTATGAAAGATATACGAAACAAAATTGATGATGTGAGTTGTGCACTTTTAAATTAAATACGTATTATTTTAAATTTTCAATTATTGTATCAAAACAAATAATGTTTGTTGTAAAATATTTTAAATACAGGTAAAAAGCATTACCAACAATAAAACCTCCCTCACCCTACTTGTCTCACCAGATGCGATTATCGAAGTGGAAAAGCTCCAACGAAACGGGTTAGTCTTAAGAGTGTCGTATATAACAAATTCAAAATTACATATATAAAGACCTATGTATATAATTTATTAAAAATTTAATTTATTTATGTAGAGATTCTTCTTCCTGTGATGAACATTTTCAAAATAAACTAGAAGAAATGATTATAAAATGGACAGCACAAATTCATGAGATCTTGAGTGTCAATGTGGCATGTATAAATAATGTAAAAAGCGCCGAATATATACTCCCCAGTAATGAAGTTTTTTTTTGGAACACCAGAAAAAATCATTTACAAGATATTTATGAGCAAATGAAATCTCCTGCGGTAGTTGGCGTTGCTACAATTCTCGAACACATAGGTTCGACTGTTTATTCGGAATCATTTCATAAAATATTCAAGAAACTAATAGAAGCACTGATTGAAGCCCAAGATATATCTTTATGGCTAAGTCCAATTGTACGACAGACTTCCGCTTTTAGTGCGGTCAATTTTATTAATTCCATGGATCTGGTAGAACCTTTGGTTCATATCATTCATTTAGTTTGGAAAAACTCGCAATACTATTGTTCAACAAAAAGGATGACAATTTTTCTAAAATCAATATGTAATTTATTGATGCACAGAGCAAGTGAAGACTTAGAATTGCCAGTTTTATTTCAAGGAGACTCTGAAGCAGACGACGGACTTGCAAAAATTGTTCGTACTACGGGCGTTCTCGAGCACTTTAAGTAATTATTTGGTAACTATTACTTTATATCATATTCGCAGCCCTACTTTATTTTAGATTTAAAATATACGAATATAAAATGCGATATGGACGAAATCAAGCAAGTTCTTCTGAATTGTGGAAATTTTCCACCTACGATGTTTTTAAGCGATTGGATGGATTTCTTCGGCAATTATCTGGATTGCAAAATATTTTTCAATTAGCATCATTTTTCCAAAGCCTGGAAAAAATTGAAATTGGAGGATTGCGGGGCAGATTAATAAAGGAGCAAATTATGGAGGTTTATACTTTAGTCATCTTAAGGTTTTAATATATTAATTTAAGCTTTTATAAACATCTAAGATTCATCTGGATTTCAAACGCGTTTTAACTAAGTGGTCAGAGGATGAAATAGATCTGAGGAACAAAAACATAGAACATAAAAAGTTGGACGAGAAACTTGAAGCTTTCTTTTCGAAAACAGATGTATTGGAAAAGCGCTTGAGCAGTGTATTAATTAAATCGTTTGCAGACAGTTACAGTACTGAAAATATTTTAAAGGTATAAGTAGATTAAAATTCTTCCTTTTTGACGAAATAGTTTTAGATTGCTATTTTGTTCCGTGACTTCTTAAACCGAACTGTCGTAAAAAACGAACTTAAGGCAGTACTGCCTGATATTGTGGATATTTTTCGAAAGGAAATAGAGATGAATTCGATAGTTTTAAGTATGGATACAGACATAATCGGATACAAAGTTAATAGTTCTCCACTTGCAATTAAAATAATGTGGTTAAATCAAAACATACAAAGAATAGAAGCTCTTTGCAATGAGATCTTTGAAAATACATTGTAAGTTAAATACATTTATATTGTAGAAAGCGGTTATACTTATACTTTATACGTTTCCGCAGAGGCCTTGCGACAGTCATTGATTATCAAACGCTTAAGGAGAAAAGGTGTTATATTCTTAAAGATCTTCAAAAAAAGAAACAAGAAATACTCGGTCACTGGTTAGAATCTGCAGACGCAATACTTGCAAAAACATTTGATGAATTCGTTTTTAACTGGCATACCGACGGTTCGAAATTTTCCCATGGAGTTAACACATCGAATGTAAAACGTATACTGGTGTCAAATGTTTCAGTTGGCATTTTTACTATCATTAGGGAAATAAAATATTTGAGGACTATTAATGCGGCAATTGATAATATATCTAAAAGTATATTGGATCTTTTTAACTCCCGTGACGAAATGTGGCTACGGCGCAATCTTTTTATGAAAATAGAAGACTTATACAACCAAATTAATGAAAAAGCTCTTCCATGTGAATACGATCTTATGCGCGAGGAACTGTTGAGCATAACTGACCACATTGATGTAGCTTGCTCCACAGTTAGATGGGGAACCTATGGTTAAATAAATGATTTGTATCAAACTTTTATAATTTCTTATATTTCTCCAGACTCCGACCTGATAATGAATATAAAGGAACAGCTATCATCATTATACCGTCGATTTGAGGTTATACAAGATAATTTCAAGCAAATCATTTATATCATTAAAAATTGTTGCCGAAAACCACTTCTTCAACGATGTCCTTTTGGTAAAAACTATCTGGATTTGGAAATGCAGAGAGAATTTCTACTTAATCGACTTAAATGCTGCAAAGAAAGTAATCAAACAATTCATGAACTTATAATAGACAACTTCCAGTGTTTTAAAGGCGTTGAACAAAAAGACATTAAGGTACTTTTTAAATTTAATTAATCTTTGCATACCGCAACGTGGTCTGAGAACGACAATTTTTAACATTATTTTGCCTGTCCCGGATTTCATTCAAAGTACTTTTATACATAAATTTCAATTAATTAACTAAGATACTCTATTTTCTCCTCTATTACAGCAACATTTTGCAGATCAAGAGTATTTAAGCTACGTGCAATACATTGATAATTTGATAATAATTGAAATTCGTAAATTTATAATGGAAAAGTAGGTCTTGCAAATATTTCAATATGTATTTAGTAGTATATTTATTAAATTATATTTGCATAGTTTGTGCTCATTGATATATGAACTTGGTAAGGGATCAAATCATCCATTATTCGAAGTAAAATTAGAATTGTCAGAAAACACAATGATATTCAGTCCGCCACTTGATTCGAATCAAGATACTTGTACAAATATTAGACAAATTATTATAGATATAATTGCTGATATTTTCTTTGCTGCATCTAAACTGCCAACAATGTTTGGAGGAAGAGGTAAAAAATATACAATGTTTTAAACATTTTATCAACGTCTATATTGCTATTAACACCATTACGTCTAACAGTTGATTTTTCCAAAAGTGAGGACATACAAAACCTGGTTTCTCAGATTACTGTCGCTATATCAACAACTATAAGGGATGCTAAATTATATGCAGAGAAATTTAAGAGTTTTGAATTTCTTTGGAAAGAGTCTATAAACCATGTTATGGAAAGCTTAAAAGCAAAATATTGCACGGCTTCAAACCGATTGATAATTGTTGAAGCTATTAAAAAAGAGGTAAATTTATTTTATTTACACAATAATACAATCTTAATCCTAAATTAATACAATCATACGCAATGAAACATGGCTAAAAAATTATTAAAACCACTAACAGCACAATATAGTATTTTTTTTGTGTAGAAAGTTTTAATTTATTTTAAACATTTAAATCACATTCAAATTCACTTATTTTAAATTTTAGAGGGAAAAAGCAGCGTATAAACAGATTGTCAGAACTACCTTAAATGAAACACTTTCTCAACTCTTCGCGTTTCAAACTCAACTCATATTTTTTCGAGATAAACCGATCTCTTCCAACAAATATCGGTCAAATCGAAGACATCGCTTGACTGTATATGGAGCCTTGTACCGCGATTCAAGTTTGTGAGATTCTCCTGTTGATTTCGGTACAGCTTCAATAAGCACTAAGTCGCCCTCATTATAAGTCTTCGGTGGTTTGTGCGGTTTATCGAAACGCAACTTCCATTTTTCCCTTTCGACATGAATTCGATTTGCAGCAATTTCCCTTTTTTCGACAATTGGTTGATCTTCGTTGACATCGTGTATGGCTTCGACTGGTTCGTTATAACATCCCTCATTTAAAAGTCGAACACTAATTCATTTGGGCAAAATCCAGTTGTGGTGTTGCGCTGCGTGTTCATTGACCATTGAATGTTGCGAACATCTAAGTCCCAGTCGACGTCATCTTTGTCCGAAGTGCGTAAGAACTGCAAAATTGTTTGATTAATGCGTTCAATTTGACCGTTGGCTCGAGGTATACGCACAGCTGTCTTTATGTGTTGGATGCCATTTTCTTCACAAAACTTCTCAAAATCTCTAGAAGTTCCACGATCACTAATGATGACTTCTGGCAAACCAAAATAATTTGTTAATTCATTTAGTGTCTCAATACCGCTTTCGTTTTGGTGTCCTTCACGGCTTTTTCTATGACATATTTGGTAAACGCATCAGCTAATCCCAAAACGTGTGTTTTCCCTTTACGAATTCATGGTAAAGGTCCTAGATGATCGATATGAAGAACGCGAAACGGAATAGGATTGACATCATAAATATGCAGTCGTCCTTCTGATGCCCCCGGAGATCGTTTGTTGTAGCAGCATTGAACGCATGCAGCTATATACGACTTCACATAGTTCCGCAACCTCCGGAACCACATTCTACTGGTAATTGCTCCAACAACTTTATCACAGCCACCGTGACCCATATCGTCGTGATAATGTTTGACCACCCTCCACCGAACAGCTGATGGTACCACCAATCTTAAACCGTCCTTGCATTTTCTAAAGAGTCGCCCATCTTTAATAATGAAAATTCCTTTGAATACCTGCTCATTATGGATCAATGACTGTATAATAGTTAAATCCAGTCATCGCAGTTTATGTTTATTTTCAGTATGTTTGAAGCCACAGTTTCCATTTCATACGCAGGTTCGACAGGAGCACGGCTGAGCGCATCAACATGCGCCATTTGGCTACCGCAACGGTGTACTACTGAGAAATCAAATTCTTGTAGTCGCAGCCACCATCTAGCTATTCTCTTAATCAATGTCTTCGATTCCTTAACAGTACTAATGGCTGAACAATCGGTGACGACGGTGAATCTCCTTCCCAGTAAATACATCCTGAACCTCTCCAAGCTAGCAACCACAGCAAGCACTTTCAGCTCGTAGCTTGAATACTTTGATTCAGCAGCAGTACATGTCCGACTAAAATAAAATACTGGCTTTAGTTTAGGATCATTCTCTGAATTTTGAAATAGAATTCCAGGAAGTCCAATGCAACTCGCATCTGTGTGCACTACATGATTCTTGTTGACGTCGAATATCTGCAGCACGGGTTCATTACAGAGAATTGTTTTTAACGTAGTGAAAGCCTTTGTCTGTGCAACTCCCCAATGAAATGGATTATTCACTTTTTCCTTCTTCAGTAGAAGCGTTAATGGCATAGTGGTTGGTTATTGAAGAGTTTCGCACAAATTTCCTGAAGTAACTGGCGAGGCAAATAAATCATCTTAATTCATTGACGTTTGTTGGTTGTGGAAATTTGTCGATAGCCATTATTTTCCTTTCTCCTGATTTGAGGCCATTCTCGGTGAGTTCATGTCCAAGGAAAGAAATTCGATTAGTAAGGAACACACACTTACTTAGTCGTAACGTCATACCTGTATTTTGAATCAATTGAATAAATTCCGACAAAACTTCAATACCCTCCTCCGGTGAGTCTGATGGTATAATCAGTTCGTCAACGTAGCTGAACACCTTTCCCCCCAATGGCTTCATTAATTTCTTTATCGTGTCTTGAAACACACATGGAGCATTGACGAGCCCGAATGGCATTCGTGTGAATTCATACTGGCCGCTATGTGTGATGAACGCAGTGAATTTCCTGGACCTTTCCTCCACGGGTATTTGGTAATATCCACACATGAAGTCCAACACAGTGAAGAATTTTTTTCCTGCCGCCGCTAATAAAATGTCTTCCACCATAGGCATAGGATATGGCATTTTCAAAGTTATTTTGTTGAGATCACGAAAATCAATGCACATCCGCTCCTCAAATGTAGATTTCTTGACCAGAACGATTGGTGAAGAGTATGGTGATGCGCTTGAGCGTATAATTCCGTGATCAAGTAATTCCGCTACGATTTCGATACATATATTTTTCATTCTGTTGTCGGTTGATTCTTCGTTGGATGATATGTGAAGTATGTTGCTATTTCTCTGAGCGCTCGGTGTTGAAGTGATACGTTCTGGACATGTTTCATCGGTGTGCGTTGTACGGCGGCAGATGGAACAACGTTGCTTACGCTGAGGTTACCGGCAAATAATAGATATGTGTCCTGATTGCTGACAATTAAAACACTTTGGTGTTCGTGTGTTGTTTGTAACTTGTGGAAATCGTCGTGGTTCTCGTGCTATATTTCCAGAGTTTGAGAATGTCGGCTGCATATGTACTGTTGGGCGGTTTGTACAGAATCGTTCGATGGCACCTCTGAATTCGTTCAAGGTATTGAAGTTCGAACTTGCTAATGCGGTTTGAAGTTCTGCCTGTTTCATCCCCTTTCCTATATACATATGTAATAATTGCTGCGTCGGACAATGCGTGTTTTTGTCCTAAAGCTCTCATCCGAAAAAAATAATCCATTGTAGTCGACAAGGTTTTATTTATTTTACTTTATTTATATTTCACAAGTTCAGGACAACCTCTTCCTTCAATGACTACTTATCGACTGACTACCTACAGGCAAACCCTTTTTCATTGTTTCTTCTCTCTATTAAATCAGTGTTGCCACAATTCAGCCATCCTGACTTACAATCGTCCCGATTGAATGAAATTTTCTCAACGCAATTTATCCACGGTTGCATGTTTGCTACCTCCCATATCCCAGAGTAAGGAATCTGAGATAACTGTAAACCTTCTACATCCTTCAATAGGTATCGATCATTAGGCAAGATTTTATAAACTTGATAAGGACCTTTAAATTTTGGAACTACTTTTCTACATACTCCAGGCTGACTTATAAAATTTTTAACCATAACGTAATCGCCCTCTTTGTATTCTTTGCACTTCGTGTATCTATCTTTTGACATTTTGTTATAATCTTGACATTTCAGTATCTTTTCGGAAGCTTTTTTCCGTAGCCCTACTAAATCTCTCTCATTTTTCTGTAAGCCTATAACTTCTAATTCTTCCCGTAAATAGTCTACCACTTGGCCTCTCTGTTGTACACCAAAAAGCAACTGGCTGGGGCATGTGCCGATGCTTCTGTGAACTAAATTGTTCATAGCAAACTCAATTTCTGGCAGAACTTTGTCTAAAGAAAGAATTGTTCCTGCGCTAGTTAATTTAGCTATCATCGGTGCTAAATTGCGATTCATCCGCTCGACTTGACCATTCGCCTGGGGCGAACCAGTAGCTATTCGGACATGTCTTACATTACATTTTTCAAGAAAGGTTCTGAAATCGTAAGAAGTTAATGCAGTACCACGGTCGGACACGACTACCTTTGGCCTACTATATGAATTGAAATGTGATCTTAAACAACTCAAAACCTCTAAAGTTCCAGTAGAACGTACAGCATATAATTTGGTATCTTGCCCTTGAAGTTCTGTTGCCTCTCCATCGGTCTCATATTCACTGCGCATGTGTGCAGCGCTTTCCTCGTATTCATCATCATCATCATCATCATCATCATCGCTGTCGTTGTTACCGTTACTATTACTCTCGTTCACGTTTGCGTCGTCGTTTGCATGTTGTACCAGGGTGAATTTTTCTCGTTCTACTGCTGGGACTTCTAGGAGACGTAAAATCAATTCACCCTTATTGCCGGTTGCTTTCTTTTCCAAGACCATGATCTCAACTGGGCAGCTGTGTATTTCTTGAAAGACTGGATGTTTTCCATTTTTGATCAAGTTCTTCTTATTGCTCCTTAGTTTAGCGTGTTTTTTTTTCACTCTATCCCACTTCTGAAATTTTAGTCGACAAAGTTTTATTTATTTTATCGACTGACTACCTACAGGCAAACCCTTTTTCATTGTTCCTTCTCTCTATTAAATCAGTGTTGCCACACCATTGTAGATTCCGAAGATTTACGGGTATTTGCCATCATTTCAAAATTAATGTCGGCCTCGCTCAAATCTTTGCCGAAATCCTCTATTAAACGATTTGTAAACTCACCCCATGTTGTAATCGTACCTAAAAGTGCATCAGACCAAAGTTTTGCTGGTCCTTTCATCTTCGATTGAGCAACTAATATTGCCCTTCTCTCATCCCAGTTGTATCCCACAATCAGTGTGTTAACACGTTGAACATAGTGGTTGGCTGTTGGGGACAGTGCGTCGGACGGGTCGGATGTTAGATGTGCGACGGTTGAATTCGTGGAAACGGATGATGAAGGGGACGCTGAAGTTGCGGTTGTTGTCAATGCCTGTGGCGCCGGCGTTCTTTGAGTTTCTGTGGAATGCAAAACACTGGCAAATGTAGATATTTGTACCTGCAAAGTTTGCAGCAAGCTCGATAAGGAGTTAACATCGTTTCGTAGGACGTCAATTGTTTCTTCTTCGTCATCGCTCAAGTGATCAACCTCGATTTCGTCGGTTCCAAGAAATTTAACGAGACGCTCAATGAGTTCGGCACGTTTGCCGGTAGTTGGTTGTTCGTTTTTACGTAGAACTGCTTTTAATTATTTTACTTTTAAATTGTTTATCGGAATCATTTTCGTTTTAAATTTCGTTTATCGTTTATTGGAAGTTATCCCACTTCTGAATTTGTCAGAACTACCTTAAATAAAACACGTTCTCAACTCTTCACGTTTGAAATTCAACTGACCTTTTATTTAACACATACAAAAAGACAAGAATATTCGTTACATTTGTTACCCCTGAGTAGCAGGGATGTTTTGAGGTTGACAAGATCATTAAGAACAACAAAACATGTATGCACATGTACCTTCCGGGTACATGTGGACCTAAGGGACTATTACATTTGTTAGTGTACCTTCCCGGAAGGTAGAACGCAGATATTATTTTATTGTACTGATCTAAAAGGTGGAGAATCTGGTAAGTCAGATCTAGATCAAAAGATATCGTTCCCTCTTAATTCCGAATGTAGGTCACCAGAGTATGATTGCCTATCTGAAATTGGCACTTATGGCATGCAACCTGTTTCTCTGACCATTGCCATGGTATTTTTATCTCGTTCAATTGAGGCTGCTGCATCTATAAATATGAAATTTGTCACTGGTGGCTTGTGAATCTGGGTTACCTTGTGTATGGCTCCGAGACACCAGGTGATCTCCTCAAAAGCCCTCCGAGGTATGGGGACTGACCTTTTTGTACTTCTGTGAAACTTTCTAAGAAAGATCTGCAGGCAACGACTGATAAATCTTCCTCTTGGGACTATAAAACCTGAAAGTTTGTCTTTGGTTATTTTTCATTGGTTTCAGAATTGATTTTTTTTAAACGTATAACTTGAATGGGAGGCATGTTAGTTGCCAGAGTGCGTCTATGTACACAACTCTCAGATGAGATCGATGGCACTCTTCTTTAGCACATGGCAGTATGTGATAAGTCTATCTTTGCAATCCAATCGTTTGCTTGCAAAAATTCGGGAACCGAGACATGAGACGTCAGTTTAAAAGACTTTACCGCTACAAAACTGTTTAATGCTCTGAGGTCGAAGATGGGGCGAACTCCCAGGCCTGATTTTTTAAATAAAATTATCCTTGATAGAAAACTTGTGCTGTTTTGGGTGGGAGGACTCTAACATGCCTAATTGCTCCATCTCTTGCACCTGTAGATCCATCTCTGGAGATGTTGTCCAAAATCTTTTTAAAACATCTGCCGTTGGAAACACAAGCAGGGGTTTAGCACTAAATTTGATCCTGGATCATGCAATGTTCTGTAAAATGAAGTAGTTGGCGCCTAGACTTTACCCTTGATGCTTTCTTTAGAGTAAAAGGAATTTGTGCCCCTCTTGTCCTGCTTTCTATCTCCAAGGTGTTTCTTGGTTCCGATTTTTTATAGTCACACCTGGACTCCGTCCACTTCTTTCTATTGTTGTACGATGACCCTTGATTAATAAACGATCATCACTCTCTAGAACAAGAAGGAGTTCCTAACCAGATCTGAGGACCGCCAAGTGGGCGAAGCGTAGCCTGAACGTTCTTATTAGCAATCTCAGAAATCAATCTCTCACGCCTCACCTCAATACACTCAGCTCTCTTACCACATATAACTTGCAATGCGAGTTCTGTGTTCTTATAAGAATCGGAGGACGATCCAAGCAGATTTGTAAATTTTTTAAATAAAGAATTAGGATTCAAGTCCTCAGGAGATTTTAAAGCCCAATCAATAACCGTCTATAGTCCGGAATTAAAAAGTGCTGCCATTACTTGTTCTGTTGAAACTATATAATCCTTTGTGTTACTGATCAGACATAGTTCGTCATTAACCGGCAACTCGACAAATGTGGGTTATGCCGCCAGCACTTTCATTGCTTTTGAATAGCTAACGCTCTTCCAGGTTGGTAGTCCAAAATGTTGCAATCTGCAGATTCAATGCCCTATTCGAGCATTCTGGATGATTAAGAAAACCATTCGATGACTACATCTGCAATCCTTGGCTTGCCTCATCTTCCTGTGGAATAAACATATCCCATACATTGGGACAAATAACTGACCTGATCTGCTAATTCCCCTAGTCGCTGATCAATAGATGTCCGCTCATGGGATCTAGACCTTCTTCTCTGTTTATTTGGCGGTGGTGAAGCAATCCTCTCACTCTCAGAGAAAGAAGAACTTGACGACAAAGAGCACCTCCTGGAACTTGAAGGACTAATTTCCTTCCTCTTTGATTTACTCGGTGATGACATTTTAATTAAAAATTGCAATTTTATAAATTTTAAACGTGATCAAATTTAATTGCGGCCTAACGGCGACGAATTACACAATTCTAATTAGCTTCAGGCTCTTTCAGTTTGGTAGTCCAAAATGTTGCAATCTGATGAAGGAATCAAGATATTTCCTTTTTGTTGGATGCACTACTAACGCATCACTATCCGCCTGCAATTGTCCCAGATTCAATGTCCTATTTGAGCATTCTGGATGACTACGAAAACCATCCGATCACTACATCTGCAATCCTTGGCTCACCCTCTTTCTGTAAAATAAACATAGCCCATACATTGACCTGATCGAATTACACAACGCTATGTAGAAATTCACGCCGGCTTGGCGCTTGCGGTGTTTGATAGTGCCAAACTCGTCCTCTGGGCGTTAACTATTTGCATTCGTATGAGGATTAGGACTGAATGCGGGGGCGAATACACAATTAGCTTTTTGTACAGCGACGCTGTCGCCAGGCAGATAATAAAATCATTAGTGTATATTTATATATTATTAGTATTATAATACGTATTTTGTTTATGTAGTCCTAACATACATAAGTTAAGTGTTTCCAAATTTGCCTTCATTACTTTTTAATATGTTAATTCTTTTTTTATTATTTAATTAAATTACAAATCATATCGGATCATTCACATCAGATTGATCGTTATAACGACCTATATGAAGACATCGAAAATTTGGAAAATTACAAAACAATAAATCATTGGTTAACAATTGATGTTAATCCGCTTAAGCAAGCCTTATTAAACCAAGCCTGTAAATGGGCAGATTCCTTCAAGAAATGGTTGCTAGAATATGTTATCGATACGTTAAAGGTAAGTTGCAGAAGAAGTTAGTTGTTAAATAGTAAAATAGGGGTTTCTTATATTTAATCAGCAGATGCAAATATTTATAGAATCTGGTTTTAAGGTCTTGGATCTAAATATACATAAGGAGGATTTTCGATCCTTATTAAAAGTTTTGTCTATTATGTCCGAAATAAAAGAGCATGAATGTATGACGAATAATATATTTAAGCCACTAAGGGAAATTATTACACTGTTAAAGTCTTATAACACGGAGTTTGATCAAGCCTTACTGAAAGATATCGACCAATTACCCATTAGATGGAGGACTCTAAAAAATACTGCAAAGAAAAAAGTGGAAGATTTAGCAGAAGTAAAGGACTTCCAGCAGAATATTATGCGTGGTGTAGTGATACTTTTCGATAGTCAAGTTTATAAGTTTTTAGTATATTTTCAAACAATGGAGGTAAGGACATTTCAATCAGAACTTAATTATTTTCTCATAACATTGACTTCAACCTTTCAATTCTTACAAAGTTTTTTTCAGTCCCTTGCGATGATGTATATTCTTTGTGTGATACAGTGTGTAAACAGTTCAATGCTTTCAAAAAATCTCGAAAGCGGATTTTATATTGTGCCAGGCTTTTAGAAATTTCAACATCGGATGACAGCCAAATGCTTCTATGTCAGGCAGAACTAAAAAGGGTTAAGGTATACCACTGCCCCACTCGCGTTTGCTATTCCATTAAAATCGTATTCCTTTTTTATTTCTCCTTCTCTCTGAACAGCAACTGTGGGATTTTGTACATGTCATACAGTCATGTATCATTGATTGGAAATCAACACCATGGTACCAGATCGACACCGATGATGTGGAAAATGAATGCAAGAAATTCACTAGAGAGTTGAGAACTTTGGATAAGAGCGTTCGAATGTGGAAACCGTATGAGTACATCGTCTCTGCAATGAAGGATTTAGTTTCATCACTACGAATAATCACTGAACTTCAAAATCCTGCAATAACCGAAAGACATTGGATGGAATTGATGCGCAGTACGAAGGTGAGGTTCTGTGAGTGTTATTTGAAAAATGCAATGTACGGAATTTCGTTAATAGCTTACAAGGATGCAACCAATCGATAACTTGGTGAGTTATTTAAGTATCTACGTACATCCTATGTTAATAGTCTAAAATAAATGTATATTTAATAAATGCAAATGTACATATTTCATACTATGTTAATACGTTATTTTAATATTTAGAATTCATACCGATTTTTTTCTAGATGCAACTACAATCGGACAAACGCACTACTTTAAATGACCTGCTCACATTAGGTTTACACAGATTTGATGAAGAAGTTAAAAGCACAGTCGATAAAGCTATCAAAGAGATCACTGTAAGCAAAGCTATTGAAGAAATTAAGACCACTTGGGCCCACATGGAGTTTGAAACGGAACTTCATATACCAAGGCAAATTCAATTACTACGTGTTTCAGAAGAATTAATCGAAACCTTGGACGATAACCAAATGCAACTGCAAAATATATCCACATCAAAGCACATTGACTACTTGCTCCCCCAACTTAACCATTGGCAAAAAGTTCTGTCTAGCGTCGATTTATTAATTTCACATTGGTTTGATGTGCAAAGAAAGTGGATTTACTTAGAAAGCATTTTTATCGGATCGCAAGACATTCGAAAGCAGTTGCCAGAAGATGCTCTTCGTTTTGAGGCAATTGACTTCGAGTTTATTCGTATGTTAAAGGAAGTGAAAAAAATTAAATTAGTTTTTGTTGTTGCTGAAAACAAAGAGATTCATTTTGCATTAGCAGAATTAGAGAAAAAACTAAGTATATGTGAAAAGGCACTTAGTGAGTATTTGGAAACTAAACGCCTCACTTTTCCACGATTTTATTTTATATCAGGCACAGACCTTCTTGATATCTTGTCAAATGGGAATAATCCAAGGGTAGTATGTCGTCACCTTATTAAACTGTTTGATTCTGTTAAACGTCTTGAGTTCCTGAGTGAGAGCCCAAACACTGCCGTTGGAATGTATTCAAAAGAGAATGACGAGTACGTTTACTTTTTAGGGATGGTAATACAATGCTCAGGCCAGGTCGAAAACTGGTTAAATGAAGTTATTAAACAAATGAAAATAACATTGCATACATTATTTAAAAATGCTTTGAAGGATTTGAAGAACAAGGCAAAAGAACATTGGTTAATAAAGTGGCCCGCACAACCGGCACTATGTTGCAGTCAAATATCGTGGACAACCTCAGTTAATCATGCTTTCACATGGATTGAAGAAGGTTACGACGGAGCAATGAAAGAGCTTCAGAAACACCAGATATCGAAACTAAATGCTCTTATTAATTTACTTTTGAGTGAACTTAATCCCGGAGATCGACAAAAAATAATGACAATTTGTACAATTGATGTACACAATCGGGACGTGGTCTTGAAAATCATTCAGCAGAAGGTTGAAAATGTTTTAGCATTTCAATGGCAAAGTCAACTACGGCATCGATGGGATCAAAATGTTGATAATTGTTTCGCCAATATATGTGATGCTGAGTTTCTTTATGATTTTGAGTACTTGGGGAATACTTCTCGCTTAGTAATTACACCATTAACAGATCGTTGCTATATAACTCTCACACAAGTAAGTAATATCAAAGAAAGTTTTAAAAATAACCAAACAGTACAACATAATTGCATTTAAAAAAACAAGTCTTTTAGCGAATTGTTTTAGTCTTTAAATATGTATTTGTCGAAGCGTCACCACGCAGCCTTTTATTTTTGTGAGTCATTTGGAACGCAGCGTATCCAAAGCACTTGTAGAAATTCGTATAACCTCTTTGAAAGTTAGTAGTCAACTGATTGATTTCCTTTTCTTTTCTATGCTTTTTCCACACGCACACATACACACACACTCTGCACAGATCGCTCTTTTTCCTTCGATCATTCTTACCTGTTCACACTACAATGCTCTGGCCATACTCGGCAGAGAGGGACTCTCCCTCTCATGCCTGGTTCTCAACATGACAATTGACAACAGCAGTTAATACACATACACAAAAGGAAAGAGTTATTTCTTTTCTTTTTATTTGAAAAAATGGTTACAGTTATGTTCATGCACTACGACATATTTTTATTTAAAACAATCAAGTGTTTCTTTATACAGTTAGTCACAAAAGTAAGTAAGCACCCCTCACTTAACAGAATAATTGATTGAAAAAACATCTCAAATATATGCCGAAGAAATTAAATATATTTCTTTTTAATCATACATATTTGCCATTAAAGAAATGTAATTCAGAACAAGAAACTAGTTTAATAAAAAAATCTTAATTATACTTATCTAAAGCTTAGAGCAAATTTAAATCACAAAAGTAAGTAAGCACTCAGATAAAGTAATAACTTAATTGTTTTTTTTTCTCAAAAAATTTTCTTATTTAATATTTTGTTGGGTAGCCCTTAGCCTTTATAACTGCTTTCATTCGCGAAGGCATGGAATCCACTAGCTTTTTTGTGACGCTTTGGTCAATTTTGGACCATTCCTCCAGGAGAGCATGTTTTAAATCGTCTTTGGTTTTTATTTCAAACTTTCTGATTTTGCGGTCGAGATGGTCCCATAAATGTTCGATAGCATTCAAGTCCGGTGATTGTGGCGGCGTTTTAAGCTGAGTGCGAACATTATACAAGAGCCATTCTTGGACAATGCGGGAAGTATGCTTCCCGTTATTATAGATTCTATAAACACTAAGTTGCCGACTCCAGATGCTGACATACATCCCCATACCATCACGCAATACCACCACCATGTTTTACTGTCCCTGACATGTTGATGGGATCAAACTCTGTATTTTTTTTTCGCCAAACTTTTTCACGTCCATCTGACCCGCGAATATTGAATTTGCTCTCATCGGAAAATATCACGGTATTCCAGAAGTCTGTGCTACAATGTTCATGCTGTTTGGCAAACTGAAGTCGCTTTAGACGGTTGATTTTGTTTATATAAGGTTTCTTTCGAATGTTTCGACCGTGAAACCCTGCATCATGAAGCACTCGACGGATTGCACGACTTACCCGTCTCATTATTTATTTCCGCCAATATCTTTGGAGCACTTATTTTAGGATTCTGCTTCACTTTTCTGACTATTATTCGGTTCTCTTGCTCTGTAAACTTACGAGGGCGTCCAGATCGTCTATCATTTTCTATGTTACCAATGTTTTTGTATTTTGTTACTATCTTGTGAATGGTGGATGGACTTTTGTTAACAATTCTAGCAATTTCCCGCTCTGATTTGTTTTCCAGAAAGTGTTTTATAATTAATTCCTTCAAATCTTTACTTAATTCCTTTCCTCTTGGTGCCATTTTTAAACAGAATATGTGTAACCGTGAAAATAATATTGCAAACTGCAAAAATAATATTGTTAAACGATTAAGAATAAAGATAGAATACGGTGTGTCGATATTACCAGTAGGCGTGCACATCAGTGAGAGATGAACTTCTAAATGCCTACACTGCTTACTTACTTTTGTGACGTAAAAATTGCTTGTATTTGCAAAAGGGTGATAAAATGCAGATGGCAAGCAAAATGTACCGTAATTTTTACTCCGCAAACATTGTGCAAATGCAAAACTGTATTCTGGTCACAGGGTGGCAACAATAATCTCAACGGAAATTTATATTTCGAGGGATCGTTTGCAATACTAGATGGTGCTTACTTACTTTTGTGATTAACTGTATTTAAATTGGTTACGGCATAAAATATGTGTGTTAAAAACATTCAACATATCATATAACTTCTTCTTTTTCCAAACGCTTTATATCCATATAACCCAGTCACTGCATCTAGTTATGGGCGGCGCACCTGCTGGTCCAGCTGGAACTGGCAAAACCGAAACCACAAAGGATCTGGGTCGGTCGTTGGGAGTAATGGTATACGTTTTCAACTGCTCTGAACAAATGGACTACAAGTCCTGTGGAAATATTTACAAAGGACTGTCACAGACCGGTGCATGGGGATGCTTTGACGAATTCAACCGAATATCAGTGGAAGTTTTATCCGTTGTGGCAGTGCAGGTGAAAACAATTCAAGAAGCAATAAAGGTTTTGTGGACGCTGAGCTCGCCGTAACGATTCTAAGCTTTTTTATGATTGTTCACTTATTTTCAGATGAAAAAAACAAAATTTACTTTTATGGGTGAGAGTATTTCTCTGGTGAGTTCTGTGGGTATCTTTATTACAATGAACCCAGGATATGCCGGACGAACAGAGCTGCCTGAAAATCTCAAAATGCTGTTTCGCCCTTGTGCAATGATTGTGCCAGATTTTGCACTTATATGTGAGATCATGCTTGTCGCAGAAGGTTTTCAGGAAGCGAAATTACTAGCAAGGAAATTTATAACTTTGTACAACCTTTGCCGTGAGCTATTATCTAAGCAAGATCACTACGACTGGGGTTTAAGGGCGATCAAATCAGTCCTAGTAGTAGCTGGTGGACTAAAAAGAGAAGACCACACTCGTGCTGAAGATCAAATTTTAATGCGAGCTTTGCGTGATTTTAATATACCAAAGATCATTACAGACGACGTATCAATATTCATGGGTTTGATAAGTGACTTATTTCCAGCTATCGAAGTACCCCGTAAACGTGAATATGAATTTGAAAAGGCAATTCGAAAGGCGGTTCACCAATTGAGGCTACAACCACAGGAAAGTTTTCTAATTAAAGTTGTGCAACTACAAGAACTATTAAATGTCCGTCATTCAGTGTTTATAGTTGGTGACGCAGGCACCGGGAAAACGAAAATCTGGCAAACTCTCACAAAAACATATTGTGTTCAAAATTTAAAGCCTATTGCTAATATTCTTAACCCAAAGGCAATGTCGAGTGATGAACTATTCGGCGTTGTAAATCCAACAACACGCGAATGGAGAGACGGATTGTTTTCATCAATTATGCGAGACCAGGCAAACATGAAATGTGATCAAAATAGTAGCCCAAAATGGATTGTATTAGATGGTGACATAGATCCAATGTGGATTGAAAGCTTAAACACACTTATGGATGATAACAAAATTTTGACTCTAGCGAACAATGAAAGAATAGTTCTTACAAACGATATGCGACTAATATTTGAAGTCGGTCATTTAAGAGCCGCTACACCTGCTACTGTATCTCGCGCCGGAGTGTTATACATTAACCCACAAGATCTTGGATGGTTACCGTAAGTAATTACGTTTAAAAATTGTGTCTCCCTACTACACAATTTAAAAAACAAAAAACAGTAGTACTCTACTATGCATTTATGTACATACATATACACATTAATTAGGCATATCTGAATATACATACATGAAGAAGGGATATCTGTATGTAGAATTTCAGTATCGCCATAATATATTTTAAAATAATATACCGCATAAAATTTTTTAGATTTTTTTTTATTAAATATTAAAAGAAAAATTGTTCTGCACATTAATACACATGTCTGAATATTATAAAGTTTCTTATACTATATTACATTGTTATCTCTTTTTAATATTATTGTGATTATAGTTTTGTGTCATCTTGGCTTGAAAATCGGTCAGACGTCGTTGAACGTGGCATATTAACACGCTTTTTCGAAAAATACTTCCCCACCATGCTAAATCGTAGCCAAGAATTTCGAAAGATAACCCCAATCAACGACATGGCAATGATCCAAATGACTTGCCACCTTATTGATAGTCTATTGGATAGTAATCAAAGGATTGAAGCTGACGCTATGGAAACTTCACTCGAAATTATTTTTACATTTGCAGTTATTTGGGGATTTGGTTCAGCATTATGCAAAGATCACATAATTGATTGGCAGCGAGAGTTCCATAAATGGTGGACTAGTGAATTTAAAGATGTGAAATTTCCTTCCCATGGCACCGTTTTCGATTACTTTCCCGATATTTTAAATCAGAAGCTTCATTCTTGGGAGTCTAAAGTTCGAAATATTCAATTAGATTCGGGCATTTTATTTCAGGTAAAGAGCGATTGTGATATGTAATTAAAATAAATAAGCCTTTTTTAGAATATACAGGTACCAACTGCAGACACAGTTCGTTTGGAGTACTTTCTGGATCTACTAACTCATCGTCACTTACCAGTACTGCTTGTTGGCGTATCAGGCTGCGGCAAGAGTAGTATTTTGAAACAGTTTTATACTTCATCAGATTCGAAATATCTACCATCACGTACAGAGTACACTGAAAGGATTGTACATACAATACATTTTAATTTTTATACTACTTCTGATATGCTTCAAAAGAGTCTCGACAAACCTCTAGAAAAAAAATCTGGTAGATGTTATGCACCAAGTGGAAATAAGCATTTGATTTACTACATAAATGATTTAAATATGCCGAAAGTGGATACATACGGTACTGTTCAACCACATACAATAATCCGACAGTTTATGGACTATCAACAGTGGTATGATCGAAATCTTCTTATTCTGAAAAACATTCGAAACTGCCAATTTGTTGCCACTATGAATCCCAGAGCTGGTTCCTTTACTGTTGACCCAAGACTTCAACGTCATTTCTGTGTATTTTCAGTGCTTACACCAAATGAAAGCACATTAAAAAAAATTTATTCTACTATATTAAATAATCATCTAGACAACCCAATGAATAATTTCTCTAAAGAAATTAAAATGATTGTCACTGATATTGTAGCCGTTAGTGTACATTTGCAGAAACGTTTAGAAACTTCATTTTTGCCAACAGCACTAAAATTTCACTATATTTTTAACTTACATGACATGGCAAACATTTATCAGGGGTTAATGAACTGTACTGGTTTTACATGTAACAAGTCAGTAGAATTGATTCGCATTTACGTGCATGAAGCCTTTCGTGTGTACCAAGATCGCCTAATTGATAACCATGACATAAAAGCTTTCGACATTATTATTAAGGATGTTCTAAAAAAGAATTTTGAAGACTTTGATGAAGATTACGTGTTTGCAGAACCTCTAATTTATTGTCACTTTGCGCAGTCTTTGGTAGACCAAAAGTACGTGGCTATACAAAGCTGGGATTCTCTATTTCAATTACTTAGTGAAGCTCAACATAATTACAATGAATCAGTTGGAAACATGAACCTCGTCATGTTTGCAGACGCCATGCTTCACGTATGTAGGTAAATAATTTTAACAATCACTTTGTTTGCTTTAAGCTTAAAATGACAAAATTAATTTCGTCACATAAATATATACAAATAGTAAATGTAAATAAGTATTTTAGAATAAATCGTATTCTGGAGAACTCAGGAAACGCACTTTTGATTGGAGTTGGAGGATCCGGCAAACAATCTTTAGCTCGATTAGCGTCCTTTATTTCCTCCTTAACTGTATTTCAAATGGACGTGAAACGTGGTTATTCTCTACAAGACATGAGAGAAGATATTGCAAACCTCTACATTAAGGTTGGAATTAAAAATGTTATGTCGGTGTTTCTATTAACAGATGCACAAATACCCAACGAGTCGCTTTTAATTATATGCAATGATATGTTAGCGTCTGGAGATGTTCCTCAACTCTTCAGTGAGGATCAGGTGGATATGATATTTGCTGGAATTCGAAACGAAGTCAAACAAACTGATCAACCTGATACTAAGGATAACTGCTGGCAGTTTTTCATTAATAAGATTCGTCGAATGCTGAAAATTGTATTATGTTTTTCACCCGTTGGCCCAACTCTCCGCGAACGAGTGAGGAAATTTCGGGCAATCACAAGCAAAACAAGCATAGATTGGTTCCATGAATGGCCAAATACTGCATTGCAGTCTGTATCGAGAAAGTTTTTGCATGAAATAGAAGATATATTGCCAGTATGGACATGTTAATAGAAAAAATTGTTTTTTTTACCACCCGATGTAATTTATTTCACAGGAAATTATTATTAATCCAATAGGAGATTTCATGGCTTACGTTCATGGGAGTGTCAACCAGATATCAACCGTTTACTTACAAAATGAGAAAAGATATAATTATACAACACCGAAAACGTACTTTGAGTATATATTCTTATACAAAAAACTTATGATAAACAAATATACGGAATATTGCAACCGCATCGACAGGTTAGAAAATGGAATGTCAAAGTTGGCTGAATGTGCCTCTCAAGTTGATAATCTGAAGGTTAGATCTTTCCATGCGTAAAAAGACTAATAAATATATAATATCTATTTTTTAAATACAAATTTAGAATCAATTAGCAGAGCAAGAAGTTCAATTACATTTGAAAAACGTGGCAGCAGATAAGTTAATAATAATTATTACAGCGGAAAACGAAAAAGTACAAAAGGAAAAGTTCATAGCCTCGGAGGAAGAAAAGAAAGTTAGAATTATAGAAGAGGACGTCTCAATTAAAACTCAAGTCCTTGAGGATGACTTGCGGAAAGCTGAACCCGCACTGGTGGCTGCGCAAGCAGCGCTAAACACCCTCAATAAAAATAATTTAACAGAATTAAAATCGTTTGGCTCCCCACCTAAAGCTGTTGTTAATGTATGTGGCGCAGTAATGGTGTTGTTAGCAGTAAATGGAAAAGTACCACGCGACCGCACTTGGAAATCAGCCAAATTAATGATGGCTCGAGTTGATCAATTTCTTAATGAATTACTAAACTATGATAAAGATAACATTCACCCAAACGTCATCGAAGTGTTACAGGCATACTTGAGAGTACATTATTATATGTGTACAGTAAAAACTATAATTTTATTAATTTATTCATCTTCTAGGATCCGGAGTTCAATCCAGATAAGATTGTTCAAAAATCCGTTGCTGCTGCTGGACTTTGTGCATGGATAATTAACATACACCGATATCATCAAGTATTTCTAATTGTTGGACCAAAACAGAAAGCCTTACAAAACTCCCAGGAAGATCTTAAATCTGCTAGAGAACGCCTTAAATATTTGAAAACTAAAATATCCACACTTGAAGAAAAGTTATATGAAATTCAATCTGAATTCAAAGACGCAATTAAGCAAAAACAAAAGTGCCAGAATGAAGCAGATAAAACCACTTTTACCATTGATTTGGCTCATAGATTAATAAATGGGCTCGCAAATGAAAATATCCGCTGGAAAGAATCAATATTTAGGTATGTGAAAAAATATAAACTTTGTGATGCGCGCATATATGAGTTTAAAATGTCTAAATGCTAAATGTTTAATCATTATCAATAAATTTTCTCAAAAAACGTAAATTAATAAGTATATTTTATTAATCATCAAGATTATAGTTTGCCTTATTTTACACATATTACAACATTCACTAACTTTACTTTATCGCAGCTTAAAAAGAAAATTGGATGCTCTTCCAGGAGATATACTCCTTATATCGTCATTTCTTTCTTACGTTGGAAGCTTTACCAAAAGATATCGCACAGAATTATATGAAAAAATGTGGATACCGTACTTTCAGAAAATAGTGGTAAGGATCTTGTCTTATTTTTACAAATGGACATTATTATTTATCCTTTGTAGCCCAGGATTCCGCACTCAGAAAACACCGATTTATTTGACACATTGCAAGATGAAGCTCAAATAGCAATTTGGAATAGCCAGGGACTTCCAATGGATCAAATGTCGACTGAAAATGCAACAATTTTCACTTATTCCAATAAATGGCCGCTTTTGATCGATCCACAGTTGTAAGTGATCTTGAGACATTACAATACATAAATTAAGTACACACATTTGTTTTATAGACAAGGGATAAAATGGATAAAAAACGCTTACGGGTCTCAATTGATTTCAATGCAGTTGAATCAAAAATGTTATTTAGAAATCTTAGAAAAGGCTATAATAATGGGCGAAATTGTTATAATTGAAAACATCGAAGAAACAATCGATACCGTTCTTGATCCATTATTAAATCGGGCGCTAATTAAGAGAGGAAAATATATAAAGATGGGGAACAAAGAAATGGAATTCAATTCTGACTTTCGATTAATTTTACAAACTAAGTTAGCGAATCCGCATTACAAACCTGAATTACAAGCTCAAATGACTTTGATTAATTTTACTGTTACTCAAGATGGACTAGAACAACAATTACTTGCTGAAGTTGTTAAATTGGAACGACCTGATTTGGAAGAAATGCGAATTAAAGTTACTATCCAACAAAACAAATTTAAAATATCTTTGAAAGAATTAGAGAGTGAACTCTTGGCTCAGTTAGCCTCATGTGGAGCAAATGTTCTTGATAATCATGCACTTGTTATCAACTTGGAAACAACTAAAAACACAGTAGGCGAGATAGAACGAAAAGTATTAGAATCAAATGAAACAACGGTGCAGATAGATGCTATAAGAAATACATATAGGCTCGCAGCCAAACGTGCATCTGTACTATACTTTGTTCTAAGTGATCTAAGCTTAATTAATCCAATGTACAGAATTTCTCTTAAATCTTTTATGGTTGTATTTCGTCGTGCTATTGCTCAAACATCACCATCGACAGAAGGACTAGAAGAAAGAGTCACAATGTTGGTTGAATCCATAACGTATCAAACCTTTAGATTTGCAATGCGAGGACTTTTTGAAAAAGATAAATTAATCTTCACTTTCCACATGATTATCCGAATATTGTTACAATCAAAAACAATAACCAAAGAAGAAATTGAATTCCTACTAAGATATCCTCATGACCCGAATGCTATTTCACCAATTGATTTTATTAACCGTGTAGCTTGGGGTGGTATAAAGCACCTGGCATCAATGGAACATTTTTATGGAATAGACAAGGATATTGAAAACTATCCAAAACGTTGGAAAAAGTTTGTACATGTAAATGTACCCGAAAAGGAAATATTTCCTGGAGAATGGAAGCATAGAACCGCACTACAGAAATTATGTATCATTCGAGCACTGCGCCCGGACCGGTTAGCATACTCCATAAGGTAATTTATGTATATTGATATATTCGTTTACTGCTTAAAAAAATGTTTCTTTTACAACATAGGCACTTTGTCGAGAAGACTATGGGTAATAAATATTCTGATGTTGAACTGATTACATTTTCCGACACATATCAAGAAGTATCTCCTACGACCCCAGTTCTTTTCATTCTCTCACCAGGAGTTGATCCAGTCCATAATGTTGAACAACTAGGTATTCAGTTGAATTTTTCAACTGAAAAGGGAAATTTATATAATATATCACTTGGTCAAGGACAAGAAATGGTGGCAGAAAGAGTTATCGAAATCGCACTTAAAGAGGGAAAGTGGGTGATACTTCAGAATATTCACCTAGTTGTCAACTGGTTATCAAAATTGGAAAAGATAATAGAAAGTATTGATGAACGGGTACATTCAGATTTTAGGTTATTTATCAGTGCTGAACCTGCAGTAGACCCGCAATATCATGTAATACCACAGGGAATTCTCGAATCATCTATTAAAATAGTTAACGAGCCTCCTACTGGAATGGCGCCAAATTTACATAAGGCATGGAATAATTTTAATCAAGAATTTCTCGAAAAATGCACTCAAGAGGCCGAGTTTAAATGTATTCTTTTTACATTGTGCTTTTTTCATTCGATAGTGGGAGAGCGAAAGAAATTCGGGCCATTGGGTTGGAATAAAGTATACCCTTTCAACATTGGCGATTTAAATATCAGTGCTTATGTATTGTACAATTATTTGGAGGGAAGTAATCGTATTCCCTGGGAAGACCTTCGGTATATTTTTGGAGAAATAATGTATGGCGGTCATATCACAGATGATTGGGACCGCAGGCTTTGTCAAACTCATTTAGACGAATTATTGCGACAAGAACTTATTGACGGTGAATTTGAGCTATGTCCCGGGTTTCCATCCCCACCAAATATGGATTTTAATGGATATCATAATTATATAAGCGAGATGTTACCAGATGAATCTCCTATTCTATACGGACTGCACCCTAATGCTGAAATCAGTTTCCTGACTGCCGCATCTGAGGGTATACTTAAGACAATATTCGAGTTACAGCCTCGAGAATCTGACTTGAACTCCTCTTTTGAACAACCACGAGAAGAGGTAGTTAAGATATCCGCCGATGAATTTTTAGATAAACTGCAAGATGAATTCAATATACACAGTCTACTTAATCGCATTGAGAAAAAAACACCGTATGTGGTTGTAGCATTGCAGGAATGTGAAAGAATGAATGCTCTTATTAGAGAAATAAAAAGATCTCTAAGAGAACTGCTGCAAGGAATTAAGGGTGAACTTACAATTACCCCCGATATGGAGATATTAAATAATTTGATTTTTTACAATCACGTTCCATGCAATTGGACAAGATTAGCTTACCCTAGCATGATGAGCTTACATGATTGGTTTGCAAACTTAATTCAGCGTATTAAAGAACTAACAGTTTGGCTAAATGACTTTAAGCTCCCATGTGTCATTTGGTTGGGTGGCCTTTTTAATCCACAAAGCTTTCTTACAGCAGTTATGCAGGAGTCAGCAAGAAAACATGATTTTCCTCTTGACAGGATGTGTTTAAGCTGTGATGTTACCAAAAAAGAAAAAGAAGACATAGTGTAAGATTATGTCCCATACAAATTTTTGCTTGAGTAACACATTTTAAGATTTTTAAATTTTCTTTAAATTATGAAGCTTACCGCCATTAGAAGGAGCCTTCATTCATTCTCTCTATCTTGATGGAGCTAGTTGGGATTGTAACTCAAAACTAATTGTCCCTCTTCGACTAAGGGAAATCCTCTGCACCATGCCTGTTATACATATAAAATCAATTGTCCAAGAGAAGCAAGATGTTTTTCGCCGACTATATGAATGCCCTCTTTACAAAACCAGGTGCTTTTTAAATTTTTTATTGTCAGTAATTGAAATTATGTTGGGAAACACTACCCTCACAGTCGTTACAACTTTTTTATTGGAAACTTTTTAACATAATTCACTGGGAATCTATTATTTAATTTCATACCACTTTCAAGTATAAAATATGTATGCTTAGGAAAAAATATAAAATTTTTATTACGCTTAATTGATAACTCGCCTTAAGCTTTCGTTATATATACGTCAAGTTACACTATGTTTTCTTAATTTTTTGTATAATAGATTACGAGGATCAACGTATGTTTGGGCGTTTAACCTTTGTACCAGAGAACAACCTACAAAGTGGATATTGGGAGGAGTAGCATTACTTTTGCAATCATAAACGGGTTCACGTAATAAATTGAGATTTGTGAAATTTACGATTATGCAACTTAGAGGGAACCATTATTAAGCATAATGCAAGCATTTAAAGTTGCATTTTGTAAATTAAAATGAGCTTATTTTATATATATTATATACATTTTAAGTTGCATTTTTGGATTAAAAACTGCTTACTATGACAACTTAAAAGTAAGATAAAAGTTGGTTTGATATTATTTTTGTTTTCTTTGACGTAAAATAATTGAAATGGATTCAGAATAAGTTTTTGCAGAAAAGATAATAAAAGTGTGGTTTCTTCGGAGTTGTATACCTGTTCAGAAAGCTTTTCGACTAAACGAAACAACGAACCCCACTAAACTTTCTAATAAATATGAGTGTTGCGGAATAGATCCGCCGTATATATACGTTACCACAGACAATCATATACAGATATTCTACCACCATATAAAAGACTGCTATTTGATCCTAAGACATTCCAATTATAAATTCCGATTAGGAATAATTTTTGTTTCTGTTACCCGTAAGCAAATCGCTTTCAGTTAATGGAAATCTCATATTATATGTTAAGGATTAGAAGTTAATGAAACAATACACGAGCAAAGTAAAACTGTACAATAATTGAATTTATTACTGCGGACGTCTGAACTGATTGATGGTCACCGGCAAATAGGCCGAGCCACGCTTCTACAAAATGGCATGAGCAAAAATTGTAACCTTGAAATTGAGAGCTTAGCTTTAGTTACATATTGTAGTTAAAGATTATTGCATTCGAGAATTAATATGATCATTAACAGAACTGGTTCATACATAGGATTAACATGAGTGATGAGAAAGAGCAGTTAACATAATGAGAAATGCATAACATAATGAGAAAGCATAGAATGAGAAAGCATGTTACAAGAGAACATAGAAAATATATGATAAAAGAGGAATTCAAAATAAGGTGATGTTATCATGTTCGTCCATCAGAAACGCAGGTTACTGAACATTCAGCCCCCCGTGAAAGACTCCGGTCTTTCAGATACAGAAAGAGGCACAATCTTCACAATTGGTCGTACGTATTCCTTAAATTTCGTCTTGACGGTGACAACACGAACCTTGCTATCGCTGCCTGGATGAATCTTAATGACGCGCCCAAGGAGCCATTTTGATGGAGGCAAGTTGGATTCCTTTAGGAGCACGATGTCATCTAGCTTGATATCTGGCTGAAGACCTTGCCACTTAGGACGTTGTTGCAGTGATGACAAGTATTCCTCGTGCCATTTCTTCCAGAACCCTTGCATGAGAATCTGTAAAAGATGCCAATTGGATTTAGGTGAATTAGTATGTTCTGTTTAAGGTATGGGAACTGCTGTATACGGTTGACCGATCATAAAATGGGCAGGTGTCAACGCAGTGGGTTCACTGTCGCATGTAGGCCACATGGGGCGAGAATTCAGCAATGCCTCAATTTTTGTTAAAAGTGTATAAAGATCCTCGTATGTTAGAATGTGGTTTCCAATAACTCGTTTTAGATGGGTTTTAACAGATTTAAAACCTGCCTCCCATAGTCCGCCAAAGTGAGGTGCGGATGGAGGGATAAATTTCCATGAGATGTTATCTGCTGAAAGATGATCTGCGACGATGTTCTGATGTTGTTGATTCAGAAGACGAGTATACATTTCATCAAGCGATTTCTTTGCTCCATGAAAATTTGTGCCATTGTCGCTCCAAATTTCATTTGGTTTACCGCGACGACCTACGAAACGATCTAAAGCCGACAAAAATGCGTTCGTTGAGAGATCACCGACGAGTTCTAAATGAATGTCCTTTGTTACAAAGCATATGAATAGTGCTATATAGCATTTACTGAATGTAGGATTTCTTCCTCGCCGTAACCGAAGTTTCAAAGGACCGGCATAATCACACCCAACAATACTAAACGGTCGCGAATACCGAATACGTTCTCTTGGTAAATTTCCCATCAGTTGCTTTGACGAACGCTGTCTATGACGAATACAAATAACACATTTATTCACAACATTTCGAACCAGATTTCTGCATCCTAATATATAAAATTCTTGTTTAATTAGTCCAAAAAGTTGAGATACACCAGAATGTGGATTTTTTTTGTGGAAATATTCAACAATAAGTCGCGAAATTGAATGAGATTTGTGAAGGATAATAGGGTGTTTAGCACTATATGGTATTTCCGATTTATTTAATCCACCGACACGTAAAATACCGTTTGAGTCAAGGAAAGGAGCTAGAGATTTCAATTTACTTTTTATCGGTAATACGCACTGACTCTGAAGAAGACTTATTTCAAATGAAAACAACGATTTTTGAGCACATTTTATAAGAAGGTTTTTGGAATTGAAAATCTCTTCTGTTGTTAGATGGTTATACTGACGGTTATTTTAAAGACGAATGTTTGAAGAGAAGCGTAAAACGTATGCCACGACACGAACCGTTTGCCACCAATTGGACGACTGAGCCTTTGCTATACTTCTTTGCTCTAATTCTGGAACAGAAACTCCATTGATGCAAGGTGCAGACAATGGCCATATTTCTTTTTCCTTCCAAAGCCACGAGGGGCCTTTCCACCACATCTCATTTGTTTGTAAAAGAGATGGTAGTATTCCACGCGTGGCGATATCAGCAGGATTATTAGATGACCGAACGTGGTTCCAATGTTGCCGAGGAATAGATGTCAGGATTTCAGAAGTCCGATTGGCTACAAAGACAGACCATTTCTTGCGCGATTCAGAGAGCCAATGCAAAACAATCGAAGAATCTGTCCACGCACAAACTTTAATTTCTTTTTCCTGAAAAGAAGTCTTAAGTTTATTAATTAGTTTATTTAGAAGAATAGCTCTACACAGCTCAAGTCGAGGTTTATCTCTACCTCAAAGGAGCGACCTTAGTTTTCGCTGCCACGAGAAATACATTAATTAATCCGTTTGCGTTAACACTACAACAATATACAACAGCAGAATACGCATCAAGCGATGCATCACAAAAGGCATGTAATTCAAAATTATTTCTGTTGTTCCATAGAATTCTTGAAATAGCATTAGATTCTAGTAGCCGCAGTTCACTACGAATCGAATTCCATCGTTCAACAAGTTCATTAGCTATTTCTTAATCCCAATTGTGTCCTATGCGCCACAGGTCTTGTTGATAATTTTTACCTGCTAGAAGTGCTTCATTAAGCGATTGACTATTCAGTAGTTTCGCAGAGCCATCGAAAACTACCCTCACTCTGGTAGTGCTGCTGTCTTCCTTTAATACTGCATGATAATAATTGAGTGGCACTACAGCCCACAACGGGCCAGGGCCTAGCTTCTACAACAACTACTCGTGTTGTGCATGCTATTGTTCTTCACGAGTAGAAGGGACCTACAGTTTTTTGCCGACTCCGAACGGCGAGATTTGAGAAGCTTTCCATAGACAATTAATACTCTTTGAGTGTTGTCAGCAACTCGAAAGAGGTGGTGCCGTGAAAAAATTTCTAGGTGTCCCGCCGGGAATCGAACCCAGACTTTTCTGCGCCGCGGTCCATCAGAAAATCGACAATGTGTTTTAACGAATAAATTTTCGGCTTGTTGATCTTCAAGGGACAGACGTGGTTTTGGATCTACTTCTTCGACACGCCAAAAACGTTCTAGAATAAATGATACCTGTGATCCACAATCTAACAACAACCGAATGTTTTGTGGATTTCCTTGAATATCTATAGCGTTAACGATGGCTGTGGGCAATAGCGATTGAGTAGAGCGAAATGGTTTTGGTGTATTGCCTTTAGCTTGTATAGATGAGCAAAGCGAGAGTGGGGGTTGTGTTGCTGTTAGAGGGTTTGAGGATGCTGCATTGGATGTTCGATCGACGAAAGTTTCTTGAACGATGGTATTTGTAGGGTTTGCCGATGACGACGACGATGAATGTATATGAACAAGCGAATGATGTCGCGAATTGCACGTTTTGCAACGAAAGTTAGACCGACACTGGATTGAAGCATGTCCAGACCGCAAACAATTAAAGCAAAGAGAATGTTGTTTAACAAATTCACGAAGCGTTTTTGTATCAAATGAAAGAAATTGAGAACATTTATTTAAGGTATGGTCTGAATTGCATTTCGGACATTTTAATTTAGATTCTGCGAAATGTGATTGTATAGTCTTAGGGTTTCTTCGAGATGAACTTAAACGCGAAAGGGCTTGGCAGGATTCTAAGGCGTCACACCTGGTTTGTAAAAACGATACCAATTCATCCACAGTTGCGTCACTCCTAGATCCTATTTCTTCTGCCCACGCTTGTTGAGTATCAGGATCGACTTTTTGAAGCAAAAGATAAATTATCCAAGGGTCGCGTTTTGTAGCACCTAAAGCGTTTAAGCCACGAATGGTCTCATCTGCACAGTCTGTTAATTTTCTTAAATTAATCACATTACCGAAAGCCACGTTGGGAATAGAAAGGAACGATTGTATATGAGATTGAATAATTAAGTTAGGACGGTCATATCTCCTTTCTAAACGATCCCAAGCATTTAAATAGTTCGCGTCTGTAACTGTTATGTGCCGAATTAGACTGGCTGCTTCACCGCGTAAAAATGATTTGAGATATCTGAATTTTTGCGTTGTAGACAAATTACATTTTGTATCGATAGTACCCTGAAATATATCTCTAAAACTTGGCCATTCTTTGTAGTCCCCGGAGAAGGGTGCAATATCAATCTTAGGAAGAGAAATCGAAGTAGATTGGATTGAGTTGAAATTATTAATTAAATCTTGCTGATTAATCAACTTATCGTCGCTGACTCCGTTACTCGAACGCGCTTCAGTTTTTCTCCTATCGTGAATAAGCTTTTTCATGGTGGACAGCGCTAACAAATACCTAGATTCGTATTCAGAAAATTCTAATTCTGAATCCTCGCAATCAGATTCATCCGAAATCTCTAACAGTTGATTTTGTAATGCACTAAACTCTTTCCAATCTTCTTGAAGTTTTTCTAATCGTATTTCCAGCAATTCTAAAGAAACTCGATCGTCCACACCTTCCGCAAATGATACCGCGCGAGTCAAACATCCCTTAAATTTATTAAATTAAATTTATAAATATTTTCACACGATAATATATTAATATATTGCAGATATTTAATAGCACAAGTTAGAAATTTAGAACAGTATATGAATTATATAGAGAACAATATATTTTATTATGATTCACAGATTTTTTTTCGCCACATGTATAAATTTAAATCAAAATTGAAAAATACTAAATATTACAAAACTATACCAAATTGAGTCTTTTTTCGATGAATTCACTGCGCCCTGCTGGAGCCCATTTTTAATGTAAAAGACATTAGTAGAAACCTTGTTGCCACTCTTAACAACAAACTTTCTACCTGTGACCATATTGTAGAATTTGAATTTTTTGAATTTAAATGCATTTTTTATTATTCATTCATTATTACTTGAATGCTAGACAAAAATACTTAAATCTAGCTTAATAATATAATCCATTGATCTTAATTCTAACCTACTGACTCCTCGCGAGTACTCTAAGCTAATCTAGTATATTTTTCTTTTTGCCTTTCGGCCTCTTGTATTTTTAATTCTTTGCTTAGAAACTAATTACACATTTTTTTTTAAATCCTTCAAGAAATTTTTTTTAAAAACTTAAAATTCAAAATTATTTTACTTCTTAACCTACTTAAAGAACTACATCCTAAAACTATACTACCTAAAACTAAACTAAAACTTATAACTATATACAATTTAAACTAACCTAAAACTTAAGTCTACTTATATTAAACTTAACTATGTCCGTAAAAACTATACGGACACGTGCACCAGGGCGTATGTGTTATTTATATGCTTTACATATATATCTAATACGCCGTGATGCACCTTTTTTTTTTAATTTTTATTTTTGTTGTTTTTTTTTATGTTTGGATATTTTTTATTTTTTTTTTGCTTTTTAATTTTTTTGTTTTTTTTTTTTTAATTTTTTTTAATTTTTTTAATTTTTTTTTTTTATAATAACAGCTTAAAAACTACCTTAACCTATGTGAGTTGGCCCTGTAGACTCAACTATCCCGTCTATTTGTTTGTGAAGTTAGCGGCACCGAACGCTGGTTCTGGTGTAACCACCAGTAGAAAAACCGCTCTTTGGCAGAAAATGCTCTGTCACGGGCAGAAATCGCCCTACTGAACCATAGGAGCTCCTCATGGCTGCGAGCAACGTCCGGCTCGTATTGGAGTTGCCTCTCGACTGTTCGGCGTGCGACGTGGAAGATGATAGGGCAGCCTTCCCTATCTTGTATCAGGCCTTTAGCGTCCAAATAGAGGAAAGCTTTAGGCGGAGTGAAGCCGTTAAGACGTACCCGTTCATGGTACATTTCATTTGGGTAGTAAGCTCCACAGATCAGACTGTTGGTTGAAGCTATGCCTCGAGCAGTGTGACTTCGTATCAACTTGATAATAAAATTATCTATCCTTATAAGGTTTGCCTCGTTGTACAGAACCTCGTTGGGGTAGAATTTCTTGTACTGGGATTCTGGTGTTCGATATAAACGGAGGCAGGCCCGAAGACACTGCCTCTCGAACACCCTCATCTTTTCCATCTGGGAAGAACTCACGTTGAACCACACAGGACAACCATACACCATAATTGGCCGGATTAGGGCCATGTAGCAGATGACCTTCACTCTGGTGTCAAGTTGACTGCTGTAAAACAGCCCTCTTGCCATAGCGAAGGCCTTCTTAGCCCTGGTCAGAGCTATATCTATGTGGATACCACCATACAGATACTGGTCCAACCAGATGCCTAGATATCTGACTACACTTTTTACAGCTAATGGCTGTCCTTGTGGGTCAACTATGCAGAACTTGCACCAGTTCATTTTCGTGTCCCTTGAGGCTCTGGACAGCGGGGTTCTAAAAAGGATAGTTTCACACTTCTGGTAGTTGATTTTCAACTTCCAGTCGTCGCAAAATCGTTTAATTGTATCGAAGTCGCGTTGCAACGACAGACATTTATTACCTCTACCTTCGAACCTGATCTGTACGCGATTAGATCATCGGCAAACGCTATGATGTTAGGCATAGAACCTATGAGATCGCTAGTGAATATACTGAATGAGCTCGGAGAACCAACAGCTCCTTGTTGCAACCCATTTTTTATATGAAATACAGTAGTCGAAATTTCGTTGCCATTTTTCACAACAAACTTCCTACCTGTGACCATGTCATATATCATATATAGCAATGTTTTATTGATGCCGAGCCTGACCAACTTAAGGAAGAGACCTTCTAACCATACGGTGTCGAACGCCTTCTCCATGTCGATCAGGCAGGCGCCTGTACACTGGGTCTTGTTTCTATTCCACTGTATGTCGGAAACTAATTTAGACGCGGCCAGAATGGTGTCATGCCCCGCCCTGAAGCCAAATTGATTTTCCGGTATTATTTGTTTTACCTCAACCCATTCTTTGAGAGCTCTAATGACTATCTTCTCGAATACCTTGCTTATGCACGGAAGAAGACTTATAGACCGAAGATTTGTCGGGATGGAAGTATCTTTGTCCCGTTTTGGAATTGGCTGTACCACAGCTGTTTTCCAATGCTTCGGGTAATATGCATTACTCAACGCATTGTTAAACAGTGTTGTGTATACATCCACCGCCTCAGAGGGTAGATGGCGCAGAACAATATTTGGTATCCCATCGATTCCCACTGACTTCTTATTCTTCAGTGAGTTGAAGATACCCTGGAGTTCATCTTTCGAAATAAGGATGGAGTTGTTTCCATCGTCGGCGACGGCATTATTTGCCAGAAGATCGTCACTGAATCTGGTAAAACCAGGATTCTCGGATCGCCATTGACTTATTTCGTTCCGAAGGTAGAAGTGGACCATATTGTAGATCGTGTAAAGTAGTTGTTTGCTTATACCCAACCTCGTCAACTTGAGGAAGAGGCCTTCTAACCAGACGGTGTCGAATGCCTCTTCCAAGTCAACAAGACAGGCCCCGGTGCACTGGGTTTTTTTTTTTTTTGTTCCATTGAATGTCAGAAACCAATTTTGACTCGACATGTACAGTATCGTGCAGAGCACTAAATCCAAATTGGTTATTCGGTATTAAATCATCAGGATTATATTCACAATCTTTTAAAAAATCTTTTTAAAAGATTTTTCGGAAGCCATGAGTTTTTGTCCTTTTTGGGGATGGATTGCACTACCGCCGTCTTCCAATGTGCATTACTCAGAGCATTGTTGAACAGAATTGTGTATATCTCAACCACCTCTTCGGGGAGATGACGCACACAGTATTCGGTATTCATCTGTGTTCGGTGATACTTTAGGAATCGTTTTGTCCATGGTACTTTTTATCGTAGTGTCCATTTTTATGAGGTACATGTCAATCTCTTCGTTAGTTAGGTTTCTTCTTCTGGATATCCCTCACCATTAGACAGCCCTAGTAGCTAGAGGGATGTCCATTCTCTCCACAATGAACACATTTTAAGCGTGACTTGTCCTCCACTTTCACCTCCCCCAGGGGACAGAGCGCCTTCAGATGCATCTCTGCGCATTTACTGCATCGCGGCTGCCTACTGCAGTTTCCTCCAGCGCCAGCAAAAATTTGGCACCTTGTGGAGAAGCGGCTTACGGCAATAAACTCCACGTTTTCAATATTGAGTCATTCAAGAGATTCCAGGATGCTCTTCGACACAACCGAAACATCCAACCCCCTGAACAAAACGGTTTGCACTTTTTTCCCTTTGGCATAAAAGTGTAAAATTCTACAACAGCTGTCGTCATTTGTTGTTTGACTTTTTTATAACTATCCACTGATAGGCAGTGAATAGTCTGCTTCTGAAAGCCTTTCTTTTGAACTTTTAAAAGATCCCCTACGGACAACTTACATGCCTTAATGGTGTCTTTTGTGTCCATGCCGCTTACATTGGTTGGCGGCATTCTCTTCTTCTTCTTCTGCTAGTTTCGGATGGTCTAGCCCTGCTGCTGCTAATGTTGTTGTTGTTGTTTCTTCTGCTGCTGTTGTTGTTGTTGCTTTTGCTGCTGTTGCTGCGTTGGCTTATAAATCTCTTGCTGATTCGATTGTTGGAGTTGCTGTTGGGACGGGTTTTCTTTTTTCAACAGCTCCTGTTGCCGCATTTCAGTGGCCAGTTTCTTTCTGGCTTTGCGTTTAAGCTGTACGATTTTTATAAAAGCCTCCAGCTCTTCCTTCTCCTTAATTTTTTCTCCTTCTTTTCCATTATATGATGCTTCACCGCCGGGGGGCATGGGCCTATGCACACGAGACAATGTCCTTGATCGCGCTCAACATGGCGAGCTGCCATGAGAAAATCAAGCGATTTTGCGACGACTGGAAGTTGAAGATCAACTACCAGAAGTGTGAAACCATCCTGTTCCGAACTCCGTTGTGCAGGGCTTCAAGAGATACGAGCAAAAACTGGCGTAAGTTCGGCATTTTGGACCCGCAGGGGCAGCCATTAGCTGTGAGGAGTGTAGTGCGATATTTGGGCATTATGGTGGACCAGTTTCTGTATGGTAATATCCATGCAGCAACGGGTCTGGCAAAAGCCAGAAAAGCCTTCGCTATGGCAAGTAGGCTGTTTTATAGCAGCCAACTTGATTCCAGAGTGAAGATTACAGAACCCCAGAGTCTGAGTACAAGAAGTTCTATGCTAATGAAATCTTGTACAACGCAGCAAACGTGAATAGGCTGGATAATTTTATTATTAAGCTGATTCGAAGGCACGTTGCACGAGCAATGACTTCAGAAAACGAGCTGATATTCGAATTATAAAAAATGCATAGATTAACTTAAAGTGCTCGCATGGAGCCAGTAAGATAGTTTTAATTAAAATAATAGTTATTATAACTAGTTTAAGTATTTTATATCTAGATTTAAGACAAATGAAACTCACAATAAAAAATAAATTTTTAAACTAAACTAAAAAGTCTTTTTTCGATTATTTGTCCACAAATTTGTTTTATATTTGCTAAATGAATTGTTCAATAATTAATCCGGCTCGAAGGACCAGAAAATTTGTTAAGGACGAGCAAAGTAAAACTGTACAATAATTGAATTTATTACTGCGGACGTCTGAACTGATTGATGGTCACCGGCAAATAGGCCGAGCCACGCTTCTAGAAAATGGCATGAGCAAAAATTGTAACCTTGAAATTGAGAGCTTAGCTTTAGTTACATATTGTAGTTAAAGATTATTACATTCGAGAATTAATATGATCATTAACAGAACTGGTTCATACATAGGATTAACATGAGTGATGAGAAAGAGCAGTTAACATAATGAGAAATGCATAACATAATGAGAAAACATAGAATGAGAAAGCATGTTACAAGAGAACATAGAAAATATATGATAAAAGAGGAATTCAAAGTAAGGTGATATTATCATGTTCGTCCATCAGAAACGCAGGTTACTGAACATTATATGCCTTTTTTTATCTTCGCATGCTTAATTAATTGCTTCATTTAATATTTTAACAAAACAATGCACGGACATCAAACAACATGTGTTCTTTTTCTGCCTTTTTAAATTTTGACTGGGCCGATTTGAGTTAGATTTGGTAGATATATACGGTTAATTGCTAAATTAGCTCCCTATTTTGTTGTCCATAAAATTTTGCTTCAACACATCATTTTTGTTGTTCTTAGTAAAATGAAGGAATCAATAAATGAAATAAAGAAGCAAGTGAAAATAAATATATAAATTAGTTGCATGAGGAAATAAATTGCGAGGAGAAATTCAAACTTACATTTAAGAAATCAATACGGCGAATTCCAAATTAATGTTTTACAACTTGGCGAGTAGAGTATTTATTTAATGCTTTCTTCAGTTCTCAGTACGAAAATGGCAGTAAGCAACATTTCCGCATTCTAAAAAAATAAGTGATTTATGTGAGAAAGGTTTTTCCGCAGATTTTATTTTATTTATTAACTACTTTCGTCAGCTGATCATCGTAAAAAATAACCATTGTATTTTAGTATGAGATATTTGTATATGATGGTCGCCGTGGCGTAGTGGTAAGTGCGTCGAACGCCACGAAGAAAGTCTAGGTTCAATACCCGGACAGGACACCTCGCATTTTTCATTGCACCACTTCTTTCGAGTTGCTGACATAACTCCAAGAGTATCAACAGTCTATGAAAAGCTTCCCAAATCTCACCGATCGGAATCGGTAAAAAACTGTAGGTCCCTTTACTCGTGAGAGAGCACTAGCACGCACAGAACGAGTAGTTGTTGTAAAAGCTAGGCCCTGGTCTCTTGTGGGCTGTAGTGCCAGACAATTATTATTATTATTATTTGTATATGGCTGCCTTAAACATGAGAATATCATTGTTCCAGATTTAATCAATTTCAATAATAATATGAAATAAAAGCTGGAAGATATCATATTTCACATAAATCTCAACTATTTATGATTTCGGGTTTATAGCTTTCAATACCTCAACAACGACATCTGTCGTAACGTCATAACATTTACCCAACTTTGAGAAAGGTTTCCTTCAAAGAACAACAGCGACGTGCGACGGCTGATTCCAAAACACCAATAGTCAGATGTAGCTCCCTGAAGAAAACACTGGTTCACGTTTTGGAAAATCAGCTGATAAATGCTTTTTATAATTAAAAGAGAAACAGTTAAACGACAATAATTTATCTTGCGAAGAGAAAAATATAAAAGAAATATGAAACTGCAAAAATTTATGATAAGCAAATAATGCTGTTTTCCTTTTACATTCTTTAATTGTCTTTTAAATACTGTTATGGAGATCGTTCCTTTCAAAGAAAAGATTAGATTATTTTTTCTTTTGTTGAATGTGTAAACAAAATTTTAAATCGAAATAAATTTAATAAAATACAAAAGCATTAATACACCCTTAATAACCTGTATCACACACAATCATATACCGATGTCACACCACCATAGAAAATATTGACATATGAAACTGAACATTTTTTTTTTAATCAATATTGGCAAACTTGTTCTCTTTACTGAATTATAGGAAGTGAATAACTTTCAGTGAGAGGCAATCTCTTACTTAAGGGATCTCCGTCACCAAAGCAACGTAATAACAGTAAATGTATCAGATACGGATTTTTATTATTTTAATTGCATTTGTAACTATTAGGCAAAAAAACGTTGAAAAGAGCAAATTGATGTACCATTGTCTGGACCTTTTTCTATTATTATATTTGTTATACGCTACATTTTTATGTAATCTGTATATCTTACTATCCGCTTCTTCACACAGAGAAATGTGAAGAAGGTCCTATAATTTCAGCTCCTATTTTATTACCTGATTTTGACTCAACATTGTACCAATTTTGGAGGAGCGCTTCGACTGTCTTTTTGGAATAAGTATTTCGTAATATATGTTAAGGACATTTGTTCACTTACACGAGTAAGCTACAGCTACGAGCAACTAATTAGAAACGATGCATCGATCATTGAAGGATTTACCCTAAAGTTATTTTCTACACTCCCGATCGATCTTCATCTGGTTACTTCTGAAGTGCAAAGTTGATTATTCCTTTCCTTAAAAGTGTTTACAGTTTTTCCAAAAAAGAAGATTTAACGCAATAAAGCATTTTGAACAATATGGGACTTACGACAACATATCCAGGAAAAAGAGGTAATGAAAAATTACCATTCGAGACGATCTCAAAATTATAAGACTCTCCAAAAACGACCCAAAAAAAGTGCAAGGGATATTTAACGAGAATTGGAAAATGAAATGAACTCAACAATATCTGTCTGGACCATAAGGAGGCGATTAGTTGAAGCTGGACATCATGGTCGTGTTGCGCGGAAGAAGCCAATGGTTACCAGCATCCAAGGAAAAACGTCTTGACATCACTTGGATTGGCAACAAAACAATGGAAATTTGTATTATGGAGCGACGAAACCAAAAGCAACCGTATGGGACCAGATGGTAGGCGATTCGTACGAAAACACAAACGACGTGAATTCGATTCAAAATACACCTCACCTATTGTATAGATTTACATTTCAATGCATTTTTATTTTAAAATTCAATTTCTTAAATGCTAGACAAAAATACTTAAGGCTAGCTTACCATATAATCGAGGGATCTTAATTCTAACTTACTGACTCTTCACGAGTACTCTAAGCTAATCTAGGTTTTTTGCATTTGAAATTAATATAAAAACAACTTCTCCTATTGATTTAACTATACTGTGTTTTATTTAAATGTGGTTTTAACTGAATACTATGACCGTTTCTTATTAGTTGCTCGTAACTGTATATACATATAATAATAATAATAATAATTGAGTGGCACTACAGCCCATAACGGACAAGGGCCTAGCTTCTACAACAACTACTCGTGTTGTGCATGCTATTGTTCTTCACGAGTAGAGGGACCTACAGTTTTTTGCCGATTCCGAACGGCGAGATTTGAGAAGCTTTCCATAGACAATTAATACTCTTTGAGTGTTGTCAGCAACTCGAAAGAGGTGGTGCCGTGAAAAAATGCTAGGTGTCCCGTCCGGGAATCGAACCCAGACTTCTCTGCGCCGCAGTCGATGCACTTACCACTGCGCTACGGCGGCCACATACATATAATATAGTTCATATAATATTGTGAACTCTTTTAAGAATTTCAAGACGTAATGTGATGTAGAGGAAAGTTTTTTTTTAAAAAAAATATATAAAATTCAGAAAAATTCATGGAGTCTTTATTTGAATCGATAGTACGGTTCATATAATTTAATGTTTGAAGATTATTTCATCCAAATGTTGACCTTGACTGCGCCTCAAATGGTTAATCCGTTAAGTCTAATTTTGGTATACTCTTTCTAACATTTCGGTCGGTATCTCACGAATAAATGCTTCAATATTGTCTTTCAATGCGTCAATTGAAGCGGGCTTGTCTGTATAGGAATGAGCTTTAACATAGCCTCACAAAAAATAGTCTAAAGGCGTTAAATCACACGATCTAACCGGCCAATTGACCGGTCCCGAACGTAAAATAAAATGTTCACCGAACTCGTCTCTCTATAAGTCCATTGATTCGCATCATCTTTGAAGAAGTACGGTCCAATGATGCCACCAGCCCATAAACCGCACCAAACTGTGACTTTTTCTGGATGCATTGGGGGCCCTTGCAATGCTTCTAGCTAATATTCACTCCAAAATCGACAATTCTGCTTATATTACGTACCCATTGAGCCAAAAATGAGCTTCGTCGCTGAACACAATGATGCGCGGATGAACTTTCTTAACAGAGCACGACGTGCGTCAGCTGTTTAAACCAGTGTTGCCAAAAAGACAATAGCTTAAAAATCACCCTTTAGTTTTCTATACCTGCTTCATACCATAGAATATGTAACACATCGGCGTATGTGTAGACAATCAAGCGGCCCTAAAAGCATTGAAATACCATCTCACTAACTGCAAGTCTATCAGAGAATGAAAAGAGGAACTTTAAAGCATAAAATATCACAAAATTATATTTTGCTGGGTTCCTGTACATTCCGACACTATTGGATATTAATTAATTAATATAATATTGAACCTTTCATAATAATTAAATAACATTAAATCTTTCGACGAACAAATTATGTACCATACCACTAAAACGTATCCGCGCCAAATCGTTCAAGCAAAATAATACCTATATCAAACATGATCCAAGGCACATTCATCAAGTAACTTCGAATTAACATACAAATTGCAAACAAGTGAGGCTACCTCGCGGACAAAATATCGAACATACATGTATGTATAATTTTAGATTTTTTCGAATATTACAGTTTTCTACAAATCTTATAAAAAAGTAGTTAATTGCCTTAAATGTTAAAGAACTTTTGTGTACCCGAATAAGATTGGTATATTTTTTGCTATGAATAGAACGAGATAATAACACCTCAATACACCTTTAATGTGCTAAGTGAGAAAATTCAAATGCAAAATACCAACAACTGTAAGGAACATTGATAGACATTCTCTTTATATATTCCTTTCCACAATTTTTCTTCTTGTAGGCTGGTTGATTCTCTTTTAGATTTGTCGGCTGGTTTTTCTAAACGTGAACCAGTATTTTGTTCACGGTGCGACATCTGTGTATATGATTGCTGTGGTGCGACATCTGTATAGAATTGTCTGTGATAAAATCATAACGCATAAAATCCTTTTTCCAAACCCATATCATTTCGCTGTTTGAGAGCAACTGTCATTTGCACTATGAGAGATTATTATTTCCAGGGTTTTTGTTTGCGATAAATATATATGTATGTACTTATGTACAATGTTATTCAGTCCTGCGGATGGCGCCATTTTTTAAATATAAATTATATATATTTATATAATTTACCTTAATAATTTTCATTTTTGAACTAAATAACTAACTTTCCTTTGTTTTTTGTATTAGATTATAATTCAATAGCATAGAAAAATTTAATATATGTAGCAAATGGCTATTATTCGGGGCTTTCCTGAATCCCAGCTTCAAAAATTATTTGTAACATCTCGTCTCGAAAATTTAAAATATAACTGCAATTTGACAAAATCTTACATAATTAAAAATTAACCCATTCAATTAGAATATTTTGTTATAATTCTTCGACTACAAGTTGCAATTTTAAAGGGTATTTAGATATCTTTATAAGACATCATCAATTGAAGTGATATTTGTTAGTCCTTAATTTGTTCTATTAGATATTTAAAATTAAGATATATATGAAGTTTTTACACAGGCGTCCCTTAACTGCACGTTATTTTCGATGCCCCATATATAGAACACCCCGAATTCATTTCATTCAGAATTCTACAGATATTCAGTACCACTTTCAATTGAATTTATATTTTTTTTTTATTAAGGATAGACATAATCTTTTAAATGTGTAAAAACAATTAATGCATGCTTTTAAAAATGATTTGTGTTAGGGAAACAATTTCCTACTCAATATCAGAGATATTACTGCTTCATCGATCAGTATCAATTCAGACAAATCGGAAGGATATAGATAAGAGGTAATTGAAGATAAATTAAATAAAGCTTACCTTTGGGGTCAACGTAAGCATAAGTTTGTTTTTTATCTACAATTACTGGAAGATGTGAGAACAAGTGAGGACAGTGTCACTGTATGATTTTCTATGGTGTTAGGTACAAATTGAACTTTTTTCTTGTTTACCTTCAGTTCGATAGCAACTATCAATATTCATTAGTATTTCACAATTGGTACACTTTAATTGTACAATTTGATACATATGTTTTAGTACTTAACATAAAACGTACTTTAGATAATGCTGAAGATTTCTGCTATTTCCTACTGAATATTTTTATGGATATGTACCAAAATATTTAATATATATAAAACATGAGGTTGCTCGTTCTAATTGTTAAAAGCAATTTTAAATTCCGGAATATGACATTATATCACAACATAAAAACTTCAACGTCGAATTATTACATCTAAATTACAAAAAAAGCAGAATTTAATGATAAACTAAAGTTTTCCTTAATTCAGGACATATTAAAAAGGTATAATAATCGTTAATAATTAGCATTAGTTACCCAACTTCAGATTGGGAAAATGTGGCAGACAACCGTTTACTTACCTGATTTACTCAAGGCTGGTGTCGAAGACTAATCTTAAATGTTCAAGGTTGGACCATGCAAAAACAACTGTATGATTTTCCAACAGAGGGTTTGAGAATTGCTTATATTTATGGCAAGCTTAGAATACTTCAATTGCAAGCAACGGTACAGTCTGTTAAAACATAATGTTTGATTTGAATAAATTGTCTGGTGAAAATGTACTAAGTAAATGTAAATGTTATTTTATTCGAACAGGTATTTGATAATACGGTTCTTACTTTTAGAATTATTTGGTTTTGATTTAGAGCTTAAATTATCACATACCTATAAATATATATAAATAAACTATATTCTAAAAGGTCATTTCCCAGCGGTAATATATTTACAAAAAAAAATGTTCACTGGTTATAAATGCATATAAAATAATATATAAAATATATTATTAATCATATGGGACATGTATACATATGTATATGCATATATATATATAAACTTCATTGATACTAATTCATATTTAGAATATGAATACGTGCGGCTGTGTATACGTGAACATGTATACATGATTGGCTTTTTTTTTTGTTTACTATTCCCTCAGAAATATCTGATTTCATTATAATTCAGCAGCTGTTAATAAGTCCTCAATCGTGGAAAATATTTTCGTATAGGTTTTCATGAAGATATTTTTGTATGAATGTACATTATAAGATTGAAGATGATGTTACTCATGTAGATAGGGAATGGAATGAGAATAAAACCGGCCAGAAATTGTACAGAAATCAATTTCATTATGAGCAGCATTTGCTCTGCCAATAAAACTTTGGTCATTTACTTTTTCTTAATCTACTTAGGTAAGGATTAGGTCATCTTGGGAAAGTAAAATGGTTCCAACTTTAATTAAATAAAATTGAGTCTCAACCACCAAGTACATTGGATTAAATTCTTATTGGTAGTGTAAAATTGCATGATTCTTTTAACAGTATATTTTGTATGTAAAAACCTTAAGATTTAATATAGTAATCTCCTAATTGGCTTGAGACGATGTGTTCGCCTTGGTTTAAAAATGAATAATAATAATTGAGTGGCACTACAGCCCATAACGGACCAGGGCCTAGCTTCTACAGAGACTACTCCTGTTGCGCGTGCTACTGTTCTCTCACGAGTAAAAGGGACCTACAGTTTTTTGCCGACTCCGAACGGCCAGATTTAAGAAGCTTTTCATAGACAATTGGTACTCTTTGAGTGTTGTCAGCAACTCGAAAGAGGTGGTGCCGTGAAAAAATGCGAGGTGCCCCGTCCCGGAATCGAACCCAGTCTTTCTGCGCAGCGGTCGACGCACTTACCACTACGCAACGGCGACCATGCACAATAGCTAATATAACATACTTAATAATAATACTTTAAGCTTTAAAAAACCAAAGAAAAAGAAAATTCCCTTCCTAGGAAAGAGCAAAATTTGTAAGTTACGTAGAGTGGAAATCAATAAAAATAATGTCAGGGTGTAGGTACAAAGAGATTAAATAAAATACTTCAAATGTCTGGCGCTGAAATCATACGCGTATATGATGTATGTGTGTACGATTTTATAAAAAATGTTTTTAAAATTATAAAAGTACTTGTACTTAGTTACAGTTTTCGCTTTGTTACAAATATTATCAAACAAATGTCCTTTATATGATGTTTAGTTTTTTTGTATGATTGCATTTTGTTTCCAATATTTACCGTACTTATAAAAATTTGCTTTGCGAACTCTGATATACATATGTATGTATATTTTTATACATATGTGGGTGTGTCAACATATGCATGAGTTTGAAATTGATACTTAGTATATCCCTTTAAATCAGTCTTCGATGGATTAAAAGGACATCGATTTACTCGTAAATTGTATTGTATTTGTGTAGGTATATAAATATATAGCTTACATATATACGTGGGCAACTCATCCATCACATCCACTTAAGTGTTCAAATATTTGTGGAAGAATAACTCCCAGAATTGTTGAACTTCCCTATGGTATGAAAAGTAATAATCTCAATTTCTAATGGAAATTTGGAACCCCAGTTATGTAGATATCATATATACTGTCATAATTACGGTTACTAACGTTTGCACATGCTGAATTTATATAATATAGTCATGCACACATGTACATATTTGTGTGCATATATTTAAAAAAAAATCTTACAGGATTTGGTCATACTCGATTTGATTAGCTGCAATTGGAAATGCACATTAATGACACTTTAAAAGTCCAGCCATTAATGATTTCAGAGCCAATGAACGTATTCAATTTGATATGATATATCCAAGTAGACTTACAAAGAAGTAGGACCTCCCACGTCGATGTTCAATGATGTGAACAAACAAAACACAAATAAACATTCATTCTGGGTATATTCCTGATAAGCGCGTGTGCAGACACGTACCGCTTATACTTAATACCCTTACACGTTGAACATTCTCGAAATAACTTGCTAAAAGGTTTCTGAAATCAAAATAACAGACACCAGCTACGGAAATCCTAGAAAAAAATGTTATGTTGAGTAGTTTTCGTAAGGTGAGAAAAAATAGTATCCCTAAGTAAATAAAAAACGGGAATAGCATGGAAATCACAACTAGCTATGTAACAAGTAGAACCGAGATAAGTGTTTTGCGAAATTTATAAAGAAAAATAAATTTTAACAGAAAGACAAATAGTCGATATACTATATATTGTATATGAAGTCGTATAAACTAATTTCTCTATCTATCTACATACATCAATCTGAACTAATTTAAACGTTGGTGCGCATTACTTAACAGCGTGAGACTGTTCCACAGTATGCAATTCCACATTTTCCACCCCAATATGTGTTTCATGGGAGGATTGAAATCAAAAGGAGATTTAGCCCTTGGGGATCTTTAAGCGACTATTATTTGGTGCATATTTGTTAGGAAATAAGCGTGTTTACTATTTCATCCCCGGCATTACGCAGGTCCTTGAAGATATTAAAAACTCACCACTTTTCATCATTGCCGAATCAGAGCACCCTTGAGGCGAAATTTTGTGCAGGCCGCAGGATATATTGCTTGTAACAGCAATACAATAAAAGTATCTTCAGAGAAACAAGGGTGAGTACGAAAAATTGCAAGGGAAAAAGCCAATGACTCAAGGGATTTCTTGACAAGTGGAACCAGCTCAAGCAGCAGGTTGATTAAAGCCCGTGAAAATTAAATACACCACAAACTTCTGTGATATTTATTGTATTATACAGATGAAGGCATACTATGTTCCTTCCTTGCCTACGCATTGGTTATTGAAATACAAACATTTAGAAATTATGATATCAATAAAATTTGATATACCTATAATATGAACTATCATATCCGAATGTAGAAAAATTTGAAAAGAATAAATAAAGTCAATTTATATTTTTTTGATTATGATTTGCCAACAAAGAGAAACTTTCCATTCCAACTTTCCATCTTTTCACTATTTATCAACATACTGCTGAATAATTCACATGAGAGTTACGTTCATGAAAGTAATTACTTTTCGTTTCTACGCTTTCCCAATACCTTTGCATGGCAATTGTTCGTGCTGATTTGTATATTCAGCAGGGCTTAAGAAACTGGTGGCACTTACCGTCGGCAATACGCGTGTGTTTATCAACGACCCTTTTCAGGGTGTGTAAGAGGGTGTTTCCCTCGTCATTGCCTACTAAACAAAATGATCCTTTCTATCGAAAGGAAAGAAGAAACGATTGTTTAGTACAAGTTCCGCACCACCCCCAGGTCAATTACAAAGATATTGCGATGTGGTTAAGCAATTTTTAACGTGGGTCACGTGTCATCTGAATATAATTTAATTATATTGATTTCTTTTGTTTTCTATTTTTTCCGTAAGTGCTTTTTAAAACTATTTCGAGTTAGTCACTGCCGCGTTAACATAACAACATGACGTATTTAATAATTTTGATGTATAATATTTTTTTTTAAATTAGATATAATCACCCATGTTATAAATTGCCAACAATAAGTATAATATGAATAAGATTTCTTCTGGTCTTTGTATAGGCATTTATTTTTATAGTGCATGTATGAAATAAAACCAAAAAACATACCAGTATTTTCATATATTAATATTAATAATTAATGTACACATATGTTATATATCTAACAGTTACCATTCTTGTCTTAAAATCAATTTTATGATATCCTTCAAGTTTTAATATGTGGGTATGTATGATTATTCTCTACGTAAGTAAATTTTAGTGCTAAACGTGCCCTCCACGTAAATTCTACAATTTAGAATTGTCACAGCGTCATTATTATTATTTTTCACCCTCGACTAGGTGAATTTTCACACGCGAACTACACTGTCGTATTGTCTTTCACGTGCAATCAATAAAAAAAAGTCACTCGGACCACTTCCGTATGTAACTCATCCTCTTATGTTCATAATTCTGATTGTAATGCGATGATTATATTCCGTGTTTGATGATCGCAGAGGTCGTGTGACCTGCGGACGCATCTCTTCACCTGCAATTAAAGTGTCACAATAAAATTTAAGAATGGAAAAGTCACGTGGCAGTAACAATCAAGGTGATGTAAGTACCTAACATCTACCCTCGTTCAAATCAATATTTTGAGGGATGTTTCAGACAATACAAACCATATATTATAGTAACTATCTTTTGTGCCTGTGTCTTCTGGCATTAATCGGACAATTTTAGTTCAAACTTTCGTTTTTTTATTTGCGGTTGAAAAAATGAAAAATCTTTGTATGCAAACTAAACAAACCATACAATTGCGCCGTTTGTTCTAGTCGCAATCGACTTCTTACGCAAATGCTTTTATTACATTTATTCATGTTTAACGCACAAGGTATTATCAGTTTGAGGACATCAGAATAACCCCGTCGCTAACATATGACCATCAACGAAGCTTGCTATAAACTACTTGCACATCAACCACCACCAAAACAATCTACGTACAAGTAAAATATATCTTCAGTTCATATTCGAAAAAAAGCGAAAAAAATTTAAAACAACTGAGTGTAAAAACGCACGTCATGTTCTCTCTCGTGCATTTATAATTTGAAGTGTTTGTCTGATCGTTATTCTTTACAAGCCGTCGGTGTATTGATAAATTTAAGGAAGCCAATTGTTAGGGAGTCTTCATTCTTTCTTGACTTACTTTAGCAGTATAGCGACCACACGTCTTGAAGATAAAACATGTGCCGACATCATTTATCCCACTTAAAAGTGTACGTTACGAAGCCCACGCTAGAGTATTTGAAGTCACCTAGCCACGTACCCGTAAATATTTTCAAACATTTCACGCAGCCCTAACAATCGCTTTACAGGAAGCCACTACAATAAACCTACAAATTGCTGGCAATTAATTAAAACTTCTGTTGATGAGAACCAAGAAATCGACTTGCTTCCAGCTACCGGAAAAATGTCAGAACATATTCTAGCTGTATCGCCTGGTGCTCCGCCAGGATATCTAATCGTATAGGGGAACACTGCATCAATCTTAACGTACTGCAGTACGATATAGCCATTAAACATTTCACATACACAGGCACTTTATTAGCACCTTTTTGGGCACTTTATAGCTGTCATTCAGTAAAAAAAAAAGAAAAACAATACAATACTGCTGTTTCTGGACCCTGAATCCCATCCAACATACTCGGCGGATACCACTGACAGCAATGCCCATACGTAAACACCACACCACAGTCGATGAAAGTTTGAACAAATGACTCTTATACCTGTCAACACTTGCGCTTCGATGACGGCGGCGTTACATCTAATAAAAAATCAGAAGTAATGGATTCTTTGGATTTACAATCAACCAGTAGCAAATAAAACGTAAGAGACAAACACACTTAAGTCAATGAGTATATTTTTCGCGTGTATAAAGCATGATAAAGAATATACATACATTGCATATGTATACAATATATACGTAATAACAAGACCTTTTTGAAGTTTCGTTCAAAGAATAGTGAACATGCAGAAGTAATCATACAACTATAATAATTAGGTCAATATGTACTCGAACTTCACTCATCAAATGTATTGATATGTGCCGTTATCTCCAACTCCTTTGCAAAAAATATCATGAGATTCAAAAACAGTAATACAAACCAATTTTTATGGCATTTATTCTTTATTTGTTATTTTTCATTAAGGAAATAAAAAAAAAAGTATACTGAGCGAATATGGCTATATGTATGTACATATTTTTAAAACTCGTTTAACCTCTGTAAAGTTAAGATTTGATATGAACTAAATAGAAACATGTGCCAAAATAAAATAATTCATTATAATATCAAACACGAAAAAGCATATCTAAAATTGTCTTAATAAAGTTGTTCTTAATTTCAACAGAAAAATACAAGTCAATCAAACGCACAACTTCCCATGAAAAAAGATAAAAAAAAATTCCAGCCAGAGGTGTTAATTTCTTAATTTTTGGTCGTGTTTTTTTACGTTTTGAGAATGAAGTCCGAAACTTCTAAGTTACAATTCCACAGGTACATCAATCTAGCCGCTTCTTTTCATGCACAGCGACTACTACAAACTTTTAACACTCATTCCACAGCAGAAACCCAATCTATTAACATGTGCCCTATGCAAGAAATAAAGGTTCGAATATTGGTATAATTCGTTTCTAATGTTACTTTAACATACACACATACTGCGCTGTTATCGGACACAAATTTTAATTCTTTTAGCATTGTTAACTGTTACAGCACCTTTCCTGCTTCCTGCAAGTCATCAACCCAATTCAATTTTAATTTTCGGTATGTCCTCGATCAGTGACGTCAACTGCATACGTCAAGTAGGAGTGTATGCTAAGTGACTTGCATATTTTGTACGTGGAGCTGAGAAATTAATTTCATTTAGAGTGGTTACAGATCGCTAAATAACAAAATTATTTTTGTTTTCAGTCTTTTAACATCGTCCAGGGATATATCCTGAGTCCATATGGCATATGACCGCTCGAATGCATAGTGAAAATAATTTGGTTGACGCACAGAACGACACTCGTGCCAGTCAAAATATTACATTCTCTGTTTTGGGGTGAAAACGTAATCAATATTTGTAGAGTTAGTGATAAAGAGTTATCAAACCACCGACCTACCTCAAAATATTTTTGAAAGCCGTGACGGAAACAAATTTGTTCTTCTATCTTTTACTAGTACAACGGTTATAACAATTGTCTACGGTGGTTGTCGAAAACAAATGAAATCATTGTCAAACAAGTTAAAACAATTTGGTTTCACTGATAAGATCATAATTTAATTACCTTATCGATCACTATATAACGCTACTTCTTTTATAACTGGGCTTATGAAAAGAGTACACTTTTTTGATAGCTATCTATTCAAATTATCTTATTTGTCCATCTGATTATTGATCTACAAAAATATTGTATTTAACACTTTCAGACATAAGCATAATAATCTAATGTGTACATAAGTGCACATAAAGATATATATTTCTATATAAATATATTAATTCTTTAAATTAGATATGGACAAATCTGTTCGTTCGGTTAGCACGTTATTAGTACACTATAATATATTCCGTATTTTTTATTTTTAAATTACTTTAATACAAATTTAGCAGAATATTCATTTCATTTCATAGAAAAAAATTCTTGGGCGAAAAATATAAAATTCCCATTAAATTTAATTTACACAGGTAAATTGAAAACGATGTATCTGAAGTTTACATATACTCATGAGGGACTGAAGTTGTTAATTTGATAAAATGAACCTTCAATTAGCACTCTTCTGTCAGATTTTGTAGCAAAAATGTGAAAACATAACATAATGGGTACTATCCATACAACCTGATCGTCAAAAATTTTCATTGAATTAAAAAAAAATGAAAAGAAGAATATTTCTATTTTTCTAGCAGTTCTCCTTTCTCGTACACATTACTGCCTTTATTGAATTGGCACGACCATCTTAGTCACGAACTCCTGAATTTATTATATTTTAGAAACAAATACATATACACAATTCCAGGCACATTACTCAGGTACACATACAGATATGTAAATTTGTCTATGTTTACTTTAAGATAAAATGAAGAAGAAAGAAGTTCTTTCATTCTCTACACTGGGAGATAAGTTCTGTATCATTTATAGTTGTTATCTAGAGTAAATTGTGACTGTTTACTTATAACAAAACGATAACACATCTTACGAACGACCCTTATAGTACTATCTGCTGTGCAAGTGAGTCATATTATACGCGAGATTCTTTACTCGACGCATAAAAGCGTTATTAAAATATCAGTATTTCAACTCACCAACTATTCTTACTTAAATATTTTATAAATTGACTACTGAGAATAGCACTTGAATATGTATTATGGACTGACATAATTACACATATGTTCAAACTAACATTCAAAAATAATTTATAGTCTATAAAAATAGGCCCGTATGATAACCAGTCTCAATAAATACATAAATGCGAATTATAAATGCATGTGCATACATATGTTTCATAATACATAATACATACATGTGCATTTGTACATACTTTATTATAGAAAAATAGTAATACAATACTTGATTTCCGATTGAAAACAGGTTTCCAATGTGTTACAGGCTTGGAAATTTTCATAACAAAATTGGCACTTAAGACGGCTTGAAGTGAGAGATTCAAAAAGATCGAAATGTCTCTGTGTACTTTTGCCTCTTACAAACAAAATATGTATGTATTCCTTTATACGCTTTAATATTAATAAATCATCACTGTACAATGGAGCATCCGAAAATGCCACAAAAGCTCTTCACGTCTAATTCAACAAGGGGAGATGTAGTCCCGGTTTTTAAGAGGAACCAAGACATCAGTTTCGGCGTCATCATCATCGTCGACGTCGTCGTCGTCGATGTTCTCAACCAGATGAAGAAGAAAAAATCTTCACTCTTAAGATGGAGTGCGCAACCACGCCAACTTAGATATTGTAAGATGGTGATGATAACCTGTTGAAGAAACCCCAAATCGTAGAACACATATGACGGCTTCTGAATGCCATTGGAATGGCTGCAACAAGACACTTCTCGCTTTGTACTATACACTGCGCCATAAAGGAGTAGTGGCGCTTAATACCTGTTGCCTGCTGAGCAAAACGCACATAGTTGTTTTGACTGTATGCTGGTGATGTGAATGACCACTGGCTGGTGTTATTCTTGACCAATATTCGGATAAATGATTCAACAACAATTCTTCTCTCAACAAAAAGGTGTGCTCAGCTTCAATATATGTTACACCCATGGATATGGAGATGCTTTCTTGGCAGTTGATGGCACTCAATGGATTACAAAAATATGGTAAGAGAATCTTTCTAATTCACCGACTTATAGGCACCCTGGGTGGTCATTATTGTCGTTTGCATAATTTGGAATGTCTTTGAGTAATGTGTCAATAACCTTTAAAATAATAAATATATTGTAATACGTTAAATAGGGGTACTTGGAGTACTTCATACCTGTTGGGCATGTTATTATATATTTTACCAAAAATTAGAAGAAGAAAGAAACTTAATAAAAGGCGCCGACAAGTAGTAGCAAAATTCATTTATGACTTTTAGAATGTGCATTCGATAATTCACATCACAGGAAGAACAATAAACAAAGAGGGAAGGTAGATGTAGAAACTAACTACACCACATTCTTTTTTATATCCCTTACGAATGAGATGGCCACGGCGGCAGTTTATTGCACACCCAAGGACGTTCATAGGCACACAGTCTTTGTTTACTTTATATACTCTAACGTTTTTTTTTTTGGAACGTACACAATACATTTTGGGAACTTCCTTTATGGTTCTCTTTGTTTTATGTGGTGTTCCGCTAAAATGTGTGAGATTCGAACTTTATTTATGTAGGTAGTGCGGTAAAAGGATATTGCTCAGTTCCTCATTTGGATTTATGTTCCTATCATTAGTTATTGTTTTTCTAGACCAAATTTAAGTACTTTATTGAATGGTCTCGCCGCCGTTCAAATGAATATTTAACGATATATTGTAATTTTAAAATCTTGTAACATTACATACCAGATATATGAAGTATTTTTAAATGCAAAAATTTGTACAAAACAAGTGCATTCTTCTGTTTAGGGAAATATGTACACACTTCTACACTTTTAATTAGGTGACATTTAAATGCACAAGACAAACAGCTTAACAGCGATAGCTATTAATATCAGACTGAGATTGTTAATATTATCGTTGCCAATTTGTTGAATTTGCCTTAAAATTTACCCACGATTCACTACTGTAATATTATATGTTTTATTCTGGAGGCGTCGTCGCCTTTAATTAAATGAAAGTATAATGTATACATATATATATGTATGTAAATCACATTTTGATCATCACAAAGCTTAAGTGATAATGAAATAAAGATTAATTTATAAAGATGTGATGTGTGGGCTAAACGAATTCATGTCTAGTAAATTCACGAATAAGATTGTTGCTATTATATTTGCACAATTCAAATGACAAATTAACAATCGCAACACAACACGAAATAAAAAAAAATCATTCGTATTTTTTAAAACCCTCACCAAGCACAAAGAGACAAATGCAATATAAGGAATTGATCCTGCAGAAGGCATACATATATAGACAATGTACTCCTCTTGTGTTATTCGATGCAGAAAAAACAAATGTTGTGAGAAATTTTCAGAGAATTAAAAATATATATGTATGTATGTACATCATAAATGAGTTGGGAGCTGTTTTATTTCGGGTGTAATACATACATTCTTCTATTATGTATTAATATGTACCCGTAAACCAATCAATCATTGTTTCTCACTTCTATATCATCACTGGATAAATCAAGACATCGCAAACTTAAGATAACTACTTGACAACGATCCACTTTAAAGTCATTAAATATTTATCTGTTTGTCTTCTAGACTAGTGTTAAAACCAACAAAAATAACGTATCGAAATTATATCAGCTAATAGAACGAATTGATAACAAACAATATCATATTTTCTTTACATACGCTTAATTTACGCTACACTGCTTTATGAATGAAACTAAAGTTGATCTCTCTTTCAGTTAGAGCTAACATCAAAGCTCTCCATAAGAGCCTACATCTAAATGTACATACCTAACAATAAGAAAATAAACCATACGCTTAGCACTTATGACCACGACGCCATCATCTATTGAAATGCCCATTCCCAAGCAAAATAAATAGCTTAAGTAGAAATTAACAAAAAGTCGGCAAAGCGGGAATAGATTGATGACGGGGATAATACCACCCAATCTGCCAAAGCTGATGCTCACCTCTATTATCCACACTTAAGAAATTACACAAAATTTTAAAACGAAAAAGACAGAAAATCGCCCCACATCTTAACATTATGGTCGGTAAACTGATACAACGTCATTCCGCTACAGACAGGCCGCCAACCTCCAACCAACACAAACAGTATAAAGGTTCTCTAAAATTAAAATTCAATATTTACTCGACGTTTTAGAATCCACTTAAATTGTAAATAACGCCGAGTGCGTTATAGATGCGAGAGGCACTTAGCTGCCACAAAGCTACTAGGAAAAACCTGTACTAATATATGAGCCGTGTGTTTAGCTGATACCGAATCGAACAAGCTTATTACTGTTAGAGTATTAAGTGCCCTGGTACTTACTTCACCGCAAAGTTGTCGTAGTTTGGTATATAACCGCCGAATATATTCCTAGAATATGTATATTCGAATAAATAAATCAAAATTTTGTTTTTTTATAAATATGATTTTTTGAAAAAAAAAAAAAAAAAAAAATAATAATAAATGGATGGCATAGGTGTTCTATATTTGTTCCTAAATATGTGGGGCATGCGACGAAATATTGTACATTCTTGTTTTAAGAATTGTTATAAATATACATTTAAATTCATATTTACCGACCACAATGCAATATAATCAAATTTTTATACAGCTTTTCTACAAATGATATCGAAGTTCTTTGGAAAAAGATATAACTTTTTTGTGTTTAAGATTAATCATAGGATCTTTTATTAAAATATGCTATCGCATAGTTGGATTTCAGTGTTACATATCTGCCTTCGGAAAACATATAAATAACTTGAAGTTAATAAAATAATACTTTCATAGTACCTTTGTAACCAATGTAGGTAGGGGTATTTACAAAAAAAACTGTCTTATAAACGTATAAAATATTATAAATTATTTAACAAAATCTCTCCACCACATTCTTTTGTACAGAACATATGTATTTGAAAATATAAACTAGAGAGTTAAGAGAGATCTGTAATAGTGTCTTCTTCTTCAATGTTCTAACATATATGCCGTATGTTTGTACATTGATTAATTTGTAAATTTCACTAAGAATAAAAAATATTACTTTTTTATTTATGTTTAATTAAAAATTTTAAAGTTCTCTTTTTTAATTATAACTAACTGAAACTTAACTCTTTAAAAGTTACGTCTGCCTATATGCGTTATAAACTATGTTAAGAGTTTAAGAGTACTTACAAAAAAATTAATGTAGAAATATGTATAATTATTTTTGTAATGTCGGCTGCATAGCTGCAGTTTGTCAAATTTATTTTTAACAATGAAAATATGAATTATATACAGTCACACTTACAATATATAATATTTTACATACAAACTATAAATCCGTTATCATCATTGTTACACCCGAAATTAAGTATGTATGTGAGTCTTATTACAACTTGAATAGTTTCACACATAAAATCACAAAAATGAAGAAGGAATAACTTTCACAATTTATTTTAAGCCATGGATGTTCTTTTCATTTGTATATATGTATGTATCTTCATTTGAAATATTATTATATTATATTATTCGTATTAAATTATAACCAATGCGCTGTGAACTCCACTTCTAAACCGAAACTTAGTTCATCGAATTGTGAATCAACTTTGTCATCACTAACCACATGACAAATACAGATTTAAAAAAATATACGATAATTGGGGCTAGCATCAACTTCCTTTTAGAAGTAATATATCGAAGCAATTATTTTATTTTTTCTCAAGGCCGAACAGTAATAGGTATTCGAAAGGCGCGAATTTGTAATATTCGCCTTCTCCTGAAGACACTGAACCACCTTGGGCAAGAGTCCACCTGCAGTGCAAAATAAAATCTCGCCGATTTCTATCAAATGCAAAATCGAAAAAAATGTCTCTGGTAGAACAGTACACTACGAGTCTTGAATGCTATTGGTAACCAACCAAAAATAAGTATGATATGATGCTACAGCAAGAAAAAAAACAAAGTATTAAGATCGCATAAAAATAAGCGTCAAATTCGAGTTCAGATGGCGACTAGACTGGTTTTGTGGTATGTCAACTGCATGCGCACCTCATGTCCTTCATTCAATAGAATTATTTGAGAGTGAAGGGTGGCAGATGGGACGAAGTAACATCAATGGATACACGCACACCTCTCGTTTCCCTTTTTCTGTGTGTTGCTAATTTTTTTTTATTTTTTACGACATTCTGATGCCTCGTAATCGTTCTCTGAACAAATAGAAAACTTCGAGAGAGACGGCGGTATAACGCGTACATCCATATGCCACTACATATAGATGTGAGCAAGTCCACACTTCATCCCAGAAACGTTAATCGCTTTGACGGCTTTCTTGAAAGAACAGCTGCATTTCAGCATAATGGTCTGTCAATGTGGGCTGATTCAATGAGGACGAGGGAGAACTATAAGAAGCATTGTTGTTACTCTTTTCTCCAATTTGAGAAAAGCAGACTCCTCCCTTATAGGCGACAGTTGCAGCAGCCAGTGGGAGGAACAAAGGTTGACGTTACCTTGGCAACCAAGCAGAAATGTAGATAAATTCGTTTGGCTCCGCCTCCAGGAGGGGTTGGCTGTATAAAAGTGCGCACGCGCTTCTACACACATACACAATAAGGTATATGGATTGCTTTCTCTGCGTGTGTTTCATTGTGTGGATGGGTGGTATGTCGTAGGTACTGGGGTGGGCAAAGCGTATAACAGCGGCTTGCAACGCGACCAAAGAACACTTGAGAGATCAATGTTTGTTAGTAAGCCAAATAGTAAGTAGGTATTCCCCTCTGCAAACAGTCGCATTCGAGAGCAGCTAGAGATCACCAGCGCATCATCACCGCCGTCGTTGTCTTTGCTATTATTGTCATCACCTCGACTTTATGTCGATATCTTTTTTTATTTGTAACCAAAAATAAACGGTTCTTAAAAGTTTTGTTTTCGGAAATTACTTTCTATATCTACAATATATAGTAGTCGGGCGGAGAACGAGACAATTGTAATCATATATCGTGCTGTTCTATTGCAAATCGATTGCGGTTAAAATAAATAAATTAATCTTGTGCAATTGTCAATAAAAATGAACCAACATTCGCTTAGATTAAAATGAGTCGCGTTTGCGGGTGAACCTGTTGCAAACAAATGAAAACCACGCGAGTTTGTGTAAATAAACAAAAGATATTAACGAAAATATCATCAAATGGCCATCTAATTAATTACATACATATACGGTATTAATTGTATTTGCTGTCTAATATTTATACACCCAAAACATAAGATTATGTTTACCGAAATCATTGACAAGCCAATTTCGATAATTTCAGTTGCGAATTTGCTGTTATTTACAATTAATTAAACATTTTATACAAACAATATAACTGAAACGTGGGAAAGTGTAATTTTTAGTGTTTCACAGTGCCAAATCCGATTTATTAATGATTTCATTAATAGTTACTTAATCTCATGTATGAGTAAAATGCGCGTTTAATCGACACATTATATAAAACGAAGAATATATATTAAGTGCGCGTAAAAAGAATTTGTTTTCAGTCCTGTGAAAAAATTACTGCCACCATTAAGCTCCAAACAGATCGAGGATATCCTCCTCAAACTTTAACCATTGACATTATGCAGAAGCTGTACGCGGATGCTCCAGCAAGTGCCACGGTTAGCATGGCTGGCGGGGGTAATAGTGGAGGCGGCGGCGGATCAGGAGGTGGAGGTGGAAATAGTAGTGGTGGTGGCGCTGTTACAAATGCATCTTCAAATGGCGGCACCATGAGTCCTTTAACGCCAGCGGCATACACTATGAATACAATGGGAATGACAGTTGGTGGTATGACGTCGGTTTCACCGCAAAGTGCAGCAACCTTCGGTTCCAGCGTGCTTGGATCAGCGGCAGCAAGTATGAGCAGTATGGGGGCTGCTGCGGCCGCAATGAATTCAATGGCGAATAATTGCATGACACCCAGCTCAATGAGTTATGCGTCAATGGGATCACCACTGGGAAACATGGGCTCTTGTATGGGTGGAGGAGGCATGTCTTCTATGTCCGCAATGGGTGGTTATTCTTCTATGGCAAATGCTAGAGACATAGACTCTGGCTCGCCAAGTGTTTTGCAAAGATCCCGCGTTGAGAAACCAACGACATATCGACGAAGCTATACTCATGCTAAGCCTCCTTACTCATATATTTCTTTAATAACAATGGCAATACAAAATAATCCCACCCGCATGTTAACACTATCCGAGATCTATCAATTCATCATGGATCTATTTCCATTTTACAGGCAAAATCAACAACGTTGGCAAAACTCAATTCGACATTCTCTTAGCTTTAACGATTGCTTTGTTAAAATTCCTCGCACTCCTGATAAGCCAGGCAAGGGCTCTTTTTGGACACTACATCCAGATTCTGGTAACATGTTTGAAAACGGTTGTTATTTACGACGCCAAAAACGATTTAAAGACGAGAAAAAGGAGGCAATAAGGCAACTACATAAGAGTCCTTCACACAGTAGCTTAGAAGCCACCAGCCCAGGTAAAAAAGACAGTCACCATGATGATCACTCACATCATCATCAACACCATAATCGAGATCACCACCATCATCATCATAGTAAGGATGGTGCGTCCTTATTGGGATCTTCACATAGCAAGGATGCGGAAGCACTTGCAATGTTGCACGCGAACGCCGAACTTTGTTTAGGACAGCAATCAACGCAACATATACCGGCTGGACATCACCATCATCACCAACAACTGCAACAAGAAGAAATCTCAGCAATGGTTACCAGATGTCACCCGTCACTAATAAGTGACTACCACTCCATGAATCATTTAAAACAAGAACCAACAGGCTATACTCCGTCGAACCATCCGTTTTCAATTAATCGCCTTTTGCCAACGGAGTCTAAAGCTGATATAAAAATGTACGATATGAGTCAATACGCCGGTTACAATGCTCTTAGTCCGCTCACGAACTCACACGCTGCCTTGGGTCAAGATTCCTATTATCAAAGCTTAGGTTACCACGGACCGACCGGGACAACTAGCTTGTGACATCAGTATCCGCTAGCTTAAGCGCATTAAGAACTGCAGTTAGTTCTTTTGCAAACTAAGCTAACAATGCTACCCATTATAGTGTGTAAACTTCGACCTCAATATAAACTTTGAATCTCTCACAGCGGGTGGAAGATAGAATTCGCGTGCTTAGTGTACGTTGGGTTCGAAAATAAATATACAATAATCCACCATTTAGTGACATTGAATGACAACGATGGCACATACTTAAACAAACATTAATATCACACCTATATTCATAAATACATACCATTGTAAATTAACGTTTGAATCAACTTTAAGCCGTGATTAGAAAATGTAAATAATATTTGGTTTAAAGTAATAATGCCTTTTACAATATTTAATTTATGAAATGTAAAGTAACTTTGTTTTAATAAGCAACAATCAAAAGTGATTTAGATAGTAAGAATAGCAAATAGGATATCTTCTGGTTATCACGTTGTTTGCCACGTGTACATCTGGTCACATTCTTCACAACCCCTGGTGAGTGATTTCAAATTGCTGCACTGAAATATTAAATCAACGAATAATTGCACAATTACACATTTTTGGATAGCAAACTGAAAGTAATATCACAGCGTTCGCAAATTAATTAATATTTTGGTTATCCTTAATATCTTATGCTAAGCATTTTGTGCCATTTTCAATTCATTTATAAGTTATCTTGATTTGGTATATCTAAAATTGCATTCCTATGTATATAACTAAAAAAACAAAGATGAAGAAATAAACAAAAATGCCATTCATATTATTAAACTTTTATTAAATACGTAGTGCAATTTTAATTTTGAATTTGAGCACAATTGAAAATCGAATTTTGTAAATCGAATTATTAAATTACTATACAGAATCTTCACATTTCTACATATATCCAAATATATTCACATTTTTATTTTTGGCTAAATGTATTTTGTTAATACATGTGCAAATGTAAACTTTGTAACATATTATAATAATGCGATTATATTTGAATAACAATAATAAAAAAGTGAGTAAGTTATTTACGAAAATTATGGAAATATTCTTGAGTAGGCTACATGAATTGAAAACATTTTATAAGAAAAGTTATAAGGAGTAGTTAGTAAGTGAAACATGAAGCACAACTACATATATGATTTACTCCATGAACATACCGCAAATAAAGAAAAGAAAAAAGTAAAACATAAAGTTGTTAAAATGTAATTAAACTCAGTTTACATAATCATACAGCAAAAGCCACAAAAAACATAAACCTTTAAAAGTTATGTCAAATATGTAGCTATTGTAATTATTAATTATTTAGTAAGTATATAAATAAGTAATATTTTATGATCAACATAATAACGTGTTTTTTTGTCACGAGCCCATATTACTTTGAGTAATAAGCGCAAAAGATGTACATTAAAATATATACACAATAAATAAAACAATATTTTCAATGTTTAAAATTCAATAGAAGTGTTTTATTTAAACTTAAACAAATTACAAATAAAAGCCGAATCAACATTTCTCGACATACCTGCATCGCTCATAGATGCATTTTTTAAATAAGAAGAATGAACTGGAGCCAAAAACAAAATGAATAGCCACATTTTAGAAAACTCAATATGATTTGTGTGAAATTGTTTCTTAACCACGTTTTTTTACGATTACACTATTAAAAGACGCACGGAATTCAATCAACGAATTTATGTAATTTCCATACAATCGATAAGGTAAATATAGTTTCTATTAAATAAAGTAATGTTATATGTAATACCGTATACGTTTGTGTTACACAATTACAAATTACAATAGCACTTTAAAGATCAGGCTTCGTCGTCATAGCAAACAAATATATTTAATCACTTGAATATATTTTATTTGCTTACTCCTATACAAACAATCTTACAAATATAAGTTTGAGAAAATTTGAGTTCATACGTAGAGTTACAAATAAGAGCTTTCTGAACCTTAACCCATTAATGGCCATTCCAAGAAAGCGAAACATAGTTATTTTACATAAATATATTCGAAATTTGTTTTTTTAGCAAAAACGAAAATATCTAAATATATATATATATTATTTATTTTTCTTTGCATGTACATATAAATATATTAAGTCTTATATACATGTATTCCTTTATTTAACAAAAAGTGAACCTCTATAACACTTTTACCATTGATCTGAATGAGATTTAGTACTCAGGTTTTTCGTTGAAAATAACTGCATTGAGTCAATACAAAATCTAATAAAAGTTCCCTACTTAAACACACTTAAAGAGTATTAATTGTCTATAGAAAGCTTCTCAAATCTCGCCGTTCGGAATCGGCAAAAAACTGTAGGTCTCTTCTACTCGTAAAGAACAATAGCATGCACAACACGAGTAGCTGTTGTAGAAGCTAGGCCCTGGTCCGTTATGGGCTGTAGTGCCACTCAATTATTATTATTATTATTACTTAAACACGTTACATAAAAATTGTACTGTATAGTACATAGATTTTGCACATAATAAGCACACAGAACTTAAGAACCAAAATGAGTGTGATGTCACTTCGAAGTACTTAAAGGTATTGATAACATCTAAAACTAAAATCAATTCACTTTCTGGACGAGTGTTCAAAAGTGCATACTTTAAGTAATATATTTTAATTTGTTTGCCATATATTTCCATATATAGATGTACTTACAAAAACACCAATAAACGTTTATACACGTACACTTATACAGAACGCTAAATACACTTTTAAATTCAATTGCATTTCGTAGAAGATATGTGTAAAAAATGTTTGTCTACTAATTAAAGTTCTTATCGCTTTTCGTTTTATTTACAAAACCGATTATTATCTCCATTTGAGGTAAGTTAAGCATCGAAAAGAGGAAGGAAGGACATGAGACTTAGGTAAAATAATTCTGGTGTAATCATGAGAGTGATAAGAAAAGAAATATAACGGAAGGTCTCGAATACTTTTAAATCAATGCATTGATTGCGTTAGTGTTGCAGTATTGTATAACTGTAAAGCAAAGTAATTTGGAAATTCGGAGTAAGGTAAAAATTACTAAGTACTTCGTTAATTTAGACACTTTTAAACTCATATATTAAAATAGCAAAGTCATGATTAAGGGTGATCTAATAAAGATATAAAAATAGTATTGTACGTTACATAAGCTACATAAAGCCAAATACTTCATAAATTTAAATTTACTTTTCAGTAGACTAGATGCGGGGGAGTTGGTAATTAGTAGTTGTGTGATTCAGACGTAGGAAGTCCTTAGATTAGCTCCCTTGATACGTTGATATCGCATTTTTCACAAGACCAGACCTTTTCAGTTGCTTACATCTCTCTAAGAGTATTAAAATAAAAAGCTTATCAAATTTTGCTATTTGGTGTTGGTAATAATCTGTAAGTCCCCTCAAGTCGTGAGGAAACAATGAAAATATTGACAACAAGTATTTGCTGAAGAAGTCAGGTCCTAGTCCCTTGGGGGTTTAAAGAACTTTAGTGACCAAAATGCAGGCAAATATTTCAAATTTCTTTTGAAATGAAACAAGTTTTTGACGTGTTAGGCATGTAAGCCAAATGAAATGCAATAACAATTTATTGTACTCTAACAATTTTTTTGAGTTCGAATTCTGCAGGTAAGTGTTTCAATAAAAAATATGGAATATTAATGATAAATATAGCACAGTAGAAAAGGAAGCGATGTGTACATTTTACATTTACACAATATAAAAAAAAAATATATAATTTTTTAAAACCTATTTTTGTATAAGGATGTGGGACATTTAAGTTTCCCCAATAAAATGTCATTCTCTAGGTTTGTATATAAACATATATATTTACATATAAAAATCCTTACATAATCCAGGAAAGAGTTTCCGTGGTGCGGGCTCCAAAACGAAAGTACACACAACCCCTGTGGAATGACGAAAACCTCCACTTTAGCCAGCTCATACAAATACGTGTGAGAGACATTTCTACCACTCGGATATGGATATACATAGACAACATCTGTAAATAAGCCCGACTTTGTCATGCCCATGAGAATACCTGTTTATTTGAAGAGTGCCAGAACAGAAAAGAGCGAAGGCAAAAGCATACAGACCCTAAGGAAACTTCTCTCTGAACTATCCCCGTAACATAAGTATTCAAAAAGATGACTACCGCCGCGAAGATTAAACCAGTATGTTGGGATGACGAAAATGCACACACAAATATATATATATATATACATATATATATGTATAGATATATATATGTTTATGTATGGTTGTCATTACAAGGAGACATCGATTCAGTTTAAAGCGACATTTTGTACAAGCAAAAAGAGGGGCCTTGTCGAGCCACATCGCCCGGAGTGGGCAGACGAAATAGACCATAGATACTCGAGAAGACTATTGTAAATAGAATATCAGATGGGGTGAACTGATTCACCACCCAGCGTTAATATGGCCGACAAAGCCATTCACGAACGTCGGGGAGACATGCGCCCTGGAGTCAGTCAATATTATGGCTTTTCAAGGTATGTGTATTCGCAAGCTTGTAATTGAAAAATTGAAATGTTTGTGCAATTGATCTACATGAATAAGTGGCAAATGACGACGAGACGATGCTTTCATTTCCTTTTAATGTTTTGTTTTTACACCGTCTGTTATAACGATTTCGGCTAGTGTGCAAGCCAAAACTGCAAATAAGAAAATAATAATGACAACCCCACAATATCTCCTTGATTTACATGTTAAAGTGGCATGAAAGGCGTTCTTTGTAACCTTATGTTACTCAAATTTTCAGCGCACGTACATACATATGTACAAGGACTTGCAAGGTATGTGGCCTGTGCGCAATCAAATGAGAGTTTACCGCCGGCAACACCACGACCACAAGTGCTTCATCAATCGAGTTCACTTGCGGAGTACCAGAGATCTTCTGTATAGCAAGAATAATGTTTGCATTGCCATCATCAGGTGACATAAAAACATTCAGCCTTTTGCATGCAAAAGTGAGTTCTATGGTCCTGTTTCGGAAAATTCTTAAACGATGTGTGTGGAATGTATCATATAATAAGTATCCAACTTAGATCTTAATTTACACATACAGGTTAAAAATACTTTTTACTTATTAAGTTTCCTCATTATTCACAATCCAATAAATAAAATACGTACGTTCACTTGTTTTAGTTTGATTCAGGGTAGTTCTCCAATTTACACCGTCAGTGCTTTTACAACCATCAAATGATGGGCAACTTGGGCATTATTGCGGTAATCCATTAACATGGTATATGGTCACGGACGAAATTTCAAAAAGCGATGATAGAGCACATCCTATCAGCCCTCCTCAGGCAATTATTAGCCATAACAATGCGACAACATATACGACACACCCTTCGTCCATGGATTTCTCGACGAAGTCGCGCAATTAATTTTGCTTCTGCGGAACTAAGGACCCGTGACTCGTATTATCGCTATTGAGTTGTGTGCTTCATCATTTTTGAGCAAATGCGATTGCTGGTCAGATGAGATAACAGCTCCTCTGGAGTCATTTTAATTATCCCCAGCTAAGAAACACAAAATGAAATGTTCCTCTTTGTTGGCCATAATTTCCCTAAATTGGTATGTATTTCATACTTATGTAATACGTCCTTATGAAGGAAACTAAATATGTATACAAAAAGTATAGATTATATGTAGACATAGTTATATGTTTATGTAGAAAGTACATTTTCTGTCCTCTTCAGAAGAATAAAAGCAAGGAAAGTGTACAGACAGCCGTTTGATGTGGAGCAGAAGACAAAAACGATTTAAGAACAAAAACAGGAATATCACAGAATAAAAAATTAAAAGTTTCGTCCCATGAGTAAAACCATTTTTTTTACTTTCATTGCCGAATTTTAATTAATTTTTAGAAAACGTAATTATAAATTATAATGATAAAGTGTGAGTATGAGTCTGCAGCAAAAACAATTTTTATATTCTTATGCAATTCGTAGACTACAACAGAGTAAAAATGAAAAAGTCGGAATCATATCATTAGTTTTAGAATCATTAGTTTTAAATGTCAATTGACTCTGGTCGCGCTTACTCATTTATTATTATTACATATTAATCGAATCTGATTCAAAGGTTCGCTCATTTATAACATATTCCGATAATCGTATTTGTATGTTTTATTTAGCAAGTACATATGAACGTCGATCAAATCTTCGCCACGGTTTCGGAGGCATACCTCTATCCGATGATCAATGTTTGCAATGCCTCTGAAACATAATTGGGGTTCATTTTCGCTTAGTTGCCGAATTATCACATCCTTTAGCTCTTGAATATTTCCTATTATTTCTTTTTGACGTACACGTTTTCTTTCAAATATCCCCAAAGATAGAAGTTCAGCGGCGTAAAATCATATGATCTAAAATACTTGAAATAATTAAATTAAGTGGCAATACAAGAGACCTGACCCAACTTTTCCGGCAACTGCTAGTGCTGTAAATTAAGAGGGCATACAGTTCTTTTGCCGATTCCGGACGGTAAGATTTGCAAAGTGTTCAAGTCTGGAAAGTCGACAGATATTGCTGAATTTGTGGCTAGTTTGTAGAATAAAATCTACATAGTCACAGAAAAATTTTCACTAAGGCAAGAATGCCCGATCTACGCTAAGTTTTGAAAATATAATCTTACGAACACAACAAATGTTAAAAGTGATTACTGGAAGTACGTGCAATCAAGTTCAGAAGCTTTCGGATAAAAGCCTAAAACTTAAAAAAAGAAACAGTATAAATATTACTTTCATGCTACTATTGTCGCATTATTGTATGATGAGCGTACATGTTTACAATACGTACATATATAAGTTTGCAGATATGATATTAATTTGCATACTTTTTTTCTGATCTGCATAGAACAGTAAGTGTGTATACTCACGATAAGATGATGATTTTTCACATCAGTCATTGTCATACCCTACATATTATCCACCGACACATGACTAAGCGCTGTGTAGAACGTGATTAATGCGATTCAAAAAGTATCTGTTCAACATTAAACTGAAGAGAATATTTTCTACGACGGGCACTTATTGCATCTAGACAAATTGTATCAGTGAAAATAATCCACCCCTTCAAACTACCGAGGGTGGAACTTGTCCTAAGTTATTGTCAGGAAACAACAACAAAAAGAGCAATTTCAATCTGATGTTCATGTGGTGAACACAATTATGTATTTCGTAGTTATCCTCTGCCATGGGAGTATGGAATGCATCTTTAAACTGGAAATGGTAGAGCTGTAGGCACGTGTCTGAGTTTAGAATAACGCAACGCGTGAGCATTGTTTTGGCACTGCCAAAAAGTTTTTATTTATATCAACCTAACTAACTTCCCCAGCCTTTGAAATTATTAAAAATAAATTAGTCTACATAAAATTGTTTGGTTTCCGCTTAGATAAATTTTAGCTTAAAATATCTATCATCGGAAAGTAATTAGTATTCAATTTGCAAAGTACTATTCTCAACAGCTATTTAAAATGATTATTATTGTCATTGAATGAATATTGTTTTTTTTTACAAATTTCGTTTTGAGTTATCTATCGATTTTTTCTGTAAGTTTGAACTTGAGGGGCAACATTTGCATATTTTCAAAACAAAAATGCCTTAAAAATAAAATATCATAAATAATAATAAAAAAATAGCAAATAAAAAATATTTTTTATTATTTGCGACACTAAAGCCTTTCTTTCCTGAATTTTACGAGAGCTTATGAAGTTTTTATTATTCCCGTGCCCAGAAGTTGTCCAGAAGTCTATGCAGTTTTTTCATAATAAAATTAATAATTAGTCTAAAGCGTGTTATAGAAATTGTAAGCCACAGCGACACAGCTGAAGAAGTGGTTAAGATGTTCTGTTAAACATTAACCATCATAATTTCTTGAGATTACTGAGATTGTAGCGTTTTAAAATGATGCAATTTTTCAAATACTGAAAGACTAATAATTATTAAACAGTTATTGCAAATATAACTGTCACGCTGTGTAGGGGTGTATATGGCTAATAAATAATTGAAACAAAATTCTAGGTACGAACGCGTTCATAGAAAATTTTGTTTACAATTCATGTATACGATTTAATTTGATGATAAAGGAAGTTGTGATAAGCACAGAACATTTTTTTTTCAAAATGAAATGGGAAAATTGCCCATAAAAAATATGTGATACATAAAAGTGGTCAGGATGTTAGAATTTTTTTTTTTTTTTGCAATTTGTGTTTATTTAATTCATGTTACTTACATGCTAGACAAAATTACTTAAAGCTCGCTTAATTAGGTGAATATTCTTAGCCTATCTTACTGACCCTATGCAGGTACTCTAAGTTATTCTGATCTTAACCAAATATTAATCTGCCTTTCGGTGCCTGAATTTATTTATTTTTTGATCTAAATCTTAAAGTTAACTTACATTATAGACCAAGGAAATTAAAAAAAAAAAAACTTGCCTAAAAGATCTCAGTTTTATTTCTAAAGCTAACTTAATCTACCTTAAAATAACTTAACCTAACCTAAGAATATATATATGTAAATCTATCTTAAGCTATGTCCGTAACGCAATACGGACGCGTACACCAGGGCCTATGCATCATGTATATGCTTGACATATAGTGACTATACGCCGTGGTGCACCTTTTTTTGGTTTGTTAAATAATTATTCTTGTTAAATAATTCAGATGAGATATGTGTCTTCATCCACACTCGGTTCATCGAAAATCCCGCAAGATTGAAAAATTTCGAATATAGATGCACTTGACCCAGGAATCACTGTAGAGTGTATAAGCATAAATTATTGGAGCTTCGGAAGTAATTCGGGTGGATATGGAATGTTTAAGAATTATGTAATTTGAAGGTTAGTACATATTTGAATTCTTGTATGAATTAAAAAACGGAAATTTTCGTGTTGGAGTGGAATTTGCACTTGTCCAAGTTATTTTGTCACTGCAGGATTAGCATAAAAAATCCCATAAAGAACATTGAACTCTGCTGTGGAATCATCGCCATTACTTTGCACTAAGATTATTATTAATAATAATAATTGATAAGCACTACAGCCCACAAGGGACCAGGGCCTAACTTGTACAACAACTACTCGTGTTGTGCGTGCTACTGTCCTCTCAAAGTAGAAGCAACCTACAGTGCCGACTCTGAACGGCAAAATTTGAGAAGCTTTTCATAGACAATTAATAACCTTTGAGTGTTGTCAAAAATCGGCATTCTGTGAGAAAATTCTTTCGTGCAATTCAAAGAACTTATGGTGTGCTAATCAACCTACTTAAACCACTATTGCCAAAAATATTCGCGAATTTGAATCCCAATTCACATCAGTGGAGAATACTTGACCGGTTGGACCATCTCCAACACCTAGTGAAACAATCGAAAAGCGTACCCGAAGAACGTGACGAATCGATTCGTTATCGTCGTCAGCATCCAGGTCATGTTAACGGACTATGTGCTTCCTGACTGCAAGCACATAATTTCAGTGAGCTGAAGGCGGACTTATGAGTCATATAGCGTGTTAAACAATGAACTTGTTGAAAAATCACTTTAGTGAGCATTTAATTTCAGGTTTTGCTACTGTAAATTGGTCGCCTAGACAATGCGATATTACAACCTTGGACTATTTTCTCTGGGGTTATGCAAAGTTTAAGATTTTCAGGAATAAGCGAGACATTGGAACTCATTCCCATTTATCGTGTTATTCACGGGGTATCAGCCGCTGTGCCCGAACGAGTCGCCCAAATTTGGAACTTCCGAAAGGTGCACCTTAGACGCTCTTGGAAATATTTACATATCATGTCAAAATGTAAATGCCATGAATTGTTCTTTATAGCGTTGATAAATTTGTTCCCTATCAAATTTGTTTGTTTTATTTTACATTAAAAATCCCGCCTTAACTCATTGTAGAAATACCATCATCAATAATTCCCAAAATTTACAAACGCAGGAGCAAAATTCATATTGCAGTTCTTCCTCTTGAGTGGCACTACAGGCCCCAAGGGACAAGGGCCTAGCTTCTACAGTTCTTAGAACCTTGAATACAATAATATAATTTTTTTAAAGCAACTTTATTAACTTGTAGGACGAAATTAATCCTAATTATTAAAGTCCTGTCTACAATTTTTTGTTTTACTCAAGAAATACTTTTTTAATAAATATTGTCGCAAACTAATGGTCGTGAACTTATAGCTCAAGATTTTCGAAAGAACATATGTGAAACATATGCATGTACAAATATGCGAAGGAAGCATGTAAACATACCTGTAAATATAAAATCCCGAATACACTTCAAAAATTTCCGATCCCATTCAGCTTGTATTTCTGCAATAGTGTTAAGTGCACAATCTATCCGGTATTTACACAAAAAATTCACACAACATCCCAGGACCGCAAACCAAAAAGAAATGTGATAATCTCAAATTTCCGACTTTGATTCAAAAGCCTAAAGTAAACTCCGGAATCAATGAAAAAGGAACATTTCTTTCAATATTAAAGGCGGAAAATCCAATTTTAGGTATGTGTACTTATAATCATCACTTGAATAAGAAAGAAAGGATAATTGTAAAAGGTCCTTGAATTACAGTTCATTTCATCCTTTGTTAGTGCTTGTGCTTGATTTGAAACCCAATTGAGCGTAAACTTTACTGCAGTTTTTTTGTGTGACTTGATTGACTTATTTGTAAGGTACATACTTTCGTGCAAATGTAGTGAGCATTTACTTCTCGCGATATAAGGACAGCGACATTTCCGTTAATACTTATGGATTACATTGGAATTATGCACTTAATTTCTTTTGCTTTAATTTCTAGTTGACCAAAAGTTAATTTCATGGACAATTTGAATTCCTCTTTTCCTTAAATTAGTTAAAGTTCATTAATTTTGATAGAAGGCGTACACAATTGGAAATTAACGGCGTCGCTTTTGGTTTTAAGTTCGCAAAACTTTGCCAATTACCATTCCTTTCTTATAAATTTCAGGATATTGAAAACTTTTTTTCTATGCAGAACGACTGATAAGGATGAACTCCTGTGAAATTAAAAGTATAAATGTTCGTGTTTGGGGAATGCACATAGGTTCCATACTTAGATGTCGTTTTATACAAACTATTCCTATTATTAACTTTCCGAGCATGCAATTTAAAAATTCCATTAACTTATATACTTACAATAACAACAACACAACAACAACAAATACATACATATGTATGAACATACCAGTTTATCAATAAATTAATTTCTTTTCCATTTATAAAGCTTTATGAATATTAATATCTTAACAAACCTGCTATTTCAAATATAACTTGAATAAGTTGTGCTTGTACATTTGAATTGTGGGACAGAATATTCCAAATCCTGATTGACGTCCCCAATTTCTTCAATCCATTGCACACTGTTTACAGAAACCTAAATCCCATAACGCACATGCCAATATTCACATTGTTTTGTGATGCGTGCGGAACTGAGTGCGTTTTCTGAAGCGGAAAATAGTATACCAACACCATGTCTAAAATCAAAAGAGAAACTATTACCGTTGATCTGTGTCTGTCAAATGTCCACCCCTGCAACACCATCAAGCCATTGTACATATATTAACTCAAAAGGTGAAGAGAATCAAATGAATAAACTGAATGAAGAAAAACAATAATGAGACGCTTATTGTCACAATTATTTTATTGCCCTTATTCTGATTGCGATTGTACGCACTTTTGCGGCTGAGTACGGCATGTGTAAATCCTTTTTTCATTATTCTTCTTAGTGCTAACAAACACTGAGCTGCGCGTCTATCTTTCACTCACCCCTCAAGGGCTGCATTGGTCGCAAAGTGAAATTGTGGAGGGTGCAGTTTCTTTGTTTCCTTTTTGCTTTGCTTCGTTTATATGAATCGTCTATTGAAAATGTCTTTTCGGAACCTTTGACGTGTTTAATGAAAGAACAACAACATTGCATTAGCTCCGCTTCCACATCCTGGATTTGAGATAACCAAATTTATTGTACAGTTTATAATTCCCTTCAATTAAAGAGAACCGCGTTTATGGGTGGTTTGTTGTTGCGTTGTTTGGCTTTGTTACTTGTTCCCCCCTGCGGAAATTTAGTATGCGTCGGGTGTGAGGGTTATTCGTCTGTCGACAGTATTACCACCCACCCTCGACAATTGATAGCATATGTGAAAATTAGTCATGACAAATGGCTCAATTTAGGTTTGATGCTATTGACGGTGTGCATATTTTTGAATAGGGTGAGACTGAGTAGTGACTGGGATTTCAATTACTCTTTACCTACCTAGAAATGTATAGCGAATAATACCATTACTATATTAACGTAACGTTTTGTTAACAATTAATCGTGGTTTATTAAGTAAAAATAGTAAAAAAGGGATTACTTATTATGCATAATATTGCTTAGCATGACAGCATTTTTTTTCATTTATATTTATTTATATTTCTTACAAATCTTGCTTTTACAAGACAGTAAGTGCCTTCTGGAATTTTTTTATCAGATCTGGACTTAACTGTTCATCAGAAGTTATAATATACAATATTTAAAAAATAGTGAAACAACCAAACCGAAGTCCGAATATTATTATTCTCTCCATTTAAGATAAAAAATAACACGAATTTTTCAAAATTGTTTGGTGTCTATATATATGTATGTTTATAGATATATACATAAATAACCAGCAGAAAACATTTGAGCGACCTATGAAAGCATTTGTGATAATAAACTAGGATTTAATTAATATTGAATCATTTACACTAAAAAATCGAATTCTATATCTTTAGTTAATCAAACGATCCTACAAAGTTACTCTAATAAAATGTAAATCAGCAATTGTTCTTGACCTAGGCCAAGTGTATTACTCCACGGTTCAATGAGCATGGGTCCAACAAGAAAATAAATCCACCCATTGAAAGCGAAAAAGTTCACAATGATATAGCAAACAAACGAATGAAAGTAAACCTTCTAACAAATATTTTGATTGCAAATATTATTATTCGTGTAGGTTCTAGAGGAGCGGGTAAAGTCGAAGCGGAGCCCAGGGTAAATGCAAACTTTGAGTGGCGTTGAAGAGTATTCCTCGATGTTGGAGGGGCGTTGTTGGTGACGGTTGATTGTGGCATGGTTACATTTCCTATTTATTCAGGAAGGAACCTAACTCTTAAATTTTGTTCAGATGGAACACTTAAAAAAACGATTTTCTTGTTTTAGTAATGGATGATGAATGGAGCAGACGGATGATGTTAAACGTTTGGAAGTATGCACATAAAATGAATTGTGTTATTGTAATTTGTTTAAAATTCATTGATTCTGACCTGTTGTTTTGAGCTGTTTAAAAATTAAAATTATGTGTTTTAAAATGTTTAGTTCTATGCGTACGTATATCCGATCAACCAAGCAAATCTCTCTCATCATTTCTCCGTTTCGTTTTATTATGTCAATACTCCAATGGCCCAAACGCATATATTCACCCTCCGGTCTCATCATCATTTATTTGCGAAAACTCTTGCTGCTGAATGCTGAATAAATATCCTGCATGGAAAGCTGAACACGGCACACAAAGTGGCTAACAAGGAATCGAACCAGCAAGGACGACTACGTTAAGTCCTCGTCACCACAGTCAAAAATAACAGCGAAAAAAACAAGTCAAAATCATTACTCCAAATATTTGAAAAAGGATATTTGGCGGAAACACAAACATGACATTTTTGCCGCCATCGCCACTGATGAGAACGGTGAGAAGCTTGTGTGTGTTAGGACTGCTTGTGTACACTAAATTAATAAATAAATGCAGTTTTTCGCATTTATTATTTCAATAGTTATTTATGTATATATTTGTAAGCTGGAGGTACATTTGAGCATAATTTAATGAATATATTGAATTGTACGGAAATCTGGGCAATTAATAGCTTCAAAATAATAAAAACGACACCACTTTAATTGAATGTATAGTTTAATTGTTATGTGTTTACTTCTCTCTGAAAGACCGGACTAATGGAAACAAAAAGCACTCACCATATAAATTGGATTGAAGGGGAGTTACAAAAAGCGAAAACAAAACAGCGAAAAAAACAGTCGAAAAATGAATATTTGCTATGCTGAATAATTGAACGAAGTGATCATAGGTGCAACGTCTGACCCATGTGCGTTTTTCCTTTAATTTTTCATTAAGTCCCATTTACGAGACAATGAATGTATTACGGTATTTTTCATAAAATAAGGTAAACAAAAACATTATAGAATAAATATGTAATAGTCTTAGAAAGGCTTAATTTAAATTCGGTGTACTTATTGGTTTCGTCACTGTACCTGTGCACATAATTATTCACAATTAATATATTAAATTATATAAACACGTAACACAAAAGTCTATGTATTTGACTTGATGCATATGTACATATATGTATGTACGAAATAATTTTTCGTTCTCTTTTCATTCGTAAGGTTTCTTTTAGAGTCGTTAAATAAATAAATAAATACAGATAAGTGGGTTGGCACAGCGGCCATTTTACAATTCACATTTTTTCCCCGGACAACCGTCACTATTTGCTAAATCTGTTAAGCACTGGCATCGAAATTCTGAACTCACGAACATCTGAGGTGATGATTACATTTGAAAGGTCCCAGGCCATAAAAATTCATAATAACGTTTTCTTTAGAAAATACCTTGTTACATGGAATAACTTTTTATTAAAATAAACATTGGTTGTACCATCTTTGCAACAGGTTCATTTGCATAAGCTGCAACATATCCACACATTTATTAAAGTGTATGTATCTATCTAACTAGTTAGTAGAAAAATATCGTCATGAATGTAGTTTAGTTGATTTTTGTTGATGTTTTCGTAATTAGGTAGGTAAGTACTTGATTAATTGAATGCGCCCATACTTTTGATAATGAGGTAGTCAATCACGAAAATGCAGTAACAACTTATGTACATATATGCATCATTCTCAAAATTATTTTATTCCTGGTCGGCTTAGCAACCTCGTCAAGTCCATTGTATATTATTCTTATCTTATCAAGTTGCAGAGATGCAAACATTGCCATCCTTAAGGAGATCATCACTTTGAGGTCCCTCCTTATCACTTGTGTTCTTGAAAAAGCAAACAACGGAGTACAGATATCTCACCGAAAAAAATTACGATGTTCTTGGTATATGAGGTATGTAGTACACATTATGACGAGCAAATAAAGATCTGTAGGCTATGTTGCGTACAGCTAATAATAAAACCGTGGTGTGGTGCGCTATTCCAATCTTCTTTAAACAAAAATACAATTTGAATAGCTCTCTTAGTTCCTTTGTCTTGTTATCATTTAGAAACCCAATAAGCAATACAGAGCTGATTGTTTAACACCGTGGGAACAAAAGAGGGTCGATTCAGTTGACCATAACTTTTTGTTGTAATTTGTGTATAAAATAAATCTTAATAAACGGTTTTGATGCCCAAAAGTAAGTTCAGCTTTGTTAATCTATGATGAAGTTCTACAGATAATGCGACCAATCTCAGAAAGGAGTTTCCGATTCATTAATTTCAACTCTTTTCTTGCCACATTGCTTATATGTATATCTGTGTAACGTAATTTTACTACTCAATCATCTGTGACTTACTCTATTTCTGAGAATTTAAAGCGGAATACTGTATTACACGAAAACATAAAAATGTCCATACTGCATTCTAGTGACATATTTGGTTTAGTTAAAACTCAGCAACAACTAAATAAGACAAGAAAAAAAACTTTGACAACCTTTTTTCGAATCAATATTAGTAATTTGAATAATTCACTAGTCAAACAAACGGCCTTAATGGCCTCCTTCACAACCATCAACCAGCGCAATAGCAAACATTCCAATTTGTTTCGTTTCACTTCTGTTCGATTAATGTTCGCACAAACATACACGTACGTACGTACGCCAGCTTTTTGACCACTCAATTCAACGTTGGGGCGTCGTCGGCAGAGTGGGACAAGGTTGGGGTTGGCTGCGTTAAGGGAAAATCAAAATGGACGAATTAAAAGCTGCGTTATACACCCATATGCGAAGTCATGTATTATTAAGAACCCCATTCTGACTATAGACGAACAGAATACCGCGCCCAGCAGCATTACAGAGGGCGTGAGTGATGAAATTAAGTTTCTGAGCCCTGTAAGAGTAACGTCCTTTATTATTTTACGAGAGCATCCCTTCAATCCTTCCATTTAAATTGCAAAAGTACGTATGAGTCGGAAAGTGACAGCTAATGAATGTTCCCAGATCTTATGTAAGCTACGAGTAACGTATTTGTGTTTCTGGTTTTGGATACTCTAACATCGGTAATTATAAATATTTGAACCCTAATTATATGAAAAAACGTTTAACAGTTAAAATTGCATTTGTTTTTATTGACGCATGGGAAATAACACCAAAAAACCGCATAAATCAACTAAATATCTACCTTTACCCACATATAAGTAAATTAAAGTCTACAATTAATTTCTTAATTTATGCAAGCTTATATTTGCTCACTTTGGCGAGGCTGAAAACATACATTTATATGTAATTGGCTTATGGGAGGTAGTTACAATATTCATGGAGTATAAATTCCAGTGCATTATGTCGACGCTTGTGCACAGCATCAGAACAAACGAATCCTCGACCAGTTGTGGCCGGATTTCCTTACCTAAGCTCAAATCCCATTGCCACAGACTCAAAGGGGATTTAATATTAAAATGTCTATGGTGGTGCACGGACATCGGTGGTCAGTAGAGGCTTAGAGGCAGAGGAAATATAAATAATGGCCACAGCTCGGAAGCGTTGCGAACTAGTTCTTATGTGCACACCACATACCGCATATATGGACATGTATAGTAAACACACCTGTGGAATGGTTTCGTAAGCTCATGCCAAGTGATCCATTCATGTTCCATGGGTTTTAAGTGGAAAATCAACAAATTATAATGTGTCTTGTACTCTAGTGGGGACTACCAGGAGGGAAGTTTGTTTTCCTGCAAAATATTTAACTACAGATTTTGGTGAACATACGTACAAAGGCAATAGGCAAGCTTAGTCGCATTATTGCTATTTTATATATTGCGGTTATTCTGACAGTGGGTAATAACTATACAATTTTATCAGCATAAAATTCATGCCAACATAACTGTATATATATATACATAATATAATATAATATATTTTGGTTTATTTTATTTTTTTTAATAAATAAATTGAGAATATTTCAAAGAATTAAGAAAATACCATAACTACCGCTTCGATAGTTATTGTTTGCTATTGGCTGTGTTCAAATAAAAAGACTATGATTACATTTTATCTTCGGTGCTTGTGACTTTTTTTATTCCTTATTATTGATGCAGGAATATATTTTTTTTTTAATTATCTTAGTGCGCCTTCATGGGTACTCTGCGCCTCAATTTGAAAATGTAATGTTCTGTTTTGTAGCTTTTGGCTTTACAAAATGCAAATAATTCTGGCGGCACTCATTGTAAATGAAGGACATCGTCTATTTCAGATACGCAGTAAATAACATCAGTACCGAAATCAAATATTAAAATCACTCTTGCCAATCAGTGTTTTTTTTAGTTAATTAAACAATTTATATGAAATGGAAATCCCGATTTCTTGACAATCTTCCAGAGCGGATAAAAAAAATTCAATTAGATCTGGTTAGCTGTTTAGGTTTAGGTTTACGGCTTTGGAAGGTAAGGGGTAAGTGCGTCGACTACCACGCCGAAGGTCCCAGGTTGGGGTCCCGGTTTATAAACACCGCATTTTTTAACAGCATCACCTCTTTCTAGTTGCTGACAACGTAACGCAGAAGACATTGACATCTGAGATGGTGTATACAAGTGAAGAAAGACCTTATTCAACTTGGGGTCAACTAAAATTCAATTCAAGCTAAGCTAATGGCTCAGCGACAATGTCTTTTTTACAAAAAATACCATTCGCAATAGACATTAAACTTTCGCCCGTAAAAGAATGAAAATTGTACAATGAAAGTAGTATAGGTATTTTTTTGTACATATGTATTAGTTCGATTCCCGGACGGGACACCTAACATTTTTTCACGGAACCACTTCTTTCGAGTTGCTGACAACACTCAATTAATTGTCTATGAAAATCTTCTCAAATCTCGCCGTTCGGAGTCGGCAAAAAACTTATTATTATTTAATATAAAGGATGTTTATTTTTACATATACTACCCACAATTACAATGAGAATTGTTTGCTGATATAACAAATAAAATCGCTGTAATACACAGTACATCGGTTATTTTAATTTCATAGAAACGACAATCCATCCGTAAAATGGACATGTAAATGTAATCAAAATTAATATATGTATTATTAAATGCCTTCCTTCGTTGCCTCATCTTTGGATGATGAACCAATAAATAGAGGGAACATGAAATTGTCAATAGCCGGAGGATAGATTCAATCATTTAATTGACCTCAATCTAGCAATACAACTACTTCGTATAAGCAGAGGTACAAATGTTTGCTGTACATATATTTTCATTCTTTCATTAGAATCTGAATCTTACTTTAACTGAAATTTCATTTGGATTTTCAGGGTCGTAGGAGTATATAATATGTAACATTATTTTATCAAAGTTATTTTAAATGTTATATAAGCACCTAGGTACGAACGTACATATCTAGACAAGAATAATGCTTGAAACCATTTTTTTGTTTATAAAATATTTAATATACTTCCTACAATATTCAATACTGTTGAACTATATCAGCTTGTTGAAATTATAACAAAAATGCCTTTTACAAAAAAATAACATAATATATTATATACTGAAGATTGTGAACATATACTTTACTTTGTCATACTCTTATGGTAAATACTAGCTCCTATATTACATTCATTGTGCAAAATTTTCTTGAACAGCAACTTTTTTCCGGTTTTCCGTATAAATACATTTTTATGATAATACAAACATACTGAGCCTACATAGTCCGTTTGTACCATTCCTGTTTCGCATAAACAGCAGCAGTGTGCAATTCACGCTTTTATTAACCGTTCGCTAATTGAGAAAAGGTCATTTATTTGCACATGCATTTAGAGTGTATTGTGCATCTAAGCGTAGATTGTGAACACTTAACGGATCTTATCGGGAGTTTCAATACAAATACCAACATATCAATTACTTTTTAGGTATACATATGTACATATGTATGTATACAAGCGAAAAAAAAACTTCTGGCTTTAGAATACCACTGAAAAACGCAGGTCTAAGAACATAATTTAGCATGTTATATAAAGATCATATCATTATGAAAACACAAATGTAATAAAATAAACATTATAAACAACATACATATATATGTATACTTAAAATAGCAGTACATTTTGCAAACAACTTTAAAAATGCAGTCCATTTTTGCAGATATTTTTACGCAGGCAATACATGAAGTTATAGGACTTAATTGCACACTTTCTGATTTGAATTTGTAAGCAACTTTCAGTAGTTTTTATCAAAACAGATAGATCTTAATATAACACACAAAATAACTTAATACTTTATCATATATGATTTCAATTCTAGTAACAATGTGGTCGTCGCGGTGTATTGGGTAAGTCTGTAGACTCACACGCCCAAGGTCTAGGTTCGATTCCCGGACGGCACACCTCGCATATTTTTTACGGCACCACCACTTTCGAGTTGCTGACAACACCCAAAGAGTATCAATTGTCTATCGAAAATTTCTCAAACCTTGCCGTTCGGAGTCGGCAAAAAACTGTAGATACCTTCTACTCGTGAAAATACAGTAGCACGCACAACACGAGTAGTTGCTGTAGAAGTTAGGCCCTGGTCCCTTAAGGGCTGTAGTGACACTCAATTATTATTATTATTATTATTATCTATACATAAACACAAACATGTTTTTGAAAAATACTAGCCTAGGCTTAATTAAGACCAAATTAAAGAAAACATCCTTTGTTAAGTTGATAACAAAGTTCCTTTTTTGGTTTTCTAATAAAATCTCTAAATAAACACAAAGAACGAATTCAAATCCCCCGATAATACGTTTGAATTAAGCTACAATTTTACGAATGCAACAAATACAGCATTGGCAGTTTGCCAAAGGTAAAACATAGTCGAAGTAGTTATGAGCGCGTGCATTTGTTTGGAGAGTCCGCCTTGCACACCCTACGTTGTTTGCGTTTGGATTTCAATTTTACAAAACTTGCAACAACCACCCCATGGGCGTTGTATGCGGCACCATTTGATGGGAGTATATCGTATGTACAAACGTTGGGAGATTGTTTGACTATTAAGAGTTTTCAGAATGGATTTACGCCACTTTGGACAAATTGTTTCAACAGCGTCTGAAGAACGCGTGTTTCAAAGTAAACGGAAAAGCGAATCATACATCTGTACGTAGTTGTAATTGTTTTTCTTTCGAAGATTGCAACAAAATTAAAAGGCACGTAATATGGTATTATAGGTGATGACACAAATAGATACGTATATTTTCGTACTCATACACATATGTACATATATATGCATGAGCCATAATAATCGATATCCACAAAAAAATTTGTTTCCCAGTTATGAATCTAGCAAGATCAAGCAAGATTTCGATCACGCTTGGTTTCTAAGCCGAGCTTAGAGCCAATTAAAAAATAAATAAATATTATAAATAAATAAATATTATGGGAGTTTTGCTACATTAACACAAATGAGTGCGATGTATGATGAATAGTGTTCATCAAAATAGTCTCGCTTAAATCTATGCACTCATGAGGTAATTATTAAAATTACCAGACTTGGACTGTATTTAAAAATAACTTTAGTGACACTAGAGACCACATTGGACATGGCCTAGCTTCTTCAGCAACTTCTCATGTTGATCAAACAAATTATATCTCAGGAGTAGGGGGTACCTACTATCACAACCAACTCTGAATGGTAAGATTAAAAAAGTTTTTCATTGACAATTATTGGTCTTTGGGCGTTTTCAGTAACTCGAAAAAGGTGGTGCAGTAAAAAATGATATAAAGCCTCAATATGTTAATGGTATACAACAGTGCTTCGGACCTTTGATGTGTAAGTTGATGCAATTACACTCCACGGCATACTAGAAACATTTTATATCCACTAAAAGAATATAAAGTTTATTAAAAAATTACATTTTATATTTTTCATAATATCTAAATATATTAAAAAGTAATAACTATCATATGCAGTCATTCAAAAAAAAGGTTTATAACATAAATTTGATCATAAATATGTATGTGATTATCATCATATATATGTATATATGTTATTACCTGTATAAACTTATAAAAAATGGTGTTAGCATACATACATATGTACCTATTATTTCCTTCATTCCATTTGTCTTCGTATTTAAACAGTTGTGCTTTGTAGCGTGTGCTTGGCACGCCACCTTCACAACAATACAAAATAAAGTAAACATATTTCTTTTATACTGCAATACGTACAAAAGTAAACACTAAATTTCTTACAAATTTAGACAGAAATTCTACTTATCGTATCTGTAAAGCAACTCGCATCATTGAAACTCGATTAAACTGGGACCAAATTTAACATAATGAATCGAACAATGTTTTTATGTTTATACAAGTGACATGATTTTTTTGTACTTTTTTTTCTTTTTTTTTTTTTTGAAACCTACTGCCGTCCAAAAATGTTATTTCCGTTGGTAGGCGTGTTGCCTATGTCATCAATATCTATTGAAAAGTGACGTTATTTGTCGTTATACAAAATAGTCACATTTCAAATTGCACCTATCTGTCCTTTATACTGATAAAAATGTACAATACTATGTCCATTATAACTTCTAACAGAAGGTTTCATGCTGAACAGAAGGTAACTGATAAAACATAAAACCGAAAATAGTTTTTGTTCGTGCCTATAGACACACGGTTGTAAAATTTATGTTTGGCTTTACATTCTACCAAGAGAAATATCGTACTCCTTCCTTTCTTAAAATGTTGATTCTGCAATTGTTCTCTATTGTACAGTTTATTCATTGCAACCCCTACAAGTGCCTATCCGTAGGTTAGAGCAAACATTTTTTCCATTTTCCATTGTGGACGAAAATTATATCCGGCAAGAGGCGTTTTGTTGCTTACGGCATAAATGGACCCATGTATGTCCATAGTTGTACAACCACATGAAGGAAACGGATGCAGACTTACCTATGTATATATGTATGTTAACATCTTTCCTATCTTCTTAAAAAAATCGCCCCATGACAAAGCGACATTTACGTATATGTGTGTCTCTTTGGCATAAAAAAATGATTGTATGGTTTATTATGGATCGGCTATAGCGTGCAGTTTTCCGTTTGCTGCAGAGACACAATGTACAAGTAGGGTGGTTGTGTCCTAGAAAAGATGCTTCAACTGTTTGTTTATGTTTGCTTTATAAATATCTTATCGTTAAGATGAAGCGGTGTACCAAGAGATGCAATCTGATGCAATATGTCTACAGTTACTTATGGCAAGGCTCCTCCAATATTAAATATAAGGAGAAGAATGTTGAATTTCTGTCTTCACACCAAATAGCCGTTAGCTTATTTGTCAATTCTTGTCGGAAGATGTCTGCCACTACATATGAAGAGGTACTAACAAAGAAAATTAACCTCAGCATCATTTTAAATACTCAATCTTAAGGTAATGCTGTATTCAATTTGAATTTGCTGTTAACAGGTCTTGCTTCTACTATATCAAATCTATTATTCATATACTATTTTTAAAAGTCACAATTAACAATTAATGCATGTTGTAGTGGGTTTAAAATTAATTTTTAATACAATTGTTGTTATCATTGGACAGAAATTATCATTGCATCATGAGCAGCTAGAAATAAGACAGAGAATATAACAGCATCAACAATATATCATTTCAAACCCCTGCGGTGGATGACAATGAAAACCTGTAATTACATTTGTATTTGTTATTTTCACAAAGAAATTGTATGACTTCTAAATTGGCTATCTGCTACACGCGGCGGGTAGTCCCATTGAACAGATGGATAAATGGATAAACAGACTAACTCGCAAAAGTTCATTGTTGGATTTTTGTAACGGAAGTAATATTCTATTATGTTTATGTGTCTGTTATGGTACAAAATGTAATTTTGTCCTCGCCTTTATATTATGGAAACGAGGAACGGAAATACGTATATTTTAAAACAAATAGCTGTACAATTTTTTGTTATGATATTTACTAATAACTAGATAATAAGCCCCTGTAAAGAGTGACTCGAAATACCCTCAAACAAAATTATCTTAAAATTAACGTTTTGAAAATGTTCTTTTTGGGCTTATTTTGTTTTGTGAACCAAAATTTATTTTAACAAATTGCTAATTTTGTGTCAATTCGAAAAAAGAAATAACACGAAAGTGCAAAATTTAAAGTTATGTCTGAAATATCGGGGAAATACCTCCAATTCGGTTCACAGAATGTAAATTTTCTTGATACCCTTGTCACTTTTTATGTATATAAAATTATGGTATCCATGAGTTTTTCCATAACTACAGCCACGTAATAAAAATAATAAAAATTGAGTCGCCCTACAACCCAAAAGCTTCTCTACTCGTATTCTTCGCGCAACTGTTCTCTCACGAAAAGAGAGGACCTACAGTTTTTTGCCGATACCGAACAGCAAGATTTGATTTATATAAACTATTTGTGTGTTGTCAGCAACTCGAAAAAGGTGGTGCCGTGAAAAAATGTGAGTTGTTCACTCCGGGAATCGAGCCTGGGACCTTGGAGTGTGAATCGACACACCTACTACGCCACAGCGACCACTTCACCCATGTATCTTTATAGAATCCTTCAGCGACACCAAACTTTTCAAAATAAAATAAAACCACTTACGAGTATATCAGTTTTTCGACTTTAAGTGCCAAAAAACATCACTTATTGGAGTACCTAAAAACTAACAGACATAGTTATGTATACGTACATGTCTAAATGTCGGCGTCTTTGACATATTCAGTGCTTGGTTATGACTGCGTATACTGCTATATAATCATCTCGTTAAAATTCATAAAGCGTACATATAGCTTGAGATAAAAAAGTCATGTTTTCCGCTGTAGGCTCATAATTTTTTCCCACTTTACTATTCTGTTCTAGAATTCGGCATGAGGAATGAATCCATAGAACCTGAGTCTTCTATAAAATGAACGTCATTAGGCGACTCGTTTTCTCCTACTCATTTATTAAAAAGGTCTCAGGAGCAGTGCAACGGAAGTGCATTTTAATGATGTTCACCTCGCCTCATTGTGCATATCTTAAAGCTCTCCTTTCATCTTTCCTGAATCAGAAGCTGTATAATCATGAGTCTGAACATTTCTACAAAAACAGGCATAATTTATACCAACTTAAAATTATTTTTACATATGTATATACCCGGTAATTTTAAATATACATATACATAATTACCATTAATAGAAATTGATGACTACGTAGATTAAGGAATACAATTGTAGGTATTTACACATGAAATGAATATCATAGAGAAATATATGTATATTTGCAGTCTTTATTACAATACATGAAATTCTTAATAATATTTCATAAATGAACATTTTATAGCCCGAAGAGAAAGACTTCATCTTAGATTTTTATTAAATTGCCGTAAAAAATTTCTTTGTGCTCGAATACACGTGTATAAATATTTAAAGCTTTATAATGTAGAGGACACAATGTGAGAAAGCGAGAAATAAAAAAAAAACTTAAATTATATGTACAAAGGACTGTGCATAGAATTTACACAAAAATTAAATTACTTGAAGATAAAGATAATGGATATTGGAAAACGCATATAGCAGAGTACTTATACATATAGATTAATTATTAATACTGCTATATAAATATATAAACATATGAATGGACCGTTCAGTGAACACATGAACTTTAAAAATTTGACGTAATTTGAAAATAAATTGTTGAAAGGACAACAATTTATTATTAATTAATTTATATGATTGTAAGTAATGTTATAGTTCTAATAGGGTTAATCGATTCATGCACTGAGCAGCTCAAATCAAATCTTAAGTTTTTTCAATGCCATTTTAAAGAAATAAGTGTCTTTTTCCCTGATATCAATCCACTACCGAATACACTTAGATGTCATGGAAATCATTCAGGAACCAAAACATCAATTATGTAGTTGTTAAAAACAAAAAATGAGAACAATGAACCTCTACTAAATTTTTAAGTAAATCTACATAACTGCAATAAAAACATAACATATATGTATAACATACATTTATGTACTAATTCTTTGCATGACATTTTGATGTCAATCACTTTGAAATCGTGCAAGGCAATTTTTCAACTCTTGAACATCTGTCATGAAATGCTTTGCAATAGCGCACGAAATGAACCACGGTGAGTGTGCAAAGGAAAATTCTTCGAGTGAACTTTTGTAAAAGTACTTGCTAAAGAATGTTACCCCAACGCTACTTAGAGTTTTTATGCTGTCAAGGTACTTTCATACATACATTGGCGCAAAGATATGGTACACTTATGAGAATAACTGACAAAACTGCTTCTCTATGCAGTCACGTCATGCCATGTGCACACATTTCGAGTAAATTATTTAGTAAATCGTTCTCGAAGCATAAAAAATAATATTTGGCAGATGCTCTATGAATGTTGGAACTAACATTAAATCTACAAATGAATGCTGCTCTTTCTTAAGACGTCCTTTTTAAAAAATCTTAAAAGAATAAATATATTACCTCTTCCTCTGGGAAAGATACAAAATATAATACACTATATTTAATGCTTTGAATATTATCTTTTTAAATAATTAATTAATGTATAATGAATGTATTTTGGTATTTTTATTATGGATGATTGCTATGCAACCGATACGAAACGGGGTTTTTAGATATGTCACAGTCGCGTTTCGAAAATATAAATGTTTGTATGTTTTGCCAATGTTTTGTTTTAATTTTGGGTCGAGTTATGTACGTCTATAACACATGTCCACATGAATCCACCCTCTACTATCATTCTAGTAGTTGTAAATAATTGAGATGTTATTGTTATGCTTTCCCGTATTATTGTAACAAAATGCGTGCTTTCCGATTGCACGTCACTCGCACCACAGTTTATTAAGTATCAACACCATGCGCATTCAATAGGTTAACAAAAGTGTGTTCCTGATGCCCCGACAATTGCGGAAAGAATGAATTACAAACTTAAGAGGAAAACGGTGACTGCAATCCTGAAAAGTACTTTTGTTCAGCTGTGGTGATAAATAGAAATCGGCTTTGAATATGAAAAAAAATAAGGGATGGAATAGCGTTCAAGGCTTTTATTTGGTACACTTCACAGACCATACAGTACCGAAGTACTTATTTTTATTCGCCCAACAATTGATTGTATGAAGTGGTTGGGTGGATTTTAGTGCTGTTAGTGAAATGAGTTTGATTGACATAACACAAACAATTTACTCAATGATACTTGAACTTGCTATTTTGGTACGTAGGCAGAAGTAATTAAAAGAAAGTGTATGCACATATACACATATACGACATACATACTTTAAAACAAGAACACAAATATGAGTTTTTATTTCAAATGTAAGCTTAAGATAAATATAACATTATACAAAATAAAATCGAAATTCCAATAGATATAAAAACAATCCGAAATCGTCTACTGAACTGGACACAAGTTTTTCGAGAACCATGGGAGGTCTTTTTTATGCAAACAACGAATAGTATATTAAGTCAGTTCTTTCTGTGTAAAACATATGCCTTAAAATTCGATATAAGCAAAAGCAAACAGTTGTTCAGGTGCATGAAAATAAAAAAAAATCAAATTCAAAACAAAACGAGTGGCGATATATACCTGTACATTCACAATGCGATACCGCACCATCCGGGTCTTCGTTAAGTACCATAACCAGCACTTTTTGCATTGGAAATGGGCACGTCACTTTGAAGCATTTTCTTTTATCTTTCACCTTCACCGCCATTATGGCCGCAGCACTTTGTAAATATTTTGTTTAACTGATGATTATTACCTGATTTTGACTCTCATAATGCTTACTTAGAAGACCCGAAGTTTTATAAACATGCCTCGTTCTATGATTTAATTATAAAAATATATGTACAAGAAACCAAATGGGAAATATGAAGTTTTCATGATTCTGGTTAATAAAATATAAGATAAGATACGACATTTATTTCGATTTTCATAAATAATTTTGCATTTTAATGAAATCTGATTAATTTAATCGATTAATTTTAGATCTTTAATTATACACAGCGTTTAATTAATTGATATATTAAAACACAATTCATAATAAAATGAGTAAATTAATAAAAAGGGGGAAGACTACAGGAAAGAAAGGAACTAAAAAAAGCCTACAATAAATTAAAGTCAATAGACGAAAGATGTTTTAGGGCGTTTGCTTACCGGATACATATCGTCACCTGCTCCAATAAGAATGTATTAACAAACAAACATTTTACCGCAAATTCAAAAACAAAAATCCATAATTTCCCATAATAAACCACGATATTGAAACTATTTGTTTTTATTGTAATAACGTGTAGAATATTTGTAATTTAAATGCCTAAATATTTTTTTTTTTTTGAGTTGAAATCGGAGCTTATAATTCGTTGAAACAAGTCAAAATGCACATTTAACTTCATTCCTTTAAGTTTATTTTATTTTTTTTAAGCGACATCACAAAATTAATCTTGGGATGCATAATTTATAATAATCGTGTGAAGCTCAAAAATCAAGAGCAATTGCAAAAATATTGGAGCAAGCGTATTAAAATTGACATCACTGTTCAATAATACTAGATAGAAAAGTGTGTGTTTTTATTTTTCGATTTTAGACAATTTGAGAACTTGATTAAAGTTATCTAAGATTTGGTCGCCGTGGCGTAGTGGTAAGTGCATCGACCGCGGCGCAGATAGTCTGTGTTCGATTCCCGGACGGACGGAAGTTGCTGACAACACTCAAAGAGTATTAATTGTCTAACGACAGCTTCTCAAATCTCGCCATTCGGAGTCGGCAAAAAAAAAAAACTGTAGGTCCCTTCTACTCGTGAAGAACAGTAGCATGCGCAACACAAGTAGTTGTTGTAGAAGCTAGGCCCTGGTCCGTTGTGGGCTGAAGTGCCACTGAATTATTATTATTATTAAAATTTTATTTTCCTTTCATTCGACATTTATAACTTAAGTCCTGCAGAATTCCTTCTCGACATAATCCTTAACACAGGTTCGGAAATACGTTTGCTTAAAATAAACAATTTTCAACATGATAACAACTTTCCCGAATATGTTTGACACTAGTTGTGTACATTAAATCTTTTTTTTTTAATTTAGTGTAATTGCAATAATATTCATTAAATTTGTCATATATATATATGTATATATATAATAATATGATATAATATCATATTATTTATATGACATATATAAATTTATCTGCATTTATATATATATGTATGTATATTTAGAAACTTAAAAAATATATTTTTCATTTGTCCCATGTCTATTCATATCTACTTTAGAATGCATGGGAAAGTAGCAAGAAAGTATCGACGATCATTATTTCTTATAAGATTTAAATCTTAAATACACTTATTCTCATCCCATCTTCCCAACCAAACAATGTCTTGAGGCGGTGATAATTAAAGATGAGACCATCTTCCATCGGCCATGCTTGTTTACATTGCTCCGCCTTACTAGTTACCTTACTCTTTCTTTCACACGCCGATTTGTATTGCTATTTCAAAGGCATTGCGATTATCTCTACGTAAGCGAATCACATTTTTCGATTTTGTTACAACCAAATAAGAGAGAAACTATCGCTTTAAATTTAAAAAATTTGCTCCAAACAAAACATGTGATACTAGTTGAATTGGTTAAATAATGCAGCCGAAAACACATGTTTTCGTGTTTGTTTATTTATTTTATAAATAATATGATATTTTTATATTTTTTCTGTTTTCATGTAGCACTAAAAGGTTGCTTATCCTAATTACATTTTACTTCATAGATATTAAGGTTCTTTCTAGTTGTGTTTGCATTTCACTAAAAGCAAACACAACTTCTTGGCAGACTTGATGCCATGCACCCAAAAATCTCCCATCGGAAGGGGGAAAAGGAACTCAAACTGCAACGCATACACATTTCGCATCAGGATGTAAACACATTTAACGCTAGACGCGAAATCCTTTCTATATCCGTTTAGTGTGAACGACAGAGGAAGGAAGCAAATAGGTATCCTTTTCCCCCCTTTTCTCATTATTATATCTATCAATGTGCATCGACAAATATACTATACAGATTTTGATGGACTGATGTACCTTTCAGGAAATGTGGCGCACATGCAGTTGAATACACAATACGTATACACACATACAATATACATACATTAATGACATACTACCTTGCGAATATCTGTAGATATGACTGTGATATTAATACGCCTAATAAAAGCCTAGATGCATACATACATATGCTTATGCATGTGAACAAGTATACGTCAGTATTTTATGTGTATAGAATCAACTTATACATGGCTTTTATGCAATTGAACTGCATATGATTGTTGCGTTGTTCGTTCTATAATTTCCCTAACGGTGCAGCATGGGTGAGGAATGTTGTCAAGTTTTATACCTCTGTAATGACTGAAAACAGTCTCTTTCACGTTGTCACATCCTGTATGCGTGCCTGGGTCTGATATGCACGGTAGCACTCAAGTGTGTAGTTAGTTTTATTGCAAATATTTGCATCTGGAATATTTGCGCGCTCCATCATAACTCAAACAGATGCGATGTTTGCAGAAGAGCAATCATTCCAACATGCGACTCGCTTCAGAATAGAATTAAGTGCTGCAGTTAATGATGAAAAGGTGAACTTAGCTTAAAGAATAATCATGATTTTTAATTTGATATAGAATAGATTAGATACTTGATACAACTTTTGCAATAACTCCATACAAATTTTTATTTATTTAGGAACAAAAGGGTTCACATACATAAACTTATGTAGGTACAAATACATTTACCTCAGTGCAATTGATTGAAACAGTATTTTCTAAACGATAAATCAAAACATACCTAATAATGTTATATGGTGATGTTTATTTTTCGTGGTGAGTTTTCCCCACAAACTTAGCGAAAAATATTTTCTAATACATGAACCTTTAATTGATTATAATACATTTTATAGTAAGGGCAACAACCGCTCATAATAAACACAGTTACCAAGTTTCCTTCTCACTTAAAACTGTTTGGAAATAGCAGAATAAAATTGTAATAGCAGAATAAGTAAGTAATATTGTTTGTTAGGGCTCAGACAATTATATACAGATGTCTCACCGCTATACAAGAGACTGACATATGAAGCTTAAAAAGTAAGATTTTTATAGTGATAATTAATACTACCAAATTATTTATCTTTACTATTATAGGAAGCAAATCGCTTTCAGTGAGAGGCAGTCTCTTACTCTAAGGATTTCCGTCACCAAAGCAACAGAATAACAGTAAACGTCTCATATACAAAATCTGGCTGTATATGTTTAGAAACACAACCATCCCTGCATAACAGTATCCTTGGGTTGTCTACAGCAACATGTGCAACGTTTTCTTCTAGACCATCAAATGCAAAACGCACTTTAGAATAAAATGCAGATTGCACTCCGGCAGCCCGAAACCACTTGTCGTAAGTTGCTTTTGACTCCTGAAAGTCGTTTCTTACCCTCTTGCTTGTACAAATTACTATTAGGAATAAAAAAAAACACTGATAGGATATCAGGATATGAATTACTTTTTATCATTTTTTTTATAGAGCTTAATTATCTGCGAATATATACTTTTTAATGATAATTGTATATATATCCATTCTTTTTTCCACAGAGCGCCCATAGCTATATTTATTAATCACCCCAAATCCTACTGTGTTACTTGATTTTGACTCAACGGGGGAGTTCTTCCACTCTCCGCTACGTGCAATAAGTATATATTAATATTTGTTAGTCTTACTGTGGGAACATTTGGTCACTTACACGAGTAAGCTCCCAGATATATTTAATTCTTAAAAAAAAAATCAAAATGTCACATCTTTATGTGTTAAGTTCTCTGCAGAGTACTAATTGTCCTATGTTAGGAGAATAGAGAGAAAGTATCTACTCTTTCTTTATCGATTGCAACAAGTGGATCTCTCCAATGTAGCCACTTTGCATATTTAGTATTTTATCACGTGGATGAATTGCTATATATAACATTCAATCGCCTCGAATTATTCAATCGCAAGCGGCTCTTGGAATTTGGTTTCGGTAAAAAAATTACAATCTTTATACTCGATTGGGAAAAGCGTACTTCATCAAACGCACTCCAATCTTCACTGATGGTTCGAACACAGAAGACTGCACGGGAGCGGAAATATTTTAGATTAATAAGTGTTTTTTATGTTGTTGTAGAAGCTAGGCCCTGGTCCCGTGTGGGCTGTAGTGTCACTCAATTATTATTATTATTAATATTAAACCTTTCCGCGATTTCTGTACAATTCCATATTTATATCATCACGCATGCTGTATGTACCAAAATATATACAACTATTTATATTTTTATCCTGCCTTCTTCGGATGGCGCTACAGTCCGGGGTGGACCTGGGCCGTTTTTTATTCTATCACTAAAAACATAAAAACTGTATCAAACATGATCCAAAAGCAAATTCATCAATTAACTTCGAATTAACATATAATTTGCAAACAACAGAGCAACCTCGCAGACAAAATAGGTAGGTATTCAATTTTAGATTTATTCGAGTATTATAGTTTTCTACAATTCGTTAAGAATGGGAGGCAGATCCCTTAAATTTTAAAGAAAAGAAAAGATTTTTTTTGCAATGAATAGTACGAAATAATAACACTTCAATACACCTCTAATGTGCCAAATGAGAAAATTCAATTGTAAAATACCAATAACTATAGAGGACATTCGTAGATATTCTCTTTCAATTTTTCTCATTGTCGGCTGGCTGATTCTCTTTTAGATTTGTCGGCTGGTTTTTCAAGCTGTGAACCAGTACTTTGTTCAGTTCAGGTTTGTGTAAATGTTCTTCGATTATATATTTTAAGGTTTTGTGGAAAAAACTGGTTCCCTGTTTTGGTTTCAATTCTTTGAAATTTTGTAATTACAATTTAAAATTGTGGTCTCCCTGGTGGAGTGGATAAGTGCGTGGACTCACATGTCAAGGACCCAGGTTCGACACCCGTACGGAACACCACTTACACGAGTTGCGAAACTCGTCGTCGATTACCGCGATACAGAAAAAAAGGTAGTATCTTGCGCATGTTGCACACATGTAAACCAAAAAAAAAGAACAAGATGGCTGACCGAAGTGACATACATTTTTGTTCACGTTGGATTTTGGTTTGTGATTTGAATTAGTTTGGATTCGTTATGGATTTTTTCCTTACTTTTAGTTATTAAATTCAGAATTTTCAATAACAATTAATTGTGATTTAGTGTCAGTGTATCTGACATGCATCTTATATGTACATGAAATAAAAATACGATTTCTTTTGCCTGAAATTTATTTATTAAAAAAGTTGTTTGTTGTTTGGAAAACATTAAAGTAAATAAAAGTGCTTTTGTGCGTTGTTTTATGAAATGGTTTTTACTAGTTTTCTTTTCTTTCTTATTGAAGAGTTCTCGCGTACATTATTGAGGTGTTTAATGCGAAAATACATTCTTGACCGAAAGAAAATTTGTTTCACCTTTTTTTTTCGAACGGAATGTCTTCAGATAAATGAATTAATTTCATTAAATAACTTCTGCTGTAAACTATCTGGTCTTTGTTAAATTGTTTGAGTACGGCCTCCATCCTCTCCATGTTTGCCATCATATCCCTGGTAGGCTCTTGAAGAAATCCCTCCGTTAGCTGATTTGTCCAAGTAAATGAAGATTCTTGCTGCCCATCTTCGACTTCTGAGTCAGGGTTCCTTAATCTGTGGCAAATGTAGCCGGCCAAATGCTCCATTCCGTCGTACTGTAACGACTCCAGTTCATCCGGCTTTTCTTCAGTTGCTGCAAATTCAGTTCCTTAAGAAAGCTGCTCTTCTCCTCCCTTCACTCCCTTCGTTTCGTCCAAGTATATATGCCCGTATCCGGTACATAAATTCCAACCTGTCTGGATGATCATATAGGCCACCCTTTTATCTTAAAGTTTCAAAAAAGGTTTCCAACACATCTTAGTTTAACCTGTATGTTAGTACGTACGAAATATTGTACGCAATTTTGGGATCAGCATACAAATGTTTTAAGGAATTATTCGTCATGATGACACTTAAAAGCGATTGGACATTATAAGACAAACTATTTTCTTAATTAATGGAAAGGGCATCATAGTTCTTTTTCAGTCAATGACTTGCTATTTCTTTCAGTTCTTGGCTTTTAAATCTGTTATTTGTTCCAGTAATCTGCAAATTGCAAAATATATCAGTTAAAGCTTTTTTACCGCATTTTTATACATTCTGATTTACTTATTCGTAATATGTCGGTCTACACTCTTCAGTTTGGGTACTACAATCTACCATCAATGGGTTAACTTGTACCCCGCAGTCCATATTCCTAATATTCGAATCCGTTTGTGTGGAACAATTGACTGTATTTGTTTTAAATATCTTGTCCGTTGAAAAGTTCGACTCTATATTCTATTCGGTAATCAGTTCAACACTAAAATAAAAAAACAGATAAAGATAATATAGATAATAGATACAACAATCAATCTGCTCTAACCTGGAGATCAAACATCTATTTTGAAGTCTCAAACCTCTTGTGGTCGTTTCATTTTCAGCCTTTACAAACGGTAGTAAAATATAAGGCACAGCATCTTTTTTGAGACGTCTTGTTTTTAATGTGATTCCATACTGTTCATACAATGGGTTTATTGACACAAAATCACTTTTTTCAAAATGTTTCGAACAAATTCGAGCTGTTTTTACGTTAAATTTGTGACGACACAAAAAACCCCCTGCTTACACATTTTTCTTTGATTTGGGAATGAATGCTATGATATGTCTTCATTCCCAATTTTAATTTTTATCGTTATTGTTGTTCACAGAACACCCAAATACTGCACAGCGCATTATAAAAACTAAACTCTTTTATTGAAAATAAATAATACCGATGTAAACAATTTCTTCTCATTCAACGATGTCACAGACGGCGGTCATATTGAGAGAATTTGACAGATGCGCAGAACGAAACCAAAATAATTGCCCGGAGTATATTACCTCCTATATATGTATCTTGGTCGATTACAACCTCCCGTTTTATCTACATTTTTGCGTGTTTTATTAAACAACTCCAATTCTTCGCTAGAAACTCGCTGAGCTGTCAAAATTGTATAGCGAAGTTCAACGTCGCTGGCAACCCCTATACCAAGCTGAACACACCCGAAAGTTTTAAGCAAATGTCAATAGTACGTCATAGTCATGAATTTTAACAATGTATATGCATGTTTACGTAAAATGTTGGCAGGTCTGATTTCATCTCAAATATCGCGGTAAGAAATATTTGATTTTAATTGAAAAATATAAAAATCATCAATTAGATTAGCAGTGTTTTTACAATATATTTGTACTGCTTGTTGCATTCTTCTTTTAAATCGCATGATAAACTTTAATTATGGAATTAATACTTTGCTTTATAATGTTTAAAGTCCTGTCCTTCGCTCAGCTGCTTTGGCATGCTCTTATCAGCTGCGAAATTGGGAACAGCAACGAAATATATATCTCGGCAATGGTTTGTGGAAAAGAAGGAAAACTGCGGAAGAAAAAGTAAGTTAACATCGAAGGAAAACAATTATATGTATATGTATGAATCTACAATTTTTACATATGAATCTAAAGAAATTTATACTTTAAATTGAATTTGAATGACACTACATCCCACTGAAAGCCAGAGCCTATCTTCTTTAATGGTTTTTCTTGTAGTGCCTGTCAAAGAATATCTCATGAGAAAACTTGAGAAGCTTTTCATAGACAATAAGTATTCTTTAAGCAACGCAAAAGATGTGATGTCATTAAAAAATGCGAGATGAAAAGTCATCAAATCGAACCTGACGTCTTCGCCGTGAGTCGATAATCTTGCCCACTGCTCAACTGCTGGCACAGTCTGCACTCAATCTGAAACTATTTTTACCTCGCTACACTCATTGCGCTGGAGGACACTCTTTTTTTATATCTACAATTCGCTTATAGAATTATCTTTCTCACGAATTGTTGAAGATAAATTTGTATTTCGAATTTCAAACATATCATTATCCATATTTCAAATCGGAACTTAAAGTAAAGTAAAGACAAACGTACGTTCGGTATAGTTATTATTTTTAACAATATTCTTTTTCCTTCAAATTGTAGTTATAATATAAAAGATCTTAATATATTGTCGGATAATGCTATTATTTGAATAAATGAAATAAAACGAAAAATAAATAATTACAAGTATTAATGTATATAAATTAAACGCATTAATATTTTTAAATATAAGCCTCAAGAAACGATGGATAGTTTTATAAATTACTTAAGTCTGGTCTGCTCATACAGTGGTTGAATTATTATAATAATCAGTAGCTTATTTCATGCATTCAACAAATGGTTTTACTCACGAACAGATTGTTTATAAATGCAGATTTTTGTTCATTATTTTGTCTTTATTTATGTAGAAATCACCAAAAATTATTGAATACTCTCCAAAAAAGCTCAAAAATAAAATAGTTACATTTGGAATAGTTGATATCTGGAGACGAATGACCGTTGAAGAATTAGCAGGGATGTTAAATCGAAATTTGGGTAAGTACTTTGTACATAGTTAAACATTACCCGTAGCGTAATCAATATTTCTTGCAGAGGATATTCAAGAAGTAATGTTATATGTAGACGGTGCTGACAACATTGAACCAAACGCTAATATTGAAGATTTGAAAGTTATTCAAGAAATAGTTAAAAAATGTGGTATGAAGTCGCGCATAGTAGCTGCACCAGAAAAAGAAATAAATCGTGAAATTAAAGACCGTGATGTTGTTCCCCAAAGGCCGCCTCTTCCTGAAAACTTAAAGCCTCGACCACCGGTAGTTACTGTAATGGGACATGTCGATCATGGTAAAACTACACTGCTCGATACACTCAGAGGCGCGTGTGTGGCAGCTGGAGAAGCTGGGGGAATAACGCAACATATTGGTGCATTTACAGTCACCATAAATCAAGGGGAAAAAGTAACTTTTCTAGATACACCCGGTCATGCAGCATTTTCTGCAATGAGAGCCAGAGGAGCAAATATTACTGATATTATTGTACTGGTAGTGGCTGCAGAAGATGGAGTTATGAATCAAACAAAAGAAGTAATTAAATTAGCTCAAGATGCAAAAAGTTTGTGTTATAATACATTGGTTTCTACAAAATAAAACTAACAGTTTTTCGATTTTAGTACCTATTATAGTAGCTATAAATAAAATTGATAAACCTGAAGCAGATATTGTAAGTATGAATATTCATATATTTATTCATTTATTTCCTTAAAATTAAAAAAAAAATACGTATATTAGGATAAAACCAAGCGTGATCTGATGCAAATGGGGTTAATTCTGGAGGAAAATGGAGGAGAAGTTCAAGTAATTCCAATATCTGCTTTAAAAGGCACCAATGTTGAATTATTAACAGAGGCCATAAGCACACAAGCTGCTTTGATGGGTCTTAAAGCTGATAATACAGGGATGGTAGAAGGGGTTGTTGTAGAATCGAAGACTGATTTTCGAAGAGGGTAATTATACGTGCATTATCAACACTTCCAAAATGATAAACTTATTTTGTTTCAGAAAACTCTCCACTGCAATTATAACAAGGGGAACTCTACGAAAAGGGGCCGTCCTAGTGAGCGGACTTGCCCATGCTAAAGTACGAAGTCTATTTGATGATGATGCAAAACCGATACAATCAGCTTCGCCGGGTACTCCAGTTGAAATAATTGGCTGGCGTGAACTGCCGCTTTCAGGAGATGTCATTTTGGAAGTGGAAAATGAGGTATAATATTTATTTAACTTTCCAATCGAATATAAATGTATTTATTTTTAAAGAAAAGAGCTCATTCAGTGATACGATGGCGTGAAGCAGATGCTAAAAAACTTAAAGCCGAACAAGACTTAGTTGAGATTCAAAAGAAGGAAGAGGAGCACTTAAAGAAGTATAGAAGTGATAGAGAAATTAGGCGATTAGCGGGAAGATTTAAACTTCGTCATGGGCCTCGTCCCAAGGAGTCTTCACCTGATAATGGAATACCTCGTGTAAACATTATTCTTAAAGGAGATGTACACGGGTCAGTCGAAGCAATTTTAGATGTTTTAGAATCATATACAAATAATGATCAATGTCGACTAGAAATTATTCATTATGGCGTGGGAAATATCACAGAAGGCGATATTGAGCTGGCAAAAGCGTTTAACGCTACGATTTATGCGTTTTCAGTGGATTCCATTATAAAACCACCGAAAGAAGTACCTATTAGGAAATTTGATGTTATTTACCACTTAATAAATGATCTAAAGGAAGAGATCAGCTCCAAATTGCCCCCCGTTGAGGTAGAATATATCATCGGTGAAGCAACGGTTCTTCAGCAATTCTTTATAACTGATGGGAGAAAAGAAGTTCCAGTTGCAGGCTGTAGATGCATAAAGGGTTTATTAAAAAAAACAAATAAGTTTCGACTTATTCGAAATGACGAAATCTTATTTGATGGTATGTTAGTTAACAAATTAGTTAATAACTTTGTAATAATATCTTTTTTAACATAGGAGAAATTGAATCAATGAGACATTTAAAAAATGAGGTTGATACAATAAAAAAAGATGTAGAATGTGGTCTGCGTATGAGGGACACGCAAGTTATACCTCAACCTGGGGATGTTTTAATATGTTATACAACGCATATGGATTCTCAAAAAACGGATTGGGATCCAGGATTTTAAATATAAATTTATTATTCGTATGCATACCAAATGTATTTATAGTAAGCCGAAAATAAATTGAACCAATCCAGTAATTGTGTTATTAAGTTAAGACCAATATTCTAACAATTGTATGCAGATTATGATAAAACTTATTCTAGAGGAAAATGGCGTAATTCTATAATATGCATCAAAAGGCACCGACCATAAATTTCTAACAAAGGCCATAAACATGCAAGCTACAATGAAAAATTTAGAAAATGGTCTGCGTGTGGAAAACATGTATGTATGTTATGCAAAGCACCTGAACTCAGCAAATAAATTTGGGCACAGGATTTTGAATATAAATTTATTATTCGTATACAGAGAAAATTAATTTATCTTATGTCGAAAATCAATAAAACCAATCCAGTAAATGCATTGCTTGTGCGAAATAATCAAAACGCACATAATAATAACTTTTTCTACTTAATTAAAACAGTAGGAAAAAAAAATAAATAAAACTCCAATTGTAATTATTTGGTATATTAGGTTAAAAGGTGTAAATATTTAAAAATCGCTATTAAATTGTGTTTATAAACATCATAAACTTCCTGCCTATGCTATTCATTTATCGTGTTATAAGTTTCCACTTCCTATCAGCCGCAATATTTTGTGACTTAAATGTGTTGAGAAGAAATTTTCATATCACGTACGAATAAAACGTGCACTTGTAAGTCTTCCACGTTTAAAGCATTGAATATAAGCAATCTTAAATTAATGAAGTATACATATGCAAAGAGTAGGACAACTATTTTAAATTTCAGCCTTAAAGAAGGTACACTTTTTTCAGCGGATGTGAACTTATCAAGACTGCGATGTATACCATAAATGTGTATTAAACTTATCATGTTCCAATTTTCCCGCCATCCTTATCAGACCATGAAGTTAGCAGTCGAATATGTACAAGTACATAGCATTTACTTTCTGTGAAATTTTTTTAAGTGCACAAAATTCAAAACCGTCTTCTGAATAGTATTTTTGATACCCAGTACATAAGAAAAAAATATGAATTAAAGTATGGATTTCATTAAGTTTTTCTGCTCTTATAACACGAATGAGCTAATAGTAAAGCGGGAAGTATAGCGACAGTGATATCATGGACAGTTCTTATCGGACCACAGTTCCGTTTGCAATGTTCTTATTTAAACTGGAAATTCAAGCAATACTCAAACTCAGCATATAGCATCTTTACGTGTGGATCTATTTGCACTAGTATATTTTTATCTAAAATTTATATTTATCATAAGCTATGATTCGACATAAATTTCAAAGTAACCCAACTTCTGCGTCTAGTAATGAATTCCCCCCTGCACCAGTTTGTATTTACTTCTATAAGCCCTCAAAAATATATCAAGGATTAGCAATAGATTAATAATACCGACAAATACGATCGGCAAATTCAAATTACGTAGCCATATAAATAATCACTGCAGAAAAACAAAACCAAAGTTCACGAAACGATCTGAATTGTAAAATGGGCTAAGCTAGTTACTACATACTCCTTTTGCACTGATGACGTTATCCATGTTTGTCTAGGGAAAGTGTACCGGTTCCCAGCTACTAACTAATCGATCACATTGATCAATTAGCCGTCTACGTGTTTTCAATTTTGGATAATTTGATCGGGATTGTAATTTCCCGAAATTATTTGTTGATCAAAACATACACCTTTGTACACGCTGCGTCCAATATTCGCAGAGGTCAAAAACTAAAATGATTGATAGTAAGGCAAAATCCTTTGAATTCTTGCATGGAGAAGAGTGACTTTTCTTTGGTTTCAAAGATTATGGTAATTATTAAAAGGGATTCTTCCTGGCCAGAACATTGTGTACAGACACTAACGCAACTACCTCGTTCCTCGTATGTATACCAACATATATTTTTAAACAAAAATACACTTTCAAGTGGGAGAATCAAACTTTTCTAAGTTATATAAAAAAATGTATGCCGCTAACTCTAACCAAATTTTAGTTATTGTGAAATTTTAATGTGTTTATATATTTATTAATATTTAAACAGAAGCCGACTGGCCTGATTAGTACACATACGGTACATGTTTAAACAGAAATAGTAACAATAGGCGTTTTTTAAAGGAAACATGAAATACCTACTTAAGACTGTGTATGAATAAATAGTATGAAAGTGAATACGATCTTCTTTCGGGATTAATTTTGATTTACATATCATGTACGGTATAGAACTTAAATGTACATATGTCATATGTTAAATGTATATATGTTATGAGCACATTTTGTAAATATGTATGTAGGTACAGAAGCTACATAATGAAACTATTAATACAGTTGCATTGCAGAATTATAAATGCAACAAAAATACAATGTATCAAACTTTATTACGAATAAAAAACTGTTGGTGAATGTTGAATTTATACTTCTGTTTATATACACATATGTATATACAAGTATATAAGATATCATTCTCAATGATTCTTATCACTTTTTAGACTTTAGACAACTTTCAAAATTACTAATTAAAATACAAAAACATTGCATGTGTCTATTACTGATTCAAGTTTGCTTTTAATAGAGGCAGTGGGAAAGTGATACCCATACTAATTACTTTAATTTATGTTCTGCATTAAGAACATAATGCAAAACGTTGTCCAAAAGGCAGACGTTTGCTCGCTTCATTTCGCCCAAACAACAATATTGTTCTTACTGTTTTAGAATAATAATAAACGTATTAATGTATGCTAACTAAAATGGTTCTTTATATCGTTTTAACTGGTAATATAAAAGGACATCATCGTCTAATTGTACACATGTGTCAACGCATTTATTGGAAGTGCTATTTGGGAATTACAAAGTACCGGTTGTCGGGTTTTGACATTCATTCAGAAATATTGTCAACACATGTTTCTACACAAGGCTTACTGAGAAGAAGATAATTCCCTGGAAAATACTGACTCCCTTTAGACTCTAATGGGACCATCCTATGCACAAATCCCTAACGAAATATGTAAGTCCATATATGTATATCAGACCGCGATAGTTATATGAACATGGAGAAATGTATGTATGTATGTTGGTTTATTTACGTTCAGAAAGAAGGGATAAATGAAGAGTGTAATTAAATGATCTGCTACACAGCTTACAGATATGCAAGCAGCGGCCGTTCTTATGAATGTGGTTCTCAGGATCCTTTTTCATTTTTTTTTCGTCTGCATTTATATTTGGACTTAGATCCAAGAGCAAGGGGCCTGCACAAGTTCGATGCTGCAAACACTTGCTCAATGGAATATAGAAATGCAATCGTTTCTCCGAGATCGCATAAGCCCTTGGAACCTTCTTTGTATGATCCAACGCGCGACAAAGCACCCACTGTATTGGGCAGTTCAATGTGCAACTATAATGTGTGCGACCCGGGTAGACACATGGGAGAGTTCGATGTTAAAATGGACGAGTATAATCTGAAAGATGTACCAAAAGCGAATTGAAGTTGAAAGATCAACGCAACGCAATTCTAAATCAGTCTTCCAGTTTGCTTTCAATAGGATAGGCCGAAACGGTTTCATTATTCGAGTGAGTTGAGTGTTTTGTTAAGTTTATATTTGGAGGGCAAAAGTTATCCATGTTTGACGTTGTTTTTTTTCGTGAATTCAGTATTTATCGCATGGCATGGCGTTTGTAGACAACTATTAAAATATATTGCAAATTGATGTTATCACTCCGCATGAACTTTGAATACAAATTTAAATAATAATTTGTATGTGTTACACTAACTCCAACACCTATAATTTCTATTAACAAAAACTTTGCCTAAATCGCAGACGGCTTACCAATATAACTAATGATTTCTTTTTTGTTTTACTTTTATGTAACGATGCTTTTCTACCGGATTAAAACGAGTAGTGTGTGACTACATTGTGATAAGAATTCTTTTTTAAAATACAATACAACTAAATTGTTTCTACACTTCTTTGTAATTCTACTTCTGCAGAGGAAGTACATTTAAAGTGATCGTTTGGGTATGTGGTCAGTTGCCTATTAGAACTCTACGGCGGAGGGTGGTAAACAAATTTATTAAAGTTATTAAAACTAACAATCCTTGTGCTTGATATCTCTTGTATTTTTTAATTAAATTGTATTGCAAACAAGTGTATATTTAATTGCTTATGTTATCACAATTAAATGTGGTTTCTCTTCGCTTTGTTTTAATAGATATAACAAAAAGTGGAATTCGTTGAGTGTTGAGAGAGTGATTTAAAACACCTAAATCTACCTAATGAAGACAGTGCCAACATATAAAGCGTAAGGAGGTCTGGGAATTAAAATACTTTGGGCGATATGGATTTATCAAGGCAATTGAGGTAAAATAAATTAATTAATGCTTCCGAAAGTTTACTTCTATCAGTTACATGTATCTTCTGTTAGGTTTCAAACTAATTATTATAAAAACATTGCATATTAAAATCGATTTGAAGACTATAAATTCAACGTTCATGTCTCTAACATTTTTGACAAAGCAACTCACGGGCTAGCATTTTTCATTGCGAAAGGAAAAAAATGTAAACATTTATTGAAAAATCTATTTCAGTTTTGGTTATATTGTATAAAAAGCATCACATAGTTTTAAGTTTTTCTACTTTTTTTGCACACCATTGACTCACAGTCGCGCGCCCCAAATACGGACACATACCCCGTGGTACCGGGCGATACAAGAAAATGTAGGTTTATATCAGTCTATCGAGATCGTTTACTGAATGAGTTTCCTATAAACAAAAAATTCCAGAAACATAAAAATAACTATGTTTATTATTCGTTGAAAGCAAAACATTTGAATTCGATGTTGCAATTTGTATCTTGATTTTGGAGAAAGTAATAGAGAAACAATATCCGTTTAATTAGATGAAAAATTTTTTCGGTATTAATTTTCCCTAAAATACAAATATTTGCAAATGCACATAAGTAAGCATACATATGTTTTATATAATTTATACGAATATTGACAATAAATAGTCTTTGATTTCATTAAAAGAAAGTATCTATATAAGTATACATTTACATAAATACTTAAACATTTTAATGAACATTTCTACCCTCGCTTCTTGTCACAGATTCAATATCTCAAATATAGGAAATATCGAGAAGTATATATACATATATATGTATGTAGTTGCCAAGTGTTTTTCTGGATTCAACTAATATGACTTATGATACCATAAAAATTTAAAAACTCCAACTGTACGTATATTGTACAAACATACAAATACACTGTACGCACAAGCACTTGTTTGCTTTAACATTTTTAGCAAGAGACGCAATATGAATAAGTAATATCAAACATAATGACTGAATCTTTGATTATGTCACTAATTGAGTATCCGAATCTTACCCAAAATGTGTTCGTTGTTCTTTCACTTCAAATACAAACTCAAAGCAATCGTCTTTCATTATTCGTTGCTTAAAAGCAAATAGTAGATGTTTGCACTATTTTTAATACATTTATGCATATATGCTTTGATGAGAAAAACCGACGATGCAGAGTTTAGACAGTGACCTATGTATACAGACATCAATTTACAGTTTTACTGAGATATTATATTAGGATGAACAAACCATCTTCCATTATAATTACCATGTTAAGAAATTTTGCAAGGTAAATTAATATATATATATATATATATATATATATATATAAATACTATGTATGCATATATTAATTAATACTATATATATTTAAATATATATGAAATGTGTGTTATTATAAATACATTTTCCTTCCTCTCTAAATAGAGGTGTAAGTTATAAGTTCATACATACATATATTTAGGAATTGTTGTCAAGCCAAAGTGGTAAAAATGACTTCCATTGATAAATATTACTGAATTAATTAACAAGAACTTTTTTCGTATTTCCCTATAGTTTTCTACAATAATTTTTTGCCACAACAGTAAATTGTATTTTATATATATCACAAACTTTTAAGACAATATTAATTATATTGTTTATTTCCTCGTTCTTTACGTAAATTCTTTTTACAATATTGTCGAACTATACTGCTATCCGTATGGTACTTATTATAAATAAACCTAGTTGCATGCACTTTCGAAACATTGTTTCTTTCTATTTATCATTTTAATACATCCGTCTTTTATTCTCAATGTTGCTTACAAAATACAGTTGAATTCTCATTAGGAGATAGACGTTTTATACTTTTCGAGCATAGAGTGTTTTATTGTTTCTTAGAAAACTTAAGAACATTAAAAATCTATGGTCTGTGTTACTTTCGTAGATGCAGATAATATAAATTAAAATTCCTATACAACGCTAACTGCCTGTAATAAAATAAATTCTTACTTCAACGACTTATTGACTGCACCATATATAGGTGTGCACACCCGTGCCATCGGAGGTGAATCTATTCTAAAAATGATACACAATTCAGTTCTTAATATGTACACCTAGATACATAGCTATCTCCCACATTTATTGATTATTTTAGTATCTGACACTATTTTTTATTACTGCCTTATCCACATTTTTTTTTTAAATTAAGTTTCGATTTTAACGAATTTCAATGTATAAAATATACGATTCAGAGGTAAAAACTGATCTGTTCGTCATACGAAGCATCCACAATTTTTTTTTTAAATTAAGTTTCGATTTAACGAATATTAATGTATAAAATATACGATTCAGAGGTAAAAACTGATCTGTTCGTCATGCGAAGCATATTTCAGACAAACATATATGTAAGATGTATACGGTAAGAAAAATCGTATTTCAGAGCAACATTTCGGTTGGCTACCAAACGAGTTGTTCTTGCAATGTTTAATATACAAAAAATTTTGGCAAAACAGGTTTCATTTCGATATACTAAATCTTGTCCTTTGCTTTTAAACCAGTTTTCAGTGTTATTATTTGATGATGAATATCTGCTTCAGATTTATTAAGAGGACTTATTATTTTTAAATAGTATATTTATGTAAAATATTAAATTACGTTTTCTATGCCTAAATTAGTAATCACTTAATTGGAAATATCTGAAAATCAGAATGTGATATTTTCGGACATTCTCGTACAAACATATCTAACGCAAAAGATAATCATATAAAATCAGCATGAGGTTAGAAGAAAGTGTTCTTCGATTTTCTTTTAAAGAGCTATTGAAGGGTTTTATTCTAAATTTAGGTTAAGTCGACATATGGTCTTCACAAAAATAAAATAGAAGTTGCATCCCACTTCAAATATGTATGTATGTATGAGTCCCTCTTTGGAATCGGCCATTTGTTAAAACAACCAAGGAAGATGACAATAAAAATGATGAAAATAAAGTGTAGCCCATATATATTCAATAAACATTTTTTTTCGAAATAAATTAACTCTACATACATATGTGTGTAATACTTCTGTTAGATTAATAGGGAGTAACGAAAATAACTGCGTACTTAAGTACGCTTGTATGCAGTTTCTTACTTAACAAAAATAGACAATAAACATTTTTAAAATTATTTTTCTTTGGCGAAGCCTTAGACTTAAATAAAATATGATCTTATTTTGTATTGCACCGTGGTGAGTATACAAAAGAAGCAAAAGAATTTCGAAGTGTAACACCGAAAACCAGTACGCTTTTTAATTATTTATTATTCATTTCCATTAGCAAAATGGGTTATACGCACTTTATTGAAACAGTCGCTCTTCCATTGAACTTGTGATTTAATTAACTGTATCATTGTTTATTATTAATTTAAAGTTTCGTTTTGTATGTGGCTTGAAATTAAGAATAAATAAATATAATGTGAAATAAACATGCCAATATCCTTGCCACATAAAATGATGGGTAATAAGTTTTCTTATTACCTACATATTATTCCTGCTTTAAATCTGAAGTATGTTTACGAATATAGTAAAAGATGTATACTGAAATAGGAATTTTTCGCTTTTCTTATAAATCTACCTATGTTGTATGAAACGATACATACATATATAAGAATTCCGGCGAATGTATGTTTATTTTCCAAATGTAACCTGACTAGAGTTAAATGTAGGGTAGTTCTACTTAGACTGGTGTCATTTGAACCAATGAATGTCACAATGATACATTTTTGTACAGTTTAATGTTTGTGCATGAGTGATGCATCGAAGAGGATGCAAATAATGATCTTCATATAGCGCTGACAATAACGGAAAAATATATTCAATATCACGTAGCAGAGTGGATTTTATTTGTGTTTTCATAATTCTTCAACAGACATGTAGTACGATCATTAATGTATTATTTTACAATTAGAAATTCTTTTGGGTGTGACATGAAGGGTACGAAATAGAATACATATATCTTATGTATATACGGTTATAATACCTTAGCACCTTGACAAATTTATATGGACTCATTAATATGTAAATATTCAACTGTGTAATGAATAGTTCATTGTTCACTTAATGTAATTAGATTTTACGTATTATAATTATTTGCACAAACAGTTAAATCAAGTGAAGAAACAACTCAATTGTAAATATAACAGTGAAACTAATAAAAATTGTTTGTAACTAAATCTTCAGCAGGTACATATAACATCTTCATGGTCATTGTCAGGTTTATATTTCAATCAGGCTGACTGGGCAACATATTGTTGGAAGTAATATTATGTGGCTATTTACCTAGATAGTTACATGTGCATGTTTTGAATTGCGACCGCAGTTCGGAAATTTGATATATTTCCATTAGTATTACAATAATTTACATAAATGTAGGTTATATATGCATACATATTTTAACATCCATGTTTAATTGCCCTTTGATACGGACGGTACATAATCCAGAAAGTTATACGTGGTTATATTTCTCAATAGGAATGTATTTAAATTAAATTTGAAATATATACAGTTATTCAGTTCATGTTTTTGATAAACATATACGTAGTATAAGCAACGTTTTTTATATAATTATAGAGAAAAAGTAACAGCGCTTGAATATTAACACTTCTGAGTCTGTATTCTCACTGGTTTATATAATGGCTAGTATTATCAACGCAATGCGTCTCTTTATTTTGAAGAAAAGTGTTGCATAATAATTAGGTTAGAAAGCAGATTTTACTGAAATCCAGAATCAGTAATATTTATTTGGTGAATTGATATTGTTATACTGAAATTATGTACTGAAATACATTTTTACTTCCAGGTCAGTAGCCTTGATATTTTTCCTTCTAACTGCTATCATTCACACCTCACAATCGAGATATGTAAGTTAATAAATAATTTCTGTTACCCTCTAATAAGATATAATAATGATATTGGTATGGGCAGCATGGAAAACGACATAAACGACAGTATGGTGCCCATATGTACTTGCCGGAAAGTTTTATAGTTCCTAATGGGGAAGGCGAACTAAATGAATGGAGTGAGTGGAGTTCACCCTCAGATTGTTCAAGGTCGTGTGGTGGTGGAGTCTCATTTCAAACAAGAGAATGCCTAAAAATAAGGTACATGATTATTGTAAAGTTAATGAATAATTGTTTTTAAATTCAATTTTACTAGCCCGAATGGTGCTCGACAGTGTAAAGGCGGCTCTCGAAAGTATTTTTCGTGCAACACGCAGGTAAATCTTAATACTGCAATAAACGTCTTCTGAATTAAATATTTAAACTTTTTTATATTATAGGATTGCCCCGAGGAAGAACCAGATTTTCGTTCACAACAGTGCTCTAGATTTAACACTGTTCCTTTCGATGGGGTTCAGTATGAATGGGTTCCGTATACAAATGCTCCTAATCCTTGCGAATTGAATTGTATGCCGCGGGGTGAGCGCTTTTATTATAGACATAAGGCAAAGGTCATCGATGGAACTAGATGCAACGATAAGTCCCTAGATGTATGTGTAGATGGGGAATGCCAACCTGTTGGATGTGATATGATGTTAGGTTCTAATGCTCGTGAAGATAAGTGCCGGAAATGTGCGGGTGATGGCAGTTCGTGCAAAACTATTTCTGGTGTGTTCGATACCAATAATTTAGCAGCAGGTATGTCACAAATATAAATATTGAAATGTTTATAAATGTTTATTCTCTTTACGAAGGTTACAACGATATACTCCTTATTCCTACGGGTGCCACAAATATTTTATTGAAAGAATCTGCGCCATCAAATAATTATTTAGCTTGTAGGAATTTAACGGGACATTATTATTTGAATGGCAATTGGAGGATTGATTTTCCCCGGCCGATGCATTTTGCAGGAACATGGTGGCACTATCAAAGAAAACCAACAGGTTTTGCTGCTCCTGATCATTTAACCAGTAGTGGACCAACAACAGAATCTATATATATAGTGATGCTTATTCAAGACAGGAACGTAGGGGTTCATTATGAATATAGTATTCCAGAAGGAGTAACAAAAACCTACCCAGACTCATATTCATGGACTCATATGGAATATGGTCCATGTAGTGTAACTTGCGGGGGTGGCATCCAAACAAGAAATGTTACTTGTAATAATCGGCTCACCCTAGAAGAAGTAGATAAAAGTCTTTGTGATTCAAATACGAAACCAAGTGAAACACAAGCTTGTGGAGTTAATGAATGTGATCCATATTGGGTCGAGGGCGAATGGGGTAAATGTTCAAAAGGCTGTGGTCAAGAGGGCTATCAAAATAGATCAGTGTATTGTGAACGCGTATCTTCAAATGGGTAAGAAATATACTATGAAGTGTGTATTATTCATAATTTGTCTTACATAAATATTTAAGAGTCGCCTCTGTCGTCGAAGATAGCCTTTGCTTAAAATATATTGGTAATAAACCTGCCAATACCCAGGAGTGTAACAGAGATTTTAACAACTGCCCTAAATATCATATTGGACCTTGGACTCCAGTAAATTTGCTTGTTAATTATTGGATTATTGTTTTATTATTGTTTTTTAATTATTTTTTGTAGTGCAATAAACTTTGTGGTGAAGGAAAACGTTTACGAAAAATTACTTGCTATAAAATTGAAAATGGAAAGAAAATAGTTCTTGGGAATGATGACTGTTCAGAAGAAAAACCTGAGTCGGAGGAGTCGTGTATGCTAACTCCGTGTGAGGGGGTAGATTGGATAGTTTCGCAATGGAGTGGGGTATGTATAATATTATTTCTATTTAATAACTATTACAAATTATATAATAACAGTGCGAAAAATGTGGACAAACCAAAGAAACTAGAACAGCTATATGTGGATCGAAAATGGGAAACGTTTATGACGAGAAATTCTGTTTGAAAACAAAACCCGATCTTGTTAGATCTTGCAATTCTCCTAAATGCAAATCTCAATGGTTCACTTCTCAGTGGAGTGAATGCTCTACTAAATGTGGAAAGGGCATACGATCTCGTATTGTGATTTGTGGACAATTTGATGGAACTGCTGTAACACCTGCTTCTGAAGACAAAGAGTGCAATCCATCTGAAAAACCAACAAGTGAAGAGGAATGTGAATCTGAAGAAAGTCAATGCTCTGGAGAATGGTTTACAGGTCCTTGGGGTGAATGTTCCAAAACATGTGGTGGCGGTCAAAGAAATCGAGAGGTATTTTGTTTAGCAAACGGTGTAAAGGTTTCCACGTGTGAAGAGTCCGAAATTGAGTTTGGATCAGAAAATTGTAATTCTCAGCCATGTACGGATGATGAAACAATTCCTCTCAATATATCCAGCCGATTCCTAGAGGCAGATGAAGACAGTGGTGAAGAATGTGATGAAGATTACGAGGAAGATTTTGATATTGAAACCGTAACCTCAAAAGGTGTAACTGATATCCCACTTGGATCAGGTATTGAAATAGATAAACCTTCCAAAAAGCTGTCTGCATTGATTATGGATGATCTTATGCTCAGTGATGCTCCAAGTACTGATGATGACTTAGTTACTCCTGAAAGCTCAAGTTCCTCGTTATCGACGATATTCGAGGGGTCTGGAGACAAAAATGATATAAGTCTCAGTTCTACTACTTCTCTATTTGAAGGCAGTGGAGACGACCAATCTACCGCATTAAACACATTTTCTTCACAAGACACTACAGAAATAACTGGAGAATTTACAGGAGTTACTGATTCTAGTCCAGATGAAACATCCTCAATTGGCTCATCACTTCAGACTGGCGTCACAATAACATCAGAAGAAACATCAACCTTATTTTCGACATCTTCTGATGAGCCAACGGTAACTTCATTATTAATATCATCCGATGAAACAACTACAGATACCTTGAAGTCATCATTTACGACCGAAATTGTGACTGAACTAAGTGTTGATGGATCTAGTTCTACTCTTATTCATTCGTCTACATCTAATACCGCACAAAGCGATATATCCACAGAAGAGAATAATATGTCAGAAGGTGCCTCTATAACCGAATATTCTACAACTTCTTTAATGTCTTCCGATAATACACTGGTTACGGAAGAAAGCATTACAGATTCGACTGTGGAGAGTAGTTCAGGCTTAACAACAGATGGTAGTACAAGAAGAACCACAGATATAACATCGGAGGGTATTACAGAAACAACTTCAGATAGCAGTACAGAAACAACATCTGACTTTAGTACTGAAACAATGCAGGAGGGTAGTACAGAAACTACTGAAAAAAGTAGCACAGAAACAACCCAAGAGGGTAGCACAGAAACAACCCAAGAGAGTAGCACAGAAACAACCCATGAGAGTAGCACAGAAACAACCAAAGAGAGCAGCACAGAAACAGACCAAGAGAGTAGCACAGAAACAACCGATGAAAGCAGTACGGACACCTCTGAAGAGAATAGTACTTCCAAAGGAAGTACAGAATCAACACCAGAGCTCAATACAGATACAACTGTTGAAAATAATACATACACGACTTTAGATAGCAGCACGGAGACGACGGTACAATCGAGTTCAAAATCTACCGAAGAATCAAGTACTCCTGAAAATGTGTCCGGCACAACATTGATAAGTTCAACTCAAGAAAATGTAGAAGTAACTACTGAAAGTCCAAGCACGGAAGCTGAAAGTACTTATGAAACTTCTTCAGATGAAAACATAAATATTACAACAGACATAGGTACAGAACTGGTTTCAGGTGTTAGTACAGAAATAACAGATTTAGATTTCACATCCGATGTCAGTACAGATATAAGCACTGATAAATATTCGAGTACAATTGGGGTAAGTGAGATTGAGACTGATGTTACAGAAGCCACCACAATAGATAGTTCCACTTCAAGCTTAAAAACTTCAGAAGCGGAAGGAGATGCATCTTCCCAAGCTTCTAGTATAAAGTCAACGGACACTGATTTTAGTTTAAGTACAGAAAGCACTATTGTTACCTTGTATGACTCGACATTAAATACAGTTGAAAACACGATAACAAGCTTCGTAACAAGTACTATAGGCTATCAGTCATCTACATTAGAAGATAATAAAATATCTTCTACTTCTTCTGATACAACCACATCAGACATAACTGCAACAAGTTCTTTTGATATAAGTTCAACCAAAGATTTGGAATCATCATTAGCAGTGGATACAACAACATTTGACGTATGGTCATCCGAGACTTCGCAGGACAGCGACAACGATGTCACAACAACTCCAAGCACACTTGGCACTGCTTTGGATAGAGAACTTAAACCCAAGAAATGTAAATTAAAGAAACGCAAGAAACCATACTGTATTCTATCTAAATTTGGATGTTGTTCTGATAAAAAAACACCAGCTAAAGGACCATTTGGAGTAGGTTGTCCTATCATAAAAACGTGTCGAGATTCTGAGTTCGGTTGTTGTCCAGATGGACTTTCCCCAGCTCTAGATGCCGCTAAAAAAGGCTGCCCTGTATCAACTTGTAAGGAAACACTTTTTGGTTGTTGTTCAGATAATTTTACACCTGCTTCGGGCGATGATAATGAAGGGTGCCCTGAACCGACTACTGAAGCTCCTACAACTACTGAAACTCTAGAAGAAGAAATTGATGAAACAACCTCAAGCAGTTCGCTTTCGTATATAACTGAGAGTTCCTCTGTAATATCAGATGTGACAGATGCAACCGACTTCACGAATGATTTTTATACTACAGAATTTCTAGATAAAGATGTTATTAAATCATGTTCTTCAGACACATACGGGTGTTGCCCAGATGGAAAAACATCTGCTAAGGGAGAAAACTTTAAGGGATGTGACCTTAGTGATGAAAAAGACTGTTCAAAATCAGACTACGGTTGTTGTCGTGATGGTAAAACACCAGCACGTGGCCCAAGTGAAGAAGGATGTGCTTCCTGCACCCAAGAGCCGTATGGTTGCTGCCAAGACGGTGTAACCCCGGCTCATGGTCCAATGGGTGAAGGTTGTTGTCTGAAATCGCAGTTTGGTTGTTGTCCTGATAATATCAATGCTGCAAGAGGGCCGAATTTCAAAGACTGTGACTGTAAATATACACCATATGGATGCTGTCCTGATAATACAACAGCTGCTCGAGGTAGAAATAATGAGGGTTGTAGTTGTAATTTAAGTCAATTCGGTTGCTGCCCAGATAAGCTCACTCCAGCAAAAGGGGAGAAATTTGAGGGATGTCCGTGCCATACAATGCAATTTGGCTGTTGCCCCGATGGCATTACTATACCACAGGGCCCACATCATTACGGATGTCACTGTACTCAAACTCAATACAAATGTTGTCCTGATGAAAAAACTGCAGCAAAAGGTCCCAACTTCGAGGGCTGTTCTTGTGCAGAAAGTAAATTTGGATGTTGCCCTGATGGTGTTACGGAAGCACAGGGTGAAAAGTTCGAAGGTTGTGAGCTTTTACAGGAATCTCCCCAAAAAGCGTGTGGTCTTCCAAAGGAGACTGGAAACTGTAGTAACTTCTCTATACAATATTTCTTTGATACATCATATGGTGCTTGTGCCCGCTTTTGGTATGGTGGATGTGGGGGGAATGGAAATAGATTCGAAACTGAAGCCGAATGTAAGAGTACTTGTCAGGAATACAAAGGAAAGGACATATGTCTTTTGCCAAAAAGTGCAGGACCGTGTCCAAGCTTTCAGAAGAAATGGTACTTTAATTCCGATAGAAGTAGATGTGAAGAATTTAATTACGGTGGATGTTATGGAACAAGCAACCGTTTCGATAGTCTCGAGCAATGTAAAGCAGAGTGTTCCATTGAAGAAATTTTACGTAAGTAAATGAGAAATTTTTTAAAGCGTAATTTCATATATTTTAATTTTAGCACCATGCGAACAACCAGTGGATTCTGGACCATGCCAAGGCAGTTACGAAAGGTGGTTCTATGATAATGAGACTGATGTTTGCCGGCAGTTTACTTATGGAGGTTGTAAGGGCAATAAGAATAATTACATCACTGAACACGCATGTAATTACCATTGCAGACAGCCAGGTGTTCACAAAGGTTTGACGTTTAAAAATATTTATAATTAAATCCTATATATGTATGACGTGCAAGTCCTAAATTCTATTAACTGTGAAATGATTGCTTTGTTAATATATATGTTTGCCTTAAGTTTATGCTCTATATGAATGTAAGAAAACTGTATTTACTTGTAATGCTTATAGTTATTTGCATGTTAATTTGCTTTAAACCTTTAGATCTATGTGCACTTCCAAAAGAAGGTGGTAATTGTGGTGGTAATCATGCACGTTGGCACTTCTCTGAAAAAGATCAAAGCTGCTTGCCATTTTATTATACTGGTTGTGGTGGAAATAAAAATAATTTCGTTTCGGTGGAGTCTTGTGAAGAGCATTGTCCTAAAAAAATAGGTGAGATTCGCTTTCGATGTTATGTGTTCTCTATTTACTATTGGCAGGCATTATAAACGGACTCATATTCAATAAAACTCTTGACCGTTTCCTCACCATAGCAAAAGATATTTGTGAAATACCTGCGGATGTTGGTGCATGTCAAAATTATACTCCTCGTTGGTATTGGGATACAAAAGATGGGCGTTGCCGGCAATTTTATTATGGTGGTTGCGGAGGTAATGACAACAATTTTGCAGAAGAAGAAGATTGTCTCCAACGCTGTGAGAAAAAGGAAAGTGAGCCAGTAGTTCCTGAACAGCAACCTCTGCATCAACCCTCGCAGTCTAGAAGTGATACGGCTCCAGGAAATACAACAGCTCATGTTGGAGAGGACAAATGCTTTTTGCCGGCTATAGCTGGAGATTGTGAAGAATATCTTTTGCGCTGGTTTTATAATGCAGATGAAGGAATATGCAACCAGTTTATTTATAGGGGTTGTAATGGAAATGACAATAATTTTAATTCAGAAGATGAATGCGAAAAAAATTGCTTCCATATTCATTCAACATGTCAATTACCCCCGCTTTATGGTAATTGTAATGAAACTCAAATCCGTTGGCATTATGACGAAGAAAACAAGCGCTGTCACGAGTTTGAATTCAGTGGATGTCGTGGTAATCGAAATAATTTCTTCACTGAACAAGAGTGTATGGAATATTGTCAGGGCAGTCAACCTGAAGAAGAACTTTCACCTACCGAAGGATATGACAAGGTATTTTTTTAAATTTCATCTGTTGTAATTGTAGTTAATTTCAGCCATATTTATATAAATTTAATTCAGAGTTGCACAAATATGTTCCAAAGATAGAATAAAAGGGAATAGGTTTCATGGAACTGCATACATGTCCTTCCAATTTTTGCAAAATTATGTAGGAAGGGGTGAATTATTTTTGAAACTGTCAATTTGAACTTATGAACACTCATTGTGTTAAAGTGTAGTAAACGCATTCATTCGTTTTTGTTCAGAATTGTTTGAACTATCGAAAATGTCAGAACAATTGAATATTTTTGGCCAAATTAGGGTGCATATAAGTTCGAAAGAATAAAATCGCAATGAAAACGAAGCCTTAAGAAGAAGTTATTTATTGATAACTTATTTATTACTTACTGATGTATAACCTACTGATTGCTCATTATTTCTTTAAAACTAGACCTGTAAAGTTTGAAGTACCCCGGGTACTTATTGTATTTTCTTGCAGAAGAGCTACTGGGTGAGTCAGTCATTTCCAGCTGCTTTAAGGAGTTCTGTGAAAAATCCGTCAGCTCCAGCTATCTTGTTCGACTTTAGTTTTCTTCATTTCCGCTAATTTTTCAACAACGCGCTTCTTATGACTTTTCTTTTTCACTCTAAAAAGCCGGTGCTCTTTCCTACTTCTTTGTGTGTAAATTTCATTAACAGCCCCGAGTTTTCTGGATGCAAGCGCTTACCTGCACTCGTTTAACCATGAGTAAAAGCCAGTCCATCAGTGGCAGCTTCTTTAATGTTTTCTTTAATAACGTGCTCTTTCTTCTTCGTTTGTAAGTGCAGACAATTTCAAACTAATAAAGAGTTTCAGGAACACTCGTTCAAAAAATTCTTAACGAACTGTTGCGATTGTATTCTTTCGATGTCAGACCGCACTGTGTTTAAATTCTTGATATCCGACAAGGTAAAAGGCTACGGTTAGGTAATAATCCAAATCAGTCTTGATGGGGACTCTTATGAGGAGCTCGTTTTCGGTATTGCAGTATAGACTTTTTACCTAAGTCTACCCCGAATAATAAGTCCACATCCAAATATGCCTTGCCTCTCTTTTCTGTAGCAATCGCTGTATCCTCCTCGCGATCTGTTAAGGAAGTCAGAAGCAGAGTTGTCAACAGTAGATCTATCTGTGTTTGTCTTTTTACCGAGTTTTTTTTTGTGTGGTGAGGTTAATAACATAATGTAGTCCCATAATTTAAGGTATATCGCTACATACATTGATTCGTCATACAATTATTCTTGGGATAACTATTCAGGGGCAATACAAGAAAGCTGTAGCTTCACTTTTGCACCAACCGAAACAATGTTGGCAACTCGTCGGGTTGAGGGCAGTTAACGCCCCACTTTGATTAAAAGTAACCTAAGTATTTATTCTTTCACGGCACCACCTCTTTCGAAGTGCTGACAACACTCAATTGTCTATGAAAAAGCTTCTCAAATCTCGCCGTTAGGAGTCGGCAAAAAACTGTAGGCCCCTTCTACTCGTGAGAGAACAGTAGCACGCACAACACGAGTAGTTGTTGTAGAAACTAGGCCCTTATCCCTTGTGGGCTGTAGTGCCAGGCAATTATTATTATTATTTAAGTATTTATTTATAATTTTGTTATTGAAAATTTATTCGAAACTTTGAAAAATTTTTTTTGCACCTTGTCCAGTTTATTGACTTTATTTTCTTCAGAAGCGTTGCCTAAATTTAAAACAGTAATGTTATATATTTAATTTTATGTTCTTAAAGAATGATGAACAGTGCAACCTGCCTTTTGAGACTGGGAATTGTAACGACAAAATACCTTCATGGTTTTATAATGGAAAATCTAAACGGTGTGAAGAGTTTCACTATACTGGCTGTGATGGTAATGGAAATCGATTCGAAACACGAGAGTCGTGTGAGAAACAATGTGGTAAATTCAAGGAAAAAGGTAAGTTAGCTTAACCGTTTTCCTTTCATTGGTAAATAAAATGTTGATCTTAATTTTTGTTTATATTTGGAAGTAGATATATGTTTATTAGCACCAGAAATTGGGAAATGTTCACATCCGACAGCGTCCGAAAGGCGTTGGTATTATGATGATAGTCGTGGAACTTGTATTCCTTTTATATATTCTGGTTGTTCGGGAAACCAAAATAATTTCCGTTCACCTAGTGCTTGTGATAGTTTTTGCACAAGTAAGCTCACTGAGTTTTTTGAAGTCATGCGCATAATATGCACAGCTTTATTTTTTATTACATCTGCTTCGCTAGCCTTTCGTGCACGACATGCTCTATTTCAGAAAATTCATCATGTTCAAATTTTTAAAATAAAATTAAAAATTTTTTGTTTTCTGGCATATATGTATATGCTAACATAATATCAATATATTATTTTAATCAATTACCATATTTCTAAAATAACAAAAAAGTAAACAGTCATTAATGGTTTAAATTCCTTTTAGATAAGACCGTGGAAGGGCTCGATATAAACCTCCGTTTCGATAACAAACCACCTGCTGAAGATTGTCAATCTAATGACGAACAATGTCGAAGCCTACAATGTCCTTTTGGAAAAAAAGTCGATCAAGGACCGAATGGGTGCCGAATATGCACATGCTTAGATCCATGTAGAGACTTCCCTTGCCAACTTGGAGAGAAATGCACTGTTGATGTGTCAAGTGATCCTTCATTAGGTTCAAACTTTGTCCCAATTTGCAGACAAGTTAATAAACCTGGAGAATGTCCACAACTGTCAAATAGTTCGCAGTGTCGTCGGCAGTGTAATGATGATGCTGATTGCAGAGATGAGAGCAAATGTTGTGTTTCTGGATGTAGCTATATGTGTGTACGCCCACAGCAGTTAATTGTAGCAACAACCACAGTTACTCCTTTGTCACCAAAACCTGCTATTGCACACCCAGGTTCTATTGCCGTCGCCCTAGAATCTAAGAAACCAGAAGAAACGGATGTGATTAGTACAATTGGAGGTATAGCTGTTCTCCGCTGTTTCGCTACAGGAATTCCGGCTCCAACCGTTAGGTGGAAGAAGGGAAAAGTTGAGGTATTTATTTGCTGTATTTATGTTTGGTAACTAAGTTTCAAAAATTTATTTTAAATTCAGATTAATACTAACAAAGGTCGTTATGTTCTTACTTCAACTGGAGACTTAACAATTGTTCAAGTACATCAATCAGATAGTGGCTCATATGTCTGTGTTGCTTCCAACGGACTTGGTGCTCCTGTAACACGCGAAGTAAAATTACAGGTATCAGGTAAGTTCAATTTCTTCTATTATGCTTAAAGCTGCATGTTGTAACTTTTCATAGGGGTTGTACCTATTACTAATGTTCTCTTACTAATTTATTGCATGTTTTTTCCTGTGACTTATGAAATATTACTAAAGACGTTCATAAAAATACTCCGGCGTATATCATTGCACCCAAAAATTATACACAAATTGTTTCGCTTAAAAAGTCTGCGATTATCCGATGTCCCGCAGGTGGGTACCCGAAACCGCATGTATATTGGTGGCGTGGGAAAAAGAGGATGCCATTTACAACTCCGCGTTATGAGATTATACGGGATTACTCATTAGTATTTAATAGTATTGAGTTATCTGATTTGGGGCCATACGAGTGTTTGGCATATAGCGGAACTGGAAAAGCAGCCTCTATTACTGTAGTTCTTAAAATAGTAGGGCCAGTGCATGAACCTAACGAAAATGATAGACCTTATTTGAAATATGTGCTCGATCCGGCTGTAAGGCCAACTACTACTAAACCAACTTATTCTATACCTACATCTAGACCACCGGTGATTGGCCTCGGTCAAAAACCCGGAGGTATTGAAATTGTAACGTCTCGGCCTTATAAAAAGCAAGGTAAGTAGTTTGATTTCTATAGAGTTGACATTTTCTCAAACAAAAACTATTCTATCTTTTCTCTTTTTGATATATTTTTGTATGGTTTACTTTTCATCAGTTAAAGTAAGTGCGGTTATTCGTCGAGATTCGAGTAACAACTATACACTTGGTTCGGACGTGGTCTTAATTTGTGAGGTTGGAGGGTACCCAACGCCAAACGTCACTTGGTCAAAGGATAGTAAGCCACTTTTCCCTTCAAAAAGAATTCAGATAATGGGTAAGAGCAATTGGGGGGCAAAAAAAAAAAATAAAACTAATAAATTACTTTTATTACCCCGACAGAAAATCCATATAAACTGATTATCTATGGAGCTACTGCTGAAGATTCTGGATATTATGTTTGCACAGCTAAAAATACATTCAGTTACAATATCAGCGGGGAAAAAATCTTGATAGAATGTATGTTTCTATATATCTAATAACAAATATAGAATCGGTTTTTTTTATTTTTTTTATTCTTTCAGCTGGTGTACATGTCGGACCAGACTGTACCGATAACAAGCATTTCGCCAACTGTGCATTAATAGTTAAAGGAAATTATTGCACAAACCCCTACTATGCTAGGTTCTGTTGCAGGTCGTGCACTCTTGCTGGACAAATTACTAGCGGTCACCCTAATTCCTTATAAAAGTTGTAGATTCTTGTAAGCTGTTAGAAATGTAGCAGCAAAAGTAACTTTAAATATTGTCTGAAACCCTCAGGCCAGTATGTACTACGAATTTTTAAAACCTCTTACAACTAAACCAAAAATCGACGTATTAGAACGACTCTCAAAAGAGAAGAAATGGGCTAAATTTATTTATAATTCCATTATAGAAAATAGAATTAATCTTGTTCCTATTTATTTACATTATGGGCCTATGCAGTATTTATAACCGGACATTTTAAATACAGTGGGTTAGCAATTCCATTTACCCAGAAGTTAATTAGTTTTATATTTAATATAAAAATTAAAGATAAACTATGTAATTTAAAATGCTCGAAATTAATACAATACCATGATTGTAATGTAAAACAACTATCTTAACTATATATGAGATCTAAAATGTATTCATTTCTTGTAAATAATTCAAATAAAAGCGATGAAAAAATTGTATCTTTATATGAATGTGAGAAAAAGTGTTGCCCTTTATATACTTATATATACCTTTTATCTATATCTATCTATTTGTATTACAAATTGCAACGCAAATGTGTGAGTAAGGATTTTTTTAAATACCAATAAATCCGAAACTACGCAGCGTCTTCGTTAAGGAATCCTCTAAGAATTACCTTTTGTTATCTAATTCACTTTACTTCTGCCATTTAGGTGACGTTATGGAAGTTGTGGAGTAGTTGACATCTCTGAAACTTTTACAATAAATAATAAAACAACGCAAAGCCATCATCCTGTCAATTCTATAATACAGCTTGAAATACATTCCAATTTCATTTTTTGTCATTTCAATGCATTTTTATTATTTCATACTTAATTACTTATATTCTAGACAAAAATACTTAAAACGAGTTTACTAATGTAACCGATTGATCTTAAATCTAACTTACCGACTCTTTTGAGTGGTGTTGTAATTTTATTGTACATGTTAATATACATGTGTTCTTTTAATATTCAGCCCAAGCCATTTTAATAAATTGGACATATAAAAGTTTTCTTAATGCAACTAAATCTAAGCTTAACACCTTAACCTAAACCTATGTCTATATACAATTTTATGTATTTAATTCTAAACTTAACACAACATATGTCACTATTTACACTTAGCTTAACTATGTCCGTAAATCAATATGCATGCATCAGGTTTATGTGATATTTATATGCTGTGCATATATATGTAATACGCCGTGATATCCCGTTTGCTGGTTCTAGTGAAACCACCAGTAAAAATTCCGTTCCTTTGCGTTCGCTCTACTGAACCGTAGGAGATCCCTGTGGTTCTGTGCGACGTCCGGCTTGTATTGGAGTTGCCTTTTTGCTGTTCGGCGTGTGATACGAAAGATGATATGGCAGCCTTATCCATCTTGTATCAGGCCTTTCGCATCCAGATAAAGGTGGAATAAAGCCATTCAGACATACCCTTCCATGGTACATTACGTTAAACCAATTTAGACGCGGCATGAATAGTGTCGTATCTCGCCCTGAAGACAAATTAATTTTCCGTTACTATGTGTTTTTCATCAACCCATTCTTTAAGATCTCTAATAACTGTCTTCTCGAATATCTTTCTTATTCACGGAAGAAGACTTATAGAGCGAAGTTTTGTCGGGTTAAAAGTATCTTTGTCTCGTTTCGGAATTATTTGTACCACAGCTGTTTTCCAAGGTGCCGGGTAATATGCGTTACTTAGAGCATTGTTAAACAGGTTTGTGTATACATCCAGTCCCTCAGAGGGCAGATGGCGTAGAACAATTTTTTGATATCCTATCGATTCCCACAGACTTTTTATTCTTTAGTGAGATGAAGAGTTCAACTTCTGAAAGAGAGATGGAGTTGGTTCGATTGTCGGCAATTGCATTATTTGCCAGAAAATCGTCACTGAACCTGGCAAAACCAAGATTCTCGGATTGCCATTGACTTATTTCGTTCCAAAGGTAGAAGTGGTTCAGAAAGGCTCTAGAGAACAGCACTTCACTTTATCCTGGCGATCATCCACTATGAAGAAGTCGATGTCAAGCACAGCCCCATATAAATCGATGCCAACGGGGTGGACCTGGGCCTCAACCAACATGCCTCTCCAGCCAGCACGGTCTTTCGCCAGCTGCCGCCAGTTGCGCACTCCAAGTTGGTTGAGGTCCTTTTCCACTTGTGTGCGCCACCTTATCCTGGGCCGTCCTCTGTTGCGTTGTCCCAATGGCTCAGATTCTAAGACTTTTCGGGCCGGAGCAGTGGTGTCCATACGCTCTACATGGCCTAGCCATCTTAAGCGTTGTATCCGTAGACGCTTGACTAGGATCATGCCGTTGTACAGCCCATACAGTTCGTGGTTCTTCTCCTCCAGATGCCATCAACGCAAACAGGACCAAAAATCACACCCAGAACTTTTCTCTCGAAGAGATCAAGGGCATCCTCATCCGCTTTTAGTAGTTTCCAGTTTTCCGCGTCATAAAGTAGGACTGTGATGATCAAGGTGTTATATAAAGCAAGCTTAGTCTCTCGAGAGAGGGCTTTATTACTCAATTGCCTCTTGAGCCCCAAGAGACAGCGATTGGCAAGAGTGATTCTGCCTGAACTGGTGTTGTTGTCCATATTTACCGCGGAGCCGAGGTAGACGAAGTCCTTGACTACCTCGAAGTTTCTGCTGCCTAGTGTGACGCTCTTTCTGAGACGCCGATGTTGTGTGTCCTTCCTTGATGACAGCATGTACTTCGTTTTGCCCTCATTTACCACCAGACCCATATTATCCGCTTCCGCTTCAATGCCAGCAAACGGCTCGCTGTGTTCGTCCAATCACGTAAATGTCGTCAGAGTAAGCTAACAATTGAACTGACTTTTGACTGACCACCAGACCCATATTATCCGCTTCCGCTTCAATGCCAGCAAACGGCTCGCTGTGTTCGTCCAATCAAGTAAATGTCGTCGGAGTAAGCTAACAATTGAACTGACTTTTGGAAGATCGTGCCTCTGGTGTTGACCTGTGAGTTACGCATGATCTTCTCAAGGATGATGTTAAAGAAGTCACATGACAGTGCGTCGCCTTGTCTAAAATCTTTTTTGACATTGAAGGTCTCGGTGAGTTCGTTCCCGACTTTGACGGAGCAGCGAGAGTTCTCCATCGTAATCCTACACAATCTGACGAGTTTAGTAGGAAAGCCAAAACTAGACATGGCACCGTATAGCTCGTCTCTATGCACACAGTCATATGCGGCCTTGAAATAAACGAAAAGGTGGTGAGTGTCGATTTGCATTTCTTGGGTCTTTTCCAGGATCTACCGTAGTGTGAAAATTTGGTCGATGGTGGACTTCCCTGGCCTGAAACCACACTGATAAGGACCAATCAGGTTGTTGAAAAACGGTTTCAGGCGTTCACACAATACGTCAGAAAGGATCTTGTATGCGATTTTAAGGAGACTAATCCCTCTATAGTTGGTGCAGACGAAGGGGTCTCCTTTCTTGTGGACTGGGCAGATGACGCTGAGATTCCACTCATCGGACATGCTTTCCGCCGACCATATCTTACAGATGAGCTGGTGCATGCTTCCAACCAGGTAATCTCCAGCTGCTTTAAACAGTTCCGCGGACAGTCCATCCACTCCAGCAGCTTTTTTCGAATTCAGTCTCGATATTGCTATCTTCACCTCGTCTAAGTCGGGGGGACGGAATTCTTGCCTATCATCGTCCAAATTAAGTGGAACATTCTGCCTAACAGCGGGATTTGGGCCGTCATAGCCCATGGCGTGAAACCCAGCACATCAGTGGCAGCTTCTCTTCTATTGTCAGTGCAGGCAGCGTCGAACTTTGGGAGAGTTTCAGGGAGACTCGGTCGGCAAAGATCCCAGCGACCTGTTGCGATTGTAGCTTTCCGACGTCAAACCATTTTGGCCTATCTCGACTCCGTTGCTCTCTCGATATACGGGTTCTTACCTTGGCTACAACAAGGTGATGATCCGAGTCGATGTTAGCGCCTCGGAATGTTCGGACATCGAGAATGTTGGAGGAGTGTCTGACGTCGATCGCAACGTGATTAATCTGGTTGACGGTTGATTGATCAGGGGATCGCCAGGTTCCTTTATGGATATTGAGATGCGGGAACCGCGTACTTGCTCACAGAGAGGTTCCGCCCCGCGGCGAAGTCCAACAGCCTGAGTCCGTTTCCGGAGGTCGTGTCGTGCAGGCTGTGTTTCCCGATGACGCCAGCAAAGATGTCCTCTTTCCCCAGCTCAGCAGCATGCTACGATCCACCGCATATGCAATCGGGCATGTTTCAACTTGCTCCAAGTTTCCTCCCACTTCTTCGATTAACCTAAGTGACTAAAAGTCATTAACTGCAGTTAAAAGACTTACTGACTAAACCAAAATCTTCTCCAGTACTTTTAACTTTCAAGTGACTAAAAGTACTGCCCCCAGTTAAAAGTACTGCAGTTAATTAACTGCTTCTATTGACTGATAAGTTAAAAATTTAGTATTAACTGCTGACTAACAATTTTTTAGTTAAGTACTCTTATAAGTTAAACGACTAAAGAAAATTAGTCTTCTTAGTAAATTAACTGCAGTACTAAAAGTACTTAACTTTTTACAACTCTGCTGCCCGGCCCATACCACCGCACTTCCTGGATTTGATGGTGATATCTGTTTTGTAGCAGTCAAGGGCCTCCGCAAGATCTGTGGTCTGTTAAGGGACCTCACATTCCACGTTCAGAACCGAAAATCGTTGTCCTTTGTACGTTTGTGGGGCTCGTCAATATTGGATCCGTCCATATCCGAGGCATGTTCTCGTTTCTGAACTCGATTCTTTTTTTTTTGTGGTTAGGGAGTTAGCCTCACGCACAACCTACAGACTGGTAGGCCCGTCGCTGCATACATTGGTTCACCACACAACGGATGCTGTGAAGGCTATCCAGGGGGCGCCACGGGGAGGCTGTATGTCAACTTGACCTATGCACGGACGAGGATAGCCTTGGCAGCTCGCCATGTTGAGCGCGATCATGGACATTGTCTCGTGTGCATAGGCCCATGCGCCCCGGCGGTGAAGCATCATATAGTGGAAAAGAAGGAGAAAAAATTAAGGAGAAGGAAGAGCTGGAGGCTTTTATAAAAATCGTACAGCTTAAACGCAAAGCCAGAAAGAAACTGGCCACTGAAATGCGGCAACAGGAGCTGTTGAAAAAAGAAAACCCGTCCCAACAGCAGCTCCAACAATCGAATCAGCAAGAGATTTAGAAGCCAACGCAGCAACAACAGCAGCAGAAGAAACAAATTCAGCAGCAGCAGGGCTAGACCATCCGAAACTAGCAGAAGAAGAAGAAGAAGAGAATGCCGCCAATCAATTTAAGCGGCATGGACACAAAAGACACCATAAGGCATGTAAGTTGTCCGTAGGGGATATTTTAAAAGTTCAAAAGAAAGGCTTTCAGAAGCAGACTATTCACTGCCTATCAGTGGATAGTTATAATGGATTTTCAATATTGAAAACGTGGAGTTTATTGCCGTAAGCCGCTTCTTCACAAGGTGCCAAATTTTTGCTGGCGCTGGAGGAAACTGCAGTAGGCAGCCGCGATGCAGTAAATGCGCAGAGATGCATCTGCCGGCGCTCTGTCCCCTGGGGGAGGAGAAAGTGGAGGACAAGTCACGCTTAAAATGCGTGCATTGTGGAGAGAATGGACATCCCTCTAGCTACTAGGGCTGTCTAACGGTGAAGGATATCCAGAAGAAGGATATGCTAAAGAAAGCAAGGGTGGCGGATTCGTGTATTGCGGTGAGGCGCGAAATTTCGGTGTGCCAACTTCGAACAGAAACCTAACTAACGAAGAGATTGGCATGTACCTCATAAAAATGGACACTACGATAAAAAGTACCATGGACAAAACGATTCATAAAGTATCACCGAACACAGATGGCGACATTTATCGGAACGATGCCATCGACACATTGTACGTGCAAAAAAGCAGACTGCTGACGAGAATCAAGACACTTTACGATTTACAGACAGAGACGACCTGAGGTCGCTCGAGTCGCAGATGAAAAACCTCCAGAGTTCGAGTCGCAGATGAAAAACCTTCAGAGTTGAAAAGATTGTGAATATAATCCTGATGTAGTGGACTGAAAACAATAATTTAATACCGAATAACCAATTTCGATTTAGTGCGCTGCACGATACTGTACATGTCGCGTCAAAATTGGTTTTTGAAACTAATAATAATAATAATTGAGTGGCACTACAGCCCATAACGGACCAGGGCCTAGCTTCTACAACAACTACTCGTGTTGTGCATGCTACTGTTCTTCACGAGTAGAAGGGACCTACAGTTTTTTGCCGATTCCGAACGGCGAGATTTGAGAAGCTGTTCATAGACAATTGATACTCTTTGAGTGTTGTCAGCAACTCGAAAGAGGTGGTGCCGTGAAAAAATGCGAGGTTTCCCGTCCGGGAATCGAACCTAGACTTTCTGCGCGGGGGTCGACGCACTTACCCACTGCGCCACGGCAACCACGCTCAAATTAAGAGTTCTTAAACTGGGAGTTGATGTTAATCGGATGGAAGACAAACGTCCTTTTCCAAAGATAAAGGGAATACATTTGCAGTTGACTATAGATAAGTTAGTGAAGCCGGTCCAGCAACCCTTACGTCGCATTCCAACAGCTTTGGAAGAAAAAGTAACACGTAAACTCAATGAGGCAGTAGAAGATGATATCATCGAACCCGTTCACGGTCCAAGTCCTTGGATCTCACCTATAGTGTTAGTATTCAAGGAAGTTGGAAATATTCGTTTATGCGTTGACATGCGGCGAGCAAATGCGGCTATATTAAGAGAAAATTATCCACTTCCTACGTTTGAAGCGCTTATGACCAAACTGAAGAGTGCTCAGTATTTGTCCCGTTTAGACCTTAAGAACGCATATCACCAACTAGAGCGAAATGACAACATTCATTACCCATAAAGGACTGTTTCGATACAAACGGTTGTTGTTTGATGTGAAATCAGCACCAGAAATAATCTAAAAGACAATGGAAAATATCTTAGCCCCTTGTCAAAATGCATTGAATTACTTGGACGATAAAATTATTTTTGGAGTCACTGAAGAGGAACATGACAGGGAATTAAGGGCAGTATTGAACATCCTCAAAGATATGAACGTCACCCTTAATAGGGAAAAGTGCAGCTGGAAAGTATAAGAGTTAAAGTTCTTAGGCCATATATTAGCCACAACTGGAATTAGTGCAGATCCCGACAAAGTAAGAACGATCTTGGAATTTCGGTCTCCAAACACGAAGGAGGAAAGTTTTCTGGGTCTTGTTACTTATTTAGGAAAGTTTATTCAAGATTTAGCAGACACTACAGAACCGCAATGGAAGCTTTTTAAAAATGATATTCCGTTTACCTGGGGTGAAAAACAGGAAGATGCGTTCAAGCGTTTAAAAGACTCCCTAGCAAAAATTCCGACTCTGGCTTATTTTAACCCAAAGAAGCGTACGCGATTAGTTGCTGATGCCAGTCCTGTTGCATTAGGAGCAGTCCTCTTACAATTTCATGAAGGATATCCTGAAGTAGTTTCTTTCGCTAGCAAAAGCCTCTCTGCAGTAGAAAGTTGATACTCCCAGACTGAAAAAGAGAGTTTAGCTTTGGTTTGGGGAGTAGAACGTTTTTATTACTATCTTGCAGGAATAGAATTCGAACTAGTGACGGACCACAAGCCTTTGGAAGTAATCTTTAAGCCTACCTCGAAACCACCTGCTAGAATCGAAAGATGGGTTCTTCGGCTTCAGTCATTTAAATTCACAGTTATTTATCAAGCGGAAAAATCGAATATAGCAGATTCATTGTCCAGGTTATGCAAGATTCAGGATACGGACCCTTTCGACAGGCATTGTATGTGCACTAATTGAGAATGTGGTTCCTCGTGCACTTACGATAAGTGAGGTGATCAGAGAAAACGCCAATGATCAAGAGACTATGGAAGCGGTAGAAAATATCAAGAGAGACGATTGGACAGCGAGTAAAAAAAAATAAGTTATTTCCGTTTCGATTTGAGCTATGTACCCTGGTAATCATCTTACTTCGTGGTTCCAGACTTGTCATACCAAAACCGTTACGGATGAAAGTATTGGAGTTGGGACATGAAGATCATCCAGGGGAGACAGCAATGAAACGAAGACTGCGCTTAAAAGTATGGTGGCCACTAATGGACATAGAAGTGGAATCTTTCGTGAAACTGTGTCGAGATTGTCTGTTAGTGCTTTTCCAGACGGCCCCTGGGAATGCCTTGCAATGGATTAATTGGGTTCTTTACCAAATCACGATTACGCTTTTGTTATCATTGATTATTATTCAATATACCAGGAGACTAGATTAGTTTTTTTTTTTTTTTTTTTTTTTATAATTGGCGCGCGCTAAAGGGGTTACGACTACCCTTAAGTGACCGGATTTAAGTCACAGCACGGGCCGAAGGTATAGAGGAAGAGAGGGAGAGGAGGTACCGGTGCACATTGGTTTTAAATGTCTGTAGATTGTAATGAGAGGGGAATATTGAGCAGGGAAGAGCATTCCATATTCGTGTTGTGCGGCTGAAGAACGAGTCTCTATACTTAACTGTACGTCCGAAGGTGGGCTTAAGGGTGAACTGATGAGCATTCCTTGCGAGGCGTGTATTGCGGGTGAATTCTTGAAGGGGAGGAATGCAGCTGGCTAATTCGTTTGAGCATTTCTTGTTAAAATAGCGATAAAACAGTGACAGAGACGCGACATTACGTCGGTGTTCTAACGAGTCAATCGACTTCGCAATATTGTTGTCTCCTATAAGTTTTATCGCTCGCTTTTGGATTCTATCCAGTAGGTGTAGGGAGGTATTGGGAGCACCAGACCAGATAGGAGCGTTATACTCGAGCTTAGGACGGATGTAGGCCTTGTAAATTGTAGCCAGATCAGAGGGGGTAAAGTATTTTTTGCATCGTTTTAGGAAACCTAGACATTTCGCAGCATTTTTGGCGACCTCATGTATGTGATCGTTCCAACTAAGTGTTGAGTTGATACGCATACCGAGGATGGAAAGTTTTTCGGTTTCAACAATGCAGGTGCCGTCCATAGATAACAGCTGGTTATTTTGGGAACGCTTGAGTGACAGTTGACAGCACTGAGTTTTGGAAGCATTAAATTCCACTCTATTTCTTGTACCCCAAGCGATTATGCTGTCAAGATCGGAATTTAATGTGCTTGACATACGCCGCCGTTCCAAGTCTACGGCCGAAGTACAGGGACGTGAGCCAAGGAACGAATATGAGAAGCTGAGGGTACTGTCATCAGCGAAGGAGTGAATAGGATTAGAAGTAGCAGACAAGAGATCATTTATGAAAATGAGAAAGAGTGTCGGAGACAGAACGGAGCCCTGGGGAACACCAGCATTAATATGGTGGATATCAGACTTGAACCCATCCAGCACGACTTGTATTGAACGGTTCGAAAGGTAATTTCTAATCCATTGAAGAAGAGACTTATCGATTCCATAAGCACGCATTTTCGACAAGAGAGCCTGATGCCAGACTCTGTCAAATGCTTTTGAAATATCAAGCGCAACGATCTTGCTTTCTCCAACATTGTGCAAAGATTGGTTCCACTTTTCGGTGAGATATGCCATCAGATCACCAGTGGACCTGTTGCTGCGGAAGCCGTACTGCCGGTCATTAAGAAGCTTCCGGGATTCGAGATATTTCACAAGCTGACGATTTATCAGCGTTTCCATGACCTTGGAAAGAAGGGACGTAAGTGCTATGGGTCGGTAGGAGGTGGGTGACGAAGATTCCCCTTTTTTAGGTACGGGCTGGACAAATGCTGTTTTCCACTTACTCGGAAAGAGCCCTAAAGAGTAGGATAGATGGAAAAGCTTACGCAGTGGTTTTGCCAGCGTTGAAGAACACCTCTTCAGAAGAACAGGGGGTATACCATCCGGGCCAGCGGATTTGTGCACGTTAAGATCTTTGAGGACTCTTGCAACTGTACGAGTGCGAAAGTGGATCTGTCCCATGGAAAAATTTACGCTCTCAAGCACAGGTGGAGACAAAGCACAATCTGGAAGCGTTGAGCTAGCTGCGAAGTGAGCAGCAAGCAGATTTGCTTTGTCCAAAGAGTTGACAGCTGGAATGTCATTGTGAATAAGCGTCGGAATTGAAGACGAGGCTGTGTTTCTAATGTTTTTCACAAAAGACCAAAAGTTTTTGCTACCCTTGGGACATTGTAGCACTTTTTGCCTCAACTTTTGGTCGTAGGAAAATTTCACACGTCTTAATAGTGAATTGCAGTCATTACGGGCCCGTTTAAACTTCTTCCGGTTTTCCTCAGAAGGGTTGGCTTTATAAATCCGGAAACTCATCTCTCTTAACCTGATAGCCTCTTTGCAGCTCAAGTCATACCATGCATTTGCCTTGGGCTTGATGCTCTTCACTCTGTGGGGAATGAAGGACTTCATACCCAGCAAAATAATATTTGTGATCGTATCAGCAGCGGCATCCACGTCACTATCGAGGAAGCATAGTGACCAGTTAAAATTCCTAAAGAAGTTATTAAGTCCGCTCCAGTCGGCTTTCTCGTAGAGCCATACAGTTCTTTTATGAATTCGTTCTCTAACTGTGTGGGGTGAATACGAGAAATTAGCTGATACGACACAATGGTCAGACGAGCCTAGAGGCGACAGTATTTCGATTGAGTATTTCTCAGGATGAGAGGTGAGAAACAGGTCCAAGGTGTTAGCGCATTGATCTGCAATGTCGGGTATTCGTGTTGGCTCATTCACAAGCTGAGTCAAATTATTTACTTCAGCAAAGATTTCAACATACCTTCCTTCGGGTGTTGTCTGGCCTGAATGTCGAAGCCAAGTAGAATTGTGTACATTGAAATCGCCCGCAATAGCGATTTCAGTGTGAGGATATAGGGATACAATTCTTGTGATGGAGTCGGACAGCGCATCAAACTCATTATAAGTTGAGTTACTGTCCAGGTTTGGACTTCTATAAATGAAGCAGTAGTGGATTAAATGCTTACGGACATTGAATTTTAACCACAGAAAATTAAATTCCGGATTGGAACAGAGACCGTATTGTGGTTGAAGTTGGTAAGCAACATCACTACGCACATAAATGGCAAGACCGCGGTGAAGAAAAAACAAGGGCACCAAGTTATATCCAGGCAGGTTCAAATCCGACAAATCGGTATTCTCACCCACCTGTGTTTCACTCAGCGCCAAGACGGCTGGTTTGTAACGCGAGAGATGAACATACACAGCAAAGAGATTTACTCTTAGCCCACGAATGTTGCTCACATCAACTCGAAATTGCCCATAACAACATAGATTTGATAACTTCGCCTCCTTACTGGCCACAGGCTTATGGTGAAGTTGAAAACATGAATAGATCGATTTTAAAGCGACTACAAATAGCCCACGGAAAGGGGGCAGACTATAAAAGAGAACTGCAGAAATTTACTTTAATGTACAACGTGACACCGCATGGTACAACGGGGAAATCACCTTCCGAACTGCTGTATAATAGATCAATTAGAGATAAAATACCTTCTATACAAGACATAAATGAAACTATTTTAAACTCAGAGGCAAGAGATTTGGAGAAAATAAACAAACAAAAAGGAAAGGAGAGCGGAGATAGAGCTCGTGGTGCGAAGGAGGGGAATATCTCTATTGGCGATAAAATCTTACTTCGGAACTTGACACCCCAAAACAAACTAACAACAACTTTCGATCCTACTGAATTTAAGGTGATTAAATTAAACCGAAATGAAGCAGTGGTACAAGGAGATGACGGAAGGACTTTTAGGAGAAACTTAAGCCATGTAAAGAAAATACCAGTTTTATCTCAAACAGAGATGGAAGGAACAAATACTAATGAAAGCATTTCATTAGTATTCAATCGAGTATCCTCGATTGTATCGTAAAAGTCGGCAGCATACAAATTCGAATATGACGTTTGAAACAAATTTTTTCCTACATTCGCTTGGTAATTCCCACTGGCCACTGGCCAATACACTTAAATGCTGGAGAACTAGTGGAACCGATGTGCTTCTAACGCTGTCTGGGAGATTTCAGGAGCTTAGTATTTTCACGAAACATTCCTTATTCACTCTAATCTGCTGTACAAAACTAAACAGCAAATGGTTTTGTTTTCGATGGTATTCTTTTTTATTTTATAAATATATGAATACTTACTCATTTTCAGACAATTCTAATAGATTGCTATTATCCCTTTTGATTTTGGCATTAAGTTCTTCTTCATCCTCGCTTTCCGATTCAAAAAGTATCATTCTAAATGCAACTCTTCTTTAATGAACGAAGTTTATTTTGAAAATAACAAATTTGACATTTCACTTTACAGTTCACGTTACATGCTGCCAGAAAATATTTGTTTCTAGTTGAATGGCGATGAACAATGCTCGATTGTTTCAAGCTACGTGCTGTCACCCCTCGAGGAGAAGATTTAACGACGAATTCTATCGGCTGTACAGCGACATGCACCTGGTCAAGTGTCTTCGGATACAATGCTAAAGATGGCTAGGCCATGTAGAAATCTGAGCCATTGGGACAACGCAACAGAGGACGGCCTAGGCGAAGTTGGCGCACACAAGTGGAGAAGGACCTCAATCAACTTGGAGTGCGCAGCTGGAGGCAGCTAGCAAAAGATCGTGCTGACTGGAGAGACATGTTGGTTGAGGCCCAGGTCCGCCCGAACTGTAGTGCCACAAGAAGAAAAAGAGGAAGAGTGAAGGTATCAGTATAAATTTCATTCGCGACAACAGATTGGGAGAGTTGGCTTGAACCATTTTTGGGATAAAATATACCGAGTACGGAATGCCCTATACGCAAATGTGTCCAGGTACATATTTATAATAATTTTGAAATACCTAGAAGTTAAAAAGTATCTTAAATCATTCTATTTAGTATCACCGCCGCCTTTAACACATTTAATGGTATGCAAATTATCACATTTTCTCGCATTGTGAGAATAACAGGTGGCGAAATATTAGACAGTTATAGAGTTTAGGGAGTTTACCTTGGTTCTTCGTTAGAAACTGCAGCTGACTTGTGTAAAAGTTAGGTTTATTTAATTTTATGGCACGATTCTTGGGGACACAAAAAAATAGTATCACTCTAAAGATCTTATTTCTTCACTATTACACAGTTCACTTTTGAAAGATTTATTTTTTATGTTCTCTAAGCCACACACTGAAATAATCTTAGATCCTTAGAAAACTACCGCTAAATCGTTTGTGTTGTAGGCACTACAAAATACTAAAAATAAATTAACAGAAATCAATTCAGACGCCTAGCGGCAATTTTAAATTCATGGTATTTGGAGTAACGTAACTATTAGAAAAAAAGAAAGAAATTTAAAAAAAAAACAAATACAATTTTGCTTTCATGTTAAAAAAAACGTGCCAATCAATATTTCTAGCTGATAAATTAATAAATTATTTATTTTGGACTTGTGCGTCTCCGATCATATGGTGAATGATAAAAGTCTGGTAATACGTTGTACTGTTGGAGCGGCAAATTAAGATCGCAATTGCCATGTGGTGAGAAGTATCAAACAAATATCACCCTTGAGTACGTATTGTTCTGCTAGCATATTCCTCAGAACCTACTTTTTGCTAAGAAGATGCAAGATGCTGGCATGGAGATTTTATATTCGGTAGGAGGTGAAAAAAAAACAACAAAATAGTTTTTCAAAGTATGTATTCTTATAATAATTGAATTTGGATTATGCCATTACCATTAGCAGATGGAAATAGAGCTAAAAAGAAATATGTGAAAATTTAAATTAATTAAATAATATTAGATTTGATGGTAAGGTATGTGACTTGTGTAAATGGAAAGCAGGACAGATTACAATTTGCACGCAGATTTTTGTGGTCTGATTACATCCCCTACAATAGATGGTAAAAAATATTATGTAATTTTTATCGATCAATTTACGCATTATTGTACAATACACATTCAAAGACTTTGTTGCTAAAGTTAAACATTTTTTCCATCTAAAATTCGTTAATTTGTATGTGGATAATGGTAGTTGTAATGGTATATTCCAAAGACTTTCTGAATGAGATTAAGGAAAAAGATCTGTCTTATTTAAAAGTTGAAAGTTTTAAAAAAGTTCTGAAGTTAGAAAAAGTGAAAGACCTAAAGATAAACCACCAGTACCTTATAAACTTTTAAGTAACTGCCTACTATATTCACAATAAATTTTTAGGGATATTCCTCGATCCTTTTGTGAACTAAAAAAACAAAAATGACAAGTTAAAGTGGAAACAAGCAATCAAAAAGGACCTATATTCTCATATTATTTGGTTGCAAGCGCTTGCCTACACTCGTCATCAAACCAAGAGTCCCATGGCGAGGTGGTTGAATCAAGTCCCTAGACTCGTATACCGCAATTTGCGAAGTATCAATTTTATTATGGTAAGAAAAAAAGGTCAATAAATATTGGAAGAAATTGGAATTATGTGATGTACTAGCTAAAACAACGTTAACCTGTTTTAGCATAAAATGTTCAATTACAAAAAGTAATACTTAAAAATGTAATATTTAAAAATGACGTAAAAATGTAATGTTTAGTAGATGTTTTTATTTTGAATATATGATATTAAAATGAATCAATATTTTTTTGTGGATAATCTGCAATTACAATATTGTTGCAGTTATTTGTAATTAAATATTTACCCATTTGCAACCTTGCCCAACCATTTTCAAGCTACAGCGTTACCAAAAGAGCACTGACTAAATTGTATGTGTATGGGTATGTATGTTCACAGTTAAACAATAAAATTATAACATGTAAAGGCTTGAAATTGATCGTACTTATGTAAATATCGCATTGAAGCATACACTTATGGATAGCAGAGCTATTCATTGCTGTATTCTCAAAATTTCAGAGACAGTAACTAGTAATAATAATTTGCATACTACTCATATGCTTAATTTAATTTCTCATAAATATGAAAAGCCAAACATTTGTCAGTCTTTTAGGTCATCCGGCTCAGGTTCGTCTGAGCAATTTATAGCAACGAAAAACGTTTTCTTATAACACAAGATTTTTACGTTATGATTTCTAGTTAGTCCAACGACTGAGGAGCGGCATTAATCAAAATATGCACACATTTCAAAACCAGTTTACAGGAAGGACATTCAAACACTCTTTATTTACACATCTTTTACTATATTTCGCTATGAGCACAATAAAAGCAATTTCGAACTGTATCAAGAATATTGTTTTTTAAACGTGGTGGGAGGAGCTCTAGGTTTTGCGATATATCGCTATCATCGGAATTTTCTGACTCAATTGTCATTTCTTGTATGCTGAAGGTATCCGAGAGTTCGTGCTTCTTTCCACTTTTAAACTTTGTAGGAAAGAATGATACTTCTTCCTGATCATCACTGCAAAACATTATATTTTGATGAGAACATTTCTCTTACAAAAAAAAATTACCTTTCGGATTTATAATCCACTAGTGGTCGATTTTCGATAAAACCAGGTATTTGCAAGCGTTCAATAGGTATCAAACTGGAAGATTGTGATTTCTTAAACTTGGAAATATTAAATATTATTACTATTATAAAATAGCCTATAACAAACAATTCTCACACAAATATCCTGATATTGGTTGTAATTTTTTTTCGCTTTTTCAACTTTTAATTCTAATTTCCTTTGCAAAATTCGACAAGTATTGGGATGTTGCAAATAATCATGGTACTCCTTCTGATCTGTATTCAAGTTTGGCCACTCGCAAAAACTGGTATCCACATTTGTTGTCACATGCTCCTCATTCTATGTGGTATTAGATTTTTTGTCAACAAATAATCATATTTTTCAGATATCCTTACATGGGTACTAACACCAATATCATTGTTCGACTGGAAAGTAACATCTTTATCCATTTTAACTCTTTCTCGTCTTCGTCCTCACGTTTATAATTAATTACACTTTATAAACTCATTTGTTCTGTATCCGTACGACATCTTTGCGATAGAATATTTCTACGTTTATTCAGGAACATATGCTAGATTGCAATATTTTATAAACACATATTGTTCATTTTCATTGTATAGCATGCGCAAAATTATTGATTTTCCAAACAGTTGTTTAATTAATGTATGGTTATATGAGACGTGTGCAACTATAATGCAAGACCAAGTACAGTAGTATTATAATTATATTCTTACTTACTTACACAATCATTAATCAAAACCATGATTTTTATTTAATATTTTAAAATGCTTCATGCGCATTCCTGCAGAGATGTTAATTAGACTTCCATTTGGTACAAATCTTCTGAGGTCGTTCCCGAAGATTGTGTGTACGTAGTTATGATCCGTAAAACCTGTTTAAGCAAACCGAATTGTCATACAATCCTTTGCTTCTGTATTTTCCTTTTCACTGTTCTGTTAATAAATTCATTTCATTCATTCCAATTAGCTACAATACATAATTACACTTGTTTCTTATAAAATTAGAATGAATGCTTATACTAAAATTTCATTCATATACAGGGTGGGCTATTACTTTAATTTTAAATCATATGTTATTTTGGCACTGACAGCCGTTTCTGCTCGAAATCTTGACAGAAAGTCAATCTGCCGAAAGAAATGAGACTCTATTAAAACGTAAATAGTATAAGCTATTGGCAATTGAATCATCGGGTCAGCGATTTTAACACTTTGGGTTTCTTTTTGTGTAGAACCGTGAAAGACAGGTGTTATTCCAACAATCAAGAAATTGCTTAAGAACTTAAAGGTTGGTATTTAATTGTCGGAATAGTGAATGTAAAAATTGAGTTTGGGATTAAGCAGTTCTTGAAAATACGAATAATCATATAGTTTGTTTTTCGCAAACACGGTTGCAATGAAATATAAGAATATAACGAATGAATTATGTGTAATTTTTGACTGGAACACTTGTTGCGTTCCCATCAAAGTTATATATTATAATAGAATGTCAGCATCGTCGCGGGGGAAAGTTCGTGAGAGTGCATTCGTTATTCATTCTTCTATTCTTCTTATGTGGAACAAATTTGAATACTGTTCAAATTGTAATTCAATTCAAATTAATTTATAAATTAAATATGAGTAAACTTATGATTGTTACAATATTTTGGAGTAATATTTTTTTTCCTAATTTGAGATAAGATATTTTAGAATGTTTAATCAAGTTTTTTGGAATTTTTTTGCATATTAAAAAAAAAGCTTGCATCTTCAATTATTTTTACAGTTGTTTTATTTTTTTCAATTGCTTTTAACCCATTTGCCGATAAAATTCGTCAACAGTTTTTTTGCATTGCATCAAAAGTACACGTCATGAATAATTATAATATTAAGTATTGAAAAGGGTGAGAGTTCAGATTATAATTTACGTATACTTATAAAATATGCCGCCCAAACGAGCAGCACTTGGTAAAAATACAACTCAACAAAAAAGGAAGCAATTGCGAACCTTAGAATCAGACGAACAAGGTGAACAAAGACTCAACAATTACGCACAGTTGAAGCCCGATCGTCTGAAACAAGTGAGCAATGTGAGGAAAGACTTGAAGTTCAACGATCACGTATAGCTCGGTCTAGACGGACACTGACTTGTTCGTGGATGCAAAAAAATTTAAAATAAAAGTGTTCTTTAGTATATAAGTTAAGGCCCAAAATTATCTGACGCTAACGCCGTGAACATAACTCGACACCTAAGATTGCAGTGTGCATGCACCGTTGACACAGGAGATGACCGCATTTCATCACGTACCAACAGCCGTAGTAAGTCGCATCAAGTAGCCGTAAGTCGAAGGTAAGAAAAAGTAAAACCAATCGGTTTAACCCGTAAGTCGCCTCAAGAAGCCGCCGGAAAATCGCATCGCGTGTCGCACCTTAGTAGTCAACAGGGCAAATTGGGAAAACCAACGACGTGAGCAAAAAGGAAGTTTCGAAAACTAGCCGCACCACCAGGACAAGTCACCCGGAGATGCTGCTTCTGTTGCTGATCCCTTTGAAAAATATTACACGTTTTTTTTTTAAGAGTATAACAAGAATTCCCCATATAGTTATAATATAAGAGAATTAGAATAATAAATTTATTGTAATCAGTGTTAATTTGTAATCAATTGTAAAAGAAACACATTTTGTAATCGGGGGGTATTTGACACCACGATTTCATCTTGTCCGATGCATACACGGATTTATAATGTCGATGTGTTCGCTCAGCGTGCGCAATATTTTCAAGTACGTATCGGTCACGGGGAAGGGCTCTTGTGATAATGAATGGGCTCTTATAGCGATTCTCCAGTTTGAGTGACGTACCGGTACAGGTTTCATGTTCGACCAAAACTAGGTCACCTGTATCATACACTGTTGGCTTGGAATGCTTCGCGTCGTACCATTTCCTTGCTTCTGCTCGATGATTATTAGCTCGGAGCTGTTGCAACTCAGCGTCAGTTAGCAAATGGTCGTCAGTACGAGGCAATGCTTGGAATGGTGTATTTTGCAAAATATCTCGTGGCTCATAACCATAAAGAAACTGAAAAGGAGAACAATTAGGTTTATTTACCATAGTATTGATACTTCATTGTATTCGATGCATCTGTTCATCCCAGCGTTTTTCGTTATCTGTGGTAGGCAGTAAGATTGACAATATGATGCGATTGATACGTTCGACATGTCCATTTGCTCTTGGTGCTCGAACTGCATTAAGAACTGGCTTGATGTTGTGTTCATTACAACATTTTTCAAAGTTTATTGAAGTTAAGGCTGTCTCGCGATCAGATATTATTCTTTCAGGTATACCAACATAGCTAGTTACACACGGTAGAATATCGATGACATGTTTCGTTCCTGTTTTTTTACTGCTCGTATGGTCAATGTGCACCATTGAAAAAAGTATCGGCTTGATGCCATCATAAAGGTATTGGCCCTCTTGTCGTCCACTTCGTTGTTTATTCAATCCACAACCTACACATGACTTTATGTATCATTTGACGTTATTTCTCATTCGTGGTCGTTGTGCTTTCGATATAAGCGACCAATCTCAATCATATATTCGTCGTTTTCGGATTTCGCTTCGGTCAACATATCGTACAAAATATGTTTAATATTTTCATCTTGAAGTTCTAAAGCGAAAAACCAGTCAGCTTCGTCGATTATAGTTTTGGATATTTTTAAATCGGCTGTCTCCATTTCATGCGCATCGACATGCTCCATACGAGCACCTGGGCGATGTACAATTTCGATGTCAAATTCTTGTACGCGCAACCACCATCTTGCAATTCGGGGTATCAGTTCTCGTTTCTCCGTAGTTGTTCGTAAAGCGCTGCAGTCGGTAATAACTCGTACTTGTTTCCCATAGATGTAGTATTTAAATCGTACCAGAGATGCAACGACGGCTAATGCTTCTAGCTCGTAGCTGTGAAACTTTTGCTCGTTGTCAGTAGAAGATCGGCAAAAATATGCGACTGGATGCAGTTGGTCATTTTCTTTTTGTAGTAATACTCCAGATAAACGAATGGAGCTGGCATCGGTATGGTATTCATGTTCCCCATTGACACTATAGCTGATAAGGACTGATAGATAGATAGTTTTATTTCGCTCAAAAGTAATATATTACAATATAGTATCACGCATTTTACAGAGATTTGATATATTATATCTTTCTTCTGAAACATTATTTAGTTTGTTGATAAGATGTATGATGAAAATAGACATATATTTAGAAGGAAAATACGAAAAACAAAAAATAAAATAAATAAATAAATAAATATATATAAAATAAATAAATAAATAAATAATAATAATAATAAAGAAAAAATTATAAATGATAAATAATAAATAATAAATAATAAATAATAAATAATAAATAATAAATAATAAATAATAAATAATAAATAATAAATAATAAATAATAAATAATAAATAATAAATAATAAATAATAAATAATAAATAATAAATAATAAATAATAAATAATAAATAATAAATAATAAATAATAAATAATAAATAATAAATAATAAATAATAAATAATAAATAATAAATAATAAATAATAAATAATAAATAATAAATAATAAATAATAAATAATAAATAATAAATAATAGATAATAAATAATACATAATAAATAATAAATAATAAATAATAAATAATAAATAATAAATAATAAATAATAAATAATAAATAATAAATAATAAATAATAAATAATAAATAATAAATAATAAATAATAAATAATAAATAATAAATAATAAATAATAAATAATAAATAATAAATAATAAATAATAAATAATAAATAATAAATAATAAATAATAAATAATAAATAATAAATAATAAATAATAAATAATAAATAATAAATAATAAATAATAAATAATAGATAATAAATAATACATAATAAATAATAAATAATAAATAATAAATAATAAATAATAAATAATAAATAATAAATAATAAATAATAAATAATAAATAATAAATAATAAATAATAAATAATAAATAATAAATAAAAAATAATAAATAATAAATAATAAATAATAAATAATAAATAATAAATAATAAATAATAAATAATAAATAATAAATAATAAATAATAAATAATAAATAATATATAATAAATAATAAATAATAAATAATAAATAATAAATAATAAATAATAAATAATAAATAATAAATAATAAATAATAAATAATAAATAATAAATAATAAATAATAAATAATAAATAATAAATAATAAATAATAAATAATAAATAATAAATAATAAATAATAAATAATAAATAATAAATAATAAATAATAAATAATAAATAATAAATAATAAATAATAAATAATAAATAATAAATAATAAATAATAAATAATAAATAATAAATAATAAATAATAAATAATAAATAATAAATAATAAATAATAAATAATAAATAATAAATAATAAATAATAAATAATAAATAAAAAATAATAAATAATAAATAATAAATAATAAATAATAAATAATAAATAATAAATAATAAATAATATATAATATATAATAAATAATAAATAATAAATAATAAATAATAAATAATAAATAATAAATAATAAATAATAAATAATAAATAATAAATAATAAATAATAAATAATAAATAATAAATAATAAATAATAAATAATAAATAATAAATAATAAATAATAAATAATAAATAATAAATAATAAATAATAAATAATAAATAATAAATAATAAATAATAAATAATAAATAATAAATAATAAATAATAAATAATAAATAATAAATAATAAATAATAAATAATAAATAATAAATAATAAATAATAAATAATAAATAATAAATAATAAATAATAAATAATAAATAATAAATAATAAATAATAAATAATAAATAATAAATAATAAATAATAAATAATAAATAATAAATAATAAATAATAAATAATAAATAATAAATAATAAATAATAAATAATAAATAATAAATAATAAATAATAAATAATAAATAATAAATAATAAATAATAAATAATAAATAATAAATAATAAATAATAAATAATAAATAATAAATAATAAATAATAAATAATAAATAATAAATAATAAATAATAAATAATAAATAATAAATAATAAATAATAAATAATAAATAATAAATAATAAATAATAAATAATAAATAATAAATAATAAATAATAAATAATAAATAATAATTAAAAATTAATAAATAATAAAAAAAAATAACATAAATCAAAAGGTATTAATAAATAGGTTACTATTTAGTAGAACGACTAATGATTAGAATCATTCGCCTTGTACTAAGCTCGAATTTAAATTGTTGACTAGGGGATTTTGAGCAAGATCACAGTTTTTAGAAAGCGTAGTGTAATTTTCTGTATTCTTTCAGAGATCAATTCAACATTCGCTCTTTTATGAACATCTAATGTCGAGTGGTGCCATGGTAAATTTAACATCATTTTTAAAAGTTTCTTTTATGCTATTTGTAATTTTTTAACATGACAATTTGCACTAATTCCCCATACTTGACACCCATATAATAATATAGCCTGAAAGATAACTTTATGTAAAATAATTTTATTGCCAGTTGAGAGTTGAGATTTTCGGTTAATAAACGGATATAACACTTTAGTAGCAACTGATACTTTTTTTTAAAGTTTCTAATATATGAGTGTTGAATGTTAATTTGGTGTCAAGATGCATCCCTAAATACTTTATTGAGGATGACCAATTGATGTACTTTCCATTTATATTCAATTGTCCACTAGGCAAAAAGCAAGCTTTTCTTTTTCTGGTAAAGAATATGGCTTGAATTTTGTCTTGATTCAATTTTATCTTCCATTTGTTGCAGTAGTTAAAGAATATACTCATCGCATTGTTTAAATTCCTCTCAATGTCAAGAGCGAATTCATGAGATGTGTATATAGCCGTGTCATCAGCAAACATAGCAACTTCACAATTTGGAAGGGACGGGAAATCAGAAGTATATATATTATACAACACAGGCCCAAGAACGGATCCTTGAGGAACACCCATAACAAAATGAATAACTTTAAGGCGACTTTCCACTTTTGATGATTTTAAGCCGTCTTTTGTCTTTTGAAAAATGAACACACTAAACACACCGTTTTCTTCTTTCTTTATTCTTACTTTTATTTTAGGACCGATCGCCTTCACTTCTATTTCACAACTGTGCTTAATATTAACATCTCCTAGTCTGACCTAACCGGCAATCCTCTCTTTGTTTTGATATATGAATGTGTGCCTACTCGTCTCTCTTTGTATTTATTTCACTTATTTGATATTAGTCTACTACATAACATTTGAGACACTACTATTTACTTGCACCATAAAAGATCGATTAGATAAAAAGCTACGAATAATTCTACATATACTTGGCGAAAAACCAAAGCACATCATTTTATATATAAGACCTTCGTGCCAAACAGTGTCAAAGGCTTTCTCAATGTCAAGTAAAATCATTCCCGTTGATTTACCAACTGAACGAAATGTTTTTATATGATTACAAATCCTTAGTACTTGATGTGAAGTACTATGGGATTCTCTAAAACCAAATTGTTTGTTTGGGTAAAGATTTTGCTGTGAGATATGCATAATTAATTGTTCTTTTAGTACCTTTTCATATATTTTGCTCAAAGAGCTAAGTAAACTTATTGGCCTATAGCTTTCAACTTTTTCAGGTGGTTTACCTGCTTTTGGAATAGCGATAACCTTGGCAGTTTTCCATGCATCAGGGTAGTATTCTAATTTGAAACAGGCATTTATAGTAAAAGTTATATAACTTACAGCAGCTTTAGGCAAGTGTTTTAGGTAAATGCTTTTAATTAAGTCTGCACCATATGACTTTTTTGGTTTTAGATCTTTTATGAAGAATTCGATGTCTTCATCGGTCACATATGTAGCTATTTAAACATGATTGATGATTGACTAGAACTATTGTTTGCTAAGTTTTGGATGGTATAATTTACTAGTGCTTTTGTATGAGGGTCGCCTAGGTTAGTAGAAATAATGTGATTCTTTTCGAAATTTGAAGCAAGAGCATTAACTTTATCAACATCAGTGCAATAGGTACTATTAATATCAATAAGAAAAGGTAGATCTTTGTTTTTCCTTCGTATTACTTTTGCGATATTCCAAAAAGGTTTAGAATTCTTTTCAAGAGAACTTAGTTTTTCATTCCATTTAACATTTCTATGCTCTTTTATTTTTTGGGATATCAGATTATTTAAATAAGTTGCATAGCGTTTGAATTGAGGCTGACGGTATCTTTCCCAAAATCTCCTGTATGCATTTCTTATTTTAATTAGTTCTAAAATGAAATGTGGGAGTTTAGATGAAGAAGACTTCACAGGAACAGAAACTTTGGGGATACTGTGTTCTGTTGCACTCAAAATTTGATTAGAAAAGTTGGAAATAATAGTGTCAACATCCTCTTTACATCTAATGTCAAATAAGTTCCTTGGAATATTTTGCAGATTTCTTTTCAGTTCTGAACGGAAGCGTTAAGCTAGGAGGATAAAGAACGGAAATGGGAAAGGATATACATAATTCAGATAATATATTGCCCCATCTATTTGCCCTTACGCAACCCCAGTCCCGATGTCTACTATTTAAGTCTCCCCCAATTAAAAATTCACCATTGAGCCTACAGAATTTATGAAGATCGCTCTTGAAACCTATTTCTTTTTCACGAGTTATTCGTCCACCAGGAAAATACACACAATAGACTTTGATTGTATTGTTATTATTTAATGTAATCTCAATTCCTAAGTTTTCTATGTATCGAGTTTTCACAATAGGCAAAAGCGAATGTTGAATTGATCTTTTGATAAGAATTGCTACACCACCACCAACTCTACCAATCCTATCATTACGATAACATTTATAATTTGCCGTGGATAATTGTAGATCCTGACTGAGCCAAGTTTCTGTTATTAAGGCGATATCAACATTGTTAGTGTTTAAAAAACTTAACAATTCTGGGACTTTGTTGCGAACAGATCTCGCATTCCAAGTTAAAATGTTCATTGGTCTATCTATCATATTATTTAACATTATTGTATAAGAAATTAGTAGCTAAATGCGTGATAACATTGAATTGTTCGATTTTAGTTTTACATACTGATAACTTAGTGATCATTTCCATAGCTAGGAGATTTAACTCGTCCACAGTGAAAAGTGCATTTTGCTGACACGCATTACGCTGCTGAGAGTTTTGATGTTGGAGCATTTCCAGTCGCTGAGAGATAGGAATATGTTGTCGTTGAGGTAATGCTGGAAAATCTTGAAGAGAAGCAAGAGAGATTTTCTTCTGTTGTGTTGACGGAGGTTCGTTGGATTGGTTCATCCGAACATGTTGCTTCTGGTTTCTGAATTTTTCTTTAAGCTCAAGGAACTTTAAACGATTGATACATTCACGATCAGTGGATTTGTGGGAACCATTGCAGTTAGCACACATTGAAATTGAAACATTTTCGCAGCTTTTACTTTTGTGTGGACCAGCACAATTTGCACAGCGAGGTTGGACAAAACAATGCTTTTCACCATGCCCAAAGATCTGACAGTTGTGGCATTGTGTAAGTTTGACTCTTAATTTTCTTTGGTAATTCCAAGTTATTTGGGTATGAAGAATGGATTTATGTTTCTTCTTTAAATCTTGAAGTTTAATGGATCCATTTTCAAGAAATACCAAATAAAAAGTGTCGTTGTAATTATCATATTTTTTAAAAATTTTCTTTACATTAATACACTTAAGCCCAATGTTGAGAAGTTCAGTTTTCAATAACTCTACATCAATGTCACCCATGCCATAAAGAATAACTTTAAAAGCTTTTTCACTTTTCATTTCGTGAGAAAAAAATTGTGTTTCGTCACTTTTTAATTTTTCAATTATTTTATGGTACAATTTTAATGCCGATTGAAATAATTTTTATGCAATAGTCTGATATATTGAGGGAATTGGCTGTTTGATGCACATATTCACTGGTTTTGTTTAGCACTTTAATAGGTGGTATATATAATTTTTCATTGGATTTATTTGGTGAAATTATTACGTCCATCTCAGCAAAATCACTATCTGGATGATTTTCTAAATCACGCCAGTAATTAGCACTGGAAGTGGTTTGAGGTCCACTATTTTTACTCATATTTCTAAGTTTTTTATCCAAGGACAAATTATTGTCCTCGGTATTCGGTGATCTATCGCGTTTCGGAATTTTGGCGAGCTTTTGTGTCTGGTACAGATGACTTGCACAGTCAAAAGCTCCGGTGAGACTGAAAACCAGCTGATAAGGACTGGTTTTTATATTAAACGTTGTTTAAACTCGTTGAATGCGTCTTGTCGTTGTTCCCATTTAAAAGGCTGATTTTTGCACAGAAGCTTACGTAATGGTTCGGATATAATAGTCACTAAGCCTTCGTATATCCGACACATTCCGTCTACAAAATATAGCGATGGCATTGATCTTAATTTCACCAGCACATATACTTCCGGAGTGTAGCTGATGTCCTAAAAAGGTAATTCTTGATGTACAGTCAACTCCTCTTATTTGAACTCTGTTATACCGGAGTTTCATTTTCATATAAATTACTCCGCCTAACTGAAACCCGCTTAGTTGAAAAACCCGGTTAATTGCAAAAAAATGTTTGTCAAAAATAAATAATACGTACTACTTCAACTCCGCACAACTAAAAAAACAGTAGAGATTCCATTCCTAATATGAGGAAACGAGTGCGAACAGGTGCTCTTAAAGATGTGAAAAAGCCGCTATTGGTTTGGTTCAAAGAAATGCGATCGAAAATTGCAACAATCACTGACCCACTTTTAATAGAAAAGGCAAGCGCGTTTGCTATTATGCTTAATGTGGATTTCGTACCATCCAAAAGTTGGCTGGAGCGTTGGAAACATAGTGAAAATATTAATTTTAAGAACGTTCATGGGGAGAACAATCCTGGCGATATGCACGGTGCTAACGAATGGTTGGCAAATATTTTACCAACATATCATAAGGAATATGGTAAGGAGAGAAATGCAATAAAGACCGATTACGATTCTTTTTGTTACAAATTCAACCGGTAGCGACAAAATGATTTTCTGTATAGGGAAATCTCACAACTCTAATTGCTTCCGCAACTCAACAGTATAGTAGTAAAATATTTTGCCCACACAAAGGCTTGGATGACTCGGTCAATCTGGAGTGAGATCGTGAACGAACTAAATGCACAATTTAGGGCCAACCGTAAAAAGGTATTACTTTTGGTTGACAATGCGGCATGCCACAAATAAGATAAAAATATTGTATTCTTCTTCTTCAGATGACGCTACAGTCCGTGGTGGACCTGGGCCTCAACCAGCATGCCTCTGCAGCTAGCACGATCTTCTGCCAGCTGCTTCCAATTGCGCACTCCAAGTTGGTTGAGGTCCTTTTCCACTTGTGTGTGCCACCTCAGTCTGGGACGTCCTCTGTTGCGTTGTCCCTGTGGTTCGAATTCAAAGATTCTTCGGGCCGGAGCGGAGTTGTCCATCCGCTCTACATGGCCTAGCCACCTTAAGCGTTGTATCCGTAGACGCTTGACTAGGTTCATGCCGCCGTACAGCCCATACGTGGTTGAATCTTCTCCTCCAGATGCCATCAACGCAAACAGGACCAAAAATCGCACGCAGAACTTTTCTCTCGAAGAGACCAAGGGCTTCCTCATCCGCTTTTAGTAGCGCCCAGGTTTCTGTGCCGTAAAGCAGGACAGGGATGATCAAGGTGTTGTACAAAGTCACTTTGGTCGTTCGGGAGAGGGCTTTATTACTCAATTGCCTCTTAAGCCTTAGCCATCTTATACGCGATGACTGATCCCTCGGTAGTTGGCGCAGTCGAAGGGGTATCCTTTCTTATGTACCGGGCATACGATGCTGAGATTCCACTCGTCGGGCATGCTTTCCTCCGACCATATCTCACAGATGAGCTGGTGCATGCACCCAACCAGCTCATCTCCAGCCGCTTTGAACAGCTCTGCGGATAGTCCGTCCGCGCCAGCAGCTTTGTTCGACTTCAGTCTCGATATTGCTATCTTGACCTCGTCTAAGTCGGGGGGACGGAATTCTTGACCATCGTCGTCCAAATTGAGTGGAACATTCTGCCTAACAGCGGGATTTGTGTCGTCATCGTCGTTTAGGAGTCTGCAGAAATGATCCTTCCAGATTCTCAGCACCGACTGCGACTCTACCACCAGTTGTCCATTTTGGTCCCGGCAGGCTTCAGTCCGAGGTTTGTTACCGCCAGATAACTGTTTTATCTTGCGGTAAAAATTTCGGACGTCATTCCTGCCATAGCACCTCTCCATTTCCTCGACCACGCGCTTCTCGTGCTCTTTCTTTTTTCTTCTGAGAAGCCGGTTCTCTTCCCTTCTTCTCTGTTTGTAGAGCTCACAAACAGCTCTCGTCGTTCGATGCAGCGTTGCCTTGTATGCTTCCTGTTTGGCTGCATGCGCCTGCCTGCACTCGTCGTCAAACCATGGGTTCCTCTTAGGTGGTGGCGTGAAACCCAGCACATCAGTGGCGGCCTCTTTGATGGCTTCTTGACAACGTTTCCACAACAATATTGTATTAGACAACATAAAAATAAAATTTCTGTACCAAATACAACTTGCCTTATCCAACCATTGGATCAAGGGATAATCCGTTGTTTTAAGTCACACTATCGAATGTGCAGAGTACGACGACATATCCTTCATCTAGACTTTATTGGATTTTTCAAAAAAATTTCCAGCTTTGAAAATGATTAAAAGAGCATGGTGGATGGTGAAGCCGGAGACCATTAAAAATTGCTTCCGGAAGTCAGGTTGTCTTAAAAACATTTTCGGTAAAGAAATTATTTCAGAAGCCAACGAAGACGAGAAAAAAATTTGTTCGATCACAGAAAGCAAGATTCTTTTGCTGATTTTGATGCAGGTAAATTGTTTCGGGGACATGCCCGATGCAGATGTTACAAATGAATTAACTATTAATCGGAGTACCTAAGAAAGCAACAATGAAGGAAGCATTTAATGCTCTTGGTATTTTAAAAGATTTTATATTATTTTTTATATAGATATTATGTACTATATATATATGTACTATATATATATGTACTATATATATATGTAATATATATATATGTACAATATATATATATGTATTATATATATATATGTACTATATATATATATTCGTACTATATATATATACATACAAACGTATTTTAATTCTCTATTGCTACCTGTGAATTAGTACAAGACTTATTAGTTTTAATTGTTATGTATGCTTTCTGAATCTGTTATATTTTTCTGAAGTTATTCTAGTTTTGAGCTATGTCAAATCAAATGTTAATTAATTATAATAATAATTGAGTGGCAATACAACCCACAACGGACCAGGGCCTAGCTTCTACAACAACTACCCGTGTTGTGCGTGCTACTGTTCTTCACGAGTAGAAGCTTTTGCCGACTCCGAACGGCGAGATTTGAGATGCTTTTCATAGACAATTAATACTCTTTGAGTGTTGTCAGAAACTCGAAAGAGGTGGTGCCGTGAAAAAATGCTAGGTGTCCCGTCCGGGAATCGAACCCAGACTTTCTGCGCGGCGGTCGACGCACTTACTACTACGCCACGGCAACGACCCAAATGTTAATTAACATTTACTAAAATATCGTTAGAAATTATTATTAGTTCTTGGATTTTCAGTTTGGATAAGTAACATTTTTTTCAGCTATCAAAACTCCGATTAAGCACAACATTTTTTTTAGGTATCCGAAGTTCGCATAAGTGAAAATACTGCTTAAGTGAAAGAAATGTGTGACAAAGTTTCGTTTCAGTTAAGCGGAGTCGACTGTATATAATTCACATTCGTCATTCGGTTTCCGACCACCGTGCAGTGCAGACGTCATTCGCTTAATCAATCATTAGAGCTTAATTTGTTAAAGTGCGTTAATAAGACAAAGAAATCCAGGTGAAATAGTAGCCTAGTGTAAAGGCTCTAATTAGTCAGTCGCTCACATGTATTCATCACGGAAGGACGTGCATCGGCGGAGTAGTTAAGTGCGTGAATAATAATATTCAGAGTTCCGAGCAAAAAGTATCGCGAAGAGAAGAAATAAAAATCTGCGTGTCCCGGAAAAAGGAAACAAACCGCAAAAAGTGTATGAAGTGAATTTACTCATCATGGACGTCAAGGAAACAAAACGGCAAAAAAGTGTGTGAAGTGAATTTACTCGGCATGGACGAGTATAATGAGAATTTTAATGGAGGAATTTCAATGAAAAAAACTTTGAAATTTTAAAGAAACTAAAAATGTTGAAGCCGCATCCAAATTTGGTAAAGAGGCGTATGAAAATGAGTGAAGATTCCGAAATTAACCATAATAACGATGAGGCATCGTATAGTGGTAAAGGAAACACTTTCACCAACCTTGTCTCATCAAGGGTCGACGATCAGGACGCTGAAGAACGTGAGCTGGCAGAAAAAATAAAGGAAAAGGAAGAGTTGCAAGCTTTCATAAAAGCCTTACAGCTTAAACTCGAAGCCAGGAAAAAACTGGTCAGTGAAAAGCGGCAGCAGGAGCTGTTGCAAAAAGAAAAACAGCAACAACAACAGCAGCAGCAACAACAACAGCAGCAGCAACAACAACACCAACAACAACAACAACAGCAGCAACAACAACATCAGCAGCAGCAACACCAGATCATCCGAAAGCAGCAGATGAAGAAGAGACTGTCGCCAATAAACGTAAGCGGCATGGACACGAACGACACAATAAAGGTATGTAAGTTGTCCGTAGGGGATACTTTCAAAATCCAAAACAAAGGCTTCCAGAAGCAGACTATTCACTGCCTATCAGTGATAAGTTTTAAGTAAAGGAACAAATGACGGCAGCTGTTTGTAGAATTTTACACTTTTACGCCAAATTGAAAAAAGGTCCAAACCGTTTTGTTGAGGGGGTTGGATGTTTCGTCTGAGCAGGAGAGCATCCTGGATTCTCTCAAACGAGTTTCTTGCCGTAAGACGCTTCTCCACTGTTCAGTCAAGGATGACGCCTGAACGTCTGCTTCCTCTCTTCCTCATACAGGTAGCGCCAGGAAGCAAACTCGAGAGTTTGAGGAAAATAAAGGTCCTCAGCTCTCAGATGATTTCCTGGGAGAAATTGAGGAATCAAAACCGGATGCATCTCTGCGCCGGGGCCAAATTTTAGGTAACGCTGCAGGAAACTGCAATAAGCAGCCGCGATGCAGTAAATGCGCAGAGATGCATCTGTCGGCGCTCTGTCCCCTGGAAGAGGGGAAAGTGGAGTACAAGTCGTGCTTGAAAAAGTTTTTCGCCATAAGATCGTGTATTGCAGTGAGGTTGTGCGTTTCTGTGTGCTGGAAGCGTCTGTTGCGTGCATTTCTCTCCAAGGTTGAGAGAAATTGTACGTAGTAGCGGTCTATGCACCAGATGCAACTTGGTCCATAAACTTCATTTCAAAGCTCGAATCTCTCTTTCAAAAACTGCGTGAGGTAATTCTGTGTCAAATCCCAGGGGGAATTCACTCCTTGAGTGGTTGACGCAGCACTCTATTGAGTTCAAGCTGAATTTACTTGCAACCGACAGGCTGTAATTTTCAAGAAGTGGGTCTTATCTTGATTTGATGCTAATTGACAGACGACTAAAGATACGGAACGTAAACAGACAAATAAGGAACTGCTTAACAGCGGTTGAGTACCACAGTTATCACTCTGGGCTATCCGCTGTTATTCGGTTCTAGAACGAAATGGTGGAATGGTATGGTTTGCGGTAATGATAACGTCTTGTCAAATCAAGAAGTCCTGTTCAGCGACATCATCATCTGCAATGTAGACTTGCGCTGCGACAATTATCTCATTGATGAATAAATTTACAAGAATTGATTCCTTAAGTATGCTTTTGCGCTCAAAAGTTGTCTGTCCATTTTTACCCTTCAACGTAAGGTTTGCGGTAATGATAACGTCTTGTCCAATAAAGAAGTCCTGTTCAACGCCATCATCATCTGCAATGTAGACTTGCGCTGCGACAATTGTCTCATCGATGGATAAATTTACAAGAATTGGTTCCTTAAGTATACGAACTCCTCCACCTCGTATTTGCATTAAACATTTACGTCTCTCAGAGTTGATCCGTTGCGCCACAGACTTTCGAACCATACTAGCTTGACTGCCTGTATCAATAAAGGCGATTTACGGTTGTGATTGAACAAAGACCATTTTGCAAAAACAATCATCATGATTCGTGGCTCCAAGTCGTCGTAATTTCGCCTCGGATTTGCCGCAATCCTCGTGTTTCGGATGTACTTTATTGCACGTTACACAGCGGTGTTGTTTTGGCACTGTGGACACTTTTTTGAAAAATGACCCAACTCCCCACAGTTGAAGCATTTCAATTTAGTCTTGGTAGATGATGTGACAGAGTCCTCTTGTTTAATTTTTTGATCAACACGCTTGGGTATAGGGTCATATTTTAATTAAAAGAGTCTACCTCGTTTGACAAAATAGTCCTCAATCACATCCCGCATAGTCAATCTTAATTTTTCACACCCGCTTGCGTATATCGTATTGTAGCTGCTTCATTCAAATTGTAACGACAACCAAGTGACGACTTACGAAAACAATACTCTCTGATACTTTCTTTGGGTCGTCGAACTGCATTAGACATCGTATAATGAATTTCTGGTTCATCGGGTGTCGAACCAAACTCATCTCAAATGGTATCTGCAAAGTCTATCCATGTCGTATGTAAAGATGGTGATGCATCGAGCCACATTCTATCGAGACTTTTAAGAAGTGTTTAGACCGCTCATAAAAGAAATTTCTCGTCCCAACGATAGGCCTCCACTACCTTGTTAACGCGATCAATAAACTGCTCAACAGAAATAGCGTTCTCTCCCGTTGGATCGTATTGGGGTAATGTATTTTCAATTTCTTTAACCGATGCATTGCGTGTGGTCGTATTAGTGGTGTCAACATCAGTGAACAAATGTGCACCCACGTGATTTTCATTCTGTGCAGTTGGTTGCTGGCTTTGTGTTGCAATCGTACTAGTATTTTGAATTAACTGTGCCATCATCCCTCGGAGTTCCTTCATCTCTGCCTGCAGTTGCGTTAGCGGCGTCATTTCAACTACTCGCTCGTCAGTCAATGATGGAGCTTCAGTTGATCCACTTTTAAAACGTTTATTTTCGCAATTACTTTTCTTAAATTCGAGGAAATTGTGCGCTAGACTCGTTTCCCGTCATCTACATACCGTTTGTATGTATATACCGCTTGGGTGTATATTCGCCACAGTCACTTATATGTAAATCCTAAACGTCATGCGTTTGACTGATTTCTTGTTCATATTCGTTATTGTCACGCATTATTAATATTAAGCAAGCCACCAATGGCACAATATAACCAGAATACAGGAACGATCTATCTGACTTAGATAGTGATCCCGACATTGTACGAAGTTTTAGGACTTTTTCCGGGGATGCACAAGAATTAAACTCCTGAAGGAAGAGTGTCAAGAGAGTTATGGGGATTTAAAAAATTATCGGCACTCCAAAGTATATTTAAGTGTAAAACGCAATAAAATCATCGGTAATGCAAACGTGGCATGGGACTCATTTAATACCCCTCTTAACTGGAAGTGTATTTTAAAATATCTTGTCACGCTGACAAACGAGACCTATGTACACTCGAGTACTAAATGTCGTCATTGGTACAAGGAGGTAACACAGTTCAAGATTACTATCAAAGCGATTATTCTTATTTATCTCTGACACTTGATCGTTTGTCTTGTATGGACATTTGACCTCGAAAGCAATAGGTTCAACCGGAACTACGGCAACAATCTAAGTAGAAAGTTCTCACAGAACTTGCAAATAAAAAATGAGCCTAAGGAAACGGAATCTTTTCAAACTTGACATCCACAGAGATTCCGGCAATCATCGCAATTAAGAGCTACACATCAACAAAACAAATCATTGGGTTCAACCAGCAGACATTCTACACAGAAGTGTAACAAAACTCTGAAGCCGTTGAAGCGACCTCGAATCACTCTGATGTAGACAACTAAATTGAAGCAATAGACGAATCAGGGATAGTTGACGAAAAAGATACGACCGATTACTACGAACAACGTCAAGCTTGGAAGCTTCAGAATTTTTCCTACCTTTTTCTCGACCCTGACGAAAAATTGACTTTCACAACGTAATTTATGGGAGAAATAAGAACCACTAACGACAGACCTATATACTGAAGGTTCTATCCATATCCAGAACAGAACTCTATATCTGGAAGAACCTTGTCCAATAAGTACATAGTACCAGCGCAAGTAACTTTAGCTATCATTGGAGCTAGCCTACGATTTACCCTTTTCACCTGACCGTTTGCTTGGGGTGAACCAGTAGCTAACTTAATATGCTGAACGTTATGTAATTCTAAAAAGGCTCCAAAGTCTTTGGAAGTAAAGGCAGTGCCGCTTTCGGAGACCACAACTTTCGGTCTACTGTAAGCGATGAAATACGTTCTCAAGCAGTTCAAAACCTCAGCAGTACCTGTAGATTGTACGGCATACAATTTTGTGAATTTAGTAAACGCATCGATAACCCGAAAAACATACTTTTTCTTTGAACTCTTAAAACAGATTGGACCGAAATGGTCAATGTGAACTGTATCAAAAGGCTTATATCCTTTTGGTATGTTATGTAGTAGTCCTTCACATCTTCCCGACTTGGGTGAGAAAACTATACACTTCAAGCAATTCTCAATGTAATCCTGTACTTTCAGTTTCATCTTAGGAAACCAGTAAATTTTGCTAATAGCAGCTAAGACTTTATCACACCCTATATGTCCCATTTCGTCGTGATACTTATGCATTATATTCCATTCCATCACAATGCAACTCAATTTTATTCCGTGATAAATATAGGTGATTCAACTAATTTTCGTTTTAGTGCCTCAAAGCATTCCAATTCAATTTCAGCCTGTAGAAATCTGCATTTATCTAACTTAAGTTCTAATTTATTATTAACTAATTTTGTGAAAACCTCGCTTAGAATTTCCATTTGTTCTTGCACAGTTGCAGTAGCAACCATGAGGTCCTCCAGATATATTGCTACTTTGCCAGAGCGTATAAGTTCATCGAAGACTTCATTAATGAAACGTTGGACCGTAGGCGGGGCGTTCCTCAACCCAAATGGCATTTTCAAAAATTCAAATTGCCCCAAAGGGGTCATATACGACGTATATTTAATAGTCTTCACTCATATCAACATGATAGAAAGCACTTTTTAAATCGAGCGCATGAATTCATCCAAAATTGCCTGCACCTTTTCCCTTTCACTATACGCTAACCTCCTTGAAGAGCAATAAACCGGTCTATCATTAGTCAATCTTTTTTTGGTTTCAGGTACATCGGGACGTTTGCAGTACATATAACTATCTTTAAACAACTTAATAAAATCTATCTTTTACTTCAAAATCTACTTCAATTTCATCTATACATTCATCAGAATTACTAACCTCAATATGCATAAAGCTTTTACATTAATTTTCAAACGCATCAGTACAATTTTCCCTTTTACCAATAGTTATACACGTTTCATTTTCTTTTTAATCTATTACATTTTTATTTTTAGTACTCTTTCGTTCCAGTTTTGAGTTTGCTTTATTTAAAAAGTCTCTGCCTAATATACTCGGAAAAGTCATCGTACCATCTACTACAACATATACATATATCAATTAGGGTTTCTAACGATAAGTTACAAATACAATTATCTTTTTTAAAAGTATAATCTAAAACTCTTACATAATCATCCAGGTACTCCTTCTCCTGGACGCGATGTAGCTACTGGTCCTTCCTGTTGTTGCAAGTAGCTGCCAGATGCCCGAAACCTCCGCAGACATGGCACGCTCCGACCTCTCTCTTTGGCTTGCGACACTCGGAAGCAATATGTCCAAGCGAGTTGCAGTTGTAATGGCTCATTTGCTTGCCATTTACGAGCTTCGAACTGTCGCTTTAACTCGAGTTGAGTTGATTTGTCTTCAAAAAGACATTTCATGTCCACCAGCAGCTCATTTACTGGCACAGTGACGACATCGCTCCTGAAGTGAAACCAGCGTAAGGCCCTTCCATTCAATTTGGCAGAAATTAGTGCCTTCATGTTGGCATCACCTAATCTAGAAAATTGAAAGAATTCCCTTCAACTGGGCTGCCCACAAGGTGAATGAGTCCCCAGTTCCTGAGAACTCCGAGAGCAAGTCCTTAACAAATGCAAAACTAACATTTGCATTGCCATTGACACTTTTTGACATATCGTCTCTGCTGTCATCTGCACACATACTTGCACAGTCATTTGTGTTTACCGTTCTGTCATTTGTTTTTTCATTATCCTTTTCACCCATCTTTTTTAGCCATATATATTGTATAATCAGTGAAGTGAAGTGAATGAAAAGGTGGAAAAGTCATTCAGTCTCTCGTTGACATTCAACCCGAACGGACGTGGCGCTCTCGACCACAGTAATTATAATTACTCAAAAAAGAAAAAAACCCAAAGCAATTAGTGAGCAATAAACAAGTTTTATTGCTTTACTGCACTCATAGTGAAGTTAAGACAACTACAAAAAGACAGGTCACAAGTACTGACTTCTATCATGGAAATGAACCCAGAAATAATTGAAGCAATCACTGCTTCAATTAAGGGTCTCTTCCAGGAGCTGAAGAACACTACTGGACCACTTTTTCCCTCCTTGGCGAAAGAAATATAAAAGGACGTGGCTCAAGGCGACCAGTCAAACCGCTAAGGTCAAACAAAAGAAAGCCAATACTGGCACCAGATAATACAGCTCAGACACAGGCAGCAACAACCAACGGACCAACAAAGCCAATCGAGGCAAAAGAATCAACCGTCGACAATAAGCCCCCCGCAATGCCCCCCATTACCTGCTTTTCAGCCAAAGTAGCCGAAATCAATCGGTTTGCTAGAGCAAACAAATTAAGCTTCACAATAAAGAATATAAACACCAGGAAAACCCTTCTTAACGTAAAAACAAGGGAAGAGTTTGAAAAAATTAAGGCATTCTTGAAGGAGAGGGGTATCAAGCACTTCACCTTCAAACTTAGAGCAGACAGGAAGAACATACTCGTGTTAAAAGGAATACACTCTTCGTATACCTAAGAGGAAATCAAGGAAGAACTTATCAAAGAAGATATTCCAGCCATAAAAGTGCCGCCGTTAAAATCAACCAAGGCAAAAGAAATAAGGTTCATTTGCCACGTTGTTGAAGTTGAGAAAACCAAATAAATTGCGGAAATAATTAAAAAAACGCTAATCCTAAACCAACGTGTCCACTGGGAACAATTTAAAAGCAAGGACATCGGGCAATGCAAGGACTGCCAATGGTATGGACATTCCGCGACGAACTGCGGAATGCCATATGTGTGCGTTAAGTGCAACGCAAAGCATGGTCCCGGAGAGTGCAAGAGGAAGGAGAGCACAGGAGCGGATGTTTACTGTGCAAACTGCAAATCCAACGGGCACCCGGCAAATTACAAGGGCTGTCCCGTTTATAAGGCAAAGATAGCTGAATAAACCACTGCCATAGCTGCGAAGAAAGCGCAACAATAATTTGCTACGAAATCAGCCTGTTTCATAACAAAGCCTTTCGCAGACATGGCGAAGCTGAACGCAATATCCAAGCCCACGGTTGCCGGCAAGAAGCAACCAATCTAATCGAAGATGGGACAACCATAACGGGTCAGTTAGCCAAATGTGAAATAACGAAGGGTGACGACAGAAGGAAACACAAAGGAAGTCAACCTCGAAGAAAAATGTTTAATACATTTGGTAAAGACCTCTCGTCGCTCATGATAAAAGCTCGCAGCGCTATACCAAAAGGTATAGCTAATTGAGCACGGAAGTTAATTCAGCGGCACTAGCCGCATTCCTGTTTAAATTATGCGTTTAAAAACACTGTGCATAATCGCGTACAATATAAATTCATTGTACGCGTTAGTCAGGAGATCTGCTTTTAGTCTTTTCCTAAAAGCAAACAAACCCCACATAGTGTTAACCTGTCTCAAGCATCGAAATAACGTATCTTTCGAAGGTTATTCAGAGCCGACAGTGCCGAAGGAAAACGAGGTACAGCCGTCCTCATTAAGAAGAACATCGCTGCCAAACACACACGTAATACCGGGACTGAGATGCATCGAAGCTATCGGTATAGAAATACAGGTGAACCCCACAGAGACTTCGTTGGTGCTGAGCATCTACAACCATGAAGGAAGCAGCGCTTCTATTAGCCACGATCTCAAAGTCTTAAATGGCCTTGTTTCAAGGCATACCTATGACTTCATAGGGGGACTCTTCAACGCGCGGCACACAATGTGGATGGACACAGAAGCTGACAGGACGGGGAACATCATGGTCAAATGGCTAGAGGATAATGCCGAAAGGTATTGGTTGTGATCTTGCAACCCAAGCCGACCTTCCCTAGAACGCCATCGACTCTGGACTTCTTCCTGGGGACTTCCAATTTGGATAACATCTTGCCAGAAATAAGAAACCTGCACGACTGTGGGAAGCGATTCTGACCACGAAGCCGTGCTACTGGAGTTAAACCTTCACCAGCCAATATTTACCATCAACCAACCAGACCATCAGCTGAACGTGGAGAAACTGCACGAGGATATACTGGGGAATATCAAAATACCAACACCGACGAGGAATCTCACCAATGAGGAAATCGACGCTGATATTGATGGATTGGAGGATACAATCAATAATACTTTAGAACAACAGAAGCGGCCAAGAACAAATAGGGACAGGTACAGCCATTTACCAACTCATATCCAAAAACTCTACCACCATACGCAAAGACTGAGGAAACGTTTGCAGCGAATTAACCGCCGCGAACTGAATACGGTAAATGGCGAATACCAGACCATCCTTACCGAGTTGAACTGTACAAACATCATGTTTCGTAACGCGATTCAACACCACCACAACACGGTTCTACAAAATAAACTCAGAACCATCCTCAGGGACCAAATAACTTCAAGAAAATCAACGAGATCATCGGAGAAGGAGAAAGTTGCCACCACCGTTGAAGACAAATGGAGGAGATGCGACCACCATAGAGGAGAAAGCAGAAGCTTTCGCATCCCACTTCGAGAACAGCTTCAAGCCTTATCAACCGGAAGATCAGAACTTTATGGCATGGAAGTGAGAGACTACGTCAGCAGCATCCGACACCCACGTGTACCTACAGCCACCTTCAGCGAAGACAATCCAGCTGATGACCCGACGGACAACCAGGAGCTCGCGACGTCAGAAGAAATCGAGGAGATTATCCATGAAAGTGCAGCAAAGAAATCGGCCGGACCAGACAAAATTTCAAACTTTGTCCTTAAGCGGATCATCAACAACTGCATCAAAAATTGCTTTTTCCCAAGGAGATGGAAAGTGGCAAGGTTTATTGCCACTTATTGATATTAAGGAAAGGGGACGCTGACAATGTGACAGGACACAGACCATATCCATACGGTTTGGGTAGAGGGGCTCATTTTCAAACTCAATTTAATGAGATTTCCCTCCAACCTCATCGCGATCATCCATAGTTTTCTCCACTCCAGGAGATTCTATATAGAAATAGAAGGAAGAAAATCAAGAATAAGGAACATCCAGGCAGGCGTTGTCCAGGGATCGCGACTGGTACCTATACTATTCACCATCTACACCGCAGACCAACCGCCATTATCACCATCTGTTAACTGTTGCCTGTTTGCGGATGACTCGTTAACATACTCAACATCGCCGTCACCGCAGATAGCAGCGCGGAGGATCGAACAACAAATGGAGAAGCTCTACTTCTACTACCAGAAATGGGGCATCCGGATCAACGTTAACAAATCGGTTCCATGTGCCTGCGGAGACCAACCCGACGAAGCTCCCGAACAGCCACAAAATGCCGGAACATCAAGGTAGTGCTACCCAACGGGACAGCACTAGCAATAACGGACAAGACGAAGTGTCTTGGAGTGAACTTACCTGAGAGGTTGAAGTTTAATCCTTACTCCAAAGTGACCCTTCAAAAGGCTAGTTTCGCTTTCCATCGCATCTACCCATTGATGTGACCTGAGAACGGACTGGTCGGGAAGACGAAGCTCTTACTATACAAGCAGCTCATATGTCCCATCATAGCGTATGGCTTCCCTGTATGTTACAGCATTTCCAAGACCAGCGTGGAGAAACTATCGATCTTCGAAAGGAAGATACTTCGCATCTGCACCGGTCTCACTTTTGACAAGGACCGGATGAAACATTACAACACCAAGAATGTCTATGAAAAATCGCGCATCATCCCCCTGCAACAGTTCTTGGTACAACTTTTCAAGAAGCAGATAGGTGAAACTGGAACCCATCCAAACACAATCGTCAGAGCTCAGTTCCTGGACAACGATTTTTTAACGCGCACAACATGCTACACGGAGAGGTTTTCCCCCCGATATCTATAGAATACGAGCCGTATAACTTCTATTCCAGTAGTGATACAACCTACCATCAAGGCTGAACTGGCGAATACAAACTCAACCCATACAAAGGAACACCATCGACACGGATCTGAACACCCCGATGTTAAGACAGGACATCGCTAAATTGTAAATATTCACATTCAAAACTATGTAAGACAATTGCTCATCCGTCGGGCCCCTGTTGTTGAGCCGACACTTATATGTTTATTCATTATAGTTTTAAGCTTTAAACAAATTTCGAAATTGTAAATATTTGTTCAATTTGTTTTTAAGCACTCTATTCTCTTTCTTAAGACACTCTAATTCTCTTTTCAACTGTTCTATTTCTTTTTTAATTTTATCCAGGGATGAACAAGGAAGGAGATACACAGCTTCTTCGTCTCCCGCCCTTGGGGAAAATTTGATAGCGTTTTTTTATAACATTTCCCCTTCTTGAAGAGCTGATCGGAGAGCCAAATTCACAGACAGGGTTTCTCTCCGAAATGAGAATACGTATGAGCTACTCAATCAGCTGGCTACCATCCCGCTCAAACTATTGAGATGGGTGGGTCGTTATTTTTTGTCAATTTCATTTAATGTCATAGAATGCTGATTCTGCGGAATGTGGAAACATAATTTTTTTTATTATCTTTTGTTGTTTTAAGATATTTTACACAGTTGAACTGATTAAAAATTTGAAGTTTATTTAAAATACCGGCAATAATTCTCACCACCAAAAAATTCAAGAACATGGCGGAGGGAGTGCGTGTTCATAATGTGCACCAGTAAGGCAGCAGTTGCACTCAAGTCATTTAAGAAATGTTTTAACATATTATTTGTGTGTAAATAATTTTAAATTTAATAGACCTTGTTGTTAAATTATAAATTAAAATTGCATACATTGTATGCATACAATATTCCAATTCTTCCCTTATAAAATGAATACAAAACGCTGATACAGACTTATGTTTAAAATGAAAAATTATCATAAATCGCTCTATTACTTTAAGTATACATATGTTATTTAATAATTGTGTTCGTCATACTGTAGATGTGATTAGAAAAATATTGAATTCCACTATATTATTGATTTTATAAGAATCGATGTAGATACGTCTTTTCGTTAGTTATAGCTTTAGCTTTATAATACCACCAAGTCGAAATATTAATAAAAATTAAATCAATAATATACAAAACAAGAACATGAAATTCCGAACATGCATAAATGTCTTAAATCGTACATTCATTTCTGTTTTCATAAGTCATCGAATATACACATAAATATAAATTTTACATCGTTGCTTTAGGTTGTAATTAGTTACACAAACTATTCGCATTACTATATACATTTTAATAAATGTAATGTAGTGGTATATAATCAAAGAGAGTAATTTATTTTTTATTATTTATAGCCCATTATTATTTGCACCGTGTGGACGTGTGTTGTTTTTCTAAGGCTCGTCAGAATCCCTACAGTAAAATACTGAATTCGCCTTTACTTCTGTAATTAAATAAGGTGCTAATAATAAAATTCTTCTTAGTAGTATATGTAATTCAAAATTTCCGCATAAAAACCGCATAAAAAATACAAAATTCCTTCTTATGTTGAACTTTGAAATTGCAAATATGCATCCTTTCCTTTTTTGTACATATTTCACAAGCCATTGGATATATAATATAATACTGAATATATATTTAATAATAATTTAAAATCTATATATTTTAACTATTTAAAGTTTTGATGACACTAATTTCAAGGAAAACTTTATATGGTTACATATGAACCTACTCCGAATGAAATTTCATTTCCATTCAGGAAATGGTCGACATGTTGCGATTTTTGGAGGGGAAACGTAAACAAGTGTGGGTAACATGAAAAAATGTTCGATGGTTCGTAAATAACTTTCAGAAATAAACCTAAATCCACCACAATTCGTCAATAACTCTCAAACGTTTGTAGGACATAGGGGAAATCAGCTGATCGATCAGCTGTGAAGCTGTGCATCTCCTTCTTCATTCATCCCTGATTTTATCCCACTCATTCTTTTGTATTTCCCTCTCTTCAACTTTTCCACTCAGTTTTTTAGCACCACTCTTTTTCTCCTTTTCGTTGTCTCTCATTTTAAAGGCTGCCGCATCCTCTTCCTTCTTTTCGTGTTGTTCTTCATTCCACAGATCGTCGCTTTCCTGATATATTTCATCATCTTCGCTGTTGTCGGCGTCATCTGCTTGTCCCGTTACTTGTGTATCTTCATGAATTATTGCGAACTCACCGCATTGCTGTGGAGAAATTTCCATTAAGCGTAATAGCAACTCACTCTTATTCCCAGTCGTCCGTTTTCCTAATTTTTACAGCCATGTTTTCAGCTGCGCCGCAGTGTAGGACTTGTACTCGTCGATCTGCAACGGCACGTCCATTTGAATTCCATTCATTCTTTGAAGTCCATTCTGAATTCGTAGACTTTATTTATTTTTTTTTTAAATAACTTTATTTTTCCTTTTGTGATTACGAACACTCCTATCGCACGGGACAATCGCAACCGACCGACTCACTGACCCTTTTGATCACCGGCACAACCCTTCTCTTTACAGTCTCTTTTATATTTACTCTTAATGTTACTCGTTCGTCCTAAAACAAGGTTGCCACTGTATGTACAATTTAGTCGATACTTCGCTATGTATAAATCCATTTTTTTCATTGTACGAACGAAATTGGTTATGAGTCTTTAGACGTATTTGTGACGGACTGACATATTGTACATATGTTTATCAGTTCCGTGAAGTCCCCTATTTGGGCGGACTGTGCACTACAGTCCAGGGTGGACCTGGGCCTCAACCAACATGCCTTTCAGCCACCACGGTCTTTCGCCAGTTGCGCACTCCAAGTTGGTTGAGGTCCTTCTCCACTTGTGTGCGCCACCTTAGCCTAGGCCGTCTTCTGTTGCGTTGTCCCAATGGCTCAAATTCGAAGACGTTTCGGGCCGGAGTAGTGGTTTCCATACGCTTTACATGGCCTAGCCATCTTAAGCGTTGTATCCGGAGACCGTTGATTAGGCGCATGTCGCTGTACAGTCCATAGAGTTCGTCGTTAAATCTTCCCTTCCAGATGCCATCAACGCAAACAGGACCAAAAATCGCACGCAAAACTTTTCTCTCCAAAAGACTAAGGTCTTCCTCGTCGTTTTAGTAGTGCACAGGTTTCCGCGCAATAGAGTAGCACTGGGATGATCAAGGTGTTATATAAAGCAATCTTAGTCCTTCGAGAGAAGGCTTTAGTCCTCAATTGCCTCTTGAGCCCCAAGAGACAGCGATTGGCAAGAGTGATTCTGCGTTTGATTTCGGTACTGGTGTTATTGTCCCTGTTTACCGCGAAGCCGAGGTAGACGAAATTCTTGACTACCTCGAAGTTTCTGCTGCCTAGTGTGACGCTCTGTCCGAGACGTCGATGCTGTGCGTCCTTCTTTGATGAAAGCATGTATTTCGTTTTGCCCTCATTAACCACCAGGCCCATTTTATCCGCTTCCGCTTCAATGCTTGTTCAGCTTTGTTCGACTTCAGTCTCGATATTGCTATCTTCACCTTGTGTAAGTCGGAAGGACGGAATCCGTGTCTATCATCGTCTAAATAGAATGGAAAATTCTGCCTAATAGCGGGATTTGGGCCGTCATCGCCGTTTAAAAGTCTGCAGCAATGATCTTTCCAGATTCTCAGCATCGAGTGCGACTCTACTACCAGGTTTCGGTTTTGGCCCCTGCAGGCTTCGGTCCGAACCCTATATCCACTGCTTCACCCTTCAGTAAAACTTTCGAATTTCATTCCTGCCATAACACCTCTACATCTCTTCGACCGCACGCTTCTCATGCTCTCTCTTTTTCCCTCTGAAAAGCCAGTTATCTTCCCCTATTTTTTGTTCGTAGAGCTCACGAACAGCTCTCGCTGTCCGTTGTAGCGTTGCCTGGTAGGTCTCTTGTTTAGCTGCATGTGCCTGCCTGCACTCGTCGTGAAACCATAGGTTCCTTTTGGGTGGTGCCGTGAAACCCAGCACATCAGTGGCAGCTTCTTTGATGACTTTTTGACAACGTTTCTATTCTTCTTCTATAGTCAGTGCAGGCAGCGTCGAACTTTGGGAGAGTTTAAGGGTGACTCGATCGGCAAAGATCCCAGCAATCTGTTGCGATTGTAGCTTTCCGACGTCAAACCGTTCTGGCCTATCTCGACTCCGTTGCTCTCTCGATATACGGGTTCTTACCTTGGCTACAACAAGGTGATGATCCGAGTCGATGTTGGCACCTCGGAATGTTTGGACATCGAGAATATTGGAGGAGTGTCTCACGTCGATCGCAACGTGATCAATCTGGTTGACGGCTAATTGATCAGGGGATCGCCAGGTTCCTTTATGAATGTTGAGATGTGGGACCCGCGTACTACTCATAGAGAGGTTCTGCCCCGCTGCAAAGCCCGACAGCCTGAGTCCGTTTCCGAAGGTGGTGTCGTGCAGGCTGTCTTTGCCGATGATGCCAGCAAAGATGTCCTCTTTTCCCAGCAGAGCATTAAAATCTCCTAGAATGAACATACGAGATCATAGAACTCATCCTTGCTGTTGTCATCCTTCAGGCTGATGTTCCCGAATTTAGCCTTAATGCGAATTGTCATGAGGCGTTCGTTTACGGGATCGTAGCTTAAGACATTTTGCCTAAGTCTGCCTTGAACAACAAATCCACATCCGAATAAGCGATGTCTTCTATCCCTGTACCAGTCGCTGTAGTAGATGTCGCAGTTCTTCATCTTCCTTCTGTCCGGCCCGTCCCACAGCACTTCCTAGATATCTGCCTTGTAGCATTTTAGGGCCTCCGCAAGTTTTTCGGCTGCACGTGGTCTGTTAAGGGACCTCGCATTTCACGTGTAGAACCAAAAATCGTTGTCCTTTATTTGTCTGCTGGGGTCGTCAACATTGGATCCGTCCATATCCGAAGCATGCTGTTGTCTTTGAACTCGGTTATTTTGTGTGGTGAGGGAGTTAGCCTCACGCACAACCTATAGATTGGTAGGCCAGTTTCATTATTTAACTCTCGGTCAGGGGAGTTCGCTGAATACATTGGTTCACCACACAACGGATGTTGTGAAGTCTATCCAGAGGGCGCCACGGGGAGGCTGTATGTCAACCTGATCTGTGCACGGACGAGGATAGCCTGGGCATCTCCCCCTGTTGAGTGCGATCAAAGACGTTGCCTCGTGTGCATAGGCCCTTAGGTTCTCTCCAGCCAGCACGATCTTTCGCCAGCTGCCGCCAGTTGCGCACTCCAAGTTGGTTGAGGTCCTTCTCCACTTGTGTGCGCCACCTTATCCTGGGCCGTCCTCTGTTGCGCTGTCCCAATGGCTCGGATTCGAAGACTTTTCGGGCCAGAGCAGTGGTGTCCATACGCTCTACATGGCCTAGCCATCTTAAGCGTTGTATCCGCAGACGCTTGACTAGGCTCATGCCGCTGTACAGCCCATACAGTTCGTGGTTGAATCTTCTCCTCCAGATGCCATCAACGCAAACAGGACCAAAAATCGCACGCAGAACTTTTCTCTCGAAGAGACCAAGGGCATCCTCATCCGCTTTTAGTAGTGTCCAAGTTTCCGCGCCATAAAGTAGAACTGGGATGATTAAGGTGTTATATAAAGCAAGCTTAGTCTTTCGAGAGAGGGCCTTATTACTCAATTGCCTCTTGAGCCCAAAGAAACAGCGATTGGCAAGAGTGATTCTGCGTTTGATTTCGGTACTGGTGTTATTGTCCCTGTTTACTGCGGAGCCGAGGTAGACGAAGTCCTTGACTACCTCGAAGTTTCTGCTGCCTAGTGTGACGCTCTGTCCGAGACGCCGATGTTGTGTGTCCTTCCTTGATGACAGCATGTACTTCATTTTGCCCCATTTACCACCAGACCCATTTGAGCCGCTTCTACTTCAATGCCAGCAAACGCATCATTGACGGCTCGCTGTGTTCGACCAATCACGTCAATGTCGTCGGCGTAGGCTAGCAATTGAGCTGACTTTTGGAAGATCGTACCTCTGGTGTTGACCTGTGAGTTCGGCACGATCTTCTCAAGGATGATGTTAAAAAAGTCACATGACAGTGCGTCACCTTGTCTAAAACCTTTTTTGACATTGAAGGTCTCGGTGAGTTCGTTCCCGACCTTGACGGAGCAGCGAGAGTTCTCCATCGCCATCTTACACAATTTGACGAGTTTGGTAGGAATGTCAAAACTAGACATGGCACTGTATAGCTCGTCTCTATGCACACTGTCATATGCGGCCTTGAAAATCGACGAATGGGTGGTGAGTGTCGATTTGCATTTCTTGGGTCTTTTCCAGGATCTGCCGTAGTGTGAAGATTTGGTCGATGGTGGACTTCCCTGGCCTGAAACCACACTGATAAGGACCAATCAGGTTGTTGACAAACGGTTTCAGGCGTTCACACAGTACGGCAGAAAGGATCTTGTATGCGATGTTAAGGAGACTTATCCCTCGATAGTTGGCGCAGTCGAAGGGGTCTCCTTTCTTGTGGACCGGACAGACGACGCTGAGATTCCACTCATCGGGCATGCTATCCTCCGACCATATCTTACAGATGAGCTGGTGCATGCGCCCAACCAGGTCATCCCCAGCTGCTTTTAACAGTTCCGCGGACAGTCCATCCGCTCCAGCAGCTTTATTTGACTTCAGTCTCGATATTGCTATCTTGACCTCTTCTAAGTCGGGGGGACGGAATTCTTGTCTATCATCGTCATCGCCGTTTAAGAGTCTGCAGAAATGATCTTTCCAGATTCTCAGAATCGATTGCGACTCTACTACGAGGTTTCCGTTTTGGTCCCGACAGGCTTCGGTCCGAGCCCTGTATCCACCGGATAGCTGTTTCACCTTTCGGTAAAACTGTCGGACTTCATTCCTGCTATAATATCTCTACATCTCTTCGACCGCGCGCTTCTCATGCTCTCTCTTTTTCCTTCTGAGAAGCCGGTTCTCTTCCCTTCTTTTCTGTTCGTAGAGCTCACGAACAGCTCTCGTTGTCCGATGCAGCGTTGCCTGGTAGGTCTCCTGTTTGGCTGCATGTGCCTGCCTGCACTCGTCGTCAAACCATGGGTTCCTTCTAGGTGGTGGCGTGAAACCCAGCACATCAGTGGCAGCTTCTTTGATGGCTTTTTGACAACGTTTTCATTCTTCTTCTATTGTTAGTGCAGGCAGCGTCGAACTTTGGGAGAGTTTCAGGAAGACTCGGTCGGCAAAGATCCCAGCGACCTGTTGCGATTGTAGCTTTCCGACGTCAAACCGTTTCGGCCTATCTCGACTCCGTTGTTCTCTCGATATCCGGGTTCTTACCTTGGCTACAACAAGGTGATGATCCGAGTCGATGTTAGCGCCTCGGAATGTTCGGACATCGAGAATGTTGGAGAAGTGTCTGACGTCGATTGCAACGTGATCAATCTGGTTGACGGTTGATTGATCAGGGGATCGCCAGGTTCCTTTATGGATGTTGCGATGTGGGAACCGCGTACTGCTCACAGAGAGGTTCCGCCCCGCGGTGAAGTCCAGCAGTCTGAGTCCGTTTCCGGAAGTCGTGTCGTGCAGGCTGTGTTTTCCGATGACGCCAGCAAAGATGTCCTCTTTCCCCAGCTGAGCATTGAAATCTCCTAGAACGATCTTGGTGTCATAGCTGGGGCATCGATCGTATGTTCTTTCTAGGAGATCATAGAACTCATCCTTGCTGTTGTCATCCTTCTCTTCTGTCGGGGCGTGAGCGCATATCAGGCTGCTGTTCCCGAATTTACGGGATCGTAGCTTATGACTTTTTGCCTAAGTCTGCCTCGAACAACAAATCCGCATCCGAATAGGCGCTGCCTTCTCTCCCTGAAGCAGTCGCTGTAGTAAATGTCGCAGTTCTTCATCTTCTTTCTGCCCGGCCCATCCCACCGCACTTCCTGGATGGCGGTGATATCTGCTTTGTAGCAGTCAAGGGCCTCCGCAAGTTGTTCGGCTGCACGTGGTCCGTTAAGGGACCTCACATTCCACGTGCAGAACCGAAAATCGTTGTCCTTTGTACGTTTGCCGGGGTCGTCAACATTGGATCCGTCCATATTCGAGGCAAGTTGTTGTTGCTGGCCCCTAAGGTTACCAAATGTAATTTTTTAAATTATATATTGCAACTCTTCTTAGTTTATTAGAGAGTATGTAATCGGTTTTATCCGATAAATTTATTCTTCTGTTCCATCTGAAACCCGCCTATTTTTTGTTTGTTTTTTTGATGCCCATATTTACGGCAATTGCTTGAATTGAATTTTAATGCATTTTTATTCTTCATTCATTATTGCTTATATGCTAGACAAAAATACTGAAAACTAGCTTAATAATATAATCCATTGATCTTAAGTCTAAATTACTGACTCTTCACGAGTACTCTAAGCTAATCTAGGACATTTTTCTGTTTGCCTCTCGGCCTCTTGCATTATTTAAATTTATTGCTTAAAACTAATTACATTCTTTTTTAATTCCTCCAAGAATATTTTTAAAAACTTGGAATTCTTGGTTCAATTGTCTCAAGGTGATATGGTATGAGGGATTCAGTGAACAATGCAGTTATTTCCCGTATTCGTTATGTCATGCGAGACAATGAATGAATATTCGAGCAATAGTGGTTGGAAGGTTTTAGCAAGTATCTTAGTCCCATTTGTAAGGGATGAGAGTGAATGGCAAAAGGTAAAATTTATAGTTACGTATACGATAAGTTTACGTAATATGAGGTTTTTTGTGATATCAAAATAAAAATCTGGCGGAAACTGCTGCACAGCAAGAAGAATATAATAAACTAATGCGCGGTACACAGTGAAAGAAACCCCCACTACTAGATCCGCAGCCAAATATAATGATTCGTAAAGGTAAAATATTAAGTTTACTACCAAAGCAAATATATATTCAAGAAAGTCCAAGCAGAAAAAAAAAATTAAACCAATTATTTGAAGCAGAAATTAATCGCAAGGAAGCACAAATAATTTAAGAAAATAAATTCAAAATAATGAAACTTAAAATAAGGAAGAGAGAATTTGATATACATTACTCTTGATTATTAAAGACTTCTTTATTAGTAAATAATTTAAATTCAATGCTTCCTTTTACTGCGGCATATAGGACAAATCTCGCGTCTTTATTAAACCAAATTAATTTCCAATGCCCGATTGATTAACCCCTTTAACACAAAATCGGTATATAGCGTCTATCTGGCAAGCGGCATCTTATTAAGTCTAAAGTAATTTTTAAGTCTTCTAAAACGTATTTATTTTAATAATTTGAAATATTTCTTTATTTTTTATTAAATTATATTAATAATTTAAAATAAGAACAAAAAAAAAGAAGATATACATAGATACAATTATTTTTATTTACGCAGAAAATGAATAATAAAAATGAATAAAAGCAAGATGGGATTATAGCGAAATCTCAAAATATATTATTTGCGAAATCGGGAAAACTTCATCTAAAGTATTTATTAATCGCGATTCAAAGTGAGGCAAACGCCTTGAAGTATCCAATAACTCAGATCTTCATGTGTTTCTAGATTAGCTTCAAACACGAGTCCTATACCCATCGCATTTCTTCGCAAAGACGTGGTATACACAGGCGCCCGAAACGTATTCTGAAAAGCAAATTAAAGGAATCTTAGTGTTACATTAGGAATATCAGAAACCGTTATAAAATATAATGCCTACAAAGAACTCGTGAAAAATATATAGTATGGTGGTATTATTAATGGAAATATGTTTTCACTGAACTATCTTTGATATAAGTGTGGCACTCATACATATCTTAGCTTCTGCATTTGTAATGATATATTCATACTTCTCATAATAAGCGACGAATAATACAATACAATAATAATATAAGAAGTGGTCGAAATACTAGTCATGAAATCGAAGAAATTCATTTTTCTTTTAACAAAAGCAAATTAAATAACACTCAAAATAGTATTGGCACAGTTGTAGTCACAGGCAAAAAACAAAAATATCTGAAGATAAACAAAATCAAACCTCTATTATTACTTGTTACATTGCAGTGCAATAGTTCAATGCCCTTCTTACTTTTTGCCCTCAAAAACTTACTTCAAATTTCACAGTCTGGGACATTGTCACGTAGTTTATTTGATTCAGCATTTGCGTATTATACATGATACAAAAAAACAGGGTAGTGGTAGAAAACTGAGTTGTGACATTGCCTTATATATATTATACTCTTTTTGCACTGATTTTCATATCCGTTACATACCAATCGACGGAATTATTTAGCATGACGGCACAAAAAGAGGAAATACATATCACTTCACAAAATTCAGTATACTTTGCTTCCTTGTATCATGTTAACTTAATTAATGTTCAATAACTATTTCAAGCCAGTTTTTGCCTTATATACATATCGCATATCACCTCTTATTTTGCTTTATATTCTATTTGATTTAATCACACTGTAAAATTTATTGTACTTAAATAGCAACCTGTAATCTTAGTCTATGAGTTTCTTCAGGGATCACAGCCAAAATAGGTAGGTCTTCAACTAATATTTTTGGAACGGAGCGAGCTAATTCCATTTTTTCAAGATCCCATCTGGCACCTTCTATATATAGACCATGAATATAGCACCCCTGGAATTTCATGTTTAAAAAGTATGGTACTAAAAGGATTGTAGGAAAACATACTTTTGCAGGTCTTTCTTCAACGTCATCAGGATCAATAAATTTTGTAACAGTTGTATATAGTGTTGATTTATCCAATGGCCATCCATTTTTTCTGCACGCAATCTAGAAGTTATAATTACATTATTAAATCTTATTTTATATGTATTGTTATTTTTTATATTATTTTTTTACATTTAAATTTTACAAATTAAACTTTATATAGACCTCCGAATGGAACATTCTGAAAATCTAAAGAAAATATTAAGATACTTTTTCTGAACATTGTCAATAACTCGAAAGCTGTGATGCCGCAAAGGCGAACGATTCTTATGATAGAAATCAATTTTTGAATTTTTAATACATATTTATTTTGAATATGTGTTAAGAAATGCGATTCAGTTTTGTACTAAATGCAAACTTTTAACTACATTTAGCAAATATGAGGTGCATTACCTTGCGAATTTTGGATTACGAATCATACTTACTTGAACTATAGCAGTAAGATAGCTTTCTGGTATGTGAAGCCCTGCCAACCAAATAACAATTGGTTCTCCAGATTGAGACCAGTAATGATATTGACTTGATCGTTTCTAAACATGAAGATGAATTAATATTTTATGGTCATTTAAATTTGCAGAAAGAAACATATTTGTCACTAATTAATGAAAAAAAAAAATATTACCAAACATAAAGCTCAAAATAATTAAATAATATACATGTGTTACATGCATAGTATCTTATGAAAGTTCATATAACTTTTCATGACTGATAAATAAAAATTTAAAAGAAATGAAAAACTTGAGTTTGGCTTAAAATCTACCTATTTACAATAATATGTTCTGAGGATGTTTTCTGTTTTTCAATTTTCTCTTGATAAGAGAATCTCCAAATGAGGACACAGGTGCTAGAATGCTACTTGGTTTATATTTATTGTAGATACATGTTATACACAAATGTTATGCAGTTCAATACAGTTATGTTCAATCAATCTACTTGCCATCTTCTTGAAGAAGTCCAATTGAACATTTTGCCTCTATAAAAGAAAAGCAACTGCTTCGAACAATATATCCTTTTCCGCTTGCGAGGCGGGAATTGTGGTTGGGTAGATAGTCTGGATATGAAAAATGTTTTAAGAGTTTGACAAAATTAGGATCCGAATAGGCAATTAATGTTGAAAGATCATGTTGGGGAAACATTTTCCTTTGAAAAAATTAAAGACTATATACTTAGCTATAATGGATCCATTTCGGAACTGAGACCTTATATTATTCTGTGTGAGTAAAAAACCTTTACCTTCCAATAGCTAGTTGTTTTACTAAGGTCTTAAGTTCAATACTCGTTTTTCGTCCCTCTACATTTTATGTTTACATGGACAACTTTTTATTTTCTTAGTCACTTGTTGTGACATCTACATATCAATGGATATGGTCAGGGGTGGCTCCAGGTATATGTGAACGACATTGTCACGATGTACACAGCAAGCCATCCATAAGCGGACAGCTCAATTTCAGCCTGAAAATTCAGTGGGGCAACACCACGACAAACAACAAACAGAGAATACGCTCACGGATAATAGCGCACACAAATAAAGAAGGACCTCATAAATGAGGAAGGACCTAAAAAACGTGTCAGTTTAAGAGGGGTATTGGTTGAACCTCGGACTGCAGTGCTTCAAGAAAAAAAAAGTCTTCATGGTGGCACTCAGGACTGGAACTTAAATTATCTGATTGTATTCATTGGCTACCATGGAGTACATCCCCTGAGACTTGTTTAAGTAATCAGCACTCTTACCATTGGTATAGGTGGTACAGCAAGCCAACCTAGGAAACAATTCCACACCTCTAAATATGTACAATATTGGAAGGTAACAAGCCTATTACTGTAACTTAAATTTTATTTGTATGAACTAGATAAGGGAAAATTAAGTGATTGTATTATTTGAAAGGTATTTGCAATTTTTTGGAAGAGAGCCCAGAGATGAGTTTGAATGTTTTATTTGAAAGTTTTGGATGAGTTTTTTGTCAGGATTTGATAAAAATGTGAGTTTACAGGGCAGGTTTAAATGTTACATGCTCGATCATTTCCGAAATTAATCATTGAATATTTTTCTGGTAAAAGTGTTTCTAGACACCTCTAGAAAAAGGCTTCAAAAAAGATGCCATCTTTAATGGTCTTTAATATGAAGGACATTTTCCTGAAACTATGTGATTATTGACATGTTGCGTACTTGCGGTGGTGGGCGTTTGAATACAGCTCCACTTATGCTCAAACACGAACTTATTCAGAGAGTGAACGCTGGGACTTAGGGCGAATATGTAATAGCTTCTTTAAAAGCGATGTTGGGTCTTTCTATTGATCTTATTATTTATATATATTTATATATATTTTACTGCTCAATTTATTCTCTATGCATGTTACTTACTAGTAAAGTAAGAAGAAAAAAAAAAACAAAATCAAATATAAGTATAACATCGCATATACGTGATAAAAGTTTCGCTATACCTTTTTGTTTTATTACATTTACGTTGTATTTTTTGTTTAAAATTAAAAAAATAATTGCAATTTATATTTTTATGAATATACAGATGTATACCAATATCAAGTAATTTTAGATACAGCATATTTACATATGAGCTAGACTATTAATAGTAGCAAGCTAAACAAAACTGAACTATTACCAATAAATGGTCAATCCAGCCACCTAGCTGCTTACATGTCGCTGGCGCCAAATTTGCCCAATATCCTGGTAGTTTACCATTAAGTAATGCATTTGCAATGTTTTCGAGTAAGTTATCCATGCCAGTTTCTCCTGCTAAAGCCTAATGTAAAAAAATAAATTTACATGAAAGCTCTATAAAATGTATACATGTGTGCTCCAATTTTCATATATCATACAATAATCCTAATGGGTAAATAAATATTTTTAAAATGAAGTTTACAATTTTAAAAAGCAGCTACAACAAGAAACTAAGGTTAATAGTTAATACACAGAACTCCAGTTTCTTCTTACACACTGAGGCATACTTCATAATACTACTACTGCATAATAAAGTATTCATTGATTTTTAATTTTGCGATTTATGTATGTATGTATAAATTGCCACCACTGTATATGGTTTTTGGAAGCGTTTTCTATACTCTCTGAGGGTTTAACCATTTGCACTATACTTGTTTTCTTTATTTTAAGTACCTACTAACATTTGGCGAGTTTAAAAATAAGACATTTACCTTCCGAAGCAAGTCTAAAGACTTTTTCATGGCCATGGTTAATATATTGAAGCGGTCTAATTCCTGCAGCAATACAACTCCAGTTGGCGTAATGTTCATCTGAAACGATTTCTTTACTTTCCAAACTTCAAAAAATGGAGGTAATTTGCACAGAATATCAGCGGCAACGTCGTCAATAAAATCTTCTTTGCTTGTGCCACTTAACGCATCACCTTAAATCACACAGTTCGCTTGTTAAAGTATATTCAAGCACAATCGAAAGTAATTATTTGTATATAATAAATTACCCTTTATTTGATCTCTACAATCCGTAACTTTTGGTTGCGTGAAAATTATGTTTAAAATGTAAATATAATTTAAGTAAATATATTACTGTTTCAGGTTATGTGTAGCAAATACCGAGAATATGTTACTAAATTGGCACGTGTATTGACGGGCCCAAGGATTTATCAAAAAAATCAGTTATGCAGATTCACTACATTCAAATAAACTTACTAGTTTGGGGTTGAAGATCAATCAAATGTCCCCAAAGAGTTTTAGTAGCCTGGGTGTAGATTCCAATATCTGCATTCATATGAAGTCCAAAGACTTCAGGGGAATTTACTAGAGGCAGTTTCTCAATATAAACTTGAAAATTTACATAAGCATAAGTCACAAATGTAAGCGCTGTTACAAAATATATTTACCTGACACGTCATCTACCTGTTCCAAACTATCTGGTATTTTATAGCAGAAATCAGTGTCTTTGTAAAAGAAAAATGGTTGAAAAACATCAAACAGGAAATCTCCCATATATTCGCTTAGATATGTTCCAATTATACGACGATCAAAATCATCAATAACTCGGCCGCCATACATAACCTGCAAGAAATATTTTGTGAATAATAATGAGTGAGTGAGAACTTTCAAAAGTGTTTATTGAACAACATTTAAAATTATAACGCAATAAGTACTTTTTAATATACAATGCGTTACAGAATAAAATGTTTTGGGACACAATAAATTATAACCCATTCTTCTCATATTTTGTATAATATTTAATTCACGTACTTCTCCAATTAGGAATTTAAGTGAATCCCAAGGGATGCGCGAATCCTTAGCATCCAGAGCTTTATTTAAATATGTTTTAATTATGTTTAAGCAGACGTCAAAGTCACACTCATTAAAGTCGTAACTTATATTCCAACCTAATTTATCATAGCGTCTGCGTTCCTAGTTGAAAAAAATCTTTAAATTAATAACTTAAACAGCATTGAAATTACACAGAAAATTACTTATCAAATGCATACATTTACCTGTACAACAGCATGAAAAAAAGCCAAAACATATACCAAGGGCTTAAATGAAGGGTGTAAGCAACAATTGAATGCCTCATTTTCAAGTCTAAAGAATGTTGCGTTTAAGTTTAATTTGAGTCCATTTGGAGGTTCGGTTACGACTATTAAAGAATATAACCAAATTATAACCACGAAAAAAATCAACTAATTTCAAGTATACCTTTGAGAGATCTTTGAAGTACACTAATTGGAAACCTTGGTGTGGGATCAGTCGTTATCCAAAGGCGGAAATCAGGATGCGGATTATCCATTTTATCTAAGAATTTTTCAACTTGACGAATAAATGTAACAAGAAGATGGGCATTTTGTAACAAAAGCCATTGACCTTGCCGCATGGAGAGGTCTAACAAATTTAATGCTGCCTGAAAATATATATATGCATAACGGTCAGTCTAAAACGAAATCTTTAAAATTGTGAAGATACAGAGGGATATATAGAAATGGTTAACGAATGTTAGAATTTACTAGGGACAAATTTAACTTTACTAATTATGATCTTATAAAAACTCTAAATACATGCAGAAGAGTCTTATATTTGTTTTTTATTTTATTATAATGTCAAATGTATTATTCGAATTACCTTTTCTTGGCCTTGTCCCAATGAAATATATGAAACTGTTTTACCAAAACGACCAGCGAAATTCAGCAAATCATTCGTTGGGTCTGAACCAGCGCTTAAAACAAAGCAAACTGGCACCACATTTGAAGACTGTTCGAAGATATTTGGTAAGCTCACAACAGGCGGAGTTATATAAAATTCACCCAATACAATTGTTATATAGTTATTAATAGCAAGAACGACACGATCTTCTCGAAAACATCGTAGTAGCATAAGTTTCTACAGAAATTGAAATTTTATATGTATGCATATGCAATATATAACTATATTATCGAATAAAGCAATAAACTGAAATTACAACACACCTGAAACGGACTACAGCCGATATTAAAATCCCCAGGACATGCTGTATTTTCAGGGTCTTCCGATTCAATCCACTGCAAAATACAAATATATCTATAAAGCAATGCTGTGTATGCAATATAAGTAACATTTTAAAAATTTCACAGTCTGCCAATTAATTACATACCTTTTTCCAAGAATCCAAATTTTGATCAATATGTTCGGAAAGATTTTCAAAACTTTCCGAAAAATCCGCACTTAAAGATTCGACATTTTTCCAACTTTGTTTGGATATCCAGGGCGCTGGACAATTTCTATTGCTTTTTTTTAACGTCACAGATCCTTTTATAAAAAAATCTAGTTCTTTTTGCGACAAATTGCCCCCACTCTGTTCTAATTTTGTCACAAGTTGGAATGAAAAAAGTAGCTTGTGGCGACCAAATATGCCCATGCAGCCAAAACTGTAGACATTTTCTGTTAAAGTTTTTATAACGTTGGATATCCTCTTTGTCAACATAGAATCTGGGACTGATTTCTTGAGAGAAGTTGCAAATACATCAAGAAACGAATTAAGTGCATATTGATACATTGTGTTAACTGTAGCCATATCTGATAAAGCAAAGAAAAGTACTGCTCCACGCTTTGCTACTGGACGGTAACCATCTCTTAGTTTTTCAATATCGGCAACAGTCTCAAATGATAATTTCAATTGCTTTCCTATTGCAGAAGCTTTACTCTTAGTGTTTTCTAATGTTTCAATTAGATCCACATTGTCCAGCATATTTCCAGTTGACGTAGCTAATTCACGAAGTAAAGAGTCTTCTAATTGCTGGAGTAGCTTTTTGTTTTCGCTTGTTTGTAATATGAGTGACTCTCTTTGTTCTTCTAAGTCGGGTCGCTCACATCGAACAACAACACTTAATAGTTGATCTTCTAACCCTGAATATGTGACACTGTAATTCACAACCATTGCTTTTGCATATACCGCAGGATCAAAGACAGGATTACTTAATTTTGTTGTCAAGTACATTCGAAAATTTTCATCATAATCAATTTCTCGATCGCCTAGTATAACAAATTTTCTTCCAGACATAACATGTATATTTTTTTCTAATATTGGATCTATGACTGGGTCAATATAGTCATCTACATCTTGAAACAAGACTGGAATTCCATACATAATTGAGGACTCAATTTGTTTCAAAAAATCTGTATCATTGAATGAAAGAGTTTTTAAATTGTTTTGTGCTTCACTTCTCTTTATCCAATGTAAAGCTTGTTGTTGTGGGTCTATGCACAAGGGAAACCGAGATGCCCGCACTGTAAGAATACCATTCTGAATGGAATGTTCATCAGGTGGTAATCCTTTAGAGGTCCAATCCGATATTTGAACGTCAGTAGTAAGAACTTTCGCCAGCTCAAATTCATCATCAATTGGTATTTCTTGTTCTTTTAAATTGCTTAGCCAATCTGAATAAATCATTGTTTTCCTGAACTCCCAAGAAAAGGCCCCGGTGTAAGCAAGAAAAGCGGCACAAATAAGACATTGTCCTATGAGTTTTGTTTTTTGTTCACCTAATTTTTGAAGGATGTTACTCCAGCGTTGTCGTTCCGATGTCAATCCACTTATTAATTTATCAGAAGCTTCCTAAATAAGCTATATGAAATTTGTTTATTTTGCAACAGCCTTTATACCTACCAATCTCCTTTGTGCTTGATTCATCATTTCAGTCAATAATTTCATTTGTCTCATAGATTCAGCATATTTGCTGTTTAAACTGACTAAAGTTTCCTCTAACTGATTAATTTCTTGATTAAGCTTAGTTAATATCTTTATTTGTAACTCTTGCTCTTGAACAAGATAGTCCACACGTTCTTTTTTTGGCTTAACCTCCCTATAAACTTCGAAGAAAGATATAACTGCACGCACAAATCTAAGAAGACCTGCGCCTGCAATTGAAATCTTCTCCATATCATCTAAACCTGTGGCAGATTTCATATGTGCTCTGCATGCATTGATTTGTCTTGCAGTTAGTGCCTCGCAGTCCATATCCATTAAACTTTTCAAAAAATTTACATCGGACATCATTCCCTTCGCCGTTTTCCAGTTTATTTCTTTATACCCTTTTATAATTGCCACGCACTCACAAACAACTTGAACTTGAGGAGGTGGTGTTGCAAATGACCGAATTTCAGTTATCTGATTCTTATCAAGATTAGCTAAGGCTAATCTCGCATCTTCTAATGCAGGCATTGCTTCTGCCAATGCAACTTCAGCGTCCGCTTTTTCAATACTTATTTGTTTACCTTTTATTTCTACCTCAATAGACTTTTCAGATGCTTCAGCTTTTTTAATATTTGCTTTTTGTGTAGAAGCTTCTATGTGTACCATCATGGCTTCGCAATTTGTAGATGCTAATTCAACATTATTTTTTTGTTCTGTGACAACAATACGAAGTTGATCAATTTGACCCGCTGCCTCATCAATTTTGATAATTCCTTCTTTCAGACGATTACATTGAAGAATTATGAAGTTGTTTTCGTTCTCTAATTGTAAAAATAGGAAAACATAGGAACCGTTTAAATTTATTTGTGTTACGTTTGAAAATATCGGTTTTAGATCTTTTATGTTAAGTGTTTTATATTATTGTATTATATATAATATAAAACAGACCGAGTCAAGTATAAATTTCCTTCCTGTACATGTTTATTGATCTGAATGATCAAACTAATAAATTACACCAAAATTAAACTCGGTATTATTTGAAAAAATTGTATCTTCTGAAAAAAAGGATTCGAAGCATTCCCACAATCCTAAAAAAAATCATCTTTAAATCGAAGAAAGTTTGTTCAATTTCTCCCCTCTTGTGGAAAATAACATTAAAGCCTCTCTGATTCAAGCAATTTTACCTCTGCAATTCGAAGTAAAGTTTATTATTTTTTTATCTGTTACTTAAAATACGTACGGATCAAAACGAGCCATTAAAGTAAATGCTTAAGAGATTCCATGCGCTATGTGTACACATTGAACGAAAAGATGTGCAGGTTGTGAAGTTGAAATTAAATGTAACCCTTTGTGCATATGTATGTATCTACAAAAGATAATATAACTGTTTTTTCCAAAATATTTTCTTTCTGAAACCTGCGTAGTTCGAAAATCTCTGTCATTTTAAGTTTTTCCCTAGTCTGATGAAATTCAAATTGTTAGTAATTTACTGTGTTGAGAATAACGAACATTAAATGTGTTAACCAAATTTATCCCAGTAAACTATTATATAAATGTTATTAGATTATATAAATTACAGATGTAATTGACTTATTAAAGGTTGGTGGAGGGTCATAAAAACAAACTGTTTGATAATGAAGTTGATCAGCCGCATATATATGTAATATGTACATATAATTTAATGATTTGATCGGACATTCCTGCAAATTCTATTGTTCCTCCAGGTTATATTGCTTAGGTTTAATTTTCAGGTTCAGAAATAGTTGTCTTAATTACATATATATTCGATATGCTGAAAGTTTCAAGCAAGTTTGTTCGATTTTTCTACAAGTCTAACAAATTTATAAATGAACTAAACAATGAATAATCTTTGCAATTAGTTAAAATTTGCCCGTGCAAGATATCGCCATACATTTTGAGCGTTAATTATATGTTGCAATAAGATTTCACTAACATGATCAGAGTATACATACTTTCAGTATCTATTTTAATACAAACAAATATTTGATTTTATTACCTAGTAGCTTCAGTGAACTGTTTATGTAATCCAAATAATGCTTCGGTGTAACGTAATTATTCCGACGCATTTTTTCTCGGTATCTGAGTGAGTAGTTATTCATCGACCCATGTACATGCACCACATGCCTTACAATGTTTTCCCTATGTTCCTCTGGAATCTTAAATAATTTTTTGCAAATGAGACCTGCAAGTTAATATTACTGAAATTAAAATCTTATTTACCAAGGGGTGTTCCGATAAATACAACTCAGCAACAGCTAAAAGAGCTTGCTGTGGCCAAGCAAACATCCAATCCACTGTTGTACTTCCAATCAGGCCTGGAAAGTTTCTGCATCTATTTCGTAATGATTCACCTGTTGGGGACATGCACAAAACGACGTGAAGGTTCTCACAGCACATGTTTATGAAATAGGACCATACAGAATCCCTAGAAAGTTAAAATGCGAATTAAGTGTTTGTTTTTTTTTTTTTTAATACCTGGCGTTTGAATAACCAGCTTCAACAGCAAATGGATGACTTTGACCAATTATACTATCCTTTTCATCATCGGCAAAAAGTGTAGAAACTATTCCAGTTGTTAAAATGTTGTTGATAAGTTCTAAGAAACCTTCTTCTATAATCTATAAACAGAGGCTAGGTTTATTTAGGCAATAATAAAAATTATACCAGGTTTTGTACCTGTGCCGCAGATAGTATAAAGACTAGTTTCTTACGCTCCAATCCGGTTATTAAATAAAGTTTCTTGAGATCTTCACGGAAAAAGTATTCATTATATCCCCGAGTAATCGTTATTTCAAAAACATCGCATTCTAAAGAAATGTAAATTATTATTTGAATCCCAAACTAAACAACTTGAGGAATTGTAATACATTTCGCTAGGTGGCAATAACCGCATTGGTTTGAATATTTGTATTCAAGCACATTTATTTATATTAACATGTAAACGATATGTTCCTCAATCGTTTTTGATGTGATTTTATTAAGATTTGATAAATATATATTTAAGTAACCAACCTGCTGCAAATGATGCCAGTTTTGTGATACTTTTCTTACCGCAACCACCAACACCAACTAGCAGAATGTGACCTCTATATATTCGTAACGAACGATGAACGCGAGTCAAATGTTCAAGACAATCCTCGAAAAGAACAAGACTCAGCTTCCCTTTTCTTTCTCGGTATTCTTCCAGAATCTTGTAATTTATTGATAATAATATAAATAGAATAAGTGATCATTAAATTATTTCTAAGTATATCTGGCATAAAATCACTCTTACCTCTTGAAAAAGAAAGAAAATTGCTTTATAATCTAATAAATCTTCATAATATCTAGCCTCTGTTCCATTTAATGTATTCCTGTAGTCGCCGAAAAGAAGCGGATTGCGGAGGATATATTTCGAAATTGATTCAAATTTTTCGGGGATTGTTCCTTCATCTTTAATTTTTTGTAAACAAATTAAATAAATGTAAATAAAAAATTTTAAACAAAAAATTATTTTGCATGTACCTGTCAAAGTTACTGCAGATTCACCTATGGAAGAACTTGTAGGTAAAACAAAACCGTTATCTGCTTCAAATGTTGGGGGGAAGTTTTTATTTATTTCATCCTCTATATTTTTTTCCACCAAAAGTATATCCTATGATAAATACGAAATAAATAAAACACACTTTTGAAACCAGACTTTATTTATGCCTACGTTTTCTGAGATTAATCTATCACAAATAGATCTTGTAAATTCATTACGCCATAGACGTACAATCCCCCGTGCCTGAGTGAAATAATTTGGATGAATTTGAAGCATTCCACAGAAAATCCGCGAAAGATCTTTGAGGTTGAAAATGTAGTGAAATTTCGAAGGAGTTGGAGGCAATTCAGTTATGATAGCCTAAAAACAAATGTAATGTAAAATAATAGTGATTGATATTTAATGTACACATTTAAAAAAAAATCATAAATTGCAGTGTCGTAAATTAACGACATGTCGTAATTAATTAAGACAAACAAGACGAAACAATCAATATTAGGAAGAAGCTGTGGCGTTTGGATTTAGGGTGATACAATTAACATTTCAATCATATCCTACTTTGTATGCATGGTATATCGTATTAGGTTTTAGATTTATAATGCCCGATGAGGTGAAGATTGTTACGTCTTTCTATAAGAATTCAACCTTGTAAATGACATATTAATGTACGTACATCGTTTAATGGTTAATGTTTGTACATCGTTTAATGGAAAATGATAATTTAAATCATTTTCTATACCACAAATTTTTACATACCTTAAATAATGTGAGGGTAATCCCAACAATGATGTCTGACATTTTATGAAAGCTTGCGGGGAATTTGCTATGAGTTAAATGCCCTTTTAAAATTGAAGTGTAAATAAGATGCAGGGATTCATTACGCGGAAAAATTAGATTATATACTGAAAACATGGAAATAAATCGAGGGTCAACTTTATTCCGACCACCACCTGCGTATCCCATTGCAGCATAGAATGTAAGATCTTTAAATTTTTTCCAATTTAAATCTTTTTCTCTATCAAACATTCCTCCATATTCAAACAAAAGTTTTAACAAAGCTATAGGCTGCTGTGTTCCATATCTGAAATATTTAAATTTTTATATAATTATAGTAATTATAAGTAACCAAATGTATTATATGTAAATTTTCATTCAATTGTCCTGAGTTTTCTTTAACCATGAGATAAAGCAACATTTACATATTACAAATATTTGTATATTAATTAATTAATTGAGTGGGGGGACTACAGCCCACAAGCAATTGCCAAGTTATAATAAAATAAATAATACAAGCTGACAAAAATCAAAGAGTTTGCAAACTTACTCATCTACTTGTGGCATATTCATATCATCTATAAAACAGGCAATTTGTTTTCCAGTTGGAGGCCCAAAAGTATCTTTCGTACGCTTTTCCACGATACTTTCTATAGTCTTCTGAATGTCCATAGAGGTTGTCCTCGAAGAAAAATTAACGTTGAGCAGAATCTATTAACGGTAGCTGCGTTATTCCAATAGTTATAAGTATTTCTTATATTTATTAGCTTGTGCAGTCCTATGCAAAATTTCAATCCATTGATTTAGGATTAGTGAAACATACCTACTGCTTTCGGTTGATAAATAAATATAGGAAGTAATTTGACTTACATAAACATTTGAATCTAGCTCTCTCAAATACTTTGTTATAATTGCTGTTTTTGATGAACCAGCATCGCCGATTAAAAGAACCGGTCGTTTATTCTGAAATGCATGTTCAATGCAATGCTTATGTGAATATAAATCTACGTAAAATTAGAGACATATACTCACAAGGCTTGCCAAATATAACATTCTATTGGTTCTCAGCGTGTCAATTGTTGGAACCAAAATATCACTGTATTTTATCTCTGGAATATGCTCATAAGTAGGTACAACCCACTCCCAAGCGGTCCAAATGTCCTGTTTGGTATCAAAAAAGTATTCATATAAGGTGGATTTGGACAAAGGTAGCTGCCCGCTAGTTGCAGGTCGGGTTAAAGAATCTTGCAACAGCATTAATCCAGAATTCTTCTTAACAAATTCGTCAAATCTCCCCCTTTCATTTTCATCAAGACATGCTCCCAAAGAACAATACAGGCACTATCCAAAATATACATATAAAAAAAAGTTGTTCCCTTGAGGTTCTTCAGCATTAAAATACTCACTTCAATAAAACCACATTCTAAAACCCCTATGTTATAACCTACTAAAGATTCAGCCAACTCTTCACAATCTTTAGAAAAGGGAAACATTGCATCGTACAATGTGCAAAACTGAACGATCATATTAAGGTCAGTTTGCATAAGGACTGTTTTCAAAGGTTTTCCCTGTTGGGTTCCATCAAGCCCTTCCAAAATAAATATTATTGTTGGTGATATTAAACGTTCGAACATTTCCTTGAAGATACACAGATTTATGTGTATGTAGCATTATTCTGTTGAAGTTATATAATCATACATACCTGTAAGAAATCTTGCTCGGATTCCGGTCGTTTAAAAGACCAGCGCTGCCAGTAGGGGTAATACCGAAGATTTTTTGGGTCAACATACACCATGCCAGCTCGAGACACAGTTGCTGGAGAAGCATAATCTAAGTTTCCTACCTATTTAATTAAGTTTATAAGTTTACACATTAAGAAATAAAACAAGCGATTGAATGAATGATTTTCATATTCAAAAAATCTGTACTGTATATGTACTACGAACATCACCTCAAATAATAGTGCGCAATAACTTTCTAAACGTATCCGTTCCCCATTCGCTAAGGTTAACAATTTATTATCATCCATCACAGAGTTCATGTTTTCTATCCAAAGAGCATCGACGTCTCCGTCAAAACAGACGTATCGTCTTTCCTAATTTGAAAAATGAATAAACCGTATTTAATAAAGATATTTTTTGTTGGACATTAGTATGTATACAATATCCTAAGAAAGTAACATTTAATATTTATATTTCAATATTTTAAATTACCTCTTTAGTGACAGGTTTGTTCATCTCTCTGAATATATTTGAGAAAAGTCCATCAATCCAATCCCTTGAACTCATGTCAAGGTAACCGTATAATTGTGTTACAGTAAATGCCTGGAATTAAAGTTGGATCTTATGAACTTAGCTTAGTATTCTGAATAAACCTATTGGCTTTTTTAGAAGATAAATGGTTAAATAAGAAAATAGTTAGTAATATTTACTTCACAAATAGAGAATAGATCAGATCATCTTCAAAAAATTATAAACTTTAACCAGTAGTTTTTTCGAAATCAATGTTAGTACTACATAATAATAGTAATAATAATAATAATTGAGTGGCACTACATCCCTCAAGGGACCAGGACTTAGTTTTTAGTTTCTAGTTCCGTGTACAAAACCCTAAAGTATTACCTAATTGTAAGTTTATCAATCCCATTTATATTAACGTGCACTAATTCTGTATTGTTTCTATCGTCTTAATAAACAAAGATCCCCCGAAGATGACAGCATCCCCTGTCGAAACATCGGAACACACTAATGCTTTTAAGGTTTTACCTCAGTGGTGGTCAGCTAATCATTCAATCGCTACCTAGATTGATCACGTTAAGATCGACATTAGAAACTGCAGCAGAATTCTGAAGGTTTAACAAATGAAACAAAAGAAGTATGATGGCTTAACAAAAGAAAATGATATTTGGTTTATACATTTTTTGGGCCATAGTCCCTGGGGACGGACGGACAACTTGTCAACGCCGGAAATAGTTTGTTAAACGAACACCAGTCTGTCTTGGCAACAATAACCCGAGAGGCATTTGACTTTTTAATTTTTAAAATATTCCTCTAATATCACAATTCAATACTAGGGGCACGATCTTCTAAAAATCCGTTCAACTGATGCCAGATGATATTGACGTGATTGAACGAACACATCGAAAAAAGAAAAAATCATGTACTGGTGTTAAAACGGAATTGGATGAAATTAATTTAGTGGTGAAAAATGGCAACACGAAGTCCATTAAAAATGGCGACAGTAACATTTGTACCGGAATTAAGCATAGCTTGTCGTTCGTAAGTTATTATTTTAAAAAACTAAGTCCTACCATCTTACCTCTACCCTGAATGACCTTAGACTGGAATACCCTGTAACTACTCATCAGCAACATTTGTGCCGAAATTATGCGTAGCTTGTCGTTCGTAAATTATTATTTTAAGAAACTAAGTCCTACCACCTGAACTCCACCCTGAATGACCTTAGAATGGGATACCCTATAACTACTCATCAGCACTTATTAGGGAAGAAAATATATGGACTTTTTAGCATGGTTTAGATTTTCCAACTCTTCCCTAACCTTTATTCAGTTTGTTTTCCTCTGAAGAATTGTGGTTTCGCATTCCATTTCGAACTCTATGTATCTATGGGTCTCACATGGACACTTCCGACAGAACTTTTCAGTCTGTAATCTCCTTAAGATATCTGTTAGATAGCGTTAAGCCGATCACTTCCTGTCTTCTTGTCATGACAAAAGTTGGCCGGTAGCGAATGTTATTAATGTTCAGACGGGACGATAGTTCGAAGGCGAGAAGATGCAATTCTCTCCTGTTACACTTGCTGCTGACCCAGAAGATGTTTGAGCATAAGCATCGCAGCAGATGACTAAACTTATCTTTTCCATTTCGCAGTACTCTACAAGTTCCGCTACCTCCTTTGGTGGTGGTGGAACGGGAAGTAGGCTTAAGCAGCAACAAAATTGTGCCACGCTTTATTTGATTTGTAATTCATAACCGAAGCAACCAGGACTTGTCCGAAAAATTGTACAAGCTTGGTTGTTGTGAAAATGTTCGGCATCGATCGTTCGTCGTAGAGTGGAGAAGAACCCCATAGGTGAAGGTGTTTACTCTCTCACCTAAAACTTCAGACCGATTAGTCTTATTTCCCTCATGCTGAAAAGCGTGGAAAGGCTGGTCGAACAGCATCTGCGTAAAATTGCTTTGGGATTACATCCCCTATCTTAGATGCTTACCAGCGCGGAAAATCTGGCAAGACTGCGCTACAAAATCGCGTTGGTAGAATTGCAAGTTCTGTCACCTCTCCTATGGTGAGGTCGACTCTCTGCTTTCCGCCTTGAATAGGTCTAACATCTACGCCCAGGCTTACGCGGATGATGTCGCCGTTATGGTCACTTGACCATGCCTTGCGGGCGTTTGTGCAAGTGGGCAGATGGTCCCTGATATCGATGACTGGTGTAGTAGGAATAGGCTTTCAGTCAATGCTCTTAAAACCGAAGTAATTCTTTTCACGATAAGAAGGAATCTTACTGGTCTGACTCAACCAGTACTTAAAGCTGTCATCATTCCATTTTCCGCTGAAGCTAAATACCTAGGTAAATACCTTGATAAAAAACTTCTATGGAAAAAACACATTGAGATGAAAACCTCCAAGGCTCTGTCAGCTTTCTGGCAGTGTAAGGGAGTATTTGGTAAAACCTGGTGCCTATCACCAAACGATGATGAATATTTTAAACACTGGAAAGTAAAAATCAATGCAGAAGAATCAATCTATTTTGTTTACAAGAAAAATTTCACCTTGCCATTTTACTCACAATACCTAAAAAATTAATAACTTTGATATACCATGGGTTAATTCTGTCAAGTACCTTGGGGTTTACATGGATCCGAAATTAACTCTTGGTATACATATCAAAAATACCCTTAACAAGTTAAATACCGCCATTTAAATGCTGTATCCACTGATCAATTGGAAGTTGATGCTGAGTCATAAAAACAAGCACAGAACAAAATTCTCAAAACGATGTTAAATTTACACTGAGACTTTTCAACACTGAAGTTATATGAAATACCTGGTATTGTTCAAGTTGCCCAAAGACTAGAAAATCTAAATGAGAAATTTTCCTCCAAATGTTAACTTGCCAAAAATATACTAGTTACTGAGCTTACACCAATCTAACTTATTTATTTACTTATGCATGTCTATATATATAAAGATATATTTAATTTATTTATTTTTTATAATCTTTCGTGTAAGACGACAACTTTAGGCTTTACACCCTTTTAGGTAATTTCACATCAGTCTTCCAGGCGGACACCTTTGTTATCCTAATGCCCATCAACTATATTGTGAAGAATAGGTGGAAGGGGCGATGTATCTACGTCTGTAGCGACAGCCCAGCTGTATTTAAGGCTTTACTGAACCCTTTAACCACTTCCAAGATAGTACAGGAATGCAAGTCTTTCCTTGATTTGGTCGGCAGACTCAATTCGCTAAGACTTGTCTGTCTAGGTCCCAGGACTTTCTAGGAATCACGGGAACGAGATTGGCGATGAACTAGCTAGGCAATGTTCTAAAGGGCTTCCGTTGACGGTTGGGTCTCCCAACAGCACAACCAGAGATGGCAATACTCTCCAGGATGCAGGCTGACCAAGTGCAAAATCCCGAACGTCAGCAAGAAATTCGCGTCTTTTCTGTTATCTCTAGACAGAAAAGAGTGCAGAAAACTTGTCGGCGTACAAACGGGACACTTCACCATCGCTAAGTACCCTTTGCAACGCCTGTGGAGAAGGTGGAGACACTTCAGAGAACTTTCTCTGTCAATGTTATGCCTTTGCTCGTTTCAGGTGGCGGCTGTTTGGCGCTGATGTTGTGGGAGCTGGAGACCTAAGATCTTTATCACCGAAGTGCCTGCTGGTCTTTCTTCAGAAAACCAGGAAACTACAGTAAATGAAGGTTACTGCCTGGTAATACAATAGACCAGTTTTTGAGTCGCTCCAGTGTAGTGTATCCCAATCTCCAACAAAAAAAACAAAAGAGCTGTATGTTCCGATAATCATAGCAAAGACACGATCTTGGCATCATAGCTGGGGTATTGATTGTACGTTCTTTTTAAGAGATCATAGAAGCCATCCTTAATAACGTTATCCTCTCCTTTGTCATGGTATGGTCACAAATCAGGCTCATTATTCCGAGTTAAGAGTTTATGTGCATTGTTATGCTACTTTGTTGAATAAGTCTGCCTCGAAAAACAGATCCACTTCCAAATAAGTGCTGGCCTCCTTCCTTGTAGCAATCGCGGCAGAAGAGGTTCTGATTTTTTGTAATTTTTCCCTTACTCGGTCGATTCCTTCACACTTCCTTGATTGTAGTTATATTTGCTGGGTATCAATGTTGATCCTCTGCGAGTTCATCGGCTCAACGAGGTAAATTTAGGGGCTTCAAATTCCACGTGAAGAACCGAAAATCTTTGTCCTTAGTTCGTTTGCTGGATTAATCTGGTTTTTTCTTGGGGACAAGATTAACCTTACGCATAACCTCCGACTGAGAGCACCTACCTGTTATGTAAACCATTAGGTAACAAGCTCGCTGCAAATATTAGTTCGCCATATAACGATTATTGTGATGACTATACACAGTGCGCCACTAAGAGGTATTGCACAAGCAGGGATCTCATCAATAATTAAAATGTTTCATGAAATGTATGTAACAATACATACCTTTGGGTTAAGCGTTGTGCATTTAGTAGGAAGTCCCAGTTTACATTGCGCCTTCACTAAGGTGTTGATAACAACAGTCTTACCACCGCCCGTTGGTCCGATTATCATTGTTGAATGTCTAGTCATCATAGTTTCATACATTTGTACAACTTTGTCCTCCTGGAAGAAAAATTATCAAACTTACTAGCTTCTGCTATTTTCTTTCTTGTGCAAAATGCGGATGGTCATTACTGACAATTCATTTAAGCGATATTTTTTTGTAATAAAAATACCCATTACCATTGCTTAGTCCTCTTAAAGTAAAATTAAATGGGAAGGATAAGGTTCAGAAACTGGAGCACATGGTTTCGTCGCGTGCAGAAGGTTTACAGAATAATACCCCAACAAATGTGTCAAAAAGGATTAAAATCATGTGACATGCAGGACTCGTGGCCGCCGTGGACACATCGCGGTCGAATACAGTTCATAAAACTGTATGCATAGAATTGAAAGACAGCAGTAAACAAATTAGTGATACAAAATCATGTTTGGTGTTTACCACCCCTGCAAGCAAAAGTAAACTCGTAGCAAATGCCTTGTGCGCGGATAACGGTGCCACAGCTCACTTGTGTACAGATAAATTCCTTTTTATCAAGAAAGTGACAAGGTTCGGTTTTATCACACTAGAAAGAGTAATTTTATGTCCCACCAAAATTAATTGTGAATTAAAAGATCGTTCATTGATCAAAGCTCATTGTACAACGATAGAAAAGAGAGGACAGTGTGACTATAGAAATACTTGACCAAGAAACACCTTCAAAGAGAGACTTGGAGATAGATAGTAGAACAAGAGGGGCCCGACTTCCTTTCGCTCTAAAGAGAGCATAAAGGACAATAAATGTCCTTCCAATTCAGGGAAGGGCAACTGAAGTTTTTCATTTTACAGAACATTGCAGGATTTATGATCCAATTTTGTGCCAAACCCCTGCTTGTGTTTCCAATGGCAGATGTTTTAAAAAAAATTTCGACAACAACATCTCCAAAGATGGATCTACAGGTGCAAGAGATGAAGCAATTAGGCATTTCGGAGTCCTCTCTCCTAAACAGTACAAGTTTTTTATCAAAGATATTTCTATAAAAAAAATCAGGCGGGGGAGTTGGCCCCATCTTCAACCTCTGAGCATTGAAAAGTTTTGTAGTGGTAAAGTCATTCAAACTGATCTCTCATTGGATGGCAAATATAGATCTATCACAGCCATACTTCCATGTGCCGATAGCAGAGTGCCATCGACCTTTTCTGAGAGTGGTATGCGGAGTTTCTTCGAAAGAAGGGTGTGCAAGTTATAGTTTATCTGGACGACTTTCTGTTGGTTGGTCAAGATTTCTCTAAGCTGTCAGTTTAACGTGCGGAAACTGTAGAACTTTTAGAATTTCTTGGATGGACAATCAATTAAAAAAAAACCAAGGCGAATGATAGAACTCTTTCCTATTCAGTGGGACCTAAGGGAAAATTGTATGAGTATTTCAGAAACAAAGAAAGAAAGAGTAAAACCTTCCCTTTACGCATGAGGTTCAGAAAGGATTTTACAACCTTCGGAGACTCCTAGCAAGTTTTGTAATTCCAAGAAGAACATTAAACATTCGTTGCCTGCAGATCTTTCTCCAAAGGTTTTACAGAAGTACAAAAAGTTCACATCCCATACCTGGTGGCTAGAAGTCATAGACTGGGTAAGTCAGATTCATAAGCCACCAGTAACAAATTTCTAGGTTACAGATGCGGTAGCCTCAGGTTGGAGTGCTCAATTGAACGAATTAAATATATCAGGCCAATGGTCAAGGAAACATGTAGCATGGCACTCCAATATGAAGGAAATGTATGCCGCATACAGTTCCATAAGTGCCCGAGCGAATCAGTTAAGAGATTCGCACATTTTACTTCAGACAGACAATTGTGGGCTGTAGTGCCACTCAATTATTATTATTATTAATAGCTTTAACTAGATCTTTTACGAAGAGCCTACATATTTGGGATCCAAGGAAAGTAGTATACTGACATCAACGGAAAGTAGGGAGACCCTTTTTGAAACTTACGGGAGGACCGCAATTAACTTACTTTTGGGATCTGGACGAAGAGTTCATGATTTAACATTACTCGGGGTTTCACCTGATAATTCCATAAGGAGTAAGAACAATATTACATTACATAACGTTTGGATCGAAGACTGACTCAGCAACGAGGAGACAGTCGAGTTGGCAAAGACAAAACCAAAAAAAAGGTGCAAACTGGTGCACGTGTCCGTATTGTGTTACGGACATAGTTTAAGCTAGAATTAGATTTTACTCTAAGGTTAGGATAAGTTATTTTAATGTAGATAAAGTTAGTTTTAGAAAAAAAAACTGAGATCATATAGGCAAGTTTTTTTTAAGTTTTCTTAGTCTATAGTGTAAGTTAATTTTAAGATTTAAATCGAAAAAAAATCGGACGCCGAAAGGCATATTAAAGTTAAGATTAGATTAGCTTAGATTACCCGCATAGGGTGAGTAAGTTAGGCTAAGAACATTATTCACTTAGTTAAGCTAGCTTTAAGTAATTTTATCTAGCACGTAAGAAAAGAAACTAATTTCAAATAAACAAAAATTGCAACAAAAAAAAACAGTCGAGTTGACAATTATCTGAACATCCAAACAGAAATATATGCCCGGAATTTTGGCTAAGACGATAAGTCAAATTATCTGAAGAAAGAAGAGCAAGCGTAAACAATGTTGATAATCTATTTAATAGTATAAAGGGACCGTTAAGCCCAGCGTCGAGAACATTGACTGCCGGTTGGGTACGTTCCATTCTACAAGAAGCCGGAATAATCGATACACCTAGTAGTATGGGAACAGCAGTCGCTTAATTAAATTGGCTCCAGAACCAGTCTTTTGATGAAATATTTGCAAGAGGAATTTGGAGTCCAAAAATACTTTCATGATTGTGATTAATTAACACAAAGTTTTTGCTAATAATTCGCAGAAAAATACAAAAACGGAATACAAACTTAAGTAATGTTTAATACAGAGCTCAATACACAACAAAGAATGCCATTTTACCTGTTCTGCTACAAGTATATAACCATCTGTTAATAACACATTGCGCACTACGGCGTTGAATTCGGGATATCCTACTCGGGGACTGTCAATTCCTGGGAAAAGGTCCTATCAAAAAATGCATATATAAAAAATACATAAATATACAAAGAGAAAAATTATTATTACCTTAAGGAGACCGAGAAATAGCGGTACATCATCAAACACAAATTTTGGGAAGTTCATATCACGCAGAACTCGCATAAGAATAATTGATTCAGATAATTCAACTGATTTTCGTTGCATAACTCCTGCCATTCTTAGAACTGAGTTTAATGAACGTAGTCCCCAGTCGTAGTGACATTGTTTTGATAGTTGTTCTTGAGCTAGTTTATACAATACAGTCATCTTTTTTGCAAGAACCTGTTAAAAATTAAGTCAAAATATTACTTTTATTTTATTTATTTACTTATATACGACATGGAAACATCACATGCATTAAATATACATATAAGCATACCTTTGATGTTAGAAACCCGTCGGAAAATAATGAAATTAAGCAGATCAATTCAAGATCAGGCTTAATACATGTAACTGGTCGAAATAAGGCTTTAACCGATTCTGGAAGCTCAGTCCTACCTGCGTACCCAGGATTCATCGTCACGAACACCCCGACTTTAGGATCGAGTCTAATTTCAACTCCTTCGAACTTAAAGGTTTATTGAAAAGAAAATAATTTTAATGCTTATATCAATACTAGTAGTGTAGGTATGTAAGATACTTATTTAAACTATTTACATTATTTAAATTTAAAGATTAACTCATAAAATAAATTTTTATTATAGTGTTCTGTGTAACGTGATGTGTCTGTTCAAATATAGCTTCCGTTCGCTTCCGTAGCGTTCATTGTTGAAGCACCGAGAATTCTACAAAGTATATAGTATATTCGATAAAACGCTTTCGAGTTTATGGAGTTGGAGGTAATAAAATTGCCACGAACATATTACTCAAAAAGTTATTTTTAATTGTGAAAATTGTATATTGCCACTGGCATATTTATTAACACTTACCATAAACATCGTATCTTTTCTCACTAAGCCATTGCGTATAGTTTGCAATTGTGTTGAAATTACACTCAAGACCGAAATTTCTATTCGATTAAATTCATCGAAACAACCCCAGGCACCGCACTGACATAGGCCAGCCAAAATACTTCCAACAGCACGAAAATCCATTCCTTCACCACAATTTGTAACAATACAAAGCAAGGCCATAGCTTTTGCTAGATCCTTGCAGGTTTCGGTTTTTCCTGTTCCAGCAGGGCCCGCAGGAGCAGCTCCAATATTCATTACAAGTGCTTGTGTGATAGTCAGATATATCCTGTCTGTCAGTGGCGTAATTACCAGGCGTCCATTAAGGCCCATGTATTCGTAACCATAAGGAAAACGCCCAGTACATTGGACAACAGAAAGGTCATCTTCATACTTAAACCAGTAAAATCGCAGCTGACTTTCCCAACCGAAATCATGTGAGTCCAGTACATTGTCCCTTACAAAGCTCTCAATTATATCCTTGGCGTGAACATCGATCGTAGTGATTGTTTTAAATTTAAGGCGGTCGTTTCTTGATAAATTTGAACGAACCTTTAAGACCAATTGTTCGATTTGCTTATTTTGTGACCGTAGAAAATCTTTCATAGCACGCTTGTTTCCTTTTTGAAGGGCAGAAAATGTTTCTTCAACTTCAACAGTCCACCAGAGTTGACTTCCAGCTAATGTCACCATACCTTGGTACAAAAGAATCCAATCGTTTCTGAAAAATAGGTTGTTAATAGTTTCAAAATAGAACACACTATACACTATACAAAAATATGCTGCACAGACTGAAAGTTCTTACTGCACACAATTGAAATATTAATTTCTTAAAATGCCCTGCAATATCTCACCCTTATCATGCACTTTTCTATTTGGACCAAATTAAAAATAGTACTTTCATTTACTCAGTGTAATATATAAAAATAAAAAACGTAATATTGCATTGATCTGAATTTTAGAATTTAATGTGCTTGTCATAATCAGCACATTACATCAGCTATGTAATGGATGGGATTAGAAGTAGTAAGCAAGAATATATAAAAAGAGTGTCAGAAGCAAATTAGAGTCCTGTGGAGCACCACTATGAATATGGTCAATAAAAGACTTGAAACTGTTTAAACTGAACGGTATGTTAACTTGGAATCAATAGAAAAAGTGACTCATCGATGCCAAAGTACATGCTTACACTTTCGACAGATAAGCCTGATGCGGACTATAGCAAGTGCAACAATCTTTAATTGTCCTCAATTGTACAAGGAGTGGTTCCTTTATTCGGTGAGATATGCCATCATGTCCCTAGTGGACCTATTGCTGCGGAAATCATACTGCCAAGCATTAAGGAGCTTCCGCATATCAAGATGCTTCATAAAGATAAGAACAAATAGAGAAGCTTACGCAGTGTTTTGGCAGCGGAGAAGAATAATTAAAAAAAAAACAAAACAATACCCACAATAACGATTTCATTGACGTTGACAATACTGTGATGGAACTTGATAAGGTACGTCAATACGCACATAAATAGTGTGATCGCAGTGTAAAGATAATAGTTTCACCAGGTTATATCGAGTAAAGTTCAATTCCGTTAAGTTGATAGTTTTGTAACGTTTTGTTGTAACGAGCGAGCTTACACAGCAAAGTGATTTCACAGTTTTTCACACCAAGCCTTTATATCAAATGGCATGCTTTTGTATTTATTACCTGGATATTTCTTTTTTTTTTCCATAGTGTTGGATTGCTTCTTTTGTAATGAACCAATTTGCTTGCCTCATAGCACGGAGAACTTCATTCATCCAATTTTCAACTTTTCCATGTGCAATTACTTAAGGAATATATATATATATGTACTTATATATTTAATTAATCACACCAACAAAAATTAGGCAATTACCATCGCTACGAAATTCCATTGTCTCTCCCTCACTGGATATCATTGCTGAAATGATGTTGTCATCGTTTGCAGTTTTAGAAAAACGCAAAGATTTTATATTGTCATACATCTTGAAAATAATTTGAAGTATGTTTTTTTATATGTATTAATTAATCTAATTTTGATTCAAACCTTGATGATATGATCTTGTACAACTGTTGGTTCGCTACTGCCTAAAATTGATAAAAGTTCATCGGTTGATATAAAATAAAATCGAGGAAATATTCTGCGTTTTGATTCTAGATATTCATTCAGAGATTTTTGACATGCTTCCAGACCAGAATTCAAAGATTGGAACTCATTTAAACGACCAGTTACAGTGCAAATATTCAAAACAAGTGGATTTTTCGCACAATCTGCCATTATCTAAAATTAAGTAATGAAAACACGGTATACTAAAAAAAAAAATTCGAATAATCTTAATACTAAGGATGTATCAACTCAAGGAAGCAAACCTATCACGGTCGAGTTACATTTACCTGCATTACACCCAGTAAAAATCATTTTTTAAATGATTCGACGATAAAAAGGCGATCGGTTTGAATATATTGTACATTTACTATTTCAAAACGAATCAGAAAATTGGAAACATTACACCCAGTAAAAATCATTTTTTAAATGATTCGACGATAAAAAGGCGATCGGTTTGAATATATTGTACATTTACTATTTCAAAACGAATCAGAAAATTGGAAACATTACAACTGAATTACATTACTCGATTTTTTTCGGATGGTTTTTAGTTACCAATAGGATAATGATACACGACAGCAGTTTCTTAGTATTTGTATTGTGTAAGCATATGTACATATGTAATGTATGAATATGTATATCCGAAAATATAATACTTAAAATTAGTTATTACAATAAAAACTATCGATTCCTTACCTTTCTATAAGATTTGTCAATATCGTCAAATTTTTTTGCCTCATCCGGCAATTGTGTCCGTATGTCACCTCCAATGAAAATCCCTTCTAGATAAATCCACTTTCTCTGAACGTTAATCCATTCGTCTACGATTTCTGATATAAGCGATAGAAGCCTTTCCCATTTGTTTACAGTTTGGAGAAAGGGACCAATGAACCTGGAAGAAAATTGAATGCAAAATTCTACATATATTGCGAACGTTCTTAAGCTAAGAAATGTATGGTTTGTACATACTGAGATGCGCCCATTGATTGAATATTTGTGGCATTGTCATCTAGAGTTTGTATTAACTCCTCAACACTACCTAGTATATATCCCCGATCTTCTTTCCCTTTGAAATGTCTCACAACCTTAAATAACATGCTGGCCCATACATCTTCAACTTCTTTAATGCCCTTTTCGATTGCTAGTTCTTTTAAGGCATTATTAAGTATTTGTTCGGCAATATCCTGTTATTTGCATGTGATATTGATTATAGACAAATAAAAAATAGGTCAGTTCACGTCTACACACCTGGTATTGATGTAACTGCATATTAAACATATTTTCCAATGTAAATCTGTCAGCAGACATATCAAAAACCTTTCCTGTTTTCTGCATAAGTAAACGCCAATGTCTCTCCCTTAGAGCTTCATTTTTTAAACTAACCATCAAAGGTACCGTAGTTTTAAACTGTTTCATTTGCAGTTCCAGCGTTTGTCCTACTTTAAGGTCCCGTATCTGAATGTCAAAGGAATTATTTATAATATTGAAATTTTGTATTTATTCTACAATAAATACAAGAGTATAATATAAACACATTTACGTTTTTGGGTATTTTTCGAAACTCTTTTAAGTAACTTTCTATGCCGTCTATTAAAAGTTGGGGATCTAAGTCAGCCCACAAGGTTTTTGACCACGTTTCTCTTGCAATCTTTTGCTGTTTATATAATCTATATATCTTTTAATTAATGAAATTTACTGAATATATTGACTTTACTTGCTTCGTAATTATCTTACCACTTGCATACCATCATAATCAGCTTTGACTTTTAAATAATTGCTGTAATCAACAATTGGAATGTCGAAGAGCTTTTCTGCATTTGCTATAAGAAGAGCATACAAAATATATTTTGTATACTAAAAAGCTTTTCTGCATTTGATGATAATAATATCAATCAAAATATGTATATGACTATACTTATAATATTCATATATCAAGCATTTGCATTAAAAAATAATTGGAAATATTTCTTATATATTAGAGGTCGGCAGGAAACATTAATTTACTTTCACAATTCTAGTTCAGTATAGTGTGTTTTTTACAATTATGTGCGAAGAGATTCGTATAATAAAATATATATAAAATATATTGTATATATAAAAATATGCAATCTTCTATTAGTTTGCTTTTTATTTTTTCAGCACGAAAAGTAAACGGTGCGTATTATAGTAATTATCAAGAAAAAAAATTGTACACCAAGTTAATCAAAAAATTCAATAAGATATTGAAAATATGTTAGCCCGTGTCGAACTTGGGAGTAGGTGTATAGCAAAAATTGTTATAAAACATCAGCGATTTCTCATCATAAGGCTACGAAAGGTGAACCAAAACACAGACATGTTTTCAATACCAAATGTTTCGAATTGTGATTTCAATTCATTGATTGCAGACATCTGTTTCATATAATAATTGTTAAAAATTTCATAACTAACAAAGTTCTATTCTTCTTTCTTCCAGTTGCTGAAACTTATTTCCATACAAATCAAGGAGTTTTATGCCTTTATCCAGCTCAACTCCGACAGAACCTGGACCGTTCTCTTCAAAATCAGCTATGAAAATGTTTAGCTGCAACAAAATAGTGAATTTTAAATAAAATTTGCCAATATTAATTACTGCATTTTTTTAATATATATTCAAAAGTATAAGTCACCTCTTCTAAAAACGATTTTATTTCCGTAGTTACAATTTGAGTAAATTTTTGCTTGATTGGTCCCAATTTCACTGACCGGTATAGAGAAGATCTGAATAATCTTTTCCACCTTTTTTGCAAGTGGTATGCCATTAGCAAGTCATTATAATCAAACTTTTTTTTGAAATGCAAAACAAGAAAAAAGTGAAACATAATTTCAATAAACTAAAATATTAAAATAGATACAAAAAGAAGATATATAACTTAACAAACAACATAACAATCAGTTATAATTTTGTTAATACTTCCAGAATACATCATTGAACCAATTATTTTGGTGAAGTATTTCATAATTTTGTTAATACTTCCAGAATACATCATTGAACCAATTATTTTGGTGAAGTATTTCATGGGCCCCATGTATTTCACACGTATTGTATTTTCTTTTCACACGATTTCTGTGTTATTTTCGAAAATGTAGAATTACTTAGAACATAAATTATAAATATGTTTAATATATATATTTATATATTAAAATATATATAAATATGTTTTTTTAACAAGAAAACACTAAACCCTGTCCGCGTGTTTATACTAATTTATCAATTTAATTACCTTAATATTATGTTCACTAAACACTGTATATGTTTGTTGCATTTCCGTTATTTTAATTTGAATACTTAATGTTTTCGATTGAATTTTAACAATAGCCGCCATTACAATCTTAAAATCTTCCAAGTTCTTCGGGTTTCTATCCAAATTTTGTTGAAGTTTCTAAACCAAAAATGTTGCTTATACATTCGTGAAGCTTTTTCAGTTGTAAATATTTTGGAAAATCTTATCTTTGGACTAACCGTGTTGTTAAAATATCAACATTTCATAAAATAAAAAACTCACTTTTATCTCATTTTTTAATGAGATCATATTTTTCCTTGTTTTATTGGCCAATAAGTTGCCCAGTGTAGATTTCCATTCCAAAGCATGTTCGCATAAACTGTCAATTAGAGGCCTTAGATTTATACGAACACATCGCACATCATAATGAGTAGAGGAACTTTTTAACTCCTGAATCACTTTCGAAAAAAATGTAAATTTCTCATCAAATTGTATCAGCGGTGCTCCAGATTCTATAAACTTTTCACAGATTCCTGCCCTATCGTTAGACCATAGGCTAGAAAACTTTTGAAACCTAAAGAAAAATTATAAAAAAAAAACTCTTTAAAACTGTCTATATGCACGTTTTCTTAAAATGTATACCTTTTTACGTAGGCTTGAACATCTTCTATGACCCTATTAGATAACATTTGGATAATTTTAAATAGTCCCATTACCTCTTCTTTCTGTTCGGAGAAAAAATGAGTAAGACCCCTTAAGAAATTTAGCTTAGAATACTACCTTAAGAACATCTTCATGAAAAGTGAAAGCATACTTTAGACCCTCATTTTCAACAGAAGGGCACGATAAGCATGTTCCACTCATCCAACGATGGAAAACTTTAATCCTTTGTTTAAAAGAAATAGCATGCATTGATTTTGATGTTACTTGCGTATACTCATTGAGTTAAAAGAAAGCAAAAGATACATATTCTATACACTACAAAAGCGAAAAACTACATTTTAAATCTTCTATTATTGTTCTCGATATGTATTAATCAAGTAATGTGTAATACCTTTCGAGAAAATCCGTAGCAAGATCTAAAAATATATTCTGTAACTCCAACACACTTGGATGCAATGCTATGTCTGGAGTAAGCAGTAAACACTTTATTTCGAACATTGGTGCATTTCCCATCATACAAAATATGAATTCCTCAAAGTTTTTATGTATGTACCTTAATAAATAAATACAAGAGTTAACATTTTATACAGAATTTTATAAGTAAATATATACCTCAAAATGGAGTTAAATGTTTCTTTCTCCCAATATATGTAATATTCCTTCATTTTTACAGAGCGTCCTGTGAAAGTTCCCAGGACGAGACTTTCTAGTTTAATCAAAACTGGTCCAAGGGAGTCTACAATTCGTTTTAAATACGCAATTTTCTCATTTCGTGATTTTTTTATCTGCACTAGAAATTCTTCGCAAGGGTAAATAAATTCACAGTATTCACTATTTGCTTTAGGATCGTTTGACGGACTTGAACTTGTGGAAAACTTATATATAAATGCCTTCTTAGCAGTCTTCTCATTAATTTCAATAATTTGAAACAAATTAAAATTTTCTATTCTTTGAATCCTTGATTTGATTTCGGCTCTAATATTATTAATCTGAGATACAATTGACACCAATTTACGTAGTAAAATTTTGATATTTGCTGCAAATTTCTGAACATTGAATGATTGCCAAGTGTATCGTCCAATACCTGCTTGAATAACAGCTTCAGTTTCGTAAAGATGATCTCGCAAAAAATCGACCTTACAATTTTTAAAGAAATTTTTTTTTAATTGCATTATATACATATATTGATGGGCAAAAGTATTCGAAATTTGAAGGAAATAGACACAAGTTTTCTCTATATCTCAATAATCTATATTTCAATAATTAAAAAAAAAAATAAAAATAAATAAAAATAATAAAATATAAACATCTTCAAATTTCTATGGGCAAAAGCATTCAGTATTAACTAAACACATTTCTTCACCTTAAAAACAAAAACAATATTAATTACTTTCTTTTTGTATAATAGTACTTAGTTTTTATTTTTGAATCTATGAGGGGTTTTGCATCTGCAATCATTTTGTAATGATAAATTGTTATCTCATATTGAGTAGAAAATTCTTTTCTGGAGGTAATTTATATAAAATTTTATCGTTTGTGGATTAAATACATATGGCTCAATACGCATTCATTGTTATTGCTAATTTCAAATCTTATTTCCATACATAATTTCTGAAAAAAATACGACTAAGAGACTTAATCATCGCGGTGAACTCTCTAATATATGAAAGCACTATAAATCCGTAACAACACAACTTTAAATAGTTTATTCTATTGTGTCTCGGTACCTAGTATTGATTATGATTCGAAAGTATTAATGAAGTTCTTTTTTCAAAATTGTGCAATACTTCGATAGATTATGCTTGAAAATAAGCGTAGTTTGTGCTATAAAGCAACTTAAACTGTACGAACGAACATACTAGATCAGCAAAAAATCTGAAATAAAATGTGCACTCTCTACCTATACTTGACATCTTCTCTGGCTCTTCTTTTCAATTCATACATTATTTTATTTTGGACTAACAAAACTTTGAAACTGTCTTTCGAAATATATAAATAGTAGATAATTTCCGAATAAAAGTAATATTTACCTCAGATAAGGACAGTGCATCAATAATAAAATTATATTCGTTTATAACGCCCTGAACTGCTTCAAAGTCTGCATAAATAATACTTTTTCTCATAACACCAGTGCGGACTGTTTGTGGTAATTTGCATCCCAAATGTTCAAATTCTTGTCCTTCATGCAGCATAGTAAATATTTCTATGAAATGGAAAATACATATTTTATGTCTAATATATTGCAATAAGTCCGAGTTTTACCTTTCGACAAATTAACTTTGAATTGCATCTCAACTTCAATCAATATTTGATTTCCAACAAGTTCTCTCCAAGTAGGAATATGTTCTTGATTGTTTATTTGAATAAGAACTATTATTCAATTAATTTAATAAAAAAATAAAAGAAATGGATTAGAAAAGAGAAAGGATATAATATTTAATTTCGAATTTAATTAATTTATTTCCACTAAAATTGATATTTAAATGTCACATAATAATATTTAAATGTCACATAATAATTAATTTATTTCCACTAAAATTAATATTTAAATATCATATAATAACCCATCTATGTTCTATAAAAATAACCTGAATACGATCAACATTCAACCAATTTAATATAATTGTTTTAAATATTGCGGCTGCAGATTGAGATCAGTGCGCAATTGCGAACGTGGTGATGACTTGTTTGCAATTGACATTTATCTGGCTTATAAATACATAATTTATGACATCGTTCTGAGAAACCTGACCATTATGTATGTGTGTCTGGCTATCTGCCACAAAGCTATTGGATATATGAAGCGATTTTCGAAATTCTCAAATCAGCCTTCAATTCTCAAAGACCGTTCTTGAATCGCGAAAAACCAGACCTTTGCTTCGTACAGATTCGCGAGCAAAACTTCAATGAGGATATAAACTCGTGGACACAAGGCAACGTGGTTGACCGCGTTCAAGCTAAGAGGATGTCAACTGGACCGATGCAAAGCGGATATTATCGCTATCCCGGATGTATGTAGCTATGGAATGGACCAGACAAAAGAGAATTGATACAGAGGAAGAATGCACGGATGTGGATTTGTTATTGAAGATAGTATAAGCAAAACGTCTTATACTACGACTCATAACAATTAACATCAAGTATAAATTCGGAAACATCTGCCTGATTTGTGTCTAGACCCAAAGGGGGAGGGGGAGGATTGCCATAGCAGGGATGACCGATCCTCTTATTGGTCAGAGGTTTATAAATTACTGAATATAATATATAATATAATATAGTATAATAATAATAATAGTGATATAATATTTATAATAGTATATAATAGTATAATCAAAACGTTTTATGCTACGATTCATAACAATTAACATCAAATACAAATTCGGGAACATCAGCCTGATTTGTGTTTAGATATGATAGAGGTGGCTGGATGATAATAATCACCTCCACTCTCTTGTAGTTATCTCGCAACCCCGAAAATCCTACCCAAGAACACCGTCAATGTTGGATTTTTTCTTGATCTCGTCGAATTTGATCAACATCCTTCCAGATTTTCAGAACTACACTTGTGTAGCACACGATAGTGATTCTGATCATTTGGCTGTTGAAGTGAGAATGCGACTCAACCAACGGATTTGCTTACGTAGGCCCGTTCCTGAGATGCATACTAACTTTATTAAGATGGACTGGGTCAGGTTCAGATCCGAGATCGAAGAGGAACTCCAGCTGCCTAGGGAGGACGAAAACCTTACAAATGATTATCGAAAACTCCATTTCACACTTTCAGGAGGTTGTTAATGGAGCGAAAAAAGACAGAAAAAACCAAGGACCAGCAAGGATAAGCACGGATACCTACCGCCACACATAGAAGCCATATATAACCATCGACAACGACTTCGTAAGCGCCTTCAAAGGATTTTGCGTCGGACGTGGAACACAGAGAACGACGAGTACAGAGCTACCCACTCGCAACTTAATTGTACAAACATAATGTTTCAACGAGCCGTTAAGAACTTCCACGAAGAGGAGATCAGAAGAAGACTTGAAGACATCAGACCTGGACCCGATGCTTTTCGCCACATTGGACGAATCACTGGGAAGAGGAAACAATTACCGCAGACCATCACCCATGAAGATCGGAGTGTTACAACGGATGGCGACAAGGCAGAAGCATTTGCATCACATTTCCACGCTAGCTTTAAGGACCGCCCACCTGCACACTTACCTGGCTTTCTCAATGAAGTCGAATCAAGGATTTCCGCGGTGTCTGAGCTCAACGAAAGCATTACGTCTTTCAATGAGACCAACACATCCGCGATCCCAATGAATGGTGACACTTTCACGACAGTTGAGGAGGTCAGAGACATCAATGCGAAGGAAGTCGGCTGGTAACGACCAAATTTCTAATTTCTTACTGAAGAAATTGCCAAATTTAGCTCTGTTGCTGCTTACGATTATCTTCAACAATTGTCTTAATAACAGCTACTTCCCAACGTCCTGGGAAGTAGCTAAAGTGGTGCCGGTTCCTAAAAGGGAAAACCACACACGTGTGAGGGGATATCGACCTATTGCCCTACTTTCTTGCGTAAGTAAGGTATTAGAATCGATTATCCTCAAAAAAATAAATGTGGCAAGCGAAGAACTCCGGATAATACCATCATTCCAGTTCGGCTTTAGACCTAGGCACAGTACCCTGCATCCTCTGCTAAGGCTACACAACGACATCACTTGTGGACTTAACAAAAAGGAAACAACGGTAGCATGTTTGCTGGACATCGAAAAGGCCTTCGACACAGTATGGGTCAAGGGGCTTGTATACAAGCTTTTAGCAACAGGTTCAAGTTCAAGAACCAGGCGGACATCGCTCTTAGACGAGCAGCATTTGCTCTTCATACGGTGAATCCAATACTAAGGAGGAGAACTGGCCTCAGCCAAAGAACAAAACTTCTTATTTATAAGCAGCTTATCAGACCAGTAATCACCTACGGATTCCCAGTTTGGTTCACCATAAGCCCAACAGCAAGTATATTATAAAAGTTATAATAGTTTTTAAGTCAAATGAAATCCGTTGGGCCCCTTTTGTTAAGCCGACACTTTGTTCTACTTTAGATATAAGTCTAGCTATAAGTCATATTGTATATAGTACGACATTACCCAATAAAGCTAATTAATTAAAATTAAAAAAAAATATATGTATAGGTTTACAAATTTCTGAATATAATACATATGTATATGTGTATATATATAGTAAAAATTTAAGTTTTTTTTTAGAAATATTAAGTAATTTATAAATAATATTATATTGTGGTATAAATTGATAATATATATATATATATATATATATATATATATATATATATATATATATATATATATATAAATTAAATTAATAAAAATAATATGATGTATTTGATAAGTAATTTAATTAGGACTAAATTCAGTTAGTTAATTATTAAATAATGAAAATAAATAATGATAATAACAATATGATAATATATATATATATATATATATATATATATATATATATATATATATATATAAATTAAATTAATAAAAATAATATGATGTAGTTGATAAGTAATTTAATTAGGACTAAATTCAGTTAGCTAATTATTAAATAATGATAATAACAATATTAATTTAATTTATGTATTTATATTCAGTAAATTATAAATATTAAAAATTAGGGGTATATATATATATATACATATAATATAAACTTACGTTCGCATTGTTTCATTCTAAATTTTTCCTCCGTACTTGTTCTTTTATTACCCATTACATTTAAATACATTTTAGCCTTCTGAATTACAGCATGCTCTTCAGCTGGCCGGCTAACAAGCCACTGTATGAATGTAGCGTAAGTTGTGAACTTTGTTATTTTTCTTATAAAACCACTTGTTAGTTCCGTTTCCTTCATATTTTTATGGATTTCCAACTTCAAATAAAAATATAGAAAAATTTGACATGTGTAAAGTTCTCAAAAAAGTGTGAGTGTAAAATATACATATTTTTTTATTATTTTTTTTACAATGCAGTATATACAAATATCTAAATCAGTCATAATAAACGTTTTCCTTATAAATTATATTTTTAACGGGTTGATGGTAATCAACTCACTATACGTTTCAAACCGGAATGAGTTCCGCTGTTTTGTGATAAAAAGTATCCAAGATGTTGGCGTGGAACTTTCTATCACTTAATTTTTAAAATAATTAAGTTAAATATTAAAAACTCACTTTTCTAACTTGTGTATCTTCAGAAACATGAGCGATAGCATTTACTGGAATAGCATATTAAAGCATCGTTTGAGTAAACTTTATTTATTAGGTTGGGTTGAATAATTAAGAAAAATATACACAACGATTTTGATAATTAGCAAATATAAAAGCAATGAGAAACATACGTGTTTTCTTGTTGCATATTTCCACCCATAGTATATTACTACGCATAACAGCGTTAACTTTGTATGTAGCTCTTTTTGTAAATTTGTCATAAATATCCTGTTCATACGCATACATCTGATTAACAAGTTCATAATATTGCTTAAATGCTATGCGTTTTAAATAACTGTTTTTTAGGCTTGGTAAATGTTCTAGCTGAAAATAAAAACACAAAAAATATTAAAAAGAAACATTTTTCCAAGTTCCGAAAAATGAACATAGCATGTGTACATTACAATTTGCATAATAATTTGCAATGTATATAAATTACAATTGATTTAATATTACTCTTGGAAAATACATTTTGATTAAATTCATATTTATGTGCTTGAAATACACGGTATTTATGGCGTACAGTAGGTTGCTTAGATTTGTTTCAAGAGAAAAAATTAACGATGATGATGAATGATTAAAGTTCATAATCAAATTTCATTAGATAAAAAGAAAATACTAGGAATATGAAAGCAAATTAAATTGTTCATCATAATATTAAAGTTCATTATCAAATTTCATTAGATAAAAAGAAAAAACTAGGAATATGAAAGCAAATTAAATAATTCATGGGCAACATAATAATGAATGGACATAGATAAACTTAAAGGAGTACGGTCAGTCAATTAAATTGATGATACGTGTTTTTGTTTGTAACATAATAAGCGAACTTTTAAGAATAAACAAAAATGAATTCAAGTAAAAATAAGTTCGACAGAGCCAAATTATTGCAATCGATATATTCGTAGGACAAATATGAATAAGATTAAATAATATATAAATATTTTAATGGCCAAAAGTTTCACTTTAAAACTGATCATGCGGCTTTACTTTGGATAATACAACTAACGAGCCTCGAAGGACAGCTTGATTAATGCATATATAGATTGCAGAGTTACAATATTGACATTGAATGTTGGCGTCTTCACCAAGAGAATGATTGCCTATGCCAATTATGGAAAAACCAAAGGAAACTATGCAGAATTTACTTGTGGTAACACTTCGAATCAAGAGTAGAAGGGATCTACAGTTTTTTGTCGACTCCAAACGGCGAAATTTGAGAAGCTTTTTATAGACAATTGATACTGTTTGAGTGTTGTCAGCAACTTGAAAGATGTGGTGCCGTAAAAAAATACGAGGTGTCCCGTCCGGGAATTGAACTTAGACCTTCTGAATGTTGATCGACGCACTTACCCACTACGCCACGGCGACCACGGAAATAAGTACATAGCAGCAGTAAAATGCTGTACAATTCAAATGAATTCAAACCAAAGGAACCTATGCAGAATTTAACACTTCGAATGAGTTCATGTGGACTTCGTAGACCCTTTTTTAGCTATAGTGGAAATAAGTACATAATAATAATTGAGTGGAACTACAGCTCACAAGGGACCAGGGCCTAGCTTCTACAAAACCTACTCGTGCTGTGCGTGCTACTTTTCAATCAAGAGTAGAAGGGATCTACAGTTTTTTGCCGACTCCAAACAGCGAAATTTGAGAAATTTGACAATTCAAATGAGTTGAAATGGACGTTGAGGACCTTTTTTAATCATTAATAGTAAAAACTGACTACTTTAGTAAATGGCTGTACCTAAAAGCCATATACAGCCAGAAAGTCATGATTTGTGCAATATACATAATTATTGTGTATGTCGCTTTGGAGTCAGCTTAGAGCTACACTCAGATCATGCAAGGAATTTTACGTCTGAAATTTTCAAAAAATTGTGTGATATCTTAGACATGATTAGACACATTAAGCGTGAACAACTCCACGATAAATAACGACGAACATGAAATATCGGATTGGTTCTGTGCGAATTTCTATGTATGCAGATTGTAAAAATTATCACAATAAACGAAGTATGATTAGAATATGGAAATAATAAACCAGCAATAACGACAGAATATTGTACCAAAATGGGCATACGCATATACTCCAGGCACCACCTCTTTCGAAATGCTGACAAGACTATGAACAACTTCTCAAATTTTGCCGTTCGGAGCCGGCAAAAAACTGTAGGTCCCTTCTATCCCTGAGAGCAGCACGCACAACACGAGTAGTTGTTGTAGAAGCTAGGCCCTTGGTCAGTTGTGGCCTGTAGTGCCGCTCAATTACTATTATTATTAATCTGACTATTAAATGTATGAAACTAGTCTTTTAAAATAATAATTATTAAATACTCGTGTATATGCTGACTTTTAAATGTATGAAACTAGTCTTTTAGAATAATAATTATTAAATACTCGTGTATATGCATATTTGATAAAATGAGTACATTAACAATACCAAATGTACGAATTTTCATTCATATACGTGCTTTTAAAGAATTACCTTCTTAAAAGCCAAAACTGAAGTTTTTAATTTGTTGCTTAGAAGACGAGTCCAACGAATGACAGCTATACTAGCCGGTTGATGCTTAGCAAGCGGTGGTTTCTTCTTATTATTCTGTAATAAAGGATAGCATATATGTATATATAAGGGAATTCTATTATGTTTAAACATTTCCCATGCTTACCATAAATTCATACTCCACAGTATTTATTTCAGTAACAAAAAATCGAAGTGTGTTTTCATGTTTCATAGATATAAAATCTGCTAAATTTACTCTTGTATCAATCGTTTCAATTTCGGCAATCAAAGATAAACCCAAATGGGATGATCTAAGAGAATTAATACACTGGTCGATTACAGCTTTTGCTTCTAACTCAACAGCATTAAGCTTTCTATTAAATGCATCCAATGTATCTTCCCAATTTTCCCAATTTGAGGGGCGAAATATATCATAATCTACTTTTATAATATCGTTTAAAAGGTAGTAAACCTTTTCTAGCATTGCATCGACTAAAGATGGGTCAATAACAATTGATTTCAATCTGTAACCGAATAGATTCTCAAACTCAATAAAGACCTTGGCTATGTAGGCAATATCTTGGCTTATTCGATTTATGTGGTCAACTTCATTAAATAAAACGTTTCTGTCAAATTCCCATCTAGATCCAACTCCAGATACTTCAATTTTTTTTCGAGTTGTCATATAAGAAGCCTTCCAAAGAGAAAGAAAATGCGCACAGTTCGTTGCTATTTCGTACACAGTTTGGGCATTATTCCTATATAAAACAGGAAAAATAAATTTTATTTAAATTTAAACACTTCAGTTATAAACTGAAGCAGTTAAGTTGTACATATACGCCCAACTGTTTCTTATATTGACAAAAACAAAAACTTGGTAATTTAACGTAATATCTAAATGAAGGTTTTTATCTTTTCAGTAAGATAAAACTTTCAGTAACATATCCAAAAAATCTTGGAGATATAGAATTCTTACTTGAAAATTACGTCCAAAGCTATAATTTTCTTGATTTTTATAGTAAATACATGGGAAATTTGACTGAGAAGAACCTGCATATTTTCATCTCTGCAATAATAACTTGACATAGTCCAAATATGATTAAGTCCAATCATTAAATCGGGTAAAAGTAGAGTCATAAATTTGAAATTGTTATAAGATCGAATTTTCTGAAAAAAAAATTAAAAATTTATTTTTAGTAAAAAAATATGAGGCTTGTACGTGCACTCACCTCAAGATAATCTTTTATTGTAGACAGGTAATCTGAATTTTCCTTTGCTAACTTAAAACTACTCTCGAGTTCTTCAATAAATATACTCCAGCGATCTATCATCTTCGAACCATTGTTTTTAAGTATTCCTGAAAAAACACATTGTCATAAACTTTCAAGTGCTATTCAAAAAAATTTTACTTAAGGCAGCTAACACAAAATCAGTTTTCAACTCTTCCAGTATAGAATACAGTTCCAATTCTCGTTGATACCACTGATGATACTCAGCCATAGGCGTGAATTCATCTAAAGGCTTTACAGAGAATACTTATATGATATTATAACAAGCTGTCTCATAAAAATACCTTCTCCTTATATTCTTTTAATATGTTTTGAATATAATACATCCACCCTGAAACAATTTCTTCTATCTGAATAATAGTTAAGGAACTGATTTTCGTTTTCTTTATATCGACGCAAATTTTTCGTTTTGATTCCTCAAATTCTATATCGTCTTGCCCAGGGGCATTATATTGTGTAGGTAAATTAAAGGCCCATACTATATGCTCTACAGTCCATCCAATGTCCAGGCTTAACTCGTTGACCCACTCCCAAAGGTTGGTGCTATATAATGCCCTGTTTTTTATTTCTCGATCACTTCGCAAACGAAATTGAAGAGCTTTTTTATGTGACGCAGCAAGAACAATTTCCCATCTATCTATTATAGACGGCTTTGGCTGTAATTGTCTTTCTAATAGGTATATTGCCAAGATATAACAATGTTAACAAAAACATATATACACCGATTTACCTACGATACATTCTGATGAGATTGTTTCATGATTAAGAAAATCATCTCTGTTACATTCACTTTCGTTTTCAAACCCTTCTTTTTTAACATATTCATCAAATTTCCTATAATAAAAGGAAATATAAACAGCTTTGATTAAAAATAAATTTTCTACCCACTTTTGTTTATTCGTGATAGCTATGGCACGCAACTCCGATGGCTTGGCTAAATCTAACAATCCTGGAGTTTTGCCTTTTGTTATCGTACTTAAATTCTCTCCCATGACCTTCATTAATTGCCCATTCTGAACCAGTCCTGGTTCGTGAAAGTGGCATTCAATTATATTTTGATATACCTACCATCATTAACACGAAATTATGAAAAAAATTTAACGATCAGATAGTAGATCGCAGTTGTATATATTAATCAACATACACTACTTATCGTTTTTGCCAAACTTTGAATTAGTTTTCCTTTTATTGACCCGAAAATAAATAAATAAGGCATTTCTACGAAGCATTCTTCTCGGTTCACATAATAAGCTAAACATGGTGAGAATATGTGATTTATTTATTATAGCACTATCAAATATATTGTATAACTTACGAATGGGATTAGACGAATTGCGTAAAATGAAAGTATATCTTACATTAGAATCAATTTGATATGGATTCATATTTCCGAAGTGGCAGTGAAGTAACGGTGTTTTTACGTATTTTTGAACAACTTTCTGTAAAATAATTAAAAACAACATGTTTAGCACTAGTTCTGCATAGTATATACAACTGATGTTTATTTAACCTTGATTTCTACATATTCCGGTTCCAAGGGAACAAACATTTTTTCTTTCCCTTTTTGTTTACCTTTTCCAGTTTTTTTCTCTATTAATTTTAGAAGCGAAATAAAAACACATAGTTAAAAAAAATTAATTTGTAAATACAATTTACTTAAAAAATATACTACTATTGTGGTAGATTACATTGATATACAATATACAGTGTTGCACAATCAAACTTTTCACATATTGCTTTTGATATATATTTTTATAAATATGAATGAATTTCTTACGATCAAAATAAGAAATTTAAAAATGAGTTACCAGCATCTTCCTCGTTATCACTTCCTAAGTAAGTCAAAATGTATTTGAATGAAAATAAATAGAAAAAATTACTTATGTAATGTATGTGTAATAATTATTCTATTATCAGTTTCCCTTATGGAACGACTATCAACTTTGGTGTATACTCTTACAGAACAAAGTAAAGAAAGTAAAGGTGTGGCTCTATACTTACCTGACGTAGCACTCTCAGGAGTTTTGGTTCCTGAGACTTGAACCTGACTTCCTTCTGTTGTTTGCTGTGCTGGCCCGGGAGTTTTTGTTTTGCCTGGTGTTGAAATAAACATGGCCCGTTCATTTGAATTATTTTAATATACATTTTTGCATCATTATTAAAAGTGCATTTTTACCTTTTCCTTTCTTCCCCTTTTTTTCATTCTTTATAGGCTCTGGGTGTAAAACTATGCAAAATATATAATATGGACAATAAAAGAACAAAGTTGGAGAATGAATTTATTGTATATATAGAATCCTTTAGAAAATATATTAAAAGTAATGCTGCTGCATTCAACTCAAATATTTACCTTCTTCTAAAACTGTCACCTCTTCTTCAACAAGCTTATCATAATATGTTCTCCATAAAAATCCAATTATATTGTCGGTATTATCTGATTTCACATATTTTGTATTAATGAAATTGGAAAATTGCTCAGAATTGTCTTCAAATAATGCATCCACATATTTGGCTTCAAAGATTCCTAAAATATTGGCAATGCTGTACTTCAACCAAATTATCCTGTAATCTTCGTCCATTAAGGAAGCACGAGCAGTAAAAGTATATATATAGTATATTAGAATTGAGGATTTGCGATTTGTAGATGTATTAACTTTTTTTCAAATCGTTATTAATAAAATTTTAAGAATCAAGGATAATTGATTGTTTTTCTTTCTAATAAGCTTATAGTAAAAGTAATAATCGGTTGCTACTTACGTCTCCTTGACAACCTGAGCATTAAAAATATCAGAAACACGTACCTTTTCGGCTCAGAGAGCATTAATTTCGTTGCCGTAACACTGAACCGCGTAGCTCATACCATTCGTCGTTTAGTGTAGTTTACATCTATTATCATAGCATAATAATATAATCGTTTGCATGGTGAATAAAATGCATGATCGATGAACTGATAAAAATTTTGCCAAAAATGCAATTTTGTTTGTATCTGTTCTTGAAGCTGGCAATAAATACAAATAACCATTTTAACAATCTTTAACCATAAAATGCCCAAGCAAACCGATTATGATGAAAGAAATACACACACTGCAAAAGTCATTATAAAAAAAGAAAGTTAAATTATTAACTTCAACACTCAAGAAAAGCTTTTGAATTCTTACCGTTCGCAATCTGCAAAAAACTGTAAGTGCACTCTGCCCGTGAGAGAACAATAGCTCGCATAGCAAGAGAAGTTGCTGAAAATGCGGGGTCGCGGTCCCTTGTAGGCTCTAGTTGTACCCAATTGTTATAGAGCAGAAGAGAAATTATCCAAGATGCATAGGAAAAAGGTTGGCGTTGGTGCACATGTTTATACAATTATTGTGTGATATTTCTTAGTTCATTTATGAACCAACATTTCAAAAGAAATTCGGAGAGATATTTTAATGTACGTATATACGTAACTGTTTTATTTCACAATAACTTACTCAGTATGCGTTCAGATTTGAACCCAATTACTAAGCTTGTCAGAAAATAATCCAAGTTCCAATAAAACATATATCGTGTATGTTATTAGTAGATGACAATGAGCAAGAGGCAGTAAAGTTTTTTGACACAATGAGCAACAATAAGCAAGTGTTAGTTATTTAAGGATCATAGAGCCCAGACGATTGTGGGGGACGAAATGATGGAGAAGAAGGCGAAGAATCAAGATGGCGACAAACATACAAGCGGACAACATGGAGACAACATGGTCTGGCTATAATGCAGATTAAACGGTGGACTGAACGTGGACGGGGTGGTGGATAAGCCATATATATTTTGTAAAGACTAACATTGTGGGCAAATAAGTAGTTGAAAACAATTCAATATGTACTACAATATGTGTGTAGGTCGTTCACAGACCCCCGTGGAGTGTAGCTGTGTTTCGCTTTATTTACTACAGTCACAATAAAATTCAAAATTTATTCTAGTAGTGATAGAGACACTAAACTAGCAAGTGCTAAGTGGCGCAGTGATAGAGTAAAAGCTCATACAGAGGCTGAAAGGCAATAATAAAAAATTCATAGATTAACTTAGAGTGCCCGCATAGAGCCAGTAAGATAGTTTTAATTAAAATAAAAGTTATTGTAACTAGTTTAAGTATTTTATATCTAGATTTAAGACAAATGCAACTCACAATAAAAAATACATTTTTAAACTTAAACTTAAAAAAGTAAAAGCTCATCACGCGATGAACCCTGGGTTCGAAACCAAGTGGAAGTTATTAGAAACTTTTTTCTTTTCTCTAATTGTTAAAAAAAATACTGTGAATGAAATTCAATCGTACGATGGAGATCGAGCGGTCCGCGCTCGTTGCAGCGGACGATGAAGGGCCAACAGTACCAGAATAAGGCCACCATGAAACGGTGCCCTCTGGTACAGCGAAGAGAAGGAGGAAGCTAAAGCTGACTCCCAGCGCAGCCAAACGTCGAACATCAAAATGCTCATCCCCCGAAAAGCTGAAGGGGGAGGTGCAAGGCGAGACGTCAAAAATAACAGCAGCTGGCGAGGAAAGTCGGTGGATCGAGTCCGACGTCGACTTATGCGAGGATTTCCCGTATCTTTCCGTTAGGGGGCATACAAACTCTTAAAGCCTCTCTTATAAGTTTGAGAAAGATGGAGGCAAAGATCCAGACCCAAGGCGAGCAGCAGCCGAAGGAAATGCAAAAAGAACAGCAGCAACAGCAACAGAAGCAGCAGCCAGCATAGCAGCTACAAGAGCTGCAGCAACAACAAAACCAATTGGGGCTAGTTAAGCAGCAGTAGCAACAACAACAACAAAAGAAGCAGCAACGACAACAACAGAAGCAGCAACAACAACAAATACAGCAGCAGCTGACATCGCTGCAGTCACAGCGACCATCACAGCAACAACAACAAAAGGCGACGAAGGTGCCGCCCATCTACACATACGATACGGACATCATACAAACTGCCAAGGTATGTAAGCAATTTTCTGCAAGTCATTAAGTGACCACAATATGGTCAAATTGTGGCTTGAGCGTGCGACAGCGGAGTTTTTGTCCTTCACCCCGAAGGCAGATAAGATGCAGTCCATTCTGTTGAAACTGGTTGAACCGCTTGAGCCTCAGGGCTTGCAAATTAGGGAAAATAAAAAGGAGCGATAGCATTCTTCAATGCGTTCGTCGGAATGTTCGTCTTCAATGCGCCGGGCTAAGAAATTCCTATTTAAATTAGCTTTGCATTCGGTTCTATCATATTATGCGCATTGTACACTAATCGCATATGATACGTATATGAGATTGTAAAGCGTGATTGAAAGGGTTATATATTAAATTATATTTGAACTTGATTGTGGTTTTTACAGATCATACATTTCTGTAGTATGTGATTGAAGGTATTATGAATAAGTTTCGTGAATGTTTTGGAAGAACGCATATCGCCCATTGAGGTCACAAGGGTAATGTAAGGTATACAGGGATTCAGGTTATTCGCTTGAATGGTAAGCTCATTATTCTGTGTTTTATTGTTGTATGAATACTTCGTTCTTTGGTATTATTGGTGTTGATACTAAGTGAGGTGTAAAATTTGGACAATGATAGGCAAGAATTCCGTCCCCCCGACTTAGACGAGGTCAAGATATTAATATCGAGATTGAAGTCGAACAGAGCTGCTGGAGCACAGTTGTTAAAAGCAGCTGGAGATGACCTGGTAGGGCACATGCACCAGCTCATCTGTAAGATATGGTCGGAGGAAGGCATGCCCGATGATTGGAATCTCAGCGTCGTCTGTCCGTCCACAAGAAAGTAGACACCATCGACTGCGCCAACTATCGAGGGATTAGTCTCATTAACATCGCATACAAGTTCCTTTCTGCCGTATTTTGTGAACGCCTGAAACCGTTCATCAACAACCTGATAGGTCCTTATCAGTGTGGTTTCAGTCCAGGGAATTCCACCATCGACCAAATCTTCACACTACGGCAGGTCCTGGAAAAGACCCAAGAAGTGCAAATCGACACTCGCCAGCTTATCGTCGATTTCAAGGCTTCATATGACAGTGTGCATAGAGACGAACTATACAGTGTCATGTCTAGTTTTGGCATTCCTCCCAAACTCGTCAGATTGTGTAGGATGACGATGGAGAACTCTCGCTGCTCCGTCAAGGTCGGGAACGAACTCACCGAGACCTTCAATGTCAAAAAAGGTTTTAGACAAGGTGACGCACTGTCATGTGACTTTTTTAACATCATCCTTGAGAAGATCGTGCGTAACTCACAAGTCAACATCAGAGGCACGATCTTCCAAATGTCAGTTCAATTGCTAGATTACGCCGACGACATTGACGTGATTGGACGAAAACAGCGAGCCGTCAATGGCGCGTTTGCTTGCATTGAAGGGAAGTGGCTAAAATGGGTCTGTTTGTTAATGAGGGCAAAACGAAGTACATGCTGTCATCAAGGAAGGACACACAACATCGGCGTCTCGGACAGAGCGTCACACTAGGCAGCAGAAACTTCGAGGTAGTCAAGGACCTTGTCTACCTCTGCTCGGCGGTTAATAGGGACAACAACACCAGTACCGAAATCAAACGCAGAATCACTCCTGCCAATCGCTGTTTCTTTGGGCTCAAGAGGCAATTGAGTAATAAGGCCCTCTCTCGAAGGACTAAGCTTGCTTTATATAACACCTTAATCATCCCAGTCCTACTTTATGGAGCAGAAACCTGGACATTTCAAAAAGCGTATGAGGAAGCCCTTAGTTAGAAAAGTTTTGCGTGCGTTGATGGCATCTGGAGGAGAAAATTTAACGATGAACTCTATGGGCTGTACAGCGACATACGCCTAGTCAAGCGTTTCCGGATACAACGCAACAGATAAAAACATACAGATCATTGCGACAACGCAACAGAGGACGGCCCGGAGTAAGGTGGCGCACACAAGTGGAGAAGGACCTTAACCAACTTGGAGTGCGTAACTGGCGGCAGCCTGCAAAAGACCGTGCTGGCTGTAGAGACATGTTGGTTGAGGCCCAGGTCCACCCTGGACTATAGCGCCACAAGAAGATGAAGAAGAAGAAGTGAGGTGTTATTCACATAAAGCATGGATGGTTTGTTCTGTGTCTGTCTGTGGACTACACATTTTGGTCTCACAAGAGTGTAAATACTACAAGGTGAATTAAATCACTAGTGGATTAAGAAGATCGCCTGTTCAATGTCAAAAGTTATTTTAAACGGCTGCGTGTGGCCATTAGGGCTATATTATTATGTTATGTGAGTGGTTGATTTGGAAGATGTGTATCCCCAATTTTGTTTAAGGAGTGTTGAAGTGTATATGAAATGTACATGAGAATGTAAGGCGTGATTGAAGGGATAATATTTTACACTTAAGCTTGATTCTGTAGTTAGCAGATCATCAATTTTTGTAGTATGCGCATGATTTGGAAGAAAGCATATCGCCCATTGATGTCACAGGGAATTAAGAGTAAAATAAGTTTATGGGTAGATGTTATTCGCTTAATGAATAAACTAATAATTCTATGCTGTATTGTGTTGTATATACATCGTTCTTTGGGATAATTTGTGATTCTATGCAATGTAACATATAAGTTAAAGAATTATTATATTCTTTTTAAAAAAAAAACTTTATTTAATATTTCGATCGGGCATAGGTTGCCCCTACAACTAACTTAGAACTGAGATACATCAAAATCTTACAGCTACCTTATATACCCAGATGATCACTTCGATGCACGCTGGACATTCCGCAGCTGCACTCGCGTTTCCTCGGAACTTTGGTGTCTCGGGTGTCGCAGACGATACGTCAGCACTTTCGATGGGAGCGCTACTCGCGGTAATATGAGTTGATATTCATGTGGAACAGAGTAAGAGTTTTTTTGTCGTTAACTCTTCCCTCCTTAAGTGAGAATGTCCTCATTCTCAAAAAAATGGAATTTGATTGATTCTGGTGGTTTTCGTTGGTGATGGCCTTATCACAACGATGTGTTCGGGGTTCTTCGGAACTTTTGTTTCGTCATCAATTGCTTCTGTTGATGCGTTGGCTATCTTCTTGATGCTTTTAGGGTTACACAACTTTAACATGATGACTGCTACTAGGAGTACCAAAATCAGAATCGTATGTCCGGTGTTGATTAATTTTTGATCTTCAATGAGTTTAATGTATTTGGTATTGTTCTCGTGAATTTGTTTTACTGGTTGGAGTGATGAAAACTCTTTGTAACCTTTAAGAGTTGAGTCAGGTTGTGCGATAGGAGGAAGTGGCTGTATCTTAGATATTTCCTTGGATGAGTAGTATTGGTTGTTGATGATGATTGTAGCGTTGTTGTACTGGATGATGAATGTGCCATCTAAGTCTAGTTTGTCGTCGTCTATGCAGATCGTTCCGTTGAACTGGTTAAGTAGAATCGTTCCGGGGAGTACCTCTTCTATGGTCGGCATGCCTTGGTTGTCGGTTTCCGTACAATTGTGTGATCGGCTTCTTAGTAAATTTGGTATACAATCTGTTTCGCTTATGTCTAAAATCTGTTCTTTGTTGCATATTATTAACTTATTTCCTAATTTACATTTTTCTTTAATTCCATAAATTTTATTCTGGCACAATAATAGTTTTTCAAAAGGGATCTTAGTTATAATATTACCTCTCTTTACAGGTTTGATTAATGTAGTTTTACAAATATATTGTTCTGTATTCGGTATACTTATGATGTACAATATAGTTTGATTGTTTGCGGCAATTTTAACATCCGCGAATTCAATTGCTTCATCAAAGTTTAAATAGGGTACATTATTTTTTATAAAAAGTTCTCTTATTAAATCTACTTCGTTCTTAGTTAGCAAAAATGAATTAACAATGCCTGCTTTTGACCATTGCAAAGCATACTCAACATTTTTTATTTCTTCTTTGACAATATCTAACTTGTATTTAATATTCATAATTATTCTGTTTCTTAAGTCTTCGCTTGATTGGAATGTTTTGACAATATAATTAGTAACATTTGTAAGTTCGTTTATTTTATCGATTGTTGATCTGTTAATTACAACTTGGTTGTTTTCGTTCTTTAATGCATCATTTATTTTTGATTTTAATATAACAAAATCATCATGGTCCGGACTTCCGGTTATCCATTTCCAAGCGGTTCCAAGAAAGTCTAACGATCTACGAAATTTCGTTTTGGGTCTTAGTCTGCTCAATAATAGTTGGATCTGGTTAATTTCGTGCATTAGGAAGGGATATAAAGGGTGGTTTCCGTCAACGTCGTGGGCAATTTCCTGCTCAAGAATTCGTGTTGTTTCTTCGTATGATTTTAAGTCGAGTACGTGAACAAGTTTCAAATTTCCATTTTGAATTTTGGCAGTTCCAGTACTAAGCATAATTAATTTAGAATTTGAATAGTCCAAAACTTGAACTTCTGCCATGCATCCTGCAAATAGCCTGGAGGGAAAATGTTAGCTTTTAATATTTCCTTTATGGACAATTTTGCCTGATTCTGTTGTTACTGTTTTTGAATGATTTTCTTTTACGATTTCTTTCCTAAAACGAGGTGATAATTTTGATCCTAGTCGTTTGTCAATTTTAACATAAATAGTTTCTCCTGGTTTATATTCTCTTATGGGTTGTCTTCTCTTATTGGAGTATAGCAAATCAGATTCTTGTTTTTGTCTGATTAGGGTTATATTGTCTTGTCTCGCCTGTTCATAAGTTTCAGGGTCGACACTAATATTCCTACCAAAGAATACCTCGAGAGGTTTTTTGCCTGTTGTCGAATGTACTGAGTAGTTATACTCGTAAACTGCTCTATCTAGTAATTCAGGAAAGGTTCTAAGTATACCATCTGACTTAATGCAACGCATTATCTCAGACAAGGTGGAGTGAAATCTCTCAACTTGTCCGTTGACAGTGCTGGTGTATGGAGGAGTTTTGAAAATTTGGATTTTGAGTTGATCTTGGACCATAAAATTTATTGAAGATGAATTTAATGATTTCTCATTATCTATTACGATTATGCGAGGAACACCAAATAAGAAAAGAAGTTCGCGAAGAGGGTCTCTGATGTCTTCAATAGCCTTTGATTTAAGTATCTTTACCTGAGCATACTTGGAGAACTTATCTAAAGCTGTTAAAACACAATGTCGTTCAGTGGAATAGATATCAATATGAACGATTTCGCCGGGATACTGAGGTAAGGGTGTTGCCTTCAGTTCCGGTTTATTTGGATGCCTGTCATACTTTTGTTCTTTGCAGGTAGTACATTGCTTAATAATGTTTTTTATTTTGGCGTTCATCTTTGGAAAGTAAAATTTCTCTAGCAACTGGATGCGATTTTCGCGTGCGTTTCTATGTGCCCTTCTGTGTTCCTTTATGATTTCTTCATCTTGTTGTGCAGCATTGGTGAGGTCTTCTACTCTTTTCTGAGTGAATCGTACCTTGAAGTTTTGGAAATGATTTGGGTATATCTCTTGAATTCGTCCCATTATTTCTTCTGAGGTTTGTAGACCATTTATCACGGTGGGGTTGAGGTGCTTTTTAAAGATAGCAATCAAATCTTCAGTGGAGTAGCTTGGTTGAGTAAAGGTGTGCCTGTGAAACGTGGGGAATGGAATGCTAAATTCGTAATTGGATGTATTGCCTGTTGTAATGAATAATTGGTTCTTAAACACGTTTATTGGTGCTTCAGTGGCTGGAATGAGATTGTGATCGGAACTGTCACTGCTATGCTGCGTACCTGTTAACGAATTGACAAGTGTTTTTGGTGGTCTAGAGAGAGCATCTGCTACTACATTCATTTTTCCCGGTTTATAGATTAGTTCGTAGTTATATTCCTCCAGAATCGCCTTCCATCTTTTGAGCTTACTGTTATTATTTTTATTGCTTAAAGCGTATGTTAACGGTTGGTGATCCGTGAATATTTGAACCTTAGCTGTACCATAGAGGTAGTTTCTTAACGAGTTAAGTGCCCAGATGATGGCGAGCATTTCTCGTTCATTAGTAGCATAATTCTCTTCCGTCTTATTCAGAGTACGGGATATAAATGTTATTGGCCTTCCATCTTGTGCAAGGACTGCTCCAATGGCATAGTTAGAGGCGTCGGTTGTCAATTGAAAGTCTTTAGTGAAGTCGGGATAAATAAGCAATAAGTCATCGGACACGAGAGAGTTTTTAATTTTATTGAAGGCTTTTGTTGCTTCATCGTTCAACTGTATGGGTGTTTTACTTGACATATTTTTGGAAATACGACCGCCTTCCCCCCTTAAGAGGGTTGTCAGGGGCTTCGCCATATCGGCATACCCTTTAATGAATCGGCGATAGTACCCTGAAAGACCGAGGAATGAACGAAGATCCTTTAATGTCTTAGGGCTTGGGAAATCTGCTATCGCCTTAACTTTAGTTGGGTTTGTTTTGATTCCGTCAGCTGATATTATAAATCCAAGGAATTCTACCTCGGTTTTGAAAAATGAACATTTGTCCAGCTGAACCTTAAGATTTGCCCGTTCTAAAGTTTGGAAAACTATTTCAAGGTTTTTAAGGTGTGACTCCTCGTCTTCACCCGTGATGATGAAATCATCAATGTACAAGTTACAACTTCTGCCAATGTGTTCCTTCATTATGTCGTCAAGGGCTCGTTGGAAAATAGCGGGTGCGTTTTTCAATCCGAAAGGCAACCTTGTGAACTCATATTTGCCGTTGTTCACGGAGAAAGCTGTCTTTTCAATATCTTCCTCTTTTAGCGGGATTTGATGGAATCCGCTCTTGAGATCAATAACTGAAAACCATTTACTTTTACCCAAATGCGATAAAATATCATTGATTTGTGGTATTGGATACTTATCCGGAATTGTAATCTGGTTAAGTTTCCTATAATCGATGACCATTCTATACTTCTTTTCTCCTGATGCATCTGGTTTTTTTGGCACTACCCAGACTGGAGAATTATATGGGGATTTTGAAGGTCGTATAATTTCATCTTTAAGCAGTTGGTCAATCTGTTTTTGTACCTCATTTCTTAAAGCCATGGGGTAGGGGTAGAATTTAGAATACACTGGGGTATCCGAAGTTGTCCTTATTTCCCCTTTAACGTTGGTGACGTATGTCAATTTTTTATCAGGTTCAGTAAATAGGTTCGGGTATTTCCTTATTAGGTGTTTCAGACTAGTAGATTGGTTTTCGTTCATGTGCTTTGTATCTACTTCTACTTTGTGTACTGCCATGTAGGCGCGTTGTTTAATTTTAATCTTCACCTGATCGTTAATGGTCATGTAGTTTTCCTTTGTATGGATTACAGCGGATAAATCCTTTAGGCTATCGTTTCCCAAAATAGCATCGAATGACTTCAATGCGGGTAACAAGAAAAGTTTAATATTTGTGTCCTTAAGACCGAAAAGATTAACAATGGTGTACTGATCTACTTTAATGTCGCCGCCTATTGAGCTTGCGAAAAAGATATGCTCATTTTGCTTTGGCCTAGGTACGAGTTCGGAACGGATGTAGTTCTTATTAGAACCGGTGTCGATAAGAATTTTGAGGATCTTCCCACTCTTCGTTTTAGCTTCAAAATAGGGTAGGGAAGAGCAGTTTAACCTAAAAAATGGATGTCCGTAAAATCAACTGGTTCTTCTGGTTCTTGCATTGGTTCTTCGCACGACTGCATATATTGAGTCAGTGCCTCCTCCTGACTATGCTCGTTGACTTCTAGCGCTTGCTGATAATTATCCATTTCCCTTTGCTCGATGTGATAGTTCCTTTGATATTTTACGGGCATCGCCGCTTGTTGTGTGGAAGGTGCATTTCTTTTCCCAGCGAAACGGTTGTCCTGCGGTCTATTCATGTAGTTAACTGCTTTCGTTTGGATGCTGATGTCCATAGGCTCTGGTCTTGGCTGTTGTATGGGCTTAGGCTCCGTTGGTCTCGGTGGAAATGGTGGATTTTGCTGAAACCTGTTCCCTTGATGGTTGGGAAATCGGGGTGAATAGATCTGTGGCCGTGGAATATGCGCTAGTTGGGGATAAAAAGGCAATTTATTTCCCACTGGTGCATGCGTTTTACGTTGTTCTTGATTCCTACGAGGAGGAAGTGGAGGGGTAATCGAGCTATAAGACACGCGACCATGGTTTTGGTGAGAGTTTGCGTATTGAGTCCTGTAATTTTGATTTTCAAGTTTCAGACACAGGTGAACTCTCCTGGTTGACCCGTAAATTCTTTAAGACAGCGTACTACATCAGGTATTTTGTCTAGCTCACTAATATTTTCTTGAAATTCCGGTCTAATGCCCTGATCAACGCCTATGAAGTGGTCAGAATAGGGGTTTATTACCGATTGGATTAATTGTCTCCCCTCATTTTGGAGAACGCGATTTACGATTCCGGTTACCAATGAATTTAACGCTTCGTTAGTTACGACTCCACCAATATTAGTTGGAGTTGAGAACGAGGAGGATGAGCGGGGATCGGTTAGAACAGGAGGTCGGAGCAATGGGGTAGGATTTGGGTTTGGATGTGGATTTCCCTCTGGATTAGAAATCTTTTTTTTTAATTTTTTTAATTATTTCTAAGATCGTTAAACCTCCTTAGGTTTAAAACAAATAGCAACAAATTTTAAAATTTTAGATAATAATACGGTTACTTAACAACAGCACTTGAGAGAATAACACCTATTTCGTCACAACTACTTAAGTAAATTGAGGTGCTTTAATTCGATTGTAGTTTAATATTTTCTTTTACTTTTAATTTTTGTTGTTCGTTTTTTATTGTTTCTCTGATTTTTTTTAATTTGTTTGACAGATACTTTTCCTCTTTAGTTAATATTTTTTTGTTATTACTTGTTTCGTTAATCATTTTAAGAATTGCTTTAATATTTCTTCTCACAATTTAAAATTCAATCTTAAACTAGACTTACAATACTAAAATTTGCAGGACCGTTTCCATCCTGACTTCTTGCGATTCGTGGTGCGGCTACTGTCCAGCAGTTCCCTTTCCTCCAATTGTTTGGCTACTCGGGGGCCCTTTTATTTTTTTTCACCACACACGCGGGGAACCCAGGGACTTACGAATATTATCGGCGGTAGTTTTTTTGTTACACGATGTGAAGGTGCTACTTGAGGACCGTTTCTTTTACGCGACTAGTACTACCGGCGCGGCAAAAGTCACACGCGTTTACTACACTTTAAGCGGTGCTACTTGAGGACCTTAACCGATTAACGCGATTTCCCTGGGTCCCTGCTCGGGCGCCAGTTAAAGAATTATTATATTCTTTTTTAAAAAAAAACTTTATTTAATATTTCGATCGGGCATAGGTTGCCCCTACAACTAACTTAGAACTGAGATACATCAAAATCTTACAGCTACCTTATATACCCAGATGATCACTTCGATGCACGCTGGACATTCCGCAGCTGCACTCGCGTTTCCTCGGAACTTTGGTGTCTCGGGTGTCGCAGACGATACGTCAGCACTTTCGATGGGAGCGCTACTCGCGGTAATATGAGTTGATATTCATGTGGAACAGAGTCAGAGTTTTTTTGTCGTTAACTTATATAGTGAGGTCTTATTCACATAAAGTATAGGTCATTTGTTCTGTGTTAGTACATCGCCCGTTTAGGTTTCACGAGGAGGTAAGTACTGCAAGGTGACTTTAATCATTTGTGGATTTAGTAGATCGTCTTTTTGATGTCAAACGTGATATAAATATCTTCATGTTACCATGATATGTATAATAATTATAATAATAATAATAGTAATAATAATAATAATAATTGAGTGGCACTACAGCCCATAACGGACCAGGGCCTAGCTTCTAATAATAATATAATAATAATAATTGAGTGGCACTACAGCCCATAACGGACCAGGGCCTAGCTTCTACAACAACTACGCGAGCTGCTATTCTTTCACGAGTATAAGGGACCTACAGTTTTTTGCCGACTCCGAAAGGCCAGATTTGAGAAGCTTTTCATAGACAATTGATACTCTTTGAGTGTTGTCAGCAACTCAAAAGAGGTACTGCCGTGAAAGAATGAGAGGTGCCCCGTCCGGGAATCGAACCCAGACTTTCTGCGCACCGGTCGACGCACTTACGATTACGGCACGGCGACCACATGATATGTATACTGTGTGGTTTATTGTGGTGGAAGTATATCTTTTACATGCGGAATAATAAACTGCAAATTCGTTGTTTCATTGCGGTGTAAGAACATCTTCTTTTGGGATCAAAGGTGATGTTCATTGTTTGTTTGATAATGGAGAGAGTACATACAAATTAAATATAAAACTGCAGTTTAATACGGTTTCAGTATTCCAAACATATTTATTGTTAATTTTTTAATTTTAGCAACTAAAGGTTTTAATCAAAAATAGTGCAAATTGATCGGCCAAAAAAACTGGGACAGTTACAAAAAATGAAAATAATTATTTTTTTTTATATTTTCTGTGTTGTCCTGTTGCTTTTATAACTTCCTGCAATCTTGTGTTCATCGATCCGCCCAGGTTTTTTGTTACACTCGATGGTTTTTTGCCATTTTTCATACAATGCTCTCTCTTACTCTTCTCTGGTACAAATGTTTCTTTTTCGTACTTCCTTTTCTAAAACAGCCCAAAGGTGCTCTATGGAATTAAGATCCGGACCTTGGGGGGATGCGGTAACACCTTTTTTATGTTCCAAATACACCAATTTAGGTGAATTTAGGTGAATGTAACATACATACATATGCCAGCGTTATCCGCTAAACGAGGATAGTGCAGCATTTTGTTTCTGTAAGTGAGTTTAGTATGTGACTATACAGATTGAACATTAGTTTTTTGCTTGATTGGGCAATTTATACACTGTTCTTTCATGGTATACGTTTTGCGGGAATATTTGGGTTATATGTAGATGAATTTCGCTTAAAGGACGCCCTTTTGATTTCGCTTATCGTTTAGGAATTAGTATATAGACAAGTAATACAACTATCGTTGTTTTTTTTTTTTATTTGTATAACATACTTAATTCATTTATAAATTTACTTCCAAAATCTTTTGTTTCTTTATAATTTTTACAAACTTTTATATTTAGGAAAATGATTTGGTGATTTTACTTCACTGGTCTGTAATTATTCTTCAACTGACTCGACGCTTAATGTTAGGCCAATACTGCAGCTTTTCCTCGCCAGCTTTATCTCTTCTGGGAGATGAAGCTGGAGATCAAAATGCTGTCGAGAGTGCTTGCACACACGTTGTTTGTTGAGCAAACAGCAGATGCTGTGAGAATTAATCATACTCGTAATGCTAGTCAATGGACTACAACATATATGTATATTCAAATTTCTGTAACAGAGTAACTGAAAATGGAAAAAAAAAACATTTCTATGACATATTATTGACGTTTAATAGAAATCAGTTCAATTAAGAGGTCTTTTTTTATCATGTTTACGTTATACATTTAGTTTTCTTTTACAATCTGAAATTTTATAATTAATTTAACGCAATTCAATAAATATAATTTCCCTAATATTTTTTTTATAGATACATTGAAAGAGTTTAGATAGTTACATTTTTGGCGCAGTTTTCTCATTTTCAGCGACATATAATATTATTTTTGAACATACGAACGAATTTTCAACTGAATTATGCCATTCTATTTCAAAAAAGAAATTTGGCACCACTGAAAATTCCTGAAAAGCTTTTTACGTTACCCACTATTTTGTCAATTATTTACAGTTGCAAATTCAAATATGGAACCTAGATTTATAAAGCAAAAGTAAAAACGCAAAATTAAAGAAAAGGAAACAATAATCCAAAAGAAATGTAATCATTAATCGATAGCTAAGGAATTATGGCAAAAACTATGAAGAAACTGATGATTAATCTTGTACCGGTACCATAGTTTTATTACTTCATATCATTTTAATGACTTCATATTTATATTTCCTTTTAATTTGTTTCTTAACTTAAAAAGATGTTAAAAGTTAAAAAAAAAAGAAGTTAAAACTATGAAGAAACTGATGATTAATCTTGTACCGGTACCATAGTTTTAGGTAAATATGCTAGTATGTAAATATGTATGTATGTATATATTACTTCATATCATTTTAATGACTTCATATTTATATTTCCTTTTAATTTGTTTCTTATAGTACTTCGTGTTCCTTTTCGTTGAGGTGTCAATGACATAACTACCATCTAAATTTGTTTAAGTTTTTTGTTAAAAAAATCTAGAGGTCGTAACTTAGTACTTGTGTGGATTGTTCTTCTGTAAATACTAATGATGTTAAAAAATTGTTCATCTAAATCTGAATGGTCCGTGGATGCATTTCTAATACTTAGGTGTTCGTTCAAAGTACCGTGTAGTCTCTCTATGTCACCATTACCTGTTTGTGTGAAGCAGTCGTTCTATGGAAAGTAATTTGGTTGTATTTTAAGAACTGTTCGACGGTTGCGTGTATTATACATGTCTCGATATCAGATATGATTTACATGATTACAGTTGCAAATTCAAATATGGAACCTAGATTTATAAAGCAAAAGTAATTACGCAAAATTAAAGAAAAGGAAACAATAATCCAAAAGAAATGTAATCATCAATCGATAACTAAGGAATTATGGCAAAAACTAAGAAGAAACTGATGATTAATCTTGTACCGGTACCACAGTTTTAGGTAAATATGCTAGTATGTAAATATGTATGTATGTATTTATTACTTCATATCAGCTTAATGACTTGATATTTATATTTCCTTTTAATTTGTTTCTTATAGTACTTCGTGTTCCTTTTCGTTGAGGTGTCAATGACATAACTACCATCTAAGTTTGTTTAAGTTTTTTGTTAAAAAAATCTAGAGGTCGTAACTTAGTACTTGTGTGGATTGTTCTTCTGTAAATACTAATGATGTTAAAAAATTTTTCATCTAAATCTGAATGGTCCGTGGATGCATTTCTAATACTTAGGTGTTCGTTCAAAGTACCGTGTAGTCTCTCTATGTCACCATTACCTGTTTGTGTGAAGCAGTCGTTCTATGGAAAGAAATTTGGTTGTATTTTAAGAACTGTTCGACGGTTGCGTGTATTATACATGTCTCGCTATCAGATATGATTTCATTAGGCTTACCTAAAAAATGTATTCTTTCTTTAAGTGCGTTCAATATTGCGACACAATTCCTATCTGATAATTTATGTATATTTACTGAATTTATCTATGGTGGTTAGTTACATTTTATGTCAAAATGTCAACATGAATAATGTCGTTAAAATGTTGTGGTGTCTCAGAAATTTGGAAAGGGATCTTGGGAGGTCTTCGATCGTGTTTTGCTGTGTTACATATATCACAATTGTTAATATATTTTTGTACTTCAATTTTAATATTTGGGAAATAGTACTTTTCTTTTAACTCCAGAAACGTTTCGTTGATATCTCTATGGTTGTTCCTATGGTGTTCAGATTTAATTAGTGAAATGATATCATTTTTGTCGGTTATATCTTTAAGCTTTACGTAGCTTTAAGTACCTTCAGGTTCTTGTTCATTGCAAAGTACCTTATGTATAAATTTTGAAATTTTATAAACAATGGGAGGTCCTCACAATATAAACAAATTAGTCCTTTGTCTATCACGAATATTTTCATAATATTTAGAAACTTTTGTCATCTATTCTTCGAACATGATTCTGGACCTTCTTATGCACTATTTTGATAAAAACTTTTTCTCTTTTACCAAAGGATAGGTACAACTGGTTTTTATATAAATAAACAGGTTTTTCCGTCAGGTTCCGATTTGATTCGTCCTCAGGAGTGCTGTGAATCGTAACACCGGTGGAAAGAACTTCTTCGTTAACATTTCCAGTTAATGTATTTGATCCAGTAACTTCTTCGTTACTCTCAAAATTATTCAAAGCGCCTTCGTTGACAAAAATATTTTATAAATAATCTTTTTCATTAATTTTACCCTGAGAACCCTTGTCAATGTATCTGCTAAATCCGTCAGCTAAACAGTTTTCCATTCCTTTTAGATATTCAGTTAGTGTTTGTTACTTTCAAAATTATTCAATGCGTCTTCGTTGACAAAAATATTTTTTAAATAATTTTTTTCATTAATTTTACCCTGAGAACCCTGCTTGATGTATCTGCTAAGTCCGTCAGCTACACAGTTTTCCTTTCCTTTTAGATGTTCAATATTAAAATCATACTCATTGAGCATAATCTTCCATCTTTGGAGCTTCATATTTGGCTCCTTTATTCCGTTCAGATATACTAGAGGCTTGTGGTCGGTGCGAATAGTAAACTTCCTACCATATAAATACATTTTGAAATATTTCACAGACCAAACCACGGCGAGTAGTTCTTTTTCAATGACAGAGTAATTTAGCTCGTGATTATTTAGAGTCCGCGAAGCATAGGAGATGGGATGACTACATTGACTGAGAACTGCACCCAATGCGAAAGCTGATGCATCGGTGGTGAGCACAAAGCATTTAGAAAAACCAGGTGTTTTTAAAACATACTAGAGGCTTGTTGTCGTTGCGAATAGTAAACTTCTTACCATATAAATACATTTTGAAATATTTCACAGACTAAACCACGGCGAGTAGTTCTTTTGACGGAATAATTTAGCTCGTGATTATTTAGAGTCCGCGAAGCATAAGAGATGGGATGATTACATTGACTGAGAACTGCACCCAATGCGAAAGCTGATGCATCGGAGGTGAGCACAAAGCATTTAGAAAAAGCTGGTGTTTTTAAAATAGGGTCAGTAATGAGCAATGTCTTTAGGGCGTTGAAAGCTCGAATGTATTGAGTATTGGAAACTTTAATCTTTTCAGATTCTTTTAGATACTTTTTCATGGGATAGGCTTCTTTTGCATAATCTTTAATAAATTTGCGATAGTATACAGTAATTCCCAGGAACTGTTTTATGCCTTTAATTGTAGTGGGAAGCTTCATTTCAACTATCGCTTTAATTTTTTAAGGGTCTGGCTTAATACCATTGTTTACGATTATGTGACCAAGCAAACTTGTAGAGTTCAGCAAATTGGCATTTATTTACTTGAATTTTCAAATTAGATTCGTTTAACCTTTCAAAGACTTTTTTTTAATGAATCTAAATGCTCTTCGAAACTACTGGAAAATACTTATATTTCGTCTAGATATACGACACATATTTTATTTATTAAATCCCACAGCACATCGTTCATGAGTCTTTGGAATGTCGCCGCAGCATTTTTAACTCCAAACGGCATTCTTAGAAACTCATATTAACCGCGTTTGATTGAAAAAGCTGTTTTTGCACACTGAGGTGCACATAGAGGTGCGTTTTAAGGACTAGTACTGGGTTGGGTAATTTTTTATTTTAGCATGTCGTTAATTTGTTTGTCGACTTCATCTGCGTTTATTTCCGGGTACTGATAGAGCTTGCTGTAGATCGGAATTTCATTTTTTGTGTTAATTTTGTGTCTAACATTGCTGGTAAAGGTTAACATGTCGCCCTCTTTATGGAAAATAAATTTGTATGATAAAAGTAAATTGTTCAGTTTGTAAATATCCAAACTACTTAAATGGCTAGCAAAAATCGTGTCATTGAATCTGTCATTAAAAATTTCATTATTATATACAACTGATAGCTAAGAAATTTGATGGTTTCTAACATAATCTTCTTCGCTTTTGTTAAAAAAATATTTATAACTACATCACTAACTATAAGGGACCGGTTTTTTTTAATCGGTAATAGGATTTAGGTTATAAAGAATATTATTTCCTATTACGCCGTCGAATGAGTGATGAAAATCGTATTCTAAAAAATCGACAAAACAATTTTCTTCTTTGTTTTCTTTGGAAAGGGGTATTCTGTACATTATATCCTATTCTACATATCCACTAAAAGCTCTTAGCATTTGGTTGTTACATTCAACTCTCCACTTTCGGTTACACAGCTTAGAGTTTATATTACTACATTCGGCCCCCAGTTTATTATGATTATTTTATATTATGAATTTGAGCGGCCGTATGTGACTATTTACGATTATATAGGGTAATCGTTTTCACTGTTGTGAAAATTTGAAGTATTATTTAAACTTCTTTCATTCAACGCTGTATCCATAGGCTCACTTTGTATATACCTACTATTTGACTGTCGGGACTGGGCAATGGGATTATAATTGTTTCGATGTTCGTTGAAATAGTTGTGCGGATTTGGCCTTTGCGAATCAGTCGATTCACCTTGAGCATCGACCGCGGCGCAGAAAGTCAATTTTGGTCTTTAATTTATCAAGCTCTGAAACATCAACGTCAACGTCACTTATTAAGGATGGTTCGGCGGTATTGTTTCCAAGACTGTGATTTACTATCCAACTGGAGATGTTTGCGCAGCGAATGAAAGAGTCCTTTATTATGCTGCCATGTTCTAATCGCCCACTAATGATGACAGATGGTAACTTAAGGGTACATGATCTTTGAAATTCCATCAGTAGGTTCCCAGTAAGATGCTATTGAAAGTCTCCATGCGTTAGATGTTTTTAAACTTATCCACTGGTTTTGTTTCGGCACAGCACATGTACATGTACATTTGGACATAGCGTTATGGGCATCGTTCAATAAGGCCATCTCACAGCCATGATGATCATTTTGATGCACAGAGATAGCATGATTCTGGCTGCAAAGATAGTTCCGGAGTTGAAAAACCTTACACAACCCTAACGCCGCCTCTGTTAGAGGAAAATACCTGTCTCTCGTTAAAGTAACTGCCATATAGGAATAGCTGCTTTCAATCATACAAATTGCATTTTCGTAAAGTATTGGAATTTAAACAAAGTTGAAAATTTGAAATTCCTCTGTATTTATAAGGGGCAACTTAATTTTAAATATGACCGTATTATTCAACATACAAGCTTTTACCGTAGCTATTTTGTAGATATCAATTACAGATCCATTTAGTAAAGTCACATCAGCTGTCAGATGATTGCGTATAAGTTGCAGTTGTTGGACAAATTGAATTGGGTTTATTAACTTGGGGTTTATTTTTTCACGCCTCAAATCTAGCACAACATCCAGAAGCGCATATTGAACGCGTTCGAAATCAGTGATCAGCAATGTCAAGTAGGATGTAAGACGACAGATTTAAAATTACCTCATTTATTCCTTCGTTTTTATGAATGGAATTAATTGTTGGTGCTAAATGTTTTAAACTGTTGTTGAATCTCAATGTAGTTCGTCTGAGGATGTATGCTGTGAGCTATAGAACTTTCCTTTTTAGCAAGTTCTGCCAAATGATGTTTGTTTAAGCAAATGAAAATCGTCGTTTCAAATAAACCGTACTGTACTCTATTACGTTGTAATATTTACCACAAAATCAAAAAAACTAAACTACACATTGGTTAGACATTGCTTCTTTTTAAATTCTAAAAAAACAAAAAATACTGTTTTCTTTAACGTCAAAACAGCGTCGCCAAGGGCACAGTTGGAAGTAGCAAAAGGTGTCCAGAAAACTCATACATTTTTAAACTGACACACTGAGGGAGACTCATTCTTTCTCAAACATCCCGGCCTCCTCTGAAACATTAGTTTCTAAATCTCCTTCTTTAAGAAGAATGATAACCCTCTGGATCGGTCGCTGCCGTGTAAACGTTTTGCCTGTGATTCTGTTATAGTGCTGCGTGGAAACTACTCGAACTAGTTGATCTTCGCCTGGATGCACTGCTGTCACTCTGCCGATGCAGCATTGTGTTGGTGGGAGGTTGTCGTTCTTGATGGCCACGATACCACCAATTCTCACGTTCTCTTCTGCCTTGCGCCACTTATTCCTCTTTTGTAGGGTTGAGAGATATTCCACCTCCGGACTAAGTTCCATTCTTTCACACGATTCAAAAGTAGGTTCATATAAGTAGGTTCAAGAAGTGCATTGATGGGACCTCCAATGAGAAAATCAGCTGGAGTCAATGCTATCTTGTCGTCTGGATTATCATATAACGCGACCAATGGTCTGGAGTTCAAGCAAGCCTCAATACGGATTAACAAAGTATTGAACTGTTCATAGCTCATAGTTTCGTTGCCAACAACTCGCACCAGATGCCTCTTCATTGCCTTTACAGCAGCCTCCCATAATCCGCCTTGGTGTGGTGCAGCTGGTGGGATAAAATGCCAAGTTGTACCACGATGTGCCAATTGTTGCTTTGCATGCTCGTTCTGCCATGCCTCTAAGTCTTGCCCGAGTTGACGATTCGCGCCTTGAAAATTACTGCCGTTGTCGGAATAAAGATGTTCACATGAGCCACGCCTGCTTGTGAATCGTGAAAATGCATTTGGAAATGCTTCTGTGGGGAGATCGGCTGCAAGCTCGATGTGAACCGCCTTCCTTGTCAAACATAAATATTGCCACATACGTTTTAGTTGTTGTTTTCGATCGTTTTGTGCCCAAATGTAGCAGAAAAGGGGCGCAATAATCTACGCCTGCAATTAGAAATGGACGACGTGGAGTAACCCGATGCCTTCGTAAGTCCATTCGTTGCTTTGCAACAGCATCTCGTTATAAACGACAAGTGACACAATTATGAATATATGATTTCACAAGTGCCCGGCCTCCTATGATCCAATGTGTCTGTCGTATAATCTGAAGCATTAGTTGTTCGCCACCGTGTTAAGTTATCTAATGTGCTTCGGAAACAATCAGAAAAGCGAGCCTGCCTTCTCTTGATAAAATGATGGGATGCCTTTGATCTTCGTCCAATGTTGCTCATTTTCTCCGACCACCAACTCGTAAAATGTGCTTTCCGTCAAGAAATGGGTTCAGCGAACTAAGTGGGATGTTGCCTGGTAAATTCTTTGCCTGATTGCATGATTCGATTTCAGATCTGTAACACAGCCTTTGATCCAAGCTTGACAATATTATCATTGCCTGATGCAAACGTTCGACGCTACATATATCGGAATCGTACACTGCCTGCCTCGTACTGCCTGTAAAGTAAGCGTTAAGAATAGAACTAGCATAAATAATATGAACCATTATTCGTTTTAGCTTGTTGAGAGAATTTGTGCGGTCAAATAAATTGTAGATCTGAATTCACTCGTGTATGTGCCACCGTCATACTTGTTGACCTCTCTTCCACTTGCAACTGTTGGAGATCGCCTGCTTTGTATGAAGTTTCGCCTTTCGTTTTGTATATATTGCTCCGCAGTAAAAAGTCAGGTCCAGACCACCGCAGCTTATGAGCCTCTAGCTGCGAGACAGTTAGTCCTCGAATAGCGCAATCCGCAGGGTTCAGTGCCGTTGGTATATGATGCCATGCCGATGGTTCACTATTCTGTTGTACATAGTTTACTCGGTTCGCCACGTAAGGTTTAAATCTGACTGGAAATTGTCGCAACCATGCCAACACTATCGTAGAATCAGTCCACAGGAACTATTGGACGTTCAACATCGCTACTGTCTTTCGTACGTTGCTTATTATTTTAACTAGTAAGTGAACTCCACAAAGTTGAAGCCTTGGAATAGAGATCGTCTTCACTGGTGCTACTCTGGTCTTGGCCGTAAGCAATCGTACTGTAACGTTGCCTTTTTCGTCTATTGTTCGAGCAAAAATAACGGCTGCATCAGCATGGAGTGATGCGTCACAAAAACCGTGAAGAGTCGTTTCGTGGCTTGGATGCATTCCAATATGTCGTGGTATCGCTACATTTGCCAGCTGCCATAATTTTCGCCGAAAAGTTATCAAATCTCATAATAAATCATTTAGCATAACCTCGTCTCTGCATGAATACATTTGTTTTGATAACGACTGGAGCTAGTAGTCCTGTTGGATCGTAAGGTTTTGCCACATCACTGAGACACTGACGTTTCGTGTCTGTAACGGTCTCATCTAGACTGACTTCGAAAGACAGCACATAAAATTCACTGTCCCATTGTAATCCTAAAACAGAAATACCTTTCGTATTTATTAGTAAAAGGTTCTTGCCTGAATCGCTTTGACCAGTTATCGCCTGGATAACATCTTTGTTTTTGGACTGCCACTTTCGCAAATGCATGTGACCCTTCTGCAGGATAAGATCAACGTTTCTTGATCTGCAAACGGCAATCGCTGGAGTAAGAACACTAGAAAGGTAGTCATCCACGTAAAAATCTGTCTCGATGCTCAGTCTTGTCTCAGTTGCCTCCACTTCTGATTTGATTATATGGTCGTTATCTCGAGCACATTGATGTAGTGTGCGAACTGCTAAGTAAGGTCCAGAGCGTGTACCATAAGTCACCGTTGTAAGTCGATACGTTTTAAGTTGATCGTTAGGATTCTCTCGCCATAAGATGAGTTGCCATATTTGAAGATCGGGGTTCACCATAACCTGCCGAAACATTTTCTCAACGTCTGCCACTATTGCTACTCCATAGAGCCTGAAGCGTTGGATAATGTTTGCCAATTTGTCTTGAATCACCGGGCCAATATGCTGTGTTTCGTTAAGTGATACACCGTTGTTGATTTTGCTGATGCATTGAACACAACTCGGAATTTACTACTAACTGCGTGATGAGGAATGTAATAAGTCCTGGTACTATCACTCCCTTCGGCCTCGTACAACGTCATATGACCAAATACCTCATACTCCTTCATGGATGCAATGTATTTTGCCAATATATCGGAATGAAATTGAAGACGCCTCTCGTGTCGGTAAAATTGATGTGTTGCCATTCGACGTCAGTCACCAAGCCTCGGTTCATCGGTTAGGAAAGGTATACTGACTATATAGCGGCCATCTTCTTATCGCTGCACTGTGTCTTCATACATCCGTTCACATTCGTCTTTTACCTGGGCATCAGCTTCTGAGTAAGTTGGTTTTTCTAGCTGCTAAAACCGTAAAAGAGCCGCTTCTAAATCTACGTTACTTCGTGTGTGCATACTTTGCACCAAATTGCAGTGTATCAAATCAACTGGATCTAAGACCACCCAGCCGAGATGTGTATTCTGTGCATGCGGTTGGTTTGCCTCACCAGTAACAAGTCCATCCTTAGCAATCAAGCCCCAAACATCAGCGCCAATCAATAAATCAATTGTTCCTGGATTGTCAAAATTAGGATCTGCTAAAGGTAAGCCTTTTAAATGTTGCCATTGGCCCTTGTACATCACGCCAGTTATAACAACGTCAACCTTTTACCTTTTTATTCGTAACAGTTGCATGCATCGTTCGACAACAAAAGTAATTTGAGAGCCTGTACCGCATAATGCTCGTGCCAAGATGGGACTGCCTTGAAAGTCAAGTATATTAACGCTTGCCGTTGCCAATAATGTTGTGTGACCAATATAGATGAATGATGAAACAACTGGAGAGTTATTTAGTCATGCCTGTCGCTTCAATGCTAGTTGCACTGGAGCAGAATTCGCAGTAGTTGTGGCCTGGGTTTGCGTCCTCGTTCGGCAAAGAATCGTATGATGCGTGCCTTGACAATGCATACATCTTTTCTTCGATACGCATGCTCGTGTGCGTGACCGTCTTCATACATCCGTTCACATTCGTCTTTTGCCTGGGCATCAACTTCTGAGTAAGTTGGTTCTTCTAGCTGCTAAAACCGTAAAAGAGCCGCTTCTAAATCTACGTTGCTTCGTGTGTGCATACTTTGCACCAAATTGCAGTGTATCAAATCAACTGGACCTGAAACCACCCAGCCGAGATGTGAATTCTGTGCATGCGGTTGGTTTGCCTCACCAGTAACAAGTCCATCCTTAACAATCAAGCCCCAAACATCAGCGCCAATCAATAAATCAATTATGCCTGGATTGTCAAAATTAGGATCTGCTAAAGGTAAGCCTTTTAAATGCTGCAATTGGCCCTTGTACATCACGCCAGTTATAACAACGTCAACCTTTTACCTTTTTATTCGTAACAGTTGCATGCATCGTTCGACAACAAAAGTAATTTGAGAGCCTGTACCGCATAATGCTCGTTCCAAGATGGGACTGCCTTGAAAGTCAAGTATATTAACGCTTGCCGTTGCCAATAATGTTGTGTGACCAATATAGATGAATGATGAAACAACTGGAGAGTTATTTAGTCATGCCTGTCGCTTCAATGCTAGTTGCACTGGAGCAGAATTCGCAGTAGTTGTGGCCTGGGTTTGCGTCCTCGTTCGGCAAAGAATCGTATGATGCGTGCCTTGACAATGCATACATCTTTTCTTCGATACGCATGCTCGTGTGCGTGACCGTCTTCATACATCCGTTCACATTCGTCTTTTGCCTGGGCATCAACTTCTGAGTAAGTTGGTTCTTCTAGCTGCTAAAACCGTAAAAGAGCCGCTTCTAAATCTACGTTGCTTCGTGTGTGCATACTTTGCACCAAATTGCAGTGTATCAAATCAACTGGACCTGAAACCACCCAGCCGAGATGTGAATTCTGTGCATGCGGTTGGTTTGCCTCACCAGTAACAAGTCCATCCTTAACAATCAAGCCCCAAACATCAGCGCCAATCAATAAATCAATTATGCCTGGATTGTCAAAATTAGGATCTGCTAAAGGTAAGCCTTTTAAATGCTGCAATTGGCCCTTGTACATCACGCCAGTTATAACAACGTCAACCTTTTACCTTTTTATTCGTAACAGTTGCATGCATCGTTCGACAACAAAAGTAATTTGAGAGCCTGTACCGCATAATGCTCGTGCCAAGATGGGACTGCCTTGAAAGTCAAGTATATTAACGCTTGCCGTTGCCAATAATGTTGTGTGACCAATATAGATGAATGATGAAACAACTGGAGAGTTATTTAGTCATGCCTGTCGCTTCAATGCTAGTTGCACTGGAGCAGAATTCGCAGTAGTTGTGGCCTGGGTTTGCGTCCTCGTTCGGCAAAGAATCGTATGATGCGTGCCTTGACAATGCATACATCTTTTCTTCGATACGCATGCTCGTGTGCGTGACCGTCTTCATACATCCGTTCACATTCGTCTTTTGCCTGGGCATCAACTTCTGAGTAAGTTGGTTCTTCTAGCTGCTAAAACCGTAAAAGAGCCGCTTCTAAATCTACGTTGCTTCGTGTGTGCATACTTTGCACCAAATTGCAGTGTATCAAATCAACTGGACCTGAAACCACCCAGCCGAGATGTGAATTCTGTGCATGCGGTTGGTTTGCCTCACCAGTAACAAGTCCATCCTTAACAATCAAGCCCCAAACATCAGCGCCAATCAATAAATCAATTATGCCTGGATTGTCAAAATTAGGATCTGCTAAAGGTAAGCCTTTTAAATGCTGCAATTGGCCCTTGTACATCACGCCAGTTATAACAACGTCAACCTTTTACCTTTTTATTCGTAACAGTTGCATGCATCGTTCGACAACAAAAGTAATTTGAGAGCCTGTACCGCATAATGCTCGTGCCAAGATGGGACTGCCTTGAAAGTCAAGTATATTAACGCTTGCCGTTGCCAATAATGTTGTGTGACCAATATAGATGAATGATGAAACAACTGGAGAGTTATTTAGTCATGCCTGTCGCTTCAATGCTAGTTGCACTGGAGCAGAATTCGCAGTAGTTGTGGCCTGGGTTTGCGTCCTCGTTCGGCAAAGAATCGTATGATGCGTGCCTTGACAATGCATACATCTTTTCTTCGATACGCATGCTCGTGTGCGTGACCGTCTTCATACATCCGTTCACATTCGTCTTTTGCCTGGGCATCAACTTCTGAGTAAGTTGGTTCTTCTAGCTGCTAAAACCGTAAAAGAGCCGCTTCTAAATCTACGTTGCTTCGTGTGTGCATACTTTGCACCAAATTGCAGTGTATCAAATCAACTGGACCTGAAACCACCCAGCCGAGATGTGAATTCTGTGCATGCGGTTGGTTTGCCTCACCAGTAACAAGTCCATCCTTAACAATCAAGCCCCAAACATCAGCGCCAATCAATAAATCAATTATGCCTGGATTGTCAAAATTAGGATCTGCTAAAGGTAAGCCTTTTAAATGCTGCAATTGGCCCTTGTACATCACGCCAGTTATAACAACGTCAACCTTTTACCTTTTTATTCGTAACAGTTGCATGCATCGTTCGACAACAAAAGTAATTTGAGAGCCTGTACCGCATAATGCTCGTGCCAAGATGGGACTGCCTTGAAAGTCAAGTATATTAACGCTTGCCGTTGCCAATAATGTTGTGTGACCAATATAGATGAATGATGAAACAACTGGAGAGTTATTTAGTCATGCCTGTCGCTTCAATGCTAGTTGCACTGGAGCAGAATTCGCAGTAGTTGTGGCCTGGGTTTGCGTCCTCGTTCGGCAAAGAATCGTATGATGCGTGCCTTGACAATGCATACATCTTTTCTTCGATACGCATGCTCGTGTGCGTGACCGTCTTCATACATCCGTTCACATTCGTCTTTTGCCTGGGCATCAACTTCTGAGTAAGTTGGTTCTTCTAGCTGCTAAAACCGTAAAAGAGCCGCTTCTAAATCTACGTTGCTTCGTGTGTGCATACTTTGCACCAAATTGCAGTGTATCAAATCAACTGGACCTGAAACCACCCAGCCGAGATGTGAATTCTGTGCATGCGGTTGGTTTGCCTCACCAGTAACAAGTCCATCCTTAACAATCAAGCCCCAAACATCAGCGCCAATCAATAAATCAATTATGCCTGGATTGTCAAAATTAGGATCTGCTAAAGGTAAGCCTTTTAAATGCTGCAATTGGCCCTTGTACATCACGCCAGTTATAACAACGTCAACCTTTTACCTTTTTATTCGTAACAGTTGCATGCATCGTTCGACAACAAAAGTAATTTGAGAGCCTGTACCGCATAATGCTCGTGCCAAGATGGGACTGCCTTGAAAGTCAAGTATATTAACGCTTGCCGTTGCCAATAATGTTGTGTGACCAATATAGATGAATGATGAAACAACTGGAGAGTTATTTAGTCATGCCTGTCGCTTCAATGCTAGTTGCACTGGAGCAGAATTCGCAGTAGTTGTGGCCTGGGTTTGCGTCCTCGTTCGGCAAAGAATCGTATGATGCGTGCCTTGACAATGCATACATCTTTTCTTCGATACGCATGCTCGTGTGCGTGACCGTCTTCATACATCCGTTCACATTCGTCTTTTGCCTGGGCATCAACTTCTGAGTAAGTTGGTTCTTCTAGCTGCTAAAACCGTAAAAGAGCCGCTTCTAAATCTACGTTGCTTCGTGTGTGCATACTTTGCACCAAATTGCAGTGTATCAAATCAACTGGACCTGAAACCACCCAGCCGAGATGTGAATTCTGTGCATGCGGTTGGTTTGCCTCACCAGTAACAAGTCCATCCTTAACAATCAAGCCCCAAACATCAGCGCCAATCAATAAATCAATTATGCCTGGATTGTCAAAATTAGGATCTGCTAAAGGTAAGCCTTTTAAATGCTGCAATTGGCCCTTGTACATCACGCCAGTTATAACAACGTCAACCTTTTACCTTTTTATTCGTAACAGTTGCATGCATCGTTCGACAACAAAAGTAATTTGAGAGCCTGTACCGCATAATGCTCGTGCCAAGATGGGACTGCCTTGAAAGTCAAGTATATTAACGCTTGCCGTTGCCAATAATGTTGTGTGACCAATATAGATGAATGATGAAACAACTGGAGAGTTATTTAGTCATGCCTGTCGCTTCAATGCTAGTTGCACTGGAGCAGAATTCGCAGTAGTTGTGGCCTGGGTTTGCGTCCTCGTTCGGCAAAGAATCGTATGATGCGTGCCTTGACAATGCATACATCTTTTCTTCGATACGCATGCTCGTGTGCGTGACCGTCTTCATACATCCGTTCACATTCGTCTTTTGCCTGGGCATCAACTTCTGAGTAAGTTGGTTCTTCTAGCTGCTAAAACCGTAAAAGAGCCGCTTCTAAATCTACGTTGCTTCGTGTGTGCATACTTTGCACCAAATTGCAGTGTATCAAATCAACTGGACCTGAAACCACCCAGCCGAGATGTGAATTCTGTGCATGCGGTTGGTTTGCCTCACCAGTAACAAGTCCATCCTTAACAATCAAGCCCCAAACATCAGCGCCAATCAATAAATCAATTATGCCTGGATTGTCAAAATTAGGATCTGCTAAAGGTAAGCCTTTTAAATGCTGCAATTGGCCCTTGTACATCACGCCAGTTATAACAACGTCAACCTTTTACCTTTTTATTCGTAACAGTTGCATGCATCGTTCGACAACAAAAGTAATTTGAGAGCCTGTACCGCATAATGCTCGTGCCAAGATGGGACTGCCTTGAAAGTCAAGTATATTAACGCTTGCCGTTGCCAATAATGTTGTGTGACCAATATAGATGAATGATGAAACAACTGGAGAGTTATTTAGTCATGCCTGTCGCTTCAATGCTAGTTGCACTGGAGCAGAATTCGCAGTAGTTGTGGCCTGGGTTTGCGTCCTCGTTCGGCAAAGAATCGTATGATGCGTGCCTTGACAATGCATACATCTTTTCTTCGATACGCATGCTCGTGTGCGTGACCGTCTTCATACATCCGTTCACATTCGTCTTTTGCCTGGGCATCAACTTCTGAGTAAGTTGGTTCTTCTAGCTGCTAAAACCGTAAAAGAGCCGCTTCTAAATCTACGTTGCTTCGTGTGTGCATACTTTGCACCAAATTGCAGTGTATCAAATCAACTGGACCTGAAACCACCCAGCCGAGATGTGAATTCTGTGCATGCGGTTGGTTTGCCTCACCAGTAACAAGTCCATCCTTAACAATCAAGCCCCAAACATCAGCGCCAATCAATAAATCAATTATGCCTGGATTGTCAAAATTAGGATCTGCTAAAGGTAAGCCTTTTAAATGCTGCAATTGGCCCTTGTACATCACGCCAGTTATAACAACGTCAACCTTTTACCTTTTTATTCGTAACAGTTGCATGCATCGTTCGACAACAAAAGTAATTTGAGAGCCTGTACCGCATAATGCTCGTGCCAAGATGGGACTGCCTTGAAAGTCAAGTATATTAACGCTTGCCGTTGCCAATAATGTTGTGTGACCAATATAGATGAATGATGAAACAACTGGAGAGTTATTTAGTCATGCCTGTCGCTTCAATGCTAGTTGCACTGGAGCAGAATTCGCAGTAGTTGTGGCCTGGGTTTGCGTCCTCGTTCGGCAAAGAATCGTATGATGCGTGCCTTGACAATGCATACATCTTTTCTTCGATACGCATGCTCGTGTGCGTGACCGTCTTCATACATCCGTTCACATTCGTCTTTTGCCTGGGCATCAACTTCTGAGTAAGTTGGTTCTTCTAGCTGCTAAAACCGTAAAAGAGCCGCTTCTAAATCTACGTTGCTTCGTGTGTGCATACTTTGCACCAAATTGCAGTGTATCAAATCAACTGGACCTGAAACCACCCAGCCGAGATGTGAATTCTGTGCATGCGGTTGGTTTGCCTCACCAGTAACAAGTCCATCCTTAACAATCAAGCCCCAAACATCAGCGCCAATCAATAAATCAATTATGCCTGGATTGTCAAAATTAGGATCTGCTAAAGGTAAGCCTTTTAAATGCTGCAATTGGCCCTTGTACATCACGCCAGTTATAACAACGTCAACCTTTTACCTTTTTATTCGTAACAGTTGCATGCATCGTTCGACAACAAAAGTAATTTGAGAGCCTGTACCGCATAATGCTCGTGCCAAGATGGGACTGCCTTGAAAGTCAAGTATATTAACGCTTGCCGTTGCCAATAATGTTGTGTGACCAATATAGATGAATGATGAAACAACTGGAGAGTTATTTAGTCATGCCTGTCGCTTCAATGCTAGTTGCACTGGAGCAGAATTCGCAGTAGTTGTGGCCTGGGTTTGCGTCCTCGTTCGGCAAAGAATCGTATGATGCGTGCCTTGACAATGCATACATCTTTTCTTCGATACGCATGCTCGTGTGCGTGACCGTCTTCATACATCCGTTCACATTCGTCTTTTGCCTGGGCATCAACTTCTGAGTAAGTTGGTTCTTCTAGCTGCTAAAACCGTAAAAGAGCCGCTTCTAAATCTACGTTGCTTCGTGTGTGCATACTTTGCACCAAATTGCAGTGTATCAAATCAACTGGACCTGAAACCACCCAGCCGAGATGTGAATTCTGTGCATGCGGTTGGTTTGCCTCACCAGTAACAAGTCCATCCTTAACAATCAAGCCCCAAACATCAGCGCCAATCAATAAATCAATTATGCCTGGATTGTCAAAATTAGGATCTGCTAAAGGTAAGCCTTTTAAATGCTGCAATTGGCCCTTGTACATCACGCCAGTTATAACAACGTCAACCTTTTACCTTTTTATTCGTGACAGTTGCATGCATCGTTCGACAACAAAAGTAATTTGAGAGCCTGTACCGCATAATGCTCGTGCCAAGATGGGACTGCCTTGAAAGTCAAGTATATTAACGCTTGCCGTTGCCAATAATGTTGTGTGACCAATATAGATGAATGATGAAACAACTGGAGAGTTATTTAGTCATGCCTGTCGCTTCAATGCTAGTTGCACTGGAGCAGAATTCGCAGTAGTTGTGGCCTGGGTTTGCGTCCTCGTTCGGCAAAGAATCGTATGATGCGTGCCTTGACAATGCATACATCTTTTCTTCGATACGCATGCTCGTGTGCGTGACCGTCTTCATACATCCGTTCACATTCGTCTTTTGCCTGGGCATCAACTTCTGAGTAAGTTGGTTCTTCTAGCTGCTAAAACCGTAAAAGAGCCGCTTCTAAATCTACGTTGCTTCGTGTGTGCATACTTTGCACCAAATTGCAGTGTATCAAATCAACTGGACCTGAAACCACCCAGCCGAGATGTGAATTCTGTGCATGCGGTTGGTTTGCCTCACCAGTAACAAGTCCATCCTTAACAATCAAGCCCCAAACATCAGCGCCAATCAATAAATCAATTATGCCTGGATTGTCAAAATTAGGATCTGCTAAAGGTAAGCCTTTTAAATGCTGCAATTGGCCCTTGTACATCACGCCAGTTATAACAACGTCAACCTTTTACCTTTTTATTCGTAACAGTTGCATGCATCGTTCGACAACAAAAGTAATTTGAGAGCCTGTACCGCATAATGCTCGTGCCAAGATGGGACTGCCTTGAAAGTCAAGTATATTAACGCTTGCCGTTGCCAATAATGTTGTGTGACCAATATAGATGAATGATGAAACAACTGGAGAGTTATTTAGTCATGCCTGTCGCTTCAATGCTAGTTGCACTGGAGCAGAATTCGCAGTAGTTGTGGCCTGGGTTTGCGTCCTCGTTCGGCAAAGAATCGTATGATGCGTGCCTTGACAATGCATACATCTTTTCTTCGATACGCATGCTCGTGTGCGTGACCGTCTTCATACATCCGTTCACATTCGTCTTTTGCCTGGGCATCAACTTCTGAGTAAGTTGGTTCTTCTAGCTGCTAAAACCGTAAAAGAGCCGCTTCTAAATCTACGTTGCTTCGTGTGTGCATACTTTGCACCAAATTGCAGTGTATCAAATCAACTGGACCTGAAACCACCCAGCCGAGATGTGAATTCTGTGCATGCGGTTGGTTTGCCTCACCAGTAACAAGTCCATCCTTAACAATCAAGCCCCAAACATCAGCGCCAATCAATAAATCAATTATGCCTGGATTGTCAAGATTAGGATCTGCTAAAGGTAAGCCTTTTAAATGCTGCAATTGGCCCTTGTACATCACGCCAGTTATAACAACGTCAACCTTTTACCTTTTTATTCGTAACAGTTGCATGCATCGTTCGACAACAAAAGTAATTTGAGAGCCTGTACCGCATAATGCTCGTGCCAAGATGGGACTGCCTTGAAAGTCAAGTATATTAACGCTTGCCGTTGCCAATAATGTTGTGTGACCAATATAGATGAATGATGAAACAACTGGAGAGTTATTTAGTCATGCCTGTCGCTTCAATGCTAGTTGCACTGGAGCAGAATTCGCAGTAGTTGTGGCCTGGGTTTGCGTCCTCGTTCGGCAAAGAATCGTATGATGCGTGCCTTGACAATGCATACATCTTTTCTTCGATACGCATGCTCGTGTGCGTGACCGTCTTCATACATCCGTTCACATTCGTCTTTTGCCTGGGCATCAACTTCTGAGTAAGTTGGTTCTTCTAGCTGCTAAAACCGTAAAAGAGCCGCTTCTAAATCTACGTTGCTTCGTGTGTGCATACTTTGCACCAAATTGCAGTGTATCAAATCAACTGGACCTGAAACCACCCAGCCGAGATGTGAATTCTGTGCATGCGGTTGGTTTGCCTCACCAGTAACAAGTCCATCCTTAACAATCAAGCCCCAAACATCAGCGCCAATCAATAAATCAATTATGCCTGGATTGTCAAAATTAGGATCTGCTAAAGGTAAGCCTTTTAAATGCTGCAATTGGCCCTTGTACATCACGCCAGTTATAACAACGTCAACCTTTTACCTTTTTATTCGTAACAGTTGCATGCATCGTTCGACAACAAAAGTAATTTGAGAGCCTGTACCGCATAATGCTCGTGCCAAGATGGGACTGCCTTGAAAGTCAAGTATATTAACGCTTGCCGTTGCCAATAATGTTGTGTGACCAATATAGATGAATGATGAAACAACTGGAGAGTTATTTAGTCATGCCTGTCGCTTCAATGCTAGTTGCACTGGAGCAGAATTCGCAGTAGTTGTGGCCTGGGTTTGCGTCCTCGTTCGGCAAAGAATCGTATGATGCGTGCCTTGACAATGCATACATCTTTTCTTCGATACGCATGCTCGTGTGCGTGACCGTCTTCATACATCCGTTCACATTCGTCTTTTGCCTGGGCATCAACTTCTGAGTAAGTTGGTTCTTCTAGCTGCTAAAACCGTAAAAGAGCCGCTTCTAAATCTACGTTGCTTCGTGTGTGCATACTTTGCACCAAATTGCAGTGTATCAAATCAACTGGACCTGAAACCACCCAGCCGAGATGTGAATTCTGTGCATGCGGTTGGTTTGCCTCACCAGTAACAAGTCCATCCTTAACAATCAAGCCCCAAACATCAGCGCCAATCAATAAATCAATTATGCCTGGATTGTCAAAATTAGGATCTGCTAAAGGTAAGCCTTTTAAATGCTGCAATTGGCCCTTGTACATCACGCCAGTTATAACAACGTCAACCTTTTACCTTTTTATTCGTAACAGTTGCATGCATCGTTCGACAACAAAAGTAATTTGAGAGCCTGTACCGCATAATGCTCGTGCCAAGATGGGACTGCCTTGAAAGTCAAGTATATTAACGCTTGCCGTTGCCAATAATGTTGTGTGACCAATATAGATGAATGATGAAACAACTGGAGAGTTATTTAGTCATGCCTGTCGCTTCAATGCTAGTTGCACTGGAGCAGAATTCGCAGTAGTTGTGGCCTGGGTTTGCGTCCTCGTTCGGCAAAGAATCGTATGATGCGTGCCTTGACAATGCATACATCTTTTCTTCGATACGCATGCTCGTGTGCGTGACCGTCTTCATACATCCGTTCACATTCGTCTTTTGCCTGGGCATCAACTTCTGAGTAAGTTGGTTCTTCTAGCTGCTAAAACCGTAAAAGAGCCGCTTCTAAATCTACGTTGCTTCGTGTGTGCATACTTTGCACCAAATTGCAGTGTATCAAATCAACTGGACCTGAAACCACCCAGCCGAGATGTGAATTCTGTGCATGCGGTTGGTTTGCCTCACCAGTAACAAGTCCATCCTTAACAATCAAGCCCCAAACATCAGCGCCAATCAATAAATCAATTATGCCTGGATTGTCAAAATTAGGATCTGCTAAAGGTAAGCCTTTTAAATGCTGCAATTGGCCCTTGTACATCACGCCAGTTATAACAACGTCAACCTTTTACCTTTTTATTCGTAACAGTTGCATGCATCGTTCGACAACAAAAGTAATTTGAGAGCCTGTACCGCATAATGCTCGTTCCAAGATGGGACTGCCTTGAAAGTCAAGTATATTAACGCTTGCCGTTGCCAATAATGTTGTGTGACCAATATAGATGAATGATGAAACAACTGGAGAGTTATTTAGTCATGCCTGTCGCTTCAATGCTAGTTGCACTGGAGCAGAATTCGCAGTAGTTGTGGCCTGGGTTTGCGTCCTCGTTCGGCAAAGAATCGTATGATGCGTGCCTTGACAATGCATACATCTTTTCTTCGATACGCATGCTCGTGTGCGTGACCGTCTTCATACATCCGTTCACATTCGTCTTTTGCCTGGGCATCAACTTCTGAGTAAGTTGGTTCTTCTAGCTGCTAAAACCGTAAAAGAGCCGCTTCTAAATCTACGTTGCTTCGTGTGTGCATACTTTGCACCAAATTGCAGTGTATCAAATCAACTGGACCTGAAACCACCCAGCCGAGATGTGAATTCTGTGCATGCGGTTGGTTTGCCTCACCAGTAACAAGTCCATCCTTAACAATCAAGCCCCAAACATCAGCGCCAATCAATAAATCAATTATGCCTGGATTGTCAAAATTAGGATCTGCTAAAGGTAAGCCTTTTAAATGCTGCAATTGGCCCTTGTACATCACGCCAGTTATAACAACGTCAACCTTTTACCTTTTTATTCGTAACAGTTGCATGCATCGTTCGACAACAAAAGTAATTTGAGAGCCTGTACCGCATAATGCTCGTGCCAAGATGGGACTGCCTTGAAAGTCAAGTATATTAACGCTTGCCGTTGCCAATAATGTTGTGTGACCAATATAGATGAATGATGAAACAACTGGAGAGTTATTTAGTCATGCCTGTCGCTTCAATGCTAGTTGCACTGGAGCAGAATTCGCAGTAGTTGTGGCCTGGGTTTGCGTCCTCGTTCGGCAAAGAATCGTATGATGCGTGCCTTGACAATGCATACATCTTTTCTTCGATACGCATGCTCGTGTGCGTGACCGTCTTCATACATCCGTTCACATTCGTCTTTTGCCTGGGCATCAACTTCTGAGTAAGTTGGTTCTTCTAGCTGCTAAAACCGTAAAAGAGCCGCTTCTAAATCTACGTTGCTTCGTGTGTGCATACTTTGCACCAAATTGCAGTGTATCAAATCAACTGGACCTGAAACCACCCAGCCGAGATGTGAATTCTGTGCATGCGGTTGGTTTGCCTCACCAGTAACAAGTCCATCCTTAACAATCAAGCCCCAAACATCAGCGCCAATCAATAAATCAATTATGCCTGGATTGTCAAAATTAGGATCTGCTAAAGGTAAGCCTTTTAAATGCTGCAATTGGCCCTTGTACATCACGCCAGTTATAACAACGTCAACCTTTTACCTTTTTATTCGTAACAGTTGCATGCATCGTTCGACAACAAAAGTAATTTGAGAGCCTGTACCGCATAATGCTCGTGCCAAGATGGGACTGCCTTGAAAGTCAAGTATATTAACGCTTGCCGTTGCCAATAATGTTGTGTGACCAATATAGATGAATGATGAAACAACTGGAGAGTTATTTAGTCATGCCTGTCGCTTCAATGCTAGTTGCACTGGAGCAGAATTCGCAGTAGTTGTGGCCTGGGTTTGCGTCCTCGTTCGGCAAAGAATCGTATGATGCGTGCCTTGACAATGCATACATCTTTTCTTCGATACGCATGCTCGTGTGCGTGACCGTCTTCATACATCCGTTCACATTCGTCTTTTGCCTGGGCATCAACTTCTGAGTAAGTTGGTTCTTCTAGCTGCTAAAACCGTAAAAGAGCCGCTTCTAAATCTACGTTGCTTCGTGTGTGCATACTTTGCACCAAATTGCAGTGTATCAAATCAACTGGACCTGAAACCACCCAGCCGAGATGTGAATTCTGTGCATGCGGTTGGTTTGCCTCACCAGTAACAAGTCCATCCTTAACAATCAAGCCCCAAACATCAGCGCCAATCAATAAATCAATTATGCCTGGATTGTCAAAATTAGGATCTGCTAAAGGTAAGCCTTTTAAATGCTGCAATTGGCCCTTGTACATCACGCCAGTTATAACAACGTCAACCTTTTACCTTTTTATTCGTAACAGTTGCATGCATCGTTCGACAACAAATGTAATTTGAGAGCCTGTACCGCATAATGCTCGTGCCAAGATGGGACTGCCTTGAAAGTCAAGTATATTAACGCTTGCCGTTGCCAATAATGTTGTGTGACCAATATAGATGAATGATGAAACAACTGGAGAGTTATTTAGTCATGCCTGTCGCTTCAATGCTAGTTGCACTGGAGCAGAATTCGCAGTAGTTGTGGCCTGGGTTTGCGTCCTCGTTCGGCAAAGAATCGTATGATGCGTGCCTTGACAATGCATACATCTTTTCTTCGATACGCATGCTCGTGTGCGTGACCGTCTTCATACATCCGTTCACATTCGTCTTTTGCCTGGGCATCAACTTCTGAGTAAGTTGGTTCTTCTAGCTGCTAAAACCGTAAAAGAGCCGCTTCTAAATCTACGTTGCTTCGTGTGTGCATACTTTGCACCAAATTGCAGTGTATCAAATCAACTGGACCTGAAACCACCCAGCCGAGATGTGAATTCTGTGCATGCGGTTGGTTTGCCTCACCAGTAACAAGTCCATCCTTAACAATCAAGCCCCAAACATCAGCGCCAATCAATAAATCAATTATGCCTGGATTGTCAAAATTAGGATCTGCTAAAGGTAAGCCTTTTAAATGCTGCAATTGGCCCTTGTACATCACGCCAGTTATAACAACGTCAACCTTTTACCTTTTTATTCGTAACAGTTGCATGCATCGTTCGACAACAAAAGTAATTTGAGAGCCTGTACCGCATAATGCTCGTGCCAAGATGGGACTGCCTTGAAAGTCAAGTATATTAACGCTTGCCGTTGCCAATAATGTTGTGTGACCAATATAGATGAATGATGAAACAACTGGAGAGTTATTTAGTCATGCCTGTCGCTTCAATGCTAGTTGCACTGGAGCAGAATTCGCAGTAGTTGTGGCCTGGGTTTGCGTCCTCGTTCGGCAAAGAATCGTATGATGCGTGCCTTGACAATGCATACATCTTTTCTTCGATACGCATGCTCGTGTGCGTGACCGTCTTCATACATCCGTTCACATTCGTCTTTTGCCTGGGCATCAACTTCTGAGTAAGTTGGTTCTTCTAGCTGCTAAAACCGTAAAAGAGCCGCTTCTAAATCTACGTTGCTTCGTGTGTGCATACTTTGCACCAAATTGCAGTGTATCAAATCAACTGGACCTGAAACCACCCAGCCGAGATGTGAATTCTGTGCATGCGGTTGGTTTGCCTCACCAGTAACAAGTCCATCCTTAACAATCAAGCCCCAAACATCAGCGCCAATCAATAAATCAATTATGCCTGGATTGTCAAAATTAGGATCTGCTAAAGGTAAGCCTTTTAAATGCTGCAATTGGCCCTTGTACATCACGCCAGTTATAACAACGTCAACCTTTTACCTTTTTATTCGTAACAGTTGCATGCATCGTTCGACAACAAAAGTAATTTGAGAGCCTGTACCGCATAATGCTCGTGCCAAGATGGGACTGCCTTGAAAGTCAAGTATATTAACGCTTGCCGTTGCCAATAATGTTGTGTGACCAATATAGGTGAATGATGAAACAACTGGAGAGTTATTTAGTCATGCCTGTCGCTTCAATGCTAGTTGCACTGGAGCAGAATTCGCAGTAGTTGTGGCCTGGGTTTGCGTCCTCGTTCGGCAAAGAATCGTATGATGCGTGCCTTGACAATGCATACATCTTTTCTTCGATACGCATGCTCGTGTGCGTGACCGTCTTCATACATCCGTTCACATTCGTCTTTTGCCTGGGCATCAACTTCTGAGTAAGTTGGTTCTTCTAGCTGCTAAAACCGTAAAAGAGCCGCTTCTAAATCTACGTTGCTTCGTGTGTGCATACTTTGCACCAAATTGCAGTGTATCAAATCAACTGGACCTGAAACCACCCAGCCGAGATGTGAATTCTGTGCATGCGGTTGGTTTGCCTCACCAGTAACAAGTCCATCCTTAACAATCAAGCCCCAAACATCAGCGCCAATCAATAAATCAATTATGCCTGGATTGTCAAAATTAGGATCTGCTAAAGGTAAGCCTTTTAAATGCTGCAATTGGCCCTTGTACATCACGCCAGTTATAACAACGTCAACCTTTTACCTTTTTATTCGTAACAGTTGCATGCATCGTTCGACAACAAATGTAATTTGAGAGCCTGTACCGCATAATGCTCGTGCCAAGATGGGACTGCCTTGAAAGTCAAGTATATTAACGCTTGCCGTTGCCAATAATGTTGTGTGACCAATATAGATGAATGATGAAACAACTGGAGAGTTATTTAGTCATGCCTGTCGCTTCAATGCTAGTTGCACTGGAGCAGAATTCGCAGTAGTTGTGGCCTGGGTTTGCGTCCTCGTTCGGCAAAGAATCGTATGATGCGTGCCTTGACAATGCATACATCTTTTCTTCGATACGCATGCTCGTATGCGTGACCGTCTTCATACATCCGTTCACATTCGTCTTTTGCCTGGGCATCAACTTCTGAGTAAGTTGGTTCTTCTAGCTGCTAAAACCGTAAAAGAGCCGCTTCTAAATCTACGTTGCTTCGTGTGTGCATACTTTGCACCAAATTGCAGTGTATCAAATCAACTGGACCTGAAACCACCCAGCCGAGATGTGAATTCTGTGCATGCGGTTGGTTTGCCTCACCAGTAACAAGTCCATCCTTAACAATCAAGCCCCAAACATCAGCGCCAATCAATAAATCAATTATGCCTGGATTGTCAAAATTAGGATCTGCTAAAGGTAAGCCTTTTAAATGCTGCAATTGGCCCTTGTACATCACGCCAGTTATAACAACGTCAACCTTTTACCTTTTTATTCGTAACAGTTGCATGCATCGTTCGACAACAAAAGTAATTTGAGAGCCTGTACCGCATAATGCTCGTGCCAAGATGGGACTGCCTTGAAAGTCAAGTATATTAACGCTTGCCGTTGCCAATAATGTTGTGTGACCAATATAGATGAATGATGAAACAACTGGAGAGTTATTTAGTCATGCCTGTCGCTTCAATGCTAGTTGCACTGGAGCAGAATTCGCAGTAGTTGTGGCCTGGGTTTGCGTCCTCGTTCGGCAAAGAATCGTATGATGCGTGCCTTGACAATGCATACATCTTTTCTTCGATACGCATGCTCGTGTGCGTGACCGTCTTCATACATCCGTTCACATTCGTCTTTTGCCTGGGCATCAACTTCTGAGTAAGTTGGTTCTTCTAGCTGCTAAAACCGTAAAAGAGCCGCTTCTAAATCTACGTTGCTTCGTGTGTGCATACTTTGCACCAAATTGCAGTGTATCAAATCAACTGGACCTGAAACCACCCAGCCGAGATGTGAATTCTGTGCATGCGGTTGGTTTGCCTCACCAGTAACAAGTCCATCCTTAACAATCAAGCCCCAAACATCAGCGCCAATCAATAAATCAATTATGCCTGGATTGTCAAAATTAGGATCTGCTAAAGGTAAGCCTTTTAAATGCTGCAATTGGCCCTTGTACATCACGCCAGTTATAACAACGTCAACCTTTTACCTTTTTATTCGTAACAGTTGCATGCATCGTTCGACAACAAAAGTAATTTGAGAGCCTGTACCGCATAATGCTCGTGCCAAGATGGGACTGCCTTGAAAGTCAAGTATATTAACGCTTGCCGTTGCCAATAATGTTGTGTGACCAATATAGATGAATGATGAAACAACTGGAGAGTTATTTAGTCATGCCTGTCGCTTCAATGCTAGTTGCACTGGAGCAGAATTCGCAGTAGTTGTGGCCTGGGTTTGCGTCCTCGTTCGGCAAAGAATCGTATGATGCGTGCCTTGACAATGCATACATCTTTTCTTCGATACGCATGCTCGTGTGCGTGACCGTCTTCATACATCCGTTCACATTCGTCTTTTGCCTGGGCATCAACTTCTGAGTAAGTTGGTTCTTCTAGCTGCTAAAACCGTAAAAGAGCCGCTTCTAAATCTACGTTGCTTCGTGTGTGCATACTTTGCACCAAATTGCAGTGTATCAAATCAACTGGACCTGAAACCACCCAGCCGAGATGTGAATTCTGTGCATGCGGTTGGTTTGCCTCACCAGTAACAAGTCCATCCTTAACAATCAAGCCCCAAACATCAGCGCCAATCAATAAATCAATTATGCCTGGATTGTCAAAATTAGGATCTGCTAAAGGTAAGCCTTTTAAATGCTGCAATTGGCCCTTGTACATCACGCCAGTTATAACAACGTCAACCTTTTACCTTTTTATTCGTAACAGTTGCATGCATCGTTCGACAACAAAAGTAATTTGAGAGCCTGTACCGCATAATGCTCGTGCCAAGATGGGACTGCCTTGAAAGTCAAGTATATTAACGCTTGCCGTTGCCAATAATGTTGTGTGACCAATATAGATGAATGATGAAACAACTGGAGAGTTATTTAGTCATGCCTGTCGCTTCAATGCTAGTTGCACTGGAGCAGAATTCGCAGTAGTTGTGGCCTGGGTTTGCGTCCTCGTTCGGCAAAGAATCGTATGATGCGTGCCTTGACAATGCATACATCTTTTCTTCGATACGCATGCTCGTGTGCGTGACCGTCTTCATACATCCGTTCACATTCGTCTTTTGCCTGGGCATCAACTTCTGAGTAAGTTGGTTCTTCTAGCTGCTAAAACCGTAAAAGAGCCGCTTCTATATCTACGTTGCTTCGTGTGTGCATACTTTGCACCAAATTGCAGTGTATCAAATCAACTGGACCTGAAACCACCCAGCCGAGATGTGAATTCTGTGCATGCGGTTGGTTTGCCTCACCAGTAACAAGTCCATCCTTAACAATCAAGCCCCAAACATCAGCGCCAATCAATAAATCAATTATGCCTGGATTGTCAAAATTAGGATCTGCTAAAGGTAAGCCTTTTAAATGCTGCAATTGGCCCTTGTACATCACGCCAGTTATAACAACGTCAACCTTTTACCTTTTTATTCGTAACAGTTGCATGCATCGTTCGACAACAAAAGTAATTTGAGAGCCTGTACCGCATAATGCTCGTGCCAAGATGGGACTGCCTTGAAAGTCAAGTATATTAACGCTTGCCGTTGCCAATAATGTTGTGTGACCAATATAGATGAATGATGAAACAACTGGAGAGTTATTTAGTCATGCCTGTCGCTTCAATGCTAGTTGCACTGGAGCAGAATTCGCAGTAGTTGTGGCCTGGGTTTGCGTCCTCGTTCGGCAAAGAATCGTATGATGCGTGCCTTGACAATGCATACATCTTTTCTTCGATACGCATGCTCGTGTGCGTGACCGTCTTCATACATCCGTTCACATTCGTCTTTTGCCTGGGCATCAACTTCTGAGTAAGTTGGTTCTTCTAGCTGCTAAAACCGTAAAAGAGCCGCTTCTAAATCTACGTTGCTTCGTGTGTGCATACTTTGCACCAAATTGCAGTGTATCAAATCAACTGGACCTGAAACCACCCAGCCGAGATGTGAATTCTGTGCATGCGGTTGGTTTGCCTCACCAGTAACAAGTCCATCCTTAACAATCAAGCCCCAAACATCAGCGCCAATCAATAAATCAATTATGCCTGGATTGTCAAAATTAGGATCTGCTAAAGGTAAGCCTTTTAAATGCTGCAATTGGCCCTTGTACATCACGCCAGTTATAACAACGTCAACCTTTTACCTTTTTATTCGTAACAGTTGCATGCATCGTTCGACAACAAAAGTAATTTGAGAGCCTGTACCGCATAATGCTCGTGCCAAGATGGGACTGCCTTGAAAGTCAAGTATATTAACGCTTGCCGTTGCCAATAATGTTGTGTGACCAATATAGATGAATGATGAAACAACTGGAGAGTTATTTAGTCATGCCTGTCGCTTCAATGCTAGTTGCACTGGAGCAGAATTCGCAGTAGTTGTGGCCTGGGTTTGCGTCCTCGTTCGGCAAAGAATCGTATGATGCGTGCCTTGACAATGCATACATCTTTTCTTCGATACGCATGCTCGTGTGCGTGACCGTCTTCATACATCCGTTCACATTCGTCTTTTGCCTGGGCATCAACTTCTGAGTAAGTTGGTTCTTCTAGCTGCTAAAACCGTAAAAGAGCCGCTTCTAAATCTACGTTGCTTCGTGTGTGCATACTTTGCACCAAATTGCAGTGTATCAAATCAACTGGACCTGAAACCACCCAGCCGAGATGTGAATTCTGTGCATGCGGTTGGTTTGCCTCACCAGTAACAAGTCCATCCTTAACAATCAAGCCCCAAACATCAGCGCCAATCAATAAATCAATTATGCCTGGATTGTCAAAATTAGGATCTGCTAAAGGTAAGCCTTTTAAATGCTGCAATTGGCCCTTGTACATCACGCCAGTTATAACAACGTCAACCTTTTACCTTTTTATTCGTAACAGTTGCATGCATCGTTCGACAACAAAAGTAATTTGAGAGCCTGTACCGCATAATGCTCGTGCCAAGATGGGACTGCCTTGAAAGTCAAGTATATTAACGCTTGCCGTTGCCAATAATGTTGTGTGACCAATATAGATGAATGATGAAACAACTGGAGAGTTATTTAGTCATGCCTGTCGCTTCAATGCTAGTTGCACTGGAGCAGAATTCGCAGTAGTTGTGGCCTGGGTTTGCGTCCTCGTTCGGCAAAGAATCGTATGATGCGTGCCTTGACAATGCATACATCTTTTCTTCGATACGCATGCTCGTGTGCGTGACCGTCTTCATACATCCGTTCACATTCGTCTTTTGCCTGGGCATCAACTTCTGAGTAAGTTGGTTCTTCTAGCTGCTAAAACCGTAAAAGAGCCGCTTCTAAATCTACGTTGCTTCGTGTGTGCATACTTTGCACCAAATTGCAGTGTATCAAATCAACTGGACCTGAAACCACCCAGCCGAGATGTGAATTCTGTGCATGCGGTTGGTTTGCCTCACCAGTAACAAGTCCATCCTTAACAATCAAGCCCCAAACATCAGCGCCAATCAATAAATCAATTATGCCTGGATTGTCAAAATTAGGATCTGCTAAAGGTAAGCCTTTTAAATGCTGCAATTGGCCCTTGTACATCACGCCAGTTATAACAACGTCAACCTTTTACCTTTTTATTCGTAACAGTTGCATGCATCGTTCGACAACAAAAGTAATTTGAGAGCCTGTACCGCATAATGCTCGTGCCAAGATGGGACTGCCTTGAAAGTCAAGTACATTAACGCTTGCCGTTGCCAATAATGTTGTGTGACCAATATAGATGAATGATGAAACAACTGGAGAGTTATTTAGTCATGCCTGTCGCTTCAATGCTAGTTGCACTGGAGCAGAATTCGCAGTAGTTGTGGCCTGGGTTTGCGTCCTCGTTCGGCAAAGAATCGTATGATGCGTGCCTTGACAATGCATACATCTTTTCTTCGATACGCATGCTCGTGTGCGTGACCGTCTTCATACATCCGTTCACATTCGTCTTTTGCCTGGGCATCAACTTCTGAGTAAGTTGGTTCTTCTAGCTGCTAAAACCGTAAAAGAGCCGCTTCTAAATCTACGTTGCTTCGTGTGTGCATACTTTGCACCAAATTGCAGTGTATCAAATCAACTGGACCTGAAACCACCCAGCCGAGATGTGAATTCTGTGCATGCGGTTGGTTTGCCTCACCAGTAACAAGTCCATCCTTAACAATCAAGCCCCAAACATCAGCGCCAATCAATAAATCAATTATGCCTGGATTGTCAAAATTAGGATCTGCTAAAGGTAAGCCTTTTAAATGCTGCAATTGGCCCTTGTACATCACGCCAGTTATAACAACGTCAACCTTTTACCTTTTTATTCGTAACAGTTGCATGCATCGTTCGACAACAAAAGTAATTTGAGAGCCTGTACCGCATAATGCTCGTGCCAAGATGGGACTGCCTTGAAAGTCAAGTATATTAACGCTTGCCGTTGCCAATAATGTTGTGTGACCAATATAGATGAATGATGAAACAACTGGAGAGTTATTTAGTCATGCCTGTCGCTTCAATGCTAGTTGCACTGGAGCAGAATTCGCAGTAGTTGTGGCCTGGGTTTGCGTCCTCGTTCGGCAAAGAATCGTATGATGCGTGCCTTGACAATGCATACATCTTTTCTTCGATACGCATGCTCGTGTGCGTGACCGTCTTCATACATCCGTTCACATTCGTCTTTTGCCTGGGCATCAACTTCTGAGTAAGTTGGTTCTTCTAGCTGCTAAAACCGTAAAAGAGCCGCTTCTAAATCTACGTTGCTTCGTGTGTGCATACTTTGCACCAAATTGCAGTGTATCAAATCAACTGGACCTGAAACCACCCAGCCGAGATGTGAATTCTGTGCATGCGGTTGGTTTGCCTCACCAGTAACAAGTCCATCCTTAACAATCAAGCCCCAAACATCAGCGCCAATCAATAAATCAATTATGCCTGGATTGTCAAAATTAGGATCTGCTAAAGGTAAGCCTTTTAAATGCTGCAATTGGCCCTTGTACATCACGCCAGTTATAACAACGTCAACCTTTTACCTTTTTATTCGTAACAGTTGCATGCATCGTTCGACAACAAAAGTAATTTGAGAGCCTGTACCGCATAATGCTCGTGCCAAGATGGGACTGCCTTGAAAGTCAAGTATATTAACGCTTGCCGTTGCCAATAATGTTGTGTGACCAATATAGATGAATGATGAAACAACTGGAGAGTTATTTAGTCATGCCTGTCGCTTCAATGCTAGTTGCACTGGAGCAGAATTCGCAGTAGTTGTGGCCTGGGTTTGCGTCCTCGTTCGGCAAAGAATCGTATGATGCGTGCCTTGACAATGCATACATCTTTTCTTCGATACGCATGCTCGTGTGCGTGACCGTCTTCATACATCCGTTCACATTCGTCTTTTGCCTGGGCATCAACTTCTGAGTAAGTTGGTTCTTCTAGCTGCTAAAACCGTAAAAGAGCCGCTTCTAAATCTACGTTGCTTCGTGTGTGCATACTTTGCACCAAATTGCAGTGTATCAAATCAACTGGACCTGAAACCACCCAGCCGAGATGTGAATTCTGTGCATGCGGTTGGTTTGCCTCACCAGTAACAAGTCCATCCTTAACAATCAAGCCCCAAACATCAGCGCCAATCAATAAATCAATTATGCCTGGATTGTCAAAATTAGGATCTGCTAAAGGTAAGCCTTTTAAATGCTGCAATTGGCCCTTGTACATCACGCCAGTTATAACAACGTCAACCTTTTACCTTTTTATTCGTAACAGTTGCATGCATCGTTCGACAACAAAAGTAATTTGAGAGCCTGTACCGCATAATGCTCGTGCCAAGATGGGACTGCCTTGAAAGTCAAGTATATTAACGCTTGCCGTTGCCAATAATGTTGTGTGACCAATATAGATGAATGATGAAACAACTGGAGAGTTATTTAGTCATGCCTGTCGCTTCAATGCTAGTTGCACTGGAGCAGAATTCGCAGTAGTTGTGGCCTGGGTTTGCGTCCTCGTTCGGCAAAGAATCGTATGATGCGTGCCTTGACAATGCATACATCTTTTCTTCGATACGCATGCTCGTGTGCGTGACCGTCTTCATACATCCGTTCACATTCGTCTTTTGCCTGGGCATCAACTTCTGAGTAAGTTGGTTCTTCTAGCTGCTAAAACCGTAAAAGAGCCGCTTCTAAATCTACGTTGCTTCGTGTGTGCATACTTTGCACCAAATTGCAGTGTATCAAATCAACTGGACCTGAAACCACCCAGCCGAGATGTGAATTCTGTGCATGCGGTTGGTTTGCCTCACCAGTAACAAGTCCATCCTTAACAATCAAGCCCCAAACATCAGCGCCAATCAATAAATCAATTATGCCTGGATTGTCAAAATTAGGATCTGCTAAAGGTAAGCCTTTTAAATGCTGCAATTGGCCCTTGTACATCACGCCAGTTATAACAACGTCAACCTTTTACCTTTTTATTCGTAACAGTTGCATGCATCGTTCGACAACAAAAGTAATTTGAGAGCCTGTACCGCATAATGCTCGTGCCAAGATGGGACTGCCTTGAAAGTCAAGTATATTAACGCTTGCCGTTGCCAATAATGTTGTGTGACCAATATAGATGAATGATGAAACAACTGGAGAGTTATTTAGTCATGCCTGTCGCTTCAATGCTAGTTGCACTGGAGCAGAATTCGCAGTAGTTGTGGCCTGGGTTTGCGTCCTCGTTCGGCAAAGAATCGTATGATGCGTGCCTTGACAATGCATACATCTTTTCTTCGATACGCATGCTCGTGTGCGTGACCGTCTTCATACATCCGTTCACATTCGTCTTTTGCCTGGGCATCAACTTCTGAGTAAGTTGGTTCTTCTAGCTGCTAAAACCGTAAAAGAGCCGCTTCTAAATCTACGTTGCTTCGTGTGTGCATACTTTGCACCAAATTGCAGTGTATCAAATCAACTGGACCTGAAACCACCCAGCCGAGATGTGAATTCTGTGCATGCGGTTGGTTTGCCTCACCAGTAACAAGTCCATCCTTAACAATCAAGCCCCAAACATCAGCGCCAATCAATAAATCAATTATGCCTGGATTGTCAAAATTAGGATCTGCTAAAGGTAAGCCTTTTAAATGCTGCAATTGGCCCTTGTACATCACGCCAGTTATAACAACGTCAACCTTTTACCTTTTTATTCGTAACAGTTGCATGCATCGTTCGACAACAAAAGTAATTTGAGAGCCTGTACCGCATAATGCTCGTGCCAAGATGGGACTGCCTTGAAAGTCAAGTATATTAACGCTTGCCGTTGCCAATAATGTTGTGTGACCAATATAGATGAATGATGAAACAACTGGAGAGTTATTTAGTCATGCCTGTCGCTTCAATGCTAGTTGCACTGGAGCAGAATTCGCAGTAGTTGTGGCCTGGGTTTGCGTCCTCGTTCGGCAAAGAATCGTATGATGCGTGCCTTGACAATGCATACATCTTTTCTTCGATACGCATGCTCGTGTGCGTGACCGTCTTCATACATCCGTTCACATTCGTCTTTTGCCTGGGCATCAACTTCTGAGTAAGTTGGTTCTTCTAGCTGCTAAAACCGTAAAAGAGCCGCTTCTAAATCTACGTTGCTTCGTGTGTGCATACTTTGCACCAAATTGCAGTGTATCAAATCAACTGGACCTGAAACCACCCAGCCGAGATGTGAATTCTGTGCATGCGGTTGGTTTGCCTCACCAGTAACAAGTCCATCCTTAACAATCAAGCCCCAAACATCAGCGCCAATCAATAAATCAATTATGCCTGGATTGTCAAAATTAGGATCTGCTAAAGGTAAGCCTTTTAAATGCTGCAATTGGCCCTTGTACATCACGCCAGTTATAACAACGTCAACCTTTTACCTTTTTATTCGTAACAGTTGCATGCATCGTTCGACAACAAAAGTAATTTGAGAGCCTGTACCGCATAATGCTCGTGCCAAGATGGGACTGCCTTGAAAGTCAAGTATATTAACGCTTGCCGTTGCCAATAATGTTGTGTGACCAATATAGATGAATGATGAAACAACTGGAGAGTTATTTAGTCATGCCTGTCGCTTCAATGCTTGTTGCACTGGAGCAGAATTCGCAGTAGTTGTGGCCTGGGTTTGCGTCCTCGTTCGGCAAAGAATCGTATGATGCGTGCCTTGACAATGCATACATCTTTTCTTCGATACGCATGCTCGTGTGCGTGACCGTCTTCATACATCCGTTCACATTCGTCTTTTGCCTGGGCATCAACTTCTGAGTAAGTTGGTTCTTCTAGCTGCTAAAACCGTAAAAGAGCCGCTTCTAAATCTACGTTGCTTCGTGTGTGCATACTTTGCACCAAATTGCAGTGTATCAAATCAACTGGACCTGAAACCACCCAGCCGAGATGTGAATTCTGTGCATGCGGTTGGTTTGCCTCACCAGTAACAAGTCCATCCTTAACAATCAAGCCCCAAACATCAGCGCCAATCAATAAATCAATTATGCCTGGATTGTCAAAATTAGGATCTGCTAAAGGTAAGCCTTTTAAATGCTGCAATTGGCCCTTGTACATCACGCCAGTTATAACAACGTCAACCTTTTACCTTTTTATTCGTAACAGTTGCATGCATCGTTCGACAACAAAAGTAATTTGAGAGCCTGTACCGCATAATGCTCGTGCCAAGATGGGACTGCCTTGAAAGTCAAGTATATTAACGCTTGCCGTTGCCAATAATGTTGTGTGACCAATATAGATGAATGATGAAACAACTGGAGAGTTATTTAGTCATGCCTGTCGCTTCAATGCTAGTTGCACTGGAGCAGAATTCGCAGTAGTTGTGGCCTGGGTTTGCGTCCTCGTTCGGCAAAGAATCGTATGATGCGTGCCTTGACAATGCATACATCTTTTCTTCGATACGCATGCTCGTGTGCGTGACCGTCTTCATACATCCGTTCACATTCGTCTTTTGCCTGGGCATCAACTTCTGAGTAAGTTGGTTCTTCTAGCTGCTAAAACCGTAAAAGAGCCGCTTCTAAATCTACGTTGCTTCGTGTGTGCATACTTTGCACCAAATTGCAGTGTATCAAATCAACTGGACCTGAAACCACCCAGCCGAGATGTGAATTCTGTGCATGCGGTTGGTTTGCCTCACCAGTAACAAGTCCATCCTTAACAATCAAGCCCCAAACATCAGCGCCAATCAATAAATCAATTATGCCTGGATTGTCAAAATTAGGATCTGCTAAAGGTAAGCCTTTTAAATGCTGCAATTGGCCCTTGTACATCACGCCAGTTATAACAACGTCAACCTTTTACCTTTTTATTCGTAACAGTTGCATGCATCGTTCGACAACAAAAGTAATTTGAGAGCCTGTACCGCATAATGCTCGTGCCAAGATGGGACTGCCTTGAAAGTCAAGTATATTAACGCTTGCCGTTGCCAATAATGTTGTGTGACCAATATAGATGAATGATGAAACAACTGGAGAGTTATTTAGTCATGCCTGTCGCTTCAATGCTAGTTGCACTGGAGCAGAATTCGCAGTAGTTGTGGCCTGGGTTTGCGTCCTCGTTCGGCAAAGAATCGTATGATGCGTGCCTTGACAATGCATACATCTTTTCTTCGATACGCATGCTCGTGTGCGTGACCGTCTTCATACATCCGTTCACATTCGTCTTTTGCCTGGGCATCAACTTCTGAGTAAGTTGGTTCTTCTAGCTGCTAAAACCGTAAAAGAGCCGCTTCTAAATCTACGTTGCTTCGTGTGTGCATACTTTGCACCAAATTGCAGTGTATCAAATCAACTGGACCTGAAACCACCCAGCCGAGATGTGAATTCTGTGCATGCGGTTGGTTTGCCTCACCAGTAACAAGTCCATCCTTAACAATCAAGCCCCAAACATCAGCGCCAATCAATAAATCAATTATGCCTGGATTGTCAAAATTAGGATCTGCTAAAGGTAAGCCTTTTAAATGCTGCAATTGGCCCTTGTACATCACGCCAGTTATAACAACGTCAACCTTTTACCTTTTTATTCGTAACAGTTGCATGCATCGTTCGACAACAAAAGTAATTTGAGAGCCTGTACCGCATAATGCTCGTGCCAAGATGGGACTGCCTTGAAAGTCAAGTATATTAACGCTTGCCGTTGCCAATAATGTTGTGTGACCAATATAGATGAATGATGAAACAACTGGAGAGTTATTTAGTCATGCCTGTCGCTTCAATGCTAGTTGCACTGGAGCAGAATTCGCAGTAGTTGTGGCCTGGGTTTGCGTCCTCGTTCGGCAAAGAATCGTATGATGCGTGCCTTGACAATGCATACATCTTTTCTTCGATACGCATGCTCGTGTGCGTGACCGTCTTCATACATCCGTTCACATTCGTCTTTTGCCTGGGCATCAACTTCTGAGTAAGTTGGTTCTTCTAGCTGCTAAAACCGTAAAAGAGCCGCTTCTAAATCTACGTTGCTTCGTGTGTGCATACTTTGCACCAAATTGCAGTGTATCAAATCAACTGGACCTGAAACCACCCAGCCGAGATGTGAATTCTGTGCATGCGGTTGGTTTGCCTCACCAGTAACAAGTCCATCCTTAACAATCAAGCCCCAAACATCAGCGCCAATCAATAAATCAATTATGCCTGGATTGTCAAAATTAGGATCTGCTAAAGGTAAGCCTTTTAAATGCTGCAATTGGCCCTTGTACATCACGCCAGTTATAACAACGTCAACCTTTTACCTTTTTATTCGTAACAGTTGCATGCATCGTTCGACAACAAAAGTAATTTGAGAGCCTGTACCGCATAATGCTCGTGCCAAGATGGGACTGCCTTGAAAGTCAAGTATATTAACGCTTGCCGTTGCCAATAATGTTGTGTGACCAATATAGATGAATGATGAAACAACTGGAGAGTTATTTAGTCATGCCTGTCGCTTCAATGCTAGTTGCACTGGAGCAGAATTCGCAGTAGTTGTGGCCTGGGTTTGCGTCCTCGTTCGGCAAAGAATCGTATGATGCGTGCCTTGACAATGCATACATCTTTTCTTCGATACGCATGCTCGTGTGCGTGACCGTCTTCATACATCCGTTCACATTCGTCTTTTGCCTGGGCATCAACTTCTGAGTAAGTTGGTTCTTCTAGCTGCTAAAACCGTAAAAGAGCCGCTTCTAAATCTACGTTGCTTCGTGTGTGCATACTTTGCACCAAATTGCAGTGTATCAAATCAACTGGACCTGAAACCACCCAGCCGAGATGTGAATTCTGTGCATGCGGTTGGTTTGCCTCACCAGTAACAAGTCCATCCTTAACAATCAAGCCCCAAACATCAGCGCCAATCAATAAATCAATTATGCCTGGATTGTCAAAATTAGGATCTGCTAAAGGTAAGCCTTTTAAATGCTGCAATTGGCCCTTGTACATCACGCCAGTTATAACAACGTCAACCTTTTACCTTTTTATTCGTAACAGTTGCATGCATCGTTCGACAACAAAAGTAATTTGAGAGCCTGTACCGCATAATGCTCGTGCCAAGATGGGACTGCCTTGAAAGTCAAGTATATTAACGCTTGCCGTTGCCAATAATGTTGTGTGACCAATATAGATGAATGATGAAACAACTGGAGAGTTATTTAGTCATGCCTGTCGCTTCAATGCTTGTTGCACTGGAGCAGAATTCGCAGTAGTTGTGGCCTGGGTTTGCGTCCTCGTTCGGCAAAGAATCGTATGATGCGTGCCTTGACAATGCATACATCTTTTCTTCGATACGCATGCTCGTGTGCGTGACCGTCTTCATACATCCGTTCACATTCGTCTTTTGCCTGGGCATCAACTTCTGAGTAAGTTGGTTCTTCTAGCTGCTAAAACCGTAAAAGAGCCGCTTCTAAATCTACGTTGCTTCGTGTGTGCATACTTTGCACCAAATTGCAGTGTATCAAATCAACTGGACCTGAAACCACCCAGCCGAGATGTGAATTCTGTGCATGCGGTTGGTTTGCCTCACCAGTAACAAGTCCATCCTTAACAATCAAGCCCCAAACATCAGCGCCAATCAATAAATCAATTATGCCTGGATTGTCAAAATTAGGATCTGCTAAAGGTAAGCCTTTTAAATGCTGCAATTGGCCCTTGTACATCACGCCAGTTATAACAACGTCAACCTTTTACCTTTTTATTCGTAACAGTTGCATGCATCGTTCGACAACAAAAGTAATTTGAGAGCCTGTACCGCATAATGCTCGTGCCAAGATGGGACTGCCTTGAAAGTCAAGTATATTAACGCTTGCCGTTGCCAATAATGTTGTGTGACCAATATAGATGAATGATGAAACAACTGGAGAGTTATTTAGTCATGCCTGTCGCTTCAATGCTAGTTGCACTGGAGCAGAATTCGCAGTAGTTGTGGCCTGGGTTTGCGTCCTCGTTCGGCAAAGAATCGTATGATGCGTGCCTTGACAATGCATACATCTTTTCTTCGATACGCATGCTCGTGTGCGTGACCGTCTTCATACATCCGTTCACATTCGTCTTTTGCCTGGGCATCAACTTCTGAGTAAGTTGGTTCTTCTAGCTGCTAAAACCGTAAAAGAGCCGCTTCTAAATCTACGTTGCTTCGTGTGTGCATACTTTGCACCAAATTGCAGTGTATCAAATCAACTGGACCTGAAACCACCCAGCCGAGATGTGAATTCTGTGCATGCGGTTGGTTTGCCTCACCAGTAACAAGTCCATCCTTAACAATCAAGCCCCAAACATCAGCGCCAATCAATAAATCAATTATGCCTGGATTGTCAAAATTAGGATCTGCTAAAGGTAAGCCTTTTAAATGCTGCAATTGGCCCTTGTACATCACGCCAGTTATAACAACGTCAACCTTTTACCTTTTTATTCGTAACAGTTGCATGCATCGTTCGACAACAAAAGTAATTTGAGAGCCTGTACCGCATAATGCTCGTGCCAAGATGGGACTGCCTTGAAAGTCAAGTATATTAACGCTTGCCGTTGCCAATAATGTTGTGTGACCAATATAGATGAATGATGAAACAACTGGAGAGTTATTTAGTCATGCCTGTCGCTTCAATGCTAGTTGCACTGGAGCAGAATTCGCAGTAGTTGTGGCCTGGGTTTGCGTCCTCGTTCGGCAAAGAATCGTATGATGCGTGCCTTGACAATGCATACATCTTTTCTTCGATACGCATGCTCGTGTGCGTGACCGTCTTCATACATCCGTTCACATTCGTCTTTTGCCTGGGCATCAACTTCTGAGTAAGTTGGTTCTTCTAGCTGCTAAAACCGTAAAAGAGCCGCTTCTAAATCTACGTTGCTTCGTGTGTGCATACTTTGCACCAAATTGCAGTGTATCAAATCAACTGGACCTGAAACCACCCAGCCGAGATGTGAATTCTGTGCATGCGGTTGGTTTGCCTCACCAGTAACAAGTCCATCCTTAACAATCAAGCCCCAAACATCAGCGCCAATCAATAAATCAATTATGCCTGGATTGTCAAAATTAGGATCTGCTAAAGGTAAGCCTTTTAAATGCTGCAATTGGCCCTTGTACATCACGCCAGTTATAACAACGTCAACCTTTTACCTTTTTATTCGTAACAGTTGCATGCATCGTTCGACAACAAAAGTAATTTGAGAGCCTGTACCGCATAATGCTCGTGCCAAGATGGGACTGCCTTGAAAGTCAAGTATATTAACGCTTGCCGTTGCCAATAATGTTGTGTGACCAATATAGATGAATGATGAAACAACTGGAGAGTTATTTAGTCATGCCTGTCGCTTCAATGCTAGTTGCACTGGAGCAGAATTCGCAGTAGTTGTGGCCTGGGTTTGCGTCCTCGTTCGGCAAAGAATCGTATGATGCGTGCCTTGACAATGCATACATCTTTTCTTCGATACGCATGCTCGTGTGCGTGACCGTCTTCATACATCCGTTCACATTCGTCTTTTGCCTGGGCATCAACTTCTGAGTAAGTTGGTTCTTCTAGCTGCTAAAACCGTAAAAGAGCCGCTTCTAAATCTACGTTGCTTCGTGTGTGCATACTTTGCACCAAATTGCAGTGTATCAAATCAACTGGACCTGAAACCACCCAGCCGAGATGTGAATTCTGTGCATGCGGTTGGTTTGCCTCACCAGTAACAAGTCCATCCTTAACAATCAAGCCCCAAACATCAGCGCCAATCAATAAATCAATTATGCCTGGATTGTCAAAATTAGGATCTGCTAAAGGTAAGCCTTTTAAATGCTGCAATTGGCCCTTGTACATCACGCCAGTTATAACAACGTCAACCTTTTACCTTTTTATTCGTAACAGTTGCATGCATCGTTCGACAACAAAAGTAATTTGAGAGCCTGTACCGCATAATGCTCGTGCCAAGATGGGACTGCCTTGAAAGTCAAGTATATTAACGCTTGCCGTTGCCAATAATGTTGTGTGACCAATATAGATGAATGATGAAACAACTGGAGAGTTATTTAGTCATGCCTGTCGCTTCAATGCTAGTTGCACTGGAGCAGAATTCGCAGTAGTTGTGGCCTGGGTTTGCGTCCTCGTTCGGCAAAGAATCGTATGATGCGTGCCTTGACAATGCATACATCTTTTCTTCGATACGCATGCTCGTGTGCGTGACCGTCTTCATACATCCGTTCACATTCGTCTTTTGCCTGGGCATCAACTTCTGAGTAAGTTGGTTCTTCTAGCTGCTAAAACCGTAAAAGAGCCGCTTCTAAATCTACGTTGCTTCGTGTGTGCATACTTTGCACCAAATTGCAGTGTATCAAATCAACTGGACCTGAAACCACCCAGCCGAGATGTGAATTCTGTGCATGCGGTTGGTTTGCCTCACCAGTAACAAGTCCATCCTTAACAATCAAGCCCCAAACATCAGCGCCAATCAATAAATCAATTATGCCTGGATTGTCAAAATTAGGATCTGCTAAAGGTAAGCCTTTTAAATGCTGCAATTGGCCCTTGTACATCACGCCAGTTATAACAACGTCAACCTTTTACCTTTTTATTCGTAACAGTTGCATGCATCGTTCGACAACAAAAGTAATTTGAGAGCCTGTACCGCATAATGCTCGTGCCAAGATGGGACTGCCTTGAAAGTCAAGTATATTAACGCTTGCCGTTGCCAATAATGTTGTGTGACCAATATAGATGAATGATGAAACAACTGGAGAGTTATTTAGTCATGCCTGTCGCTTCAATGCTAGTTGCACTGGAGCAGAATTCGCAGTAGTTGTGGCCTGGGTTTGCGTCCTCGTTCGGCAAAGAATCGTATGATGCGTGCCTTGACAATGCATACATCTTTTCTTCGATACGCATGCTCGTGTGCGTGACCGTCTTCATACATCCGTTCACATTCGTCTTTTGCCTGGGCATCAACTTCTGAGTAAGTTGGTTCTTCTAGCTGCTAAAACCGTAAAAGAGCCGCTTCTAAATCTACGTTGCTTCGTGTGTGCATACTTTGCACCAAATTGCAGTGTATCAAATCAACTGGACCTGAAACCACCCAGCCGAGATGTGAATTCTGTGCATGCGGTTGGTTTGCCTCACCAGTAACAAGTCCATCCTTAACAATCAAGCCCCAAACATCAGCGCCAATCAATAAATCAATTATGCCTGGATTGTCAAAATTAGGATCTGCTAAAGGTAAGCCTTTTAAATGCTGCAATTGGCCCTTGTACATCACGCCAGTTATAACAACGTCAACCTTTTACCTTTTTATTCGTAACAGTTGCATGCATCGTTCGACAACAAAAGTAATTTGAGAGCCTGTACCGCATAATGCTCGTGCCAAGATGGGACTGCCTTGAAAGTCAAGTATATTAACGCTTGCCGTTGCCAATAATGTTGTGTGACCAATATAGATGAATGATGAAACAACTGGAGAGTTATTTAGTCATGCCTGTCGCTTCAATGCTAGTTGCACTGGAGCAGAATTCGCAGTAGTTGTGGCCTGGGTTTGCGTCCTCGTTCGGCAAAGAATCGTATGATGCGTGCCTTGACAATGCATACATCTTTTCTTCGATACGCATGCTCGTGTGCGTGACCGTCTTCATACATCCGTTCACATTCGTCTTTTGCCTGGGCATCAACTTCTGAGTAAGTTGGTTCTTCTAGCTGCTAAAACCGTAAAAGAGCCGCTTCTAAATCTACGTTGCTTCGTGTGTGCATACTTTGCACCAAATTGCAGTGTATCAAATCAACTGGACCTGAAACCACCCAGCCGAGATGTGAATTCTGTGCATGCGGTTGGTTTGCCTCACCAGTAACAAGTCCATCCTTAACAATCAAGCCCCAAACATCAGCGCCAATCAATAAATCAATTATGCCTGGATTGTCAAAATTAGGATCTGCTAAAGGTAAGCCTTTTAAATGCTGCAATTGGCCCTTGTACATCACGCCAGTTATAACAACGTCAACCTTTTACCTTTTTATTCGTAACAGTTGCATGCATCGTTCGACAACAAAAGTAATTTGAGAGCCTGTACCGCATAATGCTCGTGCCAAGATGGGACTGCCTTGAAAGTCAAGTATATTAACGCTTGCCGTTGCCAATAATGTTGTGTGACCAATATAGATGAATGATGAAACAACTGGAGAGTTATTTAGTCATGCCTGTCGCTTCAATGCTAGTTGCACTGGAGCAGAATTCGCAGTAGTTGTGGCCTGGGTTTGCGTCCTCGTTCGGCAAAGAATCGTATGATGCGTGCCTTGACAATGCATACATCTTTTCTTCGATACGCATGCTCGTGTGCGTGACCGTCTTCATACATCCGTTCACATTCGTCTTTTGCCTGGGCATCAACTTCTGAGTAAGTTGGTTCTTCTAGCTGCTAAAACCGTAAAAGAGCCGCTTCTAAATCTACGTTGCTTCGTGTGTGCATACTTTGCACCAAATTGCAGTGTATCAAATCAACTGGACCTGAAACCACCCAGCCGAGATGTGAATTCTGTGCATGCGGTTGGTTTGCCTCACCAGTAACAAGTCCATCCTTAACAATCAAGCCCCAAACATCAGCGCCAATCAATAAATCAATTATGCCTGGATTGTCAAAATTAGGATCTGCTAAAGGTAAGCCTTTTAAATGCTGCAATTGGCCCTTGTACATCACGCCAGTTATAACAACGTCAACCTTTTACCTTTTTATTCGTAACAGTTGCATGCATCGTTCGACAACAAAAGTAATTTGAGAGCCTGTACCGCATAATGCTCGTGCCAAGATGGGACTGCCTTGAAAGTCAAGTATATTAACGCTTGCCGTTGCCAATAATGTTGTGTGACCAATATAGGTGAATGATGAAACAACTGGAGAGTTATTTAGTCATGCCTGTCGCTTCAATGCTAGTTGCACTGGAGCAGAATTCGCAGTAGTTGTGGCCTGGGTTTGCGTCCTCGTTCGGCAAAGAATCGTATGATGCGTGCCTTGACAATGCATACATCTTTTCTTCGATACGCATGCTCGTGTGCGTGACCGTCTTCATACATCCGTTCACATTCGTCTTTTGCCTGGGCATCAACTTCTGAGTAAGTTGGTTCTTCTAGCTGCTAAAACCGTAAAAGAGCCGCTTCTAAATCTACGTTGCTTCGTGTGTGCATACTTTGCACCAAATTGCAGTGTATCAAATCAACTGGACCTGAAACCACCCAGCCGAGATGTGAATTCTGTGCATGCGGTTGGTTTGCCTCACCAGTAACAAGTCCATCCTTAACAATCAAGCCCCAAACATCAGCGCCAATCAATAAATCAATTATGCCTGGATTGTCAAAATTAGGATCTGCTAAAGGTAAGCCTTTTAAATGCTGCAATTGGCCCTTGTACATCACGCCAGTTATAACAACGTCAACCTTTTACCTTTTTATTCGTAACAGTTGCATGCATCGTTCGACAACAAATGTAATTTGAGAGCCTGTACCGCATAATGCTCGTGCCAAGATGGGACTGCCTTGAAAGTCAAGTATATTAACGCTTGCCGTTGCCAATAATGTTGTGTGACCAATATAGATGAATGATGAAACAACTGGAGAGTTATTTAGTCATGCCTGTCGCTTCAATGCTAGTTGCACTGGAGCAGAATTCGCAGTAGTTGTGGCCTGGGTTTGCGTCCTCGTTCGGCAAAGAATCGTATGATGCGTGCCTTGACAATGCATACATCTTTTCTTCGATACGCATGCTCGTGTGCGTGACCGTCTTCATACATCCGTTCACATTCGTCTTTTGCCTGGGCATCAACTTCTGAGTAAGTTGGTTCTTCTAGCTGCTAAAACCGTAAAAGAGCCGCTTCTAAATCTACGTTGCTTCGTGTGTGCATACTTTGCACCAAATTGCAGTGTATCAAATCAACTGGACCTGAAACCACCCAGCCGAGATGTGAATTCTGTGCATGCGGTTGGTTTGCCTCACCAGTAACAAGTCCATCCTTAACAATCAAGCCCCAAACATCAGCGCCAATCAATAAATCAATTATGCCTGGATTGTCAAAATTAGGATCTGCTAAAGGTAAGCCTTTTAAATGCTGCAATTGGCCCTTGTACATCACGCCAGTTATAACAACGTCAACCTTTTACCTTTTTATTCGTAACAGTTGCATGCATCGTTCGACAACAAAAGTAATTTGAGAGCCTGTACCGCATAATGCTCGTGCCAAGATGGGACTGCCTTGAAAGTCAAGTATATTAACGCTTGCCGTTGCCAATAATGTTGTGTGACCAATATAGATGAATGATGAAACAACTGGAGAGTTATTTAGTCATGCCTGTCGCTTCAATGCTAGTTGCACTGGAGCAGAATTCGCAGTAGTTGTGGCCTGGGTTTGCGTCCTCGTTCGGCAAAGAATCGTATGATGCGTGCCTTGACAATGCATACATCTTTTCTTCGATACGCATGCTCGTGTGCGTGACCGTCTTCATACATCCGTTCACATTCGTCTTTTGCCTGGGCATCAACTTCTGAGTAAGTTGGTTCTTCTAGCTGCTAAAACCGTAAAAGAGCCGCTTCTAAATCTACGTTGCTTCGTGTGTGCATACTTTGCACCAAATTGCAGTGTATCAAATCAACTGGACCTGAAACCACCCAGCCGAGATGTGAATTCTGTGCATGCGGTTGGTTTGCCTCACCAGTAACAAGTCCATCCTTAACAATCAAGCCCCAAACATCAGCGCCAATCAATAAATCAATTATGCCTGGATTGTCAAAATTAGGATCTGCTAAAGGTAAGCCTTTTAAATGCTGCAATTGGCCCTTGTACATCACGCCAGTTATAACAACGTCAACCTTTTACCTTTTTATTCGTAACAGTTGCATGCATCGTTCGACAACAAAAGTAATTTGAGAGCCTGTACCGCATAATGCTCGTGCCAAGATGGGACTGCCTTGAAAGTCAAGTATATTAACGCTTGCCGTTGCCAATAATGTTGTGTGACCAATATAGATGAATGATGAAACAACTGGAGAGTTATTTAGTCATGCCTGTCGCTTCAATGCTAGTTGCACTGGAGCAGAATTCGCAGTAGTTGTGGCCTGGGTTTGCGTCCTCGTTCGGCAAAGAATCGTATGATGCGTGCCTTGACAATGCATACATCTTTTCTTCGATACGCATGCTCGTGTGCGTGACCGTCTTCATACATCCGTTCACATTCGTCTTTTGCCTGGGCATCAACTTCTGAGTAAGTTGGTTCTTCTAGCTGCTAAAACCGTAAAAGAGCCGCTTCTAAATCTACGTTGCTTCGTGTGTGCATACTTTGCACCAAATTGCAGTGTATCAAATCAACTGGACCTGAAACCACCCAGCCGAGATGTGAATTCTGTGCATGCGGTTGGTTTGCCTCACCAGTAACAAGTCCATCCTTAACAATCAAGCCCCAAACATCAGCGCCAATCAATAAATCAATTATGCCTGGATTGTCAAAATTAGGATCTGCTAAAGGTAAGCCTTTTAAATGCTGCAATTGGCCCTTGTACATCACGCCAGTTATAACAACGTCAACCTTTTACCTTTTTATTCGTAACAGTTGCATGCATCGTTCGACAACAAAAGTAATTTGAGAGCCTGTACCGCATAATGCTCGTGCCAAGATGGGACTGCCTTGAAAGTCAAGTATATTAACGCTTGCCGTTGCCAATAATGTTGTGTGACCAATATAGATGAATGATGAAACAACTGGAGAGTTATTTAGTCATGCCTGTCGCTTCAATGCTAGTTGCACTGGAGCAGAATTCGCAGTAGTTGTGGCCTGGGTTTGCGTCCTCGTTCGGCAAAGAATCGTATGATGCGTGCCTTGACAATGCATACATCTTTTCTTCGATACGCATGCTCGTGTGCGTGACCGTCTTCATACATCCGTTCACATTCGTCTTTTGCCTGGGCATCAACTTCTGAGTAAGTTGGTTCTTCTAGCTGCTAAAACCGTAAAAGAGCCGCTTCTAAATCTACGTTGCTTCGTGTGTGCATACTTTGCACCAAATTGCAGTGTATCAAATCAACTGGACCTGAAACCACCCAGCCGAGATGTGAATTCTGTGCATGCGGTTGGTTTGCCTCACCAGTAACAAGTCCATCCTTAACAATCAAGCCCCAAACATCAGCGCCAATCAATAAATCAATTATGCCTGGATTGTCAAAATTAGGATCTGCTAAAGGTAAGCCTTTTAAATGCTGCAATTGGCCCTTGTACATCACGCCAGTTATAACAACGTCAACCTTTTACCTTTTTATTCGTAACAGTTGCATGCATCGTTCGACAACAAAAGTAATTTGAGAGCCTGTACCGCATAATGCTCGTGCCAAGATGGGACTGCCTTGAAAGTCAAGTATATTAACGCTTGCCGTTGCCAATAATGTTGTGTGACCAATATAGATGAATGATGAAACAACTGGAGAGTTATTTAGTCATGCCTGTCGCTTCAATGCTAGTTGCACTGGAGCAGAATTCGCAGTAGTTGTGGCCTGGGTTTGCGTCCTCGTTCGGCAAAGAATCGTATGATGCGTGCCTTGACAATGCATACATCTTTTCTTCGATACGCATGCTCGTGTGCGTGACCGTCTTCATACATCCGTTCACATTCGTCTTTTGCCTGGGCATCAACTTCTGAGTAAGTTGGTTCTTCTAGCTGCTAAAACCGTAAAAGAGCCGCTTCTAAATCTACGTTGCTTCGTGTGTGCATACTTTGCACCAAATTGCAGTGTATCAAATCAACTGGACCTGAAACCACCCAGCCGAGATGTGAATTCTGTGCATGCGGTTGGTTTGCCTCACCAGTAACAAGTCCATCCTTAACAATCAAGCCCCAAACATCAGCGCCAATCAATAAATCAATTATGCCTGGATTGTCAAAATTAGGATCTGCTAAAGGTAAGCCTTTTAAATGCTGCAATTGGCCCTTGTACATCACGCCAGTTATAACAACGTCAACCTTTTACCTTTTTATTCGTAACAGTTGCATGCATCGTTCGACAACAAAAGTAATTTGAGAGCCTGTACCGCATAATGCTCGTGCCAAGATGGGACTGCCTTGAAAGTCAAGTATATTAACGCTTGCCGTTGCCAATAATGTTGTGTGACCAATATAGATGAATGATGAAACAACTGGAGAGTTATTTAGTCATGCCTGTCGCTTCAATGCTAGTTGCACTGGAGCAGAATTCGCAGTAGTTGTGGCCTGGGTTTGCGTCCTCGTTCGGCAAAGAATCGTATGATGCGTGCCTTGACAATGCATACATCTTTTCTTCGATACGCATGCTCGTGTGCGTGACCGTCTTCATACATCCGTTCACATTCGTCTTTTGCCTGGGCATCAACTTCTGAGTAAGTTGGTTCTTCTAGCTGCTAAAACCGTAAAAGAGCCGCTTCTAAATCTACGTTGCTTCGTGTGTGCATACTTTGCACCAAATTGCAGTGTATCAAATCAACTGGACCTGAAACCACCCAGCCGAGATGTGAATTCTGTGCATGCGGTTGGTTTGCCTCACCAGTAACAAGTCCATCCTTAACAATCAAGCCCCAAACATCAGCGCCAATCAATAAATCAATTATGCCTGGATTGTCAAAATTAGGATCTGCTAAAGGTAAGCCTTTTAAATGCTGCAATTGGCCCTTGTACATCACGCCAGTTATAACAACGTCAACCTTTTACCTTTTTATTCGTAACAGTTGCATGCATCGTTCGACAACAAAAGTAATTTGAGAGCCTGTACCGCATAATGCTCGTGCCAAGATGGGACTGCCTTGAAAGTCAAGTATATTAACGCTTGCCGTTGCCAATAATGTTGTGTGACCAATATAGATGAATGATGAAACAACTGGAGAGTTATTTAGTCATGCCTGTCGCTTCAATGCTAGTTGCACTGGAGCAGAATTCGCAGTAGTTGTGGCCTGGGTTTGCGTCCTCGTTCGGCAAAGAATCGTATGATGCGTGCCTTGACAATGCATACATCTTTTCTTCGATACGCATGCTCGTGTGCGTGACCGTCTTCATACATCCGTTCACATTCGTCTTTTGCCTGGGCATCAACTTCTGAGTAAGTTGGTTCTTCTAGCTGCTAAAACCGTAAAAGAGCCGCTTCTAAATCTACGTTGCTTCGTGTGTGCATACTTTGCACCAAATTGCAGTGTATCAAATCAACTGGACCTGAAACCACCCAGCCGAGATGTGAATTCTGTGCATGCGGTTGGTTTGCCTCACCAGTAACAAGTCCATCCTTAACAATCAAGCCCCAAACATCAGCGCCAATCAATAAATCAATTATGCCTGGATTGTCAAAATTAGGATCTGCTAAAGGTAAGCCTTTTAAATGCTGCAATTGGCCCTTGTACATCACGCCAGTTATAACAACGTCAACCTTTTACCTTTTTATTCGTAACAGTTGCATGCATCGTTCGACAACAAAAGTAATTTGAGAGCCTGTACCGCATAATGCTCGTGCCAAGATGGGACTGCCTTGAAAGTCAAGTATATTAACGCTTGCCGTTGCCAATAATGTTGTGTGACCAATATAGATGAATGATGAAACAACTGGAGAGTTATTTAGTCATGCCTGTCGCTTCAATGCTAGTTGCACTGGAGCAGAATTCGCAGTAGTTGTGGCCTGGGTTTGCGTCCTCGTTCGGCAAAGAATCGTATGATGCGTGCCTTGACAATGCATACATCTTTTCTTCGATACGCATGCTCGTGTGCGTGACCGTCTTCATACATCCGTTCACATTCGTCTTTTGCCTGGGCATCAACTTCTGAGTAAGTTGGTTCTTCTAGCTGCTAAAACCGTAAAAGAGCCGCTTCTAAATCTACGTTGCTTCGTGTGTGCATACTTTGCACCAAATTGCAGTGTATCAAATCAACTGGACCTGAAACCACCCAGCCGAGATGTGAATTCTGTGCATGCGGTTGGTTTGCCTCACCAGTAACAAGTCCATCCTTAACAATCAAGCCCCAAACATCAGCGCCAATCAATAAATCAATTATGCCTGGATTGTCAAAATTAGGATCTGCTAAAGGTAAGCCTTTTAAATGCTGCAATTGGCCCTTGTACATCACGCCAGTTATAACAACGTCAACCTTTTACCTTTTTATTCGTAACAGTTGCATGCATCGTTCGACAACAAAAGTAATTTGAGAGCCTGTACCGCATAATGCTCGTGCCAAGATGGGACTGCCTTGAAAGTCAAGTATATTAACGCTTGCCGTTGCCAATAATGTTGTGTGACCAATATAGATGAATGATGAAACAACTGGAGAGTTATTTAGTCATGCCTGTCGCTTCAATGCTAGTTGCACTGGAGCAGAATTCGCAGTAGTTGTGGCCTGGGTTTGCGTCCTCGTTCGGCAAAGAATCGTATGATGCGTGCCTTGACAATGCATACATCTTTTCTTCGATACGCATGCTCGTGTGCGTGACCGTCTTCATACATCCGTTCACATTCGTCTTTTGCCTGGGCATCAACTTCTGAGTAAGTTGGTTCTTCTAGCTGCTAAAACCGTAAAAGAGCCGCTTCTAAATCTACGTTGCTTCGTGTGTGCATACTTTGCACCAAATTGCAGTGTATCAAATCAACTGGACCTGAAACCACCCAGCCGAGATGTGAATTCTGTGCATGCGGTTGGTTTGCCTCACCAGTAACAAGTCCATCCTTAACAATCAAGCCCCAAACATCAGCGCCAATCAATAAATCAATTATGCCTGGATTGTCAAAATTAGGATCTGCTAAAGGTAAGCCTTTTAAATGCTGCAATTGGCCCTTGTACATCACGCCAGTTATAACAACGTCAACCTTTTACCTTTTTATTCGTAACAGTTGCATGCATCGTTCGACAACAAAAGTAATTTGAGAGCCTGTACCGCATAATGCTCGTGCCAAGATGGGACTGCCTTGAAAGTCAAGTACATTAACGCTTGCCGTTGCCAATAATGTTGTGTGACCAATATAGATGAATGATGAAACAACTGGAGAGTTATTTAGTCATGCCTGTCGCTTCAATGCTAGTTGCACTGGAGCAGAATTCGCAGTAGTTGTGGCCTGGGTTTGCGTCCTCGTTCGGCAAAGAATCGTATGATGCGTGCCTTGACAATGCATACATCTTTTCTTCGATACGCATGCTCGTGTGCGTGACCGTCTTCATACATCCGTTCACATTCGTCTTTTGCCTGGGCATCAACTTCTGAGTAAGTTGGTTCTTCTAGCTGCTAAAACCGTAAAAGAGCCGCTTCTAAATCTACGTTGCTTCGTGTGTGCATACTTTGCACCAAATTGCAGTGTATCAAATCAACTGGACCTGAAACCACCCAGCCGAGATGTGAATTCTGTGCATGCGGTTGGTTTGCCTCACCAGTAACAAGTCCATCCTTAACAATCAAGCCCCAAACATCAGCGCCAATCAATAAATCAATTATGCCTGGATTGTCAAAATTAGGATCTGCTAAAGGTAAGCCTTTTAAATGCTGCAATTGGCCCTTGTACATCACGCCAGTTATAACAACGTCAACCTTTTACCTTTTTATTCGTAACAGTTGCATGCATCGTTCGACAACAAAAGTAATTTGAGAGCCTGTACCGCATAATGCTCGTGCCAAGATGGGACTGCCTTGAAAGTCAAGTATATTAACGCTTGCCGTTGCCAATAATGTTGTGTGACCAATATAGATGAATGATGAAACAACTGGAGAGTTATTTAGTCATGCCTGTCGCTTCAATGCTAGTTGCACTGGAGCAGAATTCGCAGTAGTTGTGGCCTGGGTTTGCGTCCTCGTTCGGCAAAGAATCGTATGATGCGTGCCTTGACAATGCATACATCTTTTCTTCGATACGCATGCTCGTGTGCGTGACCGTCTTCATACATCCGTTCACATTCGTCTTTTGCCTGGGCATCAACTTCTGAGTAAGTTGGTTCTTCTAGCTGCTAAAACCGTAAAAGAGCCGCTTCTAAATCTACGTTGCTTCGTGTGTGCATACTTTGCACCAAATTGCAGTGTATCAAATCAACTGGACCTGAAACCACCCAGCCGAGATGTGAATTCTGTGCATGCGGTTGGTTTGCCTCACCAGTAACAAGTCCATCCTTAACAATCAAGCCCCAAACATCAGCGCCAATCAATAAATCAATTATGCCTGGATTGTCAAAATTAGGATCTGCTAAAGGTAAGCCTTTTAAATGCTGCAATTGGCCCTTGTACATCACGCCAGTTATAACAACGTCAACCTTTTACCTTTTTATTCGTAACAGTTGCATGCATCGTTCGACAACAAAAGTAATTTGAGAGCCTGTACCGCATAATGCTCGTGCCAAGATGGGACTGCCTTGAAAGTCAAGTATATTAACGCTTGCCGTTGCCAATAATGTTGTGTGACCAATATAGATGAATGATGAAACAACTGGAGAGTTATTTAGTCATGCCTGTCGCTTCAATGCTAGTTGCACTGGAGCAGAATTCGCAGTAGTTGTGGCCTGGGTTTGCGTCCTCGTTCGGCAAAGAATCGTATGATGCGTGCCTTGACAATGCATACATCTTTTCTTCGATACGCATGCTCGTGTGCGTGACCGTCTTCATACATCCGTTCACATTCGTCTTTTGCCTGGGCATCAACTTCTGAGTAAGTTGGTTCTTCTAGCTGCTAAAACCGTAAAAGAGCCGCTTCTAAATCTACGTTGCTTCGTGTGTGCATACTTTGCACCAAATTGCAGTGTATCAAATCAACTGGACCTGAAACCACCCAGCCGAGATGTGAATTCTGTGCATGCGGTTGGTTTGCCTCACCAGTAACAAGTCCATCCTTAACAATCAAGCCCCAAACATCAGCGCCAATCAATAAATCAATTATGCCTGGATTGTCAAAATTAGGATCTGCTAAAGGTAAGCCTTTTAAATGCTGCAATTGGCCCTTGTACATCACGCCAGTTATAACAACGTCAACCTTTTACCTTTTTATTCGTAACAGTTGCATGCATCGTTCGACAACAAAAGTAATTTGAGAGCCTGTACCGCATAATGCTCGTGCCAAGATGGGACTGCCTTGAAAGTCAAGTATATTAACGCTTGCCGTTGCCAATAATGTTGTGTGACCAATATAGATGAATGATGAAACAACTGGAGAGTTATTTAGTCATGCCTGTCGCTTCAATGCTAGTTGCACTGGAGCAGAATTCGCAGTAGTTGTGGCCTGGGTTTGCGTCCTCGTTCGGCAAAGAATCGTATGATGCGTGCCTTGACAATGCATACATCTTTTCTTCGATACGCATGCTCGTGTGCGTGACCGTCTTCATACATCCGTTCACATTCGTCTTTTGCCTGGGCATCAACTTCTGAGTAAGTTGGTTCTTCTAGCTGCTAAAACCGTAAAAGAGCCGCTTCTAAATCTACGTTGCTTCGTGTGTGCATACTTTGCACCAAATTGCAGTGTATCAAATCAACTGGACCTGAAACCACCCAGCCGAGATGTGAATTCTGTGCATGCGGTTGGTTTGCCTCACCAGTAACAAGTCCATCCTTAACAATCAAGCCCCAAACATCAGCGCCAATCAATAAATCAATTATGCCTGGATTGTCAAAATTAGGATCTGCTAAAGGTAAGCCTTTTAAATGCTGCAATTGGCCCTTGTACATCACGCCAGTTATAACAACGTCAACCTTTTACCTTTTTATTCGTAACAGTTGCATGCATCGTTCGACAACAAAAGTAATTTGAGAGCCTGTACCGCATAATGCTCGTGCCAAGATGGGACTGCCTTGAAAGTCAAGTACATTAACGCTTGCCGTTGCCAATAATGTTGTGTGACCAATATAGATGAATGATGAAACAACTGGAGAGTTATTTAGTCATGCCTGTCGCTTCAATGCTAGTTGCACTGGAGCAGAATTCGCAGTAGTTGTGGCCTGGGTTTGCGTCCTCGTTCGGCAAAGAATCGTATGATGCGTGCCTTGACAATGCATACATCTTTTCTTCGATACGCATGCTCGTGTGCGTGACCGTCTTCATACATCCGTTCACATTCGTCTTTTGCCTGGGCATCAACTTCTGAGTAAGTTGGTTCTTCTAGCTGCTAAAACCGTAAAAGAGCCGCTTCTAAATCTACGTTGCTTCGTGTGTGCATACTTTGCACCAAATTGCAGTGTATCAAATCAACTGGACCTGAAACCACCCAGCCGAGATGTGAATTCTGTGCATGCGGTTGGTTTGCCTCACCAGTAACAAGTCCATCCTTAACAATCAAGCCCCAAACATCAGCGCCAATCAATAAATCAATTATGCCTGGATTGTCAAAATTAGGATCTGCTAAAGGTAAGCCTTTTAAATGCTGCAATTGGCCCTTGTACATCACGCCAGTTATAACAACGTCAACCTTTTACCTTTTTATTCGTAACAGTTGCATGCATCGTTCGACAACAAAAGTAATTTGAGAGCCTGTACCGCATAATGCTCGTGCCAAGATGGGACTGCCTTGAAAGTCAAGTATATTAACGCTTGCCGTTGCCAATAATGTTGTGTGACCAATATAGATGAATGATGAAACAACTGGAGAGTTATTTAGTCATGCCTGTCGCTTCAATGCTAGTTGCACTGGAGCAGAATTCGCAGTAGTTGTGGCCTGGGTTTGCGTCCTCGTTCGGCAAAGAATCGTATGATGCGTGCCTTGACAATGCATACATCTTTTCTTCGATACGCATGCTCGTGTGCGTGACCGTCTTCATACATCCGTTCACATTCGTCTTTTGCCTGGGCATCAACTTCTGAGTAAGTTGGTTCTTCTAGCTGCTAAAACCGTAAAAGAGCCGCTTCTAAATCTACGTTGCTTCGTGTGTGCATACTTTGCACCAAATTGCAGTGTATCAAATCAACTGGACCTGAAACCACCCAGCCGAGATGTGAATTCTGTGCATGCGGTTGGTTTGCCTCACCAGTAACAAGTCCATCCTTAACAATCAAGCCCCAAACATCAGCGCCAATCAATAAATCAATTATGCCTGGATTGTCAAAATTAGGATCTGCTAAAGGTAAGCCTTTTAAATGCTGCAATTGGCCCTTGTACATCACGCCAGTTATAACAACGTCAACCTTTTACCTTTTTATTCGTAACAGTTGCATGCATCGTTCGACAACAAAAGTAATTTGAGAGCCTGTACCGCATAATGCTCGTGCCAAGATGGGACTGCCTTGAAAGTCAAGTATATTAACGCTTGCCGTTGCCAATAATGTTGTGTGACCAATATAGATGAATGATGAAACAACTGGAGAGTTATTTAGTCATGCCTGTCGCTTCAATGCTAGTTGCACTGGAGCAGAATTCGCAGTAGTTGTGGCCTGGGTTTGCGTCCTCGTTCGGCAAAGAATCGTATGATGCGTGCCTTGACAATGCATACATCTTTTCTTCGATACGCATGCTCGTGTGCGTGACCGTCTTCATACATCCGTTCACATTCGTCTTTTGCCTGGGCATCAACTTCTGAGTAAGTTGGTTCTTCTAGCTGCTAAAACCGTAAAAGAGCCGCTTCTAAATCTACGTTGCTTCGTGTGTGCATACTTTGCACCAAATTGCAGTGTATCAAATCAACTGGACCTGAAACCACCCAGCCGAGATGTGAATTCTGTGCATGCGGTTGGTTTGCCTCACCAGTAACAAGTCCATCCTTAACAATCAAGCCCCAAACATCAGCGCCAATCAATAAATCAATTATGCCTGGATTGTCAAAATTAGGATCTGCTAAAGGTAAGCCTTTTAAATGCTGCAATTGGCCCTTGTACATCACGCCAGTTATAACAACGTCAACCTTTTACCTTTTTATTCGTAACAGTTGCATGCATCGTTCGACAACAAAAGTAATTTGAGAGCCTGTACCGCATAATGCTCGTGCCAAGATGGGACTGCCTTGAAAGTCAAGTATATTAACGCTTGCCGTTGCCAATAATGTTGTGTGACCAATATAGATGAATGATGAAACAACTGGAGAGTTATTTAGTCATGCCTGTCGCTTCAATGCTAGTTGCACTGGAGCAGAATTCGCAGTAGTTGTGGCCTGGGTTTGCGTCCTCGTTCGGCAAAGAATCGTATGATGCGTGCCTTGACAATGCATACATCTTTTCTTCGATACGCATGCTCGTGTGCGTGACCGTCTTCATACATCCGTTCACATTCGTCTTTTGCCTGGGCATCAACTTCTGAGTAAGTTGGTTCTTCTAGCTGCTAAAACCGTAAAAGAGCCGCTTCTAAATCTACGTTGCTTCGTGTGTGCATACTTTGCACCAAATTGCAGTGTATCAAATCAACTGGACCTGAAACCACCCAGCCGAGATGTGAATTCTGTGCATGCGGTTGGTTTGCCTCACCAGTAACAAGTCCATCCTTAACAATCAAGCCCCAAACATCAGCGCCAATCAATAAATCAATTATGCCTGGATTGTCAAAATTAGGATCTGCTAAAGGTAAGCCTTTTAAATGCTGCAATTGGCCCTTGTACATCACGCCAGTTATAACAACGTCAACCTTTTACCTTTTTATTCGTAACAGTTGCATGCATCGTTCGACAACAAAAGTAATTTGAGAGCCTGTACCGCATAATGCTCGTGCCAAGATGGGACTGCCTTGAAAGTCAAGTATATTAACGCTTGCCGTTGCCAATAATTTTGTGTGACCAATATAAATGAATGATGAAACAACTGGAGAGTTATTTAGTCATGCCTGTCGCTTCAATGCTAGTTGCACTGGAGCAGAATTCGCAGTAGTTGTGGCCTGGGTTTGCGTCCTCGTTCGGCAAAGAATCGTATGATGCGTGCCTTGACAATGCATACATCTTTTCTTCGATACGCATGCTCGTGTGCGTGACCGTCTTCATACATCCGTTCACATTCGTCTTTTGCCTGGGCATCAACTTCTGAGTAAGTTGGTTCTTCTAGCTGCTAAAACCGTAAAAGAGCCGCTTCTAAATCTACGTTGCTTCGTGTGTGCATACTTTGCACCAAATTGCAGTGTATCAAATCAACTGGACCTGAAACCACCCAGCCGAGATGTGAATTCTGTGCATGCGGTTGGTTTGCCTCACCAGTAACAAGTCCATCCTTAACAATCAAGCCCCAAACATCAGCGCCAATCAATAAATCAATTATGCCTGGATTGTCAAAATTAGGATCTGCTAAAGGTAAGCCTTTTAAATGCTGCAATTGGCCCTTGTACATCACGCCAGTTATAACAACGTCAACCTTTTACCTTTTTATTCGTAACAGTTGCATGCATCGTTCGACAACAAAAGTAATTTGAGAGCCTGTACCGCATAATGCTCGTGCCAAGATGGGACTGCCTTGAAAGTCAAGTATATTAACGCTTGCCGTTGCCAATAATGTTGTGTGACCAATATAGATGAATGATGAAACAACTGGAGAGTTATTTAGTCATGCCTGTCGCTTCAATGCTAGTTGCACTGGAGCAGAATTCGCAGTAGTTGTGGCCTGGGTTTGCGTCCTCGTTCGGCAAAGAATCGTATGATGCGTGCCTTGACAATGCATACATCTTTTCTTCGATACGCATGCTCGTGTGCGTGACCGTCTTCATACATCCGTTCACATTCGTCTTTTGCCTGGGCATCAACTTCTGAGTAAGTTGGTTCTTCTAGCTGCTAAAACCGTAAAAGAGCCGCTTCTAAATCTACGTTGCTTCGTGTGTGCATACTTTGCACCAAATTGCAGTGTATCAAATCAACTGGACCTGAAACCACCCAGCCGAGATGTGAATTCTGTGCATGCGGTTGGTTTGCCTCACCAGTAACAAGTCCATCCTTAACAATCAAGCCCCAAACATCAGCGCCAATCAATAAATCAATTATGCCTGGATTGTCAAAATTAGGATCTGCTAAAGGTAAGCCTTTTAAATGCTGCAATTGGCCCTTGTACATCACGCCAGTTATAACAACGTCAACCTTTTACCTTTTTATTCGTAACAGTTGCATGCATCGTTCGACAACAAAAGTAATTTGAGAGCCTGTACCGCATAATGCTCGTGCCAAGATGGGACTGCCTTGAAAGTCAAGTATATTAACGCTTGCCGTTGCCAATAATGTTGTGTGACCAATATAGATGAATGATGAAACAACTGGAGAGTTATTTAGTCATGCCTGTCGCTTCAATGCTAGTTGCACTGGAGCAGAATTCGCAGTAGTTGTGGCCTGGGTTTGCGTCCTCGTTCGGCAAAGAATCGTATGATGCGTGCCTTGACAATGCATACATCTTTTCTTCGATACGCATGCTCGTGTGCGTGACCGTCTTCATACATCCGTTCACATTCGTCTTTTGCCTGGGCATCAACTTCTGAGTAAGTTGGTTCTTCTAGCTGCTAAAACCGTAAAAGAGCCGCTTCTAAATCTACGTTGCTTCGTGTGTGCATACTTTGCACCAAATTGCAGTGTATCAAATCAACTGGACCTGAAACCACCCAGCCGAGATGTGAATTCTGTGCATGCGGTTGGTTTGCCTCACCAGTAACAAGTCCATCCTTAACAATCAAGCCCCAAACATCAGCGCCAATCAATAAATCAATTATGCCTGGATTGTCAAAATTAGGATCTGCTAAAGGTAAGCCTTTTAAATGCTGCAATTGGCCCTTGTACATCACGCCAGTTATAACAACGTCAACCTTTTACCTTTTTATTCGTAACAGTTGCATGCATCGTTCGACAACAAAAGTAATTTGAGAGCCTGTACCGCATAATGCTCGTGCCAAGATGGGACTGCCTTGAAAGTCAAGTATATTAACGCTTGCCGTTGCCAATAATGTTGTGTGACCAATATAGATGAATGATGAAACAACTGGAGAGTTATTTAGTCATGCCTGTCGCTTCAATGCTAGTTGCACTGGAGCAGAATTCGCAGTAGTTGTGGCCTGGGTTTGCGTCCTCGTTCGGCAAAGAATCGTATGATGCGTGCCTTGACAATGCATACATCTTTTCTTCGATACGCATGCTCGTGTGCGTGACCGTCTTCATACATCCGTTCACATTCGTCTTTTGCCTGGGCATCAACTTCTGAGTAAGTTGGTTCTTCTAGCTGCTAAAACCGTAAAAGAGCCGCTTCTAAATCTACGTTGCTTCGTGTGTGCATACTTTGCACCAAATTGCAGTGTATCAAATCAACTGGACCTGAAACCACCCAGCCGAGATGTGAATTCTGTGCATGCGGTTGGTTTGCCTCACCAGTAACAAGTCCATCCTTAACAATCAAGCCCCAAACATCAGCGCCAATCAATAAATCAATTATGCCTGGATTGTCAAAATTAGGATCTGCTAAAGGTAAGCCTTTTAAATGCTGCAATTGGCCCTTGTACATCACGCCAGTTATAACAACGTCAACCTTTTACCTTTTTATTCGTAACAGTTGCATGCATCGTTCGACAACAAAAGTAATTTGAGAGCCTGTACCGCATAATGCTCGTGCCAAGATGGGACTGCCTTGAAAGTCAAGTATATTAACGCTTGCCGTTGCCAATAATGTTGTGTGACCAATATAGATGAATGATGAAACAACTGGAGAGTTATTTAGTCATGCCTGTCGCTTCAATGCTAGTTGCACTGGAGCAGAATTCGCAGTAGTTGTGGCCTGGGTTTGCGTCCTCGTTCGGCAAAGAATCGTATGATGCGTGCCTTGACAATGCATACATCTTTTCTTCGATACGCATGCTCGTGTGCGTGACCGTCTTCATACATCCGTTCACATTCGTCTTTTGCCTGGGCATCAACTTCTGAGTAAGTTGGTTCTTCTAGCTGCTAAAACCGTAAAAGAGCCGCTTCTAAATCTACGTTGCTTCGTGTGTGCATACTTTGCACCAAATTGCAGTGTATCAAATCAACTGGACCTGAAACCACCCAGCCGAGATGTGAATTCTGTGCATGCGGTTGGTTTGCCTCACCAGTAACAAGTCCATCCTTAACAATCAAGCCCCAAACATCAGCGCCAATCAATAAATCAATTATGCCTGGATTGTCAAAATTAGGATCTGCTAAAGGTAAGCCTTTTAAATGCTGCAATTGGCCCTTGTACATCACGCCAGTTATAACAACGTCAACCTTTTACCTTTTTATTCGTAACAGTTGCATGCATCGTTCGACAACAAAAGTAATTTGAGAGCCTGTACCGCATAATGCTCGTGCCAAGATGGGACTGCCTTGAAAGTCAAGTATATTAACGCTTGCCGTTGCCAATAATGTTGTGTGACCAATATAGATGAATGATGAAACAACTGGAGAGTTATTTAGTCATGCCTGTCGCTTCAATGCTAGTTGCACTGGAGCAGAATTCGCAGTAGTTGTGGCCTGGGTTTGCGTCCTCGTTCGGCAAAGAATCGTATGATGCGTGCCTTGACAATGCATACATCTTTTCTTCGATACGCATGCTCGTGTGCGTGACCGTCTTCATACATCCGTTCACATTCGTCTTTTGCCTGGGCATCAACTTCTGAGTAAGTTGGTTCTTCTAGCTGCTAAAACCGTAAAAGAGCCGCTTCTAAATCTACGTTGCTTCGTGTGTGCATACTTTGCACCAAATTGCAGTGTATCAAATCAACTGGACCTGAAACCACCCAGCCGAGATGTGAATTCTGTGCATGCGGTTGGTTTGCCTCACCAGTAACAAGTCCATCCTTAAAAATCAAGCCCCAAACATCAGCGCCAATCAATAAATCAATTATGCCTGGATTGTCAAAATTAGGATCTGCTAAAGGTAAGCCTTTTAAATGCTGCAATTGGCCCTTGTACATCACGCCAGTTATAACAACGTCAACCTTTTACCTTTTTATTCGTAACAGTTGCATGCATCGTTCGACAACAAAAGTAATTTGAGAGCCTGTACCGCATAATGCTCGTGCCAAGATGGGACTGCCTTGAAAGTCAAGTATATTAACGCTTGCCGTTGCCAATAATGTTGTGTGACCAATATAGATGAATGATGAAACAACTGGAGAGTTATTTAGTCATGCCTGTCGCTTCAATGCTAGTTGCACTGGAGCAGAATTCGCAGTAGTTGTGGCCTGGGTTTGCGTCCTCGTTCGGCAAAGAATCGTATGATGCGTGCCTTGACAATGCATACATCTTTTCTTCGATACGCATGCTCGTGTGCGTGACCGTCTTCATACATCCGTTCACATTCGTCTTTTGCCTGGGCATCAACTTCTGAGTAAGTTGGTTCTTCTAGCTGCTAAAACCGTAAAAGAGCCGCTTCTAAATCTACGTTGCTTCGTGTGTGCATACTTTGCACCAAATTGCAGTGTATCAAATCAACTGGACCTGAAACCACCCAGCCGAGATGTGAATTCTGTGCATGCGGTTGGTTTGCCTCACCAGTAACAAGTCCATCCTTAACAATCAAGCCCCAAACATCAGCGCCAATCAATAAATCAATTATGCCTGGATTGTCAAAATTAGGATCTGCTAAAGGTAAGCCTTTTAAATGCTGCAATTGGCCCTTGTACATCACGCCAGTTATAACAACGTCAACCTTTTACCTTTTTATTCGTAACAGTTGCATGCATCGTTCGACAACAAAAGTAATTTGAGAGCCTGTACCGCATAATGCTCGTGCCAAGATGGGACTGCCTTGAAAGTCAAGTATATTAACGCTTGCCGTTGCCAATAATGTTGTGTGACCAATATAGATGAATGATGAAACAACTGGAGAGTTATTTAGTCATGCCTGTCGCTTCAATGCTAGTTGCACTGGAGCAGAATTCGCAGTAGTTGTGGCCTGGGTTTGCGTCCTCGTTCGGCAAAGAATCGTATGATGCGTGCCTTGACAATGCATACATCTTTTCTTCGATACGCATGCTCGTGTGCGTGACCGTCTTCATACATCCGTTCACATTCGTCTTTTGCCTGGGCATCAACTTCTGAGTAAGTTGGTTCTTCTAGCTGCTAAAACCGTAAAAGAGCCGCTTCTAAATCTACGTTGCTTCGTGTGTGCATACTTTGCACCAAATTGCAGTGTATCAAATCAACTGGACCTGAAACCACCCAGCCGAGATGTGAATTCTGTGCATGCGGTTGGTTTGCCTCACCAGTAACAAGTCCATCCTTAACAATCAAGCCCCAAACATCAGCGCCAATCAATAAATCAATTATGCCTGGATTGTCAAAATTAGGATCTGCTAAAGGTAAGCCTTTTAAATGCTGCAATTGGCCCTTGTACATCACGCCAGTTATAACAACGTCAACCTTTTACCTTTTTATTCGTAACAGTTGCATGCATCGTTCGACAACAAAAGTAATTTGAGAGCCTGTACCGCATAATGCTCGTGCCAAGATGGGACTGCCTTGAAAGTCAAGTATATTAACGCTTGCCGTTGCCAATAATGTTGTGTGACCAATATAGATGAATGATGAAACAACTGGAGAGTTATTTAGTCATGCCTGTCGCTTCAATGCTAGTTGCACTGGAGCAGAATTCGCAGTAGTTGTGGCCTGGGTTTGCGTCCTCGTTCGGCAAAGAATCGTATGATGCGTGCCTTGACAATGCATACATCTTTTCTTCGATACGCATGCTCGTGTGCGTGACCGTCTTCATACATCCGTTCACATTCGTCTTTTGCCTGGGCATCAACTTCTGAGTAAGTTGGTTCTTCTAGCTGCTAAAACCGTAAAAGAGCCGCTTCTAAATCTACGTTGCTTCGTGTGTGCATACTTTGCACCAAATTGCAGTGTATCAAATCAACTGGACCTGAAACCACCCAGCCGAGATGTGAATTCTGTGCATGCGGTTGGTTTGCCTCACCAGTAACAAGTCCATCCTTAACAATCAAGCCCCAAACATCAGCGCCAATCAATAAATCAATTATGCCTGGATTGTCAAAATTAGGATCTGCTAAAGGTAAGCCTTTTAAATGCTGCAATTGGCCCTTGTACATCACGCCAGTTATAACAACGTCAACCTTTTACCTTTTTATTCGTAACAGTTGCATGCATCGTTCGACAACAAAAGTAATTTGAGAGCCTGTACCGCATAATGCTCGTGCCAAGATGGGACTGCCTTGAAAGTCAAGTATATTAACGCTTGCCGTTGCCAATAATGTTGTGTGACCAATATAGATGAATGATGAAACAACTGGAGAGTTATTTAGTCATGCCTGTCGCTTCAATGCTAGTTGCACTGGAGCAGAATTCGCAGTAGTTGTGGCCTGGGTTTGCGTCCTCGTTCGGCAAAGAATCGTATGATGCGTGCCTTGACAATGCATACATCTTTTCTTCGATACGCATGCTCGTGTGCGTGACCGTCTTCATACATCCGTTCACATTCGTCTTTTGCCTGGGCATCAACTTCTGAGTAAGTTGGTTCTTCTAGCTGCTAAAACCGTAAAAGAGCCGCTTCTAAATCTACGTTGCTTCGTGTGTGCATACTTTGCACCAAATTGCAGTGTATCAAATCAACTGGACCTGAAACCACCCAGCCGAGATGTGAATTCTGTGCATGCGGTTGGTTTGCCTCACCAGTAACAAGTCCATCCTTAACAATCAAGCCCCAAACATCAGCGCCAATCAATAAATCAATTATGCCTGGATTGTCAAAATTAGGATCTGCTAAAGGTAAGCCTTTTAAATGCTGCAATTGGCCCTTGTACATCACGCCAGTTATAACAACGTCAACCTTTTACCTTTTTATTCGTAACAGTTGCATGCATCGTTCGACAACAAAAGTAATTTGAGAGCCTGTACCGCATAATGCTCGTGCCAAGATGGGACTGCCTTGAAAGTCAAGTATATTAACGCTTGCCGTTGCCAATAATGTTGTGTGACCAATATAGATGAATGATGAAACAACTGGAGAGTTATTTAGTCATGCCTGTCGCTTCAATGCTAGTTGCACTGGAGCAGAATTCGCAGTAGTTGTGGCCTGGGTTTGCGTCCTCGTTCGGCAAAGAATCGTATGATGCGTGCCTTGACAATGCATACATCTTTTCTTCGATACGCATGCTCGTGTGCGTGACCGTCTTCATACATCCGTTCACATTCGTCTTTTGCCTGGGCATCAACTTCTGAGTAAGTTGGTTCTTCTAGCTGCTAAAACCGTAAAAGAGCCGCTTCTAAATCTACGTTGCTTCGTGTGTGCATACTTTGCACCAAATTGCAGTGTATCAAATCAACTGGACCTGAAACCACCCAGCCGAGATGTGAATTCTGTGCATGCGGTTGGTTTGCCTCACCAGTAACAAGTCCATCCTTAACAATCAAGCCCCAAACATCAGCGCCAATCAATAAATCAATTATGCCTGGATTGTCAAAATTAGGATCTGCTAAAGGTAAGCCTTTTAAATGCTGCAATTGGCCCTTGTACATCACGCCAGTTATAACAACGTCAACCTTTTACCTTTTTATTCGTAACAGTTGCATGCATCGTTCGACAACAAAAGTAATTTGAGAGCCTGTACCGCATAATGCTCGTGCCAAGATGGGACTGCCTTGAAAGTCAAGTATATTAACGCTTGCCGTTGCCAATAATGTTGTGTGACCAATATAGATGAATGATGAAACAACTGGAGAGTTATTTAGTCATGCCTGTCGCTTCAATGCTAGTTGCACTGGAGCAGAATTCGCAGTAGTTGTGGCCTGGGTTTGCGTCCTCGTTCGGCAAAGAATCGTATGATGCGTGCCTTGACAATGCATACATCTTTTCTTCGATACGCATGCTCGTGTGCGTGACCGTCTTCATACATCCGTTCACATTCGTCTTTTGCCTGGGCATCAACTTCTGAGTAAGTTGGTTCTTCTAGCTGCTAAAACCGTAAAAGAGCCGCTTCTAAATCTACGTTGCTTCGTGTGTGCATACTTTGCACCAAATTGCAGTGTATCAAATCAACTGGACCTGAAACCACCCAGCCGAGATGTGAATTCTGTGCATGCGGTTGGTTTGCCTCACCAGTAACAAGTCCATCCTTAACAATCAAGCCCCAAACATCAGCGCCAATCAATAAATCAATTATGCCTGGATTGTCAAAATTAGGATCTGCTAAAGGTAAGCCTTTTAAATGCTGCAATTGGCCCTTGTACATCACGCCAGTTATAACAACGTCAACCTTTTACCTTTTTATTCGTAACAGTTGCATGCATCGTTCGACAACAAAAGTAATTTGAGAGCCTGTACCGCATAATGCTCGTGCCAAGATGGGACTGCCTTGAAAGTCAAGTATATTAACGCTTGCCGTTGCCAATAATGTTGTGTGACCAATATAGATGAATGATGAAACAACTGGAGAGTTATTTAGTCATGCCTGTCGCTTCAATGCTAGTTGCACTGGAGCAGAATTCGCAGTAGTTGTGGCCTGGGTTTGCGTCCTCGTTCGGCAAAGAATCGTATGATGCGTGCCTTGACAATGCATACATCTTTTCTTCGATACGCATGCTCGTGTGCGTGACCGTCTTCATACATCCGTTCACATTCGTCTTTTGCCTGGGCATCAACTTCTGAGTAAGTTGGTTCTTCTAGCTGCTAAAACCGTAAAAGAGCCGCTTCTAAATCTACGTTGCTTCGTGTGTGCATACTTTGCACCAAATTGCAGTGTATCAAATCAACTGGACCTAAAACCACCCAGCCGAGATGTGAATTCTGTGCATGCGGTTGGTTTGCCTCACCAGTAACAAGTCCATCCTTAACAATCAAGCCCCAAACATCAGCGCCAATCAATAAATCAATTATGCCTGGATTGTCAAAATTAGGATCTGCTAAAGGTAAGCCTTTTAAATGCTGCAATTGGCCCTTGTACATCACGCCAGTTATAACAACGTCAACCTTTTACCTTTTTATTCGTAACAGTTGCATGCATCGTTCGACAACAAAAGTAATTTGAGAGCCTGTACCGCATAATGCTCGTGCCAAGATGGGACTGCCTTGAAAGTCAAGTATATTAACGCTTGCCGTTGCCAATAATGTTGTGTGACCAATATAGATGAATGATGAAACAACTGGAGAGTTATTTAGTCATGCCTGTCGCTTCAATGCTAGTTGCACTGGAGCAGAATTCGCAGTAGTTGTGGCCTGGGTTTGCGTCCTCGTTCGGCAAAGAATCGTATGATGCGTGCCTTGACAATGCATACATCTTTTCTTCGATACGCATGCTCGTGTGCGTGACCGTCTTCATACATCCGTTCACATTCGTCTTTTGCCTGGGCATCAACTTCTGAGTAAGTTGGTTCTTCTAGCTGCTAAAACCGTAAAAGAGCCGCTTCTAAATCTACGTTGCTTCGTGTGTGCATACTTTGCACCAAATTGCAGTGTATCAAATCAACTGGACCTGAAACCACCCAGCCGAGATGTGAATTCTGTGCATGCGGTTGGTTTGCCTCACCAGTAACAAGTCCATCCTTAACAATCAAGCCCCAAACATCAGCGCCAATCAATAAATCAATTATGCCTGGATTGTCAAAATTAGGATCTGCTAAAGGTAAGCCTTTTAAATGCTGCAATTGGCCCTTGTACATCACGCCAGTTATAACAACGTCAACCTTTTACCTTTTTATTCGTAACAGTTGCATGCATCGTTCGACAACAAAAGTAATTTGAGAGCCTGTACCGCATAATGCTCGTGCCAAGATGGGACTGCCTTGAAAGTCAAGTATATTAACGCTTGCCGTTGCCAATAATGTTGTGTGACCAATATAGATGAATGATGAAACAACTGGAGAGTTATTTAGTCATGCCTGTCGCTTCAATGCTTGTTGCACTGGAGCAGAATTCGCAGTAGTTGTGGCCTGGGTTTGCGTCCTCGTTCGGCAAAGAATCGTATGATGCGTGCCTTGACAATGCATACATCTTTTCTTCGATACGCATGCTCGTGTGCGTGACCGTCTTCATACATCCGTTCACATTCGTCTTTTGCCTGGGCATCAACTTCTGAGTAAGTTGGTTCTTCTAGCTGCTAAAACCGTAAAAGAGCCGCTTCTAAATCTACGTTGCTTCGTGTGTGCATACTTTGCACCAAATTGCAGTGTATCAAATCAACTGGACCTGAAACCACCCAGCCGAGATGTGAATTCTGTGCATGCGGTTGGTTTGCCTCACCAGTAACAAGTCCATCCTTAACAATCAAGCCCCAAACATCAGCGCCAATCAATAAATCAATTATGCCTGGATTGTCAAAATTAGGATCTGCTAAAGGTAAGCCTTTTAAATGCTGCAATTGGCCCTTGTACATCACGCCAGTTATAACAACGTCAACCTTTTACCTTTTTATTCGTAACAGTTGCATGCATCGTTCGACAACAAAAGTAATTTGAGAGCCTGTACCGCATAATGCTCGTGCCAAGATGGGACTGCCTTGAAAGTCAAGTATATTAACGCTTGCCGTTGCCAATAATGTTGTGTGACCAATATAGATGAATGATGAAACAACTGGAGAGTTATTTAGTCATGCCTGTCGCTTCAATGCTAGTTGCACTGGAGCAGAATTCGCAGTAGTTGTGGCCTGGGTTTGCGTCCTCGTTCGGCAAAGAATCGTATGATGCGTGCCTTGACAATGCATACATCTTTTCTTCGATACGCATGCTCGTGTGCGTGACCGTCTTCATACATCCGTTCACATTCGTCTTTTGCCTGGGCATCAACTTCTGAGTAAGTTGGTTCTTCTAGCTGCTAAAACCGTAAAAGAGCCGCTTCTAAATCTACGTTGCTTCGTGTGTGCATACTTTGCACCAAATTGCAGTGTATCAAATCAACTGGACCTGAAACCACCCAGCCGAGATGTGAATTCTGTGCATGCGGTTGGTTTGCCTCACCAGTAACAAGTCCATCCTTAACAATCAAGCCCCAAACATCAGCGCCAATCAATAAATCAATTATGCCTGGATTGTCAAAATTAGGATCTGCTAAAGGTAAGCCTTTTAAATGCTGCAATTGGCCCTTGTACATCACGCCAGTTATAACAACGTCAACCTTTTACCTTTTTATTCGTAACAGTTGCATGCATCGTTCGACAACAAAAGTAATTTGAGAGCCTGTACCGCATAATGCTCGTGCCAAGATGGGACTGCCTTGAAAGTCAAGTATATTAACGCTTGCCGTTGCCAATAATGTTGTGTGACCAATATAGATGAATGATGAAACAACTGGAGAGTTATTTAGTCATGCCTGTCGCTTCAATGCTAGTTGCACTGGAGCAGAATTCGCAGTAGTTGTGGCCTGGGTTTGCGTCCTCGTTCGGCAAAGAATCGTATGATGCGTGCCTTGACAATGCATACATCTTTTCTTCGATACGCATGCTCGTGTGCGTGACCGTCTTCATACATCCGTTCACATTCGTCTTTTGCCTGGGCATCAACTTCTGAGTAAGTTGGTTCTTCTAGCTGCTAAAACCGTAAAAGAGCCGCTTCTAAATCTACGTTGCTTCGTGTGTGCATACTTTGCACCAAATTGCAGTGTATCAAATCAACTGGACCTGAAACCACCCAGCCGAGATGTGAATTCTGTGCATGCGGTTGGTTTGCCTCACCAGTAACAAGTCCATCCTTAACAATCAAGCCCCAAACATCAGCGCCAATCAATAAATCAATTATGCCTGGATTGTCAAAATTAGGATCTGCTAAAGGTAAGCCTTTTAAATGCTGCAATTGGCCCTTGTACATCACGCCAGTTATAACAACGTCAACCTTTTACCTTTTTATTCGTAACAGTTGCATGCATCGTTCGACAACAAAAGTAATTTGAGAGCCTGTACCGCATAATGCTCGTGCCAAGATGGGACTGCCTTGAAAGTCAAGTATATTAACGCTTGCCGTTGCCAATAATGTTGTGTGACCAATATAGATGAATGATGAAACAACTGGAGAGTTATTTAGTCATGCCTGTCGCTTCAATGCTAGTTGCACTGGAGCAGAATTCGCAGTAGTTGTGGCCTGGGTTTGCGTCCTCGTTCGGCAAAGAATCGTATGATGCGTGCCTTGACAATGCATACATCTTTTCTTCGATACGCATGCTCGTGTGCGTGACCGTCTTCATACATCCGTTCACATTCGTCTTTTGCCTGGGCATCAACTTCTGAGTAAGTTGGTTCTTCTAGCTGCTAAAACCGTAAAAGAGCCGCTTCTAAATCTACGTTGCTTCGTGTGTGCATACTTTGCACCAAATTGCAGTGTATCAAATCAACTGGACCTGAAACCACCCAGCCGAGATGTGAATTCTGTGCATGCGGTTGGTTTGCCTCACCAGTAACAAGTCCATCCTTAACAATCAAGCCCCAAACATCAGCGCCAATCAATAAATCAATTATGCCTGGATTGTCAAAATTAGGATCTGCTAAAGGTAAGCCTTTTAAATGCTGCAATTGGCCCTTGTACATCACGCCAGTTATAACAACGTCAACCTTTTACCTTTTTATTCGTAACAGTTGCATGCATCGCTCGACAACAAAAGTAATTTCAGAGCCTGTACCGCATAATGCTCGTGCCAAGATGGGACTGCCTTGAAAGTCAAGTATATTAACGCTTGCCGTTGCCAATAATGTTGTGTGACCAATATAGATGAATGATGAAACAACTGGAGAGTTATTTAGTCATGCCTGTCGCTTCAATGCTAGTTGCACTGGAGCAGAATTCGCAGTAGTTGTGGCCTGGGTTTGCGTCCTCGTTCGGCAAAGAATCGTATGATGCGTGCCTTGACAATGCATACATCTTTTCTTCGATACGCATGCTCGTGTGCGTGACCGTCTTCATACATCCGTTCACATTCGTCTTTTGCCTGGGCATCAACTTCTGAGTAAGTTGGTTCTTCTAGCTGCTAAAACCGTAAAAGAGCCGCTTCTAAATCTACGTTGCTTCGTGTGTGCATACTTTGCACCAAATTGCAGTGTATCAAATCAACTGGACCTGAAACCACCCAGCCGAGATGTGAATTCTGTGCATGCGGTTGGTTTGCCTCACCAGTAACAAGTCCATCCTTAACAATCAAGCCCCAAACATCAGCGCCAATCAATAAATCAATTATGCCTGGATTGTCAAAATTAGGATCTGCTAAAGGTAAGCCTTTTAAATGCTGCAATTGGCCCTTGTACATCACGCCAGTTATAACAACGTCAACCTTTTACCTTTTTATTCGTAACAGTTGCATGCATCGTTCGACAACAAAAGTAATTTGAGAGCCTGTACCGCATAATGCTCGTGCCAAGATGGGACTGCCTTGAAAGTCAAGTATATTAACGCTTGCCGTTGCCAATAATGTTGTGTGACCAATATAGATGAATGATGAAACAACTGGAGAGTTATTTAGTCATGCCTGTCGCTTCAATGCTAGTTGCACTGGAGCAGAATTCGCAGTAGTTGTGGCCTGGGTTTGCGTCCTCGTTCGGCAAAGAATCGTATGATGCGTGCCTTGACAATGCATACATCTTTTCTTCGATACGCATGCTCGTGTGCGTGACCGTCTTCATACATCCGTTCACATTCGTCTTTTGCCTGGGCATCAACTTCTGAGTAAGTTGGTTCTTCTAGCTGCTAAAACCGTAAAAGAGCCGCTTCTAAATCTACGTTGCTTCGTGTGTGCATACTTTGCACCAAATTGCAGTGTATCAAATCAACTGGACCTGAAACCACCCAGCCGAGATGTGAATTCTGTGCATGCGGTTGGTTTGCCTCACCAGTAACAAGTCCATCCTTAACAATCAAGCCCCAAACATCAGCGCCAATCAATAAATCAATTATGCCTGGATTGTCAAAATTAGGATCTGCTAAAGGTAAGCCTTTTAAATGCTGCAATTGGCCCTTGTACATCACGCCAGTTATAACAACGTCAACCTTTTACCTTTTTATTCGTAACAGTTGCATGCATCGTTCGACAACAAAAGTAATTTGAGAGCCTGTACCGCATAATGCTCGTGCCAAGATGGGACTGCCTTGAAAGTCAAGTATATTAACGCTTGCCGTTGCCAATAATGTTGTGTGACCAATATAGATGAATGATGAAACAACTGGAGAGTTATTTAGTCATGCCTGTCGCTTCAATGCTAGTTGCACTGGAGCAGAATTCGCAGTAGTTGTGGCCTGGGTTTGCGTCCTCGTTCGGCAAAGAATCGTATGATGCGTGCCTTGACAATGCATACATCTTTTCTTCGATACGCATGCTCGTGTGCGTGACCGTCTTCATACATCCGTTCACATTCGTCTTTTGCCTGGGCATCAACTTCTGAGTAAGTTGGTTCTTCTAGCTGCTAAAACCGTAAAAGAGCCGCTTCTAAATCTACGTTGCTTCGTGTGTGCATACTTTGCACCAAATTGCAGTGTATCAAATCAACTGGACCTGAAACCACCCAGCCGAGATGTGAATTCTGTGCATGCGGTTGGTTTGCCTCACCAGTAACAAGTCCATCCTTAACAATCAAGCCCCAAACATCAGCGCCAATCAATAAATCAATTATGCCTGGATTGTCAAAATTAGGATCTGCTAAAGGTAAGCCTTTTAAATGCTGCAATTGGCCCTTGTACATCACGCCAGTTATAACAACGTCAACCTTTTACCTTTTTATTCGTAACAGTTGCATGCATCGTTCGACAACAAAAGTAATTTGAGAGCCTGTACCGCATAATGCTCGTGCCAAGATGGGACTGCCTTGAAAGTCAAGTACATTAACGCTTGCCGTTGCCAATAATGTTGTGTGACCAATATAGATGAATGATGAAACAACTGGAGAGTTATTTAGTCATGCCTGTCGCTTCAATGCTAGTTGCACTGGAGCAGAATTCGCAGTAGTTGTGGCCTGGGTTTGCGTCCTCGTTCGGCAAAGAATCGTATGATGCGTGCCTTGACAATGCATACATCTTTTCTTCGATACGCATGCTCGTGTGCGTGACCGTCTTCATACATCCGTTCACATTCGTCTTTTGCCTGGGCATCAACTTCTGAGTAAGTTGGTTCTTCTAGCTGCTAAAACCGTAAAAGAGCCGCTTCTAAATCTACGTTGCTTCGTGTGTGCATACTTTGCACCAAATTGCAGTGTATCAAATCAACTGGACCTGAAACCACCCAGCCGAGATGTGAATTCTGTGCATGCGGTTGGTTTGCCTCACCAGTAACAAGTCCATCCTTAACAATCAAGCCCCAAACATCAGCGCCAATCAATAAATCAATTATGCCTGGATTGTCAAAATTAGGATCTGCTAAAGGTAAGCCTTTTAAATGCTGCAATTGGCCCTTGTACATCACGCCAGTTATAACAACGTCAACCTTTTACCTTTTTATTCGTAACAGTTGCATGCATCGTTCGACAACAAAAGTAATTTGAGAGCCTGTACCGCATAATGCTCGTGCCAAGATGGGACTGCCTTGAAAGTCAAGTATATTAACGCTTGCCGTTGCCAATAATGTTGTGTGACCAATATAGATGAATGATGAAACAACTGGAGAGTTATTTAGTCATGCCTGTCGCTTCAATGCTAGTTGCACTGGAGCAGAATTCGCAGTAGTTGTGGCCTGGGTTTGCGTCCTCGTTCGGCAAAGAATCGTATGATGCGTGCCTTGACAATGCATACATCTTTTCTTCGATACGCATGCTCGTGTGCGTGACCGTCTTCATACATCCGTTCACATTCGTCTTTTGCCTGGGCATCAACTTCTGAGTAAGTTGGTTCTTCTAGCTGCTAAAACCGTAAAAGAGCCGCTTCTAAATCTACGTTGCTTCGTGTGTGCATACTTTGCACCAAATTGCAGTGTATCAAATCAACTGGACCTGAAACCACCCAGCCGAGATGTGAATTCTGTGCATGCGGTTGGTTTGCCTCACCAGTAACAAGTCCATCCTTAACAATCAAGCCCCAAACATCAGCGCCAATCAATAAATCAATTATGCCTGGATTGTCAAAATTAGGATCTGCTAAAGGTAAGCCTTTTAAATGCTGCAATTGGCCCTTGTACATCACGCCAGTTATAACAACGTCAACCTTTTACCTTTTTATTCGTAACAGTTGCATGCATCGTTCGACAACAAAAGTAATTTGAGAGCCTGTACCGCATAATGCTCGTGCCAAGATGGGACTGCCTTGAAAGTCAAGTATATTAACGCTTGCCGTTGCCAATAATGTTGTGTGACCAATATAGATGAATGATGAAACAACTGGAGAGTTATTTAGTCATGCCTGTCGCTTCAATGCTAGTTGCACTGGAGCAGAATTCGCAGTAGTTGTGGCCTGGGTTTGCGTCCTCGTTCGGCAAAGAATCGTATGATGCGTGCCTTGACAATGCATACATCTTTTCTTCGATACGCATGCTCGTGTGCGTGACCGTCTTCATACATCCGTTCACATTCGTCTTTTGCCTGGGCATCAACTTCTGAGTAAGTTGGTTCTTCTAGCTGCTAAAACCGTAAAAGAGCCGCTTCTAAATCTACGTTGCTTCGTGTGTGCATACTTTGCACCAAATTGCAGTGTATCAAATCAACTGGACCTGAAACCACCCAGCCGAGATGTGAATTCTGTGCATGCGGTTGGTTTGCCTCACCAGTAACAAGTCCATCCTTAACAATCAAGCCCCAAACATCAGCGCCAATCAATAAATCAATTATGCCTGGATTGTCAAAATTAGGATCTGCTAAAGGTAAGCCTTTTAAATGCTGCAATTGGCCCTTGTACATCACGCCAGTTATAACAACGTCAACCTTTTACCTTTTTATTCGTAACAGTTGCATGCATCGTTCGACAACAAAAGTAATTTGAGAGCCTGTACCGCATAATGCTCGTGCCAAGATGGGACTGCCTTGAAAGTCAAGTATATTAACGCTTGCCGTTGCCAATAATGTTGTGTGACCAATATAGATGAATGATGAAACAACTGGAGAGTTATTTAGTCATGCCTGTCGCTTCAATGCTAGTTGCACTGGAGCAGAATTCGCAGTAGTTGTGGCCTGGGTTTGCGTCCTCGTTCGGCAAAGAATCGTATGATGCGTGCCTTGACAATGCATACATCTTTTCTTCGATACGCATGCTCGTGTGCGTGACCGTCTTCATACATCCGTTCACATTCGTCTTTTGCCTGGGCATCAACTTCTGAGTAAGTTGGTTCTTCTAGCTGCTAAAACCGTAAAAGAGCCGCTTCTAAATCTACGTTGCTTCGTGTGTGCATACTTTGCACCAAATTGCAGTGTATCAAATCAACTGGACCTGAAACCACCCAGCCGAGATGTGAATTCTGTGCATGCGGTTGGTTTGCCTCACCAGTAACAAGTCCATCCTTAACAATCAAGCCCCAAACATCAGCGCCAATCAATAAATCAATTATGCCTGGATTGTCAAAATTAGGATCTGCTAAAGGTAAGCCTTTTAAATGCTGCAATTGGCCCTTGTACATCACGCCAGTTATAACAACGTCAACCTTTTACCTTTTTATTCGTAACAGTTGCATGCATCGTTCGACAACAAAAGTAATTTGAGAGCCTGTACCGCATAATGCTCGTGCCAAGATGGGACTGCCTTGAAAGTCAAGTATATTAACGCTTGCCGTTGCCAATAATGTTGTGTGACCAATATAGATGAATGATGAAACAACTGGAGAGTTATTTAGTCATGCCTGTCGCTTCAATGCTAGTTGCACTGGAGCAGAATTCGCAGTAGTTGTGGCCTGGGTTTGCGTCCTCGTTCGGCAAAGAATCGTATGATGCGTGCCTTGACAATGCATACATCTTTTCTTCGATACGCATGCTCGTGTGCGTGACCGTCTTCATACATCCGTTCACATTCGTCTTTTGCCTGGGCATCAACTTCTGAGTAAGTTGGTTCTTCTAGCTGCTAAAACCGTAAAAGAGCCGCTTCTAAATCTACGTTGCTTCGTGTGTGCATACTTTGCACCAAATTGCAGTGTATCAAATCAACTGGACCTGAAACCACCCAGCCGAGATGTGAATTCTGTGCATGCGGTTGGTTTGCCTCACCAGTAACAAGTCCATCCTTAACAATCAAGCCCCAAACATCAGCGCCAATCAATAAATCAATTATGCCTGGATTGTCAAAATTAGGATCTGCTAAAGGTAAGCCTTTTAAATGCTGCAATTGGCCCTTGTACATCACGCCAGTTATAACAACGTCAACCTTTTACCTTTTTATTCGTAACAGTTGCATGCATCGTTCGACAACAAAAGTAATTTGAGAGCCTGTACCGCATAATGCTCGTGCCAAGATGGGACTGCCTTGAAAGTCAAGTATATTAACGCTTGCCGTTGCCAATAATGTTGTGTGACCAATATAGATGAATGATGAAACAACTGGAGAGTTATTTAGTCATGCCTGTCGCTTCAATGCTAGTTGCACTGGAGCAGAATTCGCAGTAGTTGTGGCCTGGGTTTGCGTCCTCGTTCGGCAAAGAATCGTATGATGCGTGCCTTGACAATGCATACATCTTTTCTTCGATACGCATGCTCGTGTGCGTGACCGTCTTCATACATCCGTTCACATTCGTCTTTTGCCTGGGCATCAACTTCTGAGTAAGTTGGTTCTTCTAGCTGCTAAAACCGTAAAAGAGCCGCTTCTAAATCTACGTTGCTTCGTGTGTGCATACTTTGCACCAAATTGCAGTGTATCAAATCAACTGGACCTGAAACCACCCAGCCGAGATGTGAATTCTGTGCATGCGGTTGGTTTGCCTCACCAGTAACAAGTCCATCCTTAACAATCAAGCCCCAAACATCAGCGCCAATCAATAAATCAATTATGCCTGGATTGTCAAAATTAGGATCTGCTAAAGGTAAGCCTTTTAAATGCTGCAATTGGCCCTTGTACATCACGCCAGTTATAACAACGTCAACCTTTTACCTTTTTATTCGTAACAGTTGCATGCATCGTTCGACAACAAAAGTAATTTGAGAGCCTGTACCGCATAATGCTCGTGCCAAGATGGGACTGCCTTGAAAGTCAAGTATATTAACGCTTGCCGTTGCCAATAATGTTGTGTGACCAATATAGATGAATGATGAAACAACTGGAGAGTTATTTAGTCATGCCTGTCGCTTCAATGCTTGTTGCACTGGAGCAGAATTCGCAGTAGTTGTGGCCTGGGTTTGCGTCCTCGTTCGGCAAAGAATCGTATGATGCGTGCCTTGACAATGCATACATCTTTTCTTCGATACGCATGCTCGTGTGCGTGACCGTCTTCATACATCCGTTCACATTCGTCTTTTGCCTGGGCATCAACTTCTGAGTAAGTTGGTTCTTCTAGCTGCTAAAACCGTAAAAGAGCCGCTTCTAAATCTACGTTGCTTCGTGTGTGCATACTTTGCACCAAATTGCAGTGTATCAAATCAACTGGACCTGAAACCACCCAGCCGAGATGTGAATTCTGTGCATGCGGTTGGTTTGCCTCACCAGTAACAAGTCCATCCTTAACAATCAAGCCCCAAACATCAGCGCCAATCAATAAATCAATTATGCCTGGATTGTCAAAATTAGGATCTGCTAAAGGTAAGCCTTTTAAATGCTGCAATTGGCCCTTGTACATCACGCCAGTTATAACAACGTCAACCTTTTACCTTTTTATTCGTAACAGTTGCATGCATCGTTCGACAACAAAAGTAATTTGAGAGCCTGTACCGCATAATGCTCGTGCCAAGATGGGACTGCCTTGAAAGTCAAGTATATTAACGCTTGCCGTTGCCAATAATGTTGTGTGACCAATATAGATGAATGATGAAACAACTGGAGAGTTATTTAGTCATGCCTGTCGCTTCAATGCTAGTTGCACTGGAGCAGAATTCGCAGTAGTTGTGGCCTGGGTTTGCGTCCTCGTTCGGCAAAGAATCGTATGATGCGTGCCTTGACAATGCATACATCTTTTCTTCGATACGCATGCTCGTGTGCGTGACCGTCTTCATACATCCGTTCACATTCGTCTTTTGCCTGGGCATCAACTTCTGAGTAAGTTGGTTCTTCTAGCTGCTAAAACCGTAAAAGAGCCGCTTCTAAATCTACGTTGCTTCGTGTGTGCATACTTTGCACCAAATTGCAGTGTATCAAATCAACTGGACCTGAAACCACCCAGCCGAGATGTGAATTCTGTGCATGCGGTTGGTTTGCCTCACCAGTAACAAGTCCATCCTTAACAATCAAGCCCCAAACATCAGCGCCAATCAATAAATCAATTATGCCTGGATTGTCAAAATTAGGATCTGCTAAAGGTAAGCCTTTTAAATGCTGCAATTGGCCCTTGTACATCACGCCAGTTATAACAACGTCAACCTTTTACCTTTTTATTCGTAACAGTTGCATGCATCGTTCGACAACAAAAGTAATTTGAGAGCCTGTACCGCATAATGCTCGTGCCAAGATGGGACTGCCTTGAAAGTCAAGTATATTAACGCTTGCCGTTGCCAATAATGTTGTGTGACCAATATAGATGAATGATGAAACAACTGGAGAGTTATTTAGTCATGCCTGTCGCTTCAATGCTAGTTGCACTGGAGCAGAATTCGCAGTAGTTGTGGCCTGGGTTTGCGTCCTCGTTCGGCAAAGAATCGTATGATGCGTGCCTTGACAATGCATACATCTTTTCTTCGATACGCATGCTCGTGTGCGTGACCGTCTTCATACATCCGTTCACATTCGTCTTTTGCCTGGGCATCAACTTCTGAGTAAGTTGGTTCTTCTAGCTGCTAAAACCGTAAAAGAGCCGCTTCTAAATCTACGTTGCTTCGTGTGTGCATACTTTGCACCAAATTGCAGTGTATCAAATCAACTGGACCTGAAACCACCCAGCCGAGATGTGAATTCTGTGCATGCGGTTGGTTTGCCTCACCAGTAACAAGTCCATCCTTAACAATCAAGCCCCAAACATCAGCGCCAATCAATAAATCAATTATGCCTGGATTGTCAAAATTAGGATCTGCTAAAGGTAAGCCTTTTAAATGCTGCAATTGGCCCTTGTACATCACGCCAGTTATAACAACGTCAACCTTTTACCTTTTTATTCGTAACAGTTGCATGCATCGTTCGACAACAAAAGTAATTTGAGAGCCTGTACCGCATAATGCTCGTGCCAAGATGGGACTGCCTTGAAAGTCAAGTATATTAACGCTTGCCGTTGCCAATAATGTTGTGTGACCAATATAGATGAATGATGAAACAACTGGAGAGTTATTTAGTCATGCCTGTCGCTTCAATGCTAGTTGCACTGGAGCAGAATTCGCAGTAGTTGTGGCCTGGGTTTGCGTCCTCGTTCGGCAAAGAATCGTATGATGCGTGCCTTGACAATGCATACATCTTTTCTTCGATACGCATGCTCGTGTGCGTGACCGTCTTCATACATCCGTTCACATTCGTCTTTTGCCTGGGCATCAACTTCTGAGTAAGTTGGTTCTTCTAGCTGCTAAAACCGTAAAAGAGCCGCTTCTAAATCTACGTTGCTTCGTGTGTGCATACTTTGCACCAAATTGCAGTGTATCAAATCAACTGGACCTGAAACCACCCAGCCGAGATGTGAATTCTGTGCATGCGGTTGGTTTGCCTCACCAGTAACAAGTCCATCCTTAACAATCAAGCCCCAAACATCAGCGCCAATCAATAAATCAATTATGCCTGGATTGTCAAAATTAGGATCTGCTAAAGGTAAGCCTTTTAAATGCTGCAATTGGCCCTTGTACATCACGCCAGTTATAACAACGTCAACCTTTTACCTTTTTATTCGTAACAGTTGCATGCATCGTTCGACAACAAAAGTAATTTGAGAGCCTGTACCGCATAATGCTCGTGCCAAGATGGGACTGCCTTGAAAGTCAAGTATATTAACGCTTGCCGTTGCCAATAATGTTGTGTGACCAATATAGATGAATGATGAAACAACTGGAGAGTTATTTAGTCATGCCTGTCGCTTCAATGCTAGTTGCACTGGAGCAGAATTCGCAGTAGTTGTGGCCTGGGTTTGCGTCCTCGTTCGGCAAAGAATCGTATGATGCGTGCCTTGACAATGCATACATCTTTTCTTCGATACGCATGCTCGTGTGCGTGACCGTCTTCATACATCCGTTCACATTCGTCTTTTGCCTGGGCATCAACTTCTGAGTAAGTTGGTTCTTCTAGCTGCTAAAACCGTAAAAGAGCCGCTTCTAAATCTACGTTGCTTCGTGTGTGCATACTTTGCACCAAATTGCAGTGTATCAAATCAACTGGACCTGAAACCACCCAGCCGAGATGTGAATTCTGTGCATGCGGTTGGTTTGCCTCACCAGTAACAAGTCCATCCTTAACAATCAAGCCCCAAACATCAGCGCCAATCAATAAATCAATTATGCCTGGATTGTCAAAATTAGGATCTGCTAAAGGTAAGCCTTTTAAATGCTGCAATTGGCCCTTGTACATCACGCCAGTTATAACAACGTCAACCTTTTACCTTTTTATTCGTAACAGTTGCATGCATCGTTCGACAACAAAAGTAATTTGAGAGCCTGTACCGCATAATGCTCGTGCCAAGATGGGACTGCCTTGAAAGTCAAGTATATTAACGCTTGCCGTTGCCAATAATGTTGTGTGACCAATATAGATGAATGATGAAACAACTGGAGAGTTATTTAGTCATGCCTGTCGCTTCAATGCTTGTTGCACTGGAGCAGAATTCGCAGTAGTTGTGGCCTGGGTTTGCGTCCTCGTTCGGCAAAGAATCGTATGATGCGTGCCTTGACAATGCATACATCTTTTCTTCGATACGCATGCTCGTGTGCGTGACCGTCTTCATACATCCGTTCACATTCGTCTTTTGCCTGGGCATCAACTTCTGAGTAAGTTGGTTCTTCTAGCTGCTAAAACCGTAAAAGAGCCGCTTCTAAATCTACGTTGCTTCGTGTGTGCATACTTTGCACCAAATTGCAGTGTATCAAATCAACTGGACCTGAAACCACCCAGCCGAGATGTGAATTCTGTGCATGCGGTTGGTTTGCCTCACCAGTAACAAGTCCATCCTTAACAATCAAGCCCCAAACATCAGCGCCAATCAATAAATCAATTATGCCTGGATTGTCAAAATTAGGATCTGCTAAAGGTAAGCCTTTTAAATGCTGCAATTGGCCCTTGTACATCACGCCAGTTATAACAACGTCAACCTTTTACCTTTTTATTCGTAACAGTTGCATGCATCGTTCGACAACAAAAGTAATTTGAGAGCCTGTACCGCATAATGCTCGTGCCAAGATGGGACTGCCTTGAAAGTCAAGTATATTAACGCTTGCCGTTGCCAATAATGTTGTGTGACCAATATAGATGAATGATGAAACAACTGGAGAGTTATTTAGTCATGCCTGTCGCTTCAATGCTAGTTGCACTGGAGCAGAATTCGCAGTAGTTGTGGCCTGGGTTTGCGTCCTCGTTCGGCAAAGAATCGTATGATGCGTGCCTTGACAATGCATACATCTTTTCTTCGATACGCATGCTCGTGTGCGTGACCGTCTTCATACATCCGTTCACATTCGTCTTTTGCCTGGGCATCAACTTCTGAGTAAGTTGGTTCTTCTAGCTGCTAAAACCGTAAAAGAGCCGCTTCTAAATCTACGTTGCTTCGTGTGTGCATACTTTGCACCAAATTGCAGTGTATCAAATCAACTGGACCTGAAACCACCCAGCCGAGATGTGAATTCTGTGCATGCGGTTGGTTTGCCTCACCAGTAACAAGTCCATCCTTAACAATCAAGCCCCAAACATCAGCGCCAATCAATAAATCAATTATGCCTGGATTGTCAAAATTAGGATCTGCTAAAGGTAAGCCTTTTAAATGCTGCAATTGGCCCTTGTACATCACGCCAGTTATAACAACGTCAACCTTTTACCTTTTTATTCGTAACAGTTGCATGCATCGTTCGACAACAAAAGTAATTTGAGAGCCTGTACCGCATAATGCTCGTGCCAAGATGGGACTGCCTTGAAAGTCAAGTATATTAACGCTTGCCGTTGCCAATAATGTTGTGTGACCAATATAGATGAATGATGAAACAACTGGAGAGTTATTTAGTCATGCCTGTCGCTTCAATGCTAGTTGCACTGGAGCAGAATTCGCAGTAGTTGTGGCCTGGGTTTGCGTCCTCGTTCGGCAAAGAATCGTATGATGCGTGCCTTGACAATGCATACATCTTTTCTTCGATACGCATGCTCGTGTGCGTGACCGTCTTCATACATCCGTTCACATTCGTCTTTTGCCTGGGCATCAACTTCTGAGTAAGTTGGTTCTTCTAGCTGCTAAAACCGTAAAAGAGCCGCTTCTAAATCTACGTTGCTTCGTGTGTGCATACTTTGCACCAAATTGCAGTGTATCAAATCAACTGGACCTGAAACCACCCAGCCGAGATGTGAATTCTGTGCATGCGGTTGGTTTGCCTCACCAGTAACAAGTCCATCCTTAACAATCAAGCCCCAAACATCAGCGCCAATCAATAAATCAATTATGCCTGGATTGTCAAAATTAGGATCTGCTAAAGGTAAGCCTTTTAAATGCTGCAATTGGCCCTTGTACATCACGCCAGTTATAACAACGTCAACCTTTTACCTTTTTATTCGTAACAGTTGCATGCATCGTTCGACAACAAAAGTAATTTGAGAGCCTGTACCGCATAATGCTCGTGCCAAGATGGGACTGCCTTGAAAGTCAAGTATATTAACGCTTGCCGTTGCCAATAATGTTGTGTGACCAATATAGATGAATGATGAAACAACTGGAGAGTTATTTAGTCATGCCTGTCGCTTCAATGCTAGTTGCACTGGAGCAGAATTCGCAGTAGTTGTGGCCTGGGTTTGCGTCCTCGTTCGGCAAAGAATCGTATGATGCGTGCCTTGACAATGCATACATCTTTTCTTCGATACGCATGCTCGTGTGCGTGACCGTCTTCATACATCCGTTCACATTCGTCTTTTGCCTGGGCATCAACTTCTGAGTAAGTTGGTTCTTCTAGCTGCTAAAACCGTAAAAGAGCCGCTTCTAAATCTACGTTGCTTCGTGTGTGCATACTTTGCACCAAATTGCAGTGTATCAAATCAACTGGACCTGAAACCACCCAGCCGAGATGTGAATTCTGTGCATGCGGTTGGTTTGCCTCACCAGTAACAAGTCCATCCTTAACAATCAAGCCCCAAACATCAGCGCCAATCAATAAATCAATTATGCCTGGATTGTCAAAATTAGGATCTGCTAAAGGTAAGCCTTTTAAATGCTGCAATTGGCCCTTGTACATCACGCCAGTTATAACAACGTCAACCTTTTACCTTTTTATTCGTAACAGTTGCATGCATCGTTCGACAACAAAAGTAATTTGAGAGCCTGTACCGCATAATGCTCGTGCCAAGATGGGACTGCCTTGAAAGTCAAGTATATTAACGCTTGCCGTTGCCAATAATGTTGTGTGACCAATATAGATGAATGATGAAACAACTGGAGAGTTATTTAGTCATGCCTGTCGCTTCAATGCTAGTTGCACTGGAGCAGAATTCGCAGTAGTTGTGGCCTGGGTTTGCGTCCTCGTTCGGCAAAGAATCGTATGATGCGTGCCTTGACAATGCATACATCTTTTCTTCGATACGCATGCTCGTGTGCGTGACCGTCTTCATACATCCGTTCACATTCGTCTTTTGCCTGGGCATCAACTTCTGAGTAAGTTGGTTCTTCTAGCTGCTAAAACCGTAAAAGAGCCGCTTCTAAATCTACGTTGCTTCGTGTGTGCATACTTTGCACCAAATTGCAGTGTATCAAATCAACTGGACCTGAAACCACCCAGCCGAGATGTGAATTCTGTGCATGCGGTTGGTTTGCCTCACCAGTAACAAGTCCATCCTTAACAATCAAGCCCCAAACATCAGCGCCAATCAATAAATCAATTATGCCTGGATTGTCAAAATTAGGATCTGCTAAAGGTAAGCCTTTTAAATGCTGCAATTGGCCCTTGTACATCACGCCAGTTATAACAACGTCAACCTTTTACCTTTTTATTCGTAACAGTTGCATGCATCGTTCGACAACAAAAGTAATTTGAGAGCCTGTACCGCATAATGCTCGTGCCAAGATGGGACTGCCTTGAAAGTCAAGTATATTAACGCTTGCCGTTGCCAATAATGTTGTGTGACCAATATAGATGAATGATGAAACAACTGGAGAGTTATTTAGTCATGCCTGTCGCTTCAATGCTAGTTGCACTGGAGCAGAATTCGCAGTAGTTGTGGCCTGGGTTTGCGTCCTCGTTCGGCAAAGAATCGTATGATGCGTGCCTTGACAATGCATACATCTTTTCTTCGATACGCATGCTCGTGTGCGTGACCGTCTTCATACATCCGTTCACATTCGTCTTTTGCCTGGGCATCAACTTCTGAGTAAGTTGGTTCTTCTAGCTGCTAAAACCGTAAAAGAGCCGCTTCTAAATCTACGTTGCTTCGTGTGTGCATACTTTGCACCAAATTGCAGTGTATCAAATCAACTGGACCTGAAACCACCCAGCCGAGATGTGAATTCTGTGCATGCGGTTGGTTTGCCTCACCAGTAACAAGTCCATCCTTAACAATCAAGCCCCAAACATCAGCGCCAATCAATAAATCAATTATGCCTGGATTGTCAAAATTAGGATCTGCTAAAGGTAAGCCTTTTAAATGCTGCAATTGGCCCTTGTACATCACGCCAGTTATAACAACGTCAACCTTTTACCTTTTTATTCGTAACAGTTGCATGCATCGTTCGACAACAAAAGTAATTTGAGAGCCTGTACCGCATAATGCTCGTGCCAAGATGGGACTGCCTTGAAAGTCAAGTATATTAACGCTTGCCGTTGCCAATAATGTTGTGTGACCAATATAGATGAATGATGAAACAACTGGAGAGTTATTTAGTCATGCCTGTCGCTTCAATGCTAGTTGCACTGGAGCAGAATTCGCAGTAGTTGTGGCCTGGGTTTGCGTCCTCGTTCGGCAAAGAATCGTATGATGCGTGCCTTGACAATGCATACATCTTTTCTTCGATACGCATGCTCGTGTGCGTGACCGTCTTCATACATCCGTTCACATTCGTCTTTTGCCTGGGCATCAACTTCTGAGTAAGTTGGTTCTTCTAGCTGCTAAAACCGTAAAAGAGCCGCTTCTAAATCTACGTTGCTTCGTGTGTGCATACTTTGCACCAAATTGCAGTGTATCAAATCAACTGGACCTGAAACCACCCAGCCGAGATGTGAATTCTGTGCATGCGGTTGGTTTGCCTCACCAGTAACAAGTCCATCCTTAACAATCAAGCCCCAAACATCAGCGCCAATCAATAAATCAATTATGCCTGGATTGTCAAAATTAGGATCTGCTAAAGGTAAGCCTTTTAAATGCTGCAATTGGCCCTTGTACATCACGCCAGTTATAACAACGTCAACCTTTTACCTTTTTATTCGTAACAGTTGCATGCATCGTTCGACAACAAAAGTAATTTGAGAGCCTGTACCGCATAATGCTCGTGCCAAGATGGGACTGCCTTGAAAGTCAAGTATATTAACGCTTGCCGTTGCCAATAATGTTGTGTGACCAATATAGATGAATGATGAAACAACTGGAGAGTTATTTAGTCATGCCTGTCGCTTCAATGCTAGTTGCACTGGAGCAGAATTCGCAGTAGTTGTGGCCTGGGTTTGCGTCCTCGTTCGGCAAAGAATCGTATGATGCGTGCCTTGACAATGCATACATCTTTTCTTCGATACGCATGCTCGTGTGCGTGACCGTCTTCATACATCCGTTCACATTCGTCTTTTGCCTGGGCATCAACTTCTGAGTAAGTTGGTTCTTCTAGCTGCTAAAACCGTAAAAGAGCCGCTTCTAAATCTACGTTGCTTCGTGTGTGCATACTTTGCACCAAATTGCAGTGTATCAAATCAACTGGACCTGAAACCACCCAGCCGAGATGTGAATTCTGTGCATGCGGTTGGTTTGCCTCACCAGTAACAAGTCCATCCTTAACAATCAAGCCCCAAACATCAGCGCCAATCAATAAATCAATTATGCCTGGATTGTCAAAATTAGGATCTGCTAAAGGTAAGCCTTTTAAATGCTGCAATTGGCCCTTGTACATCACGCCAGTTATAACAACGTCAACCTTTTACCTTTTTATTCGTAACAGTTGCATGCATCGTTCGACAACAAAAGTAATTTGAGAGCCTGTACCGCATAATGCTCGTGCCAAGATGGGACTGCCTTGAAAGTCAAGTATATTAACGCTTGCCGTTGCCAATAATGTTGTGTGACCAATATAGGTGAATGATGAAACAACTGGAGAGTTATTTAGTCATGCCTGTCGCTTCAATGCTAGTTGCACTGGAGCAGAATTCGCAGTAGTTGTGGCCTGGGTTTGCGTCCTCGTTCGGCAAAGAATCGTATGATGCGTGCCTTGACAATGCATACATCTTTTCTTCGATACGCATGCTCGTGTGCGTGACCGTCTTCATACATCCGTTCACATTCGTCTTTTGCCTGGGCATCAACTTCTGAGTAAGTTGGTTCTTCTAGCTGCTAAAACCGTAAAAGAGCCGCTTCTAAATCTACGTTGCTTCGTGTGTGCATACTTTGCACCAAATTGCAGTGTATCAAATCAACTGGACCTGAAACCACCCAGCCGAGATGTGAATTCTGTGCATGCGGTTGGTTTGCCTCACCAGTAACAAGTCCATCCTTAACAATCAAGCCCCAAACATCAGCGCCAATCAATAAATCAATTATGCCTGGATTGTCAAAATTAGGATCTGCTAAAGGTAAGCCTTTTAAATGCTGCAATTGGCCCTTGTACATCACGCCAGTTATAACAACGTCAACCTTTTACCTTTTTATTCGTAACAGTTGCATGCATCGTTCGACAACAAATGTAATTTGAGAGCCTGTACCGCATAATGCTCGTGCCAAGATGGGACTGCCTTGAAAGTCAAGTATATTAACGCTTGCCGTTGCCAATAATGTTGTGTGACCAATATAGATGAATGATGAAACAACTGGAGAGTTATTTAGTCATGCCTGTCGCTTCAATGCTAGTTGCACTGGAGCAGAATTCGCAGTAGTTGTGGCCTGGGTTTGCGTCCTCGTTCGGCAAAGAATCGTATGATGCGTGCCTTGACAATGCATACATCTTTTCTTCGATACGCATGCTCGTGTGCGTGACCGTCTTCATACATCCGTTCACATTCGTCTTTTGCCTGGGCATCAACTTCTGAGTAAGTTGGTTCTTCTAGCTGCTAAAACCGTAAAAGAGCCGCTTCTAAATCTACGTTGCTTCGTGTGTGCATACTTTGCACCAAATTGCAGTGTATCAAATCAACTGGACCTGAAACCACCCAGCCGAGATGTGAATTCTGTGCATGCGGTTGGTTTGCCTCACCAGTAACAAGTCCATCCTTAACAATCAAGCCCCAAACATCAGCGCCAATCAATAAATCAATTATGCCTGGATTGTCAAAATTAGGATCTGCTAAAGGTAAGCCTTTTAAATGCTGCAATTGGCCCTTGTACATCACGCCAGTTATAACAACGTCAACCTTTTACCTTTTTATTCGTAACAGTTGCATGCATCGTTCGACAACAAAAGTAATTTGAGAGCCTGTACCGCATAATGCTCGTGCCAAGATGGGACTGCCTTGAAAGTCAAGTATATTAACGCTTGCCGTTGCCAATAATGTTGTGTGACCAATATAGATGAATGATGAAACAACTGGAGAGTTATTTAGTCATGCCTGTCGCTTCAATGCTAGTTGCACTGGAGCAGAATTCGCAGTAGTTGTGGCCTGGGTTTGCGTCCTCGTTCGGCAAAGAATCGTATGATGCGTGCCTTGACAATGCATACATCTTTTCTTCGATACGCATGCTCGTGTGCGTGACCGTCTTCATACATCCGTTCACATTCGTCTTTTGCCTGGGCATCAACTTCTGAGTAAGTTGGTTCTTCTAGCTGCTAAAACCGTAAAAGAGCCGCTTCTAAATCTACGTTGCTTCGTGTGTGCATACTTTGCACCAAATTGCAGTGTATCAAATCAACTGGACCTGAAACCACCCAGCCGAGATGTGAATTCTGTGCATGCGGTTGGTTTGCCTCACCAGTAACAAGTCCATCCTTAACAATCAAGCCCCAAACATCAGCGCCAATCAATAAATCAATTATGCCTGGATTGTCAAAATTAGGATCTGCTAAAGGTAAGCCTTTTAAATGCTGCAATTGGCCCTTGTACATCACGCCAGTTATAACAACGTCAACCTTTTACCTTTTTATTCGTAACAGTTGCATGCATCGTTCGACAACAAAAGTAATTTGAGAGCCTGTACCGCATAATGCTCGTGCCAAGATGGGACTGCCTTGAAAGTCAAGTATATTAACGCTTGCCGTTGCCAATAATGTTGTGTGACCAATATAGATGAATGATGAAACAACTGGAGAGTTATTTAGTCATGCCTGTCGCTTCAATGCTAGTTGCACTGGAGCAGAATTCGCAGTAGTTGTGGCCTGGGTTTGCGTCCTCGTTCGGCAAAGAATCGTATGATGCGTGCCTTGACAATGCATACATCTTTTCTTCGATACGCATGCTCGTGTGCGTGACCGTCTTCATACATCCGTTCACATTCGTCTTTTGCCTGGGCATCAACTTCTGAGTAAGTTGGTTCTTCTAGCTGCTAAAACCGTAAAAGAGCCGCTTCTAAATCTACGTTGCTTCGTGTGTGCATACTTTGCACCAAATTGCAGTGTATCAAATCAACTGGACCTGAAACCACCCAGCCGAGATGTGAATTCTGTGCATGCGGTTGGTTTGCCTCACCAGTAACAAGTCCATCCTTAACAATCAAGCCCCAAACATCAGCGCCAATCAATAAATCAATTATGCCTGGATTGTCAAAATTAGGATCTGCTAAAGGTAAGCCTTTTAAATGCTGCAATTGGCCCTTGTACATCACGCCAGTTATAACAACGTCAACCTTTTACCTTTTTATTCGTAACAGTTGCATGCATCGTTCGACAACAAAAGTAATTTGAGAGCCTGTACCGCATAATGCTCGTGCCAAGATGGGACTGCCTTGAAAGTCAAGTATATTAACGCTTGCCGTTGCCAATAATGTTGTGTGACCAATATAGATGAATGATGAAACAACTGGAGAGTTATTTAGTCATGCCTGTCGCTTCAATGCTAGTTGCACTGGAGCAGAATTCGCAGTAGTTGTGGCCTGGGTTTGCGTCCTCGTTCGGCAAAGAATCGTATGATGCGTGCCTTGACAATGCATACATCTTTTCTTCGATACGCATGCTCGTGTGCGTGACCGTCTTCATACATCCGTTCACATTCGTCTTTTGCCTGGGCATCAACTTCTGAGTAAGTTGGTTCTTCTAGCTGCTAAAACCGTAAAAGAGCCGCTTCTAAATCTACGTTGCTTCGTGTGTGCATACTTTGCACCAAATTGCAGTGTATCAAATCAACTGGACCTGAAACCACCCAGCCGAGATGTGAATTCTGTGCATGCGGTTGGTTTGCCTCACCAGTAACAAGTCCATCCTTAACAATCAAGCCCCAAACATCAGCGCCAATCAATAAATCAATTATGCCTGGATTGTCAAAATTAGGATCTGCTAAAGGTAAGCCTTTTAAATGCTGCAATTGGCCCTTGTACATCACGCCAGTTATAACAACGTCAACCTTTTACCTTTTTATTCGTAACAGTTGCATGCATCGTTCGACAACAAAAGTAATTTGAGAGCCTGTACCGCATAATGCTCGTGCCAAGATGGGACTGCCTTGAAAGTCAAGTATATTAACGCTTGCCGTTGCCAATAATGTTGTGTGACCAATATAGATGAATGATGAAACAACTGGAGAGTTATTTAGTCATGCCTGTCGCTTCAATGCTAGTTGCACTGGAGCAGAATTCGCAGTAGTTGTGGCCTGGGTTTGCGTCCTCGTTCGGCAAAGAATCGTATGATGCGTGCCTTGACAATGCATACATCTTTTCTTCGATACGCATGCTCGTGTGCGTGACCGTCTTCATACATCCGTTCACATTCGTCT